>JBBGZY010000645.1:1469288-2828577 GCA_037952925.1 Lithobates clamitans
GAGCACTTGTTTATGAAGCACTGATTATTTAAGAGCACGGATAAATCAATTGGACTTTTACTTTTCTTACTGTGGACTGAATATGTTTGCAATGATTTTAGGTCTAGGAAACACAACATTTCAGATGAATGTTGTTTGAAGTGAAAACAATCTGTACAGACCTCCAAACCTGGCACCCAAAGTGCTTCTCCTGGTTTGGGCGTGTTGCTATTTGTAAAATGACCATTCTACCAAGAGTTCTCTATTTATTTAGAAACATACCAATAATAATTCCACAGAGTTTCTTTAAAACCCTGAATTCAACTCAAATGAAATTTATATGGGCCCACAAAAAACCCAGAGTCCGATTCACCTTACTCACACAACCCAAAGAAAAAGGAGGGATGGGCATTCCGGACTTCCGAACTTACTATTTAGCCTCACATGTTACCAGGATAGTTAACTGGTACTGCCATCACAAACTTAAAGATTGGGTAGAGCTGGAAGATGTGCTGAGTCATACCTCCATCAGGTTCTCTCCATGGATCCCATGGACAAGCCATTCGGCAGTAGGGATGAGCCGAACACCCCCCGGTTCGGTTCGCACCAGAACCCGCGAACGGACCGAAAGTTCGCACGAACGTTAGAACCCCATTGACGTCTATGGGACTCGAACGTTCGAAATCAAAAGTGCTCATTTTAAAGGCTAATTTGCATGGTATTGTCCTACAAAGGGTTTGGGGACCCGGGTCCTACCCCAGGGGACATGTATCAATGCAAAAAAAACTTTTAAAAACGGACATTTTTTCGGGAGCAGTGATTTTAATGATGCTTAAAGTAAAAAAAAAAAAGTGAAATATTCCTTTAAATATCGTACCTGGGGGGTGTCTATAGTATGCCTGTAAAGTGACGCGTGTTTCCCATGTTTAGAACAGTCCCTGCACCAAATGTCATTTTTAAAGGAAAAAATCTCATTTAAAACTGCTTGCGGGTTTAATGTCATGTCGGATGGATGAAAATCAGTGAGACAAACGGCATGGGTACCCCCCAGTCCATTACCAGGCCCTTTGGGTCTTGTATGGATATTAAGGGGAACCCCGCACCCAAATTAAAATAAGGAAAGGTGTGGGGCCACCAGGCCCTATATACTCTGAACAGCAGTATACAGGTGGTGCAAACAAGACAGGGACTGTAGGTTTGTTGTTAAGTAGAATCTGTTTGTAATTTTGAACATTTTTAACGTGTTTAGCTCCAGCCAAAAAATCTTTTCTAAGCTTTTTGGAAAACATAGGGAAGGGTTATCACCCCTGTGACATTTGTTTTGCTGTCTTTCCTCCTCTTCAGAAGATTTCACCTCACTTTTTTGTCCCAATGAAAAATGTTTTTTGAAAATTTGGGTTTTTTTGTGGAACAAGGATTGGAAAGCATCAATGGAAAGGAGAAATTGTTTTCCCATATTAACTCTTACAGGAGAGAATTTCCCTTCCTAGGGGTAGATTTCATCTCACTTCCTGTTGTCTCCTTCCGTTTGCAAGTAGGAGTCGTTTGTGAGTTAGATGTTTGAAAGTAGGGTCCTGCCCTATATACTCAGCAGAAATTTGGGCCTTAGGTGTTGCTGTGGCCACAACACTGTAAGCCCTCACAGGGCCCTGCTGTGAAATATTAGATCAAGAATTGTAATTACATGCCCCTGTTGAACAGGAGCTGAAAAATTAGGCCTTAGGCACTGGTGCTGGTGCCACAACACTGCAACCCCTCACAGACACTCTAGTTGGAATGCAGGAACGAGCCCTGCTGCAAAGTATTACATCAAAAATTGTAATTACACGCCCCTGTTAAACAGGGGCTGAAAAATTGTGCCTTAGGCACTGGTGGTGGCGCCCAGAACCGAAAATGTTCTTACAAGCTATCAGCGTGATGATTGCACTAAATGTAAATAGCAGGAACGGATCTAGCTGAACACTGTGAGCAGGACGCACTGCACTAAATGTAAATAGCAGGAACGGATCTAGCTGAACACTGTGAGCAGGACGCACTGCACTAAATGTAAATAGCAGGAACGGATCTAGCTGAACACTGTGAGCAGGACGCACTGCACTAAATGTAAATAGCAGGAACGGATCTAGCTGAACACTGTGAGCAGGACGCACTGCACTAAATGTAAATAGCAGGAACGGATCTAGCTGAACACTGTGAGCAGGACGCACTGCACTAAATGTAAATAGCAGGAACGGATCTAGCTGAACACTGTGAGCAGGACGCACTGCACTAAATGTAAATAGCAGGAACGGATCTAGCTGAACACTGTGAGCAGGACGCACTGCACTAAATGTAAATAACAGGAACGGATCTAGCTGAACACTGTAAGCAGGACGCACTGCACTAAATGTAAATAGCAGGAACGGATCTAGCTGAACACTGTGAGCAGGACGCACTGCACTAAATGTAAATAACAGGAACGGATCTAGCTGAACACTGTGAGCAGGACGCACTGCACTAAATGTAAATAGCAGGAACGGATCTAGCTGAACACTGTGAGCAGGACGCACTGCACTAAATGTAAATAACAGGAACGGATCTAGCTGAACACTGTGAGCAGGACGCACTGCACTAAATGTAAATAGCAGGAACGGATCTAGCTGAACACTGTGAGCAGGACGCACTGCACTAAATGTAAATAGCAGGAACGGATCTAGCTGAACACTGTGAGCAGGACGCACTGCACTAAATGTAAATAGCAGGAACGGATCTAGCTGAACACTGTGAGCAGGACGCACTGCACTAAATGTAAATAACAGGAACGGATCTAGCTGAACACTGTGAGCAGGACGCACTGCACTAAATGTAAATAGTCTAGAAGATAACAGGAACGGATCTAGCTGAACACTGTGAGCAGGACGCACTGCACTAAATGTAAATAGCAGGAACGGATCTAGCTGAACACTGTGAGCAGGACGCACTGCACTAAATGTAAATAACAGGAACGGATCTAGCTGAACACTGTGAGCAGGACGCACTGCACTAAATGTAAATAGCAGGAACGGATCTAGCTGAACACTGTGAGCAGGACGCACTGCACTAAATGTAAATTGCAGGAACGGATCTAGCTGAACACTGTGAGCAGGACGCACTGCACTAAATGTAAATGGCAGGAACGGATCTAGCTGAACACTGTGAGCAGGACGCACTGCACTAAATGTAAATAGCAGGAACGGATCTAGCTGAACACTGTGAGCAGGACGCACTGCACTAAATGTAAATAGCAGGAACGGATCTAGCTGAACACTGTGAGCAGGACGCACTGCACTAAATGTAAATAGCAGGAACGGATCTAGCTGAACACTGTGAGCAGGACGCACTGCACTAAATGTAAATAGCAGGAACGGATCTAGCTGAACACTGTGAGCAGGACGCACTGCACTAAATGTAAATAGCAGGAACGGATCTAGCTGAACACTGTGAGCAGGACGCACTGCACTAAATGTAAATAGCAGGAATGGATCTAGCTGAACACTGTGAGCAGGACGCACTGCACTAAATGTAAATAACAGGAACGGATCTAGCTGAACACTGTGAGCAGGACGCACTGCACTAAATGTAAATAGTCTAGATAGAAGATAACAGGAACGGATCTAGCTAAACTGAATACAGTGTATATATATATATATATGCAACACCTGGGATGCATATATATACACAATACACTGTAAGTGCAGCTAACTGACTGACTGTTCTGCCTAATCTATCTAACTCAAATCAAATGACACTGTCTCTCTCTCTCTCTATCTCTTAGCACACCGGAACACACACTACACAGGGCCGCCGTGCAGGCGGCCTTATATAGTGTGGGGCGTGTACTAAATCCCCTGAGCCATAATTGGCCAAAGCCACCCTGGCTTTGGCCAATTACAGCTCTCTCTACTGACGGCGCTGTGATTGGCCAAGCATGCGGGTCATAGTGCATGCTTGGCCAATCATCAGCCAGCAATGCACTGCGATGCCGCAGTGAATTATGGGCCGTGACGCGCCACACGAATTTGGCGCGAACGGCCCATATCGTTCGCAATTCGGCGAACGACCGAACAGCCGATGTTCGAGTCGAACATGGGTTCGACTCGAACACGAAGCTCATCCCTATTCGGCAGCCATGAAATCACACCCCCTTATAGGCACCACTTTAGCAATTTTCCATAAACTAACTAGACTCACAAACTTCTCTTCTTAACTAAGCCCACTCACCCCATTGCAGAATAACCCTGACTTCCTGCCGGGAATGGGAAACCATTCCTTACGATCCAATAACGCAAACAAACCCCTACTAGCTATGCAATGTTCAGGGCCGGACTGGCCTACCGGGATACCGGGAAATATCCCGGTAGGCTGCCTGCCTTGGGGATGCTTTGAGCTTCAGGTGCAGCTGCAGCGCTCCGCTCCTTCAATCTCTCCTGTGTATAAGAGCAGGGTATGTGTTCGGCGGCCGCGCTGTTACAAGGCCCCGCCCCCCTAGACCGGCTCGTGTGATAGTAGATTGAAGGTTCCACCTATCACATGAGCCGATCTAGGGGGGCGGGGCCTTGTAACAGCGCGGCCGCCGAACACATTCCCTGCTCCGTGATATAACGTGGGAGATGTCTCTGTGTGTCTTACAATGGTGAGCCGACTGTTACAAAAAAAGTAGAGTTGGGTTTTAAATAGCAAATGTATTTCTACAGTCTCTATAAGTGATCTAAAAGTGAGTAAATGTAGAGGAAGAAAAGAGATATGAGGAAACCTGTCAGCTGCTTTAAGTGAACTCTTGCACCTTTTTTATCACTTTATAGTCCCGTGTGTTATGACTTGACACTGGTCTTTGCTTGGAAGTATCTTAAAATACCTCTCTCTCTTAGTAAAAAAAAGGCTGCTTCCTGCTCTCTCCCTCTAGTGCTCTGTGCTGTGTGTCCTACAATGATGAGCCTGCAATGGAGGGCACAGTGAGGCTGAATGCATGGGCATAGGCTGAAATGGTGGGCACAGTGAGGATGCAATGCTGGGAAAAGTGAGGCTGAATTCACGGGCACAGGCTGCAATGGTGGGCACAGTGAGGATGCAATGGTGGGCACAGTGAGGCTGAAGTCCCAGGCACAGGCTGCAATGGTGGGCACAGTGAGGCTGAATGCAAGGGCACAGGCTGCAATGGTGGGCACAGTGAGGCTGAATGCACAGGCATAGGCTGAAATGGTGGGCACAGTGAGGATGCAATGCTGGGAAAAGTGAGGCTGAATTCACGGGCACAGGCTGCAATGGTGGGCACAGTGAGGATGCAATGGTGGGCACAGTGAGGCTGAATGCAAGGGCACAGGCTGCAATGGTGGGCACAGTGAGGATGAATTCACAGGCACAGGCTGCAATGGTGGGCACAGTGAGGCTGAATGCACGGGTACAGGCTGCAATGATGGGCACAGTGAGGCTGAATTCACGGGCACAAGCTGAATTCACGGGCACAGTGAGGCTGCAATGGTGGGCACAGTGATGCTGCATTCACGGGCACAGTGAGGATGCAATGGTGGGCACAGTGAGGCTGAATTCACGGGCACAAGCTGAATGCACGGGCACAGTGAGGCTGCAATGGTGGGCACAGTGAGGCTGCAATGCTGGGAAAAGTGAGGCTGAATTCACAGGCACAGGCTGCAATGGTGGGCACAGTGAAGATGCAATGCTGGGAAAAGTGAGGCTGAATTCACGGGCACAGGCTGCAATGGTAGGCACAGTGAGGCTGAAGGCACGGGCATAGGCTGCAATTAACGGGCACAAGCTGAATGCACAGGCACAGTGAGGCTGCAATGGTGGGCACAGTGAGGCTGAATTCATGGGCAAAGTGAGGCTGCAATGGTGGGCACAGTTAGGCTGCGTTCACAGGCACAGTGAGGATGCAATGGTGGGAACAGTGAGGCTGAATTCATGGGCACAATAAAGCTGCATTTGATGGGCACAGTGATGCTGCAATGATGGCACAGTGAGGCTGCATTCACGGGCACAGTGAGGCTGAATTCACAGGCACAGTGAGGCTGCAATTGATGAGCACAGTGAGGCTGCATTGATGGGCACAATAAGGCTGCATTTGATGGGCACAATAAGGCTGCATTTGATGGGCACAGTGAGGCTGCATTTGTTCAGAACTGGTGAGGCTGCATTATTCTCCTGTATCATGTCTGCAGTCTCTGACCATCTCTTGTAGCATGTCTGCATTCTCTTACCATCTTTGGTATCATGTCCTCAGTCTCTAACCATCTTTTGTATCATGTCCGCAGTCTCTGAGGGAGTCTGGAGAGAAGTCAAGAATGGGAGCAGGATGGGGGTCGTGGGAGAAGTCAGACGTGTGTGGACTGTGGTGAGGAGACTATAGAATAAAACCAGAGCCGCCGAGCTGGAGCCGACTGACTGAGCCCTGCATGGTGCACCTAAGAGGAGGTCAGTGACAGAATCGCCAGGCCAGTCTGAGGGGGGTCACTGATGTAAGGGGGGCGTGAATGCGATAATGTAAGGGGGCACTGATCTGATATAAAGGTTTCCCCCTTATATCAGTAACCCCCCCCCCTTACCTTAGTGTATTCTTTCTGCAGAAGCTGGTCTCTGGTCAACAGAGTCCCGTCCCCCCCACGTTTTCGAGTTCATGGTGTCCCCCTTGATGATTGACCACTTTCAACTGGAATTTGCTTTTATATAAATATAAAGCCCTATGTGCTTTCATATCTGCCCTATGTGTTTTAAACTACATGGTTTTCCCTTTCATGAACAAGAAAGTTATGCTGTTGGGCTGGTATAATAATGCTATGGGGCTGGTATGAAATTTTTTCCAGGGCTGGTTTTTATGCCCAGTCCGGCCCTGGCAATGTTTCTATAATCAAGAGTTCAGAGACTACACAGACATTAAAGTAGAAAACCACCTCCCAGACCTGCCTTTGTGGACATATTTTCAATGCCGCAGCTACCTTAACCAAACAACAAAAAAAACTAACTTCAGTAGACCACTGACAGAAATAGAATTAGTTTGCAATGCAGAGGAACCTATCTCCAAAGCGACTTCACTTGCTTACAGATGGATTCAGAATGGAGGTGATGCAGTTGGGAACGGACTCAGAGAGAGCTGGTCATTAGCATTAAGTGTCTCACTTTCGGATACACAATGGAGAAAAGCATGCATTTTTGCTCATAAATGCTCTCTGAGCACAAGAACTCAGCATATAAGCTGCTTACTCAATGGTATGCCACACCAGTAAAGTTACATTATTGGTTTCACGATTATCCAGACACTTGCTGGCGTTGTCATAACGATAGGTGCTCATTACTACACATATGGTGGCAATGCCTTGTGCTGAAACCTTTCTGGTCAGAGGTCAGGGAGAAGGTGTTTCTGATCACAGAGACAAAACTTTCACTAGACGCGGCGGGCTGTCTCCTCCATGTCACAGAATTTCCCATGAAAAAATACAAGCATTCGCTCTCCAAACACCTATTGAATGCTGCAAAAGCGCTTATTCCACTTTGTTGGAAGTCCACAAAAATCCCAACCATTCAGGAATGGCTTTGTAAAATATCTGAGATATGTGAGATGGAGGAGACCATTGCCCAGGCAGGTGACAACGTGGAATGCTTCCACAAGACCTGGTCACCCTGGTTCTCATACAAATACTCTCAGGTAATTCAATCTATTAAATTCACGCTAAGACCGTATGCCTTTACATGTATGCTCTCTACAGAGGACTTATTTACTCAACAGGTTTAGAAAACTGATTCTGATGTTCACCTTTGTCTGAATGATTGAAAATTGAAAATATTAAATAAGATTGGCGATCTATTGGTTGACCCAGACTTACTATCTATACACTACTACTTTCTTTCTAACCTTTCTCTTTCCAAATTATTTCTTTCTCCCTTTCTTGAAGACAACCCTTATAATACGAGGTTCTTTGATACATTTTAAATGTGTTAACATACACAGAAGCTAAGATTTCAAAGTAGACAATAATTTACTACAATAAAATATTAATACAGCTAACTATAAGTTTACTTGCATATTCAATTTATGTATTCTCATTGAGTGGAGCTGCGACTCCACAGTTGTATTTTTCTTACCTCAAATAAACTTTGATGTTAAAAAAAAAAAGAATGTTGTTCAAAGTTACTTTTGCTTTTAACATTCAAATTTAGAATAAATGGACTCTCCCAAACAAAAAACACATTTTGTCAAAAAAGAATGGCGGATCCCGACTTCCTAAGTTGGTATGACGCTCTGCCTGGACTGATTCCTGTGATGTCAGTGGAGAGCGGACTTCAAACTGCTCTCCGCTGAAGATGGGTCACAGGAGTGCAAAACGAATTGCACTCCTGCGACCCTTAGGAAAAGCCCAGCCTAAAAAGCTCAGGCTGGAATTCTCCTTTAAGCCTGAACATCGCCTGTTGCCCAGTCAGCAAACACCTGAATTTGCGGGGCGTCCAACAGGATGTTCATACACTGAGTGCCCCACAATGCAGTGCGTGCCACACAGTGCAGTCTAGGGTGCTGATTGGCTGAAGCAATGTACCTGGCCACTGGTCAGGTGCAGGGCTTTGCCCAATCAGGGTACAGAGCACTGTCAGAGCCATGATTGGATCATAGTCCCACCCCACACTATAAAAGGTTCCTTAGCACCGGAACCTTTTGCAGTGTGTTGTTGGAGATAGATACAGCAGTGAAATTAAAATAAGTGTGGCGCTAAAAGAATGTCCTTTACTGGGCAAAGCCAAACAGAATGGTGTCTGGAAGGCAATATGCACACCAAAGAGTGTTAATGAAAATAAGTCCTATGAGGACTGTTGGTTGACACCAACAAAACTAATAAATGGTTCAAAACACAAAATAAACAAAAGAAATATATAGGTGAATCCTAAATGTAGTATAAGTGGCACCTAAAGTGGACCAGTGAACACAGCAGTGTATGTGTGAATGATCTAAAAGAAGGGGAATCATGGAGAAAGAACCACAAATCCCAACAATAGGGAAGAGTAGTTCTATAGGAACTATGAAGATGTGAGGGTTGGATACATCACAAAAAGTCCATCCGGAACTGATAAAAGTAAAGTGGTGACTCAAAGTCCAAATATTGCAATAGGAAGCGATCAGCAGCCAACAAGCTCAGTGTGGGAAGACCAATGGATCCAAGGATGGCATCCACGAGTTGCGATCATAAACATCTGTGTGAAAGGTGTAGGCATAAATACCCTTACCAGAGATGGTGGACTCCCAGTCGGTGACTTGGGAGTCAAACGGGCTTGTATTGGAGTGGGAAAGTAGCTTCTGGATCCCAACAGTTGAGGATGACAGCGGAATAGCGGTGTTCACCGACTCGATCGCTCTGAACTCACCAACCTGTCACTTCGAAGATATCAGTGACAGGTGCTTGTTATAGATCCAGCTTCGTAGGCAGGATGTCACTCCTCAGAGATGAAGGGAAAAAAATAGAGACTTCCCCATAGTGTAAGTCGGCTAGGAACCAGCTTTATTAAAATAAAATAATAAAACACTCTGGCTCTTCAAAAAGAACAATCACTGAAAATAGCGCTAAAATTCAAATGGTGGCAAGACAGGCATAACAGACCTGAGCTTGTTGGCTGCTGATCGCTTCCTATTGCAATATTTGGACTTTGAGTCACCACTTTACTTTTATCAGTTCCGGATGGACTTTTTTTAGTATTAGCAGCCTATTATATTTAGTTATTGTTTCTCTCTATATAATCAATTTGACTTTTTTGTGCAATACCTTTGTGTTATGCACCACCTTCACATTTTATTTACACCATTAATTTTATATTTTTGTACATTATGCTTGTGATGTATCCAACCCTCACATCTTCATAGTTCCTATAGAACTACTCTTCCCTATTGTTGGGATTTGTGGTTCTTTCTCCATGATTCCCCTTCTTTTAGATCATTCACACATACACTGCTGTGTTCACTGGTCCACTTTAGGTGCCACTTATACTACATTTAGGATTCACCTATATAGTTCTTTTGTTTATTTTGTGTTTTGAACCATTTATTAGTTTTGTTGGTGTCAACCAACAGTCCTCATAGGACTTATTTTCATTAACACTCTTTGGTGTGCATATTGCCTTCCAGACACCATTCTGTTTGGCTTTGCCCAGTAAAGGACATTCTTTTAGCGCCACACTTATTTTAATTTCATTCTTCTACAATTTGTCTGATTGTGGTGTTGGCTGCTTTGCTCTCTGGTTGGCGCATTATTATTTTTGATTTCCATAGATACAGCAGTGCTCAGTTTGCTACTAGTGAGTAAGTATTTTTTTTTGACGTATGCCTCGTACTTTGTTCGGACATTCCGACAACAAAATCCTAGGATTTTTTCCGACGGAAGTTGGTTCAAACTTGTCTTGCATACACACGGTCACACAAAGTTGTCGGAAAATCCGATCATTCTGAACGTGGTGACATAAAACACATACGTCGGGACTATCAACGGGGCAGTGGCCAATAGCTTTCATCTCTTTATTTATTCTGAGCATGCGTGGCACTTTGTCCGTCGGATTTGTGTACACACGATCGGAATTTCCGACAACGGATTTTGTTGTCGGAAAATTTTATAGCCTGCTCTCAAACTTTGTGTGTCGGAAAATCCGTTGGAAAATGTGTGATGGAGCCTACACGCTGTCGGAATTTCCGACAACAAGCTCCTATCACACATTTTCCGTCGTAAAATCGGACCGTGTGTACGGGGCATTAGAGTGTACAGTTTTATGCCCCGTACACACGGTCGGATTTTCCGATGGAGAATGCTCGTTCTGGTAAACTTAGCGTTCGCAATGGATACAGCACTTTCGTCACGCTGCAATGTTAAAAATGGTTTAATACAGCGCACTCTCTTCTTCTTTATAATGTGACAAGAATTAAGTAGTTTTGCTGCTCATATTCACACACACTTCTCACAAAGTTTTATTTTTGTTTTTTTATTGGTATTCCCTGAATATATTGTTATTAGTTGTCACATCTGACATAATTTTTTTTTTTTATTTAATTTTTTGGGGGATTTTAAGCCTTTTTTTTATTTATTTAATGTTTGTATTTTTTCAAAGGCTGATCTTTGTTCAATGTTATTTTTATTTTTACTCCAGAATATTTTTGTGTGTGTTTTGTGTGTCAAGTTACCCCAACACCATTGATATCTTGTATTATTTAATCTCAAGGAGATTGTTTGTTGTTGGTGTCCCTTGTTCATTTCACATTGTATATTTGAAATGTACCTGAATCCTCACAAACAAATTGTCCTTTTTGAAGTAAAACACATAGGAGAGTATAATTCAAAACAAAAATCTTTTATTAAGGGATCAGAACCAAACAAAGAGGAAGGCAACACTGGATCAACATGAGAAATTAGCGAAGCCTGGGACCCCCACAGCAGACATCAATTCTTGAACATCAAAATTGGTGGCCTGAGGAGTCCATATGTAAGGGAGGGCAGTCTGGTCCAGAATTCGCAGAGATCCGGATAGCAGCAGATGACATCTGTGTCCCCAGGCTGTGGTACGACAAGAGGCTGCATTTTTTGGCCGACCAGACTGGATCCAGGGTCCTCACTTTCTGGTCTTCCTTCCACGCTTCCTTCCGGGCTGTGGCTGTGCTGTTGGAGATGTGGCAGGAGGAGGAGTAGGACCTGGAGGAGGACTGGGAGGACCTGGAGGAGAAGGAGGAGGAGGAGGAGGACCTGCAGGAGGAGGAGGAGGACCATCGCAAAGGTGTGTCTGAGCTGTAATTTGGCCCCTCATACCTTTCTTAAGAGCCTCCAATATGAGCGCCTCACACATGACTTGTTGTTCCTCCTCCATCCTCTGCATTTTATAGGCAATGGTGGCAGAAATGTCCTCCTCCGCGGTGTGTGGTGCTCCCAGGACCTCTGTAGCCCTCCAAAAGAGTCCTCTGGCAGCCTCCTCTAGGGCACTCCTCCTCCTGCCACTTTCTCTTTCCAGGGGGAGTGGAGGGACCTGCAGATCAGCCAGCCGTCTCGGCCACCTCCTGGCTGAGACTTCCCTGTGTATGAAAAAGGGACATGGTTGTAATGTTTTGCATCATCAATCACAATCATAAATTAGTACTCCCAACTAACATCTAGTTAACATCATTGATTGTACAAGCAGAAATATTTAGAGGAATGCTATACCTGGCTCAATCTGGGCTCCTCCACATGTGGCCTGGAAGGCCCAGGTTGGGCGTCAGAAGCCTCAGCCGGGGGGGAAGGAAGCGTGGAAGGAAGACTGGAGAGGGATGGCCTGGGTTCAGTCTGGCCTGCCAGAAAATGCAGCCTGTCGTAGTACAACATCCTGGGGACATAGATGTCATCTGCTGCTCCGGATCTCTGTGAATCCAGGACCTTCTTGCGCTCCCTTAGATATGTACTCCTCAGGCCACCAATTAAGATCTTTAAATAGGTGATGTCTGCCGTTGGGATCACCTGCTTCACAATTTCACACAATTGCACCAGTGCTGCCTTCCTCTTTGCTTGGTTCTTGAAATGGGGGTGTTTAATCTCCCACAGACAGGGCAGCTCCCTTAACATATCTACGAATACTGACATGAAGTCATTGTCTTTCAGTAGCATATCCATGTTCACTGCAAGACACAACACAAGACAAAGCCTAATGCCAGACAAAACTCTCCTAATCTTGTTACAATATAGGCCTCAATGTAGAAGCAGTATAGGCACAAGTTTGTCTCTTACCTTCGTTCTTACGATCGGCGCGTCCAATGCTCCTTCCTCCGCTCACAGATCGTACGTAATACGCACGTGTGTTACGCTTTATATACACTGCGCATGCGTGTAACTCCGCCCGCCCCTGACGTTCTTTCTATTCTATTCCCCGCCCCTTTTTGTTCGGCGCAGTGGGGGAAGAGCACATGGCAGAGTCACAGCAGGTGCGTGCTAATTACAGGAACGAGGAGGAGGAGGAGGAAAGCCCAGATCCGGACACGTCCTGATCCAGAAGGAGACGTTTTAAGGCCACAAATATGTCCTTTGGGGAGATGTTGGAGATGGTCGACATCATGAAGAAGTCCGACTATGACGGAAAGTGTGGGCCTCCGTTCGTGCTGCTCCATATGCTTTTCTTAATTGTAACGTTTAAAAGGGCAACTTTAATGTTCATGGGCCCATTATTCGTTCGTATCAAACATTTTTCTTTCGGCCTCTAAAACACCATTGTTTAGGCCATATGCATTTTCCCACATTTTTTGGGGCCTACTTGGATGCCAAATATTTGTTTGTGTAGATGGGTTTGTTACTCGAATGAAATGCAAACTAGATTGTGTGTAAGGAGAGGACACTGAGCAGCTGTTTTCACATCTGGACACTGGAGCACTAGTGTGGGACCCCAGAACACCATTTTTATTAGGGGGCCACACAGGTGCTCCAGTGTATACTATAGGGGGGTCTCCATCTGTGAAACTTGTACCAAACAGGTAAAGTATTGCAGCTTGACAAAGGGCAATAAAAAAAATACATCTTGGAACTCGGCTAAAATAGACAATTGTACCCCACTTCCAAGCAATGTTTCCTATTTCTAGTTCTGCCATCAAATATCTGTGTGCTAATTATAACATTTTTGTTTTACATAGGGGAGAAAAGACTCGGAGGACACCCCTCATCCGAGGAGACCAGAGACCCCCCACCTATGGAAGAAGGGGAAATACCACCAACCCAAGAAGAGCAGGAGGAAGAAGAAGATGTGGTGGAAATTGGCACCACAACAGGTGTCTGCGACCACAGGCTCAGGTAAGAGATGGATGGTGGTAGATTTTTGATACCTGTTTTTGTTTTGTTTCTCTCTTTTTAGGTGATCGTGATCCAGATCCTTTCACATCAGAAAGTGCCCAGATCCTGATCAGGGAGATCATGGGGTGTAATGTCGAATTGCAAAACATCCAGCAAAAAATAAATGATGTGATTCAAAAAAATAATAACATCATTGATGTTTTGGGGCGAATTTAAAACCCCACAAAATCACTTTTTGGATTGTGGTCCAATCTTTTAAATCTTTTTGCAATGTTTTGAAAAGCCAAATTTGGAGGGTGCACACAGTGTGCCAACATGTGCTATCTGCCATCACGGGAGATCAATGGACACGTTTTGGGGGTGCAACCCCTTCCTCAATTATAAAGTAGCGGTGAGGAAGGGCTTGCTCCCCCAAAACACGTCCCTTGATCCCCCGTGATGGCAGATAGCACATGTTGACATTCGTAAATTGGTGTGCATCTTCCAAATTTGGCTTTTCCAGGGGTGATTTCCCCCCATCTGAACGCTATATCAAACCCAGTTCCTAAATACTGATGTCTGATATAGCCTTCAGGTTTTACCTAATGTGAACTTTGTAAGTTCAAGTTTTTTGGCTTTCTTGTTGGTTTTACACAGGCCTGTTTTATCTTAAATGGACATTTCGATTTTTGATAATGCTACTCCAAAAATTGTTTTACAACAAACATGTTGGTTTGTTTTAAAAACCTTTGGTAAATGCACATGTGATTGTGCAGGTATAAAAAAGTTGGTTAATCAAGAATGTGTGGATTATTGTCTCAACACTACAACACTTTTGGGGTGATGTAATTGCTGTTTTCTGCGAAAATGGGGGTTATTTCCTAAGGGCAAATCCACTTTGCACTACAAGTGCAGGTTTAGTGCAGTTGCAAGTGCACTTGTAGTGAAATGTGTTTTTGCATTTAGTAAATAACAGCCAACAGTGCTTTGTATAATAAGGTTACACAATCACGACATTTTCTGGACTCAACACATTTCTCTCAGGGTCAGCTAAAACAAACACAAGCAGTAAATGTCCACAAAGAATTTCTTTTTTTGTTTTATTATAAAAAGGCTTCACAGATTTGCTGGCATATTGATAGCCCCCCTACCCGCAAAGAACTCCAGGTAGCGTAACCGGACATCTCGGGCACTCAGGGAGGGCAAGCCAGGACGGCCACTTTCAAACGCCGTCAGTGTGGTTTGATGTATCATTCCGGCCTCAGGCCCAACTGAGCCAGCATAGTTGGCTGAATGTTTCCTTAAAAAGTTATGGAGAACACAACACGCAAGTATAATATGGTTCAGTTTATACTCCGCCATATGGATGGGTGTCATAAATAGGCGGAACCGGCTGGCCAGGATTCCAAATGTGTTCTCCACCACTCTTCGGGCTCTGGCCAGCCGGTAATTAAAAACCCTCTGTTCCGGGGTGAGGGTCCTCATTGGGAATGGCCACATCAGGTGGTCCCCCAGCGCAAACGCTTCATCAGCAACGAACACAAATGGGAGTCCTTCAACATTGTCCTCTGGAGCTGGCAAGTCCAAGCTGCCATTCTGGAGACGCCTGTAAAACTCAGTCTGGGCGATGACTCCACCATCGGACATCCGGCCATTCTTCCCCACGTCCACATACAGGAAGTCGTAATTGGCCGACACCACCGCCAACGTCACTATACTATTGAACCCCTTGTAATTATAATAGCACGACCCCGAGTTGGGTGGTGGGACGATGTGGATGTGTTTCCCATCAATTGCCCCTCCGCAGTTAGGAAAGTCCCACCGCTCGGCAAAGTGGGAGGCCACAGCCTGCCATTCCTGTGGCGTGGAAGGAAACTGTTGAGGAAAAAACAATAAACATTACTATTTTTTCTCAGAAACATGGCAAGCAGATTAGACACAAACATTATGGGGCAACCTCCAGATAGCATTTATTAAGGAGAATTTAACAACGCCAAAGTATAAGTACACCTATCATATTCCCCCTCCCCCCCTCTCGTGGGCCATTTCTAACATTATAGGGGGTGTGTGGAAATCTTGGACAGGTAACCCTCTCCACTTCATTGAGAGATGAATGAATATGAATGAAAATGAAAATGAATGAATGAATGAATAGTTACACTATTGGCAGACCACTAGACAGGTAAGAAGTTTCATAATTCAAAGATAGAAATACACATTGTACACATTTGAGCACATTTGGACATTCTGCTATTACCTATCAAGATAATAATAGAATACAAAAACTTGAAACAGTACCATTTGAAAGTATACAGGCAGGCCCTTGCACTACATGCTTTGAGGAATTTATCCATAAATCTGAGCACTAAAGAGGTGGGTATAGTGTGTATGGGTTTGGCAAAGTCAGCAGATAGATGATTGAAGATAGATAGAGAATTGGGATCAGCTGACTTAGCAGTTGGGGGGAGGGAGGGTTACTAAAAATTATTTGGGGACACCACCAAAAAAAAGCCTCTGGCACTCTGCCTGAATTTAAAGCAAAAATAACATTTCAAAACATTTTAGGGGGTGTTTGGGGTAAAGCACTACTATGGAGCAGAAAAAATACATTGTTAAGTGACTACATGCGGTGAATATAGGCCAGGAGACACCATGCTGGGGAGGTTATTGAAGGGCAAATATGTATGAAGGACCTAAAATAATAATTACATAAAAATCCAGCATGCATGAGAACAAAGGGGACATTCACAGCATATTACAATCATGGTAATTAGGGAATGAGGAAAGAAATACAAGATATTAGCAAACATTCAATACAATAAAATGTGATATAAAAGGATAAAAATCTTACCTTCATATACTCCTTCTGTAGGACCTGAATGATGGCAGAACAGGTCTCTGGGATAATGATCCCCAGAGCCTGGGGGGAGATGCCTGTCGAGAACTTGAGGTCCTGCAGGCTTCTCCCTGTCGCCAAATACCGCAAGGTAGCAACCAACCTCTGCTCCGGAGTGATGACTTGCCTCATGCAGGTATCCTGCCTGCTAATATAAGGGGTCAGCGAAGCCAACAAACGGTGAAACACGGGGTCCGTCATCCTGAGAAAGTTCCTGAAATCATCAGGATTATTCTCACGGATCTCACGGAGCAAAGGCATATGAGAGAACTGGTCACGCTGAAGCAACCAATTCTTGGTCCATGAACTCCTCCCCACCCTGTTCATGGACTGGACTTGTGTCAAGGTCAGGACACCAACACCAAGCCCCCGCACAGCACGAACTCTATGAGGAGTACGCATACGCAACATGGCTAGAAAACGGTCGGCTGCTCAGAACGAAGTAACAGAACGCACTGAAGAACAGCAAGGCCTGTGAAGAGCGACCTGAATAACAGCAACGAGCGGACAAGATCGCACAGAAAACTCCAATAAAAACTGATAGCACGCACTGAAGAGCAGATACAAACCCACAAGCACAAACTGAACAGCAGAAAACGATCTGAAAACCACGAGTCTGAAAAAGCGCGAATCGTCTCTCACCAAACTTTTACTAACACGAGATTAGCAAAAGGAGCCCAAAGGGTGCCGCGCTTGGTTCTGAACCGGCCTTTTCTAGTCTCGTCGTACGTGGTGTACGTGAACGCGTGGTTGGCGAATCGGAAATTCCGACAAGTTTGTGCGACCGTGTGTAGACAAAACAAGTTTGAGCCAACATCCGTCGGAAAAAATCCTAGGATTTTGTTGTCGGAATGTCCGAACAAAGTCCGACCGTGTGTACGCCCTATTAGTGTAGTGTGAGTATAGTGTGTTAGTGTAGTGTGAGTATACAGTAGTGTAGTGTGTCCGTATAGTATGTCAGTATACAGTGAGTATAGTGTAGTGTCAGTTTAGTACGTTAGTGTAGTGCAGTATTTAACACAGCATTACATAATATTTAGTGCTGTATACAGTGCTATAGACCTTTTTTTTTTTGGCTGCTGCATTTTTTTGTCCCCTGCCTTTTTTTAAATTTTCAGCCGCATTTCTTCTGACAGCGACGCTGTTGTTTCCCCTTTTTTATTTATTATAGTTTTTACATTTCTGTCAGTGGCAGTCCTTGATTTAAAGTGGTTGTAGGCCCGCACTGAAATTTTTATAAAAAAACAAAAACAAAACGTAAGGCAAAGGCATAATGAGCTAGTATGCAGCGCATACTAGCTCATTGTGAAATACGCACCTTAGAACAAGGCCTCAGCATCTAATCCCGGTCCACACCGAGGGAGCTGACACATTCCCTTGGCGTGCCCTCCGGGTTCGCAGCTCCGGCGCTGTGAGTGGCCAGGGACGCAATTACGTCACTCCTGCGCATGCGCGCGGGAGTCTTATTCCTGGCAAGCCGGGCCTTCACAGCGCATGCGACGCTGACGTCAGCGGATACATGCAAAGTGATCAGCTCCTAAACCGTACAGGTTTAGGAGATATTCATTTTACCTACAGGTAAGCCTTATTATAGGCTTACCTGTAATTAAAAATTACAAATAAGGGTATACAACCGCTTTAACCACTTGCCCACCGCACTATAGCCGAATGACGGCTACAGTGTGGCTCCATAACTCTGGGAGGGCGTACACTGACGTCCTCCCAGAGTCTCGCTCCCGTGCGCCCCCTGGGGCACACACATGGGAACATCTGTGCTCGCCGGGTTCACGGGACCCGGCGCAGCACGGATCGCAGTAAAAGGCCAATGACAGCGGCCCTTTACCACGTGATCGCTCCGTCCAATGACAACAAACCAGGGTCAAAGAAAGTTCAAAGCTCTCCTCTCCTCACACCGATACAGCGTAAGAGGAGAGGAGAGATCGCGTGACAAACTGTGAGTTCATAATATATTTAGCAGTGCCCAGCAGTGCCCAACAGTGCTACATCAGTGCCCAACAGTGCTACATCAGTGCCATCTGTGCCACATCAGTTCTATCTGTGCCACATCAGTGCCATCTGTGCCACATCTGTGCCACCTCTGTGTTAATCAGTGCCATCAGAACCACACCAGAGCCACACCAGTGCCACACCAGTGTCCATCAGTGCCACCTGTGCCCATCAGTGCCACCTGTGCCCATCAGTGCTCATCTGCACCTCTGCAGTGTCACATCAGTGCCGCCCTTGCCCACCAGTGCTGCCTGTGCCACCTCTGTGCTAATCAGTGCTACCAGAGCCACACCAGTGCAACCAGAGCCACACCAGTGTCGCTATAGTGCACACCAGTGCCACACCAGTCCCACCTGTGCCACACCAGTGCCACCTGTGCCCATCAGTGCTCATCTGTGCCTCTGCGGTGCCACCTGGGCCCACCAGTGCCACCTGTGCCCACCAGTGCTGCCTGTGCCCACCAGTGCCACCACAGTGCAATCAGTGCCACTACACAGTACAATCAGTGCCACTACACAGTATAATCAGTGCCACTACAATGCCAATTGGTGCCACTACTTTGCCAATCGGTGCCATCTGTGCCACTACCGTGCCATCAGTGCAACTCAGTGCCACTGCAGTGCCCAATAGTGCACATCAGTACTCTGCAGTGCAGCCTCACCAGCCACCAGTATGGCAAAAAATACAGCATCGGAAGAGGAACGTGTGCCCGTGAAAAGAAGGCATTCTGGCGTGGAGCAGCAGCCTACTACCAGCAGCGCAGGGCCATCAACCTCCAGCGCAGGGCCATCCACCTAGACCGCAGTGCCACTGCAACAAAGGCCAAGCACCAGTAGGGTGTCATCTCAGCCCCAAAGGGATAGGGGCCATGCCAGCCTTCCCTATGCCCTTCAAAACCCCCTGTGGCTTCCCACCAAATTCCGGAGCAGCAAACATCCCCCCTTTCACCACCCAGCCAGGTGTCCAGGTGAACACCTATGATTTTGCAATGCTTGATTTTTTTCATTTGATTTTCACCGAAGACTTACTATCGTCCATTGTGGCCCAGTGCAACCTCTATGCACAGCAGTACATAGTAAGCAACCTTGGTTCTAGTTACGCCCGTCCCTTTGAGTAGAGAGAACTTACCGTAGAGGAATTCAAAATTTTTTTAGGCCTAACTTTTAATATGGGACTCACAAAAAAAACAAATTGTACTCCTATTGGTCTACCAACCCCATCCACCACATGCCACTCTTCTCATCCATCATGCCAAGATCAAGATACCTTATGATTATGCAGTTCTTCCACTATAATGACAACACCCAGTGCCCTCCCCGAAATGACCCAGCTTTTGATAAATTATTTAAAATTTGGGCACTCCTAAATCATTTCTCTGAAAATTTCCCCCAGTTATATACCCCCGAACAGAATATCTCCGTGAATGAGTCCTTTATAAAATTCTCAGGCAGGCTGGGCATCAAACAATTTATCCCCAGCAAAAAGGCCCAATATGGGGTTAAAATGTACAAACTTCGTGACCGAGCAACGGGGTACATCTACTTCTTCCTGGTGTATGAAGGGAAGGACTCCCAACTGATCCCATCAGATGATTAAACCCTACCTTCCCACAAGAAAATCCCGTCATTGGTATAAAAAAGAGTCCATTTATTTTTTCAGTTTGGCCATGTATAACACATGTTATTTACAAAAAATCTACCGAGACCCCCTTATCCTATCTTCACTACCAGGAACAAGTAATCTCCGCACTTTTGTACCCTGAAAGCCCACCAGAAAATATTTGCTCTGATTCCGTGAGCAGACTCTAGGAACGCCACTTTCCTGAGAAAACCCCCCCCGTGAAACAGGCCACAGACGTCAGAAGAAATGCCGGGTGTGCTTCAGAAGAGGAGTTAGAAGAGACACCACGTATTATTGTCCCCGATGTCCTTCCCAACCAGGCCTTTGTATAGGTGAATGTTTCCTCTTTTACCATACCTCTCTACATTATTAGGGAAGTATGGTAAATGTAATTCTCATTTCCTGTCATTTTCCTCCACACCCCTTATGCCACTGCACTGAACCTGACTTACCTCAGCCTTGTCTGGAACTGACCCTGACCTGTTATACGACCAAGCTTCTGCCTAACACTAAAACTGTACCTACCTCTGCCTTCTCCGGAACTGACCCTGGCCTGTTATACGACCAAGCTTCTGCCTAACGCTAAACTGTACTTACCTCTGCCTGCTCTGGAACTGACCCTGGACTGTTTGACCACATTTTTTGCCTGCCTCTTGGACTGATCATTTACCCTGCTATGCTAGTGGGAACACAGGGGTCTCACATATGTGAGAGGCTCCAGAAATGTTTTTCTGGATGAAGAAAACTAATTTTTTAGTTTTCTCAGTCCCGGATTAGGGTCTGGAGACTCAGAGGCTTCAAAGAGATTTGGGTGGGAGAAGCCTCTACTCCTGTCCCCATTCTTTCCTGGCCTGCTACTTGGACCATGTTCCTGCTTACTACCAGGACCAATATTTTGGCACTGCTGGCAATGTCTCTACTTGCACTGACCTTGGACTGTATATGGACAGTATCCCTGCCTGTACTGGCTATGGAAAATATTCCTGCCTGCTGCCTGGACAATTATATTCACTGTCGCTGACCACGTCCCTGCCTGCTGCCTGGATCAGGGCTCTCCTCCTGTGGACAACTGCACTACTAAAACCACAGCTAATCTTTTGTTTACCCTTTGCTCAGAAGAATGTATTTTAAGGTGTAATTCTTGATATGTTCATGCTATGTGTTAGAAATATGAAGGGCCTTCAAAAATGTGATAGATTGTAAGGAAATTAGATGTGTAATCTATGCTCCTAGAACGCCTGAATGTGCTACTTCAATGTTGGGCCTCTGTATGTGGCCAGGCTGTGTAAAAGTCTCACACATGTGGTATCGCCATACTCAGGAGGAGTAGCAGAATATATTTTGGGGTGTCATTTGTGGAATGTACATGCCATGTGAGAGAAATAACCTGTTAAAATGACAATTTGGTGTGAAAAAAAAGAAAAAAAATCTTCATTTTGCAAACAATTGTGGGAAAAAAATGACAACTTCAAAAAACTAACCATGCCTCTTACTAAATACCTTGGAATGTTTACTTTTCAAAAAGGGGTCATTTTG
Source organism: Lithobates clamitans (assembly GCA_037952925.1). NCBI lineage: Eukaryota > Metazoa > Chordata > Amphibia > Anura > Ranidae > Lithobates > Lithobates clamitans. The sequence goes on from JBBGZY010000645.1 coordinate 1,491,102, forward strand.
TGGGTATTTGTACTTTCCTGGCTTGTTAGGGTCTCGAGAAATGAGACTCAGAAACTCAGTACATCAGGTGTGATCAGATGTGATCAATTTTCAGTGATTGGCACCATAGCTTGTAGACTCTATAAGTTTCACACAGACTAAATAATAAATTACTATGTATGAAGATAAATTACTGTATTTATCGGCGTATAACACGCACTTTTTTCCCCTTAAAACCAGGGGAAAATCATGGGTGCGTGTTATACGCTGATCCCCGCTAATCGTGATCTTTCGCAGTGATCGCCGCCGACATTCACATAGCGTGTAGTTTTAAATATGGCACCGCGGAGTTAGGAGGGACTCGGCGGCGCTGAACGAGCGCTGCCGAGATCACAGTGACTGGGCGGAGCCGAGATACACATAGCCGAGTGTTCTCGGCTCTTTGCGGAGCCGCTCACAGTCATGCCCAGTCCCGCCATTGGACCTATGTTATGTCCCTCATAGGGCGGGACTGGGCGTGACTGTGAGCGGCAACGAGAAAAGCCGAGTCAGCTATGTGTATCTCGGCTCCGCCCAGTCACCGAGTCCCTCCGAACTCTGCGGCGCCATATTTAAAACTACACGCTTTGTGTATGTCGGCGGCGATCTGTTCAAGGCAAGCATGTAATGGACACTGGGGGCAAGGCTGCACCGACCACTGGGGCAAGGCTGCACTGGGGCAAAGCTGCACTGACAATTCTGCACTGGGGCAAAGCTGCACTGACAAGGCTGCACTGGGGCAAAGCTGCACTGACAAGGCTGCACTGGGACAAATCTGCACTGACAATTCTGCACTGGGGCAAAGCTGCACTGACAAGGCTGCACTGGGGCAAAGCTGCACTGACAATTCTGCACTACGGCAAAGCTGCACTGACAAGGCTGCAATGGACACTGGGGCAAGGCTGCACTGACACTGAAAAGGCTGCAATGACACTGACAAGGCTGCAGATGGACACGATAAGGCTGCATTGATGGGCATTTAAATGTAAGTTTTTTTTTCCTTAAACTTCCCTCCTAAAAGTTTTTTTCCTTAAAATTCCCTCTTAAACTTGGGGTGCATGTTATACGCCGGCGCGTGTTATACGCCGATAAATACGGTACTTATTTGCAAAATGTTATAATAGAAATGAAGAAAAATGCTTTTTTTTTACAAAATGTTTGGTCTTTTTTCATTTATAGCACAGAAAATGAAAAACCCAGAAGTGCTCAAATACCACCAAAAGAAAGCTCTATTTGTGTAAAAAAAAAGGACGGAAATTTCATATGGGTACAGAGTTGCATGACTGAGTGATTGTCATTCAAAATGTGAGAGCACTGAAAGCTAAAAATTGGTCTGGTTAGGAAGGGGGTTTAAGTGCCCAGTGGTCAAGTGGTTAAAGTTCACCAAACTCCACTTTTCATTCAATAAAGTGCATCCAATCACACATTTCCCAGTTTCTATTACATTTGGGTAATAAGCCCCCCCATCATGTCTGGGAGGACAACAAGGAGAGGCAGACGTTCCCATGCCACTATGAGGGGGGCAGCAGCGTATGTGTCCACAGGCAAAGGTGGACATGGTCCATCCTCAGGCAGGGCATCATTTCCTCTGTTTAGTCACGTTGCCCATGTTATCCATCCAGCCACAGCATGCAGAGGAAGTGGTGGACTGGCTTACTAAACTATCCTCATCCTCCTCATCTTCTATGACCCAAGCTGACACTAGTGGGCAGTCCACCGTAGCTGCCAGAGCGGCTTATTCTGCCTCCTTGTCCACAGCTATTCCTGCCATAGCCCCACTATCATGCATGGAGGAGTCAGCTGAGTTATTTGAACACAGCGTCAGCCATTTGCTTATTGGCAATGCAAAGCCATTACTTGATTCTGATGTTGGTTCTGAGGCAGTAGCGGCTGGGGAAGTTTTAGGATGGGGGGTGCCAGACCCTGCCCTTCCTTTTTGACTCCTCCCACTTGGTGAAAATGGGCGTGGTTTCAGCAAAATAGTGGGCGTGGCTCTAAGGTGGTGTGGTTAGCGTCTGAGATGAATGAGGGATGGAGGGAGAGAGGGATGGAGGGACAGCAGGCCCACATCCTACACAACAATAGAAATATGTGTATTCTACAAAGTTTAACACTCAGCAGATAAAGATACTCCAAACACCTAGTGTTAGCACTTCAATCATCCCGGCACCATGGTTGTTGTGGTGTCAGGATGATTGAAGCGCATTATTTCTATTATTACATTGTAATATAAAATGAAATCATTCAACTCACCATAATGCAGAATCAGTGGGAGCCCTGAGCGTGTCACTAGCCACGTCGCCTGCCACCAGATGCCATCAGGTGTCCCCAGCGGAGTCCCTCCTTACATGTAGCCTGTGTCACATCAAATGCAGCCTGTGTCACATCAAATGCAGCCAGCCTGTGTCCAGCCTGTGTCACATCAAATGCAGCCAGCCTGTGTCCCTGCGTCCAGCCTGTGTCACAAAAAATGCCACCAGCCTGTGTCACATGAAATGCAACCAGCCTGTGTCACATGAAATGCAGTCAGCCTGTGTCCCTGTGTCCAGCCTGTGTCCCATGAAATGTAGCCAGCCTGTGTCCCATGAAATGCAGCCAGCCTGTATCCCTGTGTCCAGCCTGTGTCCCATGAAATGCAGCCCGCCTGTGTCCCATGAAATGCAGCCAGCCTGTGTCCCATGAAATGCAGCCAGCCTGTGTCCCATGAAATGCAGCCAGCCTTGTGACCCATGACATGCAGCCAGCCTGTGTCCCATGAAATGTAGCCGGCCTGTGTCCCTGTGTTCAGCCTGTGTCCCATGAAATGCAGCCAGCCTGTGTCCCTGTGTCCAGCCTGTGTCACATGAAATGCTGCCAGCCTGTGTCACATGAAATGCAGCCAGCCTGTGTCACTGTGTCCAGCCTGTGTCCCATGAAATGCAGCCAGCCTGTGTCCCTGTGTCCAGCCTGTGTCACATGAAATGCAGCCAGCCCGTGTCCCTGCGTCCAGCCTGTGTCCCATGAAATGCCGCCAGCCTGTGTCCCTGCATCCAGCCTGTGTCACATGAAATGCCGCCAGCCTGTGTCCCATGAAAAGCAGCCAGCCTGTGTCCCTGTGTCCAGCCTGTGTCCCGTGAAATGCAGCCAGCCTGTGTCCCTGTGTCCAGCCTGTGTCCCATGAAATGCAGCCAGCCTGTGTCCCATGAAATGCAGCCAGCCTGTGTCCCTGCGTCCAGCCTGTGTCACATGAAATGCCACCTGCCTGTGTCCCATGAAATGCCACCTGCCTGTGTCCCATGTAATACAGCCAGCCTGTGTCCCTGTGTCCAGCCTGTGTCCCATGAACTGCAGCCAGCCTGTGTCCCTGTGTCCAGCCTGTGTCCCATGAAATGCAGCCAGCCTGTATCCCTGTGTCCAGCCTGTGTCCCATGAAATGCAGCCAGCCTGTGTCCCATGACATGCAGCCAGTCTATGTCCCATGAAATGTAGCCGGCCTGTGTCCCTGTGTCCAGCCTGTGTCCCATGAAATGCAGCCAGCCTGTGTTCCTGTGTCCAGCCTGTGTCACATGAAATGCTGCCAGCCTGTGTCACATGAAATGCATCCAGCCTGTGTTCCATGAAATGTAGCCGGCCTGTGTCCCTGTGTCCAGCCTGTGTCCCATGTAATACAGCCAGCCTGTGTCCCTGCGTCCAGCCTGTGTCCCATGAAATGCAGCCAGCCTGTGTCCCTGCGTCCAGCCTGTGTCACATGAAATGCCGCCAGCCTGTGTCCCATGAAATGCAGCCAGCCTGTGTCCTTGTGTCCAGCCTGTGTCACATGAAATGCAGCCAGCCTGTGTCCCATGAAATGCAGCCAGCCTGTGTCCCTGTGTCCAGCCTGTGTCCCATGAACTGCAGCTAGCCTGTGTCCCATGAAATGCAGCCAACCTGTGTCCAGCCTGTGTCCCATGAAATGCAGCCAGCCTGTGTCCAGCCTGTGTACTTACCTTGCTGTGTTGTCCTCTCCTGTGATGTCTCCTTCCACTGGCAGTGGTGATTCCGCACCTCATACTTCCTGTTTCCTCTCTCCCGGGCGCAATGGGAGAGAGAAAACAGGAAGTGACATCAAACTCGCATGTCAATCAAACCGCCCGGCCGTGGTAATAGATACTACAAGCGCCGGGCGGAAGCTACTCGGCGCCTCAGAAAGCGCTGCAAGGCTGGATAAAAGCCTGCAAATGAATTGCCGTGTCTGCAATCTCGTGATTGCATAGACGTGGTGCTTCCCATAAGTGCACTGTGTCTGGCGTCGCACTGTGTCCGGCGTCCGAACACAGTGCACTTAAGGACCTTTTTTTTTTTTTTTAAAGGGCCAGCTTTAAAATTTTTTTTACATTTTTTTGTGTCTGCCTGAGGGAGGGAGGGAGGGGGGGCGCCCAGTGTATTACAAAGTTGGCTGCAGTGATGATGAGGGTGGAGGATGGAGGGGATGATGATGAGGTCACTGACGCAACTTGGGTGCCAGATATCGCAGATGAAAAAAGAGAGGGTGAGGCACAACCCCAACGAGGCAGCCATCATGGGAGAGTAGAGAGCAGCCATCCTATTCCATCACATTGTGAAGCTGTTATCTCCCAGCCCACTTCCCATAACTCAGCTGTCTGGGCCTTTTTTAGCACATGTGCAGCTGATCGCACTGTTGCAATTTGCAATCTCTTCTGCAAGCAGTTCCAGCGTGGCAAAAACACCAACCATTTACTATAGCCATAGCTGACATCCTTCTGTAAGTCATTGGGCGCCAGACACTTCTTGCATGTAATAGAGGTTCTATTTCTTTTGACAGTCCTTTTTATATATTTTGGGGGAAAGAGGGTTAGGGCCAGGACACCCTTAGTTGCAAACTCAATTGGCAGTCTCCGAGACTTTAATAGGAGGACAGTCGTACAGGGAAAGGCCCCAGCAAGGCGCCACTTCTGCACGTGCAGGATTGCTGTCTCCTATGGTAACAGTCCTTTAACAGTTCCTAACTCAAACGTAACAGTTCTTTCAGCTCCACTACAACTGCTCCTTGTAGTTCTTCAATACTTAGTTCCCGGTCTCTCACTAGACCCTCTGATTCACTGACTATGAATTCCTTGAGCTCCTCCAAGGTTTGCGGTGGTATCTACCTCAAGCGTCACCCCCCGCTTCTCTGTTGGGTCCCTAGCTTGGCACTATGGATATCTTCAAGCTTCACCCCTGCTAACCAGCTCGGTCCCTGGCTTGACACATAAGGCTGCTCTGCAAGCATCTCCCCCACTGGTTAGGTCCTTGACTTGATCACCGCCTGAAGTCTCCTGATTCTCCACTGTGCCCTTTCAGTGAGAATATGATTCCGGTACTTTGTTCAGTTACTCACTGTGGTCCCTGGTAAAGGCGATTGGTCCCTTCGTGGCGACAGCTTTCCTTCTACCTCCGAACACTGACAGGTTATCCGGCCGGCAGAACTGTCACTTTTGGTTGGACTGCAAGCCGCAGTCCCAACCCTGCGCTGCCCTCTTACTATTGGATAGGCCCTCACACAGCCTGGCAACTAGATGCCCCCGGGATAGGCCCAATATCCAGCCTAGCAGCCTGGGCAGATGACACACGTCCACCCAGCCGTCTAGGTGGCAAAGAACACAGATCACTTGACCTCACCCGAATATGAAGGCTCACCCAGCAGGCCAAGGGATTAAAGAAACCCCTGCCCATTGGCTGGGACACCCACATACCCATAACCTGACCTTAGGTTGCCCTTCTCGTATATAGTACCACCAACTACCCGGCCACCTAGTCAGACATCTCAAGTCTCCCGGGAGCCTCCCGCATTTGGCTGTGGGCTCCTGGGCTCCCACGGGTGCAGGGCGATCTCTCGGCTGTGCCTGTCACTCAGCCACAGACAGACAGAGCAGCCTGAATGGCTGAATGGAGTACGGCCGCTCTGTCTGTGACTGAGTGACAGGCAGAGGGGAGAAAGCCAATACTGCTGTCCCCAGTCTGCTTTGGCTGCTGCATGGGCATGGGTACATTTTTTCAGCAGGGAAGGAGGGGGGTGGGCGGAGGCAGTGGCGTTGTTATGAAGGGGCGGGGGGTGCGGACCGCATCCAGGTGACACCTGTGGGCAGCGGCATCGCACAATCCGCACACCCCACTGATCTGTGTCTCTCCTTGGCTCTCGGCTCAGATCGGTACCCCGCCCCTCCAGCCCTCTTCACTGCAGCTCCTCCCACACTACTGTACACAGGATGGATGAGGGAGTCCATGGAGGGACACGCCGCTGTACATATCCCACGCTGTTCTGAGGTCTCAACAGTGTACTGTATATTTGTACATGGACAAATGCTTGGGGCGCTATGGGAGGGGGGGCTTCTAGCACAAGTGGAGAGGGGGGGTCTGCACTGAGGAGGTTTATGCTGATGGAGGGGGGGGTCTGCACTGAGGGGAGTCTATGCTGAGGGAGGGGGATCTGCACTGGGGGGTCAATACTGATGGAGGGGGGTGAATATTCTGAGGGGGTGTCTATACTGATGGGGAGGTCTATACAGCAGAAGGGGGGTCTGTACTGAGGGGGAGGTGTCTATACTGCGGGAGGGGGCTCTGCACTGAGGGAGGGGGGTCTGTACTGAGGGAGGGGGGTCTGTACTGAGGGAGGGGGGTCTGCACTGTAGGATAGGGGTCTGCACCGCGGGAGTGCGGGATAGGAGTCTGTACTGCGGGAGAGGGGTCTGCACTTCGGGAGTGTGGGAGAGGAGTCTGCACTGCGCGAGAGGTGTCTGTACTGCGGGAGTGCAGGAGATGAGTCTGTGCTGCGGGAGAGGGGTCTGCACTGCGGGAGGGGGGTCTGTACTGAATTCACTGACTGGGACGCCTCATCAGCCGCGTTGCAGCCAAACCCCAGGCTCCAGGACCAGCAGCCAGACCCCAGGACCAGCAGCCCAGCTCCAGCAACCGGACCCTTGGCCCCAGCAGCCAGACCCTTGGCCCCAGCAGCCGGCCCTTGACCCCAGCAGCTGGACCTCAGGCCCCAACAGACAGACCCCAGGACCAGCAGCCCAGCTCTAGCAGCCAGACCCTTGGCCCCAGCAGCCAGACCCCAGGACCAGCAGCCCAATTCCAGCAGTCGGAGCCATGGCCCCAGCAGCCAGACCCCAGGCTCCAGCAGCCAGACCCCAGGACCACCAGCCCAGCCCCTGTGTGATCAGGCTGCATTTCATGGGCACTGGTAAGGATGCATTCCATGGGCACTGGCATAGCTGCATTTTATTGTGGGGGGGATCGGCAGTGGCGCGAATCGTCACCTCCCTAAAAAATAAGTTTGGAACCTCCCTAAAATTAGTTTTTGCAGGTTGGGATGTCTGCCTAGTGATAGAAGAGAAAAGTGCAACAGGGCCAAGCTTAGGGAAAAATCAATAGATCCCTACCAATCGACCAAGATAATTACTCTTGGCAAGTAAATTTGTGAGGAGCTCCCTGACCAGGGCGCTACAGGCACATCAGCTGTCAGCGGGTTTCCCTACTGACAGCTGAATGTAAAAAAAAGAATGTCGGCAATGAAAAATACATGAAAGAGGAACGGCGTGAGGTTCAACCCCCCCATGCATACCAGAAACCAAAACTTTTGACCCTGAAATGTAAAGATTTGCTCTACTATAGGCTATGTGTACAGGCCAGGCAACAAATGACACCAAGAAACAACATTATCAATGAACATTTTATGTAGGTGAAATACACACGGGGCAGGCAGGAAGGTTTATAATGAAAGGGATGGTCGGCACTCAGGATGACATCCAAAATGGCATTTCTTTATTAAATACATGTACAAAGATGTAAAACAGCCTAAGTGTTTTGGACGTTAGTCCTTAGTCATGGCTGAAGGTTTACAATAATTGCTCTAATGTCGCATACACACGGGCAGACTTTTCGGACGGTCTTTCCGAGGGACTTTCGACGGACTTTCGAACGAGCGGACTTGCCTACACACGATCACACCAAAGTCCGACGGATTCGTACGTGATGACGTACACCGGACTAAAGTAAGGAAGTTGATAGCCAGTAGGCAATAGCTGCCCTAGCGTGGGTTTTTGTCCATCCGACTAGCATACAGACGAGCGGATTTTTCGACCGGACTCGAGTCCGTCGGAAAGATTTGAAACATGTTCCAAATCTAAAGTCCGTCAGATTTTCGACCGAAAAAGTCAGCTGCAGGTCTGATGGAGCCCACACACGGTCGGATTGTCCGCCGGATTCGGTCATTCGGACCAGTCCAGTCGAAAAGTCCGCCCGTGTGTACACAGCATAAGGTGTGTTTTTCTTTGTGTCCTGGGTATTCTCTTTTCACCTTTTTTTTTTTGCATTCTTTGAGGATTTTTAGGAAAAAACAGAATCTGAATAGCAAATTAAAATAGTTTTTTTCTTTTTACTTTTTTCCCTTTTCTTTTTTGGTGGGTAGGAAGGTACAGCATGGTGCGGCATCGAACCATGTGTATGCGCCATCGTACATTTGCTGTCGGAATTTCCGACAACAAATGTTTGGGAGCTGGTTCTCAAAATTCCGAGCGTGTGTACACAATTCCGACGCACAAAATTCCACCCATGCTCGGAATCAAGCAGAAGAGCCGCACTGGCTATTGAACTTCATTTTTTCTTGGCTCGTTGTACGTGTTGTACGTCACCGCGTTCTTGACGTTCGGAATTTCCGACAAGATTTGTGTGACCGTGTGTATGCAAGACAAGTTTGAGCCAACATCCGTCGGAAAAAAATCCACGTTTTGTTGTCGGAATGTGCGATCGTGTGTACAGGGCATTACTGTTATTAATAAAACAATTCACATCCCATTCCCCTCTTTGTCTGTCTCTGGATCTAGAGGATGGATTATCTCTCAGTAAGGATGTGGTGGTGGTTTTGGCTTCCTTGGCTGCTGAACTTTGATCACCTCGTCTGAGACTGCATTGTCTATGTTTATAGAGCTGTGTCTTGTTGCCTTAGGGCTCTCTTCTGGGGTGTGCTGGTTTGTTCTTGTTTCAAGCCTTCCCTCTCTTCTGCATCATTTTGCTCGGGCCGTGGGTCATTTTCTTCCCCCCCATTTGCATTTTCTCCACATTTTTTTTGATCAGGGTTCTTGGGAATTTTGGCATCTACAGCACACATTTAAAATAATACATTAAACATCAGTAGTGTAAATGACAATGTCATTAAATATAAATATATATATATAGCCTATGCAGGGAACAGAGCTGTGGGAGGGGCCCAGCAGGCTCCACCCACCACAGGCTGCCTGCAGAAAACTACAGGAGGAGGCGGAGACAAGACCAGTCATCCTGCACAAGTAGAGAGATCAGCAGTGAGCGGTCTTTATTACAGGAAGTCTCACACTGGATCACTGCACAGATCTGGAAGAAATATACAAAGCTCACCAAGATTCAAATAAGATGTCTCTTATATGTATAAAAAAGGTACCTAGCATGAGAGTGAAGGGTATTGGTTTGGTGACCAGATTGCTTTAAGCAAAGAAATCCAGTAACCCAAATCAACCAATCAGGATCCATCTTGTACTGATCTGATGTCATCAGCATGAGTTCTGATTGGTTACTATCCCTTACTATTACCAGCGACCCTTTGTTGGCATAGTCATCTCTACCTGCTCCTTTGCCTTTGATACAGGAAACTCCCGAGAGCCTTAGTACAGTGTTTCTCAACTCCAGTCCTCAAGGCGCCCCAACAGGTCATGTTTTCAGGATTTCCCTCAGATGAAACGCCTGTGGTAATTACCAAGGCAGTGAAACTGATCAAATCGCCTGTGCAAAATAATGGAAGGCCTGAAAACATGACCTGTTGGGCAGCCTTGGGGACTGTAGTTGAGAAACACTGACTTAGTATGACTGGAGGGTGAATATGTATTTGGCTAAACTTCCACTACAATCACCTAAAAGCATCTCTCTTATATAGAAAATGTCTACTCCAGAATTCAGCTTTAATTATACAAAGTTATTTTTAACATCTGTATGGTGCAGTCAAACATATTTACTATACCTCCCAAATGTCCCTGATTTGGAGGGGCTATCCTATAATGGAACCAAATCCTTCTGTCAGTACCTGTGAAACTGCATCTACATTTATTCTCTGCAAATGGGGACAAAATCAAATATAACTATGCCAACACATTTCAGGGGCCACACAATCCCCCTTCATCAGGGATGGGTGAAATGTAGAATGCTAAATGGACTCGAAAGCACCCCTAAGCAGACTGATTTGCAGGCAGAGGATGTTACAGACAACAGTCAGTTCTGTGTTCACAGTAGAGTTTAGAGGGCCTTACTTTTGAGTTAATTTAACATTAGAGTCATGGGGAAGGTTAATGTTGGAATTAGAATTATAGAGATGGTTAATGTTAGGTTACTCATGGGGTTAGGGTTAGAGTTATGGGAACGTTTCATGTTGGTGTTATTGATGGGGTTAGTGTTAGTATTGGAGATAAGAAGGGTTCATGTTGGTGGCTAACGGATGGGGTTAGTGTTAGGGTTGTAGTTAAAAGCAGGGTTAGGATTACAGTTATGTAGATGTTAGGGTTACACATGGGGTTAGGGTTGGAGTTATGGAAAGGGTTCATGTTGGTGTTACAGATGGGGTTAGTGTTATGGTTGGAATTATGGGAAGGGTTCATGTTAGTGTTACAGATGGGGTTAGTGTTAGGGTTGGAATTATGGGAAGGGTTCATGTTAGTGTTATGGATGGGGTTAGTGTTATTTTTGGAATTATGGGAAGGGTTCATGTTGGTGTTACGGATGGGGTTAGTGTTAAGGTTGGAGTTATGGGAAGGGTTCATGTTGGTGTTACAGATGGGGTTAGTGTTATGGTTGGAATTATGGGAAGGGTTCATGTTGGTGTTACGGATGGGGTTTTAGTTATGGTTGGAATTATGGGAAGGGTTCATGTTGGTGTTACGGATGGGGTTAGTGTTAAGGTTGGAGTTATGAGAAGGGTTCATGTTGGTGTTACGGATGGGGTTAGTGTTAGGGTTGGAGTTATGGGAAGGGTTCATGTTGGTGTTACGGATGGGGTTAGTGTTAAGGTTGGAGTTATGAGAAGGGTTCATGTTGGTGTTACAGATGGGGTTAGTGTTAGGGTTGGAGTTATGGGAAGCGTTCATGTTGGTGTTACGGATGGGGTTAGTGTTAAGGTTGGAGTTATGAGAAGGGTTCATGTTGGTGTTACGGATGGGGTTAGTGTTAGGGTTGGAGTTATGGGGAAGGGTTCATGTTGGTGTTATGGATGGGGTTAGGTTTGGAGTTATGGAAAGGGCTCATGTTAGTGTTACAGATGGGGTTAGTGTTAAGGTTGGAGTTATGGGAATGGTTCATGTTAGTGTTACAGATGGGGTTAGTGTTAAAGAGGAACTGCAGTCTGCTCACATAATTTGTAATAAAAACATGTTTGCCATTCTGAAGCTTCCCTCCAACCACTTTGCATATTATTTTATATATACTGTGATTCTGTACTTGTCAAATATGCTGCAGAAATCTCCCTCCACCGAGTCTGTCTGTAACCATTTTAACTGTGGGCAGCTGAAGCTGCTGCATTTCCACTTCCTGGATTTACACAGACGCATACCTCCAGCTCTGCAGCTCTCATTGGCACTCTTATGACTCATTCCCCCTTCCTTCCTGGCAAACTCTCACGAGAGTGAGAGCGAGAGCTGTGCGTGATGTCATAAGCCTAGGCTAATGACCAGACAGGAAGTGGGCTGTATAAGGGATTTACTGGCAGAAAGAAAATGTTTTACTATCCAAAGTTAAAACAACAACAGGGGCAGAAGATTTAATAGATGGAAAGATGAAAAAATGACTGAAGTTCTGCTTTAGACCCCTTTCACACTGTGCCGCCACCGGTGTCATCAGTAAAGTGGCGCTATTTTTAGCACCACTTTACCGTTGTTTTAGCAGTGCTAGCGGGGCCACCGAAATGGGGAAAAATCTGCCTGCAAAATGCCGCTGGAGCGTCGTTTTGCCGGCGGTATCGCAGTGCAGCCCCATTGATTTCAATGGGGAGCAGCGGTGGAGGAGCGGTGAGTTCACCGCTCCAAAGAAGCTGCTGGCAGGACTTTTTCTGATGCCCTGCCAGCGCAACGCTCCAGTGTGAAAGCCCTCGGGTGAATGGAGCAGCTGTTTAAGGGCGGTTTGCACGCTATTTTTAACGCTATAGAGCCTGTAAAACGCCCCAGTGTGAAAGGGGTCTTAAAGAGGAGGTCCAGTCAAAAAAAAATAAAAAAAAATAAAAGTCAGCAGTTACAAATACTGCAGCTGCTGACTTTTAATTGGACATTTACCTGTCCCAGGGTCCAGCGATGCGGGGGATCGAAGCCCCGCTCATCTCCCCCTCCGTTCAGCGGTGCCGGCATTGCAATTGTGGGCGCCGGGTTGGCTGCTCAGTCACCTGGGACCTGTAATGGGTCCCAGATGATTGACAGGAGGGAGGGAGCAGAGCTGAGCCCTTCCTGTGCCGAGGGGGAAGTGATGTCACCAGCCCAGGCACTGAAAGAGGCAGACTACGAGGGACCCCCTAGCAACATGCATTTAGAGGTAAGTAAAAAAAAAAAATATCCAAATTTTTTTTGTATTTTTCTTTAGGATTTTTAATGTAAAAACTCCAGCTCACACTTTAAAATCAGTTACAACAAAATAGTTTCCTTTATTCCTTTTGGGATAAAGGTTTTACATAAATAAGTAAAAGCTGATTATTATAAGCACCCCTGTCAGTAATAAATGGTTTGTCTCAACCCCCCCAACTTCTACATCTGCAAGACAGCTTGTTCTTTTGAAAAACAACAGATTTACTGACCAGATCACCAGGTGACAAAAAGGGAACGAAAGCCTAAAAAATAAAACAAATGCAGCCATCATATCTAAGAACTGGTAAGCTGCAATAAAATAAATGTTTGATTTTGGGTTAACTAGCACTAATTTTGTCCAAGCAGCCAATCTCCTGCATAGGCCGTGCTCCCTTCTTCTTTGGGTTCTTTCATAGTGATCCATTCATAAGTTGCTGAAACCTGTGCCTGGCTGATTTATATGTGTTTTATTTGTCTAGGCCAGGAATAATGGATCTTCTGAACTCTTCCATCCTCTTCTTGAGCCGACTCACAGTTGTGTATGTGCATTTGTCACCTCGGTAATACAGAATACCTTCTTTACCTTCCCCCAGCCACCAAAATAATCACATTTACTGATTTTATTTTATTTTGATGAACAAAAAAAAAAAGTTTCTGCATAAATGTAATATTTAATCAATGCAAGCTACGGATCGAATGAAACTGGTGCAGCCTTAGTCATGTGATATTTGGTTTCAAAGACAAAACAGTTGAGTTATTTGAGATGTAGCTTCCTACCTTGTATTTGTTTTTTCAGCATGTCATGATCATATTTCCACCAAAGACAACAAAAGGCTACTACAGACAGCCCAAATAAGCAGCCAAGAATAATAGTTGCAACTTTATAGTCAAAGTCATTGGACATCTTTTCATCTGCAGAAAGAACAATGTTTACCTGTAAATTAAACTTCAAGTTGTTTTCTTTAACCACACAATAAATGACGCAGATAAGCAGGAAAAACAAAGAGAGAAGTGAAGAGCAGCCACATTCTGTGAATACTGTAAAGTAAAATTCCCTCATTTGTCCCAGAGAGGATAAAGTCATAAAAATAGTTCCACAACAACCTTTGTAATCCCTCTCCGCCTTGCCCCAGTGTCCCTTTAAGAGCCCTTTCACACTGGAGCGGGGGCGGCGTCGGTGGTAAAACGCCGCTATTATTAGCGGCGTTTTACCGTCGGTATGCGGCCGCTAGCGGGGCGGTTTTACCCCGCGCTAGCGGCCGAGAAAGGGTTAAATACCACCGCAAAGCCCCTCTGCAGAGGCGCTTTGCCGGCGGTATAGCCACGCCGTCCCATTGATTTCAATGGGCAGGAGCGGTAAAGGAGCGGTATACACTCCGCTCCTTCACCGCTCCGAAGATGCTGCTAGCAGGACTTTTTTTACCATCCTGCCAGCGGGCCCCTTGGGGCTTTCACACTGGAATGAAAGCAGCGGCACTTTCGGGTCGGTTTGCAGGGCCCTTAGTCATTGTTTATGGCTCCGGTAGGGGACGGGCTTAGGGTTGCCACCTTTTCTTCAAGTCAAACCCGAACACTTTAGTGGCGCACAGCAATATTTTTATAGTATAAACTTTACATATATTTTGCTATTAAATAACATTTCTAATCATTTGAAGTTAATAACAAGAGTCCCCTTTTACATCAGAGTCCACAGAGTTCCCCTTTTACATCTGAACTCGCTGTAAGGGAGGACTCTGCAGACTCTGATGTAAGGGAGAATTCTGGGGACTCTAACATAAGGAATCCTCTGGGAACCCTGATTTATGGGGGAACACTGAGAACTCTGATGTACAGAGATGACTCTGATGTAAGGGGAAACACTGTGGCCTCTGGTGTAAAGGGGAACTCTGATGTAAGGGGTGCTCTGAGAACCCTGATTTGCCTTAGTGTACCTACTCAGAGGCAGGAGAGAGAAGGGGGAGACTTCAGTCACAGACAGGGATGGATGGTGAGCTCACTCAACCCTTGACAGTCAGCACCTCTTATCCAGATGTATCTGAGGCTGCTGGACTTCAATCCCCGGCGCTATGCCTAAGAAAAGGGAAGTTGGGGCTGGGAATTTGGAGTGTGGGCAGACACAGAGGGGTGGGGCAGGAGGAAGAGGTGCAGATTGAGCCCTCTCTCCTCTCCCGTCTGTTTGTGTGTTGGGGTGGGGGGTTGGGGTTTGTTAGTGTTGGCTTTAGGCGCTGTGAAAGAGTTATGCCGCATACACAAGAGCAGGCTTTTCAACTGACCGAACTCCGTCGGACAATTCGACCGTGTGTGGGCTCCAGCGGACTTTTTTTCCCCAAAAGTCCGACGGACCTAGAAATAAAACTTGTTTCAAATCTTTCCAACAGACTCGAGTCCGGTTGAAAAGTCAGCTTGTCTGTATGCTAGTCTGATGGACAAAAAACGACGCTAGGGCAGCTGTTGGCTACTGGCTATGAACTTCCTTGTTTTAGTCCGGTCATACGTCATCACGTACAAATCTGTCGGACTTTGGTTGATCGTGTGTAGGCAAGTGCGTTCATTCGGAAAGTCCATCTGAAAGTCCGTCAAGGAGTCCGCCCGTGTGTACGCGGCATAACAGACACTCTCAGCTTAGACAACTGCAGCCAGCAACCCTGCTGGGAAGCCATAGTCCAGTTTAAATAATGTGTCTGGGTTTCAGGCAGTCTGAAACCCGAACGCATGATTCCAAACACGAACTGTCTGGGGGGAATCCTGGACAGGTGGCAACCCTAGACTGGCTGTCCAATCACGTGACCACTGTGATTGGCTATCACAGTGGTCACATGACTGAGGGCCTGTCCTACTGGTTCCTGAACATTCCTAGAGACCAGGACCTGTCCATGACAGCTCGGTCTCTGTGCTGGGAGTGTGTAGTTAATGCGCTCTGAGCACAGAAACATTGGCTAACCATGGATGTATATGTCTGCTGTGTGGGTGTTAAGGGCCACCCTCTTTGCTGCTGCACTTATACATTGCGTGGGCAGCAAGAAACAAACCCTTTTACTGCAGAGGAACCCTTAAAATAGTTTTCAGGTCTAGGGGAGCCTCTGCTAAAATCAGTTTATTGGGCTTTAGTGGGAAGAACGGACCGAACATTGGTGGTCATTGGGAAAAATGTCCCTTACATTGGTTGTCAGTGGGAAGAATGCTTCTTATGTTGGTGGTCAATGGGAAGAATACTCCTTACTTTGGTGATCAGTGGGAAGAATACCCCTTACTTTGGTGGTCAATGGGAAGAATGTCCCTTACATTGGTGGTCAATTGGAAAAATACTCTTTACATTTGTGGTCAGTGGGAAGAATGCCCCTTACATTGGTTGCCATTGTGAAGAATGCTCCTTATATTGGTGGTCAGTGGGAAGAATGATCCTTACATTGGTGATCAGTGGGAAGAATGTTCCTTACATTGGTGATCAGTGGGAAGAATGTTCCTTACATTGGTGATCAGTGGGAAGAATTCCCTTTACATTGGTGATCAGTGGGAAGAATGCTTCTTACATTGGTGATCAGTGGGAAGAATGCTTCTTACATTGGTGATCAGTGGGAAGAATGCTTCTTACATTGGTGATCAGTGGGAAGAATGCTTCTTACATTGGTGATCAGTGGGAAGAATGCTCCTTACATTGGTGATCAGTGGGAAGAATGCTTCTTACATTGGTGATCAGTGGGAAGAATGCTTCTTACATTGGTGATCAGTGGGAAGAATGCTTCTTACATTGGTGATCAGTGGGAAGAATGCTTCTTACATTGGTGATCAGTGGGAAGAATGCTTCTTACATTGGTGATCAGTGGGAAGAATGTTCCTTACATTGGTGATCAGTGGGAAGAATGCTTCTTACATTGGTGATCAGTGGGAAGAATGCTTCTTACATTGGTGATCAGTGGGAAGAATGCTCCTTACATTTGTGGATAGTAAGAAGAATGTCCCTTTTACAAACAGCTAAAAAGATAACAGGTGTCACAGCATCGGGTCTTTCAAATGGCATTGACCCCACAACTATGCAAGCACCAGGGACGTGCATTCAGGGGAGGCAGGTGAGGCAGAGCCATGAACATAAAAAAATAAATAAAAATCAAAGATCGACTTCAAGGGTCGTAACTCAGTCCCAGAGACCCCAAATTTGTATAATATGAAGGATGAAGCTTTAAAATTGTGCACACACGTGGAATGGCGCCAAACTTCAGTACTTAAAAATCTCCATAGGTGACGCTTTAAATTTTTTTACAGGTTACATGTTTAGAGTTACAGAGGAGGTCTAGTGCTAGAATTATTGCTCTCGCTTTAACGATCGTGGCGTATGTAACCTGTGTGTATCTGGCTCTGATACTAGCCAGTGCCTCACCAGCTACTGACCTCACCGCACGTCCCTGGCAAGCACCATCAAATCAGATGTCAGTCATCCACAGCTCAAGGTCCCCTAGCAACCTCCAGAGGAACCCAAGGTTTCCACAGAACCCTAGTTGAGAATGGCTGTTCAAAAACCATCATCCTACCTATGAATCTGTTGCAAGTAGCACTGGCCTGTTGATTTTTTTTTCTTTTTTATGCTCCCTAAGCAATGGAGACAGTAATGCCGCGTACACGCAGTCAGACTTTCCGGCTTCAAAAGTCCGACAGCCCGTCTGACAGACTTTCGACTGACTTTTGGCGGACTTTTGGCGGACTTGCGGCAGACTTTCTAACGAACGGACTTGCCTACATACGATCACACGAAAGTCCGACAGATTCGTACGTGATGACGTAGACCGGACTAAAATAAGGAAGTTGATAGCCAGTAGCCAATAGCTGCCCTAGCGTGGGTTTTTGTCCGTCGGACTAGCATACAGACGAGCGGATTTCTGGGTCCGGCGTAGTTACGGCGTAAAGATTTGAAGCATATTTGAAATCTAAAGTCCGTCAGATTTGCGGCTGGAAAAGTCCGCTGAAAGTCCGGGGAAGCCCACACACGATCCGATTGTCAGCCGGCTTTAGTCCGTCGGCGTCCGTCGGACTTTTGTAGACGAAAAGTCCGACCGTGTGTACGCGGCATAAGGCTCCATTCATACCTAGGTGTTTGGAATCGCGGGTGGAATAGCCGCGATTCTGCCCGTGATCCCAGAATCGCGACAAAACGCAAGACGTGATTGAAATGCTATTGTTAATGGCACCCCAATCACGGTGTGATTTTGCCACGATTGTCCCGCGATAAATTGCGCTGCAATCGTGGCAAAATTGCAACGCGTGAAGCTTGCCGCTCAAAAAGGAGCTTCTTTTGCGTGACAGCATTGTGCATTGCAATTTTGCGGCTATTGCAAGCCGATTTATCGCGAGACAATCGTGGCAAAATCGCACCGTGATTGGGGTGCCATTAACAAGTAATGGTATCCCAATCGTGTCCCACATTTCGCCCAAGATTCTAAACGCCTAGGTATGAATGAAGCTTCACAGCCAGTTTCCCTTACCTAAGATGCCAGCACCTGGACCTGCAGCTGATTAAAGAATCGGCTTGGGTGAGGACATTGCTGGATCCCTGGACAGATAAGTGTCCTTATATTAAAAGTTAGCAGCTACAGTTTTTGCACCTACTGACTTTTAATTTTTTGAGGGGGAGACTGGAGCTCCTCTTTAAGACAAGACTGCAAGATATGGCGTAACCACCAATCTGGAAGACGCTTTAGGCTGGGTTCACACTTATGCAAATTGGATGTGGGTTTCCCCTTGCTGCGTGCCGCTTCGCAGTGTGAACTCAGCCTTAGGCCAACCATTCTTGTCCAGGATCCCTCCAGGGATGTTGCTCAAACTGTGGTTGATTTATCTCCCCTCTGATGATGCCTCCAAAGTTCTTGGGCCAAAACCACTTGGCAGAGCCAGCAGCATGACACCAATGATCTTTTAAGCTGTCTGTAATGGTTGCATTCTTCCTACTGACCAACATCGTAAGGGACATTTTTCCCATGGACCCTGAATAAATTGGATTTAGTAAGGGTTCCTCAAGACTTGAAGATTGTTGTAGAGGTTCCTCTAATGTTAAAAAAAAAAGGTTTAGAAAGGCTGCTTTAGGCAAAATAAACAGCGTCATTACCTCCATATATATACAGTTGAAGGTCTTTATTCAGAGGTGTAGGTGAAGACACATGTTGGACTCTGCAGGAGAAGTTCCGCTTTCTGTCCTCCTCAGTGAGTCTTAGTATTATCGAGCTGTTTATACTGTATGTCCCATACGGATTGTTTTGAAGTATTCCTTGTAGAACATTGCCCAATGGCTCTCCATCCCGGAGCCATGTGATGTTAATGTCCACCGGGTAGAATCCAGAGATTTCACAGCACAGGAAACTCGTTTTATTTATCATGATATCATCATTTACAACTGTGATCTTCGGAACAGCTGTTAAATATATAAAAAAAAGTACAAAACCAGTATTGTGAGGTCAGTTCCAATGTATATGTGAAATACATGACTACAAATATATGTAAGCTATAATGACGTTTACACATTCCTCATGGAGTGTGCACTTATATATTAAACATGGGGGATGTTCCTCTTTAATGTGTGGACACATCTAATATACTGTACCTTGAACGCTCACTGTAATTGTTTGCTCTTGGGATTGTGTATAGCTCACTAAACATTTGTAGATTCCACGATCTGCCACAGATATGTTAGAGATCCTCAGATTTGCAATGCCATTTAAAGCTTGGTACTTATCCATGGAATATTTGGACGTATTATACCCCACCGAAACATCAGTTCTTACAATAACTGATTCATTATAATACCAAAAAACTGCAAACTGTGGAAAATCCATGAGATTTTGATCCGATGTGAATGTGCAGGGAATGTGAGCATTTGATCCGAGGGTGGCTGTATATGTAGAAGGTCCGGTCATCTTTACATAAGCATCTGCATGAGAAGACAATAAATAAAGTGGTTATGTTTGTATGATAAGATAAATACACACACTGCATACAATCAAAATCCTAGTGCTCCAAGTCATTGGATCCTTTTGTGACCATACAGTAGTTGCAAGGAATGTTAAAGCAGAAAATAACACAATTGACATGAATAGTCCATTAAAAGACAACATGGCAAAACCAATTTTGCTGCAGTATCCAGGTTCAAAACAGAAATCGCCCATGCAGGAGTTTTTTTTCTGCCACTAGATGTCCTCATTCAGTATGCACAGCATAATATAACCTACTTTCTGTGAGCCCAGGTCATCCTGAATCCACCGCAGTCTGTGATTGGATAGTGGGAAGAGATGCAACATGAGTTCATCTCTCTGTCACTCTGATTTCTCCTCCTATCAGCATGCCTTTTGTCAGTACATGAGCAGATTGGCTACCTGTGCTGGTACTTCCTCTCACACTCCAGCCCTGCTGTACAGGGACGGTTGTAGGCTGAGACCAGGTAAAATCTGCTAGTATTTAACCACTCCAGCTCCGGAAGACTTGCTCCCCTTCACCAGGTCATTTTTTGTGATACGGCACTGCGTTACTTTAACTGACAATTGTGCGGTCATGCGACGCTGTGCCCAAATAAAATGTATGTCATTTTTTCCCCACAAGTAGAGCTTTCTTTTGGTCATATTTGGTCACCTCTGCGGTTTTTATTTGCGCTATAAACAAAAAAAGACAGGCATCTTGAAAAAAACAAAACAATATTTTTTACTTTCTGCTATAACACATATGCAATAAATTTAAAAAAAAAAAATCTAATTTCTTCATCAATTTTGGCCAATATGTATTCTGCTACATGTTTTTAGTAAAAAAAAAATCAATACATGTATATTGATTGGTTTGTGCAAAAGTTATCGCGTCTACAAACTAAGGGATATTTTTCTATATTTTTTCTTTATTTTATTTTTTTTTACTTGGTGGTGATTAGCGACTTTTAGGGGGACTGTGATATTGCAGTAGACAAATCAGACACCTAACTGACCCTTTCACACTTTTAGGGGACCAGTGACACCAATACAGTGATCAGTGAAAAAAATATCCACTGACACTGCACTAATGACACTGACAGGAAAGGGGTTAACATCAGGGAGCAATCAAAGGGTTAAATGTGTTCTTAGGGAGTGCTTGCTAACTATGGGGTGGGGGAGTGTAAAGATCCATGTTCCTGCTTAGCAGAAGCACAGGATCAGTACATTCCCCTCTCACAGAACAATGATCTGCCTTGTTTACATTGGCACAGGGCTGGACTGGGACAAAAATTTGGCCCTGGACTTCATCCAGACTGGCCCACTTTAATTTTGAGTGTCCCCATCAGCAGTCCCCTTACATCAATGTCCCCATTAGCAGTCCCCTTACATCAGTGTCCCCATCAGCAGTCCCGTTACATCAGTGTCCCCATCAGCAGTCCCCTTACATCAGTGTCCCCACCAGCAGTCCCCTTACATCAGTGTCCCCATCAGCAGTCCCCTTACATCAGTGTCCCCATCAGCAGTCCCCTTACATCAGTGTCCCCATTAGCAGTCCCCTTACATCAGTGTCCCCATCAGCAGTCCCCTTACATCAGTGTCCCCATCAGCAGTCCCCTTACATCAGTGTCCCCATCAGCAGTCCCCTTACATCAGTGTTCCCATCAGCAGTCCCCTTACATCAGTGTCCCCATCAGCAGTCCCCTTACATCAATGTCTCCATCAGCAGCCCCCTTACATCAGTGTCCCCATCAGCAGTCCCCTTACATCAGTGTCCCCATCAGCAGTCCCCTTACATCAGTGTCTCCATCAGCAGCCCCCTTACATCAGTGTCCCCATCAGCAGTCCCCTTACATCAGTGTCCCCATCAGCAGCCCCCTTACATCAATGTCCCCATCAGCAGTCCGCTTACATCAGTGTCCCCATCAGCAGTCCCCTTACATCAATGTCCCCAACAGCAGTCCCCTTACATAAGTGTCCCCACCAGCAGTCCCCTTACATCAGTGTCCCCATCAGCAGTCCCCTTACATCAGTGTCCCCATCAGCAGTCCCCTTACATCAGTGTCCCCATCAGCAGCCCCCTTACATCAATGTCCCCATCAGCAGTCCGCTTACATCAGTGTCCCCATCAGCAGTCCCCTTACATCAATGTCCCCATTAGCAGTCCCCTTACATAAGTGTCCCCATCAGCAGTCCCCTTACATCAGTGTCCCCATCAGCAGTCCCCTTACATCAGTATCCCCATCAGCAGTCCCCTTACATCAGTGTCCCCATCAGCAGTCCCCTTACATCAGTGTCCCCATCAGCAGTCCCCTTACATCAGTGTCCCCATCAGCAGTCCCCTTACATCAGTGTCTCCATCAGCAGTCCCCTTACATCAGTGTCCCCATCAGCAGTTCCCTTACATCAGTGTCCCCATCAGCAGCCCCCTTACATCAATGTCCCCATCAGCAGTCCGCTTACATCAGTGTCCCCATCAGCAGTCCCCTTACATCAATGTCCCCATTAGCAGTCCCCTTACATAAGTGTCCCCATCAGCAGTCCCCTTACATCAGTGTCCCCATTAGCAGTCCCCTTACATCAGTGTCCCCATCAGCAGTCCCCTTACATCAATGTCCCCATTAGCAGTCCCCTTACATCAGTGTCCCCATCAGCAGTCCCCTTACATCAGTGTCCCCATCAGCAGTCCCCTTACATCAGTGTCCCCATCAGCAGTCCCCTTACATCAGTGTCCCCATCAGCAGCCCCCTTACATCAGTGTCCCCATCAGCAGTCCCCTTACATCAGTGTCTCCATCAGCAGCCCCCTTACATCAGTGTCCCCATCAGCAGTCCCCTTACATCAGTGTCCCCATCAGCAGCCCCCTTACATCAATGTCCCCATCAGCAGTCCGCTTACATCAGTGTCCCCATCAGCAGTCCCCTTACATCAATGTCCCCATCAGCAGTCCCCTTACATCAGTGTCCCCATCAGCAGTCCCCTTACATCAGTGTCCCCATCAGCAGTCCCCTTACATCAGTGTCCCCATCAGCAGTCCCCTTACATCAGTGTCTCCATCAGCAGTCCCCTTACATCAGTGTCCCCATCAGCAGTTCCCTTACATCAGTGTCCCCATCAACAGTCCCCTTACATCAGTGTCCCCATCAGCAGTCCCCTTACATCAGTGTCTCCATCAGCAGTCCCCTTACATCAGTGTCCCCACCAGCAGTCCCCTTACATCAGTGTCCCCATCAGCAGTCCCCTTACATCAGTGTCCCCATCAGCAGTCCCCTTACATCAGTGTCCCCATCAGCAGCCCCCTTACATCAATGTCCCCATCAGCAGTCCCCTTACATCAGTGTCCCCATCAGCAGTCCCCTTACATCAATGTCCCCATCAGCAGTCCCCTTACATAAGTGTCCCCATCAGCAGTCCCCTTACATCAGTGTCCCCATCAGCAGTCCCCTTACATCAGTATCCCCATCAGTAGTCCCCTTACATCAGTGTCCCCATCAACAGTCCCGTTACATCACTGTCCCCATCAGCAGTCCCCTTACATCAGTGTCCCCATTAGCAGTCCCCTTACATCAGTGTCCCCATCAGCAGTCCCCTTACATCAATGTCCCCATTAGCAGTCCCCTTACATCAGTGTCCCCATCAGCAGTCCCCTTACATCAGTGTCCCCATCAGCAGTCCCCTTACATCAGTGTCCCCATCAGCAGTCCCCTTACATCAGTGTCCCCATCAGCAGCCCCCTTACATCAGTGTCCCCATCAGCAGTCCCCTTACATCAGTGTCTCCATCAGCAGCCCCCTTACATCAGTGTCCCCATCAGCAGTCCCCTTACATCAGTGTCCCCATCAGCAGCCCCCTTACATCAATGTCCCCATCAGCAGTCCGCTTACATCAGTGTCCCCATCAGCAGTCCCCTTACATCAATGTCCCCATCAGCAGTCCCCTTACATCAGTGTCCCCATCAGCAGTCCCCTTACATCAGTGTCCCCATCAGCAGTCCCCTTACATCAGTGTCCCCATCAGCAGTCCCCTTACATCAGTGTCTCCATCAGCAGTCCCCTTACATCAGTGTCCCCATCAGCAGTCCCCTTACATCAGTGTCTCCATCAGCAGTCCCCTTACATCAGTGTCCCCATCAGCAGTCCCCTTACATCAGTTTCCCCATCAACAGTCCCTTTTATTCTCTTTATTCTGCCTATGAAGCCAAATAATTGGAAATATTAGGACCAGGATACACTCAGATTCAGGGTCCCATCTATACGTTTTTTTGGTGCTTTTTGCAAAAACGCACTACAGTCCACTTACATCAGTGTCCCCATCAGCAGCCCCCTTACATCAATGTCCCCATCAGCAGTCCGCTTACATCAGTGTCTCCATCAGCAGCCCCCTTACATCAGTGTCCCCATCAGCAGTCCCCTTACATCAGTGTCCCCATCAGCAGCCCCCTTACATCAATGTCCCCATCAGCAGTCCGCTTACATCAGTGTCCCCATCAGCAGTCCCCTTACATCAATGTCCCCATCAGCAGTCCCCTTACATCAGTGTCCCCATCAGCAGTCCCCTTACATCAGTGTCCCCATCAGCAGTCCCCTTACATCAGTGTCCCCATCAGCAGTCCCCTTACATCAGTGTCTCCATCAGCAGTCCCCTTACATCAGTGTCCCCATCAGCAGTCCCCTTACATCAGTGTCTCCATCAGCAGTCCCCTTACATCAGTGTCCCCATCAGCAGTCCCCTTACATCAGTTTCCCCATCAACAGTCCCTTTTATTCTCTTTATTCTGCCTATGAAGCCAAATAATTGGAAATATTAGGACCAGGATACACTCAGATTCAGGGTCCCATCTATACGTTTTTTTGGTGCTTTTTGCAAAAACGCACTACAGTCCACTTACATCAGTGTCCCCATCAGCAGCCCCCTTACATCAATGTCCCCATCAGCAGTCCGCTTACATCAGTGTCCCCATCAGCAGTCCCCTTACATCAATGTCCCCATCAGCAGTCCCCTTACATAAGTGTCCCCATCAGCAGTCCCCTTACATCAGTGTCCCCATCAGCAGTCCCCTTACATCAGTATCCCCATCAGTAGTCCCCTTACATCAGTGTCCCCATCAACAGTCCCCTTACATCACTGTCCCCATCAGCAGTCCCCTTACATCAGTGTCCCCATCAGCAGTCCCCTTACATCAGTGTCCCCATCAGCAGTCCCCTTACATCAATGTCCCCATTAGCAGTCCCCTTACATCAGTGTCCCCATCAGCAGTCCCCTTACATCAGTGTCCCCATCAGCAGTCCCCTTACATCAGTGTCCCCATCAGCAGTCCCCTTACATCAGTGTCCCCATCAGCAGTCCCCTTACATCAGTGTCTCCATCAGCAGCCCCCTTACATCAGTGTCCCCATCAGCAGTCCCCTTACATCAGTGTCTCCATCAGCAGCCCCCTTACATCAGTGTCCCCATCAGCAGTCCCCTTACATCAGTGTCCCCATCAGCAGCCCCCTTACATCAATGTCCCCATCAGCAGTCCGCTTACATCAGTGTCCCCATCAGCAGTCCCCTTACATCAATGTCCCCATCAGCAGTCCCCTTACATCAGTGTCCCCATCAGCAGTCCCCTTACATCAGTGTCCCCATCAGCAGTCCCCTTACATCAGTGTCTCCATCAGCAGTCCCCTTACATCAGTGTCCCCATCAGCAGTTCCCTTACATCAGTGTCCCCATCAACAGTCCCCTTACATCAGTGTCCCCATCAGCAGTCCCCTTACATCAGTGTCTCCATCAGCAGTCCCCTTACATCAGTGTCCCCATCAGCAGTCCCCTTACATCAGTGTCCCCATCAACAGTCCCTTTTATTCTCTTTATTCTGCCTATGAAGCCAAATAATTGGAAATATTAGGACCAGGATACACTCAGATTCAGGGTCCTATCTATACGTTTTTTTGGTGCTTTTTGCAAAAACGCACTACAGTCCACTTAACAAGGTTTCCTATGGGATACGTTCACACCTGTGCTTTTTTCAGCCGTTGCATTTTTGGAAAGGGTCAGGGGCTTTTTTTAAATGCAAAATGGTGCTTTTTTTGCTTTTTTGGTTCCACTTCAATGGGGAAGCTGCAGAAGAGCATGTAGTGCAATGAAAATTGGCCAAAAAACCCCCACAAAACGCAATTTGCGTCAAAATCGTGTGTGCAAAAACGCACAGCAAAATGCACTGTAGAAATGCACCAATCGCAAACTGCATAGATTTGAACCAAGCCTTATGGCCGGTTCACACTAGACAAACTGGGCTGCAGTGAGCAGCCACGCCCAGCAGAGTCCCAACACATAGAAAAGGCAAAAGCTTCGTATTGAATAAGGCTGGATTCACACCCATGCATTTTCAGTGCTTTTTGCATTTTGCAGAATTTAACTACAGAACTTGACCCATAGGAAACCATGTTAAATGGAATGTAGTACAAATCTGCAAAATGCAAAAAGCACTAAAAATGCATAGGTGTGAATCCAGCCTTAGGCTCGATTCACACCTATGCATGTTGCTTTTGAGCGTTTTTGGAGGTTTTTTTTTCATGCTTGCCACGTTTTTTAGCCGCGTTTTTGCCGCGTTTTTGCCGCGTTTTTGCCGCGATTTGCGTTTTGCGTTTTTTTTTGTTTTTTTTTTTTTTTTACAGTTTTTTTTACAGTCTAAAAAAAAATGTAAAAAAAATTAAAAAAAAAAAAAAAAAAAAAAAAAACGGCAAAAACGCACCAAAAACGCACCAAAAACGCATCAAAAACGCTGCAAAAAAGGTGCACTTGCGTTTTTGATGCTTGTCCATTGAAAACCATTACATGCAAAACGCTGCATTTTGCATGTAAAAAAGTCCCCGACCCTTTCCAAAAACGCAAAAAAACAAAAAAGCATTGATGTGAACATGTTCCATAGGAACCCATGTTAAAAAATTCCCGTGCATTTCTGCAAAATGCAAAATGCATCAAAAAACGCGCTAGTGTGAATCGAGCCTTAAGGATTCTGAAGAAGGCCTAAAGCTGATAAGATTCACTCCTGTTATGAACTCTCCAAGACTTCCCAGGTGTTTTATCACGGTTATATGATAGTTTACATTTTTTGGGTTTATTTGAGATGTGCAAAAGAGAGATCACACAAACACTTATATGTGTAATGTTTATTTAAGTAATGGCAGATACAGATAACAAATGTAATAATATTAGAAAATATAACAAAAATACTTAGCTATAGATGCCTTTTTCACCACGGAGTCCCCCGTCCTTATGGTGTGGCACAAATGATCATATTAGATGCGTGTGTAATTTCAGCTCTGAGATGAGACTCACTTTTACAAGTTTTAGCTGTAGTATATACAGGACTAGTGTGTGAGTAACTGATCATAATTGTTTGTAGAGTGATATCACCTTTTACAGAAGATATTGGACTTGGCCATATAGTCAGTTTACAATGCCATTCCTATAGCATTAGATCAGTTAAAGTGGTTGTAAAGGTACAAGGTTTTTTATCTTGATGCATTCTATGCATTAAGATAAAAAAACCTTTTGTGTGTAGAAGCCTCCCCAGCCCCATTTTTCTCCAGCGATGTCCACGAGTGTCTAAGCCATCTGGCACACTCCTCCTGATTGGCTGAGACACAGCTGCACCGCCATTGGCTCCCGCAGCTGTCAATCAAAATCAGTCAGCCAATCAGGGGAGAGAGGGGGCGGGCCGGTTTGGGCTCTGTGCCTGAATGGACACAGGGAGCTGTCGGTTCCAGTGTCCCCATAGAAAGCTGCTGACTGTGGGGGCACTTGATAGGAGGGAGGAACTAGGAGCAGCAAAGAGGGACCCAAGAAGAGGAGGATCTGGGCTGCTCTGTGCAAAACCAACTGCACAGAGGAGGGAAGTGTAGCACTTGGTTGCTACTAGTAACTAACATCTACCATATCACCCAGCTGCCAGACCTCCATCTATCACCTCAAAGACAATGAACAGTCATTTGCGTTGTTTTGTTTTTATTTATTAAGGGATATAACTTGATTGGGGGAAAGGGAATATGGGATGCCCATAGAACATATTGCTTTGCCATCATATTAACCACCTCAATACTGGGCACTTTCACCCCCTTCCTGCCCAAGCCATTTTTCAGTTTTCAGCGCTGTCGCACTTTGAATGACAATTGCGCGGTCATGCAACACTGCACCATAATGAAATTTTTATAATTTTTTCCCCACAAATAGAGCTTTCTTTTGGTGGTATTTGATCACCTCTGCGATTTT
The DNA here is from genome assembly GCA_037952925.1 of Lithobates clamitans. Classification (NCBI taxonomy): domain Eukaryota; kingdom Metazoa; phylum Chordata; class Amphibia; order Anura; family Ranidae; genus Lithobates; species Lithobates clamitans. The sequence goes on from JBBGZY010000645.1 coordinate 1,518,894, forward strand.
TATTTATTGCCCTATAAACAAAAGAAGAGGGACAAGTTTGAAAAAACACAATATTTTTTACTTTTTGCTATAATAAATATCCAATCTTTTTTTGTTTTTAAACAAATTGTTTCCTCAGTTTAGGCCGATATGTATTCTTCTACAAATTTTTGGTAAAAAAAAACGCAATAAGCGTATATTGAATGGTTTGCGGAAAAGTTATAACATCTACAAAATAGGGGATAGATTTATAGCATTTTTATTATTTTTTTTTATACTAGTCATGACGGCAATCTGTGATTTTTATTGTGACTGCGATATTGCAGCGGACATATCGGACACTTTTGACACATTTTTGGGACCATTTAAATTTATACAGCGATCCGTGCTATAAAAATGCATTGATTACTGTGTAAATGTGACTGGCAGGGAAGGGGTTAACACTAGGGGGTGATCGAGGGGTTAAATGTGTGTCCTAGGGAGGGGATTCTAACTGTGGGGGAGGGGACTGACTGGGGGAGGTGACAAGGGACACACTATGTACAAGGGACACACCATCGGTCTCCTCTCCTCTGACAGGACGTGGATCTGTGTTTACATACACAGATCCACGGTCCTGCTCTGTTACCCGGCAATCGCGGGTGGGCACGCGCCCCCTAGTGGCTCGGGAGGGCGATCACGTCATATGACGTCCGCCCAGAACAAGAGCTGCCTCGTCCTATGTCAGTGGGCGGGCAGCTAGTGGTTAAAGAACTTGAAATTTGGTTGAGCCTTGAAGTACTGATGCACATATAATATCTACAGTCTCTTCCCCTGCATCACCATGCAGACTATTTCCCCTCCTCTGCATACCTGCTGCAGACTATTGCTCCCAGGACTTCTATCCTCCTGCACAAACTTTACTGTAGATCATTATCTTGCCTGTCACATCATCCTCTATGAGCAAAAGAGGCCGCTCGGAACAGTCTCAGTGGCTGGCTGTAATAGTTGCTGTTACTAGGCCAGAGGTCTGCAGTACCACTCCCCGGTGGCCTAGTAATTTAGTAGCACATGTAAATTGGTGGACTTCCAGCTAGTCCAGTTTGCAAATTCTGCGTCCTCAGTCCGCATTGATTTGACACTTTCCCCACAGTCTCTCCATTGGCCTCGCACCCAGCTCCCCTGGCATGCCTTATCCAGCAATCCAATTTGGACCACTCACCGACCTTCTCCTGTCCCGAGTCCATGATGGAGAACTCTAACTGTACATATGTTCCGGCAGCTTCTCCAGCCCCTCGGTTCCAGGATACTTCACGCACGACCGTGTAAAGATAAAGCTCCTCCCAGCTCTCCCGGGCTCCTCCACTAGGCCTCGCACCCCCCCAGATGGGGACGGGGACCCTGCTACTGCCTAGTACTCCATTTTCCACATCTCCCGGCCGACAACTCTCCCCCAGTGGGCTGGACCTGAGCTTATATGGGAGGCCTGCCTCATGCCAATTCCAATTGTGGATTGGTCAGGGCTCCTCATATGAGCTCCCTGCCACTCCATTCCTGTGCCCTGCCCCTCTTCCAGATTTTTCTCCCTGGAAGCAGGGGAGGCGCCCCAGAACTAGAGCACAGGTGGTCACACCCACTGCTACACTAACCACTCCCTGCCCACAGATGAAAACAAACAGGCCTAGCCTGAAGCATAGGCCTGCCCAAATTGACCTGCTCTGGCAGCTTTCCTACAAAAATCCTCACTCTAGCACCTACCTAAGGTAGAGGGTGCTACAGAATTATAACATGTTTGTTATTTTTTTAAAGAAAAAAAACATACTTTACAATCACTCTAAGATAAAACCATACTTATGTCCTTATATGGTCCCTTAACCAGGATTTGGAGGCTTTCTTATACATTAATGAGCCACAATTAATGGAGAAATTAATTTTCTCCATCACTGGGGTAACTACAACAGGAACGTGTGAATGTTTCATGACTCTGAACCTGACTTGTGGTTTATCTGTAGTATGACATCCCACTTTTGCTAAATTTAAATTGTAGTTTACCAGTTCTAGGGCCAGCCATCACATCCACATCCTTAAATAGCAAGAACACCTAAAAAGGTGATTGACTCCTAAAAAGATAAGACTTTGAAGGATATGAGGCTGTCACTGAGGTGAGCTCACAATCAAGGTAATATTGTACAAACATTATTAAAATTCCATAAAGATAGATACAATCATATCACAAAGTGTAAACATTAGTACAAAGCTAGAGTTGATATTGATACTTATTTCCAGCAAGAATATATTGAGTTAATTGATACAGAGAACGTGTTCCAACGTGTTTCGCAGAGTGGTGTCTCCGCTTCCTCAGGGAAACTCAGTATATGTCAACTTCATCAAAATATAAGTGTGTATGTTTCTATGGATGCAAAGGACCGAGACTGCAAGATGGCCAAGTAGTCCATGGCCTCAGTACCCAGGACCAGGACTGGCAGACACTGAATCGCACACAGGTGCATTCAGGAGGAAGCAGTTTTTATGCCCAGAATGCTAACAGATCAGCTCAGCAAAGCACCGCACACAGCCATGCAAACAATGTCCACCGCCGGATATACGTGGATATCAGACCTGACATATACTGAGTTTCCCTGAAGAAGCAGAGACACCACTCTGCGAAGCGCGTTGGACTATTCTGTGCCAATTAACTCAATTTATTCTTGCTGGAAACAAGTATCAACTCTAGCTTTGTGCTATTGTTTAAGATATAGGAAGCAGGAAAAAGAGGAACAAGCGCCAGGGCAGTACATGTGCAGCATAAAAAGAGTTTATTGTAAAAACAAGATTTGTAACAAAGTGTTATGCACTTACATAGTGCTCTGTAGGTGGGGGGCTTACAGCGGGCCTGAGGAGCCGCCCACCGCTCTGATAGCCAATCAGTGAATACTGATTGGCTATCAGAGCGGTGGGCGGCTCCCCAGTGTGACAGCTCAGGATCACTTCTACACTGAGCATGACACAAGATGATCGCGGCATTACAACCCAAGGACGCAGCAGTCTTTCAAACGCAAATTTTGGGGTAAAAAATTATTTCATGAATTAAAAAAAAAATAAACAGAAAAGTTAGCCCAACTGTTTTGTATAATGTAAAAGATGATGTTATGTCGAGTAAATAGATACCTAACATGTCATGCTTTAAAATTGCGCACACTCGTGGAATGGCGACAAACTACGGTACCTAAAAATCTCCATAGGCGACGCTTTAAATTTTTTTTAGCGGTTACCAGGTTAGAGATACAGAGGAGATCTGGTTCTGATGATTATGGGGACACCTCACATGTGTGATTTGAACACCGTTTACATATGCGGGCGTGACTTACGCATGCACTTTGCTGCGTGAGCTTGCGGGGAGGGGAGCGTTTTAAATATTTTTCTTTTTTTTTTCTTATTTATTTTATTCCTTTAATTTTTTTTACACTATCTCTGTAAAAAAAAAAAAAAACTTCTGATCACTTTTATTGCTGTCACAAGGACTGTAAACAACCCTTGTGACAGTAATAGGTGGTGACAGGTACTCTTTATGAAGGGATCGGGGGTCTAAAAAACCCCAAATCCCTCCTTTGCACTTCAAAGTATTTAAATCGCCAAAAACTACGATTCTGAATACTGTCTTTTTTTTAATTCGGCGCCATTGGCAGCCGAGTAAACTGGAAGTGACGTTGTGACGTCGCTTCCGTGTTTGCACATAGGAGACTGGAACGAAGCCATTTCCGGCTTTGATTCAGTCTCTCTCTAGCCGGTGGAAGTGCCAGATCGTGGATCAGATCTCCCGGTGGGTTGGGAGGCCAGGGAACATCAGCGGGAAGGCAGCGGGAGGGGGGATGTCCCCTCCCGTTCCTGTGGCATAACAACCTTACGGCTTTTAGCCGCAACAGTTGTTATCCCTAAAGAGCCGACCGCCCGCTCTAAAAAACGGTACCGGAGTGATGCCTGCAGCTGCAAGCATCACCCCGGTATAACCCCTGAAAGCCAAGGCCACATATGTGCGTACGGTCGGCGCTAAGGGGATAAACATGTTTATATTACCTTGATTGTGTGCTCACCTCAGTGACAGCCTCATATCCTTCAAAATCCTACCTTTGTAGGAGTCAATCACCTTTTTACGTGATCCCACTTTTGCTAATCTGTTCAGATTATTTTTCTGTCAAAGCTTTTTAATGCCTCTAAATACTGCTCACCAATTATGTGTTTAGGTCATTGTATAAATAATTATATTACAGAATATATACTGAACATTTATATCCATTTGTTTCAAATAAACTCCTCTGGTGTCTCACCCGTAAGAAAAGTGGCCATGATTGAATTCCACTAAACGAAGAAACAAAGGGTGATAGACAATGGCCAGAACAAGGTAGATGAAGGCTACATTCACACTGTTGCATGTTGGGAACTCATGCAAAATCACGTAGTTTCTCGACATGCACAGAAACGTGCTGCCTTTAGCAGATGTTCAGCAGTGCAATTAATTCCTAATACCACCCCTCACACATCTCCTTATGCGCACCATGCGGCCCGATTTTACAAACGGTTCAGGGAATTCTTTTGTATGTTTCTCGCTTGTAGGGCAGCCCATTGAAATGAATGGGCTGCACTACGCGTAATGCGTAAGAAACGCGCTTCTGCTCCATCTTACCTCTACGGTAAGTAGAAATTCATTACTAGAAATAGTATGGCAAGCAACAGTGAAACTGTTTCAGGGACATGCAGGTCTGCTTGATCATGGAGACAAGGCGTGGAATGAGAACAACACCCTTGTCTGATGGGGGAGTCACATTGGACACAAGCAAATCCCAACCATGCATAAGGCCCCTTTCACACGATCGGACCGTTCAGATCCGCCTGTCAGTTTTGACGGCGGACCTGAACGGGCGCTCCATGTTAGTCTATGGAGCGTCGGATGTCAGCGGAGACATGTCCGCTGATATCCGACCCGGTCCGATCCGCTAAAAGCAGACGGATGGCTCTACGTCCAGGTCCGTCACTGGCGGATTGGATCGGGTGAAATCTGATGAAAACGGACAGGCTGTCCGTTTTCATCCGATCCCTCCACAGGCGGCAGCGGCGTCTGACAAGCCCCTCCCCGCTCAGTGAGCAGAGAGGGACCTGTCATCTGCCGGCTCAGTGGAGATCAACGGACTGATCTCCCGCTGAGTCGGCGAACCGAGGTGGGCTCCGTAGAAACGGAGTCTGCCTCGTGTGAAAGGGGCCTAAGACAGGCAGATATCATTCATTGCTATCTATCACAAGTCTTACTATCAAGCTTACTCCGGAAGGGTGTTGTTTAAAGCAACTGTGATATAGGTGGAGGGATTACAATGTAATCGACTAGACAGATGAAAGGAGAGAATGAAAGAAGGAAAGATGGAAGATGGAAAAAAGAAGGACAGAAGGAAGGATGGAAATAAGGAAGATACGAAGGAAAGAAAGAAAAAGAAAGAAGGAAAGAAAGAAGGAAGGAAACAAGCAAAGATGGGAGAAAGAAAGAAGGAAGGAACGAAAGAAAGAGAAAGAAGGAAGGAATGAAAGAAGGACAGATGGAAGATGGAAGAAAAGAAGGACAGAAGGAAGGATGGAAAGAAGGAAGGAACAAAAGAAAGAAAAAGGAAGAAAGACAGAAAGAAGCAAAGAAGAAAAGAAGGACAGAAGGAAGGATGGAGAAAGTAAAGAAGGAAGGAACAAAAGTAAGAAAAAATAAGAAAGACGGAAAGAAGCAAAGATAGATGGAGGGAAAGAAGGAAGGAAAGAAAGAAAGAAAGAAAGAAGGATAGACAGAAGAAAAGAAGGAAAGAAAGAAAAACAAATAAAAGAAAGGAAGAAAGAAAAGAGAAATAGACAGAAAGAAAGATAGATAGATAGATAGATAGATAGATAGATAGATAGATAGATAGATAGATAGATAGATAGATAGATAGATAGATAGATAGATAGATAGATAGATAGATAGATAGATAGATAGATAGAAAGAAAAGTTTAGCCTGGCCATACATTATACACCTTTCTTGTACAATTTTCCTTTAGATTTACTAAAACCATATAATATGAGGTCAGACCTAAACCCTTTCAATTTGTATGACATCAGGTAGGTCCTTGTACTACATAGTTGAAGGTAAATCTAAAGGAAATTGAATAAGAAATTTGTATGGCCAGCCTTAGCTTCAGCTGATAAATAGAGATAGACAGACAGACAGACAGACAGACAGACAGACAGACCTTCAGCTGCTCTGATAATGAAGAAATTAGGTGGCAGTTTCTGTGTCAGTATATACTGATAGTGTACCCTACATCATGCAAATAAACTAAGGCTGACCATACATTATGCAATTTTCTTGAAAAAAAATTCCTTTAGATTTACCAAAACCATATAATATGAGGTCAGACCTAAACACTTTCAATTTGTATGCAATCAGGCAGTCTCTTACACTACATAGTTAAGGTAAATCTAAAGGAATTTGAACAAGAAAATTGTATAATGTATGGCCAGCCTAAGTCTGTTGTTCAATACCTCCCATAATATAACAATGATGCTCCTCTCAGTGAATGAACAAAAAAATAGTGAAATCAAACTGACCTGTATAATAGAGAAGCAAGAGGAGGACGGCTGCCTGTCCATACCCCATGTTGTTCTGAGGGTTTCATACCATTTATTGGTTTTCTTTAAGTTGCTCAGATGTGTTTACGTTCGATATTTCTTACTAGTCTTTCTGGTTAGAGGTGTACAAAGGCATCCGATGAATGCCACCTTTGCACTGAGTGACATACAGATTGTATAATCAGATGACATAGAAATTCATTCTTCTGAAACCATCAGTCATAGAGCAGGTCAGGATAAAACACCGGAAAGGTATAAGAAAAATATTTGTGTAGGTACTATGTGGAAATTACTGACGCTTGTACCAGGACCTGGTTCCAAGAATTTATGTAAATATAGTTTTCTATAAATATAGAAAAATAATGGGGTGGAGACACCCAGCTACCTAATTAAGGTTATTGGACCTAGAACAAGTCCAAAGGATTAAAGGTACAAAGAAACAAGGGTGAGACCTGGCGCTTAGGATAATGAAATAAAGTCAGAATATACACATAAACAGATTGACGTGAAAAAGTATATTGAATCTCAGTGTTCAGAGGGGGAAATCTGAAATGGTAGATTGGGTCAAAGCTGTGCCCTGGGATTGGCTCTGTGTGAAGTCAGGAGGCGGCAGCAGCTGAAGATACAAGCAGAGGCAAGGTTGTATATAGAGGGCACTCTGGATTTCAGTAAAGTCATTTTAAAAATATTCTAAGCAAACCCCCCATCCATCCGGGTGTCTCCTAGATTTATTTTGCTGAGAAACCATTTTGCACCCCCCTAGCATTTCTGGCAATGGCCATCTTGAGTAAGGGCACATGATCACTTACTTCCAGGAATCCATCTTCCCTTAGCTTGCACATGCAGGAAGGAGGATGTGCTTAGCTGAGAAAATCCTCCTCCACTCTTGAAGGCACCTGGGGGGTATAGCGTCATTTGCCTAGGCATGGAAACCAGGAAGTAACTGAAGAAATGTAAAAAAAAAAAAAAGTTTAAAATATGATATACCTTCCTATCTGATTACTAATGCTAGCAGCATAAGGATTCCCCCCACACATGTCCATCAGTGTCGCCTACCAGTGCCTATCAGTGTCGCCTACCAGTGTTGCCTACCAGTGCCCATCAGTGTCGCCTACCAATGCCCATCAGTGTTGCCTACCAGTGCCCATCAGTGTCGCCCACCAGTGTTGCCTACCAGTGCCCATCAGTGGCGCCTACCAGTGCGCATCAGTGACGCCTACCAGTGTCCATCATTATCACCTACCAGTGCCCATCAGTGTCGCCTACCAGTGCCTATCAGTAGGGATGAACCGAACACCCACCCCCCCGGTTTGGTTCACAGCAGAACTTGCAAACAAGCAAAAAATTTGTTCGAACACGCGAACACCGTTAAAGTCTATGGGACACGAACTTGAATAATCAAAAGTGCTCATTTTAAAGGCTTATATGGAAGTTATTGTCATAAAAAGTGTTTTTGGGGACCTGGGTCCTGCCCCGGGGACAAGTATCAATGCAAAAAAAAGTTTTTAAAACGGTCGTTTTTTCGGGAGCAGTGATTTTAATAATGCCTAAAGTGAAACAATAAAAGTGTAATTAGTTAGGTGGTGGGTGGTGTGTCCTACTAGATACGGCACCTCATCCCGATTGAAAAGATCTCAAAATGGGGGAAAGGGGATGATGGGATTATTGTGGTGCCACCAATAAAATAGAACAATTTTTTATAAAATCATTTAGTTTATTTTAGTTGATATCAAAAACATCTAAAATGCTTACATGAAAAGGTACAAAAACACAAAACAAAAACAAAAGTACAGTTCAACAAGTGACCGTCACCAATGATGTTGAAAGGTGATCGTAGTCTTTTGTTCCCAACTAGTTTCGCCAAAACATTGGCTTCATCAGGGGAATGTGTAAATGTACTGTAGAGAGTAAAACCACTATAACAAAGAAAAGATGCATTATTAGATCAACATAATCTTGTAACGCTGAAGGCAAACCATCGCATCGCAGAGCGGTCAAATTCCCGCCCACCCAAATCCCCCAGTCTTCCCACCCCCCACACCCAGAACATACCATGCAGGCTCCAAAACGCAAGGGGGACACCACCAAAACACTAGGAATGGAAGTCACACTCAGCCCAGTATTTGGCTACAGGGGAATTAGAGGGCGCCTGAAAAGAGAACTTTAGCATATAAGTATTGAAAAACTCTTTTACTTTTATTTAACAAAAGGGACCTCAGCCTCAATTACATACCCTAATTATATGCAAAACCAAGGCGCTCGATGTTGCATGAAAGGGATTCACAGCGTAGTCAGTGCATGTGAAAAAATCGCATGAATGCAGTCAGAAAGACTGAAAAACAGATTAAAGAATAATAGTGTAAGGGGAATGATATTAACACACCATAAATATATCAATGGATGTCAAATTTAGGGACATAATAAGTATATTGAATATACTGGGTGAGGCTTACCGGAAAGGCATAAAGTTGAAAATGAAAATGCATCCTATAAATGAGGTTCCGCCAGTATATTGGCTAAACGTTAGAACCTCCACAGTAAGTCCTTCTGATAACACCAGCTATTGTGGATGATCTAAAAGTCAATACATATGACAAAAAAAGCTATCAGCAAGAAACTTCAGCCAATACAGCCATATGTGGCAATATAATGACAGATGCTTGCTGTGATAAGAAGGTTTGTAATATCTATTACCTTTCACAAAAAGTGGCAAGCTCCCCATGATGGTCCCGCGGCGAAGGATTAAAAGTTGTGAGAGTAAGACTCCCTTTTAAAACCCCCACCTGATCAGCATCATGAAAATCAGCTGGTCAGGAGCGGACGAAAGGCAGACGGGGCGCATGCGCAGTAGCCAAAGTCAACTGCCTACATTTCCCATAAGTCCGAGCGTCGGCCCGGTCATATGGCAACTATTGCCAGTGACGTGATCGATAGATGTAAAAGTGCAACGGAACACTCCAGAGGAGGGAGGAGGAAAACCTCACATCATCCAAAGGAAACAAAGGGGGAGGAGGCGATGAACAGGCGTTGGAACACAGCGATGGTCCCGGCCGAAGGGGCGGGCTGACGATAAAGTCAGCCCTTGGGCGTCCATGCAGCCAAAGGCTGTAGTGGAACAGATTCCCAAATGGATGGGGGGTGAATCCAACCAGTGCATTAGACCCCCACGGCACATCCCGGGAGGGGGGGAGGGCGGGAGGGAGAGGGGGAAGTCTGAAAAATCAAACAGACCGGGGACATAGGTAAAGCGGCCCTGACGGTGGGCAGATGGTGTCACCACAATGGCCGATATCCGATAACGACGGCAGAATGCCTGCAACAACACAAGTGTGAATTAGATGTCAGAGTTGCATTAATTGAAACAAATATAGTAATTCAGCAATAAACAATGCATCTAACTTCAATGTGTCTCTACATGGATTTTGGTCATCATATTATCAATAATTACTACATCAAAAATGATCCAAATATTTCAAATGTACATACAATAAAGACAAACAGTAAAAATTACCATACATATAATGTGTAGTTACACATAATAACTACTGTAAATAATCATTTCAACATGCAGATATATAGTCAACCAGCAGTGGGTACAGGATGGGGGCAGGGAGTAGGGGCAGATGGATCACCGAACCAAAGGGGCCCAATTAGGCATAAAATCGGCCAGCCAATAAGGAGGCAATCGATGGATAGACCAGCTAGGTAGTAATAAATATTATATGTATATACACATAAGTACCATTCTAGAGAAAAGATTTAAAGCTGATGTATTCATTAAGGCCAGAGTATTTAACCGCGTTCAATAAATATATCCATCTAGTCTCCATCTGAAGCAAAGAGTTGTCAATATTGCCTCCCCTGGCATGGGAAGGAATATGCCCAAGGGCCGCAAACTTGACAACATAGGGGTCGAAGTTATGTCCTGTGGCCACATGCCTATTTAAGGCTGTAGTGGTTAAATGTTTGTATAGAGGTGCAATATGGTCCTTAATACTTTTGAGAAATGGGCGCTTAGTTTTCCCCACATAGAAACAACCACATTGGCAGAGAGCCAGATATACAACGCCAATTGTTTTACACGTGACTCTGTTTCAAGCGGTGTATCCTACCATTTGGAAGGGGAATGTTTTTAGAGTTGAAGATAAAAGGACAAAAATCGCATGTGCCGCATGAAAAAGTACCGGCATTTGAGTGATCAAAAGGACCTCGTATCATATGATGACTATGAACAAGTAAATCTCTCATAGATGGGGCACGTCTGTAGGTAATTTCTGGGTATGATTTGAGAAATTTTTTAATGGTGTTATCGGCCATCAGAAGTGGCCAGTATTTTTGAAAGATCCCTCTCATTTGGCCATGCTGTTTTGAAAATTGGGTAATAATCCTAACAGAGCTATTAGTTTTTGAGGATTTGGTTGAATGGATAAGGTCATGTCTGTTCCGTTTAATGACTCTGTTGAAGGACCTCCTCAGCAAGGAACGACTGTATCCACGCCGGCGAAGTCTGTCATACAGGTCATTGGCTGGCAGATGAAAATCTGAGTCCAAAGTACAATTCCTTCTGAGTCTAAGGAATTGACTATAGGGTATGCTGTCTAATAAGGGCTGAGGATGAGCACTAGCTGCATGTAGAATCGTATTGCCCGATGAGGGCTTACGATATAACGATGAATGTAGGGTTCCATCATGGTCTAAATGTATTTGTAAATCCAGAAAATTTATCTTAGTTTGGCTACATTCCATTGTAAAACTCAGGTTAAAGGTATTTACAGCCAGTAAATCCATCAGCCGCGAAAGATCCTCTCGACTTCCCGACCATAAAATGAAAACATCATCTATATACCTGTACCAGGCTATGATGTGAGAAAGCAAATCTGACATGGATTCTTGGGAGAACAGATCCCTTTCCCACCCCCCAGGTACAGGTTGGCATAGGAGGGGGCACATTTGGTCCCCATAGCCACGCCCTGTACCTGGAGGAAGTGGTAGGAACCAAACATAAAAACATTTCTAGTCAAGATAAACTCAAGCAACCGAAGAACAAACTGGCTGTAACTATCAAAAGATGATCCTCGCTCCAAAAGATGGGTACGGATCACATCCATACCTTTGACATGTGGAATTGAGTTATATAAACATTCATCGTCTAAGGCAACCAACCACGAATTGGGAGGGACCTGCTTTCCATCGATATGACGTAACATGTCTATGGTGTCCTGCACATAAGAAAATAAAGCTGTTACATGGGGTATTAGATATTTATCCACCAAAGCACTGGCATTCTCTGTTAAACTTTGACATCCCGAAACAATCGGTCGTCCAGGGGTTTTTTTCACTGATTTTTGGTTTTGGGATCCTTCACATTTAGATAATTCCAAGTACTGGAGTCAATGATACCTGATTGGTATGCTTCAAAAATCAAACTATAGTATTCACTATTAAAGTTGGTTATTAATGTTTTGGAGATGGGGCGGTACCAACGTGCGTTGTCAAGGATCTCCCGACACATAGCTTCATATGCTGGGACATCCATGACCACAATGTTGCCGCCCTTATCAGCAGGCTTAATGATTAAGCCAGAATGACTCTGTATTTCTCGAAGGGCTTTTCGAAGTCTCCAAGGTAAATTATGTGTATGGACTTGTTGCAATTCCTTCGGTTGCTTGAGTTTATCTTGACTAGAAATGTTTTTATGTTTGGTTCCTCCCACTTCCTCCACGTACAGGGCGTGGCTATGGGGACCAAATGTGCCCCCTCCTATGCCAACCTGTACCTGGGGGGGTGGGAGAGGGATCTGTTCTCCCAAGAATCCATGTCAGATTTGCTTTCTCACATCATAGCCTGGTACAGGTATATAGATGATGTTTTCATTTTATGGTCGGGAAGTCGAGAAGATCTTTCGCGGCTGATGAATTTACTGGCTGTAAATACCTTTAACCTGAGTTTTACAATGGAATGTAGCCAAACTAAGATAAATTTTCTGGATTTACAAATACATTTAGACCATGATGGAACCCTACATTCATCGTTATATCGTAAGCCCTCATCGGGCAATACGATTCTACATGCAGCTAGTGTACATCCTCAGCCCTTATTAGACAGCATACCCTATAGTCAATTCCTTAGACTCAGAAGGAATTGTACTTTGGACTCAGATTTTCATCTGGCAGCCAATGACCTGTATGAGAGACTTTGCCGGCGTGGATACAGTCGTTCCTTGCTGAGGAGGTCCTTCAACAGAGTCATTAAACGGAACAGACATGACCTTATCCATTCAACCAAATCCTCAAAAACTAATAGCTCTGTTAGGATTATTACCCAATTTTCAAAACAGCATGGCCAAATGAGAGGGATCTTTCAAAAATACTGGCCACTTCTGATGGCCGATAACACCATTAAAAAATTTCTCAAATCATACCCAGAAATTACCTACAGACGTGCCCCATCTATGAGAGATTTACTTGTTCATAGTCATCATGAGATACGAGGTCCTTTTGATCACTCAAATACCGGTACTTTTTCATGCGGCACATGCGATTTTTATCCTTTTATCTTCAACTCTAAAAACATTCCCCTTCCAAATGGTAGGATACACCGCTTGAAACACAGAGTCACGTGTAAAACAATTGGCGTTGTATATCTGGCTCTCTGCCAATGTGGTTGTTTCTATGTGGGGAAAACTAAGCGCCCATTTCTCAAACGCATTAAGGACCATATTGCACCTCTATACAAACATTTAACCACCACAGCCTTAAATAGGCATGTGGCCACAGAACATAACTTCGACCCCTATGTTGTCAAGTTTGCGGCCCTTGGGCATATTCCTTCCCATGCCAGGAGAGGCAATATTGACAACTCTTTGCTTCAGATGGAGACTAGATGGATATATTTATTGAACGCGGTTAAATACCCTGGCCTTAATGAATACATCAGCTTTAAATCTTTTCTTTAGAATGGTACTTATGTGTATATACATATAATATTTATTACTACCTAGCTGGTCTATTCATCGATTGCCTCCTTATTGTCTGGCCGATTTTATGCCTAATTGGGCCCCTTTGGTTCGGTGATCCATCTGCCCCTACTCCCTGCCCCCATCCTGTACCCACTGCTGGTTGACTATATATCTGCATGTTGAAATGATTATTTACAGTAGTTATTATGTGTAACTACACATTATATGTATGGTAATTTTTACTGTTTGTCTTTATTGTATGTACATTTGAAATATTTGGATCATTTTTGATGTAGTAATTATTGATAATATGATGACCAAAATCCATGTAGAGACACATTAAAGTTAGATGCATTGTTTATTGCTGAATTACTATATTTGTTTCAATTAATGCAACTCTGACATCTAATTCACACTTGTGTTGTTGCAGGCATTCTGCCGTCGTTATCGGATATCGGCCATTGTGGTGACACCATCTGCCCACCGTCAGGGCCGCTTTACCTATGTCCCTGGTCTGTTTGATTTTTCAGACTTCCCCCTGTCCCTCCCGCCCTCCCCCCCTACCGGGATGTGCCGTGGGGGTCTAATGCAGTGGTTGGATTCACCCCCCATCCATTTAGGAATCTGTTCCACTACAGCCTTTGGCTGCATGGACGCCCAAGGGCTGACTTTATCATCAGCCCGCCCCTTCAGCCGGGACCTTCGCTGTGTTCCAACGCCTGTTCATCGCCTCCTCCCCCTTTGTTTCCTTTGGATGATGTGAGGTTTTCCTCCTCCCTCCTCTGGAGTGTTCCGTTGCACTTTTACATCTATCGATCACGTCACTGGCAATAGTTGCCATGTGACCGGGCTGACGCTCGGACTTATGGGAAATGTAGGCAGTTGACTTTGGCTACTGCGCATGCGCCCCGTCCGCCTTTCGTCCGCTCCTGACCAGCTGATTTTCATGATGCTGATCAGGTGGGGGTTTTAAAAGGGACTCTTACTCTCACAACTTTTATTCCTTCGCTGCGGGACCATCATGGGGAGCTTGCCACTTTTTGTGAAAGGTAATAGATATTACAAACCTTCTTATCACAGCCAGCATCTGTCATTATATTGCCACATATGGCTGTATTGGCTGAACTTTCTTGCTGATAGCTTTTTTTGTCATATGTATTGACTTTTAGATCATCCACAATAGCTGGTGTTATCAGAAGGACTTACTGTGGAGGTTCCAACGTTTAGCCAATATACTGGCGGAACCTCATTTATAGGATGCATTTTCATTTTCAACTTTATGCCTTTCCAGTAAGCCTCACCCAGTATATTCAATATACTTATTATGTCCCTAAATTTGACATCCATTGATATATTTATAGTGTGTTAATATCATTCCCCTTACACTATTATTCTTTAATCTGTTTTTCAGTCTTTCTGACTGCATTCATGCGATTTTTTCACATGCACTGACTACGCTGTGAATCCCTTTCATGCAACATCGAGCGCCTTGGTTTTGCATATAATTAGGGTATGTAATTGAGGCTGAGGTCCCTTTTGTTAAATAAAAGTAAAAGAGTTTTTCAATACTTATATGCTAAAGTTCTCTTTTCAGGCGCCCTCTAATTCCCCTGTAGCCAAATACTGGGCTGAGTGTGACTTCCATTCCTAGTGTTTTGGTGGTGTCCCCCTTGCGTTTTGGAGCCTGCATGGTATGTTCTGGGTGTGGGGGGTGGGAAGACTGGGGGATTTGGGTGGGCGGCAATTTAACCGCTCTGCGATGCGATGGTTTGCCTTCAGCGTTACAAGATTATGTTGATCTAATAATGCATCTTTTCTTTGTTATAGTGGTTTTACTCTCTACAGTACATTTACACATTCCCCTGATGAAGCCAATGTTTTGGCGAAACTAGTTGGGAACAAAAGACTACGATCACCTTTCAACATCATTGGTGACGGTCACTTTTTTGAACTGTACTTTTGTTTTTGTTTTGTGTTTTTGTACCTTTTCATGTAAGCATTTTAGATGTTTTTGATATCAAATAAAATAAACTAAATGATTTTATAAAAAATTGTTCTATTTTATTGGTGGCACCACAATAATCCCATCATCCCCTTTCCCCCATTTTGGAAATAAAAGTGTAATATTCCTTTAAATTTCGTACCTGGGGGGGTGCCTATAGTATGCCTGCAAAGGGGCGCATGTTTCCCATGTTTAGAACAGTCTGACAGCAAAATGACATTTCAAAGGAAAAAAAAGTCATTTAAAACTACTCGCGGCTATTAGTGAATTATCGGTCCATAAGTTCATTAATAAAAACGGCATGGGATTTTCCCACAGGGGAACCCCAAACCAAAATTTTTAAAAAAATGCTTGGGTGTTCCCCTAAACTCCATACCAGGCCCTTCAGGTCTGGTATGGTTATTAAGGGGAACCCTGCGCCAAAATTAAAAAAAAAGTGTCAAAAAGGTTTTAAAACACAAGAGACGGTTTTTGACAAGTCCTTTATTAATTTCTTCTTCTTTCATCTTCTTTCTTCTGGTCTTCCTTCGTTGTTCTTCTTCTTCCTCCATATTCTTCTTCCTCCATCTTCTTCTTCCTCCATCTTCTTCTTCCTCCATCTTCTTCTTCCTCCATCTTCTTCTTCTCCATCTTCTTCTTCCTCCGCTCTTCTCGTCCCGCATCTTCCGCCAGGCTTCTTCTCTGCTCCGTCTGCACGATCCACCTCAGTGGGAGTCTTCCGCCGTGTGACGTTTCGGTTTTCTTATATAACAGAGGTACATAAACGGGTGACCCTGCCCCCCTCTGACAACATGGGGAAAGCCACAGGAAAGTTCCCCGTACGTCAGAGGAGGGCGGGGTCATCTGGTGGCCCCACCCTCCATTATATAAGAAATGTCAGAAGAACCGAAGCGTCACACGGCGGAAGACTCCCACTAAGGCGGATCGTGCGGACGGAGTGGAGAAGAAGCCTGGAGGAAGATGTGGGACGAGAAGAGCAAAGGAAGAAGAAGACGGAGAAGAAGAAGGTGAAGAAGAAGATGGAGGAAGAAGAAGATGGAGGAAGAAGAACACCGAAGGAAGACCAGAAGAAAGAAGATGAAAGAAGAAGAAATTAATAAAGGACTTGTCAAAAACCGTCTCTTGTGTTTTTTAAACTTTTGACACTTTTTTTGTGAAATGGTAGGGTTACATGTGTACCCCATTACCAATTCACACAGGGGGGGCCGGGATCTGGGGGTCCCCTTGTTAAAGGGGGCTTTCAGATTCCGATAAGCCCCCCTGCCCGCAGATACCCACAACCACCGGCCAAGGGATGTGGGGATGAGGCCCTTCTCCCCATCAACATGGGGACAAGGGGCTTTGGAGGGCTACCTCAAAGCACCCTCCCAATGTTATGGGCATGTGGCCTGGTACGGTTCAGGAGGGGGGGCGCTCTCTCGTCCTCCCCTCTTTTCCTGCAGCCTGCCAGGTTGCGTGCTCGGATAAGGGTCTGGTATGGATTTTTGGGGGGACCCCACGCCATATTTTTTTTAGAAATTTTGGTGCAGGGTTCCCCTTAAAATCCATACCAGACCTGAAGGGTCTGGTATGGATTTTGAGGGGGACCCCCACGCCATTTTTAAAAAAATTTTGGCGTGGGGTTCCCCTTAATATCCATACCAGACCTGAAGGGCCTGGTATGGAATTTAGGGGGACCCCCACGCATTTTTTTTATTTTGGTTCGGGGTTCCCCTGTGGGGAATTCCCATGCCGTTTTTATCAATGATCTTTTATGTGTATTGTTGGACCGACAATTCATTAATAGCCGCGAGTAATTTTAAATTACTTTTTTCCTTTGAAATGTCATTTTGCTGTCAGACTGTTCTAAACACGGGAAACATGCGCCCCTTTACAGGCATACTATAGACACCCCCCAGGTACGAAATTTAAAGGAATATTACACTTTTATTGTTTCACTTTAAGCATTATTAAAATCACTGCTCCTGAAAAAACGGCTGTTTTTAAAACGTTTTTTTGCATTGATACATGTTCCCTGGGGCAGGACTCAGGTCCCCAAACACTTTTTATGACAATACCATGCATATAAGCCTTTAAAATTTGCACTTTTGATTTCTCCCATAGACTTTTAAAGGGTGTTCCGCGGCTTTCGAATTTGCCGCAAACACCCCAAATTGTTCGGCGAACTGGCGAACAGCTAATGTTCGAGTTGAACTCATGTTCGACCCGAACATAAAGCCCATCCCTACCTATCAGTTTCACCTACAAGTGCCCATCAGTGTCGCCTATCATTACCGCCTATCAGTGTAGCTTCATCAGTGCCCATCAGTGAGGGAGAAAAATTACTTATAGAAATTATAATCCCCGCGCTATATAATATATTTTTCTGTAATTGGGTTGCCTAATTGACTTCTGCTGTGGCATAAGGTGTAGGTCCTTTAAAATCATGTTACAACACGTGTACCCAGCGCTGTCTCAACATCAACAATGTCATACAAAAATCCCAATGAATTAACACAAATACAAAGGGCCCATTAATTTTCAGTGCCCAAAAAAAGTCTTTTATATGGGCAGTCCTTGTGCAGATGCTATTCATATGCCGTGCTGGGCTTCCCTCCTTATGTGCCCACACTCATCAGATAATGGTGGACTCAGCGCCTGAAAAGAAGATATTCATCAGATGGTCTTCCCAATGGATGGTCCACTTATCCTTGTAGTTCTCCAGCAGGTAAGGATAGATCCTTGTGTATGTTATGGGAATTATAACCAGGAATAATCCATAGTGTAATACTGTTTTGTTTATTACGTTGAAATTGCATTGACAGCCAAATGAAAACTTACACAACACTCCGGGTGAAGGAGAAACAAAGACACCTTTGGACAGCAGACTGACAATGCTGCCGTACAGAGGTGTCTTTGTTTCTCCTTCACCCAGAGTAGGGGACACTACAAGAGGGGTGTTACTGGCTGGATCATCAGGTGAAAACAGAACAAAACCTAAAAAAGAAAATGAATGCAGCCATCACATCGAATGGTTGGTAAGCTGCAATATGTTCAGTTTTATGTTTTGAGGTTATTATTGTCCTAAAGTGGGAGGCTTTTTTTTTTGTACCTCTGTGTTAATATTCATATTAGAGGTTTAGGGTCTGGCATGTATATTAAGGGGAACACCACATGTTTTTTTTTTTTTTTGCTGCATGGTTACCCTTCATGTTTATATCAGACCCTAATCCTCGATGAAGGTCTGATGTGGATATTAAAGTGTAACTAAACCCACAACAGTAAAATCAGTCTGTATATGCAGTAAAGCATGATTGTTATACTCCCTGTGGAACCTAAGGGGTTAATCCTCTGCATTGTGTAAAAAGGCTGTTTGATCCTGTCACCTCTGATCCTCCCCTTCTTCCACTGTCCCCAATCCATCTCCTGATAGTTCAGAGCCTTGGGGACACTCTGCACATGCTCAGTTTGGTGTGTATTGCTATAGAGGTTTTTTGTTTTGGGAGGGTGCATGTGACCAACACAGGACCAATCCAGACAGAGGGTCAGGGGTCCTGCAGCCTCATAGGACAGTCAGAGGAGAATGAAAACTCCTCCTACAAGCTTTAACCAGACACTGATAGAAGTCATAAGACTGCTCTATACTGCTGATGAGAAAAGGTATTTAGCAGGTGATATTTACTAAAATAATAGCATTTCCATGTTCTGTGTACTGTGGGTGACCAGATATAGTGAATGCCGGGAACTGGGCTTAGTAACACTTTAACTGCTTCCGGACCGCCCACCGCATATATACTGCGGCAGAGCGGCCTGGCTGTGCAAAATCACATACCTGTAGGTGATTTCGTGCACAAGGCGTGACCCGCTCTCACTGTGATTGGACACAGCCAAGACCAGCTGATCATTCACTGGAGAGGCAGAACGGCGGTCTACCCATGTAAATAAGGCAGACCGCTGTTCTGTCAGAGAAGAAAATGGAGATCTTGTGTTTCTGCTAAGAAATCCTTAGTCACAGCATTCCCCACACAGTTAAAAGTCACTCCCTAGGTGCACATTTACCCCCTTCATTGCCCCTGATGTTAACCCCTTCCCTGCCAGTGTCATTTATACAGTGACAGTGCATATTTTTTTTAGCACTGATCACTGCATTGGTGTCACTGGTCCCCAAAAAGTGTCATTTAGTGTCAGATTTGTCCGTCGCAATGTCCCAGTGCTGCTAAAAATTGCTGATCGCCGCCATGACGAGTAAAAATAATTAAAATCTTAAAAATTTAAATTCCATAAATCTATCCCATAGTTTGTGGACACTAGAACTTTTGCGTAAACCAATCAATATTCGCTTATTAGGATTTTTTTTTACCAAAAACATGTAGCAGAATACAAATTGACCTAAATTTTTGAAGAAATTAGATTTTTTACATTTTTTTTATTGGGCATGTTTTATAGCAGAAAGTAAAAAATATTTTTCTTTTGTTTTTTTTAAATTGTCGGTCTTTTTTTGTTTATAGCGCAAAAAATAAAAACTACAGAGGTGATCAAATACCACCAAAAGGAAGCTCTATTTGTGTGAAAAAGGGACATCAATTTTGTTTGGGTACAACGTCGCACGACCGCGCAATTGTCAAAGTAACGCAGTGCCGTATCGCAAAAAATGGCCTGGTAAAGAAGTGGGTAAAACCTTCCAGGACTAAAGTGGTTAAGGAGGAACCCCAGATTTTTTTCAGCTTTTTTCTGTAGGGTTCCCCTTTATATTTATTTCAGACCCTAACCTTGGATGAGGGCCTGGTATGGATATTAAAGGGAACCCCACATAGTTCTTTCAACCCACAAAAGGGAAGAAAAAGTGATGACACGTGACGTAGTGTGAAAATGCACATAAAAATCACACATGTAAACTGATGTCAATGTGCATAGGAACCCACTAAAATGTGTATACATGTCATTCTCTGATTGGATGAGGTGGAGATCGTAATGTCAGCTCCCACCTCTCGTCATCATCCAATCAGAAAATGCCTTATTTTCATTGAAAATAAATTCAAGGTGCTCTGTGAAGGGCGGCCACGCTGAGCGTCCAATTCCCAGTCTTCTGTGTGCAGAGGGTAAGCTGTTTTCACAGAACCCGGAAGGTTGCAGCTGTCACTGTAGTAGCCAGGACTATACAGTGATTTACAGCATCCCAGAATGATCAGAAATAAAAAAAATGTATAAAAATGGAAATAAGGTAGTAGTGCGCTGCCACCTACTGATAGAAATAAATAGTGTACAGCTGCTGCAATCACTAAATGTGTTCCCACATCCACAGTAAATCAATATGAAAAAGTTTGATCGCTCTGCCTCAATAACAAGGTAAAGTATTGACTGGAACATGACAATAAATAACTAAAAATTTAGACATTTCATATATACAGCTGTGCTCATAGGTTTACATACCCTGGCAGAATTTATGATTTCTTCTTGTCCATTTTTCAGAGACTATGAATGATAACACAAAAACATTTCTTTCACTCATGGTTAGTGTTTGGCTGAAGCCATTTATTATCAATCAACTGTGTTTACTTTTTTTAAATGATAATGGCAACAGAAACTACCCAAATTACCCTGATCAAAAGTTTACATACCCCATTTCTTAATAGCGTGTATTGCCCCCTTTAACATCAATGACAGCTTGAAGTATTTTGTGGTATTTGTGGATGAGGCTCTTTATCTTCTCAGATGGTAAAGCTGCCCATTCCTCTTGACAAAAAGCCTCCAGTTCCTGTAAATTCTTGGGCTGTCTTGCATGAACGGCACGTTTGAGATCTCCCCAGAGTGGCTCAATGATATTGAGGTCAGGAGACTGAGATGATCACTCCAGAACCTTCACTTGATTCTGCTGTAGCCAATGACAGGTCGACTTGGCCTTGTGTTTTTGATCATTGTCATGTTGGAATGTCCAAATACGTCCCATGCGTAGCTTCCTGGCTGATGAATGCAGGTAGGTAGTGTTGTGGTTGGGATTTGAACCAGTGACCCTTTTTACTGGTAGGCGAAAGGAAACCCACGCAGGCACAGGGAGAACATGCAAACTCCTTTTACATCATTACCCCCAGAATCACCCTCCTTTTACACCATTACACCCAGCATCAACCCTTACCTCAATAACCTCAGTGATTTTCCTACCTCCAGTTGCGGGGACACTGGCCCCTCAGGTAGTGTTGGCACAAGTGTAGTTTGGGGCGCTTCTCTTCTTCCCCCTAGGGGCGCAGGTATCAGGTACTCAGAATGTTTGTAAATATACTGCAGTGGCCACAGTAAGTGAGAATGTCCTCAATGTGGTTACTGCAGTATGTCTACAAAGATTCTGGGCCATATCAGAGAATCACCGACACCCAGCAACCGCATCAATATTCCAGCATTGCGGGATCATTTCCGACAACTTCCCAGGTATGATTATGACTTTACATGTGTGAGGTTTCTTCCTACTGCAGGTAGTTTAATTTTTTGTATTTATTACAAATCCTGTGTCGTAGTCTGCCTCATTACTCCAGTGTAACATTGCCTTGCTGAGAATTGATAAATGTCCCATCCACAATGTATGTAAGGGGTTTTGAACTCTGAGATTTGCCACCAGCAACCGGCAGTCCTCTGATCAGATGTAGAGCTCAGAAGAGTGGCAGCAGATCTCTTCTAGACATGTTTTCAGATAAAAAGAAAGTACAATGCATTTTTCATGAGAACATATTTTGAGGTATTGTAGTATTTGCTTTTGTATATATTGGATATGACCTTTACATTTTAAGAGGCTTGTTCTTCCAGATTTTTGGTATTGTATTAAAGGTTAATTGCATTTTCGTGAAAAAAATATAGCAAGAAAAAATAATAATACAACCTATACAATTGTTATACAAGCCATGCTGTAATTTAATGTTATTAAAAATGACCTTTACAATTCAATCTGCAGCACTGTCATTTTCTAAAAATTTCAATGCAATATGGCAGCCTGGAGACTTTCTGAACATAGTTGGTGTACAGAACGCCCCCCAGAAATGTAATTTCCAGCTTGTGTGATTGGCTCACTGATTTTTCCAAAAGTCTGTATTAGGATACAAGTCAGATTTTATGCATCCTCTGCAATAGGAATCATATTTTTGATGCATAAGGGTTAATTACATTTCTAATGTAGTCATGAGTAAGGTCAATCCATACATGGTAGGACATTTTTTCTAGATAAGTGGCATTATTGCAAACAGTACAAAATAAAGTGTAATTCATGTAAACATCAGTTATTACATTCAGGTCACAGAAAAAAAATTACAGTCACATCACACATGCATTTTTGTTACAGCAACAAAATTTGAAAAGTGGCATGCAACCTGTATCTGTACAGATTTAGATGTGCTGTATATCCAGATATAAAGAGTAACGCTAGGTTCACTGGAGTCCGGTGTGGTTTTGTTCACCAGTTCAGTTGAATTTGCACCTGAACCAGACCCAAAATTTACACAAGACTCTTTTGAAAAAGGGGCCGAAGCCGCCCCAGACATGTGTGAACCAGGTCCATTGAAACCCAGTCCGGTTCACATGTTATGCAAATTGGATACGGTTCAAAACGCCAGAACTAAGCCTTATGGGGCATACAGACAGTCTGACTTTTCGACTGGACTGGTCCAACGGACACTGACGGACCAAATCCGGCGGACAATCAGACTGTGTGTGGCCTGCATCGGACTTCTGACGGACCGTTTCGGTCGGAAATCCGACGTACTTTAGATTTGAAGCCTGCTTCAAATCTTTACGTCGTAACTCTGCCGGACTCAGTTCCTGACGGAAAGCCCATTCATCTGTATGCTGTTCCGACGGACCAGATACGACGCAAGGGCAGGGTACTGCATCTCGCGCTCGCTGCAATAGGAAAAACAAATTTTCCTATTGCGGCGAGCACGGGGCATACCAGGCCCTTAGGTCTGGTATGGATTTTAATGGATTTTAAGGGGAACCCCCTACGCCGAAAAAACGGCGTGGGGTCCCCCCCAAAATCCATACCAGACCCCTATCTGAGCACGCAGCCTGGCCGGTCAGGAAAGGGGGTGGGGACGAGCGAGCCCCCCTCCTGAGCCGTACCAGGCTGCATGCCCTCAACATGGGGGGTGGGTGCTTTGGGGGAGGGGGCTCCCTGCTCCCCCACCCCAAAGCACCTTGTCCCCATGTTGATAAGGACAAGGGCCTCTTCCCGACAACCCTGGCCGTTGGTTGTCGGGGTCTGCGGGCGGGGGGCTTATCAGAATCCGGGAGCCCCCTTTAATAAGGGGGCCCCCAGATCCCGGCCCTCCACCCTATGTGAATGAGTATGGGGTACATCGTACCCCTACTCATTTACCTGGGGGAAAATGTGTCAATAAAAAAACACACTACATAGGTTTTTAAAGTAATTTATTAGACAGCTCTGAGGGTCTTCTTCCGACTTCGGGGGTCCGCTTCCGACTTCGGGGTACCGCTTCTGACTTCGGAGTTCCGCTTCCAACTTCGTCCGACTTCAGGGGTCTTCTTCCGACTTTGGGGGTCTCTCCGGCCTCTTGTCCCGGTGTCCAGTTCTCTTCTGCCGGCTCCCCTGCTATCTTCTGCCGCTCTTTTGCTAGCGGTGGCCCGGACTTCTGCCTTCTGCCTTCTTGTCTTCTTCCCTCTCCTCTTCTTCCGATGTCGACACGACCCGGTGATGTTGACCACGCCCCCTTAAAACGTCACAGTCCCAGCATGCCCAGGGACTGTGACGTCTTAAGGGGGCGGGGTCACCACCTATATAAGCCATAGCGGAGTGCTCAGAGAGCATTGCAGCCGGAGAGAGCGTCGTGTCAACATCGGAAGAAGAGAAGAGGGAAGAAGACAAGAAGGCAGAAGGCAGAAGGCAGAAGTCCGGGCCACCGCTGGCAAAAGAGCGGCAGAAGATAGCAGAGGAGCTGGCAGAAGAACTGGAACATCGGGAGAAGAGGTCGAACACCGGGAGAAGAGGCCAGAGAGAGCGGAGAAGAACCAACCGGATGCCAGGAGAAGAGGCCGGATGGACCCCCGAAGTTTCCCAGAAAGTCCGGTCATGTGTACGCTGCATTAGAATCTCTATCATGGTTGTGTCCACATTGGGCAGATTTCTCCACACTTCCTGCTCTGCTCTGATAAACCGGTTCCTCCTAAGGCAGGAAGTGGTGGAACTCAGCAGTAAAAACTTTAGAAATGTTAGAAAGATGTTGTTCTGGAGGAGTAGTTCTTCAACATGCATTGGGTCAAGGAGTGGACACGTCAAAGTGGTTGTTATTTAAAGGGATTTTGTTAGATAAAAATGGGCATATATTAGTGTGCATTACAGTAACAGCCAGCATGGTGGTATAAGTACACAGCCATGCTATCTTAGGGTCACCACTAACATCTGATTGCACAATCTCCTTTAGATCTACCAATAGCTATGTAGTGCGAGGGTCTTTCTGATTGGAAACAGAGCAATTCTATAGTTTAGGTATGGCTTTATATTGGATAGTTTTGGTAGATCTAAGGATGATTGTAAAGGTATTATATGTATGGTCAGATAGTAACATGAATGGCGAGCCTTAGGCTTTAGGTAATCGAGCCATGCGCTCAATTAACAATTGGGGGGGAGCTGCTAAGAATGATAGTATGTAAAATCCGATCAACTTGGGTACATTCAGCCTGCCCATACATGGTTCGAATCGTCTATGGCCAGCTTTAAAGCTTGATATGTTAGACATACTGCCATTGTTTGGTTGTATATTTTGGCTTCCTATATTGTCTATATCACCCATCTTCTCAACCATCCAATCACATCACTCTTATTGTTCTTAGGCTCCAGAGTGTAGCCACTTTTGCATCATGAAAAGGAGAGTTTCTGGTTTGCTGATGAGCAGGGGAAGAACTTTCTATGTCTGCTATAGTCCGACATTGCTCTTTAAGTTATGGAATTGCACTGTGGAAGGGTTGGGAAGGGTGAAGATCCAGAACTTGTTTATATATATATATATATATATATATATATATATATATATATATATATATATATATATATATATATATTTATATTGTATACACGGTGCTGTGAAAACTTATTTACCCCCTTCCTAATTTTTTTGCATGTTTGTCACACTTAAATGATTCAGATCATCTAACAAATTTTTATATTACACAAAGATTACCTTAATAAATATAAAATGCAGTTTTTAAATGATGATTTCATTTATATAAGGGAAAAAAGTTGCCCAAACCTGCCCGGCCCTATGTAAAAAAGTAATTGCCCCCCCCCCCTTGCTTAATGATGAATGAACTGTGATTAATCACATTTTTTTGGAAAGCTGAGTTAAGTTTCACTTGCCACACCCAGGCCTGATTACTGTCAGACCTGTTGAATCAAGAAATCACTTAAATAGAAGCTGTCTGACAAAGTGAAGCACGCTAACAGATCACAAAAAGCCACACATCATGCCGCAATCTAAAGATATTTAAGAACAGATGAGAAACAAAGTAACTGACATGTATCACTCTGGAATGGGTTACAAAGCCATTATTAAGGCTTTGGGACTCCAGCGAAACACGGCAGAAGCCATTATCCACAATGCCATTTTCCACAATTGGAGAAAACTTGGAACAGTGCTGAACCTTCCCAGGAGTGGCCGTTCTACCAAAATTACTCCAAGAGCACAACGGCGACGACTCATCCAGGAGGTCATAAAAGAACCCAGAACAACATCTAAAGAACTGCAGGCCTCACTTGCCCCAGTTAAGATCAGTGTTCATGATTCAACAATAAGAAAGAGACTGGGGGAAAAAAAATTGCATCCATGGGAAAATTCCAAGGTGAAGGCCACTGCTGACCAAAAATAACACGGCTTGTCTCACATTTAACAAAAACATCTTGATTATTCCCAAGACTTTTGGGCAAACATTCTATGAATTGATGAGACAAAAGTTGAACTTTTTGGAATATGTGTGTCCCGTTACATCTGGCGTAAAACTAACACAGCATTTTATAAAAAGAACTTCATACCAACAGGCACACATGGTGGTGGTGGGGGGATGGTCTGGGGTTGCTTTGCAGATTCAGGACCTGGACGATTTGGCATTATTGATGGAACCATTAATTCTGCGTTCTACCAGAAAATCCTGAAGGAGAATATCTGCCCACCGCTACTGACCTTTAGGCTGGGTTCACACCATTGCGAATTGTATGCGGATTCGCCGCATCCAATTCGCAATAGCAGGAGCTTTTGACCGACTCTCTATGGAGCAGGTTCACATATTCACATATCTCCGCAGTGGGTCCGGTAGGTTTTGCACAAAAACGCTGTACATCTTTTGGTCCATTTCAGGTCTGAATTCAGCCCAAAATTCGGGCTGAAATTGGACCTGAAACAGTGAACAAGGATGCACTGGACCCCGATATGTGAACCGAGCCTGAAGCTCAAGCACACTTGGGTTATGCAGCAGGGCAATGATCTGAAACATACCAGCAAGTCCACCTCTGAATAACTAAAAAAAAAAAACAGAAAGAAGGTTTTGTAGTGGCCTAGTCAACGTGCAGACTTAAATTCGATTGAGATGCTGTATAATGACCTTACACAGGCCGTTCATGCTCAAAAACCCTCCAATGTGGCTGAATTAAAACATTTTGGCAAAGAAGATTCCTCTTCTTGATCTGTCAATGACGTAGACAAAGAGCTTCCATATGTAGATGATTGATCTGCTGGACTTTAATCACCTGTGTGTTGTTTTTCCATCTTCTTTAACAATTCTCCAGAATCTTCTTTTTCATATGAGGAATGGGAGGGATTTTGTGTCAGGTCCTTTACATCCATGTTATTAAAAATGGTGGATTCCTCTTCTTCACCCCCTCCAATTGATGGGAGGAAATGTCTATTGGTAAGAGGGTGTCAATGAGCTATTCTTGGTCAGATTTTATACTCCCTACACTTTAATCTTTTTTATGTTCCTTCTCCTTTTTCATAGACAATTCTCATAGATCTTCTTCTGCATATGAGGAATTGTGGGAATTTTGTGTCAGGTCCTTTACATCCGTGTTATCAAGAAAAGTGGGTTCCTCTGTATCTCCTCCCTCCAATTTAGGGGAGGAAATGCCTAATGGTAAGATGGAGTCAATGATTTCTTCTTGGTTGGGTGTTTGACTTCCTAGACAAGGATCTTCTTTATACTCTTTTTCCATCATTGAAGATGAGTCTGATACATTCTCTTCTGAATATGTGGAATCTGGAGGGTTTTGTTTAAGGTTTTTCTCCTCCGTGTTATCGAGATTAGTGGATTGCGCCTGTTCATCTGGCTCCGGTTTGGAGGAAGAACTATCGGGTGCTAAGTCCGTGTCAATGTTGTCTTTTTTCACAAGATACTGCGGTTGCTTTTCATAACTTTCTTTTATGGTTTCATTTTCTGGTTTGCATGTTTGTTGTTGGTCAGATGATTGAGGCTTGTTGTTTTCTGCTGTATGAAATTTTGTACAATTCTTTACTTCCTGAAGTGAAGCCTGGTTCTTTCCTGCAAAGATTTTAAAAAAAATTCAAGTGTATATGAACACATAGGATAACATTTAAAATGCCTTTTAAAATGCCTTTTTAAATGTTTTAAAAGTTTTTTTATTGTATCCACAACAGTAAAGTAAAATACATTTTTTTTTATAAATACTTTTTTGATGATATTTGTAAAGTGATCACCTGCCCGCTCAGTGCAGTATTTCAAGGCTCTGGGGGAGTAAGGGGGGGGAGACTCCTTGAGTTGAATGGCAGCTTCCACTAAAGTCACATATCAAAGGAGCAGTTTTGAGTGCTCTGGTGTCTACATACTGGATGGATAGTTGGATGGAAGCAGCTATCAATCACTATGGACTAGGAGCATATGACTGAACTATGGGAGTGTCACTGGTCTATGGGCTTGTCATAGAAGACAGCAAGGCTCACTGTGCTTATGCATGGCATCCTGTCTGCTAAAAGCTTATGTGTACATGGACACATAGGCTTTTATGGAGTTAAGTGTAGGAGCTTTGGCAGAAAAAATGGCAAAAGCTCCTAAACTCAAGTGCCAGTGTAGGCTAGTGTACATGAACCCAAACATTGATTGACCAATTCAAGTTCTGTATGAAGAATAGCTTGTTGATAAGGAGTGGTCTGGGAAGCCAGCCGCCACATCCTTAACAACCGATGACTTATAAGCTGTCAGCGGGTTTCCCCACTGACAGCGGAATGTAAAAAATAGAATGTCGTCAATGAAAAATTTGTGAATAAAAATGGTGTGAGGTGTTGTCCCCCACCCGCGATGCATAGCAGAAAACAAAAACTTCTGACCCCAAATTGTGAAGATTTGCTCTACTATAGGCTATGTGTACAGGCAGGGCAGCAAACGACACCAAGAAACAACATTATCAATAAACAATTTATGTAGGTGAAATAAACGCAAACAGGAAGGTTTATAATGCCTTAAAATTGGTCTAAGGTGTGTGTCAGGGACCTGTCAGCACCAGACAGGGGTATATGCGTGCGCGCATGCGCCTGCGCGCCCCTGCTCGAGCTGAGCAAGAACGTCCGTCCACTGGTGTGCATTTTGCTGTTTGGTGCCAGTGAACGCATAAAGGACTCTCAGCTGCACTGGTGCGGTGCTGTGTCGTCTTCAGCTTCTGTGATCTGTTATCTGCATCTGATTGTTGATCTGCTATACCGACCCAGCTCTGTCTGACTACCCTGCTCTCTCCAATATGACCCGGCTTGCCTGACTCTGCTACAACTCCTGCCTGTGATCCGTTGCGGACCTCTGCCTGTTTAACTGACCCTGCTTTTGCCTGCTGTGTTCACCTGCCTGATTACCTGCCGACCCAGACTGTCTGACCCTGCTTGTGCCTGCTGCTTTGCTCCGTGTGCTGCTGCACTCCCAGCTCCTCACATACAACTCCAGTGACCGCTGCTCCTATGCTCATCAGCTCTTCAGACTGCTGCCTACCACTGACCACCATCGCCTGCAGTCCAGCCATCCCTGAATGGATCTCTACTCTGCTATCAGCACTAGCAGCTCCTACTGCAGCAGGCACTCCTACCCACTGTGCTCACAAGACCACTATCCCCATTCCAGTTGCTCCTAAACCAGGGTTGTAAGAGAGGTCTCCTCCTACAAGGCTCTACTACCAGGTACCTAACAGTACGAAACAGCCATGACTGAGTCTGCAGGAGAGACCTCCCCTATGAAGGAGATCTGCACGCATCTTGCGGCCCTCACGCAAGCCGTGAAATCCCTGCAGGATAACTATACCAGGCTTGAAGGACAAGTTCAGAATCTTACTGGCCCCAGTCCCATGGCTTCCTCTTCTGCCGCTCCTCCAGTACAGACTGTTTCCTCTCCTTCCGTTGTGATGCTCCCACTTGAGCCAAGGGTCCCCATCCCAGAAAGGTTCTCCGGAGACCGAACCAAATTTCGGGCCTTTCATAATGCCTGCCAGCTCTATTTTGCTTTACAACCCTCTCTCTAGAAGCTACCAAAGTGGGATTTGTGATCTCCCTCTTACAAGGAGAACCTCAGATCTGGGCCCATCGACTACTTGAAAGAGACTCGGTCCTGACCCATTCTCTACATTCCTTTTTTGAAGCTATGGCTCAGCTTTGAGGATCCTCAGCGGACTGCCACTGCCGAGTCCGCCCTGTTTGCGCTCCAGCAAGGCTGCAGACCGGCCGAGGATTATGTCACTGACTTTAGGCGCTGGAGCGCAGACACTCAATGGAATGATGTGGCCCTACGTCATCAGTTCCGCATAGGCCTGTCTAAAGGGCTGAAGGATGAACTTGCTCGGGTTGGCATACCAGACTCCCTCGAGGCCTTATTCTCCTTGACAATCCAGATCGATCGTCGCCTTTGGGAGCGCCGATCTGGATGTTCTACTCAGCAAACCCGCCCGGTGTGGATGACTGCAAAGGCTCCAGTTACTGCCTCTCGCTATTTATCTCCACCCAGTTTGAACCCAGTCAGCTCGGTGCCTGACGCTTCCGAGCCCATGCAGCTAGGGCTGATGCGCCCTGCCTTGCCTCCAGAAGAACGAGCACATCATCGTCAGCTAAACCTGTGCCTCTACTGCGGTGGAACAGGACACTACGTCCATAACTGTTCGATCAGGATGAGTAAGTGTCCATCTCCTGTTTCTACCAGTCTCTCTGCCTTGTCTGCCAATTCAACCCACCTTGCTCTTCTTCTCTCATTACAGCTCCGAAGAAAGATAATTCCAGTCAACGCTATCATTGACTCTGGAGCATGCAGTTGCTTTGTCAACTCTACTTTTGCCAGCCAACAAGATGTCCCCTTACAAGAAAAGACTCATGGACTTTCTGTTTTCTTGGCCGATGGCTCCCGCATCAGATCAGGACAAGTAACCCAAGAGACTCTTCCTTTGCCTGTTACTGTTTCCTCCCAGCATAAGGAGCTTCTGACCCTTGATGCCCAATTGAACTGCTTCCTGGGGCCCAAATCGCTTTTGAGCATATCTTCCCCCCTATCAGAGAAATAGCAAGAAGTATTAAAGACTTATATTGATGAAAACTTGGCCAATGGGTTCATCCGCCCTTCAACCTCCCCAGCTGGTGCTGGAATATTTTTTGTTACCAAAAAAGACAAGACCCTCCGTCCGTGTGTAGACTACCGGGAAATGAATAAGATTACGGTCAAAAAACGTTATCCCTTACCCTTGATACCTGAAATTTTCCAGAAATTAAGATCTGCTGTCATATTCACCAAACTTGACCTGAGAGGGGCCTACAACCTGATCCGCATTCAGGCCGGGCACGAATGGAAGACGGCTTTCCTTACCCAATTCAGGCATTATGAATACTTGGTCATGCCCTTCAGGCTCTGCAACGTCCCTTCCAACATCTCATCAACAATGTATTTAGAGACTTTTTAGACGTTTTTGTGATTGTCTACCTGGACGACATCTTAATATTCTCTGGATCACTCGATCAGCATCGAGAGCACGTCTGCAGTGTCTTGGGTCATCTTCGCTTGCACGGACTGTATGTAAAGGCAGAGAAATGCGAGTTCGAGCAACAGAGCATCCAACTAACAAAACTCCCGTTTCTGCTGGAATCAGATGGCCCAAGACGCCTTCGAGAATCTCAAAAGACTTTTTACCTGTGCTCCGATCCTCAGCCATCCTGATCCATCGTTACCTTTCATTTTGAAAGTAGACACTTCTGAAGTAGCCGTGGGAGCAGTCATTTCACAACGTCAAGGTAATAAAGACCTAATGCACCCTGTGGGATTCTTCTATTGGAAACTCTCTCCCGCAGAAAAGAACTATGACGTTGGTGACCGGGAGCTACTCGCTATTAAAGCCGCCTTGGAGGAATGGAGATATCTGTTAGTGGGTGCTGTTCATTCGGTATTAATATATACCGACCACAAAAACTTATGCAACGTACACGCGGTCAGACTTTTCGACCGGACTGGTCCGACGGACTTTCCGACGGACTTTTGACAGACTTCCGCCGGACTTTTTTTTACGAACGGACTTGCCTACACATGACCGGACTATGGACGGCCTTGCCTACACATGACCGGAGTTTCCGGCGGACCTATTTCCCGACGGAGTTACGGCAGACTTTCCAAATGAACGGACTTGCCCATACACGAACAAGTCTGTTCATTTTGAAAGTGACTCGGGTACGACGGGACTAAAAAAGGAAGTCAATCTCGGCGAGATGGACACCTTGCTAGCCCCGTCGTGGGGCATACCAGGCCCTTAGGTCTGGTATGGGTTTTAAGGGGTACCCCCTATGCCGAAAAAATGGCGTTGGGTCCCCCCAAAATCCATACCAGACCCCCTATCCGAGCACCATGTTGATGAGGACAAGGGCCTCTTCCTGACAACCCGACAACTCAAGAGGCCGAACACCGGGAGAAGAACCAAACATCGGGAGAAGAGGCCAGAGAGAGCGGACAAGAACCGGCCATCGGGAGAAGACGCCGGAAAGAGCGGAGAAGAACCGGACATTGGGAGAAGACGCCGGAGAGAGCAGAGAAGAACCGGACATCGGGAGAAGATGCCGGAGAGAGCGGAGAAAACCGGACATCGGGAGAAGACGCCGGAGAGACCCCCGAAGTCGGAAGAAGACCCCCAGAGCTGTCTAATAAATTACTTTAAAAACCTGTGTAAATAAATAAAGTTGCGCTAAATAACAAATAAATTTAAGATGTTCCAATAAACATCCTAAAAAGAAAAAATTATACCTCATAGATACACAAATAAATTGAAGTGTATAAATATGATGTGATAAACATTAAATAGTGGAAACATGAAAAGTCCATCAACACCAAAGGTGCATCAATGAATCAAAAACAAAAGCAAATGTCCTCAGTGTAACACAAATATAACATGAGTAAATAAGTGCACAGATATGTTTTGACAGTAGGGGTCAGTACAGGTGAGGTTCGGAGGTCCCTGTCTTCACCTCCCTGGATCCTAGATGATGGAGAGATGAATCACAACCTGGGGGTAGGACTCTGTATGTGGGAACCCTTACCAGAAATGGTGGACCCCTTCCAGCGCAGGGTCATACAGTCAGACAGATTAGCCCTCTGTGGGGGACTGATGAAACTTCTGGTGTCTCCGGTCTCCTGTTCTCTTCAGATGGTGAGTAGAAGCGGTTCACAGGGATGCGGAATAAAGCTCGACACAGTGACTCTCTAGCTCTGAAATGATACACACTCGGGCTCAAAGTCACTAGTGGAAAAGCAAGAAGGAAGGGGGCGCTTATCGTGTAGTAAGTGATAAAACGAAAGCGCTTTATTAATCTAAAAACGTGTGGATAACCGCCGATGACATATACAGACAAATGCTAAAACGCCGGCTAAACTAAACAAAAAACAAAACACCCGCGTGCCGGGGTCACATGTGGCGTGATGGCGTCAGCACAACGCATCACCCTACATGTTTCGCAATACCTTGTGTCTTCCTGGGGCACGGACGATGTGCTGAACCATCACTTAAATAACGTATGGCCACAACCAAGCCTCCTTCTGACTTGGGCGCCATATTGGACTCAAAGGGATAGATGGAACGCAGAGGGGAGCCAGACCTTGATCTGAAACTGCTACCGATCACATGACTATACCTCTGTTTTTAAGTAGCGTATGTGCGCCTCAACCAGAATTGTATTGTGATGTGGTTGTATATAACAATAACTTCAAGTGATAGGAAGTGATTGAAAAACATAAGCTTAACTGTCTGTGATCACTGTCTGTGATCCACCAATCAACAAGCCCATGTTTTTTCAGAATCTAGTAGGGTTTTATAGATGTAATAACTGTGCTGTTTGTTCTATTAATGCTATTAAAATCAAGAAAACCACAGTATTTACATCTAGAAAAACTAAGTACACATTCCCCATCTAATCCTTCATGACATGCTCAACCCCCTGTGTAGTGTACCTCCTGACCTGCCCATGCGGGCTTCAGTATGTTGGTCGTACTGTACGCCCCTTGCAGGTCAGGCTGAACGAACACCTAGGTAATATCAGGAGAGGGTTTAAAGGTCATCCACTTTCTAAATATTATTTGGAGGTTCACCAATAAAACCCTAAGGGCACCTCTATGATAGGGATAAACAGGTTAAGATTGCCTTGGAGGGGTGGTCCAAAGAGACGGACCATTTCAAAGTTAGAAATGAACTGGATTTATAAAATTAAATGTCTTAGGCCTTCTGGTTTAAATGTAGATATAGAAATCAATGATTTTACTGACAATTCTTGGATTTTGTGGCTATTACTGACTATTAATTGTCTGGCAAAAGATTTTATTGATTGTACTATTATGTACCTATAGGAGGGAGCCTGACCTCAGGGTTTATCTAAAAAGAGTATTACCCAACTTCCTCCTTAATGTTGTTTCTTATGGCTATTTTTATTTTTAATTTATTATTTTTACTTTTTAAGCTTATGTTTTTCAATCACTTCATATCAATTGAAGTTATTGTTATATACAACCACATCACAATACAATTCTGGTTGAGGCGCACATACGCTACTTAACAACAGAGGTATAGTCATGTGATCGGTAGCAGTTTCAGGTCTGGCTCCCCTCTGCGTTCCATCTATCCCTTTGAGTCCAATATGGCGCCCAAGTCAGAACGAGGCTTGGTTGTGGCCATACGTTATTTAAGTGATGGTTCAGCACATCGCCCATGCCCCAGGAAGACGCAAGCTATTGCGAAACATGTAGGGTGGTGCGTTGTGCTGACGCCATCACGCCACATGTGACCCTGGCACGCGGGTGTTTTGTTTTTTGTTTAGTTTATCCGGCTTTTTAGCATTAGTCTGTATATGTCAACGGCGGTTATCCGCACGTTTTTATATTAATAAAGTGCTTTAGTTTTATCACTTACTACACAATTAGCGTCCCCTTCCTTCTCATTTTTCCACTCGTGGCTTTGAGCCCGAGTGTGTTTCATTTCAGAGCTAGAGAGTCACTGTGTCGGGCTTTATTCCGCATCCCTGTGAACCGCTTCTACTCACCATCTGAAGAGAACAGGAGACCGGAGACACCAGAAGTTTCATCAGTCCCCCACAGAGGGCTAATCTGTCTGACTGTATGACCCTGCGCTGGAAGGGGTCCACCATTTCTGGTAAGGGTTCCCACATACAGAGTCCTACCCCCAGGTTGTGATCCATCTCTCCATCATTTAGGATCCAGGGAGGTGAAGACAGGGACCTCCGAACCTCACCTGTACTGACCCCTACTGTCAAAACATATTCATCTGTGCACTTATTTACTCATGTTATATTTGTGTTACACTGAGGACATTTGCTTCTGTTTTTGATTCATTGATGCACTTTTGGTGTTGATGGACTTTTCATGTTTCTTTGTCCACTATTTAATATTTATCACATCATATTTATACACTTTAATTTATTTGTGTATCTATGAGGTATAATTTTTTCTATTTAGGATGTTTTTTGGAACATCTTAAATTTATTTGTTATTTAGCGCAACTTTATTTATTTACACATGCTTTTCACCATAGAGATATTAGATGGTTTTTTTATTGCTGCTGCTTCCATTTAATTTTTAGCCCGGTATTTTTCTATTTATATTTTGAAAGTTTGTTTTGATATCACTATACCAGCTGCTTGATTTGTTCGATTTATAGCTCTTGGATGAGCTCACTTAACACTATAAGCAACCAATAGTGCTTATTTTTTTAATTTTGAAATTTATTATTTATTTCACGCTTTTTATTTATATTTCTCACCTTTCAAGGGAGGGAAACAACTCTAGAGAATGGACATTTTCGAATATCGATCCTCGAGAGTTGTAAAGAAAGATGGTGTTTTTGAAGCCAGTGGTGAACCAGACGTCATCTGGGAGGCCTTTTCATGAGACTCAAAAATCTCATGATATCAGAAATACACACTCAGTGGGACATTGCGTTCTTAGAACAATATGTCACTGATTCGATGGTCCCTCAGAGTCTTAGATGGGACGTGAGCCCTCAAAGGGGTGAGTTGGAATTAGAAGAATGGTTTAAGTACTTTAATGTAGCGGGAGTTCAGTTTTTGGAATTCCTGATACAAAGGAAGAACAATAAACTGACACGTTTGGATGTGGAAATTAAGTCGATCAAAGATAAACTTTCAGCCCACATTACTAGCAAGGAATGCAAAGAACGTTCTAGCAATCTAAAAAAATTACTTGAAAAAGAAGAATTTGAACAGAAAAATAAAAAAGGAAAAAATATAACAGGGATGTGGGGATTATAAGAATGGTTTCATTTTTGACTGGCAGAGCAAATTACCAGTTGGGGAAGGGGACCCTGTAATCAACCCAAATGTGCCCCCCCTCTAATTGTCGGGTTTCTACAGACCAAACAGAGGGTAGAAGCAACAGTCCCTACAGACCTGGACCTAGTCAACAACATCCTATGGGTACCAGAAGGGTGTCCTATAGGTCACCTGTTAGACATTATAGATCACCTCAATCTAGATCTAGGACACCAGCTCGCCCTACTAATGGTTTCCCAAAAAAATCCTTCAACCGGAAACCTAAAAACAAAAATAAGAAATCTTCCCATTATGGATAAAGAAAGGAGCGCAATTCATATGGCGGACCGTATGTGGATGACCATTATGGCCCTAACCCAGCTAGAAAACCATACTTGGAAGATCAGTACACTGTTCATACGTATAACAGATTTCAACCTCTTAGAGAGAGAGACCGCTATTGTGATAGTGACCATTATCCATATAGGGAAGATCACTATGCGGAATATCGGACTCCAAATAGAGGTAGAAGGCCTGACAAATCTCCTTGGTATCAGCCACCACAGCCACATAACAGGGAATATGAGTCAGGCCCCCTTAATATCCACAATGGGATGAACACCACCAGCCACAAGACTGGAGTTTTCCCAGGGTGGAACAAAAGGCGCAAAGGCCCATAGAACACAGAAAGGAGTCAGAGGGGGGCAGAGGTAAAAAAACAAAAAGGAAAAGGGAGTAAAAGGACATGGAATTTTTAATTTAAGTAAGGTTACTCTTACTGACGCTGAAATTTCCCTCCTGGATAAGGGCCTTAAGTTTGCACCCTCCCGAGCTCTGAACAAATTAAAAACATATATGGATATTTATAAATACACATGGAAACTTAACATCAAAAGGTATATGTTGTCTAACCCCATCAGCTCAAGAGGGATAAATTCCACCAACCTCAGGCATTCTGGCCTTGCTAATGCCTCTCTATTCAATCCTCCATGTGGCTTATCTTCATCAATTAAGGTATTTAGAGATGTGGTCTTGAGAGATTTGGACCTTTTAAAAGTCAAACAGGCTAAGATGAATAAACATCTCCAGTTGGGCTTGGATCAACTATGCAATCAGAAAGAGCTGGTAATTAGGCCCGCCGATAAAGGGGGGGGGGGGATTGTGATCCTAGACAAGACAGATTATCTCACAGAACTCAATAGGATTGTTGGTGATAGGGAGACTTACATGCCGCTCCCTTCTGACCCACGATTTAGATTCAAAAAAGAACTTGAGGCAATTGTCAATTATGGTTTCGATTCGTGCATACTTAACAAAAAGGAGAAGTCATTTCTTATACCCATTGCTTCTAGAATTCCCATCATATATTACCTGCCTAAAATCCACAAGCATTTGGCTCACCCTCCTGGCCGACCCATTATCAGTGGGATTGATTCCCTTACCTCTCGGGCGGGTAAATACATTGATGGATTTCTCCAACCGTTAGTTAGATCTCTGCCTGCCTACATTAGAGACATGAAACATACTATCAATATCTTAAAGGATTGTGCGTACATGGAGGGCCTCTGGCTGGTCACAGCTGACGTGACGTCCCTGTACACCATAATCCCACACAATTGGGGGCTGTCGTCAGTAAACCATTTTTTAAAGAAAGACACTACATTGCCCCTTAAACAAAAAAAGTTCATCATGGAACTCTAATGCCCCGTACACACGGTCGGACATTGATCGGACATTCCGACAACAAAATCCTAGGATTTTTTCTGACGGATGTTGGCTCAAACTTGTCTTGCATACACACGGTCACACAAAGTTGTCGGAAAATCCGATCATTCTGAACGCGGCGACGTAAAACACGTACGTCGGGACTATAAACGGGGCAGTAGCCAATAGCTTTCATCTCTTTATTTATTCTGAGCATGCGTGGCACTTTGTGCGTCGGATTTGTGTACACGCGATCGGAAATTCCGACAACGGATTTTGTTGTCGGAAAATTTTATAGCCTGCTCTCAAACTTTGTGTGTCGGAAAATCTGATGGAAAATGTGTGATGGAGCCTACACACGGTTGGAATTTCCGACAACAAGGTCCTATCACACATTTTCCATCGGAAAATCTGACCGTGTGTATGGGACATTAGAGTATGCCACCACAAATAACTTTTTCTGGCATGGGAATAAATACTTCTTTCAGAGAAAGGGTGTAGCCATGGGGGCAAAGTTTGCCCCCAGTCTGGCTAATCTGTTCATGGGCAAATGGGAGGAGGACGTCATCTATGCCGACAGAAGACCTGAATTGGTCCTTTGGGCCAGGTACATAGATGAAGTCCTCCTCCTATGGGATGGCACCCGTGAGTCCTTGCAGTCGTTTATGTCCTTCCTAAATGACAATGATCGAGGCATAGAATTCAAATATGATGCTAGTCAGCACAACATTAATTTTTTGGATTTGACCATTCAGAGTGAGGGTGACACACTGGTCACCTCCACCTATTTCAAAATGACCGATCGAAATTCCTTCATACCCAGAGATAGTTGCCATCATAACTCATGGTTAGATTCAGTCCCTAAAAGCCAGTTTATCCGTTTGAGAAGAAACTGCACTCGAGTTGATGATTTTGATTCACAAACCAAAATACTCAAAGGCAGATTATGTGATAAGGGTTACGATATAACTACCCTTAATAGTAAAATTGCGGAGGTCCGAATGGTAGACCGCGATTCACTTCTGGCAGATGAACCCATGACAGCGGAATGTGAATCTGGTGACTTTGTATGTCCCTTTATCACACGTTACTCCCAACAGCACTTTTCCGTCAAAAAACTCATACGTTAACACTGGCACATAGTCAGAAATGACCCTGTGCTGGGTGCTGTGCTCCCTGACAAGCCACGCGTAGTGTTCAGGGGTGCCCCTCCTATTAAACAATTGGTGGCCCCCACTGTCTGTGATCCACCAATCAACAAACCCATGTTTTTTCAGAATCCAGTAGGGTTTTATAGATGTAATAACTGTGCTGTTTGTTCTATTAATGCTATTAAAACCAGGAAAACCACAGAATTTACATCTAGAAAAACTAATTATACATTCCCCATCAAATCCTTCATGACATGCTCGACCCCCTGTGTAGTGTATCTCCTGACCTGCCCATGCGGGCCTTAGTATGTTGGCCGTACTGTGCGCCCCCTGCAGGTCAGGCTGAATGAGCACCTAGGTAATATCAGGAGAGGGTTTAAAGGTCATCCACTTTCTAAACATTATTTGGAGGTTCACCAACAAAACCCTAAGGGCACCTCTATGATAGGGACAGACAGGTTAAGATTGCCTTGGAGGGGTGGTCCAAAGAGACGGGCCATTTCAAAGTTATAAATGAACTGGATTTATAAAATTAAATGTTTTAGGCCTTCTTGTTTAAATGTCGATATAGAAATCAATGCTTTTATTGACAATTCTTGAATTTTGTGGCTATTACTGACTATTAATTGTCTGGCAAAAGATTTTATTGATTGTACTATTATGTACCTATAGGAGGGAGCCCAACCTCTGGGTTTATCTATAGTGGTGTAGTGGTTAGCACTCTCGCCTAGCAGTAAGAAGGGTCACTGGTTCAAATCCCAACCAGGACACTACCTGCTTGGAGTTTGCATGTTCTCCCTGTGCCTGCGTGGGTTTCCTCCGGGTACTTCGTTTCCTCCCACACTCCAAAGACATGCTGATAGGTTAATTAGATCCTGTCTAAAAAAAATTGTCCCTAGTATGTATGAATGTGAGTTAGGGACCTTAGATTGTAAGCTCCTTGAGGGTAGGGACTGATGTGAATGTACAATGTATAT
This sequence comes from Lithobates clamitans, assembly GCA_037952925.1. Classification (NCBI taxonomy): domain Eukaryota; kingdom Metazoa; phylum Chordata; class Amphibia; order Anura; family Ranidae; genus Lithobates; species Lithobates clamitans. The sequence continues at coordinate 1,559,028 of JBBGZY010000645.1, forward strand.
GTAAAGCGATGCGTAAATTGACGGCGCTATATAAGTACCTGAAATAAATAAAATAAATAAAATATCTGCGTTCCATCTATTCCTTTGAGTCCAATATGGCGCCCAAGTTACAACGAGGCTTGGTTGTGGCCGTACGTTATTTAAGTGATGGTTCAGCACCCAGGAAGATGCAAGGTATTGCGAAAAATGTAGGGCGGTGCGTTGTGCTGACGCCATCATGCCACATGTGACCCCGGCACGCAGGTGTTGTGTTTTTTGTTTAGTTTAGCTGGCTTTTTAGCATTTGTCTGTATATGTCATCGGCGGTTATCCGCACGTTTTTATATTAATAAAGCGCTTTCGTTTTATCACTTACTACATGATTAGCGTCCCCTTCCTCCTCGCTTTTCCACTCGTGGCTTTGAGCCCGAGTGTGTTTCATTTCAGAGCTAAAGAGTCACTGTGTCGGGCTTTATTCCGCATCCCCGTGAACCGCTTCTATTCACCATCTGAAGAGAACAGGAGACCGGAGACACCAGAAGTTTCATCAGTCCCCCACAGAGGGCTAATCTGTCTGACTTTATGACCCTGCGCTGGAAGGGGTCCACCATTTCTGGCAAGGGTTCCCACATACAGAGTCCTACCCCCAGATTGTGATCCATCTCTCCATCATCTAGGATCCAGGGAGGTGAAGACAGGGACCTCCGAACCTCACCTGTACTGACCCCTACTGTCAAAACATATTCATCTGTGCACTTATTTACTCATGTTATATTTGTGTTACACTGAGGACATTTGCTTTTGTTTTTTGATTCATTGATCCACCTTTGGTGTTGATGGACATTTCATGTTTTTTTGTCCACTACTTAATGTTTATCATATCATATTTCTACACTTCAATGTATTTGTGTATCTATGAGGTATATTTTTTTCTATTTAGGATGTTTATTGGAATATCTTAAATTTATTTGTTATTTAGCGCAACTTTATTTATTTACACATGCTTTTCACCACAGAGATATTAGATGTTTTTTTGTTGCTGCTGCTTCCATTTAATTTTTAGCGCTGTATTTTTCTATTTCTATTTTACTTTAAAAACCTGTCTAGTGTGTTTTTTTTATTGACACTTTTTCCCTAGGTGAATGGGTAGGGGTACGATGTACCCCATACTCATTCACATAGGGAGGGGGCCGGGATCTGGGGGCCCCCTTATTAAAGGGCGCTCCCGGATTCCGATAAGCCCCCCGCCCGCAGACCCCAACAACCAACGGCCAGGGTTGTCGGGAAGAGGCCCTTGTCCTCATCAACATGGGGACAAGGTGCCTTGGGGGGGGTCGCAGGGCCCCCCTCCCCCAAAACACCCACCCCCCATGTTGAGGGCATGCAGCCTGGTACGGTTTAGGAGGGGGGAGGCGCTCACTTGTCCCCACCCCCTTTCCTGACTGGCCGGGCTGCGGGCTCCGATAGGGGGTCTGGTATGGATTTTGAGGGGACCCCAAGCCGTTTTTTCGGCGTAGGGGTTTCCCCTTAAAACCCATACCAGACCTAAGGGACATCGTCGCCTCCCCCTCGCGCTCGCAGCAATAGGAAAATTTGTTTTTCCTATTGCAGCGAGTGCGAGATACAGTACCCTGCACCCTGGTCCATCGGACCAGCATACAGATGAATGGGCTTTCCGTTAGGAACTGAGTCCGGCGGAGTTACGACATAAAGATTTGAAGCAGGCTTCAAATCTAAAGTCCGTCGGATTTCCGACCGAAACGGTCCGTCTGAAGTCCAATGCAGACCACACACGGTTGGATTGTCTGCCGGATTCGGTCCGTCGGACCAGTCCGGTCGGAAAGTCCGCCCGTGTGTGCACGGCATTACAGTACCTAAGATCTGCTAAACGGCTGAAGCCTCGACAAGCCTGCTGGGCCCTGTTCTTCTCATGCTTCTGTTTTCACATGACCAGGGTCAAAGAATATTAAACCGGATGCGTTGTGACGCATGTATGACAACCCGAAAGACTTATCTGTTCCTGATACCATACTGCCCGCAAGCAACTTCTTACTCCTGCAGACAGATCTTCTTTCCCACATCAAGGAAGCATCCTTGGACTCGTCAAGGCCTCCAGAGGTCATTCAGGGATGGCTTGTTTTGGAAGGGGAGCCAAATTTTCGTTCCTAAGGACATTCGAGTTAAAGTTTTAACCCTACTCCATGACCACCCACTGGCAGGCCACTTTGGGGTCTGCAAGACCCCTGAACTCATGCGACGCACGTTCTGGTGGCCTAACCTGAAAGACTTTTGTGAGAAATATGTCAGTTCTTGCCCTGTTTGTATCCAGAATAAGATGACAAGAAACCGAGCTTGGGGACTGTTAAAACCTCTGCCTGTACCCGATAGACCCTGGAAAATGATTACCATGGATTTTATAGTGGAGCTTCCATGTTCTGAGGGGTGTTCAGCTATTTTTGTGGTTGTAGACCACCTATCTAAAATGGCCCATTTCCTACCCTTAAAAGGAACTCCATCTGCTATGGAAACTGCCCGCATATTTATCAGAAAGAGTGTCAGACTACATGGGATCCCTGCAAACATAGTATCAGACAGAGGGGTACTGTTCACCTCATGTTTTTGGAGGGCCCTGTGTGAGATCCTAAAGATTGAGTTGGCCCTGTCCTCGGCCTATCACCCTCAAACCAATGGGCAGACAGAGAGGACCAACCAGACTCTCGAACAATATATTAGGTTTTTTACATCCTTTGTACAGGATGATTGGGTGTCCCTGCTGCCCTGTCGGAATTTGCCTATAATAATACTAGCCATTCAGCCACTGGACAGTCCCCCTTTTTCTACAATTACGGCTTTCATTTAACTTTTCTATCTGACTTTCTTCCAGAGTCTCCAGTTCCGGCAGTGCAGGATACAGTGGAGTTCCTCAGCCACAACAACTGGGTGTTGCAGGAGGCTGTGTCCAAAGCCTAGGCAGACAACAAAAGAGCCTTCAACTGGAGAAGAAGAGGGGAACTGCAGCTTGGCGATCAGGTATGGCTTTCCACCAATAATATTAAGTTGGCTTGTCCATCTAAGAAGCTTGCACCTAAGTTTATGGGACCTTTTCCGGTAAAGAAAAAAATCAACGAAGTTTCTTACGAAATAGCCCTGCCTGATTCAATCCAGTGTTCTATGCTAAAACCTGCTAAAGCATCTGTTAAGAGGGTGAAGTGCAGCCTGGCCGGTTGGGTCCCAAAAAGGGGAGGCTTCCTTGAGGATAGAGAATCCCAAGCCTGTCCCTACTCGTCAGGAACCTTTCCCTGCCACTAATCACTTTCCCTGTCGGTCTCTCTCCCAACTCTACCCACTTGGCAAAAGGGCACGAAAACCTGGGGGCAGGGAATTATAATGACTCTGCTGACCCAAGATGGCTACCAGGGGTCTCATGGATGCAGCATAGCCAACCGTGAACACTGCTCCATGACTCAGGAAATCACAAATAAACCAGGTTTCCCTTCACTTCCTCTACACTCTACAGGCTGCTGTACCATTTGTTTGAGTGAACAAGATATGGTGAAAAATACTCCTGCGCTTGTGAGATCGTTTGCTGTAAAACAAAGGTAGTATTGTAGTCAGAGGTAGGACTGGGCGAGATGATGGAGCGTGTCCCGTTGCCTTAGCTGACCAGGGGTGGTCTGGAAAGGACTGTTTAGTAGGAAGTGGATGGAAGGCGCGTGATCAGGCGCTTACATCAAGAAATGTATGGTTTATTAATGTAAAAGAATACAGACATATAATCATATAGATATAAAATCATACAAATACTACATAATATTATAAAAAAAGAAAAAACAGGTAACAAAATAAATACTAGGAAGTTAAAATTGGGGTGTGCCCATATTGAGGCAGGTATTTAAAAAAAGCTGACGCGTTTCGAGGAAAACCTCTTCATCAGAGCCAGGAGAACTGGAGCACAGTCTGTATGGGCCGGTAGGCCGACATGTATACATGGGGAGAGGTGGTGTGGCGAGTAGGAGGATGTGTCCTGTGTTGGACAATTGATTATTCCAAGTTCCATACCCAGGTGTTCTATGGATGAAATTAGAATGTAAATAGATTGTATTTTCTTTTTGCGGTGCTGTTAGGCTGTCAGATGTGCCTGTCTCAGGAGAAGTGTGTAGACACAGCTGCAAACTGTAGAGATCCTTTGGAGTGGAGAGCCGTGTGATCCTGGCAGCAGAAGGGGGGGAGGAAAAGGGAGGAGGTGTCCTTGAGGCAGCTGATGCCTGGATAGAAAGCATCTTGCTGCCTAGGGATAGGAAAGGTTTTTCTATCCCTAGGCAGCAAGACGCTTTCTATCCAGGCATCAGCTGCCTCAAGGACACCTCCTCCCTTTTCCTCCCCCCCTTCTGCTGCCAGGATCACACGGCTCTCCACTCCAAAGGATCTCTACAGTTTGCAGCTGTGTCTACACACTTCTCCTGAGACAGGCACATCTGACAGATGAAAAACTGACAAACAGACAGCATGTGTGAAAGGGGCCTAATAAAACAATTCACATCCCATTTCTCCTCTTTGTCTGTCTCTGGATCTAGAGCAGGGGTCTCCAAACTGTGGCCCAAGGGCCAGATGTGGCCCCTTGCTAGCCCTTATCTGGCCCTTGGGACACAATTCCTCCCACTGATATGAGCCACCATTCCTTCCATTGACACCAACAATGGGGCACTATATCTTCCACTGATACCAATGATGTGATACTATTCCTCCTACTAATAGGGGGAATACTCCTCCTCCTATTGACCACCAACCCTGAGGCCATGTTTATGCTCACTGATGCTGGCCCGTGACATTTTCTGCCCCTGCTGGTCACAAATTCTGGCCCTCCTAAAGTCTGAAGGACAATAAAGTGTCCCTTTGCTTGAAAAGTTTGAAGACCCCTGATCTAGAGGATGGATTATATCTCAATAAGGATGTGGTGGTGGTTTTGGCTTCCTTGGCTGCTGGACTTTGATCATCTGGTCTGCATTGTCTATGTTCATAGAGCTGTGTCTTGTTGCCTTATGGCTCTCCTCTGGGGTGCGTCGATTTATTCTTGGTTCAAGTGTTCTATCTCTTCTTCATCATTTTGCTCGGGCTCTGGTTCACTTTCTTCCCTTGCATTTGCATTTTCTCCATCATTTCTTTGAACAGGGTTCATTGGAATGCTGGCATCTACAGCACATATTTAAAATAATAAGTTAAACATCAGTAGTGTAAATGAAAATGTATTTAATTATGTATACTGTATACAGCACAATAAAAGAATGATAAAACGGAATGTCATCTGTAGAAGCATTCAAAATGCCGAAAAGGGGTTACAGCAGGTTCAGATAGTTTGAACATAGAAAAATGAGGAAGGAAAGAAAAAGCTACAAGGGGTGGTAGCAAACTGTTATACACTATATCACCAAAAGTATTGGGACCGCTGCCTTTACACACACATGAACTGTGATGGCTTCCCAGTCTTAGTCCGTAGGGTTCAGTATTGATTTGGCCCACCCCTTGCAGCTATAACATCTTCAACTCTTCTGGGAAGGCTGTCCACAAGGTTTAGGAGTGTGTCTATGGGAATGTTTGACCATTCTTCCAGAAACGCATTTGTGAGGTCAGACACTGATGTTGGACGAGAAGGCCTGGCTCACAGTCTCCGCTCTAATTCATCCCAAAGGTGTTCTATCGGGTTGAGGTCAAGACTCTGTGCAGGCCAGTTAACTTCCTCCACCCCAAACTTGTTCATCCATGTCTTTATGGACCTTGCTTTGTGCACTGGTCCAAATCCTTTGGTGGAGAGGGGGAGATTATGGTATGGGGTTGTTTTTCAGGGGTTGGGCTTGGCCCTTTAGTCTCAGTGAAGGGAAATCTTAAGGCATCAGCATACCAAGACAGTTTGGACAATTTCATGCTCCCAACTTTGTGGGAACGGCCCCTTCCTGTTCCAACATGACTGGCCTGACCTCAACCCTTTGGGATGAATTAGAGCGGAGACTGTGAGCCAGGCCTTCTCATTCAACATCAGTGCCTGACAAATGCGCTTCTGGAAGAATGGTCAAAAATTCCCATAGACACACTCCTAAACCTTGTGGACATTCTTCCCAGAAGAGTTGAAGCTGTTATAACTGTAAAGGGTGGGCCAACTCAACATTGAACCCTACGGACTAAGACTGGGATGCCATTAAAGTCCATGTATGTGTAAATATAGTGTATATCCCTGTGCTAGAGGGAATATATGTACCAAAGGGTGCCTAGCAAGAAATGGAGAGTTGACATAGAAGGGTTTTGTTTTGGCGACATGATTGCCTTGAGTGCAGCAATCCAGTTATCAACAAAATATATGAATCCACTTTGTGTGCTTCAGATGTCTTTGTATGCCCCAGCAGTGACATCAGTGGCGGCTGGTGCTCAATATTTTTTGGGGGGGCACAAACATACTGAAAAATTGTGAAAAAAAAACCATCAAACGCAGCCACTGTGCCCATCAATTGCTGCCACTGTGCCATCAAATGCTGCCACTGTGCCATTGCATTCCGCCACTGTGACTCCCCCAGCCCGGTCGTCATCTGCCCAGCACTTACCCTGTCTTGGTGGGGCAGCGGGTGTCACCGGCTAGGAGTGTCCTCCATGCATCTCCTCCCGGCGTCTCCTCCCGTCCTCTCCTACTGATAGGCGTCCAATCACAGCGCCTGTCGTTTCAGCCAATCAGGTGATGGGTAACAGACCCGAACACCTGATTGGCGGAGAGGTGGTTCAGTGTTCGCTTTTCTAACACACCTGGGTGGACTGCGAGCTCTGAGCATGGCGCTCGCAGTTCACCCATTTTGAAGCCTAATAGAGCCTATGGCTCTAATCAGGTGCTTCAAAAGCCCCCCACCGCTGTATTTCAGGCCCCCCGGTGCCCGAAAAGGGTCCGGGCGCCTGAATAGAGGGTGGCAGTGGCGGCCATAGATAGATTCATGCTTTGCTTGAATCTATCCATTGGTCATAGAGGGGGGTGGCTGGAGAGGGAGGGCGGTGCCCGTGCGCCCTTATGGATGCACCACCACTGAGTGACATCATTACTGAGTTGTACATAGCTTATGCAGAGAACAGAGCTGCAGGAGGGGCCCAGCAGGCTCCACCCACCACAGGATGCCTGTGGAAAATTACAGGAGGGGGCGGAGACAAGACCAGTCCCCCTGCGCAAGGAGAGATCAGCAGTGAGCAGTCTTTATTACAGGAAGTCTCACACTGGATCACTGCACAGATCTGGAAGAAATACACAAAGCACACAGAGGTTCAAATAAGATATCTCTTATATGCATAAAAAAGGTACCTAGCATGAGAGTGAAGGGATAATGGTTTGGTGACCAGATTGCTTCCACTGCAATCACCTAAATATGTCTCTTCTATTTAGAAAATGTCTACTCCAGAGTTCAGCTTTAATCATACAAAGTTATTTTTAACATCTGTATGGTGCACCCTGAAACATATTTACTATACCTCCCAAATGTCCCTAATTTGGAGGGGCTTCCCTATAATGGAACCAAATCTTTCTGTCAGTACCTGTGAAACTATATCTACGTACATTGTATGCAAATGGGGACAAAAGCGAATATAACTATGCCAACACATTTCAGGGGCCACACAATCCCCCTTCATCAGGGATGGGTGAAGTGGCAGAAAGCTAAATGGACTCAAAAGCACTCCTAAGCAGACTGATTTGCAGGCAGAGGATGTTACAGACAGGCATGTACTGGCCATTGGGACTACCGGGAGTTTCCCGGTGGGCCGATGGCTCAGTGGGCCAGTCAGGCACAGTCCTGGAGCCGCTTCTCACTGACAGTGAGTGATCGTGATTTCACTCCTGTCACCAAGGAGCAGCTGCCTACACTTGCTGGAGAGATGATTAGGCTTTCTGCTCCCTCCAGCCTGCAGGGGGAGATAGACAGTAGGCAGATTTCCCTTCCTCTCTCCCCTTATCACTTGTCACTTATCACATGACTGGAGAGAGGAACGAGAAGCTGCCTTCAGAACTGTGAGTACACATGGGAGGGGGAGGAGAGGGGGGACACTCTGATGTAAGTGGGTGCTGATGGGTCCACTCTGATGTGAAGGGGGGTGCTGATGGAGACACTTTGATGTAAGGGGGTGCTGATGGGGACACTCAAAATTAAAGTGGGCCGGTCTGGTTAAATTCCAGGGCCACATTTGTGTCCCAGTCCAGCCCTGGTTACAGACAACAGTCAGTGCTGTGTTCACAGTAGAGTTTAAAGGGCATGTCATGTGGAAGGTTACATCCACATTAAGCAATTATAAATGTGTGTATAGATGTATATAGCCGTGGGATCTTAGGACCCAGTAGCAACGATTCCTGTGCTTATAAGCCCTCATCCAACATGGCCCCCTATAGGCCTGAAGAAGGAGCGCATGCTCCTCAAACACGTCACCTATTGGTTCTCCTCTACCTGGAAGGGACGACATCCCTCGGCTCGCTGTGAGTGTTCCAGACCCAGGAAGTGTCGGCGATCACCGGCGCAGCCAGCTCTGAGTCACCAGCAAGCAGCCTCACGAATGCATCTCCTTCACCGATGTTTGGCATATTGTGCCTAAATGCCTGTTACTACTTTACTCTTGTGAGTACCCATATCTATTTGTGAAAATAAATCTACTTTCATACTGTACTTAGAGTGGCTCCTGTGTTTTATTCTCAGCTGTCCACAAGGTTTAGGAGTGTGTCTATGTGAATGTTTGACCATTCTTCCAGAAGCGTACTTGTGAGGTCAGGCACTGATGTGGATGAGAAGGCCTGGCTTGCAGTCTCCGCTCTAATTCATACCAAAGATGTTCTATCGGGTTGAGGTCAGGACTCTGTGCAGGCCAGTCAAGTTCCTCTACCCCCAAACTCGCTCATCCATTTCTTTAGGTACCTTGCTTTGTGCACTGGTGTGCAGTCACGTTGGAACAGGAAGAGGCCATCCCCAAACTATTCTCACAGATTTGGGAGCCTGAAATTGTCCAAAATGTCTTGGTATGCTGACGCCTTAAGAGTTTCCTTCACTGGAACTAAGGGACCAAGCCCAACCAGTGAAAAACAGCCACACACCATAATCCCCCCTCCACCAAATGATTTGGACCAGTGCACAAAGCAAGGTCCATAAAGACATGGATGAGTGAGTTTGGGGTGGAGGAACTTGACTGACCTGCACAGAGTGCTGACCTCAACCCGATAGAACACCTTTGGGATGAATTAGAGTGGAGATTGCGAGCCAGGCCTTCTTGTCCAACATCAGTGCCTGACCTCACAAATGCGCTTCTGAAAGAATAGTCAAACATTCCCATAGACACACTCCTAAACCTTGTGGACAGCCTTCCCCAAAGAGTTGAAGCTGTTATAGCTGCAAAGGGTGGGCCAACTCAATATTGAACCCTACGGACTAGGACTGGGATGCCATTAAAGTTCATGTGCGTGTAAAGGCAGGTGTCCCAATACTTTTGGTAATATAGTGTAGGTGCAGTTTTGCCATAGTCATGTGATATTTGGTTTCAAAGACCAAACAGTTGCGTCATTAAGAACAATGTTGTTTCCTACCTGCTCTCCCTGGTGTTTGTTTTTTCCTAAGAAACCAAATGGCTAATAGCAAGAGCGAGACCACAAGAAACAAGCCAAGAATAATAGTTGCACTTTTAAATCGTTCACGATCATTAGTACAAGGTAAGGAGGACATCTTTTCAGCTGCAGAAAGAAAAATGTTTATACCTATAGATTAAACTTCAAGGTGTTTCCTAATTAACCACAAACATAAAATGCTGCAGATAAGCAGGTAAAACTGAGAGTAGAGATAGAGAAGTGAAGAGCAGTCGGACATGGTGAATACTGTAATGTTCAATTCTCTCATTTGTCCCAGAGAGGTTAAAGTCATAAAAAAGGTTTCATACCAACCTCTGTTAACCCCTCACTGCCCAGCCCCAGTATCCCTTTCTGTCAATCTTTATGCTTGCAGTAGGGGACTGGCTACCCAACCACGTGACCACTGTGATTGGCTGTCACAGTGGTCACAAAATTGGGAGCCCATCCCACTGGTTCCTGAACACTCCTAGAGACCAAGAACTGTCCATGACCGCTCAGTCTCTGTGCTGGGAGTGTGTAGTGAGCACAGAAACCTCGGCTGTCCATGAACGTATATGTTTGCCATGTGGGCGTTAAGGGCCACCTTTTTTTCTGCTGCACATATGCATTATGTGGGTGATAAGAAGATAACCTTTTTACCCCAGAGGAGCTCTTAAAATAGTTTTCAGCTCTAGGATAACCTCTGCTAAAAACAAGTGGGAAGAATGCCCCTTACATTGGTGGACGGTAAGAAGAATGTCCCACTTACAGATAGCTAGAAAGGGCCACTGGTGTCATGGCATTGGGTCTATCAAGTGGCATTGTCCCAACAACTATGAAGGCACCTTCAAATTGGATGTCAGTGATCCACATCTCAAGGTTCCCTAGAAACCTGTAGAGCAAGGGTAGGCAACCTTAGAGAGGTGAGAGATCCATACCTCCCTACAGTCCTGGATCAAGCGGGACTTTCCCACATTTACAAGTTTGTCCCTGTCCCGTGGTGCAGGGGCTTTGTCCCACATTATTCTGTTGACTAATGTTGCCTTCTAGCTCAATAGGACCTGCAGCAGTGTGCACATTCGGAACAGCCAGAGATTGGTGAGCAAGACAGCTGGGTGTGCACTGTGCAGCCCCCATGAGAGAGTGCAGCTGTCAGATCCGAGTTGTGATGTTGGGTGTGGGCGGGACTGCTACCCAGACCCACCCCCTTTGTAAAGCAACCACTGCATAGGGAGAGAGGCATTTGTACTTCAAGGTCCCTCAAAAATTATTTAACCACTTCCCATCCGGCCTATAGCAGATTGACAGCCGGGCGGTGGTTCAGTTATTCTGACTGGCGTCATATGACATCCAGCAGGATAACAGCCGCCGCATCGCAGCGATCGGTGGAGCGGTGTGTCAGTCTCCGCTCCACCGATCTTGGTAAAGAGCCTCCGGCGGAAGCTCTTTACCACATGATCAGCCATGTCCAATCGCGGCTGATCACGATGTCAATAGGAAAAGCCATTGATCTGACAGACGCGTAAAGGAGAGCCGATCGGCGGTTTTCCTGACAGGGGGGTCTGGGCTGCTTGTTTATCAGCGCAGCCCCCCCTTGGATGCCCACACTAGACCACCAGGGAAGCCGCCAGGACCACCAGGGAAGGCGGCAACATGTGGATGGCCAAGTTTGTACCCTATGGCCATCCACATGTGCAAATTATGCCCAATCTGTGCCAATCAGTGCCCACAAATGGGCACTGACTGGCACCATTATATATCAGTGATGCCCAGCAATGCCACCCATCAGTGTCATCAGTGCCACCAATCAGTGTCATTAGTGCCACCCATCAGTGTCCATCGGTGCCACCTGTCAGTGCCCACCAATCAGTGCCCATCCATGCCACCTATCAGTGCCACCCATATGTACCCATCAGTGCCACCCATAAGTACCCATGAATGCCACCTACAAGTGCCCATCAGTGCCACCTATGAGTGCCCATCAGTGCCACCTATGAGTGCCCATCAGAGCCGTAAACCAGTGCCACCTATCAGTGCCCATCAGTGCCACCTATCAGTGCCCATCAGTGCCGCCTATCAGTGCCCATTATCAGTGCCCATCAGTGCCACCTCATCAGTGCCACCTCATTGGTGCCACCTCATCGGTGCCCATCAGTGCATCCATATCAGTGCCCGTCTTGAAGAAGAAAACGTACTTATTTACAAAACATTTTAACAGAAACAAAGAAAAGCTTGTTTTTTTTCAAAATTTTCGGTCTTTTTTTATTTGTTGCGCAAAAAATAAAAACCGCACAGGTGATCAAATAACACCAAAAGAAAGCTCTATTTGTGGGAACAAAATGATAAAAAATTTGTTACAGTGCAGTTACAGGGTACAGTGTTGTATGACCGCGCAATTGTCATTCAAATTGCGACAGCGCTGAAAGCTGAAAATTGGCCTGGGCAGGAAGGTGTCTAAGTGCCCTGTATTGAAGTGGTTAAGCACCCCCAAAATTTACATTAGTATTTGTAGATGTTACTGTGTTTTTTTTGTTTTTTTTTATGTCATTGCCTGCATATCCTCTATTGCTGCCTGGAAACTGGGGACTATTTTTTTTCTTGTGGAGGGATACAGCAGCCTGGCCGCATAATCTGATGATCTTTACTTAGACCCCGCAAGAAGATTTCAGAGGCGGATTTATATACAATCTCTTTTCTGCCTCCTCAGCCAATGGGAAACACTGTACCCGGCCCGCCTTCTTTGACTTTTAAAGCAGAGTTCCACCCTAAGAATTTTTTACATTAAAAGACTCCTTTTAACCTAGAAAAAATCATTTGGAGGGAAACATTTTTTTATACTTATCAGAAAGGGCCTGTTGCTATGTAGTCCTGGTAATCTGCCACTTCCTGATCCGTGGAGTTCCTCGAGACTTCCTCCCTAAACTGTGCTCCTGGGAAATGACACATCATTTCCCGGGAGTTTGTGGGCAGTACTGTGCTCGGCGCTACGGCCGGTGAATCGTGCATGCGCGAGATCGAGAGGTGCCTGCTGGTTACCCAGCATGCACCTCTCCCAAGGTATTCCAGGAAGCGATCTAGATTGGGCTTCACATGCCCACATTGAGGATAAAAACGGCCACAGTCGGGGGCATAAAAGATACAGGTAATATAAATATATATTTTAAAAAGCGATCTTGATCATTGTATTGTCTTTTTGAAATTTAATTGCAATAATAGTAGGATGCAAAAAAAAAAGAATTTATTTTTTCGGCAGAACTCCGCTTTAAGAAGAGGAGATGTCGGCAGCTGCATTGAAGGGGGAGAGAGAGGAGAGAACACAGCCTGCTATGGGGACACACTGTAAGGAGCAGACAGATTCCTCAGCCCCAGCACTGACAAACAGTGAGTTGTGTTACCCTGCACTGCTGCCAGCATGGAGCTCCAGAGAACAAAATCGTTCATCCAATCCCTCCAGGCTTGTATATTGACACCAGCAAGACTTGTGATAAAGATTGTCTGTGGGGCATACAGAACATAGACAGAGACTGTATTCCTTCCTGCCAGCACAAGTCATATGGTACTTACAGAGACTCTTATGCCCTGTACACATGACAGGTTTTGGCGTCGGAATAAACTCTGAAGGTTTCTCCGACGGAACTCCAACGGAATTCCGCTCAAGCGGTCTTGCATACACACGGTCACACCAATGTCCGACCGTCCAGAACGGACGACGGGACTAGAAAAAGGAAGTTCAATAGCCAGTAGCCAATAGCTTCCGCCTCGTACATGTTTCAGAGCATGCGTAGTTTTTGGTCCGTCGGAACAGCATACAGACGAGCGGTTTTCCCGATAGGAATTGGTTCCGTCGGAAATATTTAGCTAGGTCCGTCAGAATTTTTGAAAAAAAAAGTCAGATGAGGCATACACACGATCAGAATAGATGATGAAAAGCTTCCATCTGACTTTTTCTGTCGGACATTCCGCTCGTGTGTACGCGACATAACAGGGAGAAAATAATCTGTGATGTCTGAGTGTTCTGTCCATCCATCCATCCATAAATTTAACATAAATGTTGCTGGTGTCACAATACAAGAAGAATGTATTGAAAAATGACAGGATATTGTCTGGTGGCATTCTACTAAACCTATGTTTAATACACTTTAGTAACAAGGACTCTTGAATGTAGTGCCCTCCTGATCCCTTCACTGAGTACGTAGTGCACTCCTAATCTCTGCATTGTGTACCTAGCGCACAACTCATGATCTCTGCATTGTGTGCATAGTGAACCCTGCGCATTCCTGAGCCCTTCACTCTGCACGTAACGCATTCCTGAACTCTGTACGTAATGGACTGAATCCTTCTGCACTTTGTGTAACGCACACTTCCATAGTTCATGCAAGACCATTTGTAATGAAAGCTTTTCATTCTTTTTGAGTGTCCCTCATTCTGAAGTTCAAAAGTTGGGAGGTATGGAGATCTACCTGAATAATGTGGGAAAAGTCAAGAATCAACGGGCACAGTGTCCTGTTGGTAGGTCCAGTTCACAGCAGAGCGTGGTTACAGGAAAGGTGCGTTCAGAGCGCGCTTCCTGCACTGCAAACCACACTGCCTTTGGATCTGCTGTTGGTGGCAATACATTGTTAATGGCTCCCCAATTGCACATTGCAAATGTAGTACGTTTGCCTGCACCAGATTGCATGCAGTATCATACAATTTGGTGCACTGTGTTTTTGAAAAGTAGTGTTTTTTTGTGTGCAATACACATTCCATTTAAATGAATGGACACTGAATCACATAGGAACACAGACTCCTACCCCCTTTAGCTGCAGAGGCAGCAGCCGAGGTTATACACAATGGCAGCCCATCCATAAGGGGCACAGGGGCGCTGCCCCTCCTAATCCATGTGCCCGGCCCCTAATCTACATGCAGAGCACTGGGTGCATGTATTTCAATGGGCTTTTTTTTTTTAAGTACATGAATATAACCTGAGGCTGGAATTGGCTTAAAAAAAGGGTGGGGGAGGGGGGAGGGGAGCAATGCGCCAGGAGCTCACCCAGTTGTGTGACAATAGCGAATTAATATTCGCTATTGTCTTCCTGATTCTCCTCCCGGCTAATCAGGAAGCGGGTCCTGAGACCCGATTTTCCAGGGAGTCCTAAGTCCCACTTCCTGTTCAGCCGGGAGGAGAAGCAACAGCCGTGGCTCTTCTTCTGGGGTAGCTGCAGCAAGGAGCAGCAGCTCTACCCCGGATCCTTGTCATCTGCCTCCTAAGGTAAGGAGGCCTCTAATCGCTGCCACTCTGTCCGTCTCCCGCGGGTGGGGGGGGGACCGCTCCTCTTTCCATCCAACTCCAGGGGGGGACGGGGATTTGGAGGGTGGTGGTTGCCATTAGATTGCCACAACCCCCCAAAATATTGAGCACCAGCCACAACTGGTTATACACATGCTGCGGCAGAAGTTGTACTACCTATCATCGATTGCAACCCATTCAAATGAATGGCACCTCTCCACAAAAGCCCCACAACCATGTGCTTTGCATGCAGTTGCAGCATGCCAGTGCAGGGTCAAAGGCAGAGGCGTAGCTTGAAGCTTGTGGGCCACTACTTCCAACATGCGTGCAGACACATCCACCGCACACCAATATACACAAAGTGGCTTAAGAGTTTTGAGTTCCTCTTTACATCAGAGGCCAGGGATCACTGCTGGAGAATCAGAGGACAGGGACCCCTGGCAGCTCACTTGGCAGAAGTCCTTTCCCATCCCAGCACTGTATACATCTCCCCCACACTGCACAGGGCTAAAATCACATTCCTTTACACACAGTCTGTCTTCACAGGGTGTATCTGGCTTTTATGTTGCCCTTCTGACCTGTGAAATTCTCTGGTTGGAATGGCAGTGTAGTTGCAGTAGGCAGATACACCCTGTGCAGATTGTGGCTAACTGGCTATGTTGTAAAGGAATGTGATTTCAGCTCTGCGGAGAAGGAACAGTACAGAGTGCTGTAATGGGAAAGAAGCTCAGCAGCCAGGCATAGCATGCAGGGTGGAGGGGGTGGTCAGGGGGCTTGGGGGGACAACTTAGATCTGGGAGGGCAAAACCATGTGACACAAAATCTGGAGCCTGCAGCCCTTCAGGGGCCCCCCGAGGAGGTGTTAAGGGATTTGTTTTAGCAATTTCTGAAGGTTTCTCTGTCAGTGTTGGCAGGTGTTGGGTGCAGGTCACATCCCAGAGGTGTGTGTCTTTTCCCCAGTTGTCAGGGAAGTGGGGTAAGTAGACATCCCCAGGTGGAGGGGTACAGAGAATCCCAGCTGGTGACTAGGAGACACTGAGCAGTGTCATACCTCACCAGTGACATCGGTCCCATCATGGCTACAGGATGGCACTCTCCTCCTCTTGCCTCGCTGAGTTTGGTTACCATTCTATGTTGCCAGCACACAGCACAGACACTTCCCCATCCTGGGCTGTTCTCACCTTGTGCTCCTCCCCATTCAGGAAATGGCTCACAGCTTCTCCCCAGCCAATGGGAACAGAGGGGTGTGGACTGTGGAAGGCAAAGTAGAAGCCCAGTACTGGAGCGTGGCTGTGGGGCACTAGGGCAGATCGAAGCTGGATTTTTTGGAGGATATGATAATATGACAGGGAGGCTGCAGGGGCCCCCTGGAGCTAGGGGCGGGGTTGCGATTGTGACCCCCTGCAACCCCTTATGCTACGCCCATGGTCCAAGTGGTTAAAGCAGGTGGTAAGTAGGAGATACAACACCTCCTTACCACCTGCTTCAACCCCTTTATCATTGTACTGCACAAGGTTGCAAGGTTTCTGCAGCATCCAATGGTTGTTAGTTTACCACTCTGTGGCTGGGCAAGGTATTTACTACGAGGGACCTAGGAAAGCAGAAGCCAGTGGGCAGAGTGTGGAACAGTATGCTGGAGAAGTGTGTTTCCTCCTATGCAGTTCACTTAGTGAGTGTTTCAGGTCCTGTTCTGCAAGACCGCGGCACTGAGTTTGCAGCACAATGTGCCCCTTCCACACATGTGAGCGCTACTCCCGGGGGCACCTTTCCCATCCAGGCGCAACCTTTTCCTAGGACAGATACAGAGAGGCTGAGTGCAGTTTGTATCACTCTGCTGGAGTGTGGCCGCCTTCTCACTCCAGCAGTGCAGGCTCCGCTCTTCACTGTTCTGGAAAATGGCGGGTCGGCAAGCTCAGGGTGCGATCTACCAGTCACCTGGCTGTGATCGACTGGTAGATTGCGATCAACGGGTTGCTAGCCCCCGCTCTTGAGGAACTAAAGGTTTCCACAGTCACTGCTTCTTTGCTGCGCCACCTGCTCAGCCACTATGAATGAAGAAACACAGCACTATGACTGTGTAGACTCTCGGTACTCCACATGGAGTCCACCTGCTCAGCGGGGAATCTGTCTGCTGATCCCTGCTCCGCTATGCAGAGGAGACACAGACACAGCCCTCTCTCCTCTATTGGTGGTCAGATGTAAACAAACCGCCTGTCAGTTTGCACCTGACTGCCATCCGATCCACCAGATGAAAGGGGAACGGAGCAGATCGGATTGGATGTCGGCACTAGGTGGGTGCAAATGGACTCGTGTGAAAGGAGTCTTTATGGTTCTAAGGATTCTCTCCCTGCCATTATGTTACAGCACTGGGCTGTTTACCAAGCACTAGGACATTGCATAGAACTAGTCATATACTCTTCGGTACTTGGTTATTGGGCATTTTCTCTACTCCCTGGAAGTGAAAAAAGGTGCATACAATATGTGATGAAAAAAAAAAACCCAGTAAAAAAGGGGTGAATTATAATGTAAAACACGGGTATATATTAAGCTGTAATGATAGAGTTTATGCACACAGACAGAAGGCAATAACCAAGACCAACAGACAGGAAATTGGAATCAAGGCTGGATATTGAATCTAAAGTACTGTATATAGCAGTGTTTCCAACCGCCAGTATTTTTACTGGCAGCCAGTAAAAAATGGGCACTTTTCTTCAGCCAGTAAATGCCAGTAAAAGAAAAATGTTGCCATTAAAAAATATGGCTGTGACGCTTGGATGAGACCATCCAAATGCTTGCTACAGTGTGTTCGGACTGTGCCGGCAGTGTGTCACGTGACATCATAGTGCAAGGGAACAGAGCAGCCGGAGCCTTATGTGCAGGTCTGTGGAACGGGAAGGAAGGCAAGCCGGGAGTGGACTGAAAGGACCACCTGGCATGCAGAGAGTGGGGGTCACTGTGACTCAGGAGGGGACGTGGTGTCACTAGGGTTGGTGTCACCTGGTGCACTAAACTTTGGTGTCACCCCCCCGGGGCCACTGAGCAATCCGGGGCTCTGAGCAAGCTAGCGCATCAGCACAGCTCTCCCCCCTGTGTAATCCCCTTAATGTAACCCTCCCCCGTGCAATTCTCCCTAAAGGCGACGCCACTGCGTGTCATGTTGGTGAGGTGCCATCATCATCTGTGCTGCTGCACACTGCTGTCTGTGTCATTTTAAGAGTCAATTTCATGTGTGTGTGCCGCCCATTCTAATTTCTTGATCTCTCGATTCCTGTCCCTGAGCTACTTACTTTATCGAAAATAAAATAAGAAATATGTTTTTGCCTTAATATCTATCCTAAATCACATTGCTAATTGCATATTGTACTTATTTGTAGCCTAAATACTGAAATTTGCACTTAAAACTGGCATTTGGTAACTTTTGGATATGCCAGTAAAAACTTGACTGTGCCAGTAAATTTTGGGTGTTGTGTCAGTGAATTTCAATCTGGTAGGTTGGTAACACTGGTATATAGTTAAGAACAAACTTAAAGTTGAGGGCAACAGATGGAAGAAATGTATAATATATACAGGTACAGATTGATATACCTATAAATAGGAGTTTAACAACTTCAATACCGGCCACTTTTACCAATTTTCAGCTTTCAGCACTGTCGCACATTCAATGATAATTGCACGGTCATGCAACACTACTCATATGACGTTTTTATAGTTTTTTTGAGACAGAGCTTTCTTTTGGTGGTATTCAATCACCACTGGGTTGTTTTTATTTTTTGCTAAAAAAACAAAAAACACAGAATATTTTGGAAAAAAAATGTTTTTCTTAGTTTCTGTTGCAAAATTTTGTAAATAAGTAGTTTTTCTCCTTCACCGATGGGCACTGATGAGGTGGCACTGATGGGTAGGCACTTATATGCCACACTGATGGGCACTGATAGACCACATGGATAGATGGCACTGATGTGCACTGATGAGATGGCACTGATATGCAGCACTGATGGGCCACATGGATAGATGGAACTGATGTGCACTAATGGGCACAGATGAGATGGCACTGATATGCAGCACTGATGGGCCACATGGATAGATGACACTGATTTACACTGATGGGCACTGTTGGGGCTGCACTGATAATTAGTGTCCTGATTTGCTGTGCAGGTCTCCCCTGTGAGGAAGGTTAGGGTTCATGCACACTGGACTCTCCCTAGGTGCCTCTCTCTGGCAGCAGAAAAACGATGGACACTGGTAAACACGTGTCATGTTTAGCAGCATCAAGCACTTGGGCGTTGATTCATTTCACTGGGCAAAACTAGCCATTGAAAATAATTAATGCACAAGCGCTAAATGTGCTTAGCGTTAACACGCGTTTACATGCATTTTTGCTCTCCTCTCCTGAACATGATTCTGCGTTCAGGAAAGAAGCATTCACTGCCTTTAAATGCTGTTGCTCCTATGGACACATAGGCTTTTATAGAGTTGTGTTCAGGGGCTTAGGCAAAAAATGTAGGTTTTAGGAGCAGTGCATGTGCATGAGGCCTAAGATCGACTTCTATCGAGTGGGAGTGACGACACATTGATCAAAATTCGACTGATCTCTGCTGAACCAGACAAAATTTGGTCCATCTATGGACAGCTTAAGTCCCAGTTCACACTGATGTGGTGTGGGATTTGCAGCGATTCCTGTGCGTTTTCCGCATCACAATCGCACTCTGTTCATGCGACACCCCAAAAAGTTTTTGCAAAAGTGCAATTCCAGTGTGGCAACAAAAGGTGCATGCACCTTTTTCGTGCACATGCATATAAAATTAATTGGTTCAATGTGGTGCGATTCCTGTCCGAATCACATACAGTTCCCCACACTGCATCAGTGTGAACCGGGACTAAAGCGGAACTTTACCCAAAAAGGAGAGTTCTGCTTGTTTGCATCTTTCCCCTCCTCCAGGGCCACGTTTGGCACTTTTTGGGGAGGAGGGGGGAGTGGGTACCTGGGTTTGACCCACTCCTACTTCTGGTCAGAGCCCCCCTCCTTCCCCCCACAGCCTTCTGGGACACATGACAGGTCCCAGAACACTGTGGGACCATTCACAAGGTGCAGCACGGCTCTCGCATGCACAGTAGGAAACTGGCCATGAAGCCGCAAGGCTTCACTGTCGGTTTCCCATACCTAAAATGCCAAAGCCTGGACCTGAAACCTGAGGAATGGGCTCGGGTGAGGACATCGCTGGATCCCTGGACAGGTAATTTTCCTTATAATAAAAGTTAGCAACTACGGTATTTGTAGCTACTGACTTTTAATTTTTTGGGGGGATCCTGGAGCTTCTCTTTAAGACAAGACTGCAAGATGCAATGTAACCACCTATCTGAAAGAAGCTTTAGGCCAGCCATTCTTGTCCAGGATTCCTCCAGGGATGTTCCTTGAACTGTGGTTGATTTTTCTCCCCACTGATGATGCTTCCATACTTCCCGGGCCAACACCACTTGGCAGAGCCAGCAGCATGACACCAATGATCTTTTAAGCTGTCTGTAGGGGTTGCATTCTTCCTACTGACCGATAATGTAAGGGAGAAAAAAATACCCCCAAATAAGGTTGTGGGACTTTAACGGCAACAGCGTAATGTAAAAACAATTTTATTCCATAGAAAAATGTATATATGTATACAAAACATTAGGATAGTTAATAAACATAACACAGTGAACACAATAAAAAGCTGAAACACAGCTGTACTGCTCCGATCAGGAATCATACCTACATGGGGCTTCCGCACTGTGAGACAGACTTCTTCGTAGAGGTTACTCTCTTTCCACTCTGAAAAAGGCATTCAAGCGAGCCAATGGACATACCAGATGCGAGCTACTGTTTAGCCATCGAAGGAAGTCCGATGAATACCCTACAGTCAGGCTCATTACGAGGTTTAGCAATCAACACGAATCCATAAAATTAATTCTTAACAAGTTTTGGCATACCTTATTTGATGACCCCATGCTACGCCCACATTTAACTGCACGACCGGCCATTACATATCGACGCACCAGCTCACTAAGAGACCAATTGGTCCAGAGTGAATTTGTAGGCGACTTCCGAAACGATCCATGTAAAAGGTTTGGGACCTTCACCTGCGGTGGTTGCTCTATATGCAGATATATGAACACCAGTAAAAATATCATTCTCCCTAATGGCCGACCGTACCAACCCCATCACTTTTTCAACTGCAAGACCGAGGGGGTGATATACCTTCTTACCTGTCAGTGCCAACGCTTCTACGTTGGGAAGACCAAACTGAAGTTCTCCCTGCGAGCCTCCAGGCACATCGCTTCCATGAAAAAGGCAAACCCAGATTCTCCTCTGGGAAGGCACGTAATTCATGAACATCATGGGATCTTTCCAGGAATTCAATTTTTGATCCTGGATAGAATCCATCCCAACCCCAGGGGCGGGGACTGGAACAAGGTCCACTTACAACGGGAAGTCCGTTGGATTGTTGACCTTGCTGCCACCTCGCTCCCGGGCTTAAATGAACAGCTTAGTTATAGGCCATTTTTAGAGGGGTCTACATCAGGAGAATGTGAGAAAGATATATAGTCTCCTATATCGTGGTTTCTCCCCCTCTCCCCCCCCCTTTGATCTAACATACTGTCCGATCGTCCAATCTAGGTTAGTCACCTGCGTAATGTTATGTTTAAATCATCTACTTAGATTTGTCTACCCCTGACCTGCTCATCGTGTTTTAGTTCCTTGATGATGTACATTTGACCTGTTTTCATGCCCTGCAGTTGTTGGATTTCTCATTTCCATGTCATTTTATGGCGCACTATATGTTCGGGTACATCTGTTGGCCCATCTTTGCCCTGCCCGGCGCAGGGGGGCCCCCCAGGGACTCTGTGTCCCTCTTGGGGGGCCTTTTTCATGTGGCGTTCTTGCGGGCATCTAGATGCCTGGCTCGGCCGCCCTCTCTGCGTCGGTGGGTCGCCGGTGCATGACCCACCTCTCAGGCCTACGCCTGTGGGGTGCGCCATGCAGTGATGGCTCGGGGTCCCCCCCATCCTGTTTGACACCTTTTACATGTTGCCCCCTACTTCCAAAAGCTCTGAATATACAGTAGATCCCCTCTTTTGTTTAATATGTTCACATAATAAACATGGAGAACCATGGATGCATCTGTGCTTGACATGATCCTCCTATCCTGTGGTCTTACTATGTAGCCGGCTATTATATTGTTACGATGCTCCTGGCTGCTAAGATACAGTTGGCTGCACTCTGTCTCCTCTCACAGAAGAGTGGGAGGAGTTCTGGGCTAATCCTGGCTGGAGTGAGAATGTGGGGATGCCGCAGAGAGTGCGGTGTCGCCGCGAAATCACTCTCACCCGGAGGTTCCTTTTTCTTTGCTCTCTTCCATGCTAATTGACGTGATCTATGCTAAGTGCCGGTTCACACTAGACGCCGCACGACTTGCAGGTCGCCTCGCCGAGGCGACCTGCACACGACTGCCGGGGCGACTTGCAAAACGACTTCTGTATAGAAGTCTATGCAAGTCGCCCCCAAAGTAGTACAGGAACCTTTCTTCTAAGTCGGAGCGACTTGCGTCGCTCCGATTAGAACGGTTCCATTGTACAGTTCGGGAGGCGACTTGTCAGGCGGCTAGGTCGCCTGACAAGTCGCCCCCGTGTGAACCGAGCCTTATTGACAGATCAGTGTCACGCCCGACCCCTCCCCTCTCAGTTTTTTAAATGCTGCAGTGATCAGTGTCAGTCTGTCATTGCCCTGAATGGAGGCGACCCGTTTGAACATAGATGCTGCAAGAGCTGACGCCCACTAACTAAAGAGCCTTATACCGGTATGTAAGCTTTTACCTTGTCGCTTTATATAAGTCCAGGCACTTTACTTACTTTACATTGATTTACCTTCTCTCACACAGCACTCTCTCTGTTTGTTTGCAGGCTCTGCTGGTGTGAAGATCAATATGTTCATGCGAGCTAATCAATGACCATTCAATTGGTACCCCACACTCCCTTCATATAGCCCTTTTTTTTACTCGCCCTAGATTCACCACTGTATATTCTCTAGCACTCAGGTATGATGCTATTTACTGAGCTGACTATGACCCTTGGACTGACATTTTTGACTTAAATAATCTTTAATTGAATACCATATTTTTTATTATCCTTTTCAGACATCCACTTGGGTCTGTGCCTTCCTGACAGTACCCTCTTGGACGGGCTCCGTGATTCGGTGTCTCTTTTTTGGGGGTGGATCAGTGTGGGCAGAGTGGGGCCAGCCGCACACACCCAGGCTCCGGTTTTTGGATCCGTGGGTGGTTTTGACATATCCGCCACCATGATTTGGGCAATGGGTGCTCCAACACTGTCATGTTTGGGTAGGCTGTTTCTCTTGTTTTGTTTTCATAGACTTCATGTTCTCTATGCAATGCTATGACAATACTATGCGGTAGAAAATGTTGTATTTATTTATATTTTTTCTAACCTTGTATTTCACCATACAGTAAGAGCTTGTCCCACAAGTCGCCCTTGACGAAGGGACGGTCACTTTCAGTCCCGAAACGCGTAGGCCTTCGTGGAAGACATTACAAGCATCTTTATCCAATGCACATCAGTACAGCTGTGTTTCAGCTTTTTATTGTTTTCACTGTGTTTATGTTTATTAACTATGCTAATGTTTTGTATACATATATAAATTTTTCTATGGAATAAAATTGTTTTTACATTACGCTGTTGCCGTTAAAGTCCCATAACCTTATTTGGGGGTATTTTTTTTCACCTATCAATCTAGGGATGTTGGCAACATACATGATCTAGCTGGATGGTAACCTTTTTCTATTAACAATGTAAGGGACATCTTTCCCATTGACCCTGAATAAATTGGATTTAGTAAGGGTTCCTCAAGACCTGAAAATTATTTTAGGGGTTCCTCTGGGGTCAAAAAAAGAGGCTTAGAAAGGCTGCTTTAGGCAAAATAAACAGCGTCATTACCTCCATATTTCAGTTGAAGGTCTTTATTCAGAGGTGTAGGTAAAGACACATGTTGGACTCTGCAGGAGAAGTTCCGCTTTCTGTCCTCCTCAGTGAGTCTTAGTATTATCGAGCTGTTTATACTGTATGTCCCATCCGGATTGTTTTGAAGTTTTCCTTCTAGAACATTGCCCAATGGCTCTCCATCCCGGAGCCATGTGATGTTAATGTCCACCGGGTAGAATCCAGAGATTTCACAGCACAGGGAACTCGGCTTATTTATCATGACATCATCATTAACAACTGTGATCTTCGGAACAGCTGTTAAATATATAAAAAAAGTACAAAGCCAGTATTGCGAGGTCAGTTCCAATGTATAATACATGACTACAAATATATGTAAGCTTTAATGACATTTACACATTCCTCATGGAGTATGCACTTGTAGCACTGACATTTTTGTTTCCTAATGCCTTGTAATGTAAAAGTATGGACAATGCCTCTATTGGTATTTGGCACCATCTAGTGGCCCAAACGTGAAATGGACTTCATTTTATTTTCTATTTCAAGAACATAGAGAAATGTTACAGGAAGTGACTGTTTGTTTACATTGTACAAGGCTCTACCTACCGAGAATGCCAAGTGACCTACCCATGAACACTTAGTACTGAATTGCATGCTGGGTAGGGTATAAAAGACCACGTGCGGCCATCTTGGGTCTCTTCTGGACGCGTGGCCTGCCTACAAGGACCTGTGAGGTTTCCAGAGAGCGCGGCCTACACCTGCTGTGGAGCGGCATGATCAGCGACTCTGCTTTGTACCTGTGAGCTGGAAAGACGGTGTGATGGAACTGGGAAGGATCAAGAGATACCTGTTGGAGCCATCTGGGGGGCCCCGGGCCATCTTGCAGAGCGGAGCGGTGTAACGGCGCCGGCTGGTGAGGAGCAAGACTGAGTGCACCGTAGCGGAGCTGTTCTATTCATTCTCCAGACCTGGTTGGGTGAGAGGGCTGCCGCCCATAGTTTATTAACGCACTTTTATACACATAAACTTATAACACAGTGTTGCTGGGACCTGTAGTCCTACAGAGAAGATCTTAAGCAAAAGGACTGAGTTTGAACAGGCCTCAAGCCTATCCTACACTGTGTTACTAAAAACCGGAGGCAGTTGCAGGTATACTGCACTACAAGAATAGTTCCAACATCCATTTTTCTTTAATCCTGGTTTGTTCAACTATTGGATTACAATTAGTACCACACAAATAGCTAGCAGAAGACAGAAGAAATAAAGGACTGCATCTCTCATTACAAGGCCTTGCATCCCATTGATTATCAGAGGGACTGCATTATAAAGCAGGGGGAGCTCCCTAGGAATTGTGTTGTGCTTTATTGAATAACATTTGTCTTCTTGTGGTTAACAGAGCGTGCTGGAAGTGGGCAGGTGCCCAGATTTAAGGTGTTTTCTCTCTGGGCATTAGTCCCACTTGGAGACTCACTTCCAGGGGTCAGTTAAGACAACCTCATGTGTATAGACTGCATAGTTGCCAACATTGTAAAAAAAATGTGGGACACTTTTGTGGCTGTAGGCAGAGCCGTACAATAATTAGGGGGCGGGTCATTCATTTGTAGGTGTGTCTTAGGGTAAACATACAAGTGCGGCTCGCAACGGGCATGGTTTACGCATCACAGTGGGCGTGGCTTAAATGGCCGTGGCTCAAGAGGGTGTGGTTAGAGTCTGAGATGAATGAGGGATGGAGAGGGAAATGACGGGACAGCAGCCCCAGATCCTACACAATAAAAAATATGTGTATTCTAGAAAGTTTAACAATCAGCAGATAAAGATACTCCAAACACCTGGTGTTAGCACTTCAATCATCTCGGCACGATGGTTGTTATGGTGTCAGGATGATTGAAGTGCATTATTTCTATTATTACATTGTAATATAAAATGAAATCATTCAACTCACCATAATGCAGAATCGGTGGGAGCCCCGAGTGTGTCACTAGCCACGTCGCCTGCCACCAGCCGTCCGTCCTTGCATCAGGTGCCCCCAGCAGAGTCCATCCTTGCATCAGGTGTCCCCAGTGGAGCCCCCCCTCACACCAGGAGTCCCCAGCGGAGCCCCCCCTCACACCAGGAGTCCCTGGTGGAGCCCCCCCTCACATCAGGTGTCCCTGGCGGAGCCCCCCTCACATCGGGTGTCCCTGGCGGAGCCCCCCTCACATCGGGTGTCCCCGGCGGAGCCCCCACTCACATCAGGTGTCCCCGGCGGAGCCCCCCCTCACATCAGGTGTCCCTGGCAGAGCCCCCCTCACATCAGGTGTCCCCAGTGGAGCCCCCTTACAAATTCCCACAGCGGTGCGCCCCCCTACCCTACTTCAGAGGTGTCCTCCGGTGTCACTCTTGTCTAATACCGCATGGCAAAACCCCCGCACCTTTCCATAACAGACTGGGGGCGGGGGTAGGCGGGGCGGAGGGTGGGCGGCGACTGAGGAGCTCCGTCTGGCCCCCCCCCAGCCGTCTTCCTGAGCTTATTCAAGATGGCGGCCGGCGGAGACAATGTCTCCGCTGGGCGCAGACCTCTAGCGGCGGCGGCGAAAATCAAAAACCGGATTTTTCGGGACATTTCCCGGGACAACAAAAATTCGGGAATGGAGTGTAAGTCCCGGGAAACTTGGGACAGTTGGCAACTGACTGTTGTGAAAAAACCTTTTGGGCTATTGCATTACGTTTGTGTGACGGTGCAAATACTGTAATTATTATTCTATACAAGTTCCAGTAAAATTTCGTTCCTGGTTAAGTACCATTGGTGTGGAGTGCTGTTCTTCTTATTTTCAGCAGGTGAAGCATCGGATGCCCAGGTAATAACAAAGGTATATTATTACTTTATTGCACAGTGTGGGGTTGTTTTTTTTTTTTTTTTTTTACTATTTACTTCACATCAACGCTGCACCACAGCTGTGTCAAGGGGATTGAGTCAAGTTATCGGGTATGTAAGAGCAGAATACAGGCCCAATCAAATACCAGCAGCTCCTTTGGGGGTCAGCGCTACTTTTTTATATATTAAACATGGGTGAAGTTCCTCTTTAATGTGTGGACACATCTAATATACTGTACCTTGAACGCTCACTGTTATTGTTTGCTGTCGGAGTTGTGCATAGCTCACTGAACATTTGTAGATTCCATGATCTGCCATAGATATGTTAGAGATCCTCAGATTTGCAGTGCCATTTAAAGCTTGGTCTTTATCCATGGAATATTTGGACGTATTATACCCCACCGAAACATCAGTTCTTAGAATAACTAATTCATTATAATACCAAATAATTGCAAACTGTGCAGAACCCATGAGATCTTCATCAGATGTGAATGTGCAGGGAATGTGAGCATTTGATCCGAGGGTGGCTGTATATGTAGAAGGTCCGGTCATCTTTAGATCAGCATCAGCATCTGCATGAGATGACAATAAATAATTGGTTATGTTTGTATGATAAGATAAATACACACACTGCATGCAATCACAGTCCTAGTGCTCCAAGTCAATGGTTCCTTTTTGTCCTTTTGTGACCATACAGTAGTTGCAAGGAATGTTAAAGCAGAACTCCAGTAAAAAATAACACAATTGACATGAATAGTCCATTAAAAGACAACGCGGCAAAACCAATTTTGTTGCAATATCCAGGTTCAATACAGAAATGCTCCATGCAGGAGTTTTTTTTTCTGCCACTAGATGTCCTCATTCGGTATGACATCTTTCTGTCACTCTGATTTCCCCACCTATCAGCATGCCTTTGTCAGTACATGAGCAGATTGGCTACCTGTGCTGGTACTTCCTCTCACACTCCGGCCCTGCTGTACAGGGACTGTTGAGACCAGGTCAAATCTGCTAGTATTTAACTACTTCAGCCCCAGAAGATTTGCCCCCCTTCACCAGGTCATTTTTTGTGATACAGCACTGCGTTACTTTAAGTGACAATTGCACGTTTGTGCGATACTGTACTCAAATAAAATGTATGTAATTTTTTTTCCCACAAGTAGAGCTTTCTTTTGGTCATACAGTATTTGATCACCTCTGTGGTTTTTATTTGCGCTATAAACCAAAAAATACTGAAATCTTGAAAAAAAAAATATTTTTTACTTTCTGCTATAAAACATATTCAATAAAAAAAAAATTAAAAAATCAAATTTCTTCATCAGTTTTGGCCAATATGTATTCTGCTACATATTTTTGGTACAAAAAAAATCCCAATAAGCATATATTGATTGGGTTGCACAAAAGTTATAGTGTCTACAAACAATGGGATATTTTTCTTTATTTTATTTTTTTACTTGTAATGGCGGTGATCAGCGACTTATCAGGGACTGTGATATTGCGGCAGACAAATCGGACACTAATGCCTCGTTTCCACTGAGCGGATCGGTTCTGGTCGGTACAGTTTGAATGGCCTCGAATGGTCCGGTCTATTCTGGTGAGCGTTTCCACTGCAAGTGGGACCACAAGGGGCCATACAGGGTTTAGAAAAAATGCCTAGTGTGATGTCATATTAGTGCGACAGGAAACCTGAGAATCAACAACAATGGAGGTCATCCAGCAGCTCATCTTTTCTCTAGTAGCTTTTTGGTTCTTCATATTTAAAAAACATGTATGCACTGTATGAGAGAAGGTTGCGAGCGGCAATGAGAAACACAGCAGAAAAGAAAAGAAAACTTCTAGCTTATGTAGCCGAGAGGAGAAGTACACCTTTGTGCGGCAAAGACAAAGACGACAGCGCTATAGGGTAAGCAAATGACCCACCTACCTGACACACACACACTGACCTACCTACCTGACACACACACACACTGACCTACCTACCTGACACACACACACTGACCCACCTACCTGACACACACACACACACACTGACCCACCTACCTGACACACTGTTCTACCTATTTGAAACACACACTGACCCACCTACCTGACACACTTGCCATGAATAATAAAAAATGTATATGTTGTATGAATATGTTTTTTATTTTATGATCTGTTACCATCTGTGTTTGTTATTTTTTTAGATGCTTCTCCTCTTGGCAAAGCAGCGCCGCCGACCAGTTATTTGGGCTCTTCCCCGCGCCAATGAGTGGTGGGGTGTGACTGTCCCGGGATTCACACACACACACACAGTGGGTGCACAATTTCCGAATGTCTGAGGAAACCTTCTCATACCTTTTGTACAAAGCTACGTCCAGCAATGGAGAAGCAAAACACCAACTTCAGAGCCAGTTTGCCTGTGAGGAAAAGCGTTGCCATTGCACTGTGGAAGCTGGCTACCAACAGTGAATACAGAAGTATAGGTTATCTTTTTGGTGTCAGTAAATCATCAGTGTGCCGGTGTGTGCAGGACTTCTGTAAGGCTGTCTGCACATTGCTAGCTCCTGAAATAGTACATTTTCCGGACAGGGAAAAACTTAAAGACATGGCTGACTACTTTGAGAACAGGTGGGTAGGGATGAGCCGAACACCCCCCTGTTCGGTTCGCACCAGAACATGCGAACAGGAAAAAAGTTTGTTCGAACACCGTTAAAGTCTATGGGACACGAACATGAATAATCAAAAGTGCTAATTTTAAAGGCTTATATTCAAGTTATTGTCATAAAAAGTGTTTGGGGACCCGGGTCCTGTCCCAGGGGACATGGATCAATGCAAAAAAAAAGTTTTAAAAACAGCCGTTTTTTTAGGAGCAGTGATTTTAATAATGCTTAAAGTCAAACAATAAAAGTGTAATATCCCTTTTAAATTTCGTAGCTGGGGGGTGTCTATAGTATACCTGTAAAGGGGCGCATGTTTACTGTGTTTAGAACAGTCTGACAGCAAAATGACATTTCGAAGGAAAAAACCCATTTAAAACTACTCACGGCTATTGCATTGCCGACAATACACATAGAAGTTTATTGATAAAAACGGCATGGGAATTCCCCACAGGGGAACCCCGAACCAAAATTAAAGAAAAAACAATGACGTGGGAGTCCCCCTAAATTCCACACCAGGCCCTTCAGGTCTGGTATGGATATTAAGGGGAACCCCGGACAAAATTTTTTAAAAAAACGACGGTGCGCCCCCCCCTCCTGAACCATACCAGGTCACATGCCCTCAACATTGGGAGGGTGCTTTGGGGTAGCCCCCCAAAACACCTTGTCCCCATGTTATTGAGGACAAGGGCCTCATCCCCACAACCCTGGCCAGTGGTTGTGGGGGTCTGCAGGCGGGGGGCTTATCGGAATCTGGAAGCCCCCTTTAACAAGGGGACCCCCAGATCCCGCCCCCCCCCCCTTTGTGAAATGGTAAGGGGTACTTACCTCTACCATTTCACTAAAAAACTGTTAAAAATGACAAGAGACAATTTTTGACAATTCCTTTATTTAAATGCTTCTTCTTTCTTCTATCTTCCTTCATCTTCTTCTTCTGGTTCTTCTGGCTCTTCTGGTTCTTCCTCCGGCGTTCTCGTCCAGAATCTCCTCCGTGGCGTCTTCTATCTTCTTCTCCTCAGGCCGCTCCGCACCCATGGCATGGGGGGAGGCTCCCGCTCTTCATCTTCATTTTCTTTCTTCTTTCTTCTTTCCTCTTTCCTCTTTCCTCTTAGGGAGCCTCCCTCCATGGAGACGGTGTCTCCTCGTCTGACGGTTCTTAAATAACGGGGGGCGGGGCCACCCGGTGACCCCGCCCCCCTCTGACGCACGGTGACTTGACGGGACTTCCCTGTGATGTCACGGGGAATGCCACAGGGAAGTTCCGTCATGTTCCATTCCTCAGAGGGGGGCGGGGTCACCGGGTGGCCCCGCCTCCGTTATTTAAGAACCATCAGACGAGGAGACGCCGTCACACAGCGGGAGCCTCCCTCCATGCCAGCATGGGTGCGGAGCGGCCCGGAGAAGAAAATGAAGAGGAGAAGAAGAGAAGAAGGAAGAAGAGATGAAGATGAAGAGAAGAGCGGGAGCCTCCCCCCATGCCATGGGTGCGGAGCGGCCCGAGGAGAAGAAGATAGAAGATGCCGCGGAGGAGATGCTGGAAGAGAACGCCGGAGGAAGAATCAGAAGAACCAGAAGAAGAAGAAGATGAAGGAAGATAGAAGAAAGAAGAAGCATTTAAATAAAGGAATTGTCAAAAACGGT
This sequence comes from Lithobates clamitans, assembly GCA_037952925.1. Classification (NCBI taxonomy): domain Eukaryota; kingdom Metazoa; phylum Chordata; class Amphibia; order Anura; family Ranidae; genus Lithobates; species Lithobates clamitans. Next base: position 1,589,990 of record JBBGZY010000645.1, read on the forward strand.
CTCTTGTAATTTTTAACATTTTTGACAGTGTTTTAGTGAAATGGTAGGGGTAAGTACCCCCTTACCATTTCACACAGGGGGGGCCGGGATCTGGGGGTCCCCTTGTTAAAGGGGGCTTCCAGATTCCGATAAGCCCCCTGCCCGCAGACCCCCACAACCACCGGCCAGGGTTGTGGGGATAAGGCCCTTGTCCTCATCAACATGGGGACAAGGTGTTTTGGGGGGCTACCCCAAAGCACCCTCCCAATGTTGAGGGCATGTGGCCTGGTACGGTTCAGGAGGGGGGCGCACTCTTGTCCCTCCCTCTTTTCCTGTCAGGTTGCGTGCTCGGATAAGGGTCTGGTATGGATTTTTGGGGGACCCCACGCCGGTTTTTTTTTTTTAAATTTGGCGCGGGGTTCCCCTTAAAATCCATACCAGACCTGAAGGGTCTGGTATGGAATTTAGGGGGAACCCCACGTCATTTTTTTTTTTTTAATTTTGGTTCGGGGTTCCCCTGTGGGGAATTCCCATGCCATTTTTATCAATGAACTTCTATGTGTATTGTCGGCAATGCAATAGCCGCGAGTAGTTTAAATGGGTTTTTTCCTTCGAAATGTCATTTTGCTGTCAGACTGTTCTAAACACAGGAAACATGCGCCCCTTTACAGGCATACTATAGACACCCCCCAGCTACGAAATTTAAAGGGATATTACACTTTTATTTGACTTTAAGCATTATTAAAATCACTGCTCCTGAAAAAACGGCCGTTTTTAAAACTTTTTTTTGCATTGATCCATGTCCCCTGGGGCAGGACTCGGGTCCCCAAACACTTTTTATGACAATAACTTGCATATAAGTCTTTAAAATTAGCACTTTTGATTTCTCCCATAGACTTTTAAAGGGTGTTCTGCGGCATTTGAAATTGCCGCGGCCCGCGAACACCCCAAAGTGTTCGCTGTTCGGCGAACTTGTGAACAGCCAATGTTCGAGTTGAACATGAGTTCGACTCGAAGCTCATCCCTACAGGTGGGGCCTTCTACAGTGTGTTGGTGCTATTGATGGCTCACACATACCAATAATAGCACCACAAGAATACCACACTGACTACTTCAACCGAAAAGGCTGGCATCCATCATCCTCCAGGGAGTAGTGGATGGAAAAGGACTGTTCTGGAATGTGATTGTAGGAAAGCCTGGGAATTTGCATGATGCTCCGGTTCTACGATTGTCCACATTTTGGGATTAGGTTGGCCAGGGAGGCCTGTGCCCTGTTTGCACTAAGAACATTTGTGGGGTGAATGTTGGCTATTATGTGCTCGGGGACTCTGCCTACCCTTTACAAAATTGGCTCCTGAAACCATTTCCTGACAATGGCCGCCTGACACCAGAACAGCAAATCTACAAGAAAACATCCAGGGCACGGGTCGTAGTGGAAAATGCTTTTGGAAGACTTAAAGTGGATGTAAACCCATTTTTTTTTTTATCATACTGTAGAGTATACGATTTTCTATCATTTGAGTCCAGTCTTGCCACACAGAGTTAATCCATCTCTAAGCAATCCTCTTTTATTGTTCAGTGAGAAAAATCTTGACAAACTGAGAAAAACTTTGTCAAATCCTCCCCCTTGCTGTGAGTGACAGCCTAAGACATGCATTATTTTTTAATTCCCTCCCCCACTCCTTTCTTCAGCAGCTCTGCAAGGATTGGCTGTTCCACACCTCAGCATGATTTGGCATGCTGAATTCATGTGGTTACTTTCCTGTCTTTTCACTGGATGTTAGAGATCATAGCAGAAGTTCAGCAGAAGTTCAGTGTTAGAAAGGAGACAGGAGAACATGCATATTGACAAGGGGAGTGTAGAGGTGAGTGGGGAGTCTACTGACATCACGACTCCACCCACCGAGCTCCAGACAACAGACCCACCCACAGAATATGCAGTTTTTGGGTTCTCATAACAGACAGAGGGGAGACATTTGACAGTTGAAGATACATGTAGGAGGCATGTATATCCTTATAGATAACCCCTATGGCAGAAGTTTGGATGACATTGGGTTTACATCCACTTTAAGGGTAGATGGCGGTGTCTTATGAAGAGGAATGACAGTGACATTAAACTTGCCAAATCCATGGTGCTTACTTGCTGTGCTCTTCACAATCTTTGTGAAAGTTATGGAAAAGACTTCCACCAGGATTGGAATACATCTTCAGAAGAGCCAGTAGTGATAGCAGGATATGGAAGAAGAGTGCAGTGAAATACGTCAGGCTCTGATGCGGCACCTCAACGTTTAATTTCTTACCATTCATTTTTACAAGTTTTAATAAAGTTTTACTGTATTGTTAATAAAGTGTTACATTAATCAGACATACTCAAAGTCTCTCATGATTTTTATTTCACAAAAAAAAATTTCTATATATTCTAGAAAGTCAAAATGTGAAAAATATATTTAAAAATAAGCTTTTTTTTATAAAAACTTAACTAAAATTTTTTTTTAACGAAACTTGTACAAGTGTACAATTCTGTGCTGCATGAAAGGCCCTACTGTCTGGGTGGTAACCTGGGATCACGACTGGCTCCAAGCACTTGAACAAGCTGACCCAGGACACCAAGGAAGGCCTGGTTGAAGGTAGCCAACTGCTCCATCTGCTGCCGGGCGATTTCTGCCTCCTGGCGCATAGCTTCCTGTGCATCCTGACGCAGTGCCTGAAATTGCCTCTCAGAAAGGTTCTCAAACCTTTCCAGCTGCCTTTCCTCTGATGCCCGCATATCCTCCATGACTGTGCGCAGATCCATCTGCAGCCGTCTCCTTTCACCTGTAATATACAAAAGACCAGAATAGTTTTTGGAAGCATCAGTCCCACCGCTGTAACCCCGTTACTCATCTACCCCACCAGACTGTACCCCCTGCTCTCCTGTCCCACCTCTGTTCCCCGATATTCTGTCCCATCTCTGTTCACCCTGCTCATCTGCCCCGGCAATACACCTCCTTTCACATCTGCCCCACTGCTCTTCTGTCCACTGCTGAACCCCCTTCCCATCTGTTCCACCACTGTACCCCCTGCACATCTGCCACACTGCTGAAGCCCCTTCTCATCTGTTCCACCACTGTACCCCCTGCACATCTGACACACTGCTGAACCCCCTTCTCCTCTGTTCCACCACTGTACCCCCTGCACATCTGCCACACTGCTGAACCCCCTGCTCTTCTCTTCCACCACTGTACCAGCTGCACATCTGACACACTGTTGATTTATTTTAAGAAAATGCACAATTACAACTATCATCATGTCTTACCAGTGTGCGGGGGTGCATTGGGCGTACTCTGTGGTTGGCTACTCTGTGGTTGGCTTGAGGAAATAGTACTGGTGCTGCTGAAAGAGGTTGAAGTTCCATCGTCGGAAACGTTTGATGCATCATTAGAGACTCCATCACTTGTTTCTGAAAATGCACATATGGTTATATATATTTTTTAAATGGTTAGCAGAGCAAAATCCTATGTATATTAAAAAAAACTCACCAAAGGGGTCTATCATGGATTTGAGCATTGAAGTTGCAGAGTCCAGACCTCCCTCCCTGCCTTGGTTTGCCGGCCTATGACCAAAAATGGCGTCCATGGCGTCGTACCACTTCCAAGTACTCCGACTGTTTCCACTACGGCTGTTGACGTCCTTAAATTTTTTATATTGGCCTTTAAGCTTCTTAAGCTTTGCCCTACACTGACCCGATGTGCCCTCAAATCCCTCAGCTGCCATCCGCTGAGAAATATCTTTGTACACCTTTTCATTCCTTACTGATCCATCAAGCTAACTTTGAATAACGCTATCACCAATTATGCTTAGGAAAGTAGATCATTCCTGTGATGACCAAACACGGCTGTTGTTTGCAGGCATCCTTCTCCTTTAATTCTGCTTTTATATGCAGTTTGTTTGGCGCTTTCCTTTGACATCATCATAGCACAGCAGAGGGTTTTGTGTCAGCCAATCAGTGGAAAGTATTGTGTGACGCAGGTAGCTCCGCCCTAACCGAACCGTTCCATTTTCTATGGCCCCACATCTGAAGCAGGACCCTGAATGGAGTGGTACGGTTCGCTTGTATGGGCTGCTTTCGTAATGGAAACACCCAAAATAGCGTACCGTACCGAACCTATCCGCTCAGTGGAAACGAGGCATTACTGACACTTGACACTTTTTGGGGACCAGTGACACTAATAATGTTGTCAGTGATACTGTCACTGTACTAATGACACTGGCAGGGAAGGGGTTACCATCAGGGGCGATCAAAGGGTTAAATGTGATCCTAGGGAGTGCTTGCTAACTGTGGGGGGGGGGACTTGTCTGGGGCAATGTAAAGATCCGTGTTCCTTCTTAGCAGAAACACAGGATCAGTACATTCCCCTCTCACAGATCGGCGATTTTCCTCATTTACATGCAGGCAGATCGCCATTCTGTTCAGTGGGTTCCGTTGGACATTACGTCCGCCGGACCTACTGATTGGCTCCTGCTGTGTCCAATCACAGCTGGAGCAGGTCGCCGCAGACCAGACCAGGAAGTGTCAGATCACGTACTAGGTACATGATCTGGCACAGAGCGGCCGCCCTGCCAAAGTATATGTATGGTGGGCGGTCCACAAGCGGTTAAAACTACATTTAATGATGTATTAATGATTACAGAGCTGCAGACATTTGTGTCTTTTAAATCTGCCCGGATTTCTGCTATAAGAGGTTTTTGACTCAACCCACAACTAATAGAATCAATGTGCTGTTTTACAAGAAGTATTTTGCAACAAAGGAACCTTCATAGTATTAAATTGTGTGGCATAGTCCAACAAGTAAGCATATTTAATTTATTAAAATACTGTTTATGTGCAGTGTGCCATCTCTCCCTCCCAGAGCTCAGTCGCTGTGGCAACACAGGGAGGGATTGCACACTGCGCATGCATGGTCTATGAAAGAGCTGGCATGCTTGGTCCTTCCATGTTGGGAGCACACTTGTAAATTCTGCCTTGTAGATACATGAGCACTTTTTTGAAAGCTGAAGAGTGGATTGTAATGTACATGCGATGCTGCAGGGCATGGGATACGTTTTACACTTAAAGGTGAACTAACCCTTTAACAATGAAAGAAGAGTATCAGGGTGACTTCATTAATTTGGTAATGGACATTCATTGTCCAATCAGTAATCCAGAGGTGGGTCCTTGGTCGAATTGTATTGCCTAAAGTGACCCTGTGGTCAAGGCTTCCAGGTGAGTACCACCACCTGAAGTTCCTCTAACAGGCTTGTATGTCACTACAATATGTCAGGTTATCTTTCTGCTCTTCTGGGTAAAGTGAAGTGGAGGTTTTTTAAGAGAAGCAACTTTTTATCATAGGTGTATTTTAACCACTTCAGCTTGACGTGGAAATTCCACTATATGCTACGTGTATTCCATGTCATGTTCAGCCTTTTGGTATAATGCATCTTAGTATGACCCTGTTTCCCGTTTCTTCCCAAGTAACACAGACATGACCACCATTCTTACATCCTCAGCTCCACAACTCGACTGCCTGCCCTCACATGCACAGGCACCTTTTATTTATTGGCAACAAAAGGAATCACAAACAGGAAGTCATGGCCCCAACAGCCAATCGCTTCCTCCATGCAAAATTACATCACAGGAAATGACAACACAGGAAATGACAAAGGGGAGGGTATCCACAGGAGTGGGGGGGAGAGCGCACATGTCCCACCCACTTGAGGCATGTACTTTGCCCCCCCGCCCAGCCACATGCATGCACATCCACCATTTTGGTCAGCATGGAGCTCATTCAATACTGCTCAGAGTAACCAGAATCTACTAAGATCATTTTACTTGTTCTTACAGGCTTGAGAAGATCTGCGGGGACATTGCTGCAGCTGTTGTCAATATACGGTATGAGTATACCAACAGGGCAGATATCAATGTCCTCTTACAAAAGCAGATATGTATCCAAAAGGAATAGAATAGCCACAACAGAGATATAATATAATATGTTTCTCTCGTTATGCGGACTTCGCTTCTCTAATGTGCATAAACATTTGAAGGCAAGAAGCCCAGCGCATTGCACTTGATACTTACAAACTGGTAAACGCCCACACACACACACAGAACATGTCTCCAAGCCCATGAGAAGGTTTTCATACTGATGGTTTTACTGCTGGTCCCGATTCATCCCAAGTGCGCACTGCTAGAACGCTCCTCAGTTAAATCAGACACAGGGAGACAGATGACAATCTACCGTATAAAGCACACATCCTAGAATAAAATGTCCACATGAGTCCATATAATAACATTTCCACAAAAGTTCCTCCTTTTTGTCATATGCTCCCATGTGTCCCTCGATGAATCTTACACCTCGATGAATCTTACACCTTCTTACACCTGGAAATGAATCAGTCCTTACAGTTCATATGAGTCCATAGAAAGGAAAACACGGCTTGACTTGTATACTCTGTTCTTCAGTAGGGATGACTTAGAGGAGGACATGAAAGCTGGTCGGTCTGGCATCCTCTGTGTCTTGTACGTAGGTTGGGCTTCAGGGCGTCTCATCTCAGCGAGGAAGATGTGGTCATCTGCTCGGGCTCTGTTCACTCGTCCAATCAGGCAACAGTAGCACCTCATCACGACATATAGAAGGAATAGATACAAAAACAACATGAGTATATAAACCCCTACTTCCTTCAACCATGATCCGCTGAAAAATAAAAATAAATCCCCAAAGATTCCCAGACCCTTAAAAGGATTCCAACCTTCACTAGCTATAGCTCTGGCTTTGCCTTGCAGGGATCTAACCTTATCCATATGAGCCTGAACTTTGTCACTAGTATCCCCGATCCAGGTACAACAATCTTTACCTATGAATTCACAGAAACCCCCCTTGGATGCCAACAGATAATCATGGGCCATCTTTTAATAGAAGAGTCTTGATCTGCTTTTGTTCCTGTGGGATCTTCCTTTCAGCTTCAACAGTTACATTGAACATCCTATCCACAATGGATGAGAAATTGTTCAATTGTTTTTTGTAAGTTCAAGCCCCCACCCTGTGCAAGCAGGAAACCATGCCCAGACCTGGTCGGAGTTGGTGAACAATTCCCTTCTAGCTGTCCCTGCCATTCTTACCTTCTCTTGTGCCCTCAGATCCTCACGATCGGCCGCGACATAAGATGCTGGGATGAGTTTCACCAGGACGCATGAACCTCTTGCATTAAGGGGAGTTACCCTATAAGCTATAGGCCCGCGTAAGTACCAAACTAAAATTGAAGCACACTTGTGGTCTACCTAGTTGTCCCGATACCCAAACTGGCAAGAACCAGAGCTATTGTTAAAACTATAACTAATTTTACCCTCTAGAAATGTATTATGAAGTTCTATTGACAAGTGTCTGTTTGGAGTTTTTTACTTGTTTTTTCAAAATTCCTCATACCAATATGAACATCATATATAGCATTTACTGCAGTCATCGCTGGGGTACTAAAGCTCGGTTGAGATTCCGAGTAGACCCAGCAATTGGTCCTGTTCGCTTTCTTAGCTAGTTCGAGAATACACCAAGCTAAAAATATAAATAAACAAAGATACTCCTCATCCTTTGGTGTAGTTGAGCAGCTTCTTGCAGTGGCTGGCGTGGATCCAGTTGTCTCGTCCCTTAAGCTTCTTTACAATGACACAGTCACCTGGTTGGAAAGAATGTAAACCCTTTATTGTGCCAGGGTCCAGGAGGGACTCGTGAACCCTGTGGTGTACCTTTTGAAGTTCACGTTACAGTGACTGCACCTACCTCATTGAGAATGTAGGTGACAGCTGCTAAGGAAAGTACAACCCTGTTTTTGGTTGACCTCCAAACAACCCTCCATATGGCGATAACCCAGACATGTGGAAACTCAATGACTGTGGTCACTGCATCTTTACATCTGGGGCATAATACCTGGAACCATTGACAAAAAGGTTCCTCATCTGGGATGGGAGTCTCCTTCACCAGACTGCTGGTTGCTGATTCAAATTCCATCAAAGAGAGACAGTCGTAGAACATGTCATCCCACTAGGTCACAAACTTGGTTAGAATTACATCAGTTAGTATTATTAGTTTGAAAACTGTCATTCTCACCATTATTCCCCCATTTTCTTCCTCATTATAAACCGGAGGAAGAGAAGCAGGGCTTAGAATGGTGCAGAAAAATAAATAAAAAGAAACAATGAAACAGCCCATTATACTTTTACCCTCTTTTAGGCGTGTGCATTTATGCATGTGTACAGCTATCTACATACACCTTAAGAAACTCACTGGACCTGAAAAGATACTTTTAAACAAAAATTATTACTCTATCCTTCATCTTTAACCTGTGAGGAAAGGTAACCAATACAATATCCTGTACATTGGAAAATTGTCACTGACATTCCTCAAAAACGAAAAAGCAGGTACAGACTATCCACAGAGTATTTTTTACTAGCAGGGCATAGCATAGCCAAATAGAGCAAAAGAAAGCAATAGCTGCAGTAACTATTAGATATGCAAAGTAGTATATATAGAAATATGTTCATTTGTATATAAGTGTTTATATGGGGGATGATGAAAAATAGATATGTAGGTAGCTATGCGGAGTAAAGGTGCAGATTCATTCGCACTTGTTGTTTAAATAGTTAGACTGTTATCCAGGTTATTTTTTTAAATTTCCTCATACGCATCCTCAGATGCACAGTTCACATTTATACATAACAGTCCATATAATAAGTATAATGGGTATTTGCAAGAAGCGAGCAAAAAATATAAGCGACAGCTGGCAAGCAGGAGAAAACAGGTCTGAAATGCAGGTATAGACTCAGGCCTCTACCAATATGAGTTTTCTATATGCTTGTATAGGCTTTGGAAAACAGTCCATAAAGTCCATAAAGTAATCTTTGCAGACAGTCTCTGCAAGCAGGATGAGGCAGGACAATGCAATAGCTGCAGTGTCCACACATAAAGTCCTCCAATTTTTTCAAGGACAATATAGGACAGGTAAGCTCTATAACCTATAATTTGCTCTAAGATTTACTTATTTTAGCCATTTTTTTTTTTTTTTTTTAAGTCAGTCATTTCTACTCGGTCTTCAGTCCTCCTCCTGTCGGCACTTCTAACGGATCCCCACTATAGACTTTTCTCCCTCCTCGGACACCTCCGAAAATCCGCAGTGAGTCTTTCAATCCTCAAAAGGCTTCTGTAGGATCGACTGTCCCACTACACTGCATCCGACCGGCTCCACTGCTGTCTCAGTCATGTCTCAACCACGTGACACCCTCCGCTCGCCGCCTCCCTAGCCTCTCTCACAGGCAGGGTAGGGGGCTACATCCACCCGCTCCCTCGGGCATCACCCTGGCTTTCTTCCAACGCTGGCTCCGGTTTTGACCGATAGTCTAAAGCGGAGGGGAAGTACAGCCAGAGACCTATCAGAGCAGGTAACAAGTCTCAATCTCAGTCTTTTGATGTCAATTCAGCGAAGCTTCACTTCTTCCGATCCCAGGCGGCATACACAGCGTAGGGGTTTTGTCAAATCGGCAACATAAGCCGGCTTAAGTAAGATGTGGTGGAGCTTTCAGATGGCCTCATACTTGCTCGGGGTAATGCATGGAGCCTCACAGCAAGTTCCTACTTGGCGCCATCTTTTGGTTCCGCCCCCCTACTTCTCTTCCAGTCCTCATCCCCCCTCCTTCCCTGACATTTCGGGCCGCTTGCATGGATAAGGGTCTGGTATGTATTTTGGGAGGACCCCACACCATTTATTTTTAAATTTTGGCATGGGGTTCCCCTCAAAATCCATAGCAGACTTAAGGGCCTAGTATGGATTGAGGGGGACCCCCACGCTGTTTTTTTTCTCAAGTTTTAATTGCTGGCAGTTCTTTTGTTTACATTCAGACTTTAGCTGGGAACCACACTGGCAGCTAATAAGTCACCTGTTAAGAATGCGGCGGCCGGCTTGCCGGCCCACTCCTTAACAACCAGCTATTTACTGGTTGTTAAGGACACTGGCAACTGGCCACTAAGAAAGAAAAAAAAGCTGGAAACTGGTGCTTAGCAGCGGTTAGCAGCATTTTGAAGCTTGTAGGCAGGGCCGGCGCTACCAATAGGCAAATTAGGCAGCCGCCTAAGTCGCACTAGGGCACAGCCGGGTTTCCCTACTCTCCGCCTCTGTGCTATGTACGTTTTTGGTGCTGTGTATAAATAGCTCTATAATAACTGTAATAACCTCTGGTGGGCGCTGCTGGTTGGGATGAAGCATGCACATCAAGGGGGATGCAAGGGATGCCACTGCTGTATGTAACTCAGGCAAGCAGCAGCCACTTCGTAGGCGCAGCACTGACATGTCCCGATGGAATGGAAGCAAACATTCCCTGCGCACCTGGCGCCTCTATCAGTGACCTGTCTCTCCCTGGTCATTATCCCAGTACAGCCAGCTCTGCCCATACATCCAGTGATTCCAGTGACCCAGCCCCCCTGTGTCACCACTTTGCTCCCTCCCGGCCTATCCTGTACAGTGGCAGTGTGAGGTAGCCTATAGGAGTAGTGGGCGCTCTGGGGTCAGTGCCTGGTGACAGCTGGAGGCAGGGTTTGTTCCTGGCAGGGTCCTCGGATGCAGCAGAGCCCCAGTGAGTGAAGAACATTGATGTGTATATATACTGTATAGTGTCTGATCAGTTCTCACATGTGTGATGTCATCATACCGAGTACATGGCCTCCCCCCTTTCTGCTCTTCCCCCCCTCTTCCTCTCCCCCCACCTTTTCCTCTCCCCTCTTCCCATTCTTCCTCTCCCCCTCTTCCTCAATCTTCCTCTCCCCTCCTTTCCCTCTTCCCTCCCCCTTCATGCCCCCTCCTTCATCCCCTCTCCCCCCTCCTCTTCCCCCCCTCACTCCCTACCTCCTCCTCTCTCTCCCCCCAGTACATAGTGCACCCCTCAACCCTGCACTCTGTACACAGCAGACCCCGCAACCCTGCACTCTGTACACAGTGCACCCCACAACCCTGCACAATGTACGTAGTGCACCCCGCAACCCTGCACTCTTTATTCAGTGCACCCTGCAACCCTGTGCTCTGTACATAGCACAACTCTACACTCTGTAAGTAGCGCACCCCTCAACCCTGCACTCTGTACACAGCGCACCCCATAACCCTGCACTCTGTACACAGCGCACCCCGTAACCCTGCACAATGTACGCAGTACACCCCGCAACCCTGCATTCAGTGCATAGTGCACCCCGCAACCCTGCACAATGTACGCAGTACACCCCGCAACCCTGCATTCAGTGCGTAGTGCACCCCGCAACCCTGCATTCAGTACGTAGCACACCTTGTAACCCTACACTCAGTATGTAGCGCACCCCGCAACTCTGCCCTCTTTATATAGTAAAAGAACACTGTATGCATTACACACTCCTGGAACCTCCACTGTATACATGGGCAGGGCAAAGGGGGTGGAGTCAGGGGCAGAGCCCCTTCCTATGTACAATTCTCTTGAGCCCGGATATCTCAGGAATAACCATAAGCGACTCCCAACACAAGATCTCAGCATATGCTCACGATCTTCTTTTTTCATTAACCAAACCTATAGTGTCGCTTTCCAATCTCCTCAGGGAATTCGAAACCTATGGAGCAACGTCCAATCTAAAAATCAACTTTGACTAATCAGCAGCAATGGGCGTCAAAATAGCCCCTTCTCTTTTAACATCATTGAAATCCACTTAATCCATGAATTTAAATGGATGGACCACGCTCTCAAATATTTAGGTAACTATATTCCCGGTGATTTGACCCGCAGATACGAACTTAATTTCCCACCCTTACTGACCACGACTCCTGTCCTACTGGAGAGTTGGCATAAAGGAATGCATTCCTGGTTTGGCAGGTGCAACCTTCTTAAAATGTGTATACTCCCGAAATTTCTCGACTTGTTAAAGCCCTACCGATACAGATTCCATCACACAAACAAGTACAGTCGCTTTTTGTCAAACTCATCTAGGCACATTCAAAACCTCATCTACCCAGACGATACCTTACGCTACCCAAACATTACAGGGGCTTGGCTCTTCCAGATGTAAGGAATTACTATCTGGCAGTACATCAGGGGAGAATCTTTGACTGAAGTCGGCACAATGGACATAAAATCTGGGCACAATTGGAGCAGACCCAGACTGTTATCCTTTTGAAGGGAGCTGTGTGGTGCTTTGCCTGTTTGCCTACCACATTGAAATCCCATCCCCTAATTGGCACCACACTTCGTCTCTGTTCCAAGGCTAGCTTCTCAGCTTTGCTCTCCACCAGAGAATTCCCTCTGTTCCCCATCTTGGGCAACCTCAGATGGACAACCTCTTGGACACTCTCTCAGATGGGGTCACGATCGTGCCCCCCATTTTCTAGATGGAAACAAATGGCCTTCCCTCCAGTCCTTGATGTGTGAGAATGGTTGTTTCCAGCTCCCTTTTTGGAGCGCGATATGGCTACGTCACTTTCTACACTCCCTAGCAAATCCTATCCAATCTAATCGGACCTTGACGACCTTTGAGAACTACTGTATTTATAACGGAACTCTACCACAAGTGTTATCCATAACTTATGCTTTTCTCAATTCCCCTCCTGAAACAACCACAACTGTCTTTCCTACAGAAATGGAAGACTGACTTAAATCATTTTTTGGACGACTGTCCTCAATATAACCCAAAAATTCACGGACTATAATTTTCCCAATGATCCGGCCTTCTTTTTTTTTTTTTTTATATTATCTTTATTTATCAAACCTTTTTACAAAATTTTTATAAAACATATACACATACACACATCTACAGACAAAAAGGGGTGAATATTGTCTTGTTCACATTTAATATTCAGATCATTCTATATAACCCCATGATCTTTATTAGCACCATCGGTATACATTACTGTATAAATTCATTAACCTATCTTAGCACGGCCCCTGAATCTATCACACACTACTATCCTAATACCCTCCTACCATACCTATCACACACACACTCAACAATCCTCCTACAAATCACCACTCACATGACCAAATGATCACATGATCCGGCCTTCTTTTTACTCCACATTACTACAATCTCAGTGAAACACTACCAAAAATCAATCATGCAACATTTATTTAATGCTGCCAAAGCTTGCATTCCCCTATTCTGGAAGCAACAGGCACCTCCCTAAATTGGGACCTGGTTGCGCAAGGGACAAGATATAAATAAGTTAGAAGACTTAGTCCTCACAGCACAAAATAAACAGGAAAAGCATTCTAAAATGTGGGGACTATGGAACGTGTTAATTTTATCTGATGAAGTGTCACTATTCCTCTCATAGATGGGTATGTGATGCAGGTTCACTTGTACATGCAACTGTTGGAAGTCTATTGCCATCCAGGATCCCTCTTTGTTACACACCCCCCCCCTCCCACCCCCTCTTCCCTCCCATCTCCTCTCAAATCTTCTTCTTTTTTTCCTCACTACCTTCTTCCATCCGTTCTTTTCCCTAGAACAATTTTTTCAGTCCCATCTGTTCTTAGGAACACATAATATGCAAGGATTAGGCGGTTCAGAGTTTATTTGTGTGACAACTCGGCACAGTTTGTCACCAAATGAAACTAATGATTGTATTTGTGATATTTCATTCCTTGGACCCAATGACTGAACATGACTGATGACATTGTGTGTAAATGTAACTGTGGCCCTTTTATGCTATTGTACTTGAATTTTGCCTCCCCTGAGCTGTAAATTAATAGAATGTTATATTTGAAAAAAAATGCCCAGTGTCCATGAGGCCTCAGTGACAGATCTGTAATTATGAAGTAAAATATAAATACAGGATCATTTTAGCTTGCTGCTGGCATAGAGAGAATAAAGCTGGTGAAAATATTTTAGTTCTGTAAGCAAGGAGCAGAGGATAACTATTCCTGCAAAAAATAATAAAAATCTGAACTTCTTTACCTGAAATTTCCACTTTGATCTCTTTCTCCCTTAGTACAGGGCTATCAAGCACTGAACATGTGTAGATTCCACCATCTGATAGAAATGTTTTAGAGATGGTCAGATGAGCGATTCCATTCAATGCTTGATCTATATCCAATGAATATCTGGGATCAGTTGATGTCACCACGTTATCATAGCTTAGGATACGTTTTCCTTCTAAATGCCAAACAACTGCAAAATATCTGGGATCTGCAGGAAGTTTATCTGCTGTGAAGGTGCAGGGAATGTGGGCAATGGATCCAACTCTGGCTTCATATGTAGAAGGTCCCGTCATCTGTAGAGCAGCACCTGCATGAGATAGAAATTAAATTTATACTTACATTGAAGTGAGGTCAGGTGATCCCGTAAAACATCCAATTACATGTCGGAGAAATAGAGCTATTTCCTTGCATGAATAGATATTTGGTGTAGCACCCTCTGATATGTGTGCTAGAATTAGAGCAGCCAAACCATACTCTGACTCCCACTGTAAATTTGTGAGTCCTAATTGGCTCAGGGTTCATTAGTGTTCAGGGCTGGGTGACTCATCATGGCAGCTATCTGGTGCCTCCCCTTGGTCTGGAAGGTTAAAGAACCATCTAGAACTAGAGGGTTGGGGTTAGGAGGATTTGCCTTGAATATTGTATTCATACAGATTTTATTGAATATTCCAACAGATCTTACAGAAATGTTGACAGGTAAAAAAGGAACATTCGCACAGACAAAAAACAAAAACAAAACTGCGGCTCCAGGTGGAGTACCGCTACATAATATACAATAATGGCAAGGTACATGAGGGACTCCCAGCATACATTATAGACAGCTTTCTTAACATAGAGACCCATAAAGCGCAAATTATAATAACATTGCGAAACCAAATCATTACACTTATAATCAGCTGCCTAAAATCTCGTCCAACTTATTGGATAGTCAGAGCCTTTGTTGTAGTTCCTGCATCTATTTCTGGATATCTGTATACTCTAGGAAGGAGAGGCTGAGGAATCAACCTTAGGGCAAACCCCTCACCCCCAAGTCCCATTCTTTGAAATTATTTATAAGGGGAATAATGACAGAGAGAAGGAAGAAAAGATGGTGGGAAATGGGGAAGTACAGGCGAGGAACGAGACAGGAGAAAGAGGGGGAGATGTCTAGAAGGTGCATGTCAAGAGAGGGGGTGGGGGGAACCACCAGCTACCCTCTCCATCTATTTCTACCATTCAAAAAGTGTCAGCTCTGAGCTTACTCTATCCCAGTTCAAGTCTAACCAGCGTTTTGCTGAAAAGTTCCAGCTAACTGTTATCTTGCGTTAGGTCTTGGTATCTTGTGGATTTTCTAGAATTAAACCAGGCTTCCCATATATTGGAGAAGCTAGAAATCCTGTCTTGGGTAGTATAAATCAGCTCCTCTATCGCTGCAATGTGATTAATGCGAGTCACCCATTCTTTCATGGAAGGTGGTATAAGGACCTCCAGTGAACTGGCAGGCACAACCTAGCTGCGTTGATCATATGGATCGCCACGGATTTATGGTATTGTTTCCTGGGTATTTTAGAGAGGTGAAGTAAATATTGTGCTGGTGAGAACTCCAGTGGGAGCAAGGATTCTGCAGTCGTCATATTGTGCACCCCCGCCAGTATGGCTGAATCAGTGGGCACTCCCACCATATGTGGAGGAAAGTGCCCAGTTCTTGTCCACATCTCCAGCACTGGTCTGAGACTATCGGAAAGAATTTGTGACGTAGATCTGGTGTCCTGTACCACCGTGTTTTTAATCTTGTACCCATTTTCCTGGGTGTTCACATTCAGCAATCCTTTATGAATATACCAGTGTACCTGTTCCCAGCTTTTTCCCTCAATCGCTCTGTCCAACCGTGTCTCCCAAAAGGCATGTTCCGCGTGCATGAGGGTGTCGGTTTCCCTGAACATTGAGGCATATAGCATCAAAATCACATGCCTCTAGGGAGACGGGCTAGAGCAAAGCGATTCAAATACAGTAGGTGCTTTTGTAAAGGACCCTCTGGTTGCTGGGTCATCAAGGGAGTACTTTATCTGAAGATAGGCCAAAAATGGGAAAGATTTGGTCAGGGATAATGCCGCAAATTCTCTCTGGCGAAGAAACCTATCTCTAGAAGAATAATGTTTGGCTTGCATTTCTGCGTAAGGCCACTCCTTCTCCAGGTAGGACCTAACCAACCCCGGCGAGAAGTCTGGGTTCCCTTTAATGGGAGTAATCAGACAATCTTTAGGCTTTTCCAAAACCAGAAGAGTCGCCCCAACCAGGGGATGAGACTGAGTGTTGGATGTCCAGTGGTTCTTAGAGAACCAGGGAACTGACCGGAGTTCAGCTCCAGTAATCAGATTTTCCAGGGGCACCCATCCCTTACAGCGAGCATGTATCCGCCAGTCCACCACCCAAGCTAAATGTGTAGCCCAGTAATACCTCTTTACGTCAGGAAGGCCAATGCCCCTGTCGGACTTTGACATCACCAACTTCGCCCAACTGATTCGTGGTGCCTTGGATCCCCACAAAAATGCTCTACACATTCTTTTATATGTCATAAAGAAAGACGGTGGTAGATGGATCGGGATCGTTTGTAATTTATACAAAATGCGCGGTAGCACTGTCATTTTTAGTATTGAAGCACGCCCAAACCAAGATATCGTGGGGACGTCCCATTGAAGGAGATCTTGCTGTATGGCTCTCAGCTCAACTAAGAAATTTTTTTCATATAGGTCTGTTAGTTTGCCCAGTAACCGAATACCTAAATAGGTAATATCATCTCTCTTCCAGCTGAAAGGGAAATCTTCCTGACAGAGATTGACTAGTGTAGTAGGCAGCGAAACATTAAGTGCGAATGACTTTGAATAATTAATTTTTAAGTTTGAGATGAGTCGGAATTGTTCAAGGACTTGCATCAGGTTCGGCAAGGATGTCAAAGGGGGTGAGAGAAAAAGCAGAATATCATCCGCAAAGGCTGCGAGTTTATATTCTCTTTGGTGTATCTCAATGCCTTTTATATTTGGATCTGCTCGGATGCAACGCAGGAGAGGTTCCGAAGTGAGGATGTATAGTAGGAGAGAAAGGGGGCAGCCATTATGGATGGGGAAGGCATCCGACAAGTGGCCATTGACCCGGACTCTATCTTTTGGGTTCGTGTATAGTGCCCCAATAAAAGCCTGCATACAGATCCCCAAACCAAGGGCTTCCAATACTGCTTCCATGTAGTCCCAGGCCACTCTGTCGAAGGCCTTCTCCGCATCCATCGCAAGAGAAAAACCTCACATTTGGAAGAAGCGAGCCAATGATGTAAGTTGAGGGCCTTAATGGTGTTATCCCTGGCCTCTCTGCCAGGGAGAAAGCCAACCTGGTCAAGACTCACCCATGCCGACAGATGACAGGATAATCGATTTGCAAGAATTTTGGAGAAGAATTTCACATCTACATTTAGAAGTGAGATCGGTTGATAATTCATAACATCAGAGGGGTCTTTATTCTCTTTCAGTATTACAGAGATATATGCTTCTAATAGCGTCTCAGAGAGGTTAGGGGAACCCTGTAGAGAATTGAAGGCCTTGATAAAACCTGGCGCCAGAAGATCTGCAAAGCACTTATATTGTGCCGTAAAGCCATCCGGCCCTGGGCTTTTGCCGGGCTTTGTGGTTTTTAAAGCTTCTGCCCATTCTTCTGACGTCAACGGTGATTCCAAGGACTGCTGTTCTTCTACCGATAGTGCCTGGGGGCTGTATCTGTGAAGAAAGTCCCTAATTAGGTCTGCTCGTGTGTTTGCCAAAGCAGCGTCATCTTCACTTGCTCTGATGTTATATAGCTTGCTATAAAAGGTGTGATTTTGTCCAGCTATGTCTTCATTTTTAGAAGGTTCCCTCCATGCTTATCCCTTATATGATGAACCGTGGAGGCTAGGGTGCGTCTCTGCGTAAATCTAGCTAATATTTTCCCTGGCTTATTACCTTGCTCATAAAACAATTTCTGTGACAACATTCGTTTAAATAGCTCTTCTCGCAAAAGTGCCCTTGCGTCTGCTAGCTCAGCTGCTACCTTAATCGCTAGTGAGCCTTTGTGTTGTGTTTCTAGCTTTGAGATCTTTTCTGTCAAGGTTCGGATTAGCGTCTGGTATTCTTTTTTCTTCCTGGCTGCGATGGCCATCAAGTGGCCTCGTGCGACACATTTGTGTGCCTCCCATTGAGTCATGGGGAACACACCTGGGGTGTCATTTTGACGAAAGTAATCCTTAATAGTTTGTTTGATGGTGGCCAGGTCCCCAAGATCAGTAAGAAGGAGCATCCATTCTCCAAATGTTGGTAGATTTCTCTCTCTGTAGGAATCGTAAGGTCAGAGTAATCGGGTGGTGGTCGATTAGGACCATGTTTTCGATTGTCGCATCATACAGATATTTTTGGTCTTTTTGAGGAATGAAAATATAGTAAAGCCTCGAGTAGCAGTTATGGGGGGTGAGAAGAATGTATAGTCTCTTCCCCGCAGGTTCAGGGTGCGCCATGTATCATGGAGTGCAAGAGAGGCTAACTCTAATTTTGCTTGCCTTAATGCCGAAAAAGGGAGTGAAGAAGTCCCTGTGGATGTATCAAGGATAGGATCCAGAGCTATATTGAAGTCCCCTCCCAGGATTAGAAGGCCGGACCTAAATAGTGTGAGTCTGAGTAGAGTTTCTTTCAAAAAGGAGACTTGTTTAGAGTTGGGACAGTAAATGTTTGCCAGCGTAACTGGCCTATCTTTCCATATTCCTTTAAGGAAAATGAACCTACCCTCTGGGTCAGCCATCTGGTCTGTGAGGTGAAATGTGAGTGACTTTGCGAGTAAGATTGCTACCCCTTTCATCTTAGAACCAGCACAGGTTGCATGATATGCGTCTGGGTATCGTTTGTTAGGCGTTGAATGGAGCCTGATTTGAAATGGGTTTCTTGGAGAAAGATGACTTGGGCCCTATGCCTGTGTACTTCTGTCATAAGACGCCTGTGTTTCTCAGGGATATTAAGGCCCTTAGTATTCAAGGAAAAGACCTTGAGAGATAGAAGGGCTGAAGACTGCATAATAGAAGGCATATTCATTTGATCTGATGTAGCACCACCTACACCCCTAGGCTATAGATGGAGAGGGTATATGGGGAAAAGCGACAAAGAGGAAAGAAAACAAATAAGATCAGATAAAGAATAGTAATAAGAGAAGATTCTACGTCTACCTTAACCCTGTACAAATTGTGTCAGGCGATCTAGACAGGGATTCCTACCCTTACAAAGAGGGTACCCCAGTTACAGGGTTCTTACGTATAATACCAGAGGTATTTCTAGTCCTGCTGAACTACCTAAAAAGGATGGTGGATAAGTTTGATGTTAAGATAATGTAATACTATGCCAGGATTTTCAAGGTAGGGTCCCGCCTCTCTTGAGGGGGGTTGAGATCTAGCACCCAAACGGTCTTATCTGCCCTACCATCCAGAGACTCCAGGTTATGGATATAGCTTGTTTGTAGGAAACCCCTTAGAGGTAAAGAAGGAGGCATGCTGCGTGGGCCTGGCCAAAACAGGTGTGCCGAGTCCCCTGCAGCGCACCTCCAGCCATCGAAGCCGCGACTCACATTGAGCTCAATATAGCTATACAAGTTCGCTAGTCGGTCAATTCCTCATGATGCTTGATCGCCTGATCATTGATAATGATGACCCCGAAGGTTTCCCATTTCAGGACAGCAACCCTCAGCAATGTCCTGGGTGTGGGGGTCCCCTGGGAATGTTTCCTACTCACATATGCCCATCAAAGTTATACTCATATCTACGAGACCTAGAAGAACAAACTGTGTTGAGTAACCTTATTGAACACTAACAGATAGAATTATAACTCATATGAAACCTTTAACACTTTATCATGAACGCCATGGGTACGTCTTCGGGTCTGTGCCCCCCCTCTGTTTACTTTCCTTATTTTAGCAGGGGGAGTTCACAGATCCCGGCTACCCTGTCATGGGCACAGACCTTTAGCTAGGACGTTAAAGGTGCAACAAGGTTTTCAAGAGAATGAACCCTCCAGTCTCCCCAATGGGGATGAGCCGAACACCCCCCGGTTCGGTTCGCACCAGAACTTGCGAACGGACCGATAGTTTGCGCGAACTTTCGAACCCCGTTAAAGTCTATGGGACTCGAACGTGAGAAATCAAAAATACAAATTTTAAAGGCTAATATGCAAGTTATTGTCCTAAAAAGGGTTTGGGGACCCGGGTCCTGCCCAAGGGTACATGTATTAATGCAAAAAAAGTTTTAAAAACGACTGTTTTTTCAGGAGCAGTGATTTTAAAGATGCTTAAAGTGAAAAAATAAAAGTGAAATATTCCTTGAAATATCGTACCTGAGGGGTGTCTATAGTATGCCTGTAAAGTGGCGCGTGTTTCCCGTGTTTAGAACTGTTCCTGCACAAAATGACATTTGTAAAGGAGTAAAAGTCATTTAAAACTGCTTGCGGCTTTAATGTAATGCCTGGTCCCGGCAATATGGATGAAAATCATTGAGAAAAAAGGCATGGGTACCCCCCCAGCCCATTACCAGCCCCCTTGGGACTTGTATCGATATTAACCGCTTCCTGACCGGCTCACGCCGATATACGTCGGCAGAATGGCACGGCTGGGCAAAAGTACGTACCCATACATCCTTCTGAATTCCCCGCCGTGCCATTGCGTGAGCGCCGCCGGGTCGCGGGTCCCGCGGACTCGATCGCTGTGGGGATACCCGCGATCGCCTCACGGAGAGGACGAACGGGGAGATGCTGATGTAAACAGCATCTCCCCGTTCTGCCTAGTGACAAGTGTCACTCAATCTCTGCTCCCTGTCATCGGGAGCAGTGATCAGCGTAGTGACACAGACAGCCCCTCCCCCCTACAGTTAGAAAACACTCCCTAGTACTGATTAACCCCTCCCCACCCCCTAGTGGTTAACCCCTTCACTGCCAGTGTCATTTACACAGTAATCAGTGCATTTTTAATCACACTGATCGCTGTATAAATGACAATGGTCCCAAAAATGTGTCAAAAATGTCCGATGTGTCCACCATAACGTCGCAGTCACAATAAAAATCACTGATCACCATTACTAGTAAAAAAAAAAATTATTAATAAAAATTCCATAAAACTATCCCCTATTTAGTAAACGCTATAACTTTTGCGCAAACCAATCAATAAACGCTTTTTTTTTTACCAAAAATATGTAGAAGAATACGCTTTGGCCTAAACTGAGGAAAAAAAATGTTTTTTTATATATTTTTGGGGGATATTTATTATAGCAAAATGTAAAAAATAATAAGTTTTTTTCAAAATTGTTGCTCTTATTTTGTTTATAGCGCAAAAAATAAAAATCGCAGAGGTGATTAAATACCACCAAAAGAAAGCTCTATTTGTGGGAAAAAAGGACGTTAATTTTGTTTGGGAGCCACGTCGCACGACCGCGCAATTGTCAGTTAAAGCGACGCAGTGCCGAATCGCAAAAAGTGCTCTGGTCAGGAAGGGGGTAAATCCTTTCGGGGCTGAAGCGGTTAAGAGGAACCCCGCACCCAAACTAAAAAAAGGAAAGGCGTGGGACTCCCAGGCCCTATATACTAAGACAGGGACTGTAGGTTTGTTCTTAAGTAGAATCTGTTTGTAATTTTGAACTGGTACATTTTTAAAGTGTAGCTCCAGCCAAAAAATCTATTTTTAAGCTTTTTGGAAAACATAGGGAAGGGTTATCACCCCTGTAACCTTTGTTTTGCTGTCTGTGCACCTGTTCAGAAGATTTCACCTCACTTTCTGTTCCAATGACAATTGGATATTGAAAATTTGGGGTTTTTAAGGCAAACAAGGATTGGTGATAAATCAGTGGAGACACCTTTTTCCCATAATAACTCTTACAGGAGAGAAGTTCCCTTCCTAGAGGTAGATTTCCTCTCACTTCCTGTTGTCTCCTACTGTTTGGAAGTAGGAGTCATTTGTAAGATGGATGTTTGAAAGTAGGGGCCTGCCCTATATACTCTGCAGAAATGTGGGCCTTAGGTGTTGGTGTTGCCACACCAATGTAAGCCCTCACAGTTACTCTTAGTGGGCGCAGGAACAGGCCCTGCTGTGAAATATTAGATCAAGAATTGTAATTACATGCTCCTGTTGAACAGGGGCAGAAAATTTGGGCCTTAGACACAGGTGCTGGTGCCACAACACTGCAAAACCTCACAGAAACTCTAGTTGGAGTGCATGAATGAGCCCTGCTGCAAAGTATTGCATCAAAAATTGTAATTACACGCCCCTGTTAAACAGGGGCAGAAAAATTGGGCCTTAGCCACTGCTGCCACAACACTGCAACCCCTCACAGATACTATAGTTGGAGCGCAGGAATGAGCCCTGCTGCAAAGTATTGCATCAAGAATTTTAATTACACGCCCCTGTTAAACAGGGGCAGAAAAACTGGGCCTTAGCCACTGGTGGCAGTGCCCAGAACCAAAAATATTCGTACAAGCTATCAGCATGAAAATTGAAGAGGAAGAGGATAGTCACTCAGCATAACAGGATACTATAGTTGGGACGCAAGAATGGGCCTTGCTGCAAACTATTGCATCAAAAATCGTTTACACGCCCCTGTTAACCACTTCAATACCAGGCACTTAGACACCTTCCTGCCCAGGCCAATTTTCAGCTTTCAGCGCTGTCGCAATTTGAATGACAATTGCGCGGTCATGCTACACTGTACCCAAACAATTTTTTTATCATTTTGTTCCCACAAATAGAGCTTTCTTTTGGTGGTATTTGATCACCTCTGCGGTTTTTATTTTTTGCGCAAAAAATAAAAAAAGGCCAAAAATTGTGCAGGAATGAGCCCTGCTGCAAAGTATTGCATCAACAATTGTAATTACACACCTCTGATAAACAGGGGCAGAAAAATTGGACCTTAGCCACTGCTGCCACAACACTGCAACCCCTCACGGATACTATAGTTGGAGCGCAGAAATGAGCCCTGCTGCAAAATATTGCATCAAAAATTGTAATTACACCCTCCTGTTAAACAGGGTCTGAAAAATTGGGCCTTAGGCATTGGTGCTGGTGCCACAACACTGCAACCCCTCACGGATACTTAGTTGGAGCGCCAGTTAGTCACTCAGCATCAACATAGGCAGTCTTGAAGGGATCTCACATTAAAAAAAAAATTATTTGGTTACATCAGCATCAGGTGCTTGGTAGCTGGTGATCCAAGACTGATTCATTTTTATGAAGGTCAGCCGATCGACCGATTCGGTGGACAGGCGCACCCTGTGATCGGTTACAAAGCTTCCAGCAGCACTGAATGTGAGTTACGAAAAAACGCTGGATGCAGGACAGGCCAGTAGCCCAATTGCATACTGTGTAAGCTCTGGCCAGTGATCCATTCTCAAGACCCAGTAACCCAGAGGATTTTCGGTGGGAAAGGTGTCCAAGTCTGATCTTGCCGCTAGGTATTCCTGCACGTAAATCAGACACTGGCGATGGTTGCTGGAACCGGTCATACCTTGGGGCTGCAGACTTTTAAATGGTCTGAACGCATCGGTCAGAAGACCAACTTCTCCACCGTTCATTCTGTGACTGACCGAAGCCTCAGCAACACGTTGTCCAGGACCAGGAATTTGTAGCCTCCCAGGCTCTGGAAATGCATTGCACAAACCTTTCTGCAAGGCCTCCCAAAGATGTTTCATCCTCTGCTCCCTCTGCGACGGCAAGATAAGGTCTGCAACCTTACCCTTGTAACATGGATCAAGGAGGGTTGCCAGCCAGTAATGATCACTCTCCTTGATACCACGAATACGAGGATCCTTTCGCAGGCTTTGCAGGATCAGGGAGGCCATGCAGAGTAGGTTTGCTGAGGCATTAGGTCCAGAGTCCTCTGGGTCACTAAGTACAACATGATCCGCAGCCACCTCCTTCCAGCCACGTACATGTCCATGAGTTTCTTGGGACTTTAAATGATTTCTTGAAGACTGCTGCTGATGCTGAGTGCCGGGCTCCACCTCCATGCTGACACAATCCTCCTCCTCCTCGTCCTCTTCCTGTGTGATCGGTGGGCACGCAGGAACACTGTCTGGATAAAGGGGGCCTTGAGAGGTAAGGAAGTCCTCCTCTTCCTCCCTTTGTTCTGCCTCAAGTGCCCTGTCCATTATTTCACGCAGCATGTGCTCCAACAGGTGGACAAGGGGGACAGTGTCACTGATGCATGCACTGCTCACCATCCTCGTGGCCTCCTCAAATGGTGACAGGACAGTGCATGCATCCCTGATCATAGCCCACTGGCGTGGGGAAAAAAAACAAGCTCCCCTGACCCTGTCCTGGTGCCATAGTCACACAGGTACTCATTGATGGCCCTCTGCTGCATGTGCAGCCACTGCAGCATGGCCAACATTGAGTTCCACCTGGTGGGCATGTCACAGATTAGGCATTCCTTTGGCAGGTTAAATTCCTTTTGGAGGTCAGCCAGCCGAGCACTGGCATTATATGACTGGCGAAAATGCACACAGACTTTCCTGGCCTGCCTCAGGACATCCTGTAAGCCTGGGTACTTGCCCAAGACCTGCTGCACCACCAAGTTAGGGCCGTGAGCCAAACAGGGCACATGGGTCAGTTGTCCCTGTCGGAGGGCAGAGAGGAGGTTGGTGCCATTGTTGCAAACCACCATTCCTGCCTTAAGCTGGCGTGGCGTCAACCACCTCTAAACCTGCCCCTGCAGAGCTGACAGAATCTCTGCCCCAGTGTGGCTCCTGCCCCCCAAGCACACCAGCTCAAGCACTGCATGGCATCTTTTTGCCTGCGTACTTGCATAGCCCCTTGAACGCCTATGGAGCACCGCTGGTTCCGAGGACAAATCAGCACAGGAACAGGCCATGGAGGAAGAAGAAAAGGAGGGGTGGAGGAAAGAGGTGTGTCAGAATCACCACTAGTAGCATTTTGGAGGCATGGTGGCGGAACAACCTCCAACACTACTGCACCCTTTCCTGCATCCTTCCCAGCTGCCAGCAGAGTCACCCAGTGGGCCGTGAATGATAGGTAACGTCCCTGTCCATGCCTGCTGGACCATGAGTCAGCAGTAATATGCACCTTACCGCTGACCGCCCTGTTCAGCAAGGCCAAGACTTTGCCTTCCACATGCCGGTAGAGAGCTGGAATCGCCTTCCGTGAAAAAAAGTGCCGTTTTGGAACCTGCCACTGAGGAACCGCACATTCCACAAACTCACTGAAGGGGGCAGAGTCTACCAACTGAAAAGGCAGCAGTTGAAGTGCTAGCAATTTAGCCAAGCTAGCATTCAACTGCTGGGCATGTGGATGGCTGGGAGCTAACTTCTTTCGGCGGTGCAGCAGCTGGGGCAGGGAAATTTGCCTGGTACAATCGGACGTTGGTGTACCGATAGCAGATTGCCCGCAAGTACTTGGCAGTGACGCACCTAATTCTACACCTTCATTCCTCTCAGTGCAAGTTTCTGAGAGGACTGAAGGTATAGTGGGGTTGGAGATCCCAGTTGATGAGGAGCAAGGAGGGGTCCACTTTGTTCTTTGGTGTGGGTCTTTTATGTATGCTTGCCAACGGACTGCATGGCAGGTCGACATATGTCTGGTCAAGCATGTGGTGCCCAAGCGGCTGCTGTTTTGGCCACGCGAGATACGCTTCAGAGATATGTTGCAAATAGCAACGGTGTGATCTGCTGTACATGTCTCAAAAAAGGCCCACACCAAAGAACTTTTGGAATAACGCGCAGAGACAGCAGCGCCCTGCACATGCGGAGCTCTGCGGTGTGATGCAGTCAGTTGGCTGCCCTTAAGCTGGCCCCTGGAGGGCATCCTGCCCTGTTGGAGATGTGCCGCCTCCTCCTCCTCTCTCCTATCAGGCACCCATGTAGAGTCAGTGACCGCATCATCCCCTCCCTCCTCATCACTGGAGCAAACCTGGCAGTATGCTGCAGCTGGGGGAACATGACTGCCAGTTTGCTGTCCTTCTTGGGCACCCACTCTCTCTGGGCTCACGTAACTGCCTTCCTCAAGCTGGGTACCATCATCTGAGCCCTCAAAACGCTGCGCATCCTCCCTTCAGCATGTACCCAACACTGTGGTCAAACAGTACAGGGGACTCTTCAGGACATGGTGGGGCTAGGGAAGGAGTGACTGATGCCATTAAGCCGAGGGAAGAGGCCGCTTTGGCAGACAAAGTACCCTGAGCCTGGGTGAGATAGTATGAGGAGGATGAGGATGGCTTGGTCATCCACTCCACCAACTCTTCTGCATGTTGTGTGCTCAACACGACCAGCTCCCGAAAAAAAGGACAAGCGTGCCCCATGGCCACGTGCTGAGGATGCACTGTGTCCACAACCAGCACTGTTTGCTGTAGACACAGAGCCTGCTTGCCCTCTTTTAGTGGCACATGAGCATCTGCCTCTCCTTGGTGGCCTTCCATACATACTGTACAGTTAGATTAGCAAAACAACGCCTGAAATTTACTAAAATCAGTACACCAGGAATGGCCTACAGTAAGGTATAGGCTTGGCTAGACTATATATTTATTTATATATATATATATATATATATATATATATATATATATATATATATATACCGTATTTATCGGCGTATAACACACACTTTTTTCCCCTTAAAATCAGGGGAAAGTCGCAGGTGCGTGTTATACGCCGATCCCCTGCGATCCGAGCTGTCAAAATAACAAAATCGCGGACCGCGATTTGAAAATGGCGCAAGGCTGCACTGGGGCAAGGCTGCACTGGGGAAGGCTGCACTGGGGCAAGGCTGCACTGGGGCAAGGCTGCACTGGGGAAGGCTGCACTGACATGGCTGCACTGACAAGGCTGCACTGACAAGGCTGCACTGACAAGGCTGCACTGGGGAAGGCTGCACTGACATGGCTGCACTGACATGGCTGCACTGACAAGGCTGCACTGACAAGGCTGCACTGGGGAAGGCTGCACTGACATGGCTGCACTGACAAGGCTGCACTGACAAGGCTGCACTGACATGGCTGCACTGGGGCAAGGCTGCACTGAGAAGGCTGCAATGATGGGCATTTAAATGTAAGTTTTTTTTCCCTTCAACTTCCCTCCTAAAAGTTTTTTTTCCTTAAAATTCCCTCCTAAATTGGGGTGCGTGTTATACGCCGGTGCGTGTTATACGCCGATAAATATGGTATATATATATATATATATATATATATATATATATATATATATATAGACAAGCCTGTATATATATTTATTAAATGCACTGAGCTCAGTGACCTGCCTGGCTGAAAGTGTCTTTGAACACGCACTCAGGCAATGGCCTAGTCACCTTGTCCGGATCTGCGGTCATGTACCCCGGAGCCTAGGGTTACGTTTGATTTTCAATAGCTAGATGTACCTGAGCTTGTCTCCTAGAACAGGATACATCACACCGTTCAACCATCACACACATTCAACTGCCAAAGTCAAGTTCTGTTACTAATAGGGTCAAACTTGGTGGTAATAAATCTCAGGGGTAACCGCACAGTTAGTATTGGTGTTCCGTGTTTGCTAGGAAGTGGGGGGGAGTGAGTGTAGCGATGGGTCAAGGGTCAGCTTACCGCCTCGTTCATTGTGTCAATAATGATCTGTCCGTCGCCAAACAGATGATGGTGAGGTCCGCGGGCTTTCTTCCGTCTCAATGTCTCCCTGCACACTTGGCGGAGTATCTGGGGAGGGCCTGCGCCGTCTTTGCCGATTCTTCTGCAATAATGGAGTGTTCTCTGGCTGGGTGGGGATCCAGGGATCTGGTTGAAGAAATGCACTGTATCAGTCAGGGACGTTGACAGGTGGGATACCAAGGGTGTCACAAAATTGTTGCAGGTCTGCAGGTGTTCTTAATAATGCTGTGCGATTTCCAGCCCTTGCCTGAAGGCAGAAGGGGAATTTCCAGCGATAAGGGATGCGTCTCATAGGACTTGTAGTAGGGCGCGCAGATCTCTCCTGTGCTGCAGCGTTATGGAGGAGAGATCCTGGAATAGCTGGATTCGCACTCCCTCATGTTCCAGGTTTGCATGGTTTGTTGCTAGCCGCAGGATTTCTTCTTTTTGTATAAAATTCACTAGGCAACAAACTGTGTCTCTAGGCGGGTCAGTTTCTCTGCCTCTGGGCCGCAGTGCTCTGTGACATCTCTCCATTTCCACTGGGGTGTCAGGTGGTCTGCCTAGCAGCGTGTTAAATTTTGCCCAGACTACGGCTTGAAGTTGAGGCCCCTCCACCGACTCCGGTATCCCTCTTATTCGCAGGTTACGTCTGCGGCCCCTATTATCCAAGTCCTCTAAATGCCTATGCATCTCCATGAGGTGCTGGGCTTGAGCAGTGGAGGCACGTTGGACTTGCTGGATGGCCACCCCATGTGTCATGGCGACCGACTCTGCGTGTTCCATCCGAGTAGCTACTGTTCTTATCTCAGTTTTCAAATCTGAAATTGCGGCAAACAGGGAGTTCTTAATGTCCATTGCCACTTGCTGTAAATGAGCCAGACATAGCGGGGAAGAGGGATACGAGGTGTGCATACCTTGCAGGGGTCCTGCATGGGAGGCAGAGAGAGTCGCTTGGTTTACTGTGCTGGAGTCTGAGGCCTGAGGTGCAGCCTGTGAGTCAGCATGCTGTGTGCGGAACATTGCGGGTATGTTCCTGCTTAGTTGAGTTGATGAATCTAGCTGTGACCGGGTGGTCGACTGGCTTTTCCCAGTCATCTTGGCGGTTTAGTGCTGAGGGAATTTCGCTGATGTGAGCTATTCAGCGGAGCTCTCCAACTATGCTGCCATCTTGCTCCGGTGCCAGGCCACACCCCCTGCCTTGAATATAAATAATACATCGGTATGGAACTAAGCTGCCCTGTGTACAATACTGAGCAAGCGTGTAGACATACTAACAATGACGCCTGACATGTTTCGGACCATGTAGTCCTTCTTCAGAGGCTTATGTCATATTGAGTACTCTATAAGTATATTATACATTAGTAGCATGGTAAACTAGTATATCAATATAGCAAAAATATCAAAGAAAAGAAAAAAGAAAGATACGCATATATTAACACATGGTATGAAAAACACACAGCAAAAAGAGATTGTACTTACAAGAATGACCGAAATCATTGATACAGACAACCAGGGATCTGATGGTCTATGCTCCCATAAATCAGATGGTGACCATGGTAGACCCAGATGGTAAAGCAGGGTAATGCCGCGTACACACGATTGCACATTCTGACAACAAAATCCATGTTTTTTTTCAGACGGATGTTGGCTCAAACTTGTCTTGCATACACACGGTCCCACAAATGTTGTCGGTAATTTCAAACGTCAAGAATGCGGTGACGTACAACATGTACGAAGAGCTGAGAAAAATTAAGTTCAATAGCCAGTGCAGCTCTTCTGCTTGATTCCAAGCATGCGTGGAATTTTGTGTGTCGGAATTGTGTAGACACAATCGGAATTTCCAACAACGGATTTTGTTGTCGGAAAATTTGAGATCCAGCTCTCAAATTTTGTTTGTTGGAAATTCCGACGGAAAATGTCCGATGGAGCCTACACACGGTTGGAATTTCCGACAACAAGCTCCCATCGAACATTTCAACCATGTGTACGCTGCATAAGAGGGCGTGCAGGAAGAGTGAAGAAAGCAGATAGGTGGCCACTGTTCCAGCTGCAAGGACCCTAGGCATAGGAGCGAGCTTCAGCCAAAATCTTGCCAACAATTGGTTAAGTCTGGGTGGGTAATACAATGGAGTGTTGTATATTCATCTGTATGTATATAAGAAAAGGGAGCATAAAAGAGGAGGTGAACAGGACTCATTGTAATAGACTGCATTAGGTCAGGTGCAAAGCTGAATAGATCAAGTATTAGGAGCAGTAGAGACAAGGGAGTATTAGGTATTCCCAATATGTTCCACCCAAGGATGGAGGGGATAAATAAAAGGCATGGAGCAAGTAAGAGAGAGTTGTTTGAAAGTGGAGAATCATATCTTTCACATACCTCCGCTTCATATATCCTATGGTGCCTTCTCCCCACAGCTACCACAACATCACTATAGCTGTCTGTGGTGCCAGGTAATATACACCTGGACAGTTTAATTTCAACCAATCGTGCACAGTGAGGCGCAAACAGGAAGAGACCTGCACAGGGGCAAGTTCCACAGGGCAAAGGATGTCCAAAGTGAGGCCCTGGGGGGAGGCATCAACAGAGGACCCCCGGGCAGTGGCGCAAAGTCACCAAGCTGCATAGCTTCACCAGGGATGGAAAAACTGCCCTATACAGAATGTGTCTGTGTAGATACACAGACAACGGTCTAGAGAACAATCTGTGAGAGCTGTGACCCCTGGTGGCGATCAAGAGAGGCTCACCCTGCAGCACCTTGTTGTGTACATCCCAACCTATTAATAGACAACAAATGGAAAATGACAAAGCAATCAATAATGACATTGTACATTCAATAAAATACAGTATATAACAAATATAATCCAAATTTATAGTCTATAGTTCGAGCACAGATATAACGGAATAAGTTCAAGAGAACATTTAAACATATATGTGTGTGACGTCAGAAATGGTATTTATTTATAGATCTAATTCACAGACACCTGACTGGGATCCCGCTAAGTACGGTTTGAAGTTAATCACTTCAATACTGGGCACTTTCACCCCCTTCTTGCCCAAGACAATTTTCAGCTTTCAGCGCTGTCGCACTTTGAATGACAATTGTGTGGTCATGCAACACTGTTCCCCAACTAAATTTTTATAATTTTCTTCCCACAAATAGAGCTTTCTTTTGGTGGTATTTGATCACCTCTGTGGTTTTTCATTTTTGCGCTATAAACGAAAAAAGACCGACAATTAAAAAAAAAAAACTGATGGGCACTGATAGGCGGCACTGATGGGCACTGATAGGTGGCACTGGATAGGCAGCACTGATGAGGAGCTACTGACAGGCATTACTGAGTGGCACTGATTGGCACTTTGATGGGGCACTGACAGGCATTATTGATGGGCCACTGATTGCCACTTTTTTGGGCACTGATTGGCACTGTTGTGAGCACTAATCGGCTTTCTTATGGGCACTGACAGGCGTTTATAGAGGGGGACAGGCTGGCAGGTGATGAGCACTGATTGGCACCTTTTGATGGGGGCTGTGCTGATAATCAATGTGCTGATTATCAGCACAGACCCCCCCCCTCTGACAGGGAGAGCCTCCGATCGGCTCTCCCTGTCAGCGTGAACCGAGAAAAGCCATTTACCGGCACTTCCTGGTTCACGCGATGATCAGCTGTGATTGGTCACAGCTGATCACGTGGTAAGAAGCCTCTGTCCGAGGCTCTATACCACGATCGGAGTTGCGGTGTGTCAGACTAACACACAGCACCTCCAATCGCTGCACTCTGTGCCCCCATGGGCGCGCGCCAGCTCTGTTATCCTGATCACGTCATGTGACATCCGGTCAGGATAACACAACCACTTTGTTGACGTCATATTGCTATATGGCGGGCGGCAAGTGTTTAAGGCCTCATTAAGGCCTGGTGGTGAGGTGGCTTTCAGATGGAAAATCCACCTTAATTCACTCTGTAGGAGTAATTTGTTGGAGTCACCGCCCCTTGGATTGTCACAGATGTGATCCAGTGCAAGGAATCGCACTTTAGGGATGCTATCACCATGCACTGCACGGCTGTGCCTTCCAATGGGTAGGCTGGGAT
Source organism: Lithobates clamitans (assembly GCA_037952925.1). Taxonomy (NCBI): domain Eukaryota; kingdom Metazoa; phylum Chordata; class Amphibia; order Anura; family Ranidae; genus Lithobates; species Lithobates clamitans. The sequence continues at coordinate 1,621,687 of JBBGZY010000645.1, forward strand.
CTTTTTTACTTATGCTGACTACATGTCAGTATATTCTTCACCATAGTTCGAGTTTTGTTTTTCCCACATAATAACATCCTCATTCACATGACAATAAATAGACCACGCCTGCGGTACGACAGTTCAAAAATATTTTGGTTTAAACTTGTCTCTATTTGGCAGATTGACATGATTTCTTGTGTCCATGTATTGGCAATAGCCACAGTTACCACACATAAAGGTCCCTATAGTTTTTTTGTGTTCGGATTTTCTTAATTTGTATTCGCTGTGGACAAGTTTGTCCCGTAGAGAAGGAGCCCTTCTATATGAATTTTGTGGTTGGTCAGACGTACACACGAGCGGAATGTCTGACAGAAAACGTCCGACGGAAGCTTTTCATCGTCTATTCCGATCGTGTGTATGCTTCATCTGACTTTTTTTTTTGAAAATTCTGACGGACCTAGAAATGGAACATGTTCTAAATATTTCCGACGGAACCAATTCCTATCGGGAAAACCGCTCGTCTGTATGCTGTTCCAATGGACCAAAAATGGCACATGCTCTGAAGCAAGTACGAGACGTAAGCTATTGGCTACTGGCTATTAAACTTCCTTTTTCTAGTCCTGTCGTACGTGTTGTACATCACCTCGTTCTGGACGGTCAGACTTTGATGTGACCGTGTGCATGCAAGACCGCTTGAGCGGAATTCCGTCGGAGTTCCGTCTGAGAAACCTTCGGAGTTTTTTCCGACGGCAAAACGTAGCTGTTTTCACAGAACACCAACAGCGTATACACTACGGTACACAACGAGTTGGCTGTTTTCACAGAACACTGGCTAAGGAGTAAAAAAAGTTGTCGCCACCTTGGAGGCGGCCATGTTGTTGGTTACTAGAGGGTGGATTAACAATGTCCACTCATTATATTGTGTACCGTAATGTGAAAATAGTCAAGTCGTCGAAAACTGCAAATACTTCTGTTGGAGAGTCACTGGAAGTGACGTAATTGGAGATTTTGACGAGTTTGCTCTTTTGACAGAACACTGGTCAGCTGAGACTTGTTTGTTCCACTTCTAGCAGCTACTTCCTTCACTGGTTGCCAGGAATGCCTGCTGCCTGGCGTATAGCAACCAGTTCCAACAGTGAAGCATGGTGGTGGCAACATCATGCTGTGGGGGTGTTTTTCAGCTGCAGGGACAGGACGACTGGTTGCAATCGAGGGAAAGATAAATGCGGCCAAGTACAGGGATATCCTGGACGAAAACCTTCTCCAGAGTGCTCAGGACCTCAGACTGGGCCGAAGGTTTACCTTCCAACAAGACAATGACCCTAAGCACACAGCTAAAATAACGAAGGAGTGGCTTCACAACAACTTTGTGACTGTTCTTGAATGGCCCAGCCAGAGCCCTGACTTAAACCCAATTGAGCATCTCTGGAGAGACCTAAAAATGGCTGTCCACCAACGTTTACCATCCTACCTGACAGAACTGGAGAGGATCTGCAAGGAGGAATGGCAGAGGATCCCTAAATCCAGGTGTGAAAAACTTGTTGCATCTTTCCCAAAAAGACTCATGGGTGTATTAGATCAAAAGGGTGCTTCTACTAAATACTGAGCAAAGGGTCTGAATACTTAGGACCATGTGATATTTCAGTTTTTCTTTTTTAATAAATCTACAAAAATGTCAACAATTCTGTGTTTTTCTGTCAATATGGGGTGCTGTGTGTACATTAATGAGGAAAAAAATGAACTTAAATGATTTTAGCAAATGGCTGCAATATAACAAAGAGTGAAAAATTTAAATGGGCCTGAATACTTTCCGTCCCCACTGTATATATTATTTACATTCAGAAACACAGTATAAAGTCTAGCATATACTCAATGGCTCCCCTTAGGTTGTAATTCAGAGTTCAACTTATGAGTGTAGCAGCAATGCTTAGCAAAAGAGGAAAATGGTGAAAGTTCTTTCAACTCCGGATATCTTCAGCTAGCCTGGTGTTTAAACTGCAGTATTTGTAATCCACAAAGACAAAGGAGAAGAAATAACTTTAGAGCAAAGAATATGCTGATAACGGCTTAACTGAAGAAATATTTCCACCTGTAGCTTCCTCCTTAAATGTGAGTGCAATACAGTACTGACCTTACAGCGCAGGGGAGAAAGACAAGGCCTCAAAGTCCAGCTGTATGATGCCTGTGAAGAAGTAGATTCACCTCCGTGGAAATACAAGTCCCACCAGCAGTCTGTAGAAAGAACTCACTCAGCAATTCTGTACTGGAATGGGCAGGTGCCCTCTCACCACAATAGACCCCAAGGGCTGTGAGGCTCCGTTCAAAATCCCCTCCTGGTGTCTTCGTCTATTGAAGATGGTGCCGCCGCGCAGTGCTGCAACTCCCGATGGTCTGAATGCAGGGGCTTCCAGTTGCTCTGAAGCGCAGGCTGGTCCGCTTGCTAGGATAGCAAGGATGTACCCCAAGATCCCTCAGAGATGGGCGATCCGGCACTCCGCTCTATAGGCCACAGTCTCTCACTCCTGGTCACAGACAGATGTCCTGCTGGCAGGTGTTGAATGGTGTCCAGAGAGGCTGAAAAACAGGCTGTGCCTCCCCTTTTATCACTTCTCCCAGCAGACAGTTCTGCATGCTTTGCATTGTCTGCCATGTAGTTCAGGGCTGATCCAGCTAACAGAGTCACTTCCTCCTCCAAACTACATCTCCCACAATACTTTGCTGAATTCCTTCTCAAGGGGTAAGGAAAAATCCTACCAAAGTCCAGCAGCCACTAGAGGGAGTCAAACTCATGTGAAACAACAACAAACTGTTCAACTATAATAACTATAGTAGCAAAACCTTGGCTAAACACTCCCCCCACTTAAACTCTTTGGTCCCCACTGGTTACCCACTTCAGCTTGCTGAAAAGGAAAGAACGCATTATTAATGATTTTTTTTCCCTAACCACAATCCAAATCTAGCAAATACTGACACACTTCTGGGTTTCCTTGGAACCATCTATACACACCATCAGTTAGTTCAACATCAGTCTTTGAACAGGCCAAGGCAATTGCCGTATCCCACCCATTGGTGTCAGAGGTTAGGAGTCGCCCCCTACCCAATTAACAGTGGGGGGTGTAGCATCAGGAGCTGATCTGCGAATGGTATGAATAAGTTCTTCAGAGCTCTCTCGCAGTGTGTCATAAGTGAGTCTCTTGGGAGGGTGCACATCCCGCCTTAACCGCTTTGGCGAACATGTTCCAGCAGTCTGTGTCAAATCTTTGGTTGTTTCATTAGCACTAGTCTGAACATCCAATTCTGGGGAAAGGTTTTCACTTGTAGTTTCAGCAGCTGATGAAGGTTCACCAACATCAGGGATTGGTAACAATTCACTAGAGAAGTCTATCAGGTCCCTAGTCTCTTGTTCAGGGACAACTCCTTCGACCTTGGGTCTGTCCACCCCCTGAAAAGGTGGCAATGTCTTGAACTCTGGTCCAAGGGACCTACAAATCATCTTATTTGTTTCCATTGGCCGTTGAGGTACCATCTTAGCTGTTTCTTTTGGCAGTTGAAGTACTGTCCTGGCTGTTTCTTTTTGCCGCAGTGGCAATGCTCTATAAGCTTCCATCCTTTTTTCTATCCTCTTCAAAGGGCTGGCTATTGAGCTGTCTTTGGCAGACCACAACCAGAAAGGCACATTTACCATCTCATCCTCCTCCTCCTCCTCTTCTTCTTCAATCCTCCTTCTTCCTGGTAAGGACACTGGACTAGAAACTTGGGAAAACACACAATCTTCTCCAAATTCCTCATCTTCTTCATCTGTCATATCAGCTACAGGCAACATTTCGTTTTGTGAGCCTGTTCAAGGTGGAGTTGGCTTTGGGGAAGGCTGTGGAGGTGCTTGAGGCACCCTCACTAAAACTGATAGTGGTAACAAGTGATTTCTGTGCCACATCTTCAACGGTCCCTTCTCCCCATCAGGTCTGATTTGATACATGGGTTGTTCACACAACATAAGGCTGTGGCCTCCAACACTCCTGTATCTTTACTTTCAAGTCAAAGTTTTGTTTATTCCGAGATTCCGAGGGAGGTGCCAAATACCAGGTCAGCAGGAAGACGAGCTTCTTTCCCAAACATAAGGCAATAGGGAGAGTAACCAGTAGCATCACTCTCTGTGCTAATGTAAGCACGCACCAGTGCTGCTATATGATTACCCCAATGCTGTTTCTTCTCTGGGGACAGAGTTCCCAACATAATTAGCAAAGTCCGATTGAATCGTTCAGGTTGAGGGTCTCCTTGAGGGTGATACAGTGTAGTACGAGACTTCTTGATGGCTGATGGATGAATCGACTCTCAAAGTCTCTTCCTTCCGTACAGGTAATCCATAGTGCACAAAAAACTTCTCCACGAGTACCTTAGCCACAGTGCTGGCCTTCTGATCTTTAGTAGGATAGGCCTGTGCATAACATGTGAAGTTATCAGTCACAACCAAGATGCTGTTTCTTCCACCTGTATTGGGTTCCAGGCACAGAAAGTCAATGCAAACCAGATTTAACGGTTCCTTACTCTGTAAGTGACCCATGGGGGCGGCCCTAACTCACAAAGTTTTCCGCTGGATACAAGTCAGACAGGAGTGACAGTAACTCTCTACCTCTCCCCTCATATTGGGCCAATAAAATCTATCTCTAATCAATTGAAATGTCCTTTCTGTTCCTAAGTGGCCATGGTCATCAGGTAAGGACATTAGGACAGTAGAACAATGTTTTTCTGGGAGAAACAGCTGCCACCTCTCCTCCTTGTCTCCAGACGGGCAACGCCGGTATAACACTCCGCCTCTGAGCTGTAATCGGTCCCATTCCCTGTGCAAAGTTTTTGCCACTCGTCCTTTCATCTTCTGGTCTAGGCCCTGACACAAGGCTCGCACTCCTTCTTCAGTTACATAAGTCCATTCCTCTGGGTCTTCCTCCTTCCTATGAGGCCTGTGGGACAAAGCATCCACATCTTGGTTCCAACTCCGGCCCGATACTTCAGACTAAACCGGAACCCTGCCAAAGCTGCTAACCACCTGTGTCCTGTGGCATCCAGTTTTGCCGAGGTTAAGATGTAAGTTAAGGGATTGTTGTCAGTCTTTACAATGAACTCAGCTCCATACAAATAGTCTCTCAACTTATCCACCACAGTCCACTTGAGTGCCAAAAATTCCAATTTGTGGACGGGGTAATTCTTCTCCGATGGGGTAAGGCTCCTACTCACATAGGACACCGGTCTCAATCCTCCATTTTGTTCCTGATACAGTACTCCTTCCAATCCTTCTCTACTAGCGTCCACATGCAACTCATAGGGCAGACCAGGGTCAGCGTAGGCCAAAACTGGAGCCTCTGTGAGACTTTTCTTCAACTGCCAGAACGCTTTTTCACATGGAGAGGTCCATTGGCTTTGGATAGACTCTCCTTTCTTGCGAGCACCACTCTTCTTGGGTCTGACTCCATCTTCTCCTTCTCCCGTGACCACTTGCAACAGCTAATTAAGGGGCCGAGCAATCTTAGGAAAGTTGGCCACAAATTGTCGGTAATAGGAGCAGAACCCCAGGAAAGATCTCAACTAGGTTACAGTTCTTGGTCTGAGCTAGGTGGTGACAGCTTCCAGCATTTGGGGATCTCTGGCGACTCCTCCTGCAGAGACAACATGGCCCAAATAGGGAACAGAGGTTCTGTAGAACTGGCATTTTTCCAGTGACAACTTCAATCCTTCCTCGTGGAGGCGGAGAATATCTTTTCTAGTCGAGCTTCGTGCTCTTGAAGTGTCTTCCCAAACACAATGATGTCATCCAAATACACCAGTACTTCTATGAGATTCATGTGTCCTACTGTCCTTTCCATCAAACGTTGAAAGGTTGCAGGAGCCCCCGACAAGCCCTGAGGCATCCGACTGAACTCGTAGACGGGAATATGAATGCCGTCTTCTCCTGATCTTCCGGGTGCATGGGAATCTGATAATACCCGCTTTTCAAGTCAAGAACACTAAACCACTTAGTTCCAGTAATGCACTGCAAAGCATCTTTGATACGGGGTGTGGTGTACTGGTCCAGGATGGTGCACCGATTCAGGGTCCGGTAGTCGATATACATGCGTAACGACCCATTTTTCTTCCTTACTACCATGATAGGAGATGCATGGGGACTCCGAGATTCCTGAATGACTCCTGACCTTTTCAACTCTGCCAGCTGCTCTCAAGTCTTCCAGGTCACTGAGAGGTATTCTCCTGGCCCGCTCTCGGAAGGGTTTGTCTTCCTGGAGCCAAATTCTATGTTGGGCAGTTCTTGCACATCCCACATCAAAATCATCTTTGAAAAACAGCTTCTCCCATCTCATCAGTTGAGACTTCATCCTTTTCTGTCAGGCAGGGGACAACACCTCCACACATCGCTGAAACTCCATCTGTAACTGTTGGCCATTCTTCAAATCCTTGGCTTCTTCGGGGAGTACAGGCGTGGTGGCACTCACCTGCCCCACCAGCATACTTGCTCCCAACGTAATAGGCTGATCAGTCACATTCTTCAAGCAGATGGGCACTTTCCTTCCTGTTCTGGACAGGTATCGGGTAGGAACCAGCTCAGGGACCATTTCTAGTCCAGCCGCCCTGGCTTGCTTATCCCTCTCCAGCACCACAAAGGGGCCCAGCTGGTCCCAAGTCAGCTTGATGGTGGCCTTCACATGAGCAACTTTCCCCGGCTGTAGTACCCTCTCTTTGGTCTCCAACTTCCACAACCGCCCCACTCCTCCTTTAGGGGCCTTCTTCTCCCTTGCCACTCACCGACAAGCTTTCAGTAACTGTGGATTAATTTTATTCTTAGTGGATCCATCTTTGCTCAGTACTGATGATAGCAGTCTTCTCACTAAGTTGGTATTGGTTCCTACTAGTATGGAATTCCACCCAGACCCAAGTGGTCTGGGACAAACGACAGCTAAGGTGTTGAAAGCCTCTTCTTTTCCGACAGCTGCTGGCCCAAAGGATATCTGGACAGGGATGTAGCCATCATATGGGCACCTAGCAGTTCCAATTCCCCAGATCTCGAGTTCTTCCAGCTTGCGTAGGGGAATATGGCTCAGGTGTTTGTCATAGAAATCCCGGTATAGTAGCGTGACCTGGTCCCCTGTGTGTAGTAAAGCCTTGGTATAGACGCTTTCTATTTGCACAGGCACAATCGGGGACAGCCCCACTAACTTTTCTGGGAAACTGGCAGCAGTATCCTGAGTGCAGTTAAGATTACAGTTCCTTTCCTTTAATGCACTCTGTGGGGACCTAACAGTGACCCTAGGTGGTGTTGCCAGACCGCCTTTGTTTGGGCTAGACTGACAAACTTTCTCAGGGGTGTTCTGATAGGACCTAACTGTGGCCCTAGGTGATGGTAAAGCATTGACCCCTGCCCCTGACTCCCTGGACCCCGGTGCCGTGTTACTTGACTGCAGGGATGACCAGAGTGATCAGGTCACCCCCTTCTTCTGTGCCCTCACTCTGGCCCTTCTCTTCCTTTTGTTTCCTGGAGCTCTGTTTCTCATCAGGGTTCTCAGTTGGCTCCCTCACTGAAACCCCCTGGAGTTTCCTGCCTGCTGGTCTTTCAGCAATTTCTGTAATAGCTTCACCAGCTCCTCCAACAGTTCAGCATTCACTTCCCTTTGTGGACACTGGACTTTGAAGTGTCTTAGATCACCACACTTGTAGCATTTCCGAATGCCCCCCGCTCAACCTGAGCTTTGGCCTGGGCTTCCATCACTTGTAACAAAGCTTGTTGTATCTGTTCTTTAACTTGAGCTCCACTTTCTGATGACCTGACGGGAGTAACTTTTGAGGTGGATTGCACTACAGAGGTCTTAGTGCGCTCCTCCCACTCAGACTCTTCATCACTCTCCACCACACTGGCATCCACCTGAATTGATTGTGCGACTATTTTCTCACTCTTCTGGGGTGCTTTTACTGCGAGTCAAGCCTCCTGATTCTTTTCATCTAGGAGAGCCTCCTCTTCTCTCAACAACCCCATCAGCTCGGAGTAAGAAGGGGCCTCTCGGGTACCCTTCAAGAGCAACTAGGCGACTCATGTCTAGATAGAATGAGGCAGGAGGAATCCCCTCCATTGGGCTTCCTGCTGCTGGACCGGTTGCATTTAGACTGCAGGCAGTTGGACTGCCTGCAAAGGGGCTCCCTGGTGGTGACCCAGGGGACTTCTCACCAGTCTCCTCCGGCAACTGTACTGGGATCACATGGCCATCCAGGCCTTCGGCTAGGCTCACAACCTTCTTCTGGAACTCCGCCGAACTACTCTCTTTCCATTCTAGAAGGACATAGCTACAATATTCCTCCAAGTCATGTTTCAGGACCAAGAGATAGGACCCCTGTTCTGGGACAGCCTTTCTCATCAACTGCCGTACCTCTCTATCAAACCACCAGACTCCTGGTAGCCTCAGAACCGTAATTTGTTCCAACCGACTCCCATACTCCTGGCTCCACTCGGTGGCAGTGGCTGAGTCCATGACATCTTCCACCCTGGACGCATCAACTGATCTGCTCAGGTACCCCAGATGGGATATCTCGGTGGGACCTCCAAATGTAGCGGTACCCCCATGAGGGCTGCTGATTGACTCTATACCCCACTGGCTAACCCGACTCTGCAGATCCTCTCTTACCTCTGACACCTTGGGTTCCATTCTGCAATGTGACGTTAGCAGTGAGAAACTCACACAATATCACTGAACCACTCAGAAAAGTTTACTAAAATAAGTAATGAAACACGATGAAGAGCATGAATAAACAAAAATTATGATTGACAACTGTTATCAATTAACCACTTCAGCCCCGGAAGGATTTACCCCCTTCCTGACCAGAGCACTTTTTACAATTTGTCACTGCCTTGCTTTAACTGCTCATTGCGCGGTCATGCAATGCTGTACCGAAACGAAATTTGCGTCCTTTTCTTCCCACAAATAGAGCTTTCTTTTGATGGTATTTGATCACCTCTGGGGTTTTTATTTTTTGCGCTATAAACGGAAAAAGACCGAAAATTTTGAAAAAAAATTATATTTTCTACTTTTTGTTATAAAAAAAATCCAAAAAACTAAATTTTAGTAATACATTTAGGCCAAAATGTATTCGGCAACATGTCTTTGGTAAAATAAATGTCAATAAGCGTATATTTATTTGTTTGCGCAAAAGTTATAGCGTCTACAAACTAGGGTACATTTTTTGGAATTTACACAGCTTTTAGTTTATGACTGCCTATGTCATTTCTTGAGGCGCTAAAATGGCAGGGCAGTACAAAATCCCCCCAAATGACCCCATTTTGGAAAGTAGACACCCCAAGGAAATTGCTGAGAGGCATGTTGAGCCCATTGAATATTATTTTTTTTGTCCCAAGTGATTGCATAATGACAAAAAAAAAAAAAAATTACAAAAAGTTGTCACTAAATGATATATTGCTCACACAGGCCATGGGCATATGTGGAATTGCACCCCAAAATACATTCAGCTGCTTCTCCTGAGTATGGGGATACCACATGTGTGGGACTTTTTGGGAGCCTAGCCGCGTACGGGGCCCCGAAAACCAATTACCGCCTTCAGAATTTCTAAGGGCGTACATTTTTGATTTTACTCCTCACTACCTGTCACAGTTTTGAAGGCCATAAAATGCCCAGATGGCACAAAACACCCCCAAATGACCCCATTTTGGAAAGTAGATACCCCAAGCCATTTGCTTTGAGGCATGTTAAGTCCAGGGAATATTTTATATTTTGACACAAGTTGTGGGAAAGTGACACATTTTTTTTTTTTTGCACAAAGTTGTCACTAAATGATATATTGCTCACACAGGCCATGGGCATATGTGGAATTGCACGCCAAAATACATTTAGCTGCTTCTCCTGAGTATGGGGATACCACATGTGTGGGACTTTTTGGGAGCCTAGCCGCGTACGGGGCCCCGAAATCCAATCACCGCCTTCAGGATTTCTAAGGGTGTAAATTTTTGATTTTACTCTTCACTGCCTATCACAGTTTCGGAGGCCATGGAATGCCCAGGTAGCACAACCCCCCCCCCCCCAAATGACCCCATTTTGGAAAGTAGACACCCCAAGCTATTTGCTGAGAGGCATGGTGAGTATTTTGCAGCTCTCATTTGTTTTTGAAAATGAAGAAAGACAAGAAAAAAAAACATTAAACTTGCCAAATTCATGGTGCTTACTTGCTGTGCTCTTCACAATCTTTGTGAAAGTCATGGAGAAGACTTCCACCAGGATTGGAATACATATTCAGAAGAGCCAGTAGTGATAGCAGCACAGGATATGGAAGAAAAGTGCAGTGAAATACGTCAAGCTCTGACGCGGCACCTCAACATTTAATTTCTTACCATTCATTTTTACAAGTTTTAATAAAGTATTACTGTATTGTTAATAAAGTGTTACATTAAATCAGACATACTCAAAAAAGTCTCTCATGAGTTTTATTTCACAAAAAAAAACTCTATATATTCTAGAAAGTCAAAATGTGAAAAATATATTTAAAAATAAGCTTTTTTTTAATAAAAACTTAACTAAAAATCTTTTTAACGAAACTTGTACAAGTGTACAATTCTGTGCTGCATGAAAGGCCCTACTGTCTGGGTGGTAACCTGGGATCACGACTGGCTCCAAGCACTTGAACAAGCTGACCCAGGACACCAAGGAAGACCTGGTTGAAGGTAGCCAACTGCTCCATCTGCTGCTGGGCGATTTCTGCCTTCTGGCGCATAGCTTCCTGTGCATCCTGACGCAGTGCCTGAAATCGCCTCTCAGAAAGGTTCTCAATCCTTTCCAGCTACCTTTCCTCTGATGCCCGCATATCCTCCATGACTGTGCGCAGATCCATCTGCAACTGTCTCCTTTCACCTGTAATATACAAAAGACCAGAATAGTTTTAGGAAGCATCAGTCCCACCACTGTAACCCCGTTTCTCATCTACCCCACCAGACTGTACCCCCTGCTCTCCTGTCCCACCTCTGTTCCCCCTGATATTCTGCCCCATCTCTGTTCACCCTGCTCATCTGCCCCGGCAATACACCTCCTTTCACATCTGCCCCACTGCTCTTCTGTCTACTGCTGAACCCCCTTCTCATCTGTTCCACCACTGTACCTCCTGCACATCTGACACACTGCTTAACCCCCTTCTAATCTGTTCCACCACTGTACCCCCTGCACATCTGCCACACTGCTGAACCCCCTGCTCTTCTCTTCCACCACTGTACCCCCTGCACATCTACCACACTGCTGATTTATTTTAAGAAAATGCACAATTACAACTATCATCATGTCTCACCAGTGTGCCAGGGTGCATTGGGCATACTCTGTGGTTGGCTACTCTGTGGTTGGCTACTCTGTGGTTGGCTTGAGGAAATAGTACTGGTGCTGCTGAAAGAGGTTGAAGGTCCATCGTTGGAAACGCTTGATGCATCATTGGAAACTCCATCACCTGTTTCTGAAAATGCACATATGGTTATATATATTTTTTAAATGGTTAGCAGAGCAAAATCCTATGTATAACAAAAAAAACTCACCAAAGGGGTCTATCATGGATTCCAGCATTGAAGTTGCAGAGTCTAGACCTCCCTCCCTGCCTTGGTTTGCTGGCCTAAGACCGTAAATGGCGTCCATGGCGTTGTACCTCTTCCAAGTACTCCGACTGTTTCCACTACGGCTGTTGTCGTCCTTAAATTTTTTATATTGGCCTTTAAGCTTCTTAAGCTTTGCCCTACATTGACCCGACGTGCGTTCAAATCCCTCAGCTGCCATCCGCTGAGAAATATCTTTGTACACCTTTTCGTTCCTTACTGATCCATCAAGCTCACTCTGAATAACGCTATCACAAATTATGCTTAGGAAAGTAGATAATTCCTGTGATGACCAAACATAGCTGTTGTTTGCAGGCATCCTTCTCCTTTAATTCTCCTTTATATGCAGTTTGTTTGGTGCTTTCCTCTGACATCATCATAGCACAGCAGAGTGTTTTGTGTCAGCCAATCAGTGGAAAGTATCGTGTGACACCGGTAGCTCCGCCCTAACCGAACCGTTCCATTTTCTATGGCCCCACATCTGAAGAAGGACCCTGAATGGAGCTGTACGGTTCGGTTGTATGGGCAGCTTTCATAATGCAAACACCCAAAATAGCGTACCGAACCAATCCGCTCAGTGGAAACGAGGCATTACTGACACTTTTTGGGGACCAGTGACACTAATAATGTTGTCAGTGCTACTGTCACTGTACTAGTGACACTGGCTCTGAAGGGGTTAACATCAGGGGCAATCAAAGGGTTAAATGTGATCCTAGGGAGTGTTTGCTAACTGTGGGGGGGGGGACTTGTCTGGGGGAATGTAAAGATCCGTGTTCCTTCTTACCAGAAACACAGGATCAGTACATTCCCCTCTCACAAATCGGCGATCTTCCTCATTTACATGCAGGCAGATCGCCATTCTGTTTCTCTCCCAAACGATCAGTGGGTTCCGGTGGACATTACGTCCGCCGAACCTACTGATTGGCTCCTGCTGTGTCCAATCACAGCTGGAGCAGGTCGCCGCAGACCAGACCAGGAAGTGTCAGATCACGTACTAGGTACATAATCTGTCACAGAGCGGCCGCCCTGCCAAAGTATATGTATGGTGGGCGGTCCACAAACGGTTAAAACTAAATTTATTGATGTATTAATGATTACAGAGCTGCAGTCATTTGTGTCTTTTAAATCTGCCCGGATTTCAGCTATAAGAGGTTTTCGACTCAACCCACAACTAATAGAATCAATGTACTGTTTTAAAAGAAGCATTTTGCAACAAAGGAACCTTCATAGTATTAAATTGTGTGGCATAGTCCAACAAGTGAGCATATTTAATTTATTAAAATACTGTTTATGTGCAGTGTGCCATCTCTCCCTCCCAGAGCTCAGCCACTGTGGCAACACAGGGAGGGATTGCACACTGCGCATGCATGGTCTATGAAAGAGCTGGCATGCTTGGTCCTTCCATGTTGGGAGCACGCTTGCAAATTCTGCCTTGTAGATACATGAGCACTTTTTTGAAAGCTGAAGAATGGATTGTAATGTACATGGGATGCTGCAGGGCATGGGATACGTTTTACACTTAAAGGTGAACTTACCCTTTAACAATGAAAGAAGAGTATCAGGGTGACTTCATTAATTTGGTAATGGACATTCATTGTCCATCCAGTAATCCAGAAGTGGGTCCTTGGTCGAATTGTATTGCCTAAAGTGACCCTGTGGTCAAGATTTCCAGGTGAGTACCACCACCTGGAGTTCCTCTCACAGGCTTGTATGTCACTACAATATGTCAGGTTATCTTTCTGCTCTTCTGGGTAAAGTGAAGTGGAGGTTTTTTAAGAGAAGCAACTTTTTATCATAGGTGTATTTTAACCACTTCAGCTTGACGTGGAAATTCCACTATATGCTACGTGTATTCCATGTCATGTTCAGCCTTTTGGTATAATGCATCTTAGTGTATGACCCTGTTTCCCATTTCTTCCCAAGTAACACAGACATGACCACCATTCTTACATCCTCAGCTCCACAACTCGACTGCCTGCCCTCACATGCACATGCACCTTTTATTTATCGGCAACAAAAGGAATCACAAACAGGAAGTCATGGCCCCAACAGCCAATCGCTTCCTCCATGCAAAATGACATCACAGGAAATGACAACACAGGAAATGACAACAGTAAAGGGGAGGGCATCCACAGGAGTGGGGGGGGGAGAGTGCACATGTCCCACCCACTTGAGGCATGTACACTGCCCCCCGCCCAGCCACATGCATGCACATCCACCATTTTGGTCAGCATGGAGCCCATTCAATACTGCTCAGAGTAACCAGAATCTACTAAGATCATTCTACTTGTTCTTACAGGCTTGAGAAGATCTGCGGGGACATTGCTGCAGCTGTTGTCAATATACAGTACGAGTATACCAACAGGGCAGATATCAATGTCCTCTTACAAAAGCAGATATGTATCCAAAAGGAATAGAATAGCCACAACAGAGATATAATATGTTTCTCTTGTTATGCGAACTTTGCTTCTCTAATGTGCATAGATATTTGAAGGCAAGAAGCCCAGCGCACTGCGCTTGATACTTACAAACCGGCAAACGCCCACACACACACAGAGAACATGTCTCCAAGCCCATGAAAAGGTTTTCATACTGACGGTTTTACCGCTGGTCCCAATTCATCCCAAGTGCGCTCTGCTAGAGCGCTCCTCAGTTAAATCAGACACAGGGAGACAGATGACAATCTATAAAGCACACATCCTAGAATAAAATGTCCACATGAGTCCATATAATAAAATTTCCACAAAAGTTCCTCCTTTTTGTCATATGCTCCCATGTGTCCCTCGATGAATCTTGATCTTCTCACACCTAGAAATGAATCAGTCCTTACAGTCCATATGAGTCAATAGAAAGGAAAACACGGCTTGACTTGTATACTCTGTTCTTCAGTAGGGATGACTTAGAGGAGGACATGAAAGCTGGTCGGTCTGGGATCCTCTGTTTCTTGTACGTAGGTTAGGCTTCGGGGCGTCTCATCTCAGCGAGGAAGATGTGGTCATCTGCTCTGGCTCTGTTCACTCGTCCAATCAGGCAACAGTAGCACCTTGTTAAATTCTATTGACAAGTGTCTGTTTGGAGTTTTTTACTTGTTTTTTCAAAATTCCTCATGAACATCATATATAGCATGTACTGCTGTCATCGCTGGGGTACTAAAGCTCGGTTTAGATTCTGAGTAGACCCAGCACCTGGTCCTGTTCACTTTAACTAGTTGGAGAATACACCAAGCTAAAAATATAAATAAACAAAGATACTCCTCATCCTTTGGTGTATTTGAGCAGCTTCTTGCAGTGGCTGGCATGGAACCAGTTGTCTCCTCCCTTAAGCTTCTTTACAATGACACAGTCACCTGGTTGGAAAGAATGTAAACCGGTTATTGTGTCAGGGTCCAGGAGGGACTCGTGAACTCTGTGGTGTACCTTTTGAAGTTCACGTTACAGTGACTGCACCTACCTCATTAGCTAAGAATGTAGGTGACAACTGCTGAGGAAAGTACAACCCTGTTTTCAGTTGACCACCAAACAACCCTCCATATGGCAATAACCTAGACATGTGGAAACTCAATGACTGTGGTCACTGCATCTTATTATCTGGGGTGTAATACCTGGAACCATTGACAAAAAGGTTCTTCATCTGGGATGGGAGTCTCCTTCACCAGACTGCTGGTTGCTGATTCAAATTCCATCAAAGAGAGACAGTCGTAGAACATGTCATCCTACTAGGTCACAAACTTGGTTAGAATTACAGCAGTTAGTATTATTAGTTTGAAAACTGTCATTCTCACCATTATTCCCCCATTTTCTTTCTCATTACAAACCGGAGGAAGAGAAGCAGGGTTTAGAATGGTGCAGAAAAAAATAAAAACAGCCCATTATACTTTTACCCTCTTTGAGGCGTGTGTATTTATGCATGTGTACAGCTGTCTAAATACACCTTAAGAAACTCACTGGACCTGAAAAGATACTTTTAAACACAAGTTATTACTCTATTCTTCATCTTTAACCTGCAAGGAAAGGCAACCAATACAATATCCTGTACATTGGAAAATTGTCACTGACATTCCTCAAAAACGACAAAAACAAAACCTGTAATCTGTAACTCTTGCCGCGTACACACGATCGGACAGTCCGACAACAAAACCGTGGATTTATTTCTGACGGATGTTGGCTCAAACTTGTCTTGCATACACACGGTCGCACAAATGTTGTCGGAAATTCAGAACATCAAGAACGCGGTGACGTACAACGAGCCGAGAAAAATGAAGTTCAATAGCCAGTGCGGCTCTTCTGCTTGATTTCGAGCATGCATGGAATTTTGTGCGTCAGAATTGTCTACACACGCTCGGAATTTCCGACAACAGATTTTGTTGTTGGAAAAATTGAGATCCAGCCCTCAAATTTTTTTTGTTTGCGAAATCCAACAACAAATGTCCGATGGAGCCTACACACGGTCGGAATTTCCAACAACAAGCGCACATCGAACTTTTGTTGTCAGAAATTCTGACCGTGTGAACGCGGCATTAGTTTCACGTTCCTACAAAAATATTCATATTATTCATATTCATATTACTACATACAAACAGTGAGATAACTAAGACTTGAGACAAACATTTAGATACAAATGTGAGGGAGATATTTCATAGTTTCCAAAACAAAATTTAAAAAAAACAAAAACAGCCAGACAGAATACTGCCTTCACTCTTTTAGCAATAGAAAAAAAATACAATGGGAAAAACACGAGAGCAGCTCTAAACCTTGCATGGGCCAGCCACACAAAGTTCAAAAACAGGCATGAGAATTTTAATCACACAAGCGTGTACTACACATCCATCAACCCACTCATCATTACAGATTTCTGAAGCCACAGCCGATCTACTAGGTATCTACAAGGTATTTTTATTCTGGGGTCTCGTACCTCCAGACATCAAAAGTACCTTCCAAAGGAATACACCTTACTGTACCCTCTGAATGGCCTTTGCCCCAAAACTAGACTCAATGTACTGTGCAGCCGTCTGACTGTGGGAAGCCTCACATTCCTTCCCTTGCACGGACTATAGCAGCCTCCCCAGCACCCCCTAATTACTTACCTGAGCCTTATCTCTCTCCAGCAATGTCCACGAAGGTCTAAGCCATCTGGGACACTCCTCCTGATTGGCTGAGACACAGCAGTGGCACCATTGGCTTCCATGGCTGTCAATCAAAGTCAGTCAGCCAATCATCAGGGGAGAGAGGGGGTGGGGCTGGGTCGAAGCTCTGTGCCTGAATGGACTGTGACTCGGCTCCAGAGCCCCCATAGGAAGCTGGTGGTTGTGGGGCACTCGATAGGAGGGGCCAGGAGCAGCAAAGAGAGACCTGAGAAGAGGAGGATCCGGGCTGCTCTGTGCAAAACCAACTGCACAGAGGAGGTAAGTATAACAGGTTTCCTATTTTTTTAAAGAAAAAAAATTACTTTACAATCACTTTAATGTAAAGCCATACTTATGTCCTCATGTGGCCCCTTAACCAGGATTTGGAGGCTTTCTTATACATTATTGAGCCACAATTAGAGGAGAAATTACTTTTGTGGTTTATCTGTAGTGTGACATCCCACTTTTGCTAAATTTAAATTGTAGTTTACCAGTTCTGGGGCCAGCTATCACATCAACATCCTTAAATAGCAAGAGCACACAAAAAGGAGATTGACTCGTAAAAAGGTAGGACTTTAAAGGATATGAGGCTGTCACTGAGGTGAGCACACAATCAAGGTAATATAAACTTGTTTATTGTACAAGCATTATTACAATTCCATAAAGATAGCTAAAATCATATCGCAAAGTGTTAACAATAGAACAAAGCTAGAACTGATATTGATACTTGTTTCCAGCAAGAAAAAATGGAGTTAATTGATACAGAGTAGTGCAGCATGTTTCGCAGAGTGGTGTCTCCGCTTCTTCAGGTAAACTCAGTATATGTCAACCTCATCAAAATATACTGTAAGTGTGTATGTTTCTATGGATGCAAAGGACCAAGACTGCAGACTGGCCAAGTAGTCCATGGACTCAGTACCCAGGACCAGGTCTGGCAGACACTGGATCGCACACAGGTGGATTCAGGCGGAAGCAGTTTATATGCCCAAAATGCTAACAGATCAGCTCAGCAAAGCACCGCACACAGCCTTGCAAACAATTTCCACCGTCGGTTATACGTGGATATCAGAGCTGATATCCGGCGGTGGACATTGTTTGCAAGGCTGTGTGCGGTGCTTTGTTGAGCTGATCTGTTAGCATTTTGGGCATATAAACTGCTTCAGCCTGAATCCACCTGTGTGCGATGCAGTGCTGCCAAACCTGGTCCTGGGTACTGACGCCATGGACTACTTGGCCAGCTTGCAGTCTCAGTCCTTTGCATCTATAGAAACATACACACTTACAGTATATTTTGATGAGGTTGACATATACTGAGTTTCCCTGAAGAAGCGGAGACACCACTCTGCGAAACACGTTGGACTACTCTGTATCAATGAACTCAATTTATTCTCGCTGGAAACGAGTATTAATATCAACTCTAGCTTTGTGCTATTGTTTAAGATATAGGAAGCAAGAAAAAGAGGAAGAAGCGCCAGGGCAGTACATGTGCAGCATAAAAAAGATTTAATTCTAAAAATAAGATTTGTAATAAAGTGTTATGCACTTACATAGTGCTCTGTAGGTGGGGGGCTTACAGCAGGGCTAGGGAGCCGCCCACCCTGTGATAGCCAATCAGTGGCCAGTGTGACAACTCCGGATCACCTCTACGCCGAGCAATCCAGTTGGCATCCTTTCGAGATCTCACGAGGCTTCAACTTCCCGCTGACACAAGGCGATCGTGGCATTACATTCCAATGGCACAGCGGCGGTTCTGTTTCCATCCTGGACAGGGTAAGCCCCCCACCTACAGAGCACTATGAGATTGCATAACACTTTGTTACAAATCTTGGTACCTAAAAAAAGGCGATGCTTTAAAAATTCTTAGCGGTTACCAGGTTAGAGATGTAGAGTTACAGAGGCGGTCTGGTGCTAGAATTATTGCTCTCGCCCTGATGATTGCGGGGATACTTCACATGTGTGATTGGAACACCGTTTACATATGCGGGCGCGGCTTACATATGCATTTTCTTTGCTGCGTGAGCTCGCGGGGATGAGGGCGCTTTAAATTTTCTAAAAAATTTTTTCTTATTTATTTTTAATTTTTTTACACTGTCCCTGTAAAAAAAAAATTCTGATCACTTTTATTGCTGTCACAAGGAACGTAAACATCCCTTGTGACAGTAATAGATGGTGACAGGTACTCTTTATGGAGGGATCTAAAAGACCCCAAATCACCTCCTTTGCACTTCAAAGTATTTAGATCGCCAAAAACAACGATTCTGAGTAAACTGGAAATGACGTTGTGACGTCGCTTCTGTGTTTGCACATAGGAGACCGGAACAAAGCCATTTCCGGCTTTGATTCAGTCTCTCTCTAGCCGGTGGAAGTGTCGGATCATGGATCGGGTCTCCCGGTGGGACGGGAGGCCCGGGAACAGCGGCAGAAGGTGGCATGAGGGAGGGCATGCCCTCCCGCTTCTCTGGGATAAGAGCCGAGCAGCTTTTAGCCGCATTGGCTGTTATCCCTAAAGAGCCGACCGACCGCTCTAAAAAATGGTACTGGGGTGATGCCTGCAGCTGCAGGCATCACCCCGGTATAACCCCTGAAAGCCGAGGCTGCATATGTGCGTACAGTCGGCACTAAGGAGATAAACAAGTTTATATTACCTTGATTGTGTGCTCACCTCAGTGACAGCCTCATATCTTTCAAAGTGCAACCTTTGTAGGAGTCACCTTTTTATGTAATCCCACTTTTACTAATCTATTCATATTATTTTTCTGTCAAAGCTTTTTAATGCCTCTAAATACTGCTCACCAATTATGTGTTTAGGTCATTGTATAAATAATTATATTACAGAATATATACTGAACATTTACATCCATGTGTGCCAATAAACTCCTCTGGTGTCTCACCCGTAAGAAAAGTGGCCATGATTGAATTCCACTAAACGAAGAAACAAAGGGTGATAGACAATGGCCAGAACAAGGTAGATGAAGGCTACATTTACACTGTTGCATGTTGGGAAATCATGCAAAGTCACGTACTTTCTGGACATGCACAGAAACGTGCTGCCTTTAGCAAATGTTCAGCAGTGCAATTAATTCTTAATAACACCCCCCACACATCTCCTAATGTGCGCACCACGCAGCCCAATTTTGCAAACGGTTCAGGGAATTCTTTGGTGTTTTTCTCGCTTGTAGGGCAGCCCATTGAAATGAATGGGCTGCCCTACACGTAAAGCGCGGGAAACGCGCTTCTGCTCCATCTTACCTCTACGGTAAGTAGAAATTCATTACTAGAAATAGTATGGCAAGCAACAGTGAAACTGTTCCAGGGACATGCAGGTCTGCTTGATCATGGAGACAAGGCGTGGAATGAGAACAACACCCTTGTCTGATGGGGGAGTCACATTGGACACAAGCAAATCCCAACCATGCATAAGAAAGGCAGATATCATTCATGGCCAGGGCTTTTTTTCTCAGAGAATAGGTGCAGGAACCCCCCCCCCCCCTTGAGCCACTTCTTCAGAGCCAAGTATCGTTTTGTGGTGCTAAGTAATTTGCATGGAATTTTTTAATGATAGCAAGAAAAATTGTAAAATTGATCCCCCACAGCCAGCTGTAATAGACCCCCCAGCAACAATAGATTTGATCAAAAACAATAGACCCCCCAGTAACAACGGACCCCCACAACAAAATACCACCCTATCAGCAACAACAGATGCCGCCAGCATCAATAGACTCTACAGCAGCCAGCAACAATAGACCCCTCCTTTGTCAACAGTAGATTTCTTCCAGCAATAAATGACCCCCAGCAGCAATATATCCCCCACCAGCAACAATAGACCTCCCAGCAACAATAGACCGCCACTCAAAAATAGATTGCTCCAGCAACAATAGATCGCCCAGCAGCCAGCATTAATAGACCCTTCAGCGCGCCCCAGCACCCATTGCCATTACACACAGTACATTCAGTGCTGGAGGTGCAGGAACTGCGTTCCCACTGAAAAAAAACCCTGTTCATGGCTATCTATCACAAGTCTTACTAGCAAGTTTACTCTGGAAGGGTGTTGTTTAAAGCAACTGTGATGTAGATGGAGTGATTACAATGTAATCGACTAGATAGATGAAAGGAGAGAATGAAAGAAGGGAAGATGGAAAAAAGAAGGACAGAAGGAAGGATGGAAAGAAGGAAGAAACAAAAGAAAAAGAATGAAGGAGAGAAAGAAGGAAAGAAAAA
The DNA here is from genome assembly GCA_037952925.1 of Lithobates clamitans. NCBI lineage: Eukaryota > Metazoa > Chordata > Amphibia > Anura > Ranidae > Lithobates > Lithobates clamitans. The sequence continues at coordinate 1,642,620 of JBBGZY010000645.1, forward strand.
AGAAAAGCACAGATGGAAGATGGCAGGAAAGAAGGAAGGAAAGAAAGAAAGAAGGGACGAAGGAAGGAAAGAAGCAAAGATGGAAGATGGAAGAAAAGAAGGACAGAAGGAAGGATGGAAAGAAGGAAAGAAAGAAAAAAAGAAAAAAAAGAAAAGAAAAAAGGAAGAAAGATAGACAAATAGTTAGCAATGAGAGCTTAGCTTCAGCTGATAAATAGAAAAAGACAGATACACAGACAGACATGAAAGTTTAGGCTGGCCATACATAATACAATTTTACTTTAGATTTACCAAAACCATATAATATGAGGTCAGACCTGAACCCTTTCAATTTGTATAAAACCAGACAGGTCCTTGTACTACATAGTTGAAGGTAAATCTAAAAGAAATTGAATAAGAAAATTGTATAATCTATGGCCAGCCTTAGCATCAGCTGATAAATAGAGATAGATAGATAGATAGATAGATAGATAGATAGATAGATAGATAGATAGATAGATAGATAGATAGATAGATAGATAGATAGATAGATAGATAGATAGATAGATAGATAGATAGATAGATAGATAGATAGATAGATAGATAGATAGATAGATAGATAGATAGATAGATAGATAGATAGATATTAAGTGGCAGTTTCTGTGTCAGTATATACTGATAGTGTTCCCTACATCATGCAACTAAACTAAGGCTGACCATACATTATGCAATTTTCTTGAAAAAATATTTCCTTCAGATTTACCAAAACCATATAATATGAGGTCAGATATAAACACATTCAATTTGTATGAAACCAGGCAGGCCCGTTCACTACATGGTTAAAGGTAAATCTAAAGGAAATTGAACAAGAAAATTGTATAATGTATGGCCAGCCTAAGTCCGTTGTTCAATACCTCCCATAATATAACAATGATGCTCCTCTCAGTGAATGAACAAAAGAATAGTGAAATCAAACTGACCTGTATAATAGAGAAGCAAGAGGAGGACGGCTGCCTGTCCGTACCCCATGTTGTTCTGAGGGTCTCAAACCATTTTTGGCTTTCTTTAAGTTGCTCAGATGTGCTTACTTTCAATATTTCTTACAACTGTAGTAGTTCCAGTTAAAAATTTACAAAGGTGTCTGAATCCCACCTTTGCACTTTGTGACATATAGGTTGTTTACATAACATAACATTTCATTCTGCTGAAACCATCGATCGTAGAGCAGGTCAGGAGTATACGGAAAGTTTTAGGAAAAATATTTGTGCAGGTACAGTATCTCACAAAAGTGAGTATACTAATGTCTAAACCGCGGTTTAGACTTAATGACTGTGTGTTGAGTTAAAGTGACACTAAAGGTTCGATTTATATTTTTTTAAAATAACAAACATGTCATACTTACCTCCACTGTGCAGCTTGTTTTGAACAGAGTGGCCCCGAAAGGGGTTTTCTGGGGTCCCCCGGCGGCTCTCCTAGCTCCTCCCCATCTCAGATAACCCCCTGGGAGAAGCGTTCTCCCAGAGGGTTACCTTGCGGGCGCGCTCCCGAGCCCAGTATTTGGCGTCCATAGCCGCTGAGTGCAGGACTCTGCCCCGCCCCCCACACCTGGGTCATTGGATTTGATTGACAGCGGCGCTGCTATCAATCTATCCAATGAAGAGCCGAGAACCCTGGGCAAAGATCCAGCGCATTCGCGTAGCAGGACTTTCCAGGGCTCAGGTAAGTAAAACGGGGGGGGGGGGGGGGCTGGGGGAGCCGGTAATCAGATGTTTTTTCACCTTAATGCATAGGATGCATTAAGGTGAAAAAACAGGAACCTTTACAACCCCTTTAATTTGAGGGGACAGCAAATTTACACTGTTATACTGTAACTTAAGCTGTACACTCACTACTTTACATTGTAGCAAAGTGTTATTTCTTCAGTGTTGTCACATGAAAAGATATAATAAACAATTTACAAAAATGTGAGGGGTGTACTCACTTTTGCGAGATACTGTATGTGGAAATTACTGACGCTTGTTCCAAGAAATTATGGAATTATAGTTTGCTATAAGTTATAGAAAAACCTTGTAAGTCCAGCATTCGGCGTCCATAGAGGCCAAATGCAGGACTCGGCCCTGCCCCCCGGAACCCACGTCATTGGATTTGATTGACAGCAGCAGGAGCCGATGGCTGTGCTGCTATCAATCTATCCAATCAAGAGCTGAGAACCCTGGGCAGAGAGACAGCGTGTCCCCGTGGGTCAAGTTCTAGAGCTCAGGTAGGTAAAACGGGGGGGCTGAGGGGCTGTTCACTGCCAGGTGTTTTTTCACCTTAATGCATAGGATGCATTAAGTTGAAAAAACACGAGGGTTTACAACCCCTTTAAGGCCCCATTTTCACCTCCGCTCAAAGCCTCCAACAGGGGCCGATTTTCCATAAGATACCTGTGCCCATCAGTGTCACCTACCAGTGCCCATCAATGTCACCTACCAGTGTCCATCAGTGTCGCCTACCAGTGCTCAACAGTGTCGCCTACTAGTGCCCATCAGTTTCACCTACCAGTGCCCATCAGTGTCGCCTATCAGCGTAGCTTCATCAGTGCTTCTTCATCAGTGCCTCTTCATCAGTGCTCATCAGTGCTGCCTCATCAGTGCCCATCAGTGAAGGAGAAAAATTACTTATAGAAATTGTGATCCCCGCGCTATATAATATATTTTTCTGTGCTTAGGTTGCCTAATTGACTGCCACTGTGGCATAACATTAGATCTCACATAATTAAAGACTTATTAAGTGATTAACCCCCCCCTTATCAAATTTTCTGGCCAAAAATCATTCAGGCTAACAGATATTCGTTAGGTCCGGTAAGATCAAGTGGTTTTAACGTAAGATCTCACATCATTTCAGAGATATTCCACATCAAAAAAGAGATATTCGGTGGTACATATGGATGGGTTAGCCATATCGTTTGTTCCTACTAAGTAGGAAAAACTATATGTCTCCTCTCCTAGTCAATTCTATCCCCATACAGTTAGAACACACTGAGGGAACACACAATTAACCAATTGATTGCCCTCTAGTGTTAACCCTTTCCCTGCCAGTGACATTTACACAGTAATCAGTGCATTTTTATAGCACTGATCGCTGTATAAATGACAATGGTCCCAAAAAAGTGTCAAAAGTCTCTGATCTGTCCGTTGCAGTGTCGCATTACTGCTAAAAATCGCAGATCACCACCATTACTAGTAAAAAAAAAAATAATAAAAATGCTATAAATCTTACCCATAGTTTTCAGATGCTATAACTTTTGCGCAAACCAATAAATATACGCTTATTGCAATTTTTTTTTTACCAAAATTATATAGAGAAGAATATATATTGGTCTAAACTGATGAAGAAATTTTTTTTTCTTTAAATCACAATAAGCATATATTGATTGGTTTGCGCAAAAGTTATAGCTTCTGCAAACGATGAGAACGATTTATGGCATTATTATTATTATTTTTTTTTTACTAGTAATGGCGGTGATCTGAGATTTTTAGCGGTACTGCGACATTGCAACGGACAGATCGGAGACTTTTGACACTTTTTTGAGACCATTGGCATTTATACAGCAATCAGTGCTATAAAAATGCACTGATTACTGTGTAAATGTCACTGGCAGGGAAAGGGTTAACACTAGTCAAGGGGTTAATTGTGTGTTCCCTCAGTGTGTTCTAATTACATTAAAATCGCGTTTATTACATTACTTTATTACATTAAAATCAGCCAAATAAAAACTTACACAACACTCCTCTTGGATGTAAGCATATAGTAACGCCATAGCTCCCAACTGTCCCTGATTTGGAGCAATGTCCCTCTGTCCCTCTTTCCTCCTCATCAACAAAAGTTTATAGCGCAACAAATAAAAAACACAGAGGTGATGAAATACTACCAAAAGAAAGCTCTATTTGTGGGAAAAAAAGGATGTAAATTTTGTTTGGGTACAGCGTCGAACGACCGTGCAATTGTCAGTTAAAATGGCTCAGTGCCAAATTGTAAAAAGTGCTCTGGTCAGGAAGGGGTTAAAATCTTCCGGGGCTGAAGTGGTTAAAATCACAGTATGAGATGTAAACCCAGCGCTGTTTTAACATTAACAACGTCATACAAAAATCACAAGGAATTAACACAAATACAAGTGTTCTGTCTCTGGGACAGCTAGCTAAACCTTCTTATCCCAATAACTGTAGATACCATATTTCTTTGATCTCAGTTTTATTAGAACAAGCCAGGTGAAACAACAAAATAACAGAAATATACTTCAATAAGTACAATATCGCATACAATACAGCATACATTGCAGAAACAACGATGTACAATACAAGATGTGATAGTAAAAACCTTCTTTTTAAGTTCTATAAGGAGTGATGGCGATAGATTGCGAAAGACACTTCCTGCTAAGATTCTACCCAGAATTCCCTGCTTGCTGACAACTTCCTTAATTACACATACAATAAAACAATAAACAGAACTGCAGCAATACCAAAAAGGAACGGAGGTGGACGTGGAGCCTGCACACCACATATGATTGTCTTAACCACTTAAGGACCACCTCATGCCGATGTACATCGGCAAGGCGGCACGGGCAGGCAAAATCACGTACATACACGTGATTTGCCTCCCGCGGGTGGGGGGTCCGATCGGACCCCCCCCGGTGCCAGAGGCAGTCCTGTTTTGTCCCCCGGCGATCGGAGGTGAGGGGAAGGCCATCCGTTCGTGGCCCCCCCCTCACGATCGCCGCCGGCCAATGGGAACATTCCTTTGCTGCTGTCTGCTAAACAGCAGCAAAGGAAATTATGTCATCTCTCCTCGGCTCGGTATTTTCCGTTCCGGCGCCGAGGAGATAAGACTGAAATTTGAGTGCACAAACACTACACACACAGTAGAACATGCCAGGCACACAAAACACCCTGATCCCCCCCCCCCGATCACCCCCCGATCACCCCCCCCCCCCGTCACAAACTGACACCAAGCAGTTTTTTTTTCTGATTACTGCATGGTGTCAGTTTGTGACAGTTACAGTGTTAGGACAGTTAGGGTTAGCCCCCTTTAGGTCTAGGGTACCCCCCTAACCCCCCCTAATAAAGTTTTAACCCCTTGATCACCCCCCGTCACCAGTGTCACTAAGCGATCATTTTTCTGATCGCTGTATTAGTGTCGCTGGTGACGCTAGTTAGGGAGGTAAATATTTAGGTTCGCCGCACGCGTTTTATAGCGTCAGGGACCCCCATATACTACCTAATAAAGGTTTTAACCCCTTGATTGCCCCCTAGTTAACCCTTTCACCACTGATCACCGTATAAGTGTTACGGGTGACGCTGGTTAGTTCGTTTATTTTTTATAGTGTCAGGGCACCCGCCCTTTATTACCGAATAAAGGTTTAGCCCCCTGATCGCCCGGCGGTGATATGCGTCGCCCCAGGCAGCGTCAGATTAGCGCCAGTACCGCTAACACCCACGCACGCAGCATACGCCTCCCTTAGTGGTATAGTATCTGAACGGATCAATATCTGATCCGATCAGATCTATACTAGCGTCCCCAGCAGTTTAGGGTTCCCAAAAACGCAGTGTTAGCGGGATCCGCCCAGATACCTGCTAGCACCTGCGTTTTGCCCCTCCGCCCGGCCCAGCCCAGCCCACCCAAGTGCAGTATCGATCGATCACTGTCACTTACAAAACACTAAACGCATAACTGCAGCGTTCGCAGAGTCAGGCCTGATCCCTGCGATCGCTAACAGTTTTTTTGGTAGCTTTTTATTGAACTGGCAAGCACCAGCGGCCTAGTACACCCCGGTCGTAGTCAAACCAGCACTGCAGTAACACTTGGTGACGTGGCAAGTTCCATAAGTGCAGTTCAAGCTAGTGAGGTGGCAAGCACAGGCTTGATTGGTTTTTGGGGCCCCGTACGCGGCTAGGCTCCCAAAAAGTCCCACACATGTGGTATCCCCATACTCAGGAGATGCAGCTAAATGTATTTTGGGGTGCAATTCCACATATGCCCATGGCCTGTGTGAGCAATATATCATTTAGTGACAACTTTGTGCAAAAAAAAAAAAAAGTGTCACTTTCCCGCAACTTGTGTGAAAATATAAAATATTCCATGGACTCAATATGCCTCTCAGCAAATAGCTTGGGGTGTCTACTTTCCAAAATGGGGTCATTTGGGGGGGGGGGTTGTGCCACCTGGGCATTCCATGGCCTCCGAAACTGTGATAGGCAGTGAAGAGTGAAATCAAAAATTTACATCCTTATGCCGCGTACACACGAGCGGACTTTACGGCGGACTTTGCCCGGCGGACTTTTCGACGTACTTTCCGACGGACTTTGTGAACGAACGGACTTGCCTACACACAATCCACCAAAGTCCGTCGAATTCGTACGTGATGACGTACGACCGGACTAAAACAAGGAAGTTCATAGCCAGTAGCCAATAGCTGCCCTAGCGTGGCTTTTTGTCCGTCGAACTAGCATACAGACGGCGGACTTTTCGACCGGACTCGATTTCAACGGATAAATTTTAAACAAGTTTCAAATCTAATTCCGTCCAACTTTTGAGAAAACAAAGTCCGCTGGAGCCCACACACATCGAATTGTCCGACGAAATCCAGTCCGCCGGGCAAAGTCCGCCGTAAAGTCCGCTCGTGTGTACGCGGCATTAGAAATCCTGAAGGCGGTGATTGGTTTTCAGGGCCCCGTACGCGGCTAGGCTCCCAAAAAGTCTCAGACATGTGGTATCCCCATACTCAAGAGAAGCAGCTGAATGTATTTTGGGGTGCAATTCCACATAGGCCCATGGCCTGTGTGAGCAATATATCATTTAGTGACAACTTTTTGTAAATATTTTTTTTTTTTGTCATTATTCAATCACTTGGGACAAAAAAATAAATATTCAATGAGTTCAACATGCCTCTCAGCAATTTCCTTGGGGTGTCTACTTTCCAAAATGGGGTCATTTGGGGGGTTTTGTACTGCCCTGCCATTTTAGCACTTCAAGAAATGACATAGGCAGTCATAAACTAAAAGCTGTGTAAATTCCAGAAAATGTACCCTAGTTTGTAGACGCTATAACTTTTGCGCAAACCAATAAATATACGCTTATTGACGATTTTTTTACCAAAGACATGTGGCTGAATACATTTTGGCCTAAATGTATGACTAAAATTGAATTTATTGGATTTTTTTATAACAAAAAGTAGAAAATATCATTTTTTTTCCAAATTTTCAGTCTTTTTCCATTTATAGCGCAAAAAATAAAAAACGCAGAGGTGATCAAATACCATCAAAAGAAAGCTCTATTTGTGGGAAGAAAAGGACGCAAATTTCGTTTGGGTACAGCATTGCATGACCGCGCAATTAGCAGTTAAAGCGACGCAGTGCCAAATTGGAAAAAGACCTCTGGTCCTTAGGCAGCATAATGGTCCGGGGCTCAAGTGGTTAAGCAAATTACACATTTTGCATGTAAATTTAACATCACAGGTACAAATAACCAGTATAAAACATCTGGTGGACAGAACAAGTGCCCATTAATTTTCAGTGCCCAAAAAAAGTATATTTAGATTAATGGGCAGTCCTTGTGCAAATGCTATTCATTTGCCGTGCTGGGCTTCCCTCCTTATGTGCCCATACTCATCAGATAATGGTGCACTCTGCGCCTGAAAAGAAGCTATTCATCAGATGGTCTTCCCAATGGATGGTCCACTTATCCTTGTAGTTCTCCAGCAGGTAAGGATAGATCCTTGTGTATGTTATGGGAATTATAACCAGCAATAATCCATAGTGTAATACTGTTTCATTATTACATTACGCGTTTATTACATTACTTTATTACATTAAAATCAACCAAATGAAAGCTTACACAACACTCCTCTTGTATGTAAGCATATAGTAACGCCATAGCTCCCAACTGTCCCTGATTTGGAGCAATGTCCCTCTGTCCCTCTTTCCTCCTCATTTGTCCCTCATTCTGGTCTGATCTATATATTTGTATATAAAATGCACTTTTTATCTTTCAAAAAGTATTTCCCAGTGCTAAACCTTTCATTTGATTTCTAAATTGCTGCATTTTTCAAAGCCAATATAAAGGAATAGTAGTGATAAAAAAAACTTGTGGATTTAATTAACCTTTTTTTGGTTATTTCCCCTTTAAGGGGGCGTGGCAGGGGGGGCATGTCCTATGCCTATATACGTTTTCTAGAAGGTGTCCCTCATTCCCATCTCAAAATGTTGGGAGGTGTGACTAACGCCGTCTTGGAATTCAGAGCCACAGTTTGCGTCTGATGATGCTTCCAGGCAGAGCGAAAGGCATTGGGTGGGTGGATACTTCCGGTGATGTCATATCCGCCAATTGGAACACAAACCATGGCTCTTTGAATTCCAAGATGGCGTTAGTATGTGCTTACATACAAAAGGAGTGTTGTGTAAGTTTTCATTTATTTGTTTCATTTAGGAAAAAAAAAAAATCCCAGTGGTGAATAAATACCACCAAAAGAAAGATCTATTTGTGTGAAAAAAACTGATAAAAATTTAATTTGGGTACAGTGTTGTATGTCTGCGCAATTGTCATTCAAAGTGTGACAGCGCTGAAAGCTGAAAATTGGCCTGGGCAGGAAGGGGGTAAAAGTGCCTGGTAGGAAAGTGAGCTTACAGATTTCATGTCCCCTGTGAGCAGGAAAAGGTCCTCATTAACATGGGGACGAGGTTTGCCAGGGGGGCTCCCCTAGTAAGGTATGGTTCAGGAAACAGACTTCCTCTTGTTGTTTCCTGGCCTGACAGGTTGTATACTCAGATTAGGGCCTAGTATGAAGTAGTATTAAACCCAAAAGGAAACATTTATTATATTACAGGTTACCAATACTTAGATGACCTCTGCCGGGTTAGCCCCCATATCAAAATTTTTGAAAAAATCGTATCAGTTTGTTAGATCAGGTTAGATCAACCATTGTTTGCGTTAGATCTCACACAGAAGAAGCAATATTAACAGTTATTTGCTGGGGGGGTAACCCGTCATCAGTCCCCCTTATCAAAAAATTGACCAAACAGCTATTTTGGAAGCTATTTGTTAGATCCGGTAAGATCAAGTGGTTTTAACGTTAGATCTCACATAATTAAAGACTTATTAAGTGATTAACCCCCCTTATCAAATTTTCTGGCCAAAAATCATTCAGGCTAATAGATATTCGTTGAATCCGGTAAGATCAAGTGGTTTTAACGTTAGATCTCATAATAATTAAAGACTTATTAAGTGATTAATGAGGGGGGCTACCCCCCGCTTATCAAATTTTCTGGCCAAAAATCATTCAAGTTAATAGATATTCATTAGATCCGGTAATATCAAGTGGTTTTAACGTTAGATCTCACATCATTTCAGAGATATTCCACATCAAAATAGAGATATTTGGTGGTACATATGGATGGGTTAGCCCTCCCACATGCAAATTTCTGGCCAAAAATCATTCAGGCTAATAGATATTTGTTAGATCCGGTAAGATCAAGTGGTTTTAACGTTAGATCTCACATAATTTCAGAGATATTCCTCATCAAAATAGAGATATTAGGTAGTACATAAGGACGGGTTAGCCCCCCTTATCAAATTTTCTGGCCAAAAATCATTCAGGCTAATAGAAATTCGTTAGATCCAGTAAGATCAAGTGGTTTTAACGTTAGATCTCACATCATTTCAGAGATATTCCACATAAAAATAGAGATATTAGGTGGTACAAAAGGTACATCCATCTTCAACCGCCTCCGGATGGTCTCTGGAACCGTCTTTGGATGGTTCTTCAGCGAGTGCCTGTACTCCTCACACCTCCGCTCACCTACCTGCCTCATGGTGATCTCTACTCAGACCAACAAGCTTAAGTCTTTAGCTAGCCCCCCCTTCTTGCAAAGCAGGCTGGGCTTGGTAGTTCCACCTCCTGTAGAAATCAATGGGGCTGTATTGTGATGAGACTTCAAGTCCCGTGGTCCTCTGCTGCTGCTTGATTGGCTCCCTCTCCCTGCCAATAGGGACACAGGAAGAGGCGAGGGAGGGGGAAAAAAACCCCAAAGGGACTGACAGGCGTGCTCTCCCTCAGTGAGTGCCTGTGTCAGTGTCTATTCAGTCCGGCGGTCGCTGGCGGGAATGGCGGGAGGTGCGGGAGCACAGGTGATAGAGTAGCCCCCGCTACACACTCCCCCCACCAAAGAACATTTGGTCCGCCAAAAGAGGTAAAGAGTCTATGACCTGTTACATAATTTTGATATACACACGAAAAAAAAAAAAAACAGGTTAGTATGCAAAGGAAACCATACAATTTACATCTGCAAAAAACCCTGGCAGAGGAACATCCCCCCAATTAGCATAGGAGGGGAGGTTGTCCTGCCTACAGGCCACCTTAACTGGAATGGCCCAGTTAGATGTGCCAGGGGGTGAGTGTCAGAAACCAAGAAATCAGGCCGAGACAGAAGTACAATTAATCACACTTGTTTAATAATAAAAGTAAAAAGAACAAACATAGTCAAAGCCAAAGTTCAGTAACCAGAACGGATAGTCAGCCAAGCCAGAAGTCAGGGATCAATGTAGTGGAACAGCAAGCAGGATCTGGAGCCAGAAGGGATGTCAGCAAAGCAAGTCTTGAACAGGATCACAGGAGATTGTTTCTGTGATGTTGACCAAGGCGAAGGCAGAGATCCTCTGGACTGGACGGCTTAAGTAGGCAGGACTGACGAGCAGGATATCATCAACAGCTGAGTAACTCTGGAGAGATAGGAGCTGGCAATTAGCCGACAGCTGAGCGGCCAGCTCAGAGAAGAAGGGCTGAGCACTGTCCTGACAGTGAGTTGGGATTGTCCACCACCAAATCTGTGGTGGAAGGGTCAGTTACTTCAAGAGTCCTTTTCACAATGAGAACGACCTCCTCAGAGCTTTCACCCAAAGTATAATATGTTAGTCTTTAGGGCGGGTGAATAACCCTTCGCTCTCGCTGTTCTTTATGTTCTGGGGTTACAGGCACACTGATCTCTTCTTCTTCCTGCATATCAGCTTCAGCTTCCTCAATGAAGGATGGAAAGTCTTAGGGGTCTGTTGTCAGCAGGGAAGATTGAGGGTCTTCCAACTCTGCAAAAGGTGGACTTTGAGGTACAAACTCAGGAGCCTCTGGCCTGAGAGTCACCTCAGTCACCTTGGGAAGAGAAGAAAAAGGGGGGGTGGCAGGCCCTTTCATTTAAGATGGCCACAAACAATCTTTCTCTTTATCCTTGCTGGGATCTTTGAGAGGCCGTGGGTGTGGACTGTAAATCTGGCTGTGGTGGTACATGAACTGCTTCTGACAGAGGCAACAGATGATTGCGATGCCAAGTCTTCAGCGGGTCTGTGCTTCCCTCTGGCCAGATTTGATATACTAGGTGTCCTGGCAGATGCATGCAAACGACATAGGGCTGCGACTTCCAGTGGTCAGTCAACTTGTGCTTGCCAGGGACACCCAGGTTTCACAGCAGTACCTTGTCATCTGGCTGTAGGTCCTGCACTCGTACCCTGAGGTCAAAGTTTATTTTGTTTCTCTGTCCTCGGGCATATGAGGAAGCTTGAGCCTTATCATAGGCAATTTTCAGATGTCTCTGCAGGCGATCCACATACCCTCTGTGGGAAGTTGCTGAGGTATGGTCAAGGGATGTGCTGAAGGCCAAGTCTACTGGCAGCTGGGTCTACGGTCCGAACATCAAACTATAGGGAGAGTAACCTGTGGCATCATTGGCGGCGCTGTTATAAGCATGCACAATAGCCACTATATGCTTGCTCCAGTGCTGCTTTTGTTCTGAACTTAGAGTTCCGAGCATATCCAGGAGGGTTCAGTTAAATCTCTCTGGTTGAGGATCACCTTGAAGATGATACGGGGTGGTTTTAGACTTCCTGATGCCAAACAGGTCTAAAAACTCTTGATGAGTCTACTCTCGAAATCTCTCCCTTGATCAGAGTGGATGCATTGGGACAGACCGTAGTGCACAAAGAATTTCTCAGCGAAGATCTTGGCCACCGTGGATGCTTGTTGGTCCCTCATGGAAAACGCCTGGGCATACCGAGGGAAATGGTCAGTCACTACCAGGATATTTCCCTGCCTGCTCAGATCAGGCTCCAAGCACAGAATGTCAATGCACACCAGCTCCATGGGTCCCTGACTCTGAAGATGGCCCATTGGGGCAGCTCGGTGAGGCAAAGTCTTCCTTTGGATACTCTGATGCAGGAGTGGCAATAGTCCTCAACTAGGGATGAGCCGAACACCCCCCTGTTCGGTTCGCACCAGAACATGCAAACAGGAAAAAAGTTTGTCCGAACACGCGAACACCGTTAAAGTCTATGGGACACAAACATGAATAATCAAAAGCGCTAATTTTAAAGGCTTTTATGCAAGTTATTGTCATAAAAAGTGTTTGGGGACCTGGGTCCTGCCTGATGCAGGAGGGGCAATAGTCCTCAACTAGGGATGAGCCGAACACCCCCCTGTTCGGTTCGCACCAGAACATGCAAACAGGAAAAAAGTTTGTTTGAACACGCGAACACCGTTAAAGTCTATGGGACACAAACATGAATAATCAAAAGTGCTAATTTTAAAGGCTTATATGCAAGTTATTGTCAAAAAAAGTGTTTGGGGACCTGGGTCCTGCCCCAGGGGACACGGATCAATGCAAAAAAAAGTTTTAAAAACGGCCGTTTTTTCAGAAGCAGTGATTTTAATAATGCTTATAGTCAAACAATAAAAGTGTAATATCCCTTTAAATTTCATAGCTGGGGGGTGTCTATAGTATGCCTGTAAAGGGGCGCATTTTTCCCGTGTTTAGAACAGTCTGACAGCAAAATGACATTTCAAAGGAAAAAAAGTCATTTAAAACTACTCGTGGCTATTGCATTGCCGGTCCGACAGTACACATAAAAGTTCATTGATAAAAACAGCATGGGAATTCCCCACAGGGGAACCCCGAACCAAAATTAAAAAAAAAATGATGTGGGGGTCCCCCTGAATTCCATACCAGGCCCTTCAGGTCTGGTATGGATGCTAAGGGGAACCCCGGCCAAAATTTAAAAAAAAAATGACGTGGGGGTCCCCCTAAATTCCATACCAGGCCCTTCAGGTCTGGTATGTATTTTAAGGGGAACCCCGCGCCAAAATTAAAAAAAATAAACGGCGTGGGGTCCCCCCAAAAATCAATACCAGACCCTTATCCAAGCACGCAACCTGGCAGGCCGCAGGAAAAGAGGGGGGGACAAGAGAGCGCCCCCCCTCCTGAACCCTACCAGGCCACATGCCCTCAACATTGGGAGGGTGCTTTGGGGTGGCTCCCCAAAACACCTTGTCCCCATGTTGATGAGGACAAGGGCCTCATCCCCACAACCTTGGCTGGTGGTTGTGGGGGTCTGCGGGCGGAGGGCTTATCAGAATCTGGAAGCCCCCTTTAACAAGGGGACCCCCAAATCCCAGCCCCCCCCTGTGTGAAATGGTAAGGGACCATTTCACTAAAAAACTGTCAAAAATGACAAGAGACAGTTTTTGACAATTCCTTTATTTAAATGCTTCTTCTTTCTTCTATCTTCCTTCATCTTCTTCTTCTTCTGGTTCTTCTGGCTCTTCTGGTTCTTCCTCCGGTGTTCTCGTCCAGCATCTCCCCTGCGGCGTCTTCTATCTTCTTCTCCTCGGGCCGCTCCGCATCCATGGCATGGGGGGAGGCTCCCGCTCTTCTCTTCATCTTCTTCTCTTCTTTTCTTCTCTTCTCTTCTTCATCTTCTTCTCCAGGCCGCTCCACATCCATGCTGGCATGGAGGGAGGCTCCCGCTGTGTGACGCGTCTCCTCTTCTGATGGTTCTTAAATAATGGGGGGGCGGGGTCGCCGGGTGGCCCCGCCCCCCATTATTTAAGAACCGTCAGAAGAGGAGATGCGTCACACAGCGGGAGCCTCCCACCATGCCAGCATGGGTGCTGAGCGGCCCGGAGAAGAAGAGGAAGAAGAGAAGAAGATGAAGAGAAGAGCGGGAGCCTCCCCCCATGCCATGGGTGCGGGGTGGCCCGAGGAGAAGAAGATGCCGCAGAGGAGATGCTGGACGAGAATACCGGAGGAAGAACCAGAAGAGCCAGAAGAACCAGAAGAAGAAGAAGATGAAGGAAGATAGAAGAAAGAAGAAAGCAATTGTCAAAAACTGTCTCTTGTCATTTTTAACATTTTTGACAGTTTTTTAGTAAAATGGTAGGTCCTTACCATTTCACACAGGGGGGGGCGGGATCTGGGGGTCCCCTTGTTAAAGGGGGCTTCCAGATTCTGATAAGCCCCCCGCCTGCAGACCCCCACAACCACCGGCCAGGGTTGTGGGGATGAGGCCCTTGTCCTCATCAACATGAGGACAAGGTGTTTTTGGGGGCTACCCCAAAGCACCCTCCCAATGTTGAGGGCATGTGGCCTGGTACAGTTCAGGAGGGGGGGTGCTCTTTTGTCCCCCCCCCTCTTTTCCTGCGGCCTGCCAGGTTGCGTGCTCGGATAAGGGTCTGGTATGGATTTTTGGGGGGACCTCACGCCAGGGTTGTGGGGATGAGGACCTTGTCCTCATCAACATGGGGACAAGGTGTTTTGGGGGGCTACCCCAAAGCACCCTCCCAATGTTGAGGGCATGTGGCCTGGTATGGTTCAGGAGGGGGGGCGCTCTCTCGTCCCCCCCTCTTTTCCTGCGGCCTGCCAGGTTGCGTGCTCGGATAAGGGTCTGGTATGGATTTTTTGGGGGACCCCACGCCGTTTTTTATTTTTTTTTTATTTTGGCGCGGGGTTCCCCTTAAAATCCATACCAGACCTGAAGGGTCTGGTATGGAATTTAGGGGGACTCCCACGTCATTTAAAAAAAAAATTTCGCCCGGGGTTCCCCTTAATATCCATACCAGACCTGAAGGGCCTGGTATGGAATTTAGGGGGACCCCCACGTCATTTTTTTTTAAAATTTTGGTTCGGGGTTCCCCTGTGGGGAATTCCCATGCCGTTTTTATCAATGAACTTTTATGTGTATTGTCGGGCCGGCAATGCAATAGCCGCGAGTAGTATTAAATTACTTTTTTTCCTTTGAAATGTCATTTTGCTGTCAGACTGTTCTAAACACGGGAAACATGCGCCCCTTTACAGGTATACTATAGACACCCCCCAGCTACGAAATTTAAAGGGATATTACACTTTTATTGTTTGACTTTAAGCATTATTAAAATCACTGCTTCTGAAAAAACGGCCGTTTTTAAAACTTTTTTTGCATTGATCCATGTCCCCTGGGGCAGGACCCAGGTCCCCAAACACTTTTTATGACAATAACTTGCATATAAGCCTTTAAAACTAGCACTTTTGATTTCTCCCATAGACTTTTAAAGGGTGTTCCGCGGCATTCGAATTTGCCGCGAACACCCCAAATAGTTTGCTGTGCGGCGAACTTGCGAACAGCCGATGTTCGAGTCGAACATGAGTTCGACTCAAACTCGAAGCTCATCCCTATCCTCAACTTCAGCCTGCATGCAGGGCTAGTAGAACCGGTCCCTCACCAGGTGAAAAGTCCTCTTGGGCCCTAAGTGGCCATGGTTGTCGTGTAGGGCAGTTAATACTATCTCCCTATGTTTTTCAGGTGGGAATAGCTCCCATTTTTCTTCAGAATCGTCAGAGGGGCCCCTTCGGTAGACCAACCCTCTGTGCACATGAAACCGATCCCACTCTTGGTGCAGCAGATGGGTTTCCTTCGGGGAGTCAGTGAGGAGCAAGTCAGGGCATTGGCTTTACAAGGCCTTCAATGCCAAGGTACAGGGAGGGTCCTCCAACTGGTCCCTCCACAGGTCTTTCTTTGACAGTCTGGGCAGACCTTCATCCCCGACTTGGGTGACATTGCAATAACATCTGGGGACACCAGCGGCTGACACTCCAACCTCTTCGGTCCTGGATCCTACTCCAGGTTAATGTTCTGCTCCTTGACATAAGGCTTGTACCCCTTCAGGTGTCAGCTGGGCCTATTCTTCTGGAGGGTCCCTGGAACAATCTGGCCTTCTTGACAAAGCATCCGCGTCTTGTTTCCCGACTCCAGTCAATAATTCAGGCTGAAAATAAACCCTGATAGAGCAGCCAACCATCTGTGACCCGTGGCGTCCAACTTGGTGGTAGTGAGGATGTAGGTGAGAGGATTGTTGTCAGTCTTGATAACGAACTCCGCTCCATACAGGTAATCCCTCAGCTTATCCACCACTGCCCACTTTAAGGCCAGGAACTCAAGTTTGTGCATGGGGTAGTTGTCGGCGGGGGCTCTTGCTCATTCTCTTGATATAGCACCCCACCCAACCCATCTCGACTGGAATCAAAGTGTAGCTCATATGGTTTGGTTGGATCTGCATAGGCCACGACTGGAGCGGTTGTTAGGCTTCACTTCAGCTGTCTAAAACCTCTTCACACTTTGGAGTCCATTGTTCCTGAATGGACTCTCTGGTTTTTCTGGGCCCTCCAGCTGGTCTGACAGGCTTCGCCAGATCAGGGTCAGCATCTTAGCGAATCCCATGACAAATCTCCTGTAATAAGAGCAGAATCCCAGAAATGACCTAAGCTCAGTCACGTTAGTAGGCCTCGGCTAGGAGGTGACAGCTTCCAGCTTCTGGAGGTCGGTGGCCATTTCGTCAGCAGACACAATGTGGACAAGGTAGTTGACTGAGGGTTGATAAAACTGGCACTTTTCCAGACAGCTTCAACCCCCACCTTGATCAGTTTCATGTCACTCCATTAGCCTTTGGAAGGTGGCTGGGGCACCAGACAGGCCTTGATGCATACGGTCAAATCCAAAGATCCCCTCCGGGGTAATGAAAATGGTCTTCTCCCGATCCTCAGGGTGCATGGGGATTTGGTAATACCCACTCTTCAAATCCAGCATGCTGAACCACTTCACTCCTGAGAGGCTCTGCAAGGCAACTTCTATCCTTGGGGTGGTATATTGGTCGAGAATGGTCCTTCGGTTCAGTGTCCGGTAGTCAATATTCAGCCTCGGTGACCCATTCTTCTTCCATACCACCACTATTGGGGAAGCGCATAGACTCTGGGACTCTCGGATAATACATGCCCTCTTCAACCCTGCCAGATCCTCCAAGTGCCCTAAAGGAATCCATCAAACTCTTTCCCTGAACGGCGTATGCACTCGAAGAGATGGATCCGGTATTAGGCACTTTTTGCACACCCCACATCAAATTCACTCTTGGAGAATGCAGCCTGCCATCTCAGGAGCTGAGTCTTGGCCCTTTCTTTCCATTCAGGCAAAAGGGGAGTATTCTTCAGATAGAACTCCTCCACAGAGATCCCTCCCCTTTGTTCCCCCCACAAAATCAGACTTGGGTGGCCAGATTCACTTGTCCCAGCAACATCTGAGCTGGCATCTTCACTGGCGAGGCTGTTATGTTGCGGACACTAACCAAGATCTTCCCGTGACTTCTTTGCAACCCTTTGGTTGAAACCACCTCAGGAATTATCTCCACTCCCATGTCTTCTCTCTGTCCGTCCAATTCAAGGACAATGAAAGGGCCTGGTTGCTTCTAATTTAGCTTGACAGATGCTCCTAAATAGGCCACTTTACCAGGCTGTAACACCTCTCAAACTGGTCCAAGCGCCAGATCTTTCCCACTCCTTCAGCTGGAGCCTTCTGTTATTGTACCAGGTGCTAGTAGGCTTGTCTCAGCATGGGGTACACACTTGTAGTTGAAGTGCACGGCTCCAGAACAAGAGGCGTCAACAGCCTTCTCACAAGATCAGTATTGGGCCCTATGATGAGAGAACTCTTACTGGCTCCTGGTGGGCGTGGACAGACCACTGCCTGAGTGTCAAAAGTCTCGGCTTTCCCAGCCATGGAGGGATCGAAGGTCAGCTTGATCGGTAGATAGCCATCATAGAGGAAGTTTTGAGTCACAATGCCCCATATCTCCAACACATAATTAAAAAGACCTAATGTCTTGGTAGGACACCGGTGGCCACCATTCCTTGATCACACCTTTCATATCCCTCACATTCACACATGCACAGGCAGACCAGGATCGATCCTCAAATTGGTAGAAAAAATAGCCCTGAACATTGGAAAAATATATTAATAGTTATGCCTAGATGAGGGGTATTATCCTCTGTAAAGTTAGTAAATGTTCATAGCAGGTCTTCCGGGGGGGGGGGGGGAAGGGGATTGAAACATACAGAGTGCTAGTGTTGTGTGAACATTCCTCAGTGTTTAGCCGCTGTGGATACTTTGTTTCAAAAACTCTTGGTATTCAACAGATACACGCTATATCTGGAGATCAGAGACTAGTGACAGATTGTATCAAAACAGGATTTGAACTAGATGCTTCATGGGATATGCTGATAGTATTTCCTTATACAAGTAATAGGAATATGATACAGCTCACCATGTCTTCATGTGTACAGCTGATCACAGCCTCAGACATCTATGTATGGTTTCCGTGATTCATCTGTCACTGTTGCAGCCGCTGCGGGGAAATCCATAAACCTGATAGCAAAGTAGTTTCCTCCGTGAGGAGTTGAAGCAATTGTCTGTATCAGGGAGGGAGAAGAGGATAAGTCCTCCAAAGAAGCCAGGGTTCATAGCAGATGTACCCTTGTAATATCACCCGTGTGGGTTACATCAGTAGCCGCTCTCCAGTGCGTGGTGGCGGCCCGAGAAAAAAAGTTGAGGGGGTAAGTCAAGTTGATGAATGGGGGTCTCGGTGTCCTCATCACGGATACCATGATAAGATTATGCTTACATGTTTCGCTTTGTTAAAAGCTTCCTCAGAGCATGCGCAGTAGTTTCAAATCCCTGTTTAAATCTTCAATCAATCAGGGATTGAACGATTTCATATGGAGACATTCTATGTGTGCTGTGATTCAATCAGGGTATCATACATCACCCGTGTAGTGACATACACTCATACAGGGGCGATCGGTAGCTAGATATATAAAATATTGAGCAAAATTACACACCAATACTGGAAATTAACTCATAAGGAGTCAAAGAAGAAAAAAATATATAGAAAGTTAATTAGACAAATTTTTTAACATGGATTTTTTAACACAAAGAGGAAATTAAGAGGATTATTTTGTCTCAGAATTAATAGAAATTGGAATAACCACATTTTGGTAGAGAATTAGCTCATAGATGGTAGAGGAAGCAAAAAGCTTTGATAGATGAAGTTAAAGAGAGATTTCATTTCGTGGACAGGTTACTGATAGTAGGAATAAATTCCCTACAACCCTGGAGTAGTAGGAGGTGTCTCTATCGTTGTTCGGTTCAGGCCTTTTCTGTTGTAGATCAAGGGTCTATCCTTATTGCAGCTCATACTGTTTTGTGTACAGAACCTTTTATTTACCCTCTTCTTTCAACCCATCTCATAGGGGGCATTCATTACATCCAATCTAGAGTGAAAAGAGAGGCAGTTTTGTATATTAGAATATGTAGTCGAGCCTAGGCCCCCATGTGTGGATACCAAGCTAGGGCAAAAGGAATGTTCTTCCCAAAAAGTCCCATTTTCTGTGTCTACGGTACTCTGAGTGGACCAGACAGTCTCTAAGATCAGTAGCTCTTCTAGCTGTGAATAGGGGCCTGTCGCCAACAATATTCCCGAGAATGGGAGACTTTTCTAACCTGTTCCTATTGGGCCCCCGAATTTAGTAATGATTCTGATTGGGGCACATGTGGTTCTATCTGGTTACTACCCCTCTGTGGTTTCGGTAAGGAGGGACGATCTATCCGCTACCATAGCTCTTTTCTTAGCCTTTCTAATGTATCCATGGGAGTATCCCCGTTCACGGAATCTCCCATACATTTCACAGGCTTCAGTTTTAAAGTCCAATTCCTCTGAACAGTTCCTCCTACTGCGTAAAAATTGACCTACTGGAATTCCCTGAATAAGTGATCTGGGATGGTGACTCGAGGCTAATAGCAGGGTATTTGCTGTCGTCTCTTTTCTAAATGTTTTAGTGGATAGTACGCCGTCTTTAATTTGGGTTGTAAGGTCAAGAAGGATACAGGATCGTAGGAAAAGGTGAGTTTTATGTTCCAATTGTTATTTTTAAGTTCCTCAATGAAAGTGATTAGTTCAAGGGGTGTGCCTCCCCAAATCATGATCACGTCATCAATGTACCTCAGCCACAGGAGACAGTGGCTGAGGTACAGAGACGAGAAATAGACGCATTCCAATTCCCACAGTCCAAGATGTAGGCATGCATAGGCTGGGCCCAAGGATAAGGTGCTTGAGGTGCCTGTCATAGAAGTCTCTGTAGAGAAGGGTCACTTAAGCTCCAGTATCCAGAAGGACCCTGGTGTAGACTCCCTTTACTTGGATGGAAATGTGAAGGAATGTGATGTACATAAAAATAATAATAATCTGAAAATGTCTATTTTCTTATGTGCATACATATGTTTCTCCTTACTCATTATATAAGTATACAGATTTGCTCTGTTCCTATACTTTCTCAAAATGGCGAGTACCCCCTACATCCCACACATCAGAAGAACGCGGAACTGAAGATAAAACCAAGGACAGCCAAACCTCGTTATTAAGATTCTACATCTTCTTTTCTATCTTAACCAATGAGATGTACCTATTAGACTAACATAGCAATGACGTATTTGTGTGTATAAAACATTAGCACCGCCTTGAATAAATTAGAAGTGTAAGAAGTAACGGAGCTGAGCGTGTCTCAGAGTGTTTACTTTTATATGCATGCATATCAACACTTTCCAATTAGAGACAGCAGCAGATAACCTTGGGCTCGATTGGAGCTCTTAATCATTTCCATAACAGCTGGTGCCGAAACCCGGGACCTCAGGCTACAGTCGAAGCCATACCGCGATAAGCATTCGGGCGTTAATTGATTGATAAGAGGGGGTTTGCGCAGCCCTAACAGTACCGGTAAGTCTTCTTTATATTCTTACCACTGTACGACTTTCTTATCTTTCGGTTGACCGCTGGATTCTGTTGGTATGCTGAGACTGTCTTAGAGGCAGGTAACTCCTTGCCTGAGGTTGTTTTAACGAACCTGCCAATGGGTTTCTGCTGACTGTATTTTCACTGTCTGCCATTCTTTGGGCTACGAAACTTAGCAGTCTAAAGTGCTACATGTGTGAATGTGTGATCTCATCTCCAGATGAGCTGTCGGCCTCTGGAATGAGATTTTTTCCCTTGTAGCAAATGTTTATAGACGGGTTACTCTGGGTTTTTTCGAACCTTTGAGGGTTATCCCAGCTGCTGGCTTTGCAGTCTGAAAGAGTTACAGATGTCTCACCCCAAGACGAGTTGTCGGCCTCTTGGTGTAGAGCTGTAATAGACGTCTATAAACAGGTTTATTTTTGCAGGGTGGTCTGCCCTTGTGGTTATCTTAGCCTGCTGAGGCTTTACGGTTCAGAGAGTGGCAGGTGTAATGTCCTGTCCTGAGTGTATTTGTGGTTTACTGTTTGCTATACATGAGAGGGGTTGGGGACTGGTGAAAGTCAGAGAAGGAGGCTACCCGAAGGATCTGTTGGGTCACAAGCCATTGCTCCCTACTACCCCTGACGTGCTTGTACTGAGATTAAACGTACATTACCCGGTGACAGGGGGGTTTGGGCTGACCCACGAAGTGATAGAACAGAGAGACAGAGAGGAGGGTTATCAAACCATCAGTTGTCCTCATTCCCCCTTCAAAAGACTGCGGTAGATGAACAAAACAAAGTTAGAGACCTTGGTTACGTGTTAGGAGGCCCTGAGAGAGGAGGGGGAGATGGGTCAGAGCAACACTAAACCGGAGAAAGGAATCCTAGCTTGTGATATTGTGAAGAGGAGGGAGGGCAGTGAAGCAGGATAACGGTTTTCCAAATTAATGAAAGTTTGTGGTTTCACAGATTACGTTGCTAGGCTACAAGCAGAGGAATGGCGTGTGCTGATAAGAGAACAAAGGGGGGTTTGTGTGATAACGGCTTGTTGGCTGTGGCAGAAGCTTGGTATAGGACTGCAAAGGCATTGCACAACGAGGGTTGGATTGAAGAGGAAATCAAGAAAGATGCCAATTGTATTATGTATGTTTATCACAGAATTGATAATGTGCCTAAACCACCCCCCTATCAAAAAACCTAGACCGAGAGAAGGGAGGGACAACCCTGCCCCCCACCTGACATCCACTCCCTTCTCTCCCTCCCAGCCCAAGCACAGCCCACTGTGACAACTCCTTCCGGCGGCCATCTTGGTGCACCCATGCCTTTACTCTCTACCCAGCCCAGTGCACTTCCTGCCGGCGGCCATCTTGGTGCACCCATGCCTTCACTCACTGCCCAGCCCAGTACACTTCCTGCCGGAGGCCATCTTGGTACACCCAGTGAGCTCAAACACCGCCTGTACCCAGTCCTCACTGTTTTAAACAGGGATGGTTCCTTCCACACACCTGTCTTCCCCAATACGGAAGCACCACATTCACAGGCCGGATATATTAATGATGAAGAAGCATCTGAGTGGGAAGACCAACAACAGGCAGCAAGACCACCTGCTGATTTAACCCCCAATCCAGTTCTGGACTCACAGTTCAAAGAGGATCTCAAACACATGCTGGCAACCGTAAAGAACAGTGCCCCTTGCCAGCCCCCGCCCCAACAACAGTCTCGGTTACCAGAAGGGGCACCAGTGATGTATGTCGCTTTTACTCCATCACAAGCAGAGGCCTTAGTGACAAGTCTGCCTGACCCAGAGAAGCAGCCAATTCCCTTCTACCACAGGATAGTGCAGATACAAGAAACTTACTCAGCTGCCTGGAGAGACTTGATCAGCCTATGCCAAATCAAAGCAGGACATGTCTTTTGGCCAGTCATGCAGTCATGCAACCGGCCTTCAATGATGCCAGCCTGACAAGTGCCACTTCCTACACCTCAGGCGTGGAGTTCTGTGCACAATTCCAGACTGGGCAAAGGAGAAGTTGACGGATCAGAAGACCACAATCCAAGATATTACCCAAGATAAAGGGAAGTCTGAAGAAGTATCATGCTTGACTAGTACAGGCCTTTGATGATCTGAGTTTCTCCCACTATGAAAAGAGACACACGTTTCCTGCGTGGGAGTGGATGGGTTGCCCCGCTCCAGTCCATTTGTAGAGCCACTCCAAGTGGGGACATTTCCTGATTTGCTTGCCAGATTTGTGGTGTCCTCTATAT
Source organism: Lithobates clamitans (assembly GCA_037952925.1). Classification (NCBI taxonomy): domain Eukaryota; kingdom Metazoa; phylum Chordata; class Amphibia; order Anura; family Ranidae; genus Lithobates; species Lithobates clamitans. The sequence goes on from JBBGZY010000645.1 coordinate 1,665,786, forward strand.
GTCCCTTGAATCTACTAGGAGCTGATGTGTCGTCCAGACTACAGGCCTCAATCAGGACATGCCTGAAGGGGGGATGAAGTTACATACTCCCCTAACTTTAGAAGGCTCATCTGCCTTGTGTTCTCTGCCTCTCCTGACGACACTTCATGAAACAATAACTTCAAGCTCAATATTGCAGGAAGTACTTGACAGAATCCCTGCGTGCCTAAGGTCCACAGGACCGGAAGACAACGGTCACTTAAAGGTGCCACCAGTTTCAGTCAAGCTAAAAGAGGGCGCTTCATTGCCCCGGAAACCACAATAACCCCAAGAAGGGAACCCCTAAAGGAGAACCAGGTACCTGCTGTGGATGCCTTTGACTGCAAAATACCTCACAGAGGTGGACCTTACAAACGTTTTCTTCAGTGTCCACCCTCACCCCTCCTGCTGGTACCTTTTTGCATTCATCCACGGAAAGAAATGGCAACATACCTAAACAGTTGTGCCACAAGGGGCACAGAACTTTCCAAGCCAGTTTGCAAAAGCTATGGCTATCATCCTTGACACATGACAAGAGAAACACCCGGAAGTGATTCTCTTCCAACATGTTGATGACCTTCTCCTTTGTGCAGCTGATTTACCCCCTGTTAAAGTCACCTCAGAAAGCCTGTTGTGCTATCTTGCCAACCAGGGCTGCAGAGCCTCAAAGCCCAAATTGCAGTGGTGCTCAACACCTGTCATTTTCCTTGGACTAATTTCCTAGTGCAGAGCATGGATTCCAGAAGCCTTCCTACTGATGCTCTGCAATCAGACCCTTCCAGATGTCTCCTGAAGAAATATCTAAGTTTGAGGCCCTCAAGTGTGCCATCTCAGGCGCTAGGGCTCCCAGACTACGACAAAACGCTCAAGCTCTTTGTATCCGAACGTCTGGGACATGCTGCAGGTGTACTCACCCAATCACACGGCATCAGCCTACGCCCCGTAGGATATTATTCCTGTCGGCTGGATGCGGTAGCAAGAGGAGGCCTATTGTGTCTGCGAGCTGGCTTTGCTATACAAGCCTTGCTTGACAAAACTTTGAACTTGGTCCTCGGACACTGCCTCGTTCTGCTTACTCCCCATGACGTTGTTGCCATATTCAACCAAGATCCAGCCGAAACACTTGTCCACTACCAGACACTTGAGACTCCTGTGTTCCCTCCTACTGGACAGCATTACTCTATTAAGTTGTCAAACACTGAACCCTACCACCCTTCTTCCACTTCTCGAGGGGGGAAAGGAGGAGGAGGAGTAGAGTCTTGACTTGTCACCCCATGACCACACAGGACACGCGGTCATCACTGAAAACACTGTTCTAAAAGCTGAAGCCTTACCACCGGTGATGTCTGCACAGGAGGCAGAGCTGTAAGCACTTACTACAGCATGTAAATGGGCAGAGGGAAAAAGAGCCAACATTCATATGGACTCAAGATATGCTTTCAGCATTGCCCATCATTATGGTGTTATCTAGGACAGAGGATTCCTGACGGCTGCAGGAACACCTGTGAAAAATTGATGCCTTGCTTCTCCCAACCCAAGTGACTCTATTCTGAGTAAAAGCACACGACAAAATGAACTCAAAGGAAGCTCGAGGCAATCATCTAGCCAATTCAGCTGCCAAACAGACAGCTGGTGGTCCACGGGAAGTGGACAGCAGGGTGGTAGAAGAAGACCACTCTGTGCTTACCTTACAGACTTTCCCAGTGGACAGAGTTTATCTAAAAGAACTACAGGAAACAACAAGTCCGGATAAGAAGGAAAGCTGGAAACGGAGAGGAGCAACTCTCAGAAATGGACTATTCAAGTGCAACAAGAAGCCTTGTCTACCCAGGAGTATGTACCCAGCCGTGGTGCAATGGGCACATAGAGCTGCTCACTTGACAAAGACTTTTATGAACTCTCTTATCAACAAGTGTTGCACCAAGAGTTACTCCACTGACCGACAACTTCTGCAGATAATGCATTATCTGCACCAAATATAACCCAGGATGCACAGGAAAAACACAGAAGAAGCACCTGGCAAAAGCCCTATACCCCATTCCAGAGGATGCAAATTGATCATTCTCAAGTGACAACAAGTGGCAGATTCGAAAACGCCCTAGTGGAAGTGGTCACGACTGCCAGGACCACAGCTAAGAAACTACTGAGTGAGATAGTATGTAGATTTGGGGTCCCAGAGGTGATATTGAGAGATTAGGGACCAGCCTTAACAGCAACCCTTACAAAAGAGATTTGGGCAGCACTGGGGGTTCAGTTGGCACTACACATCCCATACCACCCTCAAAGTAGCGGGAAGGTAGAAAGGATGAATGGGACACTAAAAACAGGATGTTAAAGATGGCCCAAGAGACTAACATGAGTTGGCCAGACAGTTAGCCCATTGCCCTGTTCAGTGTCAGACACACCCCCAGGGGAAACATGCCCTATCCCCTTTTGAAATTTTGTTTGGTTCAGCTCCCAGACTTGGTTGTTACTTTCCACAACAGTTACAGTTGCAGTCTGATGTGTTGACTAAATATGTAACCACATTATCACGAGAATTAACCTGAATGCATGTCCAGGTGTTTTCTTCCATTCCAGATCCTGAATTAGATACAGGAACACACCAACTACTGTCTGGAGATCCTTGAGCCAAGATATGATGGTCCATTCCAAGTTTTGCTAACTACATCCACCTCAGTCAAGTTGGCCAGGAAGAACACCTGAATGCACGCTTATCACTGCAGGAGAGCGTGTTTTCGGGTGCTGCATATCCTTTTTCTGTTTGATCTAGAGGGAATCTGGATCAGTGAATGTGCCCTTGCAAAGGTCATTATGCCCCCCCATATCCTAACTGAAGATAACCCTGATATATACACTAACCCAGCACACAGTCAGAGGAGGAAGCGAGCAGCTCTCTCCGGAAGCTTTGATTCTCATGTATACATAGATGTCATAAGGGTTACAAGGGGGGTCCCTGATGTTCCAGCCAGTGATCAGGTAAAAGCTGGTTTTGAGTCTTTGATCCCCATAACAACTGTCAGCAAGAATGTAGATTGGATTAACTACATGTCATGGTTATTCAATAGAGTTTGTCGATCAGCATACCTGTCTCCATGTGTTCATCTCTAGAGACCAGCTGACCCTCACCTGACTGCTTTTGTAACCTCTCCTCTAAGCATGGCCCCACCCCAGGCCCTATCAGGGAACCCTATATTAACCTGTGCACCGCAAGCCAGCAGTGCTGATCAACCATTGTGTGTTAGCCTCTATGTGTACTTGCTGTGTTTCCTACATCTGATTCCTGTTACCGACTTTGGCATGTCCCCGACCATCCCTGTTTGCCTGTGACCCTGAACCTTGGCTTGACCCTTACTTTCCTTGTTGTTCTAGCCTGCTGCCTCCTTCCTCTTCTCCTGTAGTCTACCGTGAGCGTGAGCTGTGAGACCCTGGGGGCCGCGACCTGGAGCCAGACCGCAGCGCAGTCCATCTTCACCACTAGAGGCTCTGGTGAACACCTGCTGGCTCTTAGACTCCGCGCCCTGGGGAATCTATGCTCTAGCTCCCAGTGGGATCTGTGTCAGTGATCCAGTAGACCTGCTTCCTGAACCTCCCAGGGTTCAATCCGCAGCAGTCAGCCATAGGGTCCACTACCTTACGGTGCACTCCTGATCCCAACGGTGTGCATCTGTCACCCAGCCTCTAGGTGACCTGACACTACACATATTATAACCAAAAGAGATTTGTAAATTACTCTAAAGATGCCCTCCAGGGAATTGCTGACCAGTTAGCCCCCACTTCCTACATGACATTCCAGGACCTGATGGCCTTAGACATGGTGCTAGCTGGGAAAGGAGGTGTTTTGTAAAATCATAGGAAAAAACGGGAACCTGTTGACAATACATTTCTGATAATACTGGCCCAAATGGTAAGGTTACTCTAGCTATAAAGAAATTAGAAGATCTGTCATTGGAGCTGAAGAACTCAGGTATCACAGACCCATGGGATCAATACTTTAGCTGGATGAGTGGGTGGCAGAAGGTGCTCGTCCAGATACGGGTAAGGGTATTAATAATCCTGGTTCTTTTAACCCTGATTGTATGCTGTATTCTACCTTTTGTAAAAAGTTAATGAGCAAGGCTGTAGACAATAGCACACCTACATTTCTCCACCAAGAAGAAGAGGACCTCCTTATGATGGAAGATGACAAACCCTTCACTCCCCTACAGTCACTCCTTGTCCAAAACCTCACAATCCTATAGGGTTTTAGGGATAGATAGCGCCTGACTGCACCTCTCCAGCTGTATCGAGGAGGGAAGTGAACAGTTGCTGCCCAATTCTATATACAGCCTAAAAGAGTTGCTGAGGAGAAGGGCCAGGCCAAAGTGGGACCTTTAGTATTAGGGACAGAAAAGAGAAAATAGTCATTTTAGGGGGGATTGTGAAGGAATGTGATGTAGATAAAAATAATAATAATCTGAAAATGTCTATTTACTTATGTGCATACATATTTTTCTCCTTACTCATTATATAAGTATACAGATTTGCTCTGTTCCTATACTTTCTCAAAATGGCGAGTACCCCCTACATCCCACACATCAGAAGAACGCGGAACTGAAGATAAAACCAAGGACAGCCAAACCTCGTTATGAAGATTCTCCATCTTCTTTTCTATCTTAACCAATGAGATGTACCTATTAGACTAACATAGCAATGACGTATTTGTGTGTATAAAACATTAGCACCGCCTTGAATAAATTAGAAGTGTAAGAAGTAACTCAGAGTGTTTACTTTTATATGCATGCATATCAACACTTTCCAATTAGAGACAGCAGCAGATAACCTTGGGCTCGATTGGAGCTCTTAATCATTTCCATAACAGGGAACAACAGGAGAAGGCCCCACCAGCTTGTCAGGGATCATAGAGGAAGTGGTGGCCCTGGCCTGTTCGGTGGTTTGTATCCGCGCTCCTGTCTGCGGAGATTCTGATCGGGCTTAAAGTGGGGTTCCACCCAGGGGGGCCGTCCAAAAAAAAAAGAATTAAAAGTCAGCAGCTACAAATACTGCAGCTACTGACTTTTAATTGGACACTCACCTGTCCCTGGGTCCAGCGATGCGGGGGATCGAGGCCCCGCTCGTCTCCCCCCTCCGCTCGTCGGCGCCGGCATTTCAACTGTGGGCGCCGGGCTGTGGCTTCACAGCCTGGCACCCACTGCGCATGCGCGAGCGGCGCCGTGCGCCGTGATTGGCCGCTCAATCACCTGGGACCTGAATTGGGTCCCAGATGATTGACAGGAGGGAGGGAGCAGAGCGGAGCCCTTCCTGTGCCGAGGAGGAAGTGATGTCACCAGCCCAGGCTAAGGGACAGGCAGACTACGATGGACCACCTAGCAACAGGCATTTAGAGGTAAGTAAAAAAAAAAAAAATATCCAAATGTTTTTTTGTTTTTTTTTTTAGAATTTTTTAGATAGGTTTGTTTTTTTGGGTGGAACCCCACTTTAAGTCTGCGCTAAGTTCTGGGAGTCTGGTGTGCATTGACCCTCCGACACCAGGCAGCATGTGTCAAAGGAAACGGGACACTGGGTTGCTTGGAGGCAACAACGGGGGGCCCTCTGCAAGGGTTTGGACTTTCGCTGCTGTCTCCGTGTCATTGGTTCTGAGCCAGCTATCGTAGATGGGCACCCAGTTGGCTCCTTCACCAGAGCCCTCCGAAGTTTCCCCCTGGCTTCTGGCACTGTGCTTCAGGCTTCACTGGGCTTGGACACACCTGTCGATTAATGTCCCACATAATTTCAGCATACCTCGGTATGCTCAATGGCACTCCTCACTGGTACACATGAAAATGCTCATTATCGGCTCTGATATAGACACTAGTATGGATATCCGTGCATCGCTACCAAATATCCATAATATTCCTGTAATTATGGATAATCAAACATTAAAATCACTTAATCTTACTGGATCCAATGAATATCAATTAGCCGGGGGGATTTTTTGGGGAGAAAATTTGATAAGAGGGGGTCAGCCCCCCTCATTAATCACTTAATAAGTCTCTAATTATGTGAGATCTAATCTCATCCTTATGTACCACCACCTAATGTCTCTAAAGTTAAAATCACTTGATCTTCTAGGATTTAAGTAATATCTTTTAGCCTAGATAATTTTTGGCCAGAAAATTGCATGTGGGGGGGCATCCCGTCCTTATGTACCACCTAATATCTCTATTTTTATGTGGAATATCTCTGAAATGATGTGAGATCTAACGTTAAAACCACTTGATCTTACCGGATCTAACGAATATCTATAATCCTGAATGATTTTTGGCCAGAAAATTGCATGTGGGGGAGGCTAACCCGTCCATATGTACCACCTAATATCTCTATTTTGATGTGGAATATCTCAAAAATTATGTGAGATCTAATGTTAAACCACTTGATCTTACCGGATCTAACGAATATCTATTTGCCTGAATGTTTTTTGGTCAGAAAATTGCATGTGGGGGGGCTAACCCGTCCATATGTACCACCTAATATCTCTATTTTGATGTGGAACATCTCTAACATGTTGTGAGATCTAATGTTGAAACCACTTGATCTTACCAGATCTAGCAAATATCTATTAGCCTGAATGATTTTTGGCCAGAAAATTGCATGTGGGGGGGCTAACCCGTCCATATGTACCACCTAATATCTCTATTTTGATGTGGAATATCTCTGAAATGATGTGAGATCTAACGTTAAAACCACTTGATCTTACCGGATCTAAGGAATATCTATTAGCCAGAATGATTTTTGGCCAGAAAATTTGATAAGGGGGCTAACCCGTCCTTATGTACCACCTAATATCTCTATTTTGATGTGGAATATCTCTGAAATGATGTGAGATCTAACGTTAAAACCACTTGATCTTACCAGATCTAACGAATATCTATTAGCCTGAATGATTTTTGGCCAGAAAATTTGATAAGGGGGGCTAACCCGTCCATATGTACCACCTAATATATCTATTTTGATGTGGAATATCTCTTAAATTATGTGAGATCTATTGTTAAAACCACTTGATCTTACCGGATCTAACAAATAGCTTCCAAAATAGCTAACTGTTTGGTAAATTTTTTAATAAGGGGGGGCTGATGACGGGTTAGCTGCCCCCCCTCCCAGCAAATAACTGTTAATATTGTTTCTTCTGTGTGAGATCTAACGCAAACAATGGTTGATCTAACCTGATCTAACAAAGATCTAACAAACTGCATAAGATTTTTTCACAAATTTTGATATGGGGGGGCTAACCCGGCAGAGGTCTTAGATGTGGTGGCTGCATTTGTTTTCTTTTTTTAGGCTTTCTATCTTTTTGTTTTCTCCTCTTGATCCTGCCAGTAAGTCTGTTGTTTTTCAACAGAACAAGATGTCCTGCAAATGTAGCAGTTAAAGGGTTGAGAAAAAAACATTTCAGTGATCAGCTTTCATTTATGTAAAACATTTATTCCGAAAAGGAACAAAACAGTTGTTGTAACTGCTTAAAAAGTATTAGCTGGAGTTTGGCTGCAATTTGTTAGTGTATCAAAATCTGCTAGTACGTTTAACACTCCCTTCCCCGCAGACTGACAATGCTGCTGTACAGAGGTGTCTTTCATCCAGAGCGGAGGCTCTCTAATACAGGAGGTGTGTTACTGGCCAGATCATCAGGTGAAAATAGAGGGAAAAAAGCCTAAAAAAGAAAACCAATACAGCCACCACATCTAATAATTGGTAAGCTGCAATATATTCAATTCTATGTTTTGAGGTTAATACTGCCTTAAGTGGGAAGCCCATTTTTATTTTTTATTTTTTTGTACCTCTGTGTTAATATTCATATTGGAGGTTTAGAGTCTGGCATGGATATTAAGGGGGACCAAACATGTTTTTTTAAATTTTTGCTCACCCTTCATGTTTATATCAGACCCTACCTTTTTTTTAACCCACAAAAGGGAAGAAAAAGTGATGGCACGTGATGTAGTGTGAAAATGCACATAAAAATCACACATGTAAACTGATATCAATGTGCATAGGAACCCACTGAAATGTGTATACATGACATTCTCTGATTGGATGAGGTGGAGATCGTAATGTCAGCTCCCTCTTCTCGACATTCTCCAATCAGAGAATGCCTTATTTTCATTGAAAATAAATTCAAGGTGCTCTGTGAAGGACGGCCACGCTGAGCAACCAATTTCGAGTCTTCTATGTGCAGGGGGGAAGCCGTTTGTACAGAACCCGGAAGGTTGCAGCTGTCACTGTAGTAGCCAGGACTACTACAGTGATTTACAGTATCCCGGCATGATCAGAAATAAAAAATATAAATAAGGTAGTAGTGCGCTGCCACCTACTGATAGAAATAAATAGTGTACAGCTACTGCAATCACTAAATGTGTTCCCACATCCACAGTAAATCAATATGAAAAAGTTTAATCGCTCTGCCTCAATAACATAGTAAAGTATTGACTGGAACGCGACAATAAATAACTAAAAATGTAGACGTTTCATATACAGTAGATGACCGAAATATTGTGTCAATCTCGCTCATGGTTAGTGTTTGGCTGAAGCCATTTATTATCAATCAACTGCGTTTACTCTTTTTAAATCATAATGGCAACAGAAACTACCCAAATGAGCCTGATCAAAAGTTTACATACCCTGGTGATTTTGGCCTGATAACATGCAGACAAGTTGACACAAAGGGGTTTGAATGGCTATTATCACCTGTGATCTGTTTGCTTGTAATTAGTGTGTGTGTGTAAAAAGGTCAATGAGTTTCTGGACTCCCAACAGACCCTTGCATCTTTCATCCAGTGCTGCACTGAAGTTTCTGGATTCTGAGTCATGGGGAAAGCAAAAGAATTGTCAAAGGATCTGCAGGAAAAGGTAGTTGAACTGTATAAAACAGATAAGTAATATAAAAAGATATCCACGAAATTGAGAATGCCAATCAACAGTGTTCAAACTCTAATCAAGAAATGGAAAATGAGGGGTTCTGTTGAAACCAAACCACGGTCAGGTAGACCAACTAAAATTTCAGCCACAACTGCTAGGAAAATTGTTTGAGATGCAAACAAAAATCCACAAATAACTTCAGGTGAAATACAGAACTCTCTGAAAACATTCCTACTGTGAAACACGGAGGTGGATCGCTGATGTTTTGGGGATGTGTGAGCTACAAAGGCACAGAAAATGTGGTCAAAAGTGATGGCAAGATGAATGCAGTACGTTATCAAAAAATACTGGAGGAACATTTGCATTCATCAGCCAGGAAGCTGTGCATGGGACGTACTTGGACATTCCAACATGACAATGATCCAAAACACAAGGCCAAGTGGACCTGTCATTGGCTACAGCAGAGTATAGTGAAGGTTCTGGAGTGACCATCTCAGTCTCCTGACCTCAATATCATTGAGCCACTCTGAGGAGATCTCAAACTTTCAGTTCAAGCAAGACAGCCCAAGAATTTACAGTAACTGGAAGCTTTTTGCCAAGAGGAATGGGCAGCTTTACCATCTGAGAAGATAAAAAGCCTCATCCACAAATACCACAAAAGACTTCAAGCTGTCATTGATGTTAAAGGGGGCAATACACGTTATTGTGAACTGGGGTATGTAAACTTTGATCAGGGTCATTTGGGTAGTTTCTGTTGTCATTATGATTTAAAAAGAGTAAACACAGTTGATTGATAATAAATGGCTTCAGCCAAACACTAACCATGAATGAAAGTTTGTGTTATCATTAATATTCTCTGAAAAATGGCCAAGAAATTCTGCCAGGGTATGTAAACTTTTGAGCACAACTGTATACAGTGCCAGTGCAAAATATATGTGCGAACAATTTATATATATATATATATATATATATATATATATATATATATATATATATGTGAAAATAAATAAATAAATAGTGCAAAAAAAAAGAAAAAAGTCCACTTGAATATAAATGAGAGTATATTCAATAAAGTGCTTCACAGAAAAACACCTCAGTGTTTCAGCAAGTTCCAACTTGTGCTCCTTTCACCAGGTGAAGTGCAAACTCACCTTCTTTATAGGCCCCAAAAGGGTCAACTAAGCATGTAGGCAAATCAATCTGATGGACAGAACACTGGTGTTCAGGTTCCTTTAAGAGCGATAGGGTTCCCTCTACAAAATGGCTCCACACAGCTCACAAACAGGTCATAGGCAACAAACAGAATAGAACAGCCTCAAATAGTGCAGTACCTGGGTTACTACGTTCATCAAACCGCACAAACCCCACTTCATAAAATACACTCATTTTTATTTGGTAAAAACAAGCATGTAATAAACATCCAGCATCTCACGTAATCCGGCGAATACTCTCGTCGCCAGGCTCAACCTCTACGCATTACGCCACCAACACACGTGGCTTCATCTCGAATTATCACACACATACCCGCTCACACACATTTATTTAGTGCCTAAAATGCTAAATATGCATGCTTATATAAATTTGTGTATTCTTCTCTGTGCGTCAATCTCTGTTAATCCCCCCCATCAGTACTTACCGACAGTACATACAATACCAAAATGCAACAAAAATTACATTATATTTTATAGAAAGCCTGAGTAGATATTGTCCCTGATGGAATTTTTAAAAAGTTGGGGTTTTGTTTCAGGGGATGGTATTTTGTATTTTGAGGTTTTTCATTTATTTTGCAGGGTATGATGGTTTTTGCTTTATGTTGATATGGCCCTAATTTTAAAAATTCTTCTTCTTTTTTTTTTTTATGCTGCAAGGTTTTCCTTTATAAAAGTGTTTCAAGGGTGGTATTTTGGGGTTTTCATTACTTTTGTGTTTTTTTTTAGTTTATGCTACTCGAAGTGGAGCATTCACTTGTTGCTGACCATCTGTGCTTGGAGCCACCCTTTGTTCACAGCACGCTGCTCCCATGCAGTATTCTAATTCTTGTGGTAAAGTCCCAGCCTGTGCTTTTTGTCTCCAGTAAATTTGGGCCTAGCTTGCTCATTAAAATTGTCCTGCTGCTGGCCAATTTTATGCCCTGTACACACGACCGGTTTTGGCGTCAGAATAAACTCCGATGGTTTCTCAGACGGAATTCCGCTCAAGCGGTCTTGCATACACACGGTCACACCAAAGTCAGACCGTCCAGAACAAGGTGACATAAAACACGTACGACGGGACTAGAAAAAGGAAATTCAATAGCCAGTAACCAATAGCTTCCGTCTCGTACTTGCTTCAGAGCATGTGTCGTTTTTGGTCCATCGGAACAGCATACAGACGAGAGGTTTTCCCGATAGGAAATGGTTCCATCGGAAATATTTAGAACATGTTCCATTTCTAGGTCCGTCAGGATTTTCAAAAAAAAAGTCCGATGAGGCATACACACAATCGGAATAGACGTTGAAAAGCTTCCGTCGGACTTTTTATGTCAGACATTCCGCTCGTGTGTACGCGGCATTACACTACTGCATTATCTACAATCTTTTAATTCTTGTAGAAAAACACCCACCTGTACTCTTTGGGGGAGATTTACTAAAAATGGTGCACACAGAATCTGGTACAGCTGTGCATAGAACCCAGTCAGCTTCTAGGTTCTATCCCCATTCACATCGGCACAATTTGACAGGTCAAATTGCATGTCAAATCGCAGACTATTGCCCGCAATAGGAGCGTCCCAATCGGTGCGATGCCGACTTTACGGCGACTCACCAGTTTCCAAAAGTAGTTCCTGCATTACTTTTGGTGACTTCGGGGGCAATTTCAATAGACATCTGTGCATGAACGCGCACAAATTAACTGTAGACCATGGCCTCTAGGAAATTAACTGTAGACCATGGTCTGTAGGAAATTAACTGTAGACCATAGTCTCTAGTAGACATGTGCACAACATAAAAATTTGTTTTGTTTCATTTCTTTACGTTTCCGTTTATTCGTAATGATTCGTAAATTCGTTAGAAGCAAGTTTTTATATTCAGATTCGTATTTTCGTAACAGATATATTTTCGTTGATACAAAATGATTTGTAAATCTGTTAGTCAATTCTGTTAGTAAATTACATAAAAGGGAAAAATGGGAATTTAACTCACCACTGATCCCACTTAAAGACACAGAATTTTTCACTCCAGGGAAGGAGGATATGTTTGGGAAGTGAATACTGAAGGAAGATGCCCAAATAAAAGATATCATGAGACAGGGCAATATTTGCACATACCAAGAACTAAAAGATAAAGACGCCTGGTTCATTAAAAACCCCTGGCGTTATAAACAACTGAAACACTTTGTTGATTCACTTCCTCAGCCTATTAGGTCGACAAAGAACTTGTTACCCCTGGAGAAAATATGCACGGAGAAAAAAGGGAAAGGGGGGGTCTCGAAGATATATAGAGCCTTAATGGATTTGGGGAGTGCAGAATTCCCTCCATTCATGGTGAAGTGGGAGAACGAACTGGGTCTCAAGTTTGATGAACGGGAGTTAGGGCAGATATTGAAAAGGGTCAACACCACCTCAGTGGATTGTAGGATAGTGGAGATGAATTACAAACTACTGGCGAGAATGTATTTTACACCTGACAGAGTACATAGGATTCGGCGAGAAACCTCACAACTATGTTGGAGGGGATGTAACGATATCGGGACAATGGCACACATTTGGTGGTTGTGCCCGGAAATTAAGAAATATTGGGAAGAGATAAGGGGTACTATAGCGGAGATTACTGAGATCGCCATCCCAGATGATCCCCGGATATGCTTATTCCACGGGAGTGAAATGTCCACGAAAACATATTTGAAGTCATTTCTACCACACCTTATAAACGCGGCCAAAAGTCTTATTCCTAGACATTGGCAGGATAAAAGAAGACCCTCAATACGGGAGTGGTTCAACAAAGTCAATGAAATATACTACTTAGAATACTTGAGGTTTAGCGAAGGGTTGGAATTGGAAGCCTTTGAAATGACTTGGAGTAAGTGGGTAAAATATAGATACTCAATAAGAGCAGCAGAGGTGTGCGGTATTTAGATAGAGGCCCCAAAATAATTAAAAATAATTAAAGAAGCTAGACAGGTAAGATAACAGTAAATACGCAGTTGAAGATCTGATAGGAGTCAAGGGAGAGTGAAGGAGCAGGAGAGAAGGTACAGAAAGAAGTATGAACAAGTATGGGGGACTTAAAAGGGGGGCAGAATAAGGGGAGGTAATGGATTAGGGGGGTAGGGGCGGGTAATAATTGGGGATAAACAAGGGGGGCAAATTATTGTTGAAAGTAATGTAATTGTTTGGTTTCTCCTTTTTTTTTTGAGATGATAATCAAGCCACAATGATGTGATGACATAAGGGAAGATACTGGACTGTAAAGTTGAAGTAACATCCCCCGGGAAAACATCTCGCTGAAGTGGCAAAAAAAAAAAAAAAAAAAAAATAAAATAAATAGGAATCATATTTTTGATGACATACTGCGTAAGGCTTAATGATGTAGCACCCTGGGGTTTAGGCAGGGTTGCTCCCCAAAATTTACTTGTCAGGAATAGTCATCTTGGCTAATTGTTAGAGATCCGTTGATTTCTCCCTAAGATTGGCCTTGTTGCACTTTTCTCTTCTACCACTAGGTGGTCGGGTACCTGGTGGTGCTAGATACGAAGAGTGCAACACAAGGTCAGGTTATGGGTATATGGGGTATCTTAACCAATGGGCAGGGGTTTTCTTGAATCCCTTGGCCTGCTGGGAGAACCTATATATTTGGATGGAGTCAGGTGATCGGTGTTCTGTGCCATCTGGGCGGCTGTCTGGGTGGACATGTGTTGTACTGCCTGGGGTGCCTGTCTGAGGGCCTATGCAGAAGCAAGAGAGCAGCGCAGGGTTGATACTGTGGCTTGCAGTCCAACCAGAAGTGACAGGTCTGCTGGCCGGAGAACCTGTCGTGGTTGGACGTAGAGGGGAAGCTGTCACCACTAAGGGACCAACCATCTTATTACCAGGGACCACTGTGAGTAGCTGAAGCAAGTACCGGAGCAGTATTCTCGCCAACCGGGGACGGTGAGGAATTGGGAAACTTCAGTGGATATAAAGCCAGGGACCCAGCCAGTGGAGGTGGAGCTTGCAGAGCAGCCTTGTGGCTCAAGCCAGGAACCAAGCAGGCCAGTGGGGTTAAGTTTGAGAGGTATCGTGAGTGCCAAGCTAGGGACCCAGCAGAGAGGCGTGGGTGATGCTGGAGGAAGATACCACCGTGAAGATTGGAGGAGCTCAAGGGATTCAGTGACAGTGAATCAGTGAGTCTAGTGAGAGACTGGGAGGTCAGTGGGCTAAAGAACTACAAGGGGATTGTAGTGGAAGTAAAAGGAACTGTTACGCTTTGGGGATTATTTACTAAAGGCAAATCCACTTTGCATTACAAGTGCACTGCAAGTGTAGGGCACTACTTTGGCCTCTAGGGGGCAGCATTGACCATGTCATCTCTGGGTGCCTGAGATGACAGGCACCCAGACGGTGGGTCACCCACCGTCATCAATCATCTGTCAGCCATGGCTCTCTTTGAAGCTTGTAATCACACATATCACAGCAGGTGGGCTTGAGCCAAGCCCTTGTTATTCTGATATGCTACAAAGCTTTGATGTGTAACTGGTTACATTCCAACTTAGACCACCTGGCTGTATCAACCAGGAAATATAGACCATGTTGCTTTCCAACATAAACCGCTTTGCGCCTAAAGGGTGCATACCACCCTTCTTCAGACACGGCTCCTATGGAACAGTTCATAACTTCTTAATGTGTTAGGTTTCCAACAGGTCCTTAAGAAACAGCTCCTATGGAACAGTCCATAATGGTCTTGATAGGTTGTGCTTCCCAACATGTGCCGCTTTGCCACTGAGTGACACACCACCATAATTCTTCAGTGACAGCTTCCATGTCACCATTCTGTATCTTTGGTATCTTCTCCTTTCTGGTATCTTCAGAACGGGGTGCATTACAGGCAAGGATTGTCCACTCACTCACCATTCACCAGCACACACTCAGAGCAACATATTAACCAGCTTTCAGATACAGTCTCGAGGAGGGCCTTACTCACCCATATTACCAACCTAAAATACACGTCACACTATACCATAACGTAAATCAACCCATTACCATATTATATGCATATATATGTGTCCCATCCAATTACGCATCCCGCTCCCAACCTCCTATAACCCTTTACTGTAAATACAGGTCAGGTTTAGGCAGGCTTGCTTACAATGGCCTTTTCTACCGCACTATTGGTGTGTCAGCGGTATTGCAGGGCTCTGTCTTGGCAGCAAAGCCTCTAACTTATACGCAGAGACCCTACCGTCAATTTGTCCCTCAACTTGCATAGATAAATAGGAGACCCTTCTATATAACTATCGAGTCTAACACATATGAACCTGAAACCATGACAAACCACAAAATTCCATCCCTGTGCCTGGATTTCAGAGACCATGCCCAGGGTATACCATGCACCCCTACCTATTGTTAGGTTCAAGGAACACCCTAGTTCCATGACTAATCTTACATCGGTATCCTCTTGGACAAAGAAACACACTCTCCTATGTCCCAAATAATACACCGGTGTTCCCTTCCCGGCAATGTTCTCCCCATCCAGAACACAGAGCGAGGCATCTTCACAACATGTCTCATTCACCACCGTGTATTTACCTGGCTTTGTAGCATATCAGAATAACAAGGGCCTGGCTTAAGCCCACCTGCTGTGATGTGTGTGATTACAAGCTTCAAAGAGAGCCATGGCTGACAGATGATTGATGATGGTGGGTGACAATGATCAAAGGATCAACAGGCACCCAGAGATGACATGGTCAATGCTACCCCCTAGAGGCCAAAGTACAGCAGGACAGACATTAATATAATCTGTGGAAAAGTACAGCCCCAATAAATGCTGATTTGTCGAAAGTCAAAAGGGGATGGCACTGGGCTTAGGTTTGAATGGTGTGTGATCGAAGTATAAAAGACTGAGCAAGGAAGAGAAAAATAGTCCCTTTCCCTTTGGATCATGGCTTGGGCCTAAGCCTCATGGCTCTGGCCCTCTTTTCAATATCTGAGCATAGCTGATGATACAAAGCCTCGCGGAGAGCTTTGTAATAAGTATCCTTGATGTTCTTGTATTATATGTTCTGATTGTAAGCTTTGTAATATTGTAATACAGTATCTTTTAATACTTTCATGTTAGCTTTCTTATTTCCTTGGGAATAAATAAGACTTTATTACTCATAAACCGTGTGTTTGGTTTCATAGCTAACCTTGTATTATGGTGATATCAACAGTAACATGTGGTCAGAGTTTAATATAGACTAGCTAACTATAGGGATTAGACAAATTAATATATAGGTACAATAATATTTATTGTATCATTTTTACTTCACAGCATTAGGTCAATCTCCTACACAAGTAATAGGTACTAAGTAAATGTGGTCATCTGTGTGTTGTTTCTCCATCTTCATCAACGATTCTCCTGGATCTTCTTCTGCATATTGGGAGGAATTTGTGTAAGGTCTTTTACATCCATGTTATCGAGAATGGTGAATTCCTTTTGCACCTCGCTCTAATTTAGTGGAGGAAATGTCTATTGGTAAGATGGTGTCAATGAGTTCTTTTTGGTCAGATGTTTTACTTCCTATGCTTTGATCTTCTTTATGGTCCTTCTTCTTCATAGACAATTATCCTAGATCTTCTTCTACATAAAAGGAATGGCGGAATTTTGTGTCAGGTCCTCTACATCCGTGTTATTAAGAAAAGTGAGTTCCTCTGTATCACCTCCCTCCAATTTAGGGGAGGAAATGTCTATTGGTAAGCTGGAGTCAATGATTTCTTCTTGGTTGGGTGTTTGACTTCCTAGACTTTGATCTGCTTTATGGTCTTTTCCCATTAAAGATGCGTCTCCTATATTCTCTTCTGTGTATGGGGAATGGGGAGTATTTTGTTAAAGGTTTTTTTCCTCCATGTTATCAAGATTAGTGAATTCCACCTGATTATCTAGCTCCAGTTTGGAGCAGTGGCGGCTGGTGCTCAAAATGTTGGAAAAATCTGTGCCATCAAATGCAGCTACTGTGCTAAATGCTGCCACTGTGCCCATCAAACGCTGCAGTGTGCCTATTAAATGCTGCCAGTGTGCCCTTCAAACGCTGCCAGTGTGCCCAACTGCCCATCAAATACTGCCAGTGTGCCCAAACGCTGCCAGTGTGCCCAAATGCTGCCAGTGTGCCCATTAAATGCTGCCAGTGTGCCGCTTGCTGTCTGCCCGGCACTTACCCTGTGTCTGTGGGGCAGCAGGTGACGGCGACGAGCAGGGTCCTTCATGCATCTCCTGCCTCTTCTCCCGTCCTCTCCTCCTGATAGGCGTCCAATAGCGGTGCCTGTCTTTTCAGCCAATCAGGTGACAGGTCACTGACCCGAGCACCTGATTGGCGGAGAGGCGGTTCAGTGTTAGGAATGCGAATAGTTCTTTTCTTTCCTAACACAGCTGAGTGGACCTATTTTGCAGCCTATTAGAGCCTTACTTACCAGCTCTGCTCGGGCTGTGCGTTCCACGGAGCTTCTGACGTCACTTCTGGTTTACCACTGGCACAGGGAAACCGGAAGTGATGTTTTAACTTGGAGAACAAAGCACCTCTGAGTTAAGTGATACTACAGGCGGGCGGAAGTTGTCCGGCGCGATGGACTGCACCACAAGCCAACTCAAAAGCCTGCAAATGAAGCGCCTCGTCTGCAATCTCGTGATTGCATAGACATGGCGCTTCCCATAGTGCACTGTGTCCGGCGCCCGAACACAGTGCACTTAAAGGTCATTATTTTCAATTTTTTTTTTTAAGGGCGTTTTTGAAAAAAATTATTTTTTTATTTTTATTTTTTTATTTTTTTGTGACCCGTGTGCCCCCTATGGATGGCCCGCTACTGGTTTGGAGGAAGAACTAACCAATGCTAAGACAGTGAAAAAATGTGTGCATCAAGGTGCATCAACAAACTAGGTGAAAAATCCTGTAAAAGTGCTAAGACCCTTTAGAATGTATGTGCCATATAAGATGTTAGGTATACAAAACACCAAAAAATTATTTAAAGTGAAATTAAAAACTTGTATAGGTGAAACTAAAACATCAATTGTATTGTTTTAATAAACTTAACATTTTTTGGATTTACGCTATGAGGCTCCTCTTTTCTCATCATATATGGACACTTTCCGGTGGAAACCATTAAAAGGACAACAGTGATATATGTGGAAAGGAGACCACGGAATCGTAGAGAGGGATATCGATCGATCAGGATTCTGGCTACTGGATTCACATACACATGCCTATTACCCCTGCAGGGGTTGGGCGTTCCGGTGAGTGAGGGCACAAGTGGGGGTTCAACAAAAAGACGAATAGCATCAGTCACAGCAAACCTGTTTGGGATTACTTGGATGCACACACCATTTGTTCACAGGGATATTTTCCACACTCATAGGACAATTTTTATTGGAGTATCTGGTTGCACATAGTATTATTTTATCACATATTCTTTTTGATTGAAAAAATTCACGAAAAAATTCAAATTTGAACATTTTTTATTTACTTTGTCATTTTTATATCA
This sequence comes from Lithobates clamitans, assembly GCA_037952925.1. Lineage (NCBI taxonomy): Eukaryota > Metazoa > Chordata > Amphibia > Anura > Ranidae > Lithobates > Lithobates clamitans. The sequence goes on from JBBGZY010000645.1 coordinate 1,684,378, forward strand.
TTTTTGGGATTTTTCAGTCACCATCAGAGGATTTATAGCTGCCGTTTTTGGTGTCACATTGTTTTGAACATTCATTATTGGGACTTTTAAAGTGGATACAATTGATGTTTTAGTTTCACCTATACAAGTTTTTAATTTCACTTTATATGATTTTTGGTGTTTTGTATACCTAACATCTTATATGGCACATACATTCTAAAGGGTCTTAGCACTTTTACAGGATTTTTCACCTAGTTTGTTGATGCACCTTGATGCACACATTTTTTCACGTTGAGGATTCAAAAAATTTTTTGTGAACAGCGCCAATTCCCCTATCAGAGTATTTTAACATTTGGATTTCACCTTGGTGTTTTCCTTTTCTGGGGGGGCTGCAGTTCCTGTTGGTACTTGTCCTAAGCGCGGAATATTTGAGTTTTACAATGCTAAGAAAGAGTCAGTGTTGTCTTTTTTCTCCACTTCCACAGGACATTTTGGTTGCTCTTCAGAACTTTCTTTTGAGGTTTCATTTTCTGGTTTGCATGTTTGTTGTTGGTCAGATGATTGAGGCTTGTTGTCTTCTGCTAAGGTTGTAGGAGATTCTGTACATTGGTCCTTTCCTTCTTTTATACTCTCACATAATTTGTTCTTCTTTTTACCTCGAATCCTTTCTGCAAACATTTAAAATAATATGAAAGTATATATGAACACAGAAGATAAAATTTACAATGCATTCAAATGTTTTTTTATTGCATTCACATCATTAAAGAAAAATAAAAAAGTAATAAATATTTTTTTGATGATAATTGTAAAGTGATCACCTTACCACAGTTCAGTGCAGTTAGTATTTCAGGGCTCTGTGGGGTAGGGGTCGCGACTCCTTGTGATGAGCGGCGGCTTCCCCCAAAGTCACATATCAAAAGGAGCTGTTTCAACTGCTCTGCTGTCTGCATACTGTAGATGGTTGGGAGCAGCTATCATTCACTATGGACTATGGGCATATCATTAAAATATGGGAGTATCACTGGTTTATGAGCAAGTGATAGAGGACATGAAGCTCACTGTGCTTATGCATGTCATCCTGCTTTCACCTGTGATAGATTAACTGCACATGTCTGCCCTTGCTATGAATGATACTTTTGTGAGCATTGACAAAAAAGAGCAGAAAGCAGGGAAGCACACAGGGGATGGGCAGGAGCACAAGGTGTTTGGCTTCTTTGGAACACCCCCTTTCCCGAAAAAAAGAAAACATAATATAGAACAGTTTTTGATAAATTTAAGCTTACATAAATAAAATATAATTGAAATTGTCATTTTACACATCATAAATATAATATTTGTGAAACAAAATTTGACTCTTGGCAATCACCGTGATCTACATAATTTATTGAGATACCAGAAATTAATTACAGCCATGTTATAATAATATAAAACCTGAAAAATGAGGGGAACAAAATTCTGCAAACATTTGTAAGCATCTATTACACAAGTTTCACATAGGACAGGAAAGAGTTAATATTTTTTGTGCTTTCTATCAAAGACTACTTTTTGGAGATTACCCCTAATCTATCCTGTGTCCTTGTGATGCTTGTATAAGAAATGAGCGGTGCGGTAGTCACAGGGACAGGAAGGCACAGACAGCAATAACAACAGTAATTCTTGCCCGTTCTCACTTTCCTCAAAGTGTGTTTTTGCTGTGTTCCCATTGGAGAGTTTGCCCCTACTTCCTGTCCTGACAGGAAGTGAGTTGAAATCTCCCAATAGGTACACAGGCAGTAATATAAACCTGATGGAAGCTCTTGCCCCCTCCACACTTAGACAATACGTAGATGACGATACGACACGTAGACAATGTAGGACCAATGGACAGCCTATCATCCGTCAAATGGCACAAAAGGCTGGCAAAATTCTGAAGGCCGGTGGTTCAGCTCTTGACAGAAAGTGGGGTGATGATCCCTGCAGTGCTCCACTCAGTTAATTCCACTTCTCTAATATGAAAACATATAATTTAATATTAATGGGGATACTGCTCTTTTAACACAATCAAGCCTGGCAGGTTCTCCTGTTGTTTGCAATGGACAAGGGGATGGGAAGAATATTGTGTTATTTATTTAACTCCAGTGCTTTTAAGACTAGTAGATCAATAATCTTTGTCTTTTTCCAAGCTAGAGGACAAACTGCCCATGCTACTTGTTCAATTATAGACTTGCTAAAGTTTCTCATTTATCTCCCTTCTTCATAATCTAGATAGAATAGTTTCCTGAATCTTCTTAACCATGTGAGGAACAAAGAATTTCCATCAGTTCTGCCTCCACGTTTTGGAGATCCATGGATTGACCCTACTCTCTCTTTCAGTTCAGATGAAGAACTATCCATTGACATGACAGTGTCAGTGTGTTTGTCTTGCTGAGGTGATTGATTTGTTGGGCCTCTCCTATCTTGCTCATCCAACTTCACAGAATATTTTCCTGGATCCTCTTCTGCATATGAGGAAAGGAAAGAACTTTGCATCAGTTCTTATGCCTCCAGTTTAGAAGAACTACCACTCAACAGTGTGTTCTTCTTGATCAGGCAATTAACCTGATGGATATTGATCTCCTTTATCTTCTTTCTCACTAGCCATATTATATTATGGTTTATCCTCCCTATGTTTTTCCAAGGTTTCAGTGTCTGATTTACATGTGTGTTTTAGGTCAGATGAGTGAGACTCGCCATCTTCTGCTGGAACCTAGGCCCACTGGTTGAGCATGCCTGTACTAGTCAATGAAGCTGTCTGTTTAACTTATCAATCGTGACCCAGAGAATTTGGGAAGGGCAGGGCTAGATTCCCATTATTGGAGCCTGTAGGTACACAGTCTTTGCTGTCCAGGACAATAGTCGTGTTAATTGGACAATTTCTTGTTTTAGGGGCCCTAACCTGATTTATAATAATGCAAAAGCTCATACATTGCAAAAGTTCATATAGTATATGTGAACCCTCACCTTGTAAAACAACCCATGACGTTTAAAATAGAAATGAAAGGCAAAAAAATGTGTAAACAGTGGGGCAGGTGATGGATCTTCCTCCATGTTGTCTTATTAACTTGTTGGGCACCAAGTACAGGTCACATGAGAGGGCTATTCCTGGGGTGGGATCTTCTGGGCTATGCTAGGATACTGTAACAGGGCCATTCTTGCAAATGGAGTACCTTTACTTGTACCATTTCCATCATTGCCCTAGGAAAAGGCTGAGGCTGCCATCAGGGAATACTCAACTGTAAGGCAGATCTCTAACTTTAGAGATGGCCATGCACCATGTACACTTGACAACAAACTGTCCTTTAGTTAACTCTTTGTTCCCGTGTCAAGGTATACCTTCACTGTAGACAGTTGCATTTAGGAGGGACATGATGAGCCTATGCCCATTCCACCTGTGCAGTGTATCTCCGCTACCTCACTCCCAGTAGCAGAATGGAAACCTAGCGTGGGCTTCATACGTTTACTTAACTGTCAAGTTGACTCTATGTTTAAAATTGATTTTTTTTTTTTATGTGAGACGGATTTGCTCCCATTCAGGGCAGACATCTCACAGATTCACATACAATTAAACATGTATTTTATGTGACATCTTACAGGGTTTTTTTAATTTGATTTTATTTGCAATTTTATTTCATTTTTGTTTTCTTATTTGTCCTAATGGTTTATTTTTATTGATAATGTTGCAATTTATTTATTTTTCTGACCAAGGAGGATTGATTCCAGTTTTTAAAAATATTTTTAATAAAGCGAGGTTTTATATGTTTTATAATATTTTTGAAGTATTAAGCACACTGTATTTTTATGGAGTGTATTTTTACCAGAGCATATTATTGTATCTGAGCACAAGATAGTGATATTGAGCACTCTTTATTTTTCTGGAGTGTACTTTACTATTTGAGCACAAGATGGGGATATTTAGCACTCTCTCACGATTAATAGAGCCAGGGCCGGACTGGCCTCCCGGGATACCGGGAAATATCCCGGTAGGCTGGCTGCACTAAGTACCGCTGGGGCCGCTCGCTGCCTGTGTCAGCAATCTAAAGAGCAGCGGCGGCGGCCGCAGTATGCAATGGCTGTGGCTGTGTCACTGGTCAGTCACTGTCTGTGTGTCCTCCGTTCCGGCGCGCCGCCCACCACATTCATCACCTAGAGCAGTGTTTCCCTAAAGTAATCTGCCTGTGTGCCTGAGGGGGAGGAGCAGGAGAACGCCGTGCTGCTTCAGCACCGCCCACTAACTGCACGAGGAGAATAGAAGTGAATGGCCGGCCAGCTGCAGCACAAGAAGTTATTAAAAAAAAATCTCTCTCTTCTCTCTCTTCTCTCTCTCCTCTCTCTCTTCTCTCTCTCTCTCTCCTTTGAAAAGCTGTATACCATCAAACTGTGCCCATAGATTGCTGCCACTGTGCCCTTCCCATCAAACGCAGCCACTGTACCCATAAATTGCTGCCACTGTGCCCCATCAAACGCAGCCACTGTACCCATAAATTGCTGCCACTGTGCCCCATCAAACTCAGCCACTGTACCAATCAATTGCAGCCACTGTGCCCATTAAACGCTGCCACTGTACCATCAAACACAGCCACTGTACCATCAAATGCAGCCACTGTGCCCATAGATTGCCAACACTGTGCCCTGCCCATCAAACGCAGCCACTGTACCCATAAATTGCTGCCACTGTGCCCCATCAAACGCAGCCACTGTACCCATAAATTGCCACCACTCTGCCCATTAAACACAGCCACTGTGCCCATCAAACGCAGCCACTATACCATCAAACGCAGCCACTGTACCCATAAATTGCCACCACTGTGCCCCATCAAACGCAGTCACTGTACCCATCAATTGCAGCCACTGTGCCCATTAAACGTTGCCACTGTACCCATTAAACGCTGCCACTGTACCCATAAATTGCTGCCACTGTGCCCCATCAAACGCAGCCACTGTACCAATCAATTGCAGCCACTGTGCCCATTAAACGCTGCCACTGTACCATCAAACACAGCCACTGTACCATCAAACGCAGCCACTGTGCCCATAGATTGCCAACACTGTGCCCTGCCCATCAAACGCAGCCACTGTACCCATAAATTGCTGCCACTGTGCCCCATCAAACGCAGCCACTGTACCCATCAATTGCAGCCACTGTGCCCATTAAACGCTGCCACTGTACCCATAATTTGCTGCCACTGTGCCCCATCAAACGCAGCCACTGTACCCATCAATTGCAGCCACTGTGCCCATTAAACGCTGCCACTGTACCATCAAACACAGCCACTGTACGATCAAACGCAGCCACTGTACCCATAAATTGCCACCACTGTGCCCATTAAACACAGCCACTGTGCCCATCAAACGCAGCCACTGTACCATCAAACGCAGCCACTGTACCCATAAATTGCCACCACTGTGCCCATTAAACGCTGCCACTGTGCCCATCAAAAGCAGCCACTGTACCAAACGCAGCCACTGTACCCATAAATTGCCACCACTGTGCCCATTAAACACAGCCACTGTGCCCATCAAATGCAGCCACTCTACCCATAAATTGCCGCCACTGTGCTCATTAAGCGCTACCACTGTGCCCATCAAACGCAGCCACTGTAACCATCAATTGCCGCCAGTTTGCCCCATCAATTGCCAACAGTTTGCCCATTAAATCCTGCCAGTGTCCCCCCCGCCTGGCACTTACCTGTCTCAGGTCAGCGCGTTGCTCCATGCTCCCTCCGATAGGCATCCAATCACAGCGCCTGTCGCTTCAGCCAATCAGGTGACAGGTAACCAGACCCAGTGCACCTGATTGGCTGAGAGGCGGGTCAGTTTTAGGGAAGTGATTTATTTGATTTCCTAACACAGCACTGTGTAAGCAGCGAACGCACAGCAGTGTGCCCGCTGTTTACCAATTTGGAAGCCTATTAGAGCCGACGGCTCTAATCAGGCACTTCTAAAAATACCCCCGCTGCTGTAATTCAGATGCCCGATGCCCTTTATATATATATAAAGCCCTATGTGCTTTTATATGTGTCTTATCTATATATAATGCACTCTTTAAATGTGCTTTTCCATTTTATGAACAAGAAAATAATGACGTTATGCTGTTGGGCTGGTATAATAATGCTATGGGGCTGGTATGACATTTTTTCCAGGGCTGGTTTTCATTCCCAGTCCGGCCCTGAATAGAGCTGAGTCAAGTGCTTGTGTTGATCCAAGGGCGCCGTGGATAGCATTGTTTTAAATATTTGATTGATGTTTCTCTTAGCCAATGGGTTGTGATCCTCCTTGGCCGGATATGTCTATTTAAACAGCTCAGTATGGGCATGTATCCATGCCCCTAACGATGTAATCTGTGACGAAACTGGTAGGGCGGACCCGGATACACGCTACTGAGCATGTGCGAAGGAACAGTGGCAATTTTGATGCTGGAATTCCATGCTGCTGTACCATGTGATATGCTGTGTTACTTCAGGACGGTTGTAAGTGCTTAGACTTAATACATTCCCTTTTATGGGTGGTTTCATGCTTGCTGGAGTGTCTCTTTTATCATCACTCCTTTTTTGTACTGGTGGCCAATGTCCCTGAAACAGTCAGAGAAAATCCAAATATTTAAAGACGTTCCTGGAGCAAGAAATGAGGAGAAATCTTCTCATGCGGGCAGGGGCGGCTGGAGTTCCACCAGTCGGGGGGGGCGGCAGCGGACCTGACCATGGACAGCCCCCCCACCCCCATTGCTCCCGCCTGCACCGCACACTATACCCACACCCCACCCCCTCCTGGTCGCCGGCTTACTCACCCTGTGCTGCCCCCCGGACTGATGCAGGGGCTTCCCCCCTCAGTCTCCTCCGTGTCCCACCTCCAGCAGTTGGGCTTCCCCTGCATCTCCTCGGCATAACAGTGGCTGTCTCCTCCCTCCTCCTCCTAGTCCAATAAGATGGCTTCCCCTTTCAGCCAATTAGGAAACGGGTCTCAGGACCCACTTCCTGATTGGCTGGGAGGAGAATCAGCATGACAATAGTGAATATTCATTTGCTATTGTCACACAATTGGGTGGGCTCAGGGCACAGTGCTCTGCACCCTGGGCCAACCCTTTTTGGAAGCCTATTAGAGCCTCAGGCTCTAATCAGGTGCTTAAAAAAAAAAAAAACTCTTATTGGAATCCACGTGTCTGGTACCCCGCATGTAAATTAAGGAGCTGGATGCATAGATAGGGGGGCGGCACCCCTAATGGGCGGGCCGCCACTGCATGCGGGCACCTGTTCCGCGAACAGTAATCTGAGAGGGGGATTCCCCTCACTATGGGAAGGACAGTCAATAGTAGTAGTAGTTGGTAGGAAGAGGAGTAGTTATGCTTTTGATAGCAGAGCTACTCATTGACTGTTAGGAACATCTCCTGCTATAGATTTGTTCGCCTGGGAATTCTGTTCTGTGAGTCAACTAAATAATTTGATATGTTGTTTAAGGCTTGGTGAAGGGAGATTTATTGGCCTCCAAAATGTGCCACTTTCAAAATGTGACACGCTACAGTTCACTTAGTATAATATATGTTTTCACAAAATCAGTGTCCCAGAATAATATTGAAATCCAATACAAAATTCACTCTAAATGAAAGGTACAAATATAAATTTACTGTCAGCACACAAGACCTGATGAAGGGTGGGATTTTACCCCGAAACATGTTGGTTTCTGATTACGTGTCCTGAAAAATAAAATTCTTATGGGGCTGAATCAAGCATTGTGGCTCTCATCCTTCTTATGCTCTAAAGAACCCTTGGGATACTGTAACAATGCTCATTATAACTGAAATGTACTGGTTTAATAATGCCATGTCATGGTTACCCTTTCTTTCAAGAAGTTACATTTTTCTGCCAAAAGATGGACAACAATCTTCTGTGCTGCAGCTACCCCCCAGAGCCCCCCCCCTTTTTTTTCTTACCTGAGTCCGTCCGTTCCAGCGATGTGCACGAGCCCAGCAACTCCAGCCGCTGTCTCCATGCTCATTGTATAGACGGATAGCAGCGGGAGTCATTGGCTCCCACTGCTGTCAATCAAATCCATTGACACCGGAGCGAGGGACGGGGCAGAGTCCTGCTGTCTGTGTTAATGGACGCAGCAGCGGGACTTGTGAGCGTGCCCACATGGGTGCCCCCATGGAAGGAGGAGCCAGGAACGCCGCCCGGCACCCCAGAAGAGGAGGATAGGGGCAAAACTCTTGCACAGAGCAGGTAGGTATAATATGTTTGTTATTTAAAAAAAAAAAAAAAAGAACCTTTAGAACAACTTTAATATAACTTGTTATCATACTTTAAGGTCTCGAGCCTCATTTCAGGGTGACCCTGAGGCACTTACCAAAAGTTATCCATGTGCAGTGGCGGCCCATCTATAGGGGGCACCTGGGCGCCGCCCCCCCCCACTCCAGGCAGCAAAAAAAAGTAAAAAAAAAATATTTTTTTTTTACTACTGGCCCTTTAAAAAAAAAAAGAAAAAAAAAGGTCCTTAAGTGCATTGTGTTCGGACGCCGGACACAGTGCACTTATAGGAAGCGCCACGTCTATGCAATCATGAGATTGCAGACGTGGCGCTGCATTTGCAGGCGTTTAGCCCGCCTTGGGGTGTTTTCTGAAGCGCCAAGTAGCTTCCGCCCGGCCATAGTAATACATACTACAGGCGCTGGGCGGAAGCTACCTGGCACTTCAGATTTGATTGACATCTGCCCTGAGTCAGATGTCACTTCCTGTCTCTCTCTTTCATTGCGCCCGAGAGAGGAAACAGGAAGAATGCTGGTGCCAGTGTGAGGAGGACACCGCAGGAGACTGAAGGTAAGTACCGCTGTGTGGAGAATGGGGGGACACATGCTGTGGGGGGCTCTGATGGGGGACACATGCTGTGGGGGCTCTGATGGGGACACCTGCTGTGGGGGGCTCTGATGGGGGACTCCTGTTTTGGGGGGCTCTGATGGGGACACCTGCTGTGGGGGGATTCTGATGGGGACACCTGCTGTGGGGGGCTCTGATGGGGGACACATGCTGTGGCTGACTCTGATGGGGGACACATGCTGTGGGGGGCTCTGATGGGGACACCTGCTGTGGGGGGCTCTGATGGGGGACTCCTGTTTTGGGGGGCTCTGATGGGGACACCTGCTGTGGGGGGACTCTGATGGGGACACCTGCTGTGGGGGGCTCTGATGGGGGACACATGCTGTGGGGCGCTCTGATGGGGACACCTGCTGTGGGGGCTCTGATGGGGGACTCCTGTTTTGGGGGGCTCTGATGGGGACACCTGCTGTGGGGGGACTCTGATGGGGACACCTGCTGTGGGGGGCTCTGATGGGGGACACCTGCTGTGGGGGGACTCTGATGGGGACACCTGCTGTGGGGGGCTCTGATGGGGACACCTGCTGTGGGGGGCTCTGATGGGGGACACATGCTGTGGGGGGGCTCTGATGGGGACACATGCTGTGGGGGGGGCTCTGATGGGGGACACATGCTGTGGGGGGCTCTGATGGGGGACACATGCTGTGGGGGGCTCTGATGGGGACACCTGCTGTGGGGGGACTCTGATGGGGGACACCTGCTGTGGGGGAACTCTGATGGGGACACCTGCTGTGGGGGGACTCTGATGGGGACACCTGCTGTGGGGGGCTCTGATGGGGGACTCCTGTTTTGGGGGGCTCTGATGGGGACACCTGCTGTGGGGGGACTCTGATTGAGACACCTGCTTTGGGGGACATCTGCTCTTGGGGGGCTCTAATGGGGAACACCTGCTGTGGGGGGACTCTGATGGGGGACACCTGCTGTGGGGGGACTCTGATTGGGGACACCTGCTGTGGGGGGACTCTGATGGGGGACACCTTCTGTGGGGGGACTCTGATGGGGGACACCTGCTGTGGGGGGACTCTGATGGGGACACCTGCTGTGGGGGGACTCTGAGACACCTGCTTTGGGGGACACCTGCTCTTGGGGGGCTCTGATGGGGAACACCTGCTGTGGGGGGCTCTGATGGGGGACACATGCTGTGGGGGGACTCTGATGGGGACACCTGCTGTTGGGGGCTCTGATGGGGGACACCTGCTGTGGGGGGCTTTGATAGGAGACACCTGCTGTGGGGGGCTCTGGTGGGGGGCTTTGATAGGGGACTCTGATGGGGACACCTGCTGTGGGGGGACTTTGATGGGGACAACTGCTATAGGGGACACATGCTGTGGGGGGTTCTGATGGGGACACCTGCTGTGGGGGGACTCTGATGGGGACACCTGCTGTGGGGCTCTGATGGGATACACCTGCTGTGGGGGGGCTCTGAGGGGGGACACCTGCTGTGGGGGGGGGGCTCTGATGGGGACACCTGCTGTGGGGGGCTCTGATGGTGGACACCTGCTGTGGGGGGACTTTGATGGGGACAACTGCTGTAGGGGACACCTGCTGTGGGGGGTACTGATGGGAACACCTGCTGTGGGGGGACTCTGATGGGGACACCTGCTGTGGGGGGCTCTGATGGGGGACACCTGCTGTGGGGGGCTCTGATGGGGGACACCTGCTGTGGGGGGCTCTGATGGGGGACACATGCTGTGGGGGGCTCTGATAGAGACACCTGCTGTGGGGGGCTCTGATGGGGGACTCCTGTTTTGGGGGGACTCTGATGGGGACACCTGCTGTGGGGGGGCTCTGATGGGGGACACCTGCTGTGGGGGGGCTCTGATGAGGGACACCTGCTGTGGGGGGCTCTGATGGGGGACACCTGCTGTGGGGGGCTCTGATGGGGGACACCTGCTGTGGGGGGCTCTGATGGGGAACACCTGCTGTGGGGGACTCTGATGGGGGACACCTGCTGTGGGGGGCTTTGATAGGGGACACCTGCTGTCGGGGGCTCTGGTGGGGGGCTCTGACAGAGGCTGCATTTTATGTGACAGAGGCTGCATTTGATGTGACAGAGGCTGCATTTGATGTGACAGAGGCTGCATGTAAGGAGGGACTCCGCTGGGGGCACCTGATGTAAGGACGGACTTCTGGGGACACCTGATGGCATCTGGTTGTAGGCGATGTGGCTAGCGACACACTCGGGGCTCCCACTGATTCTGGATTATGGTGAGTTGAACGATTTCATTTTATATTACAATGTAATAATAGTAATAATGCGCTTCAATCATCCTGACACCATAACAACCATGGTGCCGGGATGATTGAAGCGCTAACACCAGGTGTTTGGAGTATCTTTATCTGATGATTGTTTAACTTTGTAGAATACACATTTCTATTGTTGTGTAGGATCTAGGCCTGCTGTCCCTCCATCCCTCTCCCTCCATCCCTCGTTCATCTCAGACGCTAACCACACCACCTTAGAGCCACGCCCACTATTTCGCTGACATCACGCCCATTTTTAATAAGTGGGAGGGGTCAAAAAGTAAGGGCGGGGTCTGGCGCCCCCCCATCCTAAAACTTCACCAGCCGCCACTGTCCATGTGTGTTTATTGATGGGTATACCCAAGATGTCGGAGGTACAGAGGTCTTTATAGAGTTCAAGGTAAGAACAGAGAACCCAATACATCCAGCGACTCCTGCGGGGGGTAGCGCTACAATACCTCGACTGAAAGAGAGCTGCCTCTAAAAGTTAGATCTGACTGATCTGTTATTTATCTACTCTGGGATCCAGAACTTCACCAACACATACCATGATGTATTTGTACAACCGCAGTACATGATTATTATATGGTATAATATAGAGGAACTGCTCACCTTCCACAAGTATGGGTCCTGTTCTTCTCTCTATCAGACGAGCTGAGTCTGGAAGGTCCAATCTCAAGATGAAGTCTGATCCCTCATCAGACTTCTCCACAGGTACTAAAGCCAGGTAAGTTATGTAGGTGTCATCAGAATCTATATCTTTTTCTATACTTTGGTGCTTCTTTCCATCATAATTTGCACCAATGACATCACCAGTAGATTTTAATTTTACATGCCATGAAACTTTGTGCTCACCAGGAATATAATTATAAATTGTACATGAGAGGGTGGCTTTTTTTCCAGCTATCAGTTCTGGTACTTTTATCTCTCCAATCTCAGGCAGCTGTCCTGTAGAAATTCAGACAGAGTGTCAATGAATGGAACAGAGCGAACAGTAAATGCATTAGACTTTGCATTATACAATAAAAGATGCTGTACAGTATGCAAGGGATTTTCAGACTATTATATTGCATCCAGTAGTGCATTTAGGGTTTGTGCTGCCCTAGGCCTGACTAAACTCGTGCACCCCCTAATTTAAGTATGACCCACCCCTTCCTGTCAAGGCCACACCCCTTGCTGTTTAAGACCCGCCCTGAAATTTTCGAGTAGGGACACTAGTTCTGAGGGCCGGGGGGGGTAATGTGCGCCCCCATAAAGCTGCCACACTGCTTCCGGTATGCGGGCGGCTGGCATTCCGCAACTGGGGGGGGGGCGCCGCTTCTAATTTTGACTGTCCTATCTTCCTGTACCACAAACCTTCCTCACTGTGCTATATGTTTTCTGCTGCACCATTGGCATGGTTATATCTTCTTAGTCCTCTCCATAAAATTATCAGAAATTTGTGCTTAAAGTAGAACTATAGGCAACAATTTTTTTTTTCCATTTTGGATAGAGTGGGGAGGGTTATAACCCCTGTCAGTTTATTTTTTACCATCCCTGTCCCATTGCAGAGCTTTCCCTTCACTTCCTGTCCCATAGCCAAACAGGAAGTGAGAGGAAATCTATGCAAATTAACGGAATCCATTTGGGGCATGTTGAGCTCAGCCCAATATCAACCACAAAGCACCTTGTACCCACTAGTTTAAAGGGGCTTTCCACATTCCATAAAGCCCCCTGTCTTCAGCCCTCCACAAGCCCAGCCTCAGGTTGTGTGGAAGAGGCCCTGAATATGGGAACAAGGTGGTTGACTTTTGGGGTACCCGAGCCCCTCCTGCCCCCAAGCATCCCCCCTCTTTCATGGGCTAGCTTGCTGTGTGTTTGGCTAGGGGTTTGTTAGTGTTTGGGAGGGGCACAATATTTTTTTAGTTTTGGGTGGAATTTTTCACGTGGGGCTCTCATTTAAAGCCTTAACAGACCCAAATGGCCTTGTCTGTATTGGGGGGAGGCCATTTTTGTTTTTTTGGCAAAAATCTTGCAGCTGCAATGTAGATTTGTAAGTTTTTTTAAAGCCATATATCTTAGAAGCAGCATTTTGGATACATGCTACAGATGCACCACTTTGCAAGAACAGTAAGCCCCCCCGACCCCCCCCCCCCCACAAGTTAGTAGCTTTTAAGCAATTTGGCATTTTTAAAGGCACTTCTCCCTGTTTTGTTTTTGAGGTTGTCAAAATTGGTGACATTGATTTATGTCCCTCAGGGCGGGACCTGGGCCTCCATACACATTTTAAGGGCAATAACTAGAAGATAAGAGATAAGCCAAGTGGGGACTAGCAAAATTAACAAGTCAGTTCCCATAGACAACAATGATATTTGTTGTATAACTTTTGCCCATGTTAGGCTGTTTGCCCCCGGACTGGGGGGGGTGTTTTGTCCCATCTGTAATTTTGGTGCATGCTGGATGATGTGCATAATTTTGGACAGGGGGGTGGCTTATTTAGTGCTAGCTGCAATTGGGTTGTTCTGGGCATGCTCAGGGACTTTGGTTTTTTGGTGTGTGAAATGCATTTGGGTTGGTCTGGGCATGCTCAGGGACTTTGGTTTTTTTTGTGCTTTTTGTGTGTGAACAGCACTTGGAATTTTCTGGGCATGCTCAGAGAGTGTGTTTTTCGGGTAAGTAATTAAAGGACATCCTTAACAGGTGTACCCACTTTGAAGTTCTGTCTGTAGATTGGTTGAACTTGCATTTTGTGTGTTTCATGTACTGTGCATGTGTTTTTAATTGCCTCATTAGCACACAAACCTATGTTATATAAAGCTTGCAGATGGCATTCTTTACTTTGCCCTGAAAAGAGCCAAGATTGTGTGTGGGGCCGGCAAGAGAGTACATTTGGGTGTCCTTATCGAGTTTGGAAGACATTTAATTACTGTTTGTATTTTGTTTATGTCTTTGCAAAACAGATGTGTTTTAGAGCAAATATTTTTTACTTTAGTTTGTATTTTTTTTTTGGGGTGGGGGGGATATTTTTCCCTGAAATATTTTTGATGTCAATGTGTGTCATTTGTTGGTTGTTAGTTTCACTTTGATTTAATTTCTGTGCTGCATTATTTTGCAAAATCTTCCTCAAGATGTTGTGACTAATGTTTAAATCCTTAAGAGACTGTCCGTTTGTGGGCGCAGTCCTTTTAACTCTTCATTTCCTCTGCAAAATGGTCAGACCTCAAAACCATATTCTGTTAGTGTCTCAAATTAACATGTGTTTTTGCTTTCCTTGCTTTTTTGACCAATAACAATTGTAGCAATTTTTTATGTTTTGTTAATTATTTGTTTTGCAGATGCATGCTCAATCCAAGTAATGCATTTTACACTCCCTCCTCAACTATTTTTCTGGAACGGATTTCCCAGTTTCTGATTGTCATGGCAAAACAAAAAAGGTGTGATTTGTCTAAAAGCTACTTTACAGCAGTGGTTCTCAACCTCAGTCCTCAAGTACCCCCAACAGGCCATGATTTGACAATTTGTCTTAGCTAAAATAGCTGTCCAAAATACTAAGCTATTGACTGACCTGTGCAAGATAAAGGAAAACCTGCAAACATGGCCTGTTGGGGGTACTTGAGGACTGAGGTTGAGAACCACTGCTGTAAAGTAGCTTTTAGACAAATTTTTTGGGGTGGGGGGGATATTTTTCCCTGAAATATTTCAGGGCCATGATTTGACAATTTGTCTTAGCTAAAATAGCTGTCCAAAATACTAAGCTATTGACTGACCTGTGCAAGATAAAGGAAAACCTGCAAACATGGCCTGTTGGGGGTACTTGAGGACAGGGTTGAGTATCTCTGATTTAGAGCACTGAGCTAAAATCTAGCTCCAGACAATCCTATTCTAATTGTGGGCATTTGAGGGAAACCGAGTGTTAGAACCCCTGCTTGTCTTTTTAGGTTGGGCTTTGTGTCCCTTTTCTGAAAATCGGCTTCACTTCCTGTCACATAGCCAAACAGGAAGCCAGGGTAAAACCCTACCAATGTGCTTCCTTGGACACACAGATCAATCTAACTAGTGTCCCCATTAGACACATTGCACTCTAGCACTTTGCTGTGCACATTCCAAGTTATTAGATGTTTTGGACTTTGGGGTTTAGTTACTAAAATCCACTCTGCACTACAAGTGCAGTGAAACTGTAGTCACTGTAAATGGAGTGGAAGCACTGCTGATTTTATCATCCAATCATGTAGAAGCAAAAATGCTGTTATTTTCCTTGTGTGTCCCCCTCGGCTCTCCAGCGACTGCACTGCCAAGTGCACTTGTAGTGCCTATTGGTGCCCATCAGTGCCACTTCATCAGTGCCAATTCACCAGTGCCCATCAGTGAAAGGGAAAACAAAATTTTGGTCTTTTTTAGTTTGTTTAGCAAAAAATAAAAACCCCAGTGGTGATCAAATACCAGCAAACGAAAGCTCCATTTGTTGGAAGAAAATGATAAAAAAAAAATTTGGGTACAGTGTTACATGACCGCGCAATTGTCATTCAAAAAGTGAAAGCTAAAAATTGTCCTGGGTGAAAGTGCCTGGTATTGAAGTGGTTAAATAAATGTGGGTTCAATATTAGCTGGGGTGGTGAGGTTCTGTCATTTAATACTGAGGATACTGCACCATTGGAGGCATTTTTGTCTTTTCCATGTCATTCTAATTCGCTGGAGACTAAAGTGGAGCTACCTCTGAAGCAGCTACATTGGAAGGATACTGTATTTGGTGTAGAGTGAGCTATACCCTTACAAGGCTTACCAGGAACTAGTGAGGACCAGTGTGGAGCCATCCTTAAAGGAGAATTGCACTGTGTGCAAGGTGTGTTTGACCCCCTGCAGGGTCTTACAAGGAGGTGAACGTGCATTGCACTCGATGGTGGGAGCACCTTAACAAGTGGTGTGGGGTCACAGTGAAGCACAATCGCAAATCTACCCACGTTTTTTTCACTTTGATAAGAAGATTTATTACTTATGTCACGTTTGGACTTTTATGCAATTGTATGCACTGTTTATATATTATCCCCCAGTGCAGCCTCCCCCAGTGCAGCCTCCCCCAGTGCAGCCTCCCCCAGTGCAGCCTCCCCCAGTGCAGCCTTCGATCCCCTGTCTTCAAAATCGCCGACCGCGATTTGAAAATGGCACCTCCAGCGCCGAAATACACAGAGCCGGTCCTCGTCTCTTTCCGGCGGCTCTCGTTCATTTTTGGCTCCACTCGTAGTCCCGAGCGGAGCTATCCGAACCTACTCGGCTAGGTTTGGATAGCTCCGCTCGGGACTACGAGTGGAGCCGAAAGTGAACGAGAGCTGCCGGAAAGAGCCGAGGACCGGCTCTGTGTATTTCGGCGCCGGCGGCGCCATTTTCAAATCGCGGTCGGCGATTTTGAAGACAGGGGATCGAAGGCTGCACTGGGGGAGGCTGCACTGGGGGAGGCTGCACTGGGGGAGGCTGCACTGGGGGAGGCTGCACTGGGGGAGGCTGCACTGACAAGGCTGCACTGAGAAGGCTGCAATGATGGGCATTTAAATGTAAGTTTTTTTTCCCTTCAACTTCCCTCCTAAAAGTTTTTTTTCCTTAAAATTCCCTCCTAAATTGGGGTGCGTGTTATACGCCGGTGTGTGTTATACGCCGATAAATACGGTAATTATAGGTATTGGAATTTCCTTTCAAATTTGGCAATTAGTGAACGTAACAAATACGAATTTATCCAAACTTACGAATTAACCAAAATAACGAATGCCGCATCTAAACAAATTGAACGGAACAAATTAATAATAAATAATCAGAGTCCCCCTATCACATCAGATCTTCCTTTTAAATAAGAAGCCCCGCATCACAACAAAGTCCTCACTTTCACAACAGGGTGCCCCCCTTTCACATCAGAAGCCCCCCCCCCCCCCCCATTTTCACATCAGAAATAGACATGTGCGCTGCCGATAATGTGTTCGTTTTAGTTTCAGTTTCATTCATTTTTTATTTATTTATTTATTTTCCGGGTCATACTATATGATCGCAATTCGTTAATTCAAAAATTCGATAATTCAATAATTTGAAAGTCCAAAGATAACAAAAGAAAATCCGAAAATTCTAAAGGATAACTACCGTATTTATCGGTGTATAACACGCACCTTAATTTTAAGAGGGAAGTTTCAGGGAAAAAAAACGTACATTTTAAATAAAGAATTTTGAAGGAAAGGGTCACTGCCCATCAATTAGACATATGCATTATGAAAACATAATCGAATTCGAAAACAAATTTGAATCGAATTTGAAAACAATAGAAATCGATTTTCTAAAAAATACAATGAAATAGAATATAAAAACATAAAGCAATAGAATACATATATATAATATATTTTTTTTTTATTCTGTTTTATTGTTTTTCTATGCTTTTCTTTTCTATTATTTTCTATTCTTTAATAGTCTTTTCTATTCACATTCAAATTCATTCTATACGAAATTCGAATTTCGGAACATGGCTTCTGAAGATCAAATTTCGTATAGAATGAATTTGAATAGAAAAGATTAGAATAGAAAAAAAAAAAACATATATTGTATTTTATTCTATTCTGTTCTATTGTTTTTCTATTCTTTTTTTATTATTTTCTATTCTATTTTAATCATTTCTATTCAAATTCAAAATCATTCTATACGAAATATACGAAATTTTGGAAAATGTTTATATATATATATATATATATATATATATATATATATATATATATATATATATATATATATATATATCCATTTTCAGAAATTCTAATTTTGAAAATCGAATTAGAATAGAAGAAAATAATAGAAAAGGATAGACTAGAAAAACTATATATATATATATATATAATTTCCAAAAGTTGCTGCTTAAAAATGTGTGGTTTTTCTATGCTATTCTTTTCTATTATTTTCTAATCTTTTCTATTTGAATGCAAATTCATTCTATACGAAATTTTAATTTCGGAAAATGGTTATATAGAAATAGAATGAAATCAAATTCTAATAGAAAAGACTAGAATAGAAAAAACAATAGAACAATATATATAAAACATCTTCCAGAATTGGAATTTGGTACAGAATGAATTCGAATTCTAATTCTAAAAATTAGAATAGAATATATTATATTTTTTTCTATTCTGTTCTATTGTTTTTGCATGCTATTCTTATTTTCTATTCTATTTGAATCTTTTCTATTGGAATTCGATTTCATTCTATATGAAATTCGAATTTCGCAAAATGGTTATATATAGTTTACTTTTTCAAATTCGGTCGAATTTTTTTCGAATGCGGTTGAATTTTTTCAAATTTGATAGTTTTTTTCGAATGCGGTCGAATTTTTTCGAATTCGAATACGAAACTAAACAAATCCCGAAAACGAATGTAACGAATGCAACTAATTTAACTAAACAGTTAAATAACGAATCAAAACTAAACTAAACTAAACAAATTTTTTCATCCTGCACATGTCTACCATCAATGCAGCCTGATCAGTGCCCATCTGCAGCCTCACCATTGCCCATCATTGCAGCATGATCAGTGAAAAATTCTATAAACGTGTTTTGGTTAATTCGGATTTTTCTGCATTAACGAATTTGTCTAAATTTGTTAAAAAACGAATTGGGAACAAAACAAATTGCACATGTCTAATGTTAACCAAGTTACTTACGATTGTGTGGTGTATTAGGATTTTCTTTTGGTCTTTTTGCTGGAGTTATAGTTGTATTGCTTTCTTCTCTTTGATTTGGTGGCTGTTCAGCAAATGACTGTCTCGATCTCGGAGATACTTGTAAATCTTTAGGTGGAAGATGTTGTTCAGGGGACCCAAGACTTTTGCCTCCAGTTTTCCCTGTAGACCAGCTTGGTTTGGTTGGAGTTTTTTTAATATTTTTTGATGCATCAGATGGATTTTCTTCAGCCACTAAAATATCAATAGTTTTGCTTAACAGCCGAGTACTATGAAGAAGTTTGTTAGAAAACCCTAATCCATTCATAAACTGGGCTAATTTTTTTTTTATAGCACCAACAGTTTGCGCAACGTTTACAACATGAGGACAGACAGTACACCTACAATACAATTCAATACAGGAGGGATCAGAGGGCCCTGCTTGTTAGAGCTTACAATCTAGAAGGGAGGGTCAAATGATACAAAAGGTAATAGCTGTAGGGGATAAACTTAAGAAAATGAAAGTTCAGTAGTGGCTGGTGCTCAATATTGGGGGGGGGGCAAGCCCACGCCAGCCACCTCTCCCTGCAGGAGATGGAAGGGAAGGCGTCAAACCCCCCCCATGGGAGACGGATGGACAGAGGCCTCCTTACCTTAGGAGGCAGATGACAGGGATCTCGCTTCTTGCTCCAGGGCCATTGCTTCTCCTCCCGGCCGAACAGGAAGTGGGTCTTGAGACCCAAGAGACCCGATTGGCCGGGGGGAGAATCAGGAAGAAAATGGCTATTGTCACACAACTGGGTGGGCTCAGGGGACAGTACTCTGTGCCCCAAGTCCACCCTTTTTTGAAGCCAATTAGAGCCTCAGGCTCTAATCATGTGCTTAAAAAAAAAAACCCTGTTGAAATCCATGTGTCCAGCTCCCTGCATGTAGATTAGGGGGGCCGGGCAATCTTCTTATAGCCTAAGCCATCTTTATGTAGAGCAATGCTTTTTTTCAGATCCTCAGAGACTTCTTTGCCATGAGGTGCCATGTTGAATTTCTAGTGACCAGTATGAGAGAGTGAGAGCGATAACACCAAATTTAACCCACCTGCTCCCCATTCACACTCGTTGTAACACTAACGAGTCAGATGACACTGGGGAGAGAAAATGGCTAATTTGGACATTTTCACTTAGGGGTAGGGATGAGCCGAACACCCCCCGGTTCGGTTCGCACCAGAACCCGCGAACGGACCGCAAGTTCGCACGAACGTTAGAACCCCATTGACGTCTATGGGACTCGAACGTTCGAAATCAAAAGTGCTCATTTTAAAGGCTAATTTGCATGGTATTGTCCTAAAAAGGGTGTGGGGACCCGGGACCTACCCCAGGGGACATGTATCAATGCAAAAAAAACTTTTAAAAACGGCCGTTTTTTCGGGAGCAGTGATTTTAATGATGCTTAAAGTAAAAAAAAAAAAGTGAAATATTCCTTTAAATATCGTACCTGGGGGGTGTCTATAGTATGCCTGTAAAGTGACGCGTGTTTCCCATGTTTAGAACAGTCCCTGCACCAAATGTCATTTTTAAAGGAAAAAATCTCATTTAAAACTGCTTGCGGGTTTAATGTCATGTCGGGTCATGGCAATATGGATGAAAATCAGTGAGACAAACGGCATGGGTACCCCCCAGTCCATTACCAGGCCCTTTGGGTCTTGTATGGATATTAAGGGGAACCCCGCACCCAAATTAAAATAAGGAAAGGTCCCTATATACTCTGAACAGCAGTATACAGGCGGTGCAAACAAGACAGGGACTGTAGGTTTGTTGTTAAGTAGAATCTGTTTGTAATTTTGAACATTTTTAATGTGTTTAGCTCCAGCCAAAAAATCTTTTCTAAGCTTTTTGGAAAACATAGGGAAGGGTTATCACCCCTGTGACATTTGTTTTGCGTCTTTCCTCCTCTTCAGAAGATTTCACCTCACTTTTTTGTCCCAATGAAAAATGTTTTTTGAAAATTTGGGTTTTTTTGTGGAACAAGGATTGGAAAGCATCAGTGGAAAGGAGAAATTGTTTTCCCATATTAACTCTTACAGGAGAGAATTTCCCTTCCTTAGGGGTAGATTTCATCTCACTTCCTGTTGTCTCCCTCCGTTTGCAAGTAGGAGTCGTTTGTAAGTTAGATGTTTGAAAGTAGGGTCCTGCCCTATATACTCAGCAGAAATTTGGGCCTTAGGTGTTGCTGTGGCCAAAACACTGTAAGCCCTCACAGGGCCCTGCTGTGAAATATTAGATCAAGAATTGTAATTACATGCCCCTGTTGAACAGGAGCTGAAAAATTAGGCCTTAGGCACTGGTGCTGGTGCCACAACACTGCAACCCCTCACAGACACTCTAGTTGGAACGCAGGAACGAGCCCTGCTGCAAAGTATTGCATCAAAAATTGTAATTACACGCCCCTGTTAGACAGGGGCAGAAAAATTGGGCCTTAGGCACTGGTGCTGGTGCCACAACACTGCAACCCCTCACAGACACTCTAGTTGGAACGCAGGAACGAGCCCTGCTGCAAAGTATTGCATCAAAAATTGTAATTACACGCCCCTGTTAGACAGGGGCAGAAAAATTGGGTCTTAGGCACTGGTGCTGGTGCCACAACACTGCAACCCCTCACAGACACTCTAGTTGAAATGCAGGAACAAGCCCTGCTGCAAAGTATTGCATCAAAAATTGTAATTACACGCCCCTGTTAGACAGGGGCTGAAAAATTGGGTCTTAGGCACTGGTGCTGGTGCCACAACACTGCAACCCCTCACAGACACTCTAGTTGGAATGCAGGAACGAGCCCTGCTGCAAAGTATTACATCAAAAATTGTAATTACACGCCCCTGTTAAACAGGGGCTGAAAAATTGTGCCTTAGGCACTGGTGGTGGCGCCCAGAACCAAAAATGTTCTTACAAGCTATCAGCGTGATGATTGAGGAGGAAGAGGATAATTACTCAGGGATAGTCACTCAGCATCAGCATAGGCAGTCTTTGAAGGGATCTGAGATTTCAAAAAAAATTATTCGGTTACATCTGCATCAGGTGCTTGGTAGCTGGTGGTGATCCAAGACTGATTCATTTTTATGAAGGTCAGCCGATCGACCGAGTCGGTGGACAGACGCACCCTGTGATCGGTTACCACGCCTCCAGCAGCACTGAATGTGCGTTCCGAAAGAACGCTGGATGCAGGACAGGCCAGTAGCTCAATTGCATACTGTGCAAGCTCTGGCCAGTGATCCATCCTCAAGACCCAGTAACCCAGAGGATTTTCGGTGGGAAAGGTGTCCAAGTCTGATCTTGCCCCTAGGTATTCCTGCACCATGTAAAACAGACGCTGGCGATGGTTGCTGGAACCGATCATACCTTGGGGCTGCGGACCAAAAAATTGTCTGAACGCATCGGTCAGACGGCCACCTTCTCCACCGCTCCTTCTTTGACTGACCGAAGCCTCAGCAACACGTTGTCCAGAAACAGGAGTTTGTAACCTCCCAGTCTCTGGGAACGCGTTGCACAGACCTTTCTGCAAGGCCTCCCGAAGATGTTTCATCCTCTGCTCCCTCTGCGATGGCAAGATAAGGTCCGCAACCTTACCCTTGTAACGTGGATCAAGGAGGGTTGCCAGCCAGTATTGGTCCTTCTCCTTGATACCACGAATACGAGGATCCTTACGCAGGCTTTGCAGGATCAGGGAGGCCATGCAGCGTAGGTTTGCTGAGGCATTCGGTCCGGAGTCCTCTGGGTCACTAAGGACAACAACGTCCGCAGCCACCTCCTCCCAGCCACGTACAAGTCCATGTGTTCCTTGGGACTGATCCCTTAAAGACTGCTGATGCTGAGTGCCAGGCTCCACCTCCATACTGACACAATCTTCCTCCTCCTCCTCCTCCTCCTCCTCCTCGTCCTCTTCCTGTGTGATCGGCGGGCACGCAGGAACACTGTCTGGATAAAGGGGGCCTTGAGAGCTAAGGAAGTCCTCCTCTTCCTGCCTCTGTTCTGCCTCAAGTGCCCTGTCCATTATTCCACGCAGCGTGTGCTCCAACAGGTGGACAAGGGGGACAGTGTCACTGATGCATGCACTGTCAGTGCTCACCATCCTCGTGGCCTCCTCGAATGGTGACAGGACAGTGCATGCATCCCTGATCATGGCCCACTGGCGTGGGGAAAAAAAACCAAGGTCCCCTGACCCTGTCCTGGTGCCATAGTCGCACAGGTACTCATTGATGGCCCTCTGCTGCGTGTGCAGCCGCTGCAGCATGGCCAACGTCGAGTTCCACCTGGTGGGCATGTCACAGATTAGGCGGTTCTTGGGCAGGTTAAACTCCTTTTGGAGGTCCGTCAGCCGAGCACTGGCATTATATGACCGGCGGAAATGCACAGAGACTTTCCTGGCCTGCCTCAGGACATCCTGTAAGCCCGGGTACCTGCCCAAGAACCGCTGCACCACCAAGTTAAGGACGTGAGCCAAACAGGGCACATGGGTCAGTTGTCCCTGTCGGAGGGCAGAGAGGAGGTTGGTGCCATTGTCGCAAACCACCATTCCTGCCTTAAGTTGGCGTGGCGTCAACCACCTCTGAACCTGCCCCTGCAGAGCTGACAGAACCTCTGCCCCAGTGTGGCTCCTGTCCCCCAAGCACACCAGCTCAAGCACCGCATGGCATCTTTTGGCCTGCGTACTTGCGTAGCCCCTTGAACGCCTACGGAGCACCGCTGGTTCCGAGGAAGAGGCCATGGAGGAAGAAGAAGAGGAGGGGGTGGAGGAGAGAGGTGTGTCACAATCAGCATTTTGGAGGCGTGGTGGCGGAACAACCTCCAACACTACTGCACCTTGTCCTGCATCCTTCCCAGCTGCCAGCAGAGTCACCCAATGCGCCGTGAAACTTAAGTAACGTCCCTGTCCATGCCTGCTGGACCATGAGTCAGCGGTAATATGCACCTTACCGCTGACCGCCCTGTCCAGCGAGGCATGGACATTGCCTTCCACATGCCGGTAGAGAGCCGGAATCGCCTTCCGTGAGAAAAAGTGGCGTTTGGGTACCTGCCACTGAGGAACCGCACATTCCACAAACTCACGGAAGGGGGCAGAGTCTACCAACTGAAAAGGCAGCAGTTGAAGTGCTAGCAATTTTGCCAAGCTAGCATTCAACCGCTGGGCATGTGGATGGCTGGGAGCAAACTTCTTTCGGCGGTGCAGCAGCTGGGGCAGGGAAATTTGCCTGGTACAATCTGACGTCGGTGTACCAAAAGCAGATTGCCCACAAGTACTTGGCTGTGACACACCTAATTCTACACCTTCATTCCTCTCACTGCAGGTCTCAGAGAGGACTGAAGGTCTAGTGGGGTTGGAAATCTCAGCTGATGAGGAGCAAGGAGAGATCGTCTTTGTTCTTTGGTGTGGGTCTTTTAGATACGCTTGCCAACGAACTGCATGGCAGGTCAACATATGTCTGGTCAAGCATGTGGTACCCAAGCGGGAGATGTTTTGGCCACGCGAGATACGCTTGAGACATATGTTGCAAATAGCAGCGGTGCGATCTGATGCACTCGTCTCAAAAAAGGCCCACACCAAAGAACTTTTTGAATAACGCGCAGAGACTGCAGCGCCCTGCACATGTGGAGCTTTGGGGTGTGATGCAGTCAATGTGCTGCCCTTAGGCTGGCCCCTGGAGGGCATCCTGCCTAGTTGGTGATGTGCCACCTCCTCCTCCTCCTCCTCCTCCTCCTCTCTCCTATCAGGCACCCACGTTGAGTCAGTGACCTCATCATCCCCTCCCTCCTCATCACTGGAGCAAACCTGGCAGTATGCTGCAGCAGGGGGAGCATGACTGCCAGATTGCTGTCCTTCTTGGGCACCCCCTCTGTCCGTGCTCATGTTACTGCCTTCATTGAGCTCAGTATCATCATCAGAGCCTTCCAAACGCTGGGCATCCTCCTGGAGCATGTACCCAACACTGTGGTCAAACAGTTCGAGGGAATCCTCATGAGGACATGGTGGAGCTAGGGAAGGAGTCACTGATGACATTGAGCTGAGGGAAGAGGCCGCTGCTTTGCCAGACAAAGCACCCTGGGCATGGGTGAGAGAGGATGAGGAGGATGAGGACGGCTTGGCCATCCACTCGACCAAGTCTTCCGCATGTTGCGGCTCAACACGGCCAGCTGCCGAAAAAAAGGCCAAGCGTGTCCCATGGCCACGTGCTGATGAGGATGCACCGTCTCCACGACCAGCACTAGACACAGAGCCTGCTTGCCCTCTCTTATTGGCTTGTGACTGTCTGCCTCTCCTTCTTGGCCTTCCAGACATACTAATGGCCTGTAGCTGCACTAAGCTGGGATAGAACACCTGTAATTTTCTTAAGGTAGCTTTATATACTGTAACCAGACAAGCCTGCCTGTCAGTAGGAAGATAACAGGAACGGATCTAGCTGAACACTGTGAGCAGGACACACTGTACTAAATGTAAATAGTCTAGCTGCCTGACCGTGGTACTAATAGGATCAAATAGAACACCTGTAATTTTCTTAAGGTAGCTTTATATACTGTAACCAGACAAGCCTGCCTGTCAGTAGGAAGATAACAGGAACGGATCTAGCTGAACACTGTGAGCAGGACGCACTGTACTAAATGTAAATAGTCTAGCTGCCTGACCGTGGTACTAATAGGATCAAAAAGAACACCTGTAATTTTCTTAAGGTAGCTTTATATACTGTAACCAGACAAGCCTGCCTGTCAGTAGGAAGATAACAGGAACGGATCTAGCTGAACACTGTGAGCAGGACGTACTGCACTAAATGTATATAGCAGGAACGGATCTAGCTGAACACTGTGAGCAGGACGCACTGCACTGAATGTAAATAGCAGGAACGGATCTAGCTGAACACTGTGAGCAGGACGCACTGCACTAAATGTAAATACCAGGAACGGATCTAGCTGAACACTGTGAGCAGGACGCACTGCACTGAATGTAAATAGCAGGAACGGATCTAGCTGAACACTGTGAGCAGGACGCACTGCACTGAATGTAAATACCAGGAACGGATCTAGCTGAACACTGTGAGCAGGACGCACTGTACTAAATGTATATAGTCTAGCTGCCTGACCGTGGTACTAATAGGATCAAAAAGAACACCTGTAATTTTCTTAAGGTAGCTTTATATACTGTAACCAGACAAGCCTGCCTGTCAGTAGGAAGATAACAGGAACGGATCTAGCTGAACACTGTGAGCAGGACACACTGTACTAAATGTAAATAGTCTAGCTGCCTGACCGTGGTACTAATAGGATCAAAAAGAACACCTGTAATTTTCTTCAGGTAGCTTTATATACTGTAACCAGACAAGCCTGCCTGTCAGTAGGAAGATAACAGGAACGGATCTAGCTGAACACTGTGAGCAGGATGCACTGTACTAAATGTTAATAGTCTAGCTGCCTGACCGTGGTACTAATAGGATCAAAAAGAACACCTGTAATTTTCTTAAGGTAGCTTTATATACTGTAACCAGACAAGCCTGCCTGTCAGTAGGAAGATAACAGGAACGGATCTAGCTGAACACTGTGAGCAGGACACACTGTACTAAATGTAAATAGTCTAGCTGCCTGACCGTGGTACTAATAGGATCAAAAAGAACACCTGTAATTTTCTTCAGGTAGCTTTATATACTGTAACCAGACAAGCCTGCCTGTCAGTAGGAAGATAACAGGAACGGATCTAGCTGAACACTGTGAGCAGGACGTACTGCACTAAATGTATATAGCAGGAACGGATCTAGCTGAACACTGTGAGCAGGACGCACTGCACTGAATGTAAATAGCAGGAACGGATCTAGCTGAACACTGTGAGCAGGACGCACTGCACTGAATGTAAATAGCAGGAACGGATCTAGCTGAACACTGTGAGCAGGACGCACTGCACTAAATGTAAATACCAGGAACGGATCTAGCTGAACACTGTGAGCAGGACGCACTGCACTGAATGTAAATAGCAGGAACGGATCTAGCTGAACACTGTGAGCAGGACGCACTGCACTGAATGTAAATAGCAGGAACGGATGTAGCTGAACACTGTGAGCAGGACGCACTGCACTAAATGTAAATACCAGGAACGGATCTAGCTGAACACTGTGAGCAGGACGCACTGCACTGAATGTAAATAGCAGGAACGGATCTAGCTGAACACTGTGAGCAGGACGCACTGCACTAAATGTAAATACCAGGAACGGATCTAGCTGAACACTGTGAGCAGGACGCACTGCACTGAATGTAAATAGCAGGAACGGATCTAGCTGAACACTGTGAGCAGGACGCACTGCACTGAATGTAAATAGCAGGAACGGATCTAGCTGAACACTGTGAGCAGGACGCACTGCACTAAATGTAAATACCAGGAACGGATCTAGCTGAACACTGTGAGCAGGACGCACTGCACTGAATGTAAATAGCAGGAACGGATCTAGCTGAACACTGTGAGCAGGACGCACTGCACTAAATGTAAATACCAGGAACGGATCTAGCTGAACACTGTGAGCAGGACGCACTGCACTAAATGTAAATACCAGGAACGGATCTAGCTGAACACTGTGAGCAGGACGCACTGCACTGAATGTAAATAGCAGGAACGGATCTAGCTGAACACTGTGAGCAGGACGCACTGCACTAAATGTAAATACCAGGAACGGATCTAGCTGAACACTGTGAGCAGGACGCACTGCACTGAATGTAAATAGCAGGAACGGATCTAGCTGAACACTGTGAGCAGGACGCACTGCACTAAATGTAAATACCAGGAACGGATCTAGCTGAACACTGTGAGCAGGACGCACTGCACTGAATGTAAATAGCAGGAACGGATCTAGCTGAACACTGTGAGCAGGACGCACTTCACTAAATGTAAATACCAGGAACGGATCTAGCTGAACACTGTGAGCAGGACGCACTGCACTAAATGTAAATAGCAGGAACGGATCTAGCTGAACACTGTGAGCAGGACACACTGCACTAAATGTAAATAGTCTAGATAGAAGATAACAGGAACGGATCTAGCTAAACTGAATACAGTGTATATATATATATGCAACACCTGGGATGCATATATATACACAATACACTGTAAGTGCAGCTAACTGACTGACTGTTCTGCCTAATCTATCTAACTCAAATCAAATGACACTGTCTCTCTCTCTCTCTATCTCTCAGCACACCGGAACACACACTACACAGGGCCGCCGTGCAGGCGGCCTTATATAGTGTGGGGTGTGTACTAAATCCCCTGAGCCATAATTGGCCAAAGCCACCCTGGCTTTGGCCAATTACAGCTCTCTCTACTGACGGCGCTGTGATTGGCCAAGCATGCGGGTCATAGTGCATGCTTGGCCAATAATCAGCCAGCAATGCACTGCGATGCCGCAGTGAATTATGGGCCGTGACGCGCCACACGAATTTGGCGCGAACGGCCCATTTCGTTCGCAATTCGGCGAACGACCGAACAGCCGATGTTCGAGTCGAACATGGGTTCGACTCGAACACGAAGCTCATCCCTACTTAGGGGTGTACTCACTTTTGTTGCCAGCGGTTTAGACATTAATGGCTGTGTGTTGAGTTATTTTGAGGGGACAGCAAATTTACACTGTTATACAAGCTGTACACTCACTACTTTACATTGTAGCAAAGTGTAATTTCTTCAGTGTTGTCACATAAAAAGATAGATTAGAATATTTACAAATGTGTGAGTACTGTACTCACTTTTGTGAGATACTGTACACCCCTCACATTTTTGTAAATATTTTATTATAGGCTATCTGCCTATCCCTGCACGGACCCGGAAGTGACCTCGTTCCCCTGATCACAAACAGTGCGTTCCAGCGGCAGGATATACCGATCATCCAGCAGCGCAGCCTGTCATGTGAAGCAGAACGCCACTACACGATGTGACTGGACACTACTCCTGGGACACCTGGCACCACCTATTTATCATCCACATTCCTGTTTACATGTACCCTTGTGAGTACCCGATTTTAAAGATGTATTAAATTTGTTTTTAAATACTGCACTTAGAGTGGCGCCCTTGTTGTTCTTTTTCTTCAGTACCTAGAGGATTGCTTCTTCTAAATCTACAGGGCTGCCTTCTATAGTTGCTTTCAATGGACTATAATTCAGTTCTTTTTGGACTTTAGCAGCTCAGAGTCTGTTTTTGTTTTGATTATCCATTATATTATTATAGTTCCAGTTTGTTATTTAATGTTTGTAGCTGTGTATCAACCTTCCCAACCACCTCATCTTCTCTCTATCAAGAGCAATATGTTTTGGGGGGGTTACAACTGTTTCTAATTGTGTTGAACTCAGCGCTCACATCCACATCCACATCCACGAACAGCAAACCCCATTGGAGTCTATGGGAGCTGAGCAGGAAAAATAAAAAGTGCCAATTTTGAAAGGTTATATGCAAGTCATTGGCCATAAAAGGGGTATAGGGGTCCGGGTACTGCCCTGGGGGACACGTACTGTATCAATGCAATTTTTTTTCTTTTTAAAAAGTTTGTTTTTTCAGGAGCAGTGATTTTAATAAAGCTTAAAGTGCAACAATAAAAAAATAAAAATTCATTTAAATATAGTGGGGGGTGGGGGTCCCCTTAGTCTGCCTGTAAAGTGGTGCATCTGTAGCATATATAGAACCTGCTGCAGCAAAAATTACATTTCTCAAGAAAAAAAGTCAAATCACATTTAAATTGACTCACGGTTGGTACCCGGCTATTGAAAAAAAAAACTAGGAAAAAAATGGCATGGGCCCCCCCAAAGTCCATAGATCAGGAAAGTGGGGGGGGAACAAGTGAGCGCCCCCCCCAAACCACACCAGGCCCCATGCCCTCCACATATGAGATGTGGGTGCTTTGGAGCAGGGGGGGGCTTTGCCCCCTCACCCCAAAGCACCTTGTCCCCATGTTTATGGGGACAAGGGCCTCATCCCCACAACCATGGCCAAGGGTTGTGGGGGTCTGCATGCAGGGAATGGAACTCATGCTCGGGCCAAACCGTTTACCCAACGCTAATGCATTTAGTTTAGTAAATTTGCATCGTTTATGCCCAGTATGAATGAATAAGGGGATTGTGTTGGATCCTCATGTATGTAGAGTATGGCAATGGGTTGTAGGAGTGGATATAGGGAATGGTCATGACTCATGAGTAAAGTCTTTAATAACTCTGAAGAGAGAGGCATATCTGTTTCTACATCTTGTAGATTTAAATCTGCATTAGTGGGCGGTTGTTGGCATATTAATCCACTGACATCTTTCCATCTGAATAAATAACTGGTTCATAGGTTTGAGGTCACATATATCCTCTACCATTTTTTTTTATTGCTGCCTGTATCTATTGTGTTGATTCACCCTCCCTTTTTGTACTCGTGACCATTGTCACCAAAAGAAAAAAAATAAGAGAAAATCCAAATTTTTTGTGTTGTCCCCAGAGCAAGAGGTGAGAAGAAATCTTCTAATGGGGACACCTGTTCTGCAGGTAACTTTCTAAGGCCTGGTTCACACCTACACATTTTTTTAGTTTTTGCATTTTGCAGATTTGCACTACAGAACATGTTCCATAGGAAACCATGTTAAATGGACTGTAGTGCAAATCTGCAAAATGCAAAAAGCACTAAAAAAGCATAGGTGAGAAACAGGCCTAAAGCCTCGTACACACGTCCGATTTTCGGATGACCGTTTGTCCATTTTTTGTTGCATAATAGTCTCATATCGAAAATGAAGAGGTTACTCGCCATACGAAAAAGTGACGTAATGTGTTGAATAGTTTTGTATGTATTCTTTCTTTTCTGAGCATGCGTAGTCTTGCTCTTATGATTTTTTTTCATACGAAAACCGTACTAATTATAGGAAAATCCTACATTGAGTTCACGTATGACAAAAATGTTATAGTCTGCACATCCAGCTTAGTCGAACGAAATTTTCCTTCCGATTTTCATATTGTGTGTACAGGCCTTTAGAGAGGGTTTCCCCTCACAGTCAATGAGTAGACATGCCGCTGATACTGGCACAGCTACTCACTGACCAATGTTCAGAACATCTTCTTCCATAGGAAGGGCTGGACTTCCCACAAGGCCACCGAGGCCAGGCCTCCTTTATTTTACCGTTTTTTTTCCGCCGACGCTATTGACAATGTTTCCACCGGCCGCCATTTTGCAGAAGACTAGAACGCCTTGTGGATGCCAATAGAACTTGAGCTGCGGTGCTGCCCACCCCCCCCCCGCTGCTGGTCTGACAGTCTGTGACATGTTGTGGGAAAGGCCGCAGGGTGGGGTGGAGGGTAGGCAGCCTCCTGGCAGGCTCAATTTCTATTGGCAGCCACCCGGCCGGCTCCACCTATTGTTCCACCCTGCTTGAGTGAGTCTCCGCTGCTGGGGGGGGTTCTCCACTGGGGACACACCTAATGTAAAAGGGGCTTCTCCACTGGGGACACTGGATGTAAGGGGGAGCTTCTACACTGGGGACACCTGATGTAAGGGGGGCTTCTCCACTGGGGACACCTGATGTAAGGGGGGCTTCTCCACTGGGGACACTGGATGTAAGGGGGGCTTCTCCACTGGGGACACCTGATGTAAGGGGGGCTTCTCCACTGGGGACACCGGATGTAAGGAGGGCTTCTCCACTGGGGACACCGGATTTAAGGGGGGGCTTCTCCACTGGGAACACCTGATGTAGGGGGGGCTTCTCCACTGGGGACACCTGATGTAAGGGGGGCTTCTCCACTGGGGACACCTGATGTAAGAGGGGCTTCTCCACTAGGGACACCTGATGTAAGGGGGGCTTCTCCACTGGGGACACTTGATATAAGGGGGGCTTCTCCACTGGGGACACCTGATGTAAGGGGGCTTCTCCACTGGGGACACCTGATGTAAGGGGGGCTTCTCCACTGGGGTCACCTGATGGGGGGCTTCACCACTGGGGACACCTGATGTAAGGGGGGCTTCTCCACTAGGGTACACCAGATGTAAGGGGGGCTCCGCTGCCACAGATCTGTAAGGAGGGCCTCTGCTTCTGGGGGCATCTGATGTAAGGACGGGCTCTGCTGGGGGCACCTGATGGCATCTGGTGGCAGGCGACGTGGCAGGTGACACGCTCAGGGATCCCACTGATTCTGGATTATGGTGAGTTGAATGATTTTATTTGATTTTATCTGCTGATTTGTTAAACTCTGGAATACACATTTCTATAGTGGTGTAGGATCTGGGCCTGCTGTCCCTCCATCCCTCTTTCCTTCCTTCTCTTTGCATCCCTCCTTCTTTCCTTCTTTCTCTCTCCCTCACTCCCTCCTTTCCCCTTTCTTTCTCCCTCCCTCCCTCTTTTCCCCCTCCCTCTTTTCCCTTTTCTTTCTCCATCTTACATTCATCTCAGACTCTAACCACACCCCCAATTGAATCACGAACATATAAGCCACGCCCACTGTTTTACGTAAACCACGCCCGAATGGTGGTGTGTGTGTGTGTGTGGGGCAGCATTGGAGGACCCGGCCTTGGGGCGGCAAAGGGAGTAAATCCGTGCCTGTCCATAGGATGTGTTTGCCCAGGAGCTCTGTTCTTTGGGTCCATTAATTACTTTAATACATTGTTTAAGCCCTGATGAAGGGGGGATGTTTGGCCTCCGAAAAGCATTGGCTTGCTTTTGCTATCTTGTTGTGGAGATAATAAAAGACTTTAGACTCCTACGACATTTGTTTGACTCTCCTTGTGGCTTACCAAACAGCACAAAATAGCATGGCATGGTTTTAACTATTTCACTCTTACCTTCACTACTCAATCAACAACTAAAACAAAGTTTGGACTGTACATGCCCTTTAAATATACCACTGATAGTTTTTCTTTTTTTATAACTATATAAGTACAAAAATCTTCCTATGTTCCCTGCCCTGTTGCTTATCAGTTATGCCCTGTACGCACGGTCGGACTTTCCGACGGAAAATGTGCGATCGGAGCTTGTTGCCAGAAATTCCGACCGTGTGTGGGCTCCATCGGACATTTTCCATCGGATTTTCCGATACACAAAGTTTGAGAGCAGGCTATAAAATTTTCCCACAACAAAATCCGTTTGCGTAAATTCCGACCGTGTGTGGACAATTCCGACGCACAAAGTGACACGCATGCTCAGAATAAATTAAGAGACGAAAGGCTACTGCCCCATTTATAGTCCCGACGTACGTGTTTTACGTCACCGCATTCAGAATGATCAGATTTTCCGACAACTTTGTGCAAAAACGAATTCGGAACAAAATAAATGTCTAATGTTAACCGAGTTACTTACAATTGTGTGGTGTATTAGGATTTACTTTTGGTCTTTTTGCTGGAGTTATAGTTGTATTGCTTTTTCCTCTTTGATTTGGTGGCTGTTCAGCAAATGACTGTCTCGATCTCGGAGGTACTTGTAAATCTTTAGGTGGAAGATGTTGTTCAGGGGATCCAAGACTTGAACCTTCCGTTTCCCCTGTAGACCAGCTTGGATTGGTTGGAGTTTGTTTTACATTTATTGATGGGTTTTCTTCGGCCACTAAAATATCAATAAATAGTTTTGCTTAACAACCGAGTATTATGAAGAAGTTTGTTAGCAAACACTAATCCACTTATAAACAGGGCTAAAAAGTAATTTTTTATATAGCACCAACAGTTTGCGCAATGTTTACAACATGAGGACAGACAGTACAGCTACAATACAAGAGGAATCAAAGGGACCTGCTCGTTAGAGCTTACAATCTAGAAGGGAGGGTCAAGTGATACAAAAGGTAATAGCTGTAGAGGATGAACTTAAAAAAATTAAAATACAGTTCAGCAGCGGCTGGTGCTCAATATTTGGGGGGGGGGCGGCAAACCCACACCAACCCCCCCTCCCTGCAGGAGATGGATGGGAAGGTGGCGTTCCCTCAACCCCTCCTCCCTGCAGGAGACGGACGTTAAGGCGGCGATCAACCCCCCTGTGGGAGATGGATAGACAGATGCTTCCTTAACTTAGGAGGCAGATGACAGGGATCTCGCTCCGGGGCCGTTGCTTCTCCTCCCGCCGAACAGGAAGTGGGTCTTGAGACCCGAGAGACCATGATTGGTCTGGAGTCCTAAGACTCCCTGGCCAATCGGGTCTCAGGACCCCCTTCCTGATTGGCCCGGGAGGAGAATCAGGAAGACAATGGCTATTGTCACACAACTGGGTGGGCTCAGGGGGCAGTGCTCTGTGCCCCAAGTCCACCCTTTTTTAAAGCCAATTAGAGTCTCAGGCTCTAATCATGTGCTTAAAAAAAAAACCCTGTTGAAATCCATGTGTCCAGCGCCCCGCATGTAGATTAGGGGGGCCGGGCAATCTTCTTATAGCCTAGGCCATCTTTATGTAGAGCAATGCTTTTTTTCAGATCCTCAGAGACTTCTTTGCCATGAGGTGCCATGTTGAATTTCTAGTGACCAATATGAGAGAGTGAGAGCGATAACACCAAATTTAACACACCTGCTCCCCATTCACACCTGAGACCTTGTAATACTATTGAGTCAGATGACACTGGGGAGAGAAAATGGCTAATCTGTACATTTTCACTGAGGGGTGTACTCACTTTTGTTGCCAGCGGTTTAGACATTAATGGCTGTGTGTTGAGTTATTTTGAGGAGACAGCAACTTGACACTGTTATACAAGCTGTACACTCACTACTTTACATTGTAGCAAAGTGTCATTTCTTCAGTGTTGTTGAAAAGATAGAATAAAATATTTACAAAAATGTGAGGGGTGTACTCACTTTTGTGAGATACTGTATACCCTTCACATTTTTGTAAATATTTTATTATATCTTTTCATGTGACAACACTGAAGAAATATTTGGGAATTCGGTTTGGATATCAAGAGCTTTATGGGGATTGGTTTTAGGATACCATATTGAAGTAATTTCCTTATTATGTCAGGGGTGAAATATGTTTGTTAGTCAGCATGGTATAAATTTGGGAAGGAATAAGTACAATATGTGCACACAAGATGAGCCAAACACCCTCCTGTTCGGTTCACAGCAGAACTTCAGAACAGGGGAAAAGCTCTAACCTGAACAGCAAACCCCATTGAAGTCAATGGGAGCTGAGCAGGAAAAATAAAAAGTGCCAATTTTGAAAGCTTATATGCAAGTAATTGGCCATAAAAGGGGTATGGGGGTCCGGGTACTACCCTGGGGGACATGTATCAATGCAATTTTTTTTCTTTTTAAAACATTTGTTTTTTCAGGAGCAGTGATTTTAATGATGCTTAAAGTGCAACAATAAAAACTAAAAATTCCTTTAAATATAGTGGGGGTGGGTCCCCTTAGTCTGCCTTTAAAGTGGTGCATCTGTAGCATATATAGAACCTGCTGCAGCAAAAATGACATTTCTGAAGAAAAAAAGTCAAATCACATTTAAATTGACTCACGGTTGCAATTGCCGGCACCCGGCTATTGAAAAAAAAACTAGGAAAAAAATGGTATGGGCCCCCCAAAATCCATAGGTCAGGAAAGGGGGAGGAACGAGCGAGCACCCCCCCAAATCACACCAGGCCACATGCCCTCCACATATGAGATGTGGGTGCTTTGGAGCAGGGGGGGGCTCTGCCCCCTCACCCCAAAGCACCTTGTCCCCATGTTGATGGGGACAAGGGCCTCATCCCCACAACCATGGCTAGGGGTTGTTGGGGGTCTGCGTGCAGGGACTGGTGCATGCTGGGTCAGCAATGTCACAAGGGACAAACAGGAAAACTTTGGTCGGACGACAGCCCATCGTACGACAATCGTGTAATCAGTACAGTATGCGTCCGCTAAAAGTCGATCGACAAACACCACGCATGCTCGGAAACACGAAAATAAACCAGAAGGACACAGGGGTCACACGTATTTGACATCATTTAAAATACGTAGCTACGCACAGCGGAAGATTTTTCCAGAGTCGTACGGCAAAAATCTTACACACATTTTGCACTGTTGTATTCAATCTTAGTTCTATGCAACAAAATGCAAACGATCTGTCGTACGATAATCGGAACGTGTGTACGGGGCATAAGGTGCAAAAAAAGGGGGTAAAGTGATTGTAAAAGCAGAACTTTTTTTATCTTAATGCATTCTATGCATTAAGATAAAAAAAACCTTCAGTGTACAGCAGCCCCCCTCAGATCGCCTAACACTTATGCCCCGTACACACGTTCCGATTATTGTACGACAGATCGTTCACATTTCGTGCCTGTATCCTTCTGGTTTATTTTCGTGTTTCCGAGCATGCGTGGTGTTTGTCGATCGACTTTTAGCGGACGCATACTGTACTGATTACACGATTGTCGTACAATAGACTGTTTGTCCCTTTGGATTTGGTTGGATGGACTGTCGTGATCGGCTGTCGAAAGCTGCGTACTAACGATCAGAATATCGAACAATCTGTCCAAAAGCGTCTTTTGTCGTCCGATAATCGGAACGTGTATACGGGGCATTACTTGTGGTCCCTCTCTGTCCAGCGATGTCCACGAGTATCTCAGCCATCGCATCCTGATTGGCTGAGACACACCAGCGGTGCCACTGGCTCCTGCTGCTGTCAATCAAAGTCAGCGAGCCAATCAGGGGAGAGGGGGGGGGCCGGGTCTGGGCTCTGTGTCTGAATGGACACAGCAAGCTGTAACTCAGCTCGGGTGCCCCCATAGCAAGCTGTTGCTGTGGGGGCACTGAACAGGAGGGAGGGGCCAGGATCACAGAAGAGGGACTCGAGAAGTGAAGGATCCGGGCTGCTCTGTGCAAATCCACTGCAACAGGGCAGTTAAGTATAACATGTTTGTTATTTTTATAGGAAAAAAAACGAGACTTTACAATCACTTTAAGATAAGAGATATCATGAAAACCTGGCCCCCCTGACCTCCACCATTATACTCACCTATATTTCCTCACTACTCTATCCCCAAGGTCAGTGGTCATGTCTTTTTTTGAAGTATTAAGCACACTGTATTTATCTGGAGTGTACTTTACTATTTGAGCACAAGATGGGGATATTGAGCACTCTTTCACGATTAATAGAGCTGACTCAAGTGCTTGTGTTGATCCAAGGACGCTGTGGATAGCATTGTTTTAAATATTTGTTTGATGTTTCTCTTAGCCAATGGGTTGTGATCCTCCTTGGCCGGATATGTCTATTTAAACAGCTCAGTATGGGCATGTATAAATGCCCCTAACGATGTCATCTGTGACGAAACTGGTAGGGCGGACCCGTATACTTGCGCTACTGAGCATGTGCGAAGGAACAGTGGCAATTTTGATGCTGGAATTCCATGCTGCTGCACAATGTGATACAGTATGCTGTGTTACTTCTGGACGGTTGTAAGTGCTTAGACTTAATACATTCCCTTTTATGGGTGGTTTCATGCTTGCTGGAGTGCCTCTTTTATCATATGTGCATTGGCCCTTCTGTGCTAATTCCCAGTGGGTCAACAGTTCCCTGCAAGTTGTGGATGTATACGGTGACAACTGACAGCAAAATTCCTGGTGTCTCTGTGGATGAGTGGAGGCTGGAGAGGGCGCCTTTTTGCTGGGAGAATCTCACTATGCACATGTGACCATTCTTATATAGTGGGTTGCATTACTTGGTAAGCCTTGTGTGTGATCAATGACACCTGGGAGACTTTACAAGTGTTTGATGGTGACAGCCTGAGGAGCTCATCCTATTTCCTCATCACGGCTTGCGCGGCTATTTTTATTTTGTCCTAGTGTATTTTCTGCTGTATAGGCCTCCATATTTATTTGTGGATTTAAAGTGATTGTAAAGTCTCATTTTTTTTTCCTATAAAAATAATAAACGTTATACTTACCTGCCCTGTGCAGTGGATTTGTACAGAGTATCGCCAATCCTCCTCTTCTTGGGTGCCTATTTTGTGCTCTTGGCCCCTTCCGCCTGTTGAGTGCCCCCACAGGAAGCAGCTTGCTATAGGAGCACCCAATCTGAGCAGCAGCTCCCTGTGTCCATTGAGACACAAAGCTGCGGCCCTGACAGTAGCAGGAGCCAATGGTGCTGCTGCTGTGTCCCAATCAGGAGGGAGGGTCCCGGACAGCCAAGACACTCGTGGACAGAGATGGGGCTCAGGGAAATATTAGGGAGGCCGAGGGGGGCTGCTGCACACAGAAGGCTTTTTATTCTAATGCAGGGATCTTCAAACTACGGCCCTCCAGCTGTCACGGAACTACACATCCCATGAGACATTGCAAAACTCTGACATTCACAGACATGACTAGGCATGATGGGAATTGTAGTTCCTGAACAACTGGAGGGCTGTAGTTTGAAGACCCTTGTTCTAATGCATAGAAAAACCCCTTTAAGCACTTTGTCGATTTATATTTTTGTTTATTACCACAATATTCTTTTATGTAATGCTGCTTAATTACACATATTGCTATTAACAATAGACATTGGGGGAAAAGGCCTATGGCCACACCACCCTAAATGTGCCTGGTTCTATTCTGATCTTGGAAGCTAAGCAGGGATGGGCCTGGTTAGCACTTGGATGGGAGACAGGGGTAAGATCTTGGTGATTCGTAGGATTATTTTTCATTACTATTTATTTTCATCATTTTGGTGTTGAGTTGGTGAGCATTGCACTTGTTATAAATACCTAGATACAAGGACTTGTTTCTGTTATCACACATTATATGAGGATTTTTATGTTCACTCTATTGATTGTTTACTATTGATGGAGTGGTTTTCACTGACCTATTATGTTATACGAAATTTTCAAATTCTAATATTACATGATTTTGGTATATAGTTTGCAATCTTCTCATATATTTATTATATGATTTTGGTATATAGTTGGCAATCTTCCCATATCTTTTCAATGTACGCACATTTAATACTATATATTAGTGGTTGTGCGTAACGCACAGCAGTGTTGGGTTCTGTTTTATGCACTTTGCATCACATTTTTATTTTGTGGATAGCACTGCAAACTGCACACATATTGTTTCTTATTGTTGTCTCTGTCTCTATTTGGGTAGAGTCATGCTCCTTTTTTGTACTGGTGGCCAATGTCCCTGAAACAGTGAGAGAAAATACAAATATTTAGAGACGTTCCTGGAGCAAGAAATGAGGAGAAATCTTCTCATGTGGGCAGGGGCGGCTGGTGCTCCATCGGTCAGGGGGGGCGGCTGCAGACCTGACCATGGACACCCCCCTACCCCTGCTGCTCCAGCCTGCACCACACACCATACCCACACCCCACCCTCTCCTGGTCGCCGGCTTACTCACCCTGTGCTGCCCCCCGGACTGATGCATGGACTTTCCCCCTCAGTCTCCTTCGTGCACCCCCTCCATCAGTTGGGCTTCCCCTGCATCTCCTCAGCATCACAGTGGCCATCTCCTCCCTCCTCCTCCTCCTCCTAGGCCAAAAGGATGGCTTCTCCTTTCAGCCAATCAGGAAATGGGTCTCAGGACCCACTTTCTAAATGGCTGGGAGAAGAATCAGTGTGACAATAGTGAATATTCATTCGCTATTGTCACACAACTGGGTGGGCTCAGGGCACGGTGCTCTGCACCCTGAGTCAACCCTTTTTTTGAAGCCTATTAGAGCCTCAGAGTCTAATCAGGTGCTTAAAAAAAAATACCTCTCATTGGTGCCCCGCATGTAAAGTAAGGAGCTAGATAAGGGGGCGGCGCCTAATGGACGGGCCGCCACTGCATGCGGGCACCTGTTCCGGGGACAGCTATCCAAGAGGGGGATTCCCCTCACTATGGGAAGGACAGTCAATAGAAGTAGTTAGTAGGAAGAGGAGTAGTTATGCTTCTGATAGCAGAGCTACTCGTTGACTGTTAGGAACATCTCCTGCTATAGATTTGTTTGCCTGGGAGTTCTGTGAGTCAACTAAATACTTTGATATGTTGTTTAAGGCTCGGTGAAGGGAGATTTATTGGCCTCCAAAATGTGCCACTTTCAAAATGTGACACACTACAGTTCACTTAGCATATAATATAATATGTTTCCACTAAATCAGTGTCCCAGAATAATATTGAAATCCAATACAAAATTCACTCTAAATGAAAGGTACAAATATAAATTTACTGCAAGCACACAAGCCCTAATGAAGGGTGGGATTTTACCCCGAAACATGTTGGTTTCTGATTACGTGTCCTGAAAAATACAATTCTTATGGGGCTGAATCAAGCATTGTGGCTCTCATCCTTCTAATGCTCTAGAGCACCCTTGGGGTACTGTAACTAGGCTCATTGTAGCTGAAATGTGCTGGATTAATAATGCCATGTCATGGTTACCCTTTCTTGCACGAAGTTACATTTTTCTGCCACAAGATGGACAACCTTCTGTTCTGCAGCTGCCCCCCAGAGCCCCCTTTTTTTTCTTACCTGAGTCCGTCCGGTTCAGCGATGTGCACGAGCCCAGCGACTCCAGCCGCTGTCTCCATGCTCATTGTATAGACTGATAGCAGCAGGAGCCATTGGCTTCCTCTGCTATCAAACAAATCCAATGACACGGGAGTGGGGGACGGGGCAGAGTCTTGCGGTCTGTGTTAATGGACGCAGCAGCGGGACTTGTGAGCGTGCCCACACGGGTGCCCCCATGAAAGGTGGAGCCAGGAGCGCCATCCGGCACCCCAGAAGGGGAGGACCGGGGCCGCTCTGTGCAAAACCCTTGCACAGAGCAGATAAGTATAATATGTTTGATATTTAAAAAAAAAAAAGAACCTTTACAATCACTTTAATATAACTTGTTATCATACTTTACGGTCTCGAGCCTCATTTCAGGGTGACCCTGAGGCACTTACCAAAAGTTATCCATGTGTGTTTATTGACGGGTATACCCAAGATGTCGGAGGTACAGAGGTCTTTGTAGAGTTCAAGGTAAGAACAGAGAACCCCATACATTCAGCGACTCCTGCGGGGGGTAGCGCTACAATACCTCGACTGAAAGAGAGCTGCCTCTAAAAGTTAGATCTGACTGATCTGTTTTTTATCTTACATAGTTACATACCCTGTTTCCCCGAAAATAAGACCTAGCGTGATTGTCGGTGATGGCTGCAATATAAGCCCTACCCCCAAAATAAGTCCTACCCTGTTTCCCCGAAAATAAGCCCTACCCTGAAAAGAAGACCTACAAGGACTCTAACTAGGGCTTATTTGGGGAGTAGGGCTTATATTGCAGCCATCACTGACAATCACGCTAGGTCTTATTTTCGGGGAAACAGGGTAGTAGGTGAGGTTGAAAAAAGACACAAGTCCATCAAGTCCAACCTATGTGTGATTATGTGTCAGTATTACATTGTATATCCCTGTATGTTGCGGTCATTCAGGTGCTTATCTAACAGTTTCTTGAAGCTATCAATGCTCCCCGCTGAGACCACCGCCTGTGGAAGGGAATTCCACATCCTTGCCGCTCTTACAGTAAAGAACCCTCTACGTAGTTTAAGGTTAAACCTCTTTTCTTCTAATTTTAATGAGTAGCCACGAGTCTTGTTAAACTCTCTTCTGCGAAAAAGTTTTATTTCTATTGTGGGGTCACCAGTACGGTATTTGTATATTGAAATCATATCCCCTCTCAAGCGTCTCTTCTCCAGAGAGAATAAGTTCAGTGCTCGCAACCTTTCCTCATAACTAAGATCCTCCAGACCCTTTATTAGCTTTGTTGCCCTTCTTTGTACTCCCTCCATTTCCAGTACATCCTTCCTGAGGACTGGAGCCCAGAACTGGACAGCATACTCTAGGTGCGGCCGGACCAGAGTCTTGTAGAGCGGGAGAATTATCGTTTTATCTCTGGAGTTGATCCCCTTTTTAATGCATGTCAATATTCTGTTTGCTTTGTTAGCAGCAGCTTTGCATTGCATGCCATTGCTGAGCCTATCATCTACTGGGACCCCCAGGTCCTTTTCCATCCTAGATTCCCCCAGAGGTTCTCCCCCCAGTTTATAGATTGCATTCATATTTTTGCCACCCAAATGCATTATTTTACATTTTTCTACATTTGCCATGTAGTTGCCCACCCCATTAATTTGTTCAGATCTTTTTACAAGGTTTCCACATCCTGCGGAGAAGTTATTGCCCTGCTTAGCTTAGTATCATCTGCAAATACAGGGATTGAACTGTTTATCCCATCCTCCAGGTTATTTATGAACAAATTAAATAGGATTGGTCCCAGCACAGAACCCTGGATTCTGAGTACTCCCCATTTATCACCACCCTCTGAACTCGCCCTTGTAGCCAGTTTTCAATCAATGTACTCACCCTATGGTCCATGCCAACGGACCTTATTTTGTACAGTAAACGTTTATGGGGAACTGTGTCAAATGCTTTTGCAAAATCCAGATACAACACGTCTACGGGCCTTCCATTATCTAGATGGCAACTCACCTCATAGAAGGTTAGTAGATTGGTTTGACATGAATGATTCTTCATGAATCCATGCTGATTACTGCTAATGATACCGTTCTCATTAATAAAATCTTGTATATAGTCCCTTATCATCCCCTCCAAGAGTTTATATACTATTGATGTTAGGCTAACTGGTCTGTAATTCCCAGGGATGTATTTTGGGCCCTTTTTAAATATTGGTGCTACATTGGCTTTTCTCCAATCAGCTGGTACCTTTCCAGTCAGTAGATTGTCTGTAAAAATCAGGAACAACGGTCTGGCAATCACTTGACTGAGTTCCCTAAGTACCCTCGGATGCAAGCCATCTGGTCCAGGTGATTTATTAATGTTAAGTTTCTCAAGTCTAATTTTAATTCTGTCTTCTGTTAACCATGGAGGCGCTTCCTGTGTTGTGTCATGAGGATAAACACTGCAGTTTTGGTTACTAAAGCCCTCTGATTCACTCGTGAAGACTGAGGAGAAGAATAAATTCAATACCTTCGCCATCTCCCCATCCTTTGTAACTAGATGTCCTTCCTCATTCTTTATGGGGCCAATATGGTCTGTCTTCCCTTTTGTACTGTTTACATACTTAAAGAATTTCTTGGGATTTTTTTTGCTCTCCTCCGCTATGTGTCTTTCAAGTTCTATCTTATCCGTCCTAATTGCACCCTTACATTTCTTGTTGCATTCTTTATAAAGTCTGAATGCTGAGGATGATCCCTCAACACTGTATTTTTTGAAGGCCTTCTCCTTTGCTTTTATATGCATTTTTACATTGGAGTTAAGCCATCCAGGACTTTTGTTCGCTCTTTTAAATTTATTACCCAATGGGATGCATTGGCTAATGCCCTTATTTAATATGCTCTTAAAGCAAACCCATCTCTTCTCCGTGTTCTTTGTTCCTAATATTTTATCCCAATTTATGCCTTTTAGCAAGGTTTGTAGTTTAGGGAAGTTGGCTCTTTTGAAATTCAGTGTCTTTGTATTCCCTTTATGTTTCCTTTTGGGTGATTTATACTGTAACTAATTGAGCTGTGATCGCTGTTACCTAAATTTCCCCGTACTGTATTTCCACATCCGTGATCAGGTCTGTATTGTTGGTAATCAGTAGATCCAGTAATACTCTTTTACTAGTTGGTGTGTCTACCATCTGACCCATAAAATTGTCCTGCAAGACATTAAGGAACTGGCGAGCCTTAAATGAATGCGCGGTTCCCTCCGCCCAGTCTATGTCTGGATAACTAAAATCGCCCATTATGATAATACTTCCCATCCTTGCTAATCCAAATTGTGATAGGAGATCTGTCTCCACTTCCTCCCTCAGGTTAGGGGGCCTATAGCATACTCCCAGTATTATTTTCCCCTTAGCTTCATCCCTTTGGAGCTCTACCCATAAGGATTCCACCTCCTCCCTAGCTCCCTCAGTGATGTCATCTCTC
Source organism: Lithobates clamitans (assembly GCA_037952925.1). Classification (NCBI taxonomy): domain Eukaryota; kingdom Metazoa; phylum Chordata; class Amphibia; order Anura; family Ranidae; genus Lithobates; species Lithobates clamitans. The sequence goes on from JBBGZY010000645.1 coordinate 1,727,959, forward strand.
ACATTCACTTATACATTATTCTTGATATATAGGCATACCCATATCTACTCTGGGATCCAGCACTTCACCAACACATACCTGCATGATGTTTTTGTACAACCACACTACATGATTATTATATGGTATAATATAGAGGAACTGCTCACCTTTCACAAGTATGGGTCCTGTTCTTCTCTCTATCGGACAAGCTGAGTCTGGAAGGTCCAATCTCAAGATGAAGTCTGATCCCTCATCAGACTTCTCCACAGGTACTAAAGCCAGGTAAGTTATGTGGGTGTTCGGGTCATCAGAATCCTTATCTTTTTCTATACTTTCGTGCTTCTTTCTATCATCACTTGCAGCAATGACATCACCAGTAGATTTTTCTTTTACATGCCATGAAACTTTGTGCTCACCAGGAATATAATTACAAATTCTACATGAGAGGGTGGCTTTTTTTCCAGCTATCAGTTCTGGTACTGTTATTTCTCCAATCTCAGGCAGCTGTCCTGTAGAAATTCAGACAGAGTGTCAATGAATGGAACAGAGTGAATAGTAAATGCATTAGACTTTGCATTATACAATAAAAGATGCTGTACAGTATGTAAGGGATTTTCAGACTATTATATTGCATGCATTGGAAATTGATATATAAAACCTCTTTTTTTTTTTCTTTTATATCCACGTCCTGCAATAGGTTGTACGTCCTCAAGTTTAAGTGGTTATACCAGGATCATGACTGCAGCTGCAGCCATGATTCTGGCAGGTACATTTTCTGTAGACAATAGTCTTTAGGCTGGGTTCACACCTATGCGAATTGGTTGCTGGGTTCCGGTTCACATATCTCCGGGGTGGCTGTGGAGCGCACTGCATCTTTAGCTCCGTTTCAGGGCCGAATTCAGGTAAAGATTCGGCCCTGATTCATCACTGAACCGGAGAATAGGGACGCACAGCGTTCCTGTGCAATTCGCAGCTGGTTCCAGTGAGAACCGAGCCTCAAAGTAAAGTCATCTGAATGGCTATACAGCCACCTGATCCATTCCACAGGGGAGCCTGGGATTGATGTGGGCGGTTGGGCTTACCATAGAGAAGAAGGAGGAACATCCATTCCTTGATTGTCTCTATGGTGTATGAAACCGGAAGTGACGAGAATTTCCTCACTTCCGGTTTTGGCCCATTGTTTACTGGACATTACAGACTAGTAAAGCAGCTGATCAAACCGACCTTGGTTTGATTGTCTGCTTTGGAGGGCAGAGTACCTGTCACTGCCCATTCTATTTAAAAGGGCTTATCCCTTGAGATAGCAATAAAGTTGAATACAAAAGAAAAAAAGAAACAGCGTAAAAAAATAGATTTAAATAAAATATATGAATAAATATCAAAAAATTTAAAGCACCCCCACACCCCTCTGTTTATGAGCAAATGTAAATGCTCACATAGGTCTGGCACGCATATGTAAATGATGATCACATCACACATGTAGGTTATTGCTATGAACGTCAGAGTGAGAGCAATCATTCTAGCACCCAGACCTCCTGTGTCACTCTAAACTAGTAACCTGTAAAGTCTTTGAAATCGTCACCTATGGATAATTTAACCACTTCTGGACCGCCCACCGCATATATACTGCGGCAGGGCGGCCCAGCTGCGCAAAATCACGTACCTGTACTTGATTTCGTGCAGGAGGTCTGGGGCACTACCGATGACCCCCTTCCACTGTGATTGGACAAAGCGGGAGCCAATCAGCGGGTCTGGTGGCTGCGATGGCCCCTGGGACCGCAGAACAGCGGTCTGCCTATATACACAAGGCAAAGCGCCGTTCTGTCAGAGAGGAAGAGAGAGATCTTGTGTCTCTCTCCTCCAGTCAGTCCATCCCCCACTCAGTTAGAAAACACTCCCTAGGGACACACCTAACCCTTTGATCGCCCCTCATGTTAACCCCTTCCCTGTCAGTGTAATTTTTACAGTGACAGTGCAATTTTTTTAGCACTTATCACTGTATTAGTGTCATTGGTCCCCAAAAATTGTCACTTAGTGTCCGATTTGTCTGCTGCAATGTTGCATTCCCATTAAAAATCGCTGATCGCCATCATTACTAATAAAAATAGCAATGCCATAAAAGTATCTCCTAAATTGTAGACGTGATCACTTTTGCGCAAACCAATCAATATACGTTTATTGGGATTTATTTTACCAAAAACATGTAGCTGAATACATATTGGCCTAAATTGATGAATAAATTTGATTTTTTTTAAAAATGTTATTGGGAATTGTTGGGTTTTATAGCAAAAAATAAAAAAAAAATATTTTTAAAAAACTGTCAACGTAAAAAATAAAAAATCACAGGAGGTGATCAAATACCACCAAAAGAAAGTTCTATTTGTGGGGAAAAAAAGACATAACTTTTGTTTGGGTACAGCGTCACATGAACGCACAATTGTCAGTTAAAGCAGCGCAGTGCTGTATCGCAAAAATGGCCTGGTCATTAAGGGGGTAAAACTCACCGGAGCTGAAGTAGTTAATGTGCCGTAGTTTGTAGTCTTTCCTTGGGCTTGTGCAGTTTTAACACATGACATGTTATGTATCTCTTTACTCAATGGAACATAATTTTTTATATTTTACCAAAAGACTGGGTATTATACTGCATTTGTGTACACTAAAATTAAAGTTGATTTTTTCCAGAAAAGTTGTGTTTGATAAACCTCTGTAAAAATTAAGTGACATACACTAGGCAACAGTCACCATTTTGTTCTCCAGAAAATATATAATGTTTGGGGTATTGTTCTAAACAAATACTAAAAATGATGATTTTTGTATGTGCATGAGAAATGTCAGATTTGGCTTGGGCAGCAAGTGGATATTTAGGCAAATCTTAGCAATACAAGCCTGTCAGAGGCAGGGGAGTAGCTACAAACTGTGGGGCCCCATATAAACATTTTAATAGGGCTCCCTCTGTAGCAGCTAGCATCGTCAACTGTGACAATATGGGGTTGATTTACTAAAGCAGTGCGCCATCAGTAGAGCAAGGAGCAACGCACATTTTCATATTTACAACATGGTGCACCGGTAACAGAGCTCGAATCCACAATTTACTATTGCGGTCTCGGCGCACTGGACAATGTATTCTGTGCACCTCTATGGACATGGCGCACAGGACATCTCCAATTCAATAGGCCTAGGGCAGCATTTTGCAGGGGGACAACATGAAAAAAGTCCTCGCTGGCTTGCGCTACACTTTTAGTGTAGCACCAGTCTTATGGGGCGGACTGGGCTGAGGGGCAAATAGTCTAGCGCCCCCATAAAGTGGCTGCACTGCTTCCGGTATGCGGGCGGCCGGCATTCTGCAACTGTGGGGGGAGCCGCTTCTAATTTTGACTGTCCTACCATCCTGGACCACAGACCTTCCTTACTGTGCTATATGTTTTCTGCTGCACCATTGGCATGGTTATATCTTCTTAGTCCTCTCCATAAAATTATCAGAAATTTGTGCTTAAAGTAGAACTATAGGCAACACTTTTTTTTTTTTTCATTTTGGATAGAGTAAGGGAGGGTTATAACCCCTGTCAGTTTATTTTTTACCATCCCTGTCCCATTGCAGAGATTTCCCTTCACTTCCTGTCCCATATCCAAACAGGAAGTGAGAGGAAATCTATGCAAACCAAGTGAATCCATTGCCACACCCCCAAGCCCTCAGAACTAGTGTCCCCACTCAAAAATTTCAGGGCAGGTCTTAAACAGCAAGGAGTGTGGCCTTGACAGGAAGGGGTGGGTCATATTTAAATTAGGGGGTACAGGAGTTTAGTCAGGCCTAGGGCAGCACAAAACCTAAATACACTACTGATTCAATATTAACAGAAGATGGGGGTGCCAATATGATGGGGTAATGTGAGGAAGTTTAGTAAAAGTGGAGAAGATGCCGGACAAGAACACCGGAGGAAGAACCTAGAAGAACCAGAAGAAGAAGAAGATGGAGGAAGAAACTGAAGGAAGATAGAAGAAAGAAGAAGCATTTAAATAAAGGAATTGTCAAAAACTGTCTCTTGTCATTTTTAACATTTTTGATACTTTTTTGTGAAATGGTAGGGGTAGTACCCCCTTACCATTTCACACAGGGGAGAGGGCCGGGATCTGGGGGTCCCCTTGTCAAAGGGGGCTTCCAGATTCCGATTAGCCCCCCGCCTGCAGACCCCCACAACCACCGGGCAAGGGTTGTGGGGATGAGGTAATTGTCTCCTATCCATCTGTACATCCCTACTGAACTGACTTTGCTGTTACATATTTTTGGTAATTGTCTCCTATCCATCTGTACATCCCTACTGAACTGACTTTGCTGTTACATATTTTTGGTAATTGTCTCCTATCCATCTGTACATCCCTACTGAACTGACTTTGCTGTTACATATTTTTGGTAATTGTCTCCTGCTGCCATATCTTTAAACTTCCATATTTACTGCTAGCTCTATAACAAACACACTGCAATAGCAATATTACTGGTGATTGATTCTCAACTCCATGTAGCTTGAGTGATCAAGAGAGGTAATTAGCTTTACGACCCTAGCCTGTGTATGTAGCTGGTCTGGCACTGGCCATCTCCTCCCCATATTCAGGTATCTCACATCAGACCCAATAATGACCAACTGAGAAATGCATCCCAGCTTAGTCTCCCTATAAATTTATGGCAGCTTATGGGGTGGCGCAGACAGGGGCAAGGCGTAGATATCTGTCCTGAGTGGCTCTGTCACGAGTGATGCGCAGTTTCACCGACGCAGTTTAACGAAAGCTGGATGAACAACAACAAGAACTCTGCTCCACTCTGCAAGATGACAAGCAAACCAGCTTTAACATTTATTTTATATTAGGTTAGTTTCCCACTCTGTATCCGCTAACATGCTCCTTATTTTCTCCGTTCTCACATTGGTGTCTTCTATCCTCAAATTATCTTTACTCTACCCCTCCTCTCTTCCCTGCAGCATGCACATATCACCCTCACTCCTACCCTCTCTCTACTATGGCACCCATCATCTCGTGCATTTGCTGCACCCACATGCTGACATAAACACCAGGGCCACTAGACACGTGCGCTCATGCACATCCCACTCCCACCTTGCCTTCCTCGCCCTCCTCCTTCTCCTAGTCTCAGGTGACATTTCTCCTAATCCTGGTCCGCCATTTTCCAAATGCAAGCCACATATCCAATACCCCTCCCCCTCTGGCAATCACCGCAATCCACTCAGTTTAATTTCTATCCCCCTGCTTCCTCAAAGCACCCCACCAATCTCATGCGCCCTTTGGAACGCCCGCTCCATCTGTAACAAGCTAACATCTGTACATGACCTCTTCATCTCTCATGGCTTGAACATACTCGCCATAACAGAAACCTGGCTTCAAAATTTTGACTCAGCTTCTCCTGCTGCCCTCTCCCATGGTGGTCTCCATTGGACTCCCTCCCCCAGACCCAACAGACAGAAAGGAGGTGGAGTTGGCTTCCTTCTATCCCCACAAAGCACCTTCCAAGTCCTTCCTGTCCCTCCCTCTCTATCCCTCTCTTCTTTTGAGATGCACTGTATTCGTCTGTTTTCTCCCATTTCTCTGAGGATTGCAGAAATGTATAGGCCTCCAGGACCCGTATCGCGCTTTCTTGATGACTTTGCTGCCTGGCTACCCTACTTTCTCTCCTCTGATATACCCACCATTATTCTTGGTGACTTTAACATTCCTGTCAATGTTAACAGCCCAACTACAGCTAAACTTCTCGACTTAACCTCATCTTTTGACCTAACCCAATGGACACATACTTCCACTCACTCCAATGGTAATACCCTTGACCTTGTATTCTCCCATCTCTGCAACCCTGGCAACCTCACAAACACCCCCTTTGCTCTATCTGATCACAACCTCATTACTTTCACTGTATCCTTGCCTCCAACCACCCATCCCTCCAAGCAGCAAACAATTACTTGTAGAAACCTTCGCCACTTTAACTCTTCTCTATTCTGCTACTGAACACCTATATGACATAATCTCTCCCCTGTCCTGTCCTGACCTGGCCACCTCTGTCTACAACAGTTCACTCTCATCATCACTAGATGCACTTGCTCCTCTAACCACACGCAGAATCAGGCCCCGACCGTTACAACCCAGGCAAACTGACAACACTAGAAATCTCAAGAGACATTGCCGTGCTCTTGAACGACTGTGGCGTAAAACCAAATGCCTGCAAGACTTCACCCTATATAAATCTGCCCTTCTAAAATACAATTCATGCCTCCATGCTGCCAAACAAGCCTACTTTGTCTCTCTTATTAATTCCTTGTCATCCAGTCCCCGTCGGCTCTTCTCAACCTTTAACTCTCTGCTTCGTCCACCACCCCCTCTACCCACTAACTCACTCACTGCCCAAGAGATTGCCAATCACTTTAAAGACCAGATCGATGCAATTCGTGAGGACCCCTCCCCTGTGCGTACATCTTCCCCACCCAACATACCTTGCCTACCAGCACATTCAACACTCTCCTCTTTTGAATTTGGTACTACGGAAGAGGTTACAAAAATTTTCTCGGATGCCCACCTAACCAATTGTCCCTTGGATCCTGTTCCCTCACAACTACTACGGTCACCCTCTTCTTCTATACTATGCTCCCTCACCCACATCTTCAATCTCTCCCTCTCTAGTGGCATCTTCCCCTCCCCTCTAAAACATGTGCAGATCACTCCCATTCTTAAAAAGCCCTCACTGGACCCTACTGACCTGAACAACTTAAGACCCATCTCATTGCTCCCATTCACCTCTAAACTTCTAGAAAGCTTAGTCTACAACCGTCTTAGCTCCTACCTCAATGAAAATAACCTTCTTGACCCCTTACAGTCTGGCTTTCGCTCGCAGCACTCCACGGAAACTGCCTTACTAAAACTCACTAACGATTTACTAACTGCTAAAACCAACAGCCAGTACTCCATACTCCTACTACTTGACCTCTCTGCGGCCTTTGATACTGTTGACCACCCGCTCCTTCTCAATAAACTACATTCCCTTGGCCTCCGAGATTCTGCTCTATCCTGATTCTCTGCCTATTTATCACAGCGCTCCTTCAGTGTCACCTACAACTCTGTCTCCTCCTCGTCATTGCCCCTTTCTGTGGGGGTCCCTCAAGGCTCGGTTCTTGGACCCCTTCTCTTCTCTATCTACACCTCCTCCCTTGGTCACTTAATAACTGCCCACGGCTTCCAATACCACTTATACGCTGATAACACCCAAATCTGTCTACTCCTCACCTCACTCCTTCAGTCTCCTCTCGCATTACTAACTTACTTACTGACATATTAGCATGGATGTCGCACCACTTCCTTAAACTAAATCTCTCTAAAACTGAGCTATTATTATTCCCCCCTGCCCGTGCCCCCCTCCATGACTTTTCCATCAAAATCAACAATGCAACCATCAGTCCCTCCCCTAACGCCAGGGTACTAGGTGTAATCCTAGACTGACTTGTCATTTCAGCCTCAAATCCAATCAATGTCAAAAGTTTATAGAATTCACCTCCATAACATCTCTAAAATTCGCCCCTTTTTAACAAATGAAACCACAAAGCTCCTCATTCACTCCCTTGTTATCTCTCGCCTTGACTATTGCAACTCCCTTCTCATTGGCTTACCTCTCCATAGGCTATCCCCTCTTCAGTCTATCATGAATGCTGCTGCCAGACTTATCCACCTTACCAACCGCTCAGTGTCTGCCAACCCTCTACTCCAATCCCTACACTAGCTCCCAATCACCCAGCGAATTAAATTCAAAATACTAACCACAACATACAAAGCCATTCACAACTCTGCCCCGAGCTACATCACTAATCTTGTCTTTTGTCTCCAAATATCACCCAAATCGACCTCTCCGCTCTTCTCAAGACCTTCTGCTTTCAAGCTCTCTCATCTCCTCCTCCCATGCTCGTCTCCAGGATTTCTCCAGAGCCTCTCCCATCCTTTGGAACTCGCTACCTCCATCTATCCGGCTATCCCCTACTCTTGCTACCTTCAGGCGATCCCTGAAAACTCATCTCTTCAAGAAAGACTATCACATCTCCAACTAATCTCCTACCACTTCCACCAGCTCATTCCCCACAGTTACAACCTTTTGTACCACCTGCCCCACCCTATTAGATTGTAAGCTCTTCTGAGCAGGGCCCTCTTAATCCTCTTGTATTTTATTGTATCATAACTGTATTGTCTCCCTTTTATATTGTAAAGCGCTACGTAAACTGTTGGCGCTATATAAATCCTGAATAATAATAATAATAATAATGAGGCCCTTGTCCCCATCAACATGGGGACAAGGTGTTTTGGGGGCTACCCCAAAGCACCCTCCCAATGTTGAGGGCATGTGGCCTGGTACGGTTCAGGAGGGGGGGCGCTCTCTCATCCCCCCTTTTTTTCCTGCGGCCTGCCAGGTTGCGTGCTCGGATAAGGGTCTGGTATGAATTTTTGGGGGGACCCCACGCCATTTTCTTAAAAATTTTGGTGCAGGGTTCCCCTTAAAATCCATACCAGACCTGAAGGGTCTGGTATAGATTTTGAGGGGGACCCCACGCCATTTTTGACCACTGGGCAGTTAAACCCCCTTCCTAACCAGACCAATTTTCAGTTTTTGGTGCTCTCACATTTTGAATGACAATTACTCAGTCATGCAACACTGTACCCATATGAAATGTTTGCCCTTTTTTCACACAAATAGAGCTTTCTTTTGGTGGTATTTAATCACCGCTGGGTTTTTAATTTTTTGCACTATAAATAAAAAAAGATTGAAAATTTGGTAAATGTTTTTGTTTATTGACAGAGTATTGACACATAGCAGCGCTGTGGGCACTACAGATCCAGCCCACAGCGTGGCTAAAAACAATCCCCCCCCCCTCGCACTGTACAGATCGGTACAGAGAGGGGAGGGAGGAACCGGTGTTCTGTCCACCAGATGCTTTATACTGGTTATTTGTACCTTATTTGTACCTGTGTTGTTAAATTTACATGCAAAATGTGTAATTTACTTAAGACAATCATATGTGGTGTGCAGGCTGCATCTAGCGTTCCTTTTTGGTATTGCTGCAGTTCTGTTTCTTTATTTGTATGTGTAACTAAGGAAGTTGTCAGCAAGCAGGGAATTCTGGGTGGGATCTTAGCAGGAAGTGAAACAGCCACCATTTTGTGAGAAGACATTCAGGAAACACATGTATTTCTCTATCGCCATCACCCCTTAGAGAACTTAAAAAGTACGTTTTTACTATCCCATCTTGTACTGTGTATCGTTGTTTATGCAATGTAAGCTGTATTCTATGCAATATTATACTTATTGAGGTCTATTTCTGTTATTTTGTAGTTTCACCTGGCTTGTTCTAATAAAACTAAGATCAAAGAAATATGGTATCTACAGTTTAGCTATCTGCTCCTTGAGACAGAACAGTGACATTTTTAAGCTGACCTCTGAAGGGAAGATAAGCCGACTTCGGAAGTCTGTACAGCCCGGGGCTACGCAGTATCCATACAGCCAGAAGCCTTAAAGATACAGGCCTGCGGCAGGAGAAGCAAGCAGCCACGCTACACAGAGACGCGCTCTGTCAAGCAGCATCGACACTAGAACAGTCTCTATACAGCAAGACAGCTTCTTCCTCACAGCCATGTCTCACAGTGGGACATCTTCTTACAAAACACGTTCACGAGCAAGCTCATCTAAGTCCTCTGTCGCAAATGCAGCAGCTATCGTTCGTTCAAAAGCTGAAGCAGCAAGAGCCAGGGTCGTATTCGCAGACCAAGAGTTGCAGATAAAAAAAGAAAAGGCCCGCCTTGATGCAGAATAGGTGAGACAGGAGCAAGAGAGTGAGAAGGAAAGAGTACGCTTAGAGCAAGAGAGAGAGAAGAAAAGAGTACACATGGAACAAAAGAGAGAGCGAGAGAGTATGCATGGAACAAGAGAGAGAGCAAGAAAGAGTATACATGGAACAAGAGAAAGAGAAGGAAAGAATACGCCTGGAAGAGCTAGCCCAGCAGGAAGCATCTCTGAAATTGCAGCAAAATTTCTTAGAAGCTATTGCAGGAGCAGAAGCTTTAGAAGCAGCCGTCTACAATGAGCCAAGACTAGGCAGCAGCATACCGGGTCTAGAAGAGGACCAACAAGATTCTTCACAACGCACGTCAGATTATGTCTACCAGCACTGGAACCCAAGCAGCATCCCACAACAAGAAAGAGTCACATCGAATAAAGCAGCAACAAGACGACCTGGGACCCCAGTGCTACAAGCAAGAAAAATCTGACAGAGTTCCAGACTTTCCAGTTCCAACCAATCCTACTCCACAAGGTACCCAGGCTTCTCACAAGCATCAAACACCAGTCTTCACTCCAAAGGTGTATGCAACGAGCTGGTACGAACTTCCAACCTTATGTAGGTTGGAACCCAGTGCGCCTAAAGAAGAGACTTTTACCAGGTATGCCTTTACACTGCACCACAATACACCAGCAGCCTACTCCAATGCCAATCAGGCTACTGTAGACTTTGCCAAGTTCCTGGCCAAAAGAGAGTTAGTTACCCAAGGACTTGTCAAATTTAGTGATCGCCCTCAATACTACAGGGCGTGGCGATCCGGTTTCCAGAATGTTATTCAAGGACTAGATCTATCCTGCAGGGAACAGATAGAACTCCTCGTAAAGTGGCTTGGCAATGATTCTGCTGAACATGCCAAAAGAATTAGAGACATTAATATAAACCACCCTGAGATAGGCCTTACAAACATCTGGAACAGACTGGATAGATGTTATGGCTCACCAGAGGCTATAGAGAGTACACTGTTTAAAAGAATAGAAGACTTCCCAAAAATACCTAGCAGAGGTTATCAGACTCAGAGAATTCAGTGACCTGTGTATGGAGTTACAAGTGGTTAAAGCAGAAGGGGACTCACCTGGCCTTTCTTATCTTGACTCTGCTAGAGGTATTAACTCCTTAGCACAAAAACTTCCTTATGAGTTACACGAAAGACGTATTACTCATGGCTGTAACTACAAACAAGAACACAATGTGCCTTTTCCACCCTTTAGTGAGTTTGTGGACTTTGTAGACAGACGAGCAGGAATGAAAGATGACCCCAGCTTCATTTTTCCAGTGTCTTATACCACTTCTTCTGGCCCTAAACAACTCAGAGCTCCAGTAGCAGTGCACAAAACTAACATTTCTTCCCACAGATTTGCAGAGTCTCAGCCAGAGGATCAAGACAGCAACCCTACTAAGTTCTGCCCTCTACATAAGATGCTACATCCTCTTCTGGAATGCAGAGCCTTCAGGATAAAGACCATCCAGGATCGCAAAGCTTTCCTCAAAGAGAACAACATCTGTTGCAAGTGCTGCTTTTCGTCCACACATTTCGCCAAGGCCTGTAAGGTCAGTGTCAAATGTACAGAATGTGACAGCACAGAGCACAACACAGCTCTACACCCAAGGCCTACTCCAAGAACCTTCCCACCTGTTCATAGGGACAAGGAGCAAGGCGGGGAGACCAAAGACTCTAGTACAGACGCAATAGCAATCACTTCACAGTGCACTCGTGAGAGTTTACCCAAACTCTACGGCTCTACGCCATCTTGGATGATCAGAGTAACCAGTCACTAGCTAGATCTATGTTTTTTGACATTCTAAACCTTAAAGGCCCCAGCAGCCCTTACTCCCTTAGAACTTGTGCAGGTACAGTGGAAACGACGGGGAGAAGAGCTGACGGCCTACAAATTGAATCTATGGATGGTAAGACATGCCTACCCTTGCCAACCATAATAGAGTGCAACCAGATGCCAGGCAACAGATCAGAGATTCCCACACCAGACGCAGCAGCTCACCAAACTCACTTGAACCACATAGCACATCTCATACCAGAACTAGATGATCAGGCTCAGATAATCTTACTCCTAGGCAGGGATATCTTGCAAGTCCACAAAGTAAGAAAACTGATCAATGGTCCTAAAAATGCCCCATATGCCCAAAAACTGGATCTCGGGTGGGTCATTATAGGTGATGTTTGCCTGGGAGGTGCACACAAACCTGCATCTGTTAATAACCTGCTCACTAGTACCCTCGAGAATGGTCGTCCTTCTCTTTTCCAACCCTGTCAAAATCACATCCTCATAAAGGAACTACCACACAACAACCCTGTACCTCTTCCCTTCCTAAGTCTCCTCTGTGACAGCAATACCTATGACGAAGACCAAAGCGACCTAGGAAGCACAGTGTTCAGGAGAACAAAGGAAGACAACCAGGTAGCAATGTCCATTGAGGATAGGCTCTTCTTAGAGGTTATGGAAAGGAGTATGGAGAAAGACGGAACTAATAGCTGGGTTGCACCTCTTCCCTTTAGACCACAAAGACGACGTTTGCTTAACAGAGAACTAGCATATAAACGTCTCACTTCCCTCACAATCTTCAAAGGAAACCAGAGATGAAAGAACATTTTTTGTCCTTCATGGAGAAAATATTCCAGAATGGTCATGCTGATGTAGCGCTGACAAAATTTTGATCAGGCGCTCATTTGTAAATTTAGTGGGTTATCTGTTCTGTATATAGTTCAGAGTTAATCTATGGCTAAATTAGCCTCTGTTCCAGCATTGGCTGTGTTGCGTGTAGTTCCACACTGCCTGTAGGTGTCGTTGTCACCATAGGTCAATGTTGGAAAAGCAACAAGCTGAAGTATTTTGAGTGCTCTTCTTTCCCAGAGGTAACTCGGCAGAGGTGATCCACTGCTATGCATTATGGGAGAGAGTACTTAAGGGACATATGCCATGTGCTAAGGGGAGTTCTACCTCATGGCCCTCCATGCCGGGGGGCTGCGTTGCTGCAGCCGTGCAAGTCAGCCCAGAAGCCTGTCTGGGGCCTACTACTACAAAGATGGTCCTGTGCTGTCTGTCCTGCGGGAAGAAGCCGGACAATTGAGAAGACCCAGGGACCCATCTTGGAGAGGACCGTGTGGAATGTTGGTGTCTCAAGAGGGGCCTGGTGACTCAATTGGAGGATGCATCTTAACCTAATCTACCGCACAAGTACTGCCGGGTCGGCTTAAAGGTTCTGGTACTGTGTTGCTGTTCACCTAAAACTACTCCGTCCTGTGGCAGAGGATCGTACAGTTAAATTGTTCTTCTCAAGTCTGTGGCAGAGAATTTTTGGTCGTGCTACATGTGGGGGCGTCGTCTGGGATTGTTTGCCGATGCCCTAAGCAACTCTGAGAAGTATTTCACCGAGAGTCTATGCTAAAAAGAGGTTTCTGGACTTTGTCACTTTCTCCAGGAAAAGAAGGGGTTAAACTGCAGGATTACATTTCTGACTGCGTAGGCTGCGGGTGAGAAGTAAAAGTCCGGGAGCTATGTGATCAGAGGAGCAAGTGGGAGGAGCTACACCTGCTTGCTGCTGCGTAAGACACGAGTGTGTGTGTCTGGCGCCAAAGGAGAAGAGAGGCCTTGTGATCGTACTGAGAGGATCAAAGTGCAGCCGTGTCTTCTTTTCCACTGATGCCATGGGCCATGGGGTTTCCTACAAGTACCGCTGTGGGTGCTATGGATACCGGCATTTGTTTGAAGCCACAGGGGCGATTCGTACTATATACCGTTGGAGATATTGAAGGGTTGGGCATGCTTTGCCACAAGTGTGAAGGACTGACCATACATCTCCGTCCATTTGTTCAATGTTTGCAGTGCGGAGAATACCTATTCACAGTGGAGCAACCTACAATGTCGCCCCGTGCTTATTGTGAAGCTGTTTGGGACTATTTGTCTGTACCAAAACCTTTCCGGAGAGCTGGGTATTCTGCTGCCATAGATGAACATTTCAATGGGTGTCTGCTGCACTGGAATTATGGTCAGCACATTTATGCTGACAAAGTGGTCATTTGCAGACCTGGAAAAGAGGACATTGTTTATTTTATCACCACTGTGGATAAACAGGGGAAGAAACTGACTTTACCAGAATTCCCGGTTTTATTAGTGATGCTGCAAATGGACTGTTTGTGTTTAGCTAAAGAAAATAGAACTTTGGGGTATATAGTCAGATAATGCCAGGGTGTCAGGAGACTAGTAGACCAGACTGTGTGGACTGCACAGAGATAACCCAAAAACGCATGTAAGTGAATAAATAATGGTGTTTATTAACCACCTGACAACTGGGCACTTAAACCCCCTTCGTGACCAGACCAATTTTCAGCTTTCAGCGCTCTCACACTTTGAATGACAATTACTCAGTCATGTAATACTGTACCCAAATGAATTTTGTGTCCTTTTTTTCATACAAATAGAGCTTTCTTTTGGTGGTATTTGATCACCTCTGGGCTTTTTATTTTTTGCGCTATAAATGAAAAAAAGACCAAAAATTTAGAAAAAAAAACGCATTTTTCTTCGTTTCTGTGATAAAATTTTGCAAATTATTAATTTTTCTTCATAAATTTTGGCCACAATTTATACTGCTACATATCTTTGGTAAAAATAACCAAAATTAGTGGATATTATTTGGTCTGTGTGAAAGTTATAGAGTCTACAAATTGTGGTGCAAAACATAAAAAATTGATCACACCTGATGTACTGGTGGCCTATCTCATTTCTTGTGACCCGAACAAGTCAGGACAGTACAAATACCCCCCAAATGACCCCTTTTTTGAAAGTAGACATTCCAAGGTATTCAGTAAGATGCATGGTGAGGTTTTTGATGTTGTCATTTTTTCCCACAATTCTTTGCAAAATGAAGATTTTTTTTTTTTTTTTTTTCCTCCCATAAAATTGTCATTGTAATTGGTTATTTCTCTCACATGGCATGTGTATACCACAAATGACGCCCCAAAATACATTCTGCTACTCCTTCTAAGTATGGCGATACCACATGTGTGGGACTTTTTCACAGCCTAGCCACATAGAGAGGCCCAACATGCAGGGAGCACCATCAAGTGTTCTATGAGCATAAATGACACATCTAACTTGTTAATTACCTATTACATTTTTGAAGGCCCTGGAGCACCAGGACAATGGAAACGCCCACAAATGACCCCATTTTGGAAAGCTAACACCCCAACGTATAATCTATGAGGCATAGTGAGTTTTTTGAACGGTTCATTTTTTTCCAGAAGTTTTTGGAAAATGTGGAAAAAAATGAAAACGCATTTTTTTTTACACAAAGTTGTCCATTTATAAGCTATTTCCAACACATAGCATGTACATAGCAAAAATGACACCTCAAAATACATTCTGCTACTCCTCCTGAGTATAGCGATACCACATGTGTAAGACTTTTACACAGCCTGGCCACATACAGGGGCACAATACTGAAATAGCACCTTCAAGGGTTTTAGGAGCATAAATTACACATCTCATTTCTCACCCACCTATTACACTTTTGAAGGCCCTGGAGCACCAGGACAATGGAAACGCCCACAAAATGACCCCATTTTGGAAAGCTAACACCCCAACGTATAATCTATGAGGCATAATGAGTCTTTTGAACGGTTCATTTTTTTCCAGAAGTTTTTGGAAAATGTGGAAAAAAATGAAAACGCATTTTTTTTTACACAAAGTTGTCCATTTATAAGCTATTTCCAACACATAGCATGTACATAGCAAAAATAACACCTCAAAATACATTCTGCTACTCCTCCTGAGTATAGCGATACCACATGTGTAAGACTTTTACACAGCCTGGCCACATACAAGGAACACCGTCAGGTGTTCTAGGGACACATAGCATGCACATACCAAGAATTACACCCTAAAAATACATTCTGCTGAGCAAAGGGTAAAAAAAAAAAGATTACCTGTGGTTTTAGTAGCACAGTTGTCCACAGGAGGATAGCACTGGTCCAGGCAGCAGGCAGGGACTTGGTCAGCAAAAGCGAACGCAATTGATCCAGGCAACAGACAGGAACACTGTCCATAGTCAGTACAGGCAGCAGGCAGGGATACTGTCCATATACAGTCCAGGGTCAGTGCAGGCAGAGATTGTCAGCAGTGCCAAAATATTGATCCTGGTAGTAGGCAGGAACATGGTCCATCCATGTGGTGTGGTCAGTTCATGCAACAGGCAGAGGCATGATGGCATAGGTCCTACAGGCAGCAGGCAGAAGTAGGGCCTCGTTCAGGACAGAATGGGGACAGGGGTAGAGGCTTCTCCCACCCAAATCTCTTTGAAGCCTCCGAGTCTCCAGACCCTAATCTAGGAATGAGAAAACAAAAAAAACGTTTTCTTCATCCAGAAAAACAATTCTGGAGCCCCTCACATATGTGAGACCCCTGTGTTATGAATCCCACTAGTCCAGTAGCAGGGTACAAGATCAGTCCAAGAGGCAGGCAAAAAGGATGGTCAAACAGTCCAGGGTCAGTTCCAGATCAGGCAGAGGTATGAACAGAATCGGTAGGCAGAAGCGTGGTCGAAAAACAAGCCAGGGTCAGTTCCAGATCAGGCAGAGATATAAACAGAATCGGTAGGCAGAAGCATGGTCGAAAAACAAGCCAGGGTCAGTTCCAGATCAGGCAGAGATATAAACAGAATCGGTAGGCAGAAGCGTGGTCAAAAAACAAGCCAGGGTCAGTTACAGAGCAAGCAGAGGCATAAGGAGTGTGAAGGTAAATGGCAGGAAGTGAGGGTTATGTTTACCATACTTCACTAATAATTTAGTGAAGTATGGTAACGGCGGAAACAGTTAACTATACAGAGGCCTGGTTGGGAAGGACATTCGGGACAATAAAAAGTAGTGTCTCTTCTCACTCCTCCTTTGGAGCACACCCGGCATTTTTTCTGCCGTTTTTGGCCTGTTGGTCTGGGGGGGATTTTTTCGGGAAAGTGGCGTTCGGACAGTCTACTAATCACATCGGATCGAATGGTTTCTGGTGGGCCGTTGGGGTATATCAGGGCAGTGATGATTTCCTCCTGGTATCCAAGGAAGGATTTGGGGCTTGCAGTGGATTTATGATAAATAACATAGCTGTTATATATGGCCAAATTGAACAAATATATTGAAACTTTTTTATACCACTGGTATGTTCTTCTCGTGGCAAGATAGGGTTCGAGCATCTGGTCGTTGAAGTCGACACCCCCCATATACTTGTTGTATTCAAAGATGCATGTGGGCTTTTGGATTACCCCATTCCTCCTGGTTATCTCCACGACGGTGTTATTGTGGATTGATGAAAGCACGTAGACGTCCCTTCTGTCCCTCCACTTCACAGCCAGAATTTCCTCATTCCTCAAACTCGCCATTTCCCCTCTTCTTAGCTTTTTGTTCACGAGGCTTTGAGGAAAGCCCTTCCGGTTCTTCCTTATGGTGCCACATGCTGGAGTCTTCTGTCTGTGAAGATTTCGGAACAGGAGCAGACTAGAATAAAAATTGTCCACATATAGATGGTAACCTTTTTCCAGGAGTGGGTTTATGAGTTCCCACACGACTTTCCCACTCGATCCGATGTATTCTGGGCAATTAGGGGGATGTAGCTTGGTGTCCTTCCCTTCGTATACCATGAAGGCATAGGTATATCCTGTAGCTCGGTCGCATAATTTATACATTTTAACCCCATAGCGGGCCCTTTTGGTGGGAATAAATTGTTTTATGCCCAATCTGCCACTAAATTTGACCAGGGACTCATCCACACATATGTGCTGGTCTGGGGTAAATAACTGGGGGAAGATATCAGAAAAATATTTTAGTAGTGGGCGAATTTTATATAGCTTGTCAAAATGTGGGTCATTTCGGGGAGGGCACTGGGTATTGTCATTGAAGTGTAGGAATCTCATAATCATGAGATACCTGGTTCTGGGCATTACAGAGGAAAAGATGGGCATGTGGTGGATGGGGAGGGTAGACCAATAGGAACGTAATACATTTTTTTTGGTTAGTCCCATACAGAATGTGAGGCCCAAAAAAATTCTAAACTCCTCCACTGTTAGGGCTCTCCATTCGTAGGGACGGGCATAATAGGACGTTGGGTTACTTGCTATGTATTGTTGGGCATATAGATTGCACTGGGCCACAATCGATGCAAGCATGTCCTCAGTAAATATAAGGTTGAAAAAATCTAATGGTGAAAAATTTTCCGTATCCACCTGGACTCCTGGCTGGGCAGTAAAAGGGGGAATGATAGCTTCTCCTGAATTGGGTGGCAGCCATAAGGGGTTCTCAAGGGAGTAGGGAAGGCTGGCATGGGACCTAACCCTTTGGGCCTGAGGTGACACCCCACTGGTACGTGGACTTTGTCGAGGTACTGCGGTGCTGGTGGATGGCACTGCGGTGCTGGTGGATGGCATTGCGGTGATAGTGGATGGCATTGTGGTGATAGTGGATGGCATTGCGGTGCTGGTGGATGGCACTGCATCCTCACCAGTACGTCTTCGTCTGGCGGGCGGACTCTCATCCTCCTCTGAGGCTGTCAGTGTACCACTGCTGGGGACAGGCTCGTAGTCCACGTCAGACTCAGAATCTGAATAGGAATCTGAAGCGGAGAGCTCCCCGTTGCTCTCGTCGGCCGCAAGAATATTACATGCCTCCTCGGCTGAATATACTCTTTGTGACATAGTGATGAAAAATGGCAGATATGTGGCACTGATGACACGTGACACTGGCAGATTGCACTGGTGATAGATGGCACTGATACGTGACACTGATGTGGTAGGTGACACTGGTGACACTGATGACACTGATGTGGCAGGTGACAGACAGGTGGCACTGACGACAGATGGCACTGACAGATTGCACTGATACGTGGCAGGTGACACTGACAGGTGGCACTGATGTGGCAGGTGGCACTGATGTGGCAGGTGACACTGACAGGTGACACTGATGTGGCAGGTGACACTGACAGGTGACACTGATGTGGCAGGTGACACTGACAGGTGGCACTGATGTGGCAGGTGACACTGACAGGTGGCACTGATGTGGCAGTTGGCACTGGTGACACTGATGACACTGATGTGGCAGGTGACAGACAGGTGGCACTGACGACAGATGGCGCTGACAGATTGCACTGATACGTGGCACTGATACATGGCAGGTGACACTGACAGGTGGCACTGATGTGGCAGGTGACACTGATGTGGCAGGTGACACTGACAGGTGACACTGATGTGGCAGGTGACACTGACAGGTGGCACTGATGTGGCAGGTGACACTGACAGGTGGCACTGATGTGGCAGGTGACACTGACAGGTGGCACTGATGTGGCAGGTGACACTGACAGGTGGCACTAACGACAGATGGCACTGACAGATGGCACTGATGACAGATGGAAGCACTGTGGCACTGATGTGGCACTGTATGGGCACTGTATGGGCACTGTATGGGCACTGTAGGGTGTTTCACTAAATGCTTGGCACTCACAGTTCTCACAGATCGCTCTCTCTCCTCACACACGGTCTCTGTGTGAGGAGAGAAAACCGGCAATGAGAGATGATCTCATATGTTTACATTTGAGATCATCTCTCATTGGAAGCTCGGATCGCGCTGTAAACGGCCGCTGTGATTGGCCGTTTACGGCGATCCGTGACTGGCTGTATCCAAGGGACACGGCCAGAGCAGAATTTCCCCGATGCGCGCTCCCGGGAGCGCGCATTGCGGAAGTGAACAGGAGGACGTCCAGGGACGCCCTCCCGGCAATTGGAGTCCGCGCTGTAGCCGTCTTTCGGCTATAGCGCGGACGCCTAGTGGTTAAACAAGTGAGTAAGAGGAATATAAACAGTGCAAAACCAACCACAGACCCACAAGCAACAAATAGTATATACAAGTAAATGGAGATACCGGAATCATAAACAAAGCCAGGCCAAGGTCATACACGGGGAGGTCAGCAGATGGGCAAGGACGGGAAACCAGCAGGACAGGGAGAGGGTGGATGGTTAGGCTGCAGGGCAGGGATCCAAGGGAATCAGGAGGGACAAGAACAGGATGGGCTAGGGATAGGGATCAGATCGGATCAGAGCAGAGCAGGACAGAAACGGGTTCACCATCAGGATACAGGCAGCAAGGTCAGGGCACAGGGAGAAAGATACCAAGGCGAGCATGTGAGGGCTTGCTGGGTATTTATAGGACTAACTATAATTGACTTCAAGTCACACCTGAGCGCAGGGAGTGTTGTCTGCTCCATACTGCCAGGATCCATCCGCTGGTGGGCATCAGTACTGCGGCCAAAAGATGAAATGACACCAGCAGGGAAATATTCTCCTGACAGTTCAACACTGCCAGGAGACACCTGCTGGTGGACCCCAGTAATGCATGCCAAACGATATATCTTACCAGCGGATGGACCCTTTCCTGACACAGGGTTTAGAGAACTTCATGGTCAAGAGACTTCATTTATCTCAGCCCTTCTATATCCAAAGACTCTTTGTTATGCTGGATTTCTTCTGATAGACAGTGGAGTCTGCCCAGAGACAGGGATGGACTTTTAAGTTACTTTTAGTTCACCTTGAAAAAAAAAAGTGTGTGGAAGAAAGGGTCATTCTCTTGGGAGTGAGGCTTTGCTCCCAATTGATTAGTGATGCTAATGTACATTTTTTTGTGTGTGTTTAACTTTGTTTCTTTCAGGAAAAAAACCCCCAGATCTCCTATCAAGCTGTTAGAGGCGCTACCGTTAGATAGACAGCGGGGTCTTTGTAACATGACTGATGTGAATATGCAAGGCTTTTTTTCTCAAACAGTAGGTGCTGAAACTTAACCACGACCCCACAAAACCCCTCCCCCTACCCACACCCTCCAAATCACATCAAATAGTGGGTGTGTTCAGTCAAATTTCATGAAAACAGTAGGAGGGTCTTCAAGGGGCATTAAATACCAGGATTGCATTACATACAGAGTGCAGAGCTGTCACTTGTAAACACAGAAACCAGACTTCTGTGATCACAAGTGATTGTGGTGAGCAGGCACCAAAGGGTCTGAGCCAGAGGTGGTGGAACTGAGTTCCACCAAGTTCCCCCTGAAAAAAAGCCCTGTGAATATGCTGTTGTATTAACGTTTGAAATTGTAACCTTCTTCTTACTGCCTTTCTTCTTCCCTATTCAAGTTTTTGGGTTCAAATACCTACTCTCAGGCTTGAGTCATATTTTTGGCAGACGTTGAGGACAACTTCTATTCTAGTGGGGGGAGTATGTAGCGCTGACAAAATTTTGATCAGGCGCTTATTTGTAAATTTAGTGGGTTAGCTGTTCTGTATATAGTTCAGAGTTAATCTATGGCTAAATTAGCCTCTGTTCCAGCATTGGCTGTGTTACGTGTAGTTCCACATTGTTGCCTGTAGGTGTCATTGTCACCATAGGTCAATGTTGGAAAAGCAACAAGCTGAAGTATATTGAGTACTCTTCTTTCCCAGAGGTAACTCGGCAGAGGTGGTCCACTGCTATGCATTATGGGAGAGAGTACTAAAGGGACATATGCCATGTGCTAAGGGGAGTTCTACCTCATGGCCCTCCACTCCGGAGGGCTGCGTTGCTGCAGCCCTGCAAGTAGGCCCAGAATCCTGTCTGGGGCCTACTACTACAAAGATGGTCATGTGCTGTTTGTCCTGCGGGAAGAAGCCGGACAATTGAGAAGACCCAGGGGAGGACCCATCTTGGAGAGGACCGTGCGGAATGCTGGTGTCTCAAGAGGGGCCTGGTGACTCAATTGGAGGATGCATCTTAACCTAATCTACCGCACAAGTACTGCCGGGTCGGCTTAAAGGTTTGGTACTGTGTTGCTGTTCATTTAAAACTACTACGTCCTGTGGCAGAGAATTGTACAGTTAAATTGTTCTTCTCAAGTCTGTGGCAGAGAATTTTTTTCGTGCTACACTTCGGCTGCTAGGTCAGTGAGAGAGATCTATCCGGGTGGGCAAAGATTTAATTTTGAAATGAAGGTATAATCGTCTCTATGATCTTCAATTCCTCAGTGATTCAAAGAAAAGGTATTTGAACTTTCCTGCAACTCTTCTTCTACCTCTTTCCTGCTACTTCTTCCAGTTATTTCCCATTAAAGCATTGGAAAAGTACTAAAGTGACTGGTGCCTACATTGTCAGATACAAAGCTCAACATGGACTCTAAGTTCTGGTATTGGTAAAAACTACTGGTAAAGAGGTGACGGTAACAGCCTGATATAAATCAGCAGCTCCTTCGGGGGTTAGTGCTACACTGAGATAGCCCCAAACCTCAAAGATTCAGAGGAATGTTGGTACTTAACCATATTCGGAGTCTATCACCCTAAGAAGCCAGGGCAGATTAGAGTGGTGTTCGATTCCAGTGCAAAACATGAGGGTGTCTCTCTAAATGATGTCCTTCTCTCTGGCCCTGACCTTAACAACAGACTATTAAGAGTACTTCTTCACTTTCGCAAGGATTCAGTCGCATTCATGGCATACATACAGCAAATGTTCTATTGCTTTCTTTATAAAGAAGAACACCGTAACTTTCTGAGGTTTCTCGGGTTCAGGGACAACAACCCCTCAGGAGACATCACAGAATACCGCATGGGGGTTCACATATTTGGCAACAGTCTTTCCCCTGCGGTTGCTATATATGGCCTCAGACATTCTGCTAGAGTGGGAGAGTTAGAGTATAGGTCAGATGTCAGACAGTTTGTGGACAAGGATTTCTATGTAGACGATTGCTTGAAATCACTACCCACAAATGAAGCCGCAATCAGTCTCCTCAAAAGAACTCAATCAATGCTTGCTTGTTCCAACTTAAGACTCCATAAGATTGCTTCCAACAATAGAGAAGTTTTAGAAGCCTTTCCTGTCCAAGATCATTCTAACGAGTTAAAGGACTTAGATCTAGGCACAGACTCACTTCCCATGCAACACAGCCTTGGTTTGCTTTGGGACTTAAGATCTGACACGTTTACTTTCCAAGTAAACACAGAAGAAAAACCCTTTACCCGTAGAGGTGTCCTGTCTACCATAAACAGCCTGTATGATCCCTTAGGCTTTGCAGCACCTGTCACCATCCAGGGTAAGGCACTACTTAGAGACTTAACCTGTGAATTGCTAGATTGGGACCACCCTCTCCCCACTGACAAGAAGAACCTATGGCTAGAGTGGAAGGACTAACTAACAGCTCTATCCAACCTTAAAATTTCACGACCATATGCTCCTCTGTCATCTGCTGATGCTCAGATGCAAAGACTTTGTGTGTTTTCGGATGCTTCTGTTAAAGCAATTGCTGCTGTAGCTTATCTGAAAACCAATGGGGAAAACAAAACTTGCACCACTTTTCGAAAACACCATACCCAGGCTGGAAAAGCAAAACTGCACATGGATCTTCAATCCACCACACTCTTCTCACATGGGAGGTGTTTGGGAGAGGATGATAGGCATAGCCCACAGAATTCTAGATTCTATCTTCCTACAAGTAGGAACTGCAATACTTACTCACGAATGTTTAGTGACATTTATGGCAGAGGTTACAGCTATCATTAACGCCAGACCTTTGACATCAATTCCAAGTGACTCTGAAGATCCAGTAGTCCTCACACCTGCCATGTTATTCTCGCAAAAGACTAGTCTTGCCGGTGCTCCAGCTGGAGAATTTTGTGAGAAGGACCTTTACAAACGTCAATGGAGACAAGTACAAACCCTTGCCAATACCTTCTGGAACCAGTGGAGGGAACAATATATATCTACTCTACAAGTAAGGAGATAGCGGCACACTGAAAAGCCTAATCTAAAATCTGGTGATGTTGTGCTCATGAAAGATTGCCAGACACTAAGGAATATGTGGCCTTTAGGTCTGATCACCAAAGTACTGCCAAGCAAAGATAATTGTGTCCGTAAGGTCGAGGTCAAGATCTTTTAACAAAATGAGGTTAAAATATTCTTGAGACCAGTGACCGAACGTATTCTGTTGCTTTATACGGAGGGGGCGCGCGAGAGCAACATTCTGGGAGGATATCCATGGACGCCCACCCAGAATAAGCCGACCACGCTGTAGCCGTCTTTCAGCTATGGCCGGTCGGCAAGTGGTTGAAGGGGGATGTTTGGCCTCCGAAAAGCCTTGGCTTGCTTTTGCTATCTTGTTGTGGAGATAATACTTTAGACTCCTTTGACATTTGTTTGACTCTCCTTGTGGCTTACAAAACAGCACAAAATAGCATGGCATGGTTTTAACTATTTCACTCTAACCTTCACTACTCAATCAACAACTAAAACAAAGTTTGGACTGTACATGCCCTTTAAATATACCACTGATAGTTTCTTTTTTTTTTATAACTATATAATATATAATATAAGTACAAAATATATAATAATATATAAGCACAAAAATCTTCCTATGTTCCCTGCCCTGCTGCTCATCAGTTAGTATTGTTCCCACTTCTCCTTGTAGACTTCAGAACCCTATGTTGTGAAGATGGAAAGAGGTGGTGGTATCAATGCATATAGTGCAGTGAGTGATCATTTGTCATCCAAGGAAAAGAACTGTGTTACCGGTTTTATTACCAAGTAAAAATAAGGGAAAAAAGCCTGAAAATGAAAATAAAGAAAACAAATGCAGCCACCAAATCTAAGCACTGGTAAGCTGCAGTATGTTACATTTTGGTTTTTAGTTGTACATAGACTTTAAGCTTTTTTCTTCTCATTTCTAATGTTAACTAGACAGGAACTGCCAAAAACTTTGTTCATTTTCGTTTCATTGTTTTTTTATTTTTTTCGTTTTTCGGGTCATTCGTTATTATCACAATTCGTTAATTAGAAAATCGGAAAATCTGAAAATAGAAAATTTGAAAAAACGAAAATTCTAAATAATAACTAAGGTATTGGAATTTCCTTTCAAATTTGGCAATTAGTGAACGTAACAAATACGAATTTATCCGAACTTACGAATTATCCAAAATAACGAATGCTGCATCTAAACAAATTGAACGGAACCAATCAATAATAAATAATCAGAGTCCCTCTATCACATCGGATCTTCCTCTTAAATAAGAAGCCCTGCATAACAACAAAGTCCTCACTTTCACAACAGGGTGCCCCCCTTTCACATCAGAAGCCCCCCCCATTTTCACATCAGAAATAGACATGTGCACTGCCGAAAAATTTGTTCGTTTTAGTTTCCGTTTCATTCGTTTTTAGTTATTTTTTTTAGTTTTTCCGGGTCATACTATATGATCGCAATTCGTTAATTCAAAAATTCGTAAAATTCGATGATAATTCGATAATTTGAAAATCCGAAATTTCTAAAGGATAACTACTGTATTTATTAGTGTATAACACACACCTTAATTTTAAGAGGGAAGTTTCAGGAAAAAAAGGTACATTTTAAATAAAGAATTTTGAAGCAAAGGGTCAATGCCCATCAATGCAGCCTTATCAGTGCCCATCTGCAGCCCATCATTGCAGCATGATCAGTGAAAAATTCTATAAACGTGTTTTGGTTAATTTGGATTTTTCCGCATTAACGAATTTGTCTAAATTTGTTAAAAAATGAATTGGGAACAAAACGAATTGCACATGTCTAATGTTAACCAAGTAACTTACGATTGTGTGGTGTATTAGGATTTTCTTTTGGTCTTTTTGCTGGAGTTATAGTTGTATTGTTTTCTTCTCTTTGATTTGGTGGCTTTTCAGCAAATGACTGTATCGATCTCGGAGATACTTGTAAATCTTTAGGTGGAAGATGTTGTTCAGGGGATCCAAGACTTTTGCCTCCAGTTTTCCCTGTAGACCAGCTTGGATTGGTTGGAGTTTGTTTTATAATTTTTGATGCATCAGATGGATTTTCTTCAGCCACTAAAATATCAATAAATAGTTTTGCTTACCAGCCGAGTACTATTAAGAAGTTTGTTAGCAAACACTAATCCATTCATAAACAGGACTAAAAGTCATTCTTTTTATAGCACCAACAGTTTGCGCAACGTTTACAACATGAAGACAGACAGTACAGCTACAATGCAAGAGGATACAGAGGGCCCTTAGGGAGCTTACAATCTAGAAGGCAGGGTCAATTATACAAAAGGTAATAGCTGTAGAGGATGAACTTAAGAAAATGAAAGTTCAGTAGCGGCTGGTGCTCAATATTTGGGGGGGGTGGCAAGCCCACGCCAACCACCCCTCCCTGCAGGAGACAGACAGGAAGGTGGCGTACCCTCAACCCCTCCCCCCGGCGGGAGATGGACGTAAAGGCGGCGATCAAGTCCCTGTGCCATTTGCCCAGCGCCCTGCATGTAGATTAGGGGGGCCGGGCAATCTTCTTATACTCTAGGCCATCTTTATGTAGAGCAATACTTTTTTCAGATCCTCAGAGTTCATTGCCAAGAGGTGCCATGTTGAATTTCCAGTGACCAGTATGAGAGAGTGAGAGCGATAACACCAAATTTAACACACCTGCTCCCCATTCACACCTGAGACCTTGTAACACTAACGAGTTAGATGACATTTTCACTTAGGGGTGTACTCACTTTTGTTGCCAGCAGTTTAGACATCAATGGCTGTGTGTTGAGTTATTTTGAGGGGACAGCAAATTTACACTGTTATACAAGCTGTACACTCACTACTTTACATTGTAGCAAAGTATCATTTCTTCAGTGTTGTCACATGAAAAGATAGAATAAAATATTTACAAAAATGTGAGGGGTGTACTCACTTTTGTGAGATACTGTATACCCCTCACATTTTTGTAAATATTTTATTATATCTTTTCATGTGACAACACTGAAGAAATATTTGGGAATTCGGTGTGGATAGCAAGAGCTTTATGGGGATTAGTTTTAAGATACCATATTGAAGTAATTTCCTTATTATGTCAGTGTTGAAATATGTTTGTTAGTCAGCATGGTATAAATTTGGGAAGGAATAAGTACAATATGTGCACACAAGATGGGCCGAACATCCTCCTGTTCGGTTCACAGCAGAACTTCAGAACAGGGGAAAAGCTCCAACCTGAACAGCAAACCCCACTGAAGTCTATGGGAGCTGAGCAGGAAAAATAAAAAGTGCCAATTTTGAAAGTTTATATGCAAGTAATTGGCCATAAAAGGGGCATGGGGGTCCGGGTACTGCCCTGGGGGACATGTATCAATGCACATTTTTTTCTTTTTAAAACATTTGTTTTTTTTAAAGTGCAACAATAAAAACTAAAAATTCCTTTAACCACTTCAATACTGGGCACTTTCGCCCCCCTCCTTCCCAGACCAATTTTCAGCTTTCAGCGCTCTCATAATTTCAATGACAATTGCACGGTCATACAATGTTGTACCCAAATGAAATTTTTATCATTTTGTTCACACAAATAGAGCTTTCTTTTGGTGGTATTTATTCATTACTCCGTTTTTTATTTTTTGCGATATAAGCGAAAAAAAGAGCGGAAATTTGGAAAAAAAACCCAATATTTTCTTCTTTCTATTTTAATAAAAATCCAATAAAATCGAATTTTGTCATAAATTTAAGCCAAAACGTATTCTGCTACATGTTTTTGTTAAAAAAAATCCCGTTAAGTGTATAATAATTGGTTTGTGTGATCACGGACACATGTGCGCAAATGATAATGTACAGATGTGCACAGGTGACATATGTGTGCAGATAATCATTGGGACATGTGATTTTACTGGGACATTTGTGGGGGACATGTGTTTTTACTATGTGGGGACATGTGTTTTGGGGACATGTGTTTTGGGGACATTTGTTTTGGGGACGTGTGTTGTGGGGACGTGTGTTGTGGGGACGTGTGTTGTGGGGACGTGTGTTGTGGGGACGTGTGTTGTGGGGACGTGTGTTGGGGACATTGTGTGTTTACTTTGTGTTTTTTTTACATTGTCAGGACACTAGACTGGTGATCAGTGAGTAAAAAGCTGTAAAAAACAGCTCATACTCACTGATCACCAGCCGGCTGCAGCGATCCGCTCTCCTCTCCTCACTGACAACTTCCGTGTGAGGAGAGGAGAGCAGATTGCCTAGCAACCGGCTCTGTGTTTACATCACATGACGGCTGTGATTCGACACGGCCGTCATGTGATCAGGAGGGCCAATCGCAGAGCCCTCCTACCGAACGGAGATGCGCCGTGTCCGGGTGACACGAGTGCACCGGGATCATGCCGCTGCGCGGGTACGCGCGCGCGCGATCCCGCTCCTTCTGAGGGACGTTCCTGAACGTCCACTCAGAAGGAGAGATAGCCCACCCGGCCGTTTATGTGCAGTGGCCGGGTGGGAAGTGGTTAAATATAGTGCCGGGGGGAGTCCCCCTTAGTGTGCCAGTAAAGTGATGTATCTGTAGCATATATAGAACCTGCTGCAGCAAAAATTAAATTCCTCAAGAAAAAAAAGTCAAATCACATTTATATTGACTCATGGTTGCAATTGCCGGCACCCAGCTATTGAAAAAAAAAACTAGGAAAAAAATGGCATGCCCCCCCCCCCAAAGTCCATAGGTCAGGAAAGGGGGAGGAACGAGCACATATGAGATGTGGGTGCTTTGGAGCAGGGGGGGGCTATGCCCCCTCACCCCAAAGCACCTTGTCCCCATGTTGATGGGGACAAGGGCCTCATCCCCACAACCATGGCCAGGGGTTGTGGGGGTCTGCGTGCAGGGACTGGTGCATGCTGGGTTAGCAATGTCACAAGGGGGTGGTGTCACCAGGTGATGTCGCCAGGTGGCTCCATCCTTTACCTATATAAGCACTGTCAAATGGCGGAGCCTGCAAGAGATGGCCAGCCTTCATAGGCGGCAGTGCATTTTTGTTTTTTTATTTTTGAGGTGCGGTGTGATTGATAATGGATTTACATCGGGGGACATTGTTTTTTTCTTTTTTAATAAAGGAATTGTCAAAAACTGTGTGTGTGTTTTTATTACTTTGACACTTTTTTAGTAAATGGGTAGGGGGTACCCTACTCATTCACATGGGGAGTGGTGGCATATGGGGGCCCCCTTGTTGAAGGGGGCTTCCAGATTCTGATAAGCCTCCTCCCAGCAGACCCCACAACCACTGGCCACGGTTGTGGGGATGAGATCCTTGTACTCATCATTATAGGGACAAGGTGCTTTGGGGTGGGGGGGCAGAGCCCCCTTGCCCCAAAACACCCATCCCCCCATGTTGAGTGCATGTGGCCTGGTATGGTTAAGGAGGGGGGTACTCGCTCATCCACCTCCCTTTCCTGTTTTTTTTCTATTTTGGCATGAGGTTTCCCTTAAAATCCAAATTTTCCCTTTTTTAACCACCATTTTTTTTTATTCAGCCGTCGGTAGGAAAACCCATTGACAGCTGATGACTGATCGGTTGTTAAGGACGCCGCAGCTGGCTTCCCGGCCCTGCTCCTTGTTGCCACATATTCTCAGGTCCTTTCGCAGGCTTTGAAGAATGAGGAAGCCCATTCATCGCAAGTTATGATGCATCAGAAGGCATGAGAAGCATAGTCCTCGGGGTCACTGAGGATTACAGTATCTGGAACTGCCTCCTCCCAGCCACATA
Source organism: Lithobates clamitans (assembly GCA_037952925.1). Classification (NCBI taxonomy): domain Eukaryota; kingdom Metazoa; phylum Chordata; class Amphibia; order Anura; family Ranidae; genus Lithobates; species Lithobates clamitans. The sequence continues at coordinate 1,757,333 of JBBGZY010000645.1, forward strand.
CCATCTGTTAAGGGTTGGTGTATGTCTTCTTCTGCTTCAATGCCTCCAAACCTGCCAGAATCCTCCTCCTTCTCCTGTCTCCTACCTCTCCTCTTGTGTGTGTTGTGTGGCAACGCAAGAATGGTGTCTGCATAAAGCTGCCTTGAGAGAGACAGAGAAGGATGTCCTCTTCCTTCTGCTGCTCTACCTCGAGTGCCCTGTCCATAATGCCAGGCAGAGTCTGCTCCAGCAATATACTGCGGTAAACATGCACCAACGCACTGAAATATACTGCACTAAAATATACTGCTTTAAACGTGTGCTAACACACTGTAATATACTGCATTAGAAATGCACCAATGCACTGAAATATACTGCATTAAACGTGCACTAACACAATGCAATATACTGCGTTAAACGTGCAGTAACGCACTGCAATATACTGTGGTAGACGTGCAATAATGCACTGAAATATACTGTGTTAAATTGCACTAACGCACTGCAATATACCGCAGTAAACATGCACCAACGCACTGAAGTATCCTGCGTTAAACGTGCACTAACACACTGCAATATACTGCAGTAAACGTGCAATAACGCACCAAAATATACTGCGTTATACGTGCACTAACACACTGAAATATACTGTAGGAAATCTGCCCTGACAAAATAAAATGACACTAAAGTAAAAATGAACAGTCGCACTACACTCACACTGCACTGTCACTAGATTCACACTAAAGTGACACTAAAGTAAAAATGAATGGTTGCACTACACTCACGCTGCACTATCGCTAGATTTACACTAAAGTGATACTCTACACCACAGGTGTCAAACACAAGGCACGCGGGCCAAATCCGGCCCTCCAGGCCATTTCATGTGGCCCTCGCACCTCTCCTGCAGCTGCAGAACTCCAGCCCTCATCTGGTTCTCCTCCAGACCCTTACTTTCTGCTTTCAAGCAATGCATACAGCTTCTTGCCAGCAGCAGCATAAGTAAAGGGGGGTACACTGTGATTGTGATGTAAGGGAGAGTGGGGGACTCCACTTTTGATGGTGGGGTGGCTCTTAAAATCTAATGTAAGGGGAGGGGATGCCCTGGACATCTAATCTTACAGATATGGCCCTTTTGAGGGCAATCATAATGCTGATGCAGCCTACGATGAAATTGAGTTTGACACCCCTGCTCTACACTGACAATAGAATCAGAATAGCACACTAACTCGCTAATAGCACTGAACAGAGCCCTGTTCTATCTTTCTCCACTCCAATATCACACTGAAAATGATCGCTATGGGAAGAATATTTTTATAGTGTGGGGTGGGACTAAGAGCAATGAGCCATGATTGGATAGAGTCATCATTGATTCAGCCAATCAGGGCTTCCAATGCTCTATGCACTCTGCAACAGGGCAGTGCATTGTGGTCGTTCGGTGGGCCAAATAAACATTCAAACGCCCTGACAATTTGGATCTTCTTTGAATTGGCTGTTCGGCCTGAACTCATGCTTGGGCTGAACCGTTCACCCAGCACTACTGACAAGCAACAAATCCACCGTGATCCGAAAAGTAGCAGCTAAGAACTACCACTAGGTGCTTTTTTTTCTACAGGTTATCCTCCTACAATGAGAATGGCCTGCTAAATAATTAATTTAGGCTCCTACAAGCCCATTGCTACAACACAATTTACTAGATCTTATCAAATTCTGAGGAACACTGCAAAGCAATGAAAAAAAAACATATGGAAAGAAAAAATGCTTCAAGTAAGCTTTCAAGATACTTATTTTTTTGTCCTTTTTTCTTCCAGTTTTTGAAGTTTGTGACAGGGTCTCTTTAAGACTGAGACTGTTATAGGGCGTACACACGGTCGGACTTTGTTCGGACATTCCGACAACAAAATCCTAGGATTTTTTCAGACGGATGTTGGCTCAAACTTGTTTTGCCTACACACGGTCGCACAAAGTTGTCGGAATTTCCGATCGCCACCACGCGGTCACGTACACCACGTACGACGAGACTAGAAAAGGCCAGTTCAGAACCAAGCGCGGCACCCTTTGGGCTCCTTTTGCTAATCTTGTGTTAGTAAAAGTTTGGTGAGAGACGATTCGCGCTTTTTCAGACTCGTGGCTTTCAGATCGTTTTCTGCTGTTCAGTTTGTGCTTGTGGGTTTGTATCTGCTCTTCAGTGCGTGCAGCAAGTTCCGCGTGACTTTAGGTAGTCATTGTATTCTTGTTCGTTCGTTACTGGTTTTCAGGTCGCTCTTCACAGGCCTTGCTGTTCTTCAGTGCGTTCTGTTACTTCGTTCTGAGCAGCCGACCGGTTTCTAGCCATGTTTCGTATGCGTACTCCTCGTAGAGTTCGTGCTGTGCGGGGGCTTGGTGTTGGGGTCCTGACCTTGACACAAGTCTAGTCCATGAACAGGGTGGGGAGGAGTTCATGGACCAAGAATTGGTTGCTTCAGCGTGACCAGTTCTCTCATATGCCTTTGCTCCGTGAGATCCGTGAGAATAATCCTGATGATTTCAGGAACTTTCTCAGGATGACGGACCCCGTGTTTCACCTTTTGTTGGCTTCGCTGACCCCCTATATCAGCAGGCAGGATACCTGCATGAGGCAAGCCATCACTCCGGAGCAGAGGTTGGTCGCTACCCTGCGGTATTTGGCCACAGGGAGAAGTCTGCAGGACTTGAAGTTCTCGACAGGCATCTCCCCCCAGGCTCTGGGTATCATTATCCCAGAGACCTGTTCTGCCATCATACAGGTCCTGCAGAAGGAGTATATGAAGGTAAGATTTTTATGCTTTAATATCACATTTTATTGTATTGAATGTTTGATAATATATTGTATTTCTTTCCTCATTCCCTAATTACCATGATTGTAATATGCTGTGAATGTCCCCTTTGTCCTCATGCATGCTGGATTTTTATGTAATTATTATTTTATGTCCTTCATACATATTTGCCCTTCACTAACCTCCCCAGCATGGTGTCTCCTGCCCTATATTCACCTCATGTAGTCACTTAACAATGTATTTTATCAGCTCCATAGTAGTGCTTTACCCCAAACACCCCCTAAAATGTTTGGAAATGTTATTTTAGCTTTAAATTCAGGCAGAGTGCCAGAGGCTTTTTTTTGTGGTGTCCCCAAATCATTTTTAGTAACCCTCCCTCCCCCAACTGCTAAGTCAGCTGATCCCAATTCTCTATCCTCAATCATCTATCTGCTGACTTTGCCAAACCCATACACACTATACCCACCTCTTTACTGGTCAGATTTATGGATGAATTCCCCAAAGCATGTAGTGCAAGGGCCTGCCTGTATACTTTCCAATGGTACTGTTTAAAGTTTTTGTATCCTATTATTATCTTGATAGGTAATAGCAGAATGTCCAAATGTCCTCAAATGTGTACAGTGTGTATTTATATCTTTGTATTATGACACTTCTTACCTGTCCAGTCGGCTGCCAATAGTGTAACTAAGGAGGGGCTGTTCCAAGTAATACCCATTATTTAGGCATTCATCTCTCAATGAAGTGAAGAGGGTTACCTGTCCAAGTTTTCCACACACCCCCTATAATGTTAGAAATGGCCCATGAGAAGGGGGGAGGGGGAATATGATAGGTGTACCTTATACTTTGGTGTTGTTAAATTCCCCTTAATAAATGCTATCTGGAGGTTGCCCCATAATGTTTGTGTCTAATCTGCTTGCCATGTTTCAGAGTAAAAATAGTAATGTTTATTGTTTTTTCCTCAACAGTTTCCTTCCACGCCACAGGAATGGCAGACTGTGGCCTCCCACTTTGCCGAGCGGTGGGTTTTTCCTAACTGCGGAGGGGCAATTGATGGGAAACACGTCCACATCGTCCCACCACCCAACTCGGTGTCGTACTATTATAATTACAAGGGGTTTAATAGTATAGTGATGTTGGCGGTGGTGTCGGCTAATTACGACTTCTTGTATGTGGACGTGGGGAAGAATGGCCGGATGTCCGATGGTGGAGTCATCGCCCAGACGGAGTTTTACAGGCGTCTCCAGAATGGCAGCTTGGACTTGCCAGCTCCAGAGGACAATGTGGAAGGACTCCCATTTGTGTTCGTTGCTGATGAAGCATTTGTGCTCGGGGACCACCTGATGCGGCCATTTCCAATGAGGACCCTCACCCCGGAACAGAGGGTTTTTAATTAATTGGCCAGAGCCCGAAGAGTGGTGGAGAACACATTTGGAATCCTGGCCAGCCGGTTCCGCCTATTTCTGACACCTATCCATATGGCGGAGTATAAACTGAACCATATAATACTTGCGTGCTGTGTTCTCCATAACTTTTTAAGGAAACATTCGGCCAACTATGCTGGCTCAGTTGGGCCTGAGGCCGGAATCCTACATCAAACCACACTGACGGCGCTTGAAAGTGGCCGTCCTGGATTGCCCTCCCTGAGTGCCCGTCATGTCCGGTTATGCTACCTGGAGTTCTTCGCGGGTAGGGGGGCTATCAATATGCCAGCAAATCTGTGAAGCCTTTTTATAATAAAAAAAAAAGAAATTTTTGGTGGACATTTACTGCTTGTGTTTGTTTTAGCTGACCCTGACAGAAATGTGTTGAGTCCAGAAAATGTCGTGATTGTGTAACCTTATTATACAAAGCACTGTTGGCTGTTATTTCCTAAATGTAAAAACACATTTCACTACAAGTGCACTTGCAACTGCACGGAACCTGCACTTGTAGTGCAAAGAGGATTTGCCCTTAGGAAATAACCCACATTTTCTCAGAAAACAACAATTACATCACCCCAAAAGTGTTGCATTGTAGTGTTGACACAATAATCCACACATTCTTGAGTAAGCAACTTTTTTATACCTGCACAATCACATGTGCATTTACCAAAGGTTTTTAAAACAAACCAACATGTTTGTTGTATAACAATTTTTGCAGTAGCATTATCAAAAATAGAAATGTCCATTTCAGATAAAACAGGCCTGGTTAAAACCAACAAGAAAGACAAAAAACTTGAACTTACAAAGTTCACATTAGGTAAAACCTGAAGGCTATATCAGACATCAGTATTTAGGAACTGGGTTTGATATAGAGTTCAGATGGGGGGAAATCACCCCTGGAAAAGCCAAATTTGGAAGATGCACACCAATGTCAACATGTGCTATCTGCCATCGGGGGGGATCAAGGGACGTGTTTTGGGGGAGCAAGCCCTTCCTCAACGAGACTTTATAATTGAGGAAGGGGTTGCACCCCCAAAACGCGTCCATTGATCTCCCGTGATGGCAGATAGCACATGTTGGCACACTGTGTGCATCCTCCAAATTTGGCTTTTCAAAACATTGCAAAAAAATTGAAAAGATTGGACCACAATCCAAAAAGTGATTTTGTGGGGTTTTAAATTCGCCCCAAAACATCAATGATGTTATTATTTTTTTTAATAACATAATTGATTTTTTGCTGGATGTTTTGCAGTTCGGCATTACACCCCATGATCTCCCCGATCATGATCTGGGCACTTTCTGATGTGAAACGTTCTCTATCCCTCACATCACGATCACCTAAAAAGAGAGAAAGAAAAAAAAAACAGGTCTCAAAAATCTGCCACCATCCATCTCTTTTACCTGAGCCTGTGATCGCAGACACTCACCTGTTGTGGTGCCAATCTCCACCACATCTTCTTCGTCCTCCTGCTCAGCTTGGGTTTGGGGTATTTCACCTTCTTCCAGAGGTGGGGGGTCTCTGGTCTCCTCGGATGAGGGGTGTCCTCAAAGTCTTTTCTCCCCTATGTAAAACAAAAATGGTATAATTAGCACACAGATATTTGATGGCAGAACTAGAAATAGGAAACATTGCTTGGAAGTGGGGTACAATTGTCTATTTTAGCCGAGTTCCAAGATGTATTTTTTTTATTGCCCTTTGACTTTGTTTTAGAGGCCGAAAGAAAAATGTTTGATACGAACGAATAATGGGCCCATGAACATTAAAAGTTGCCCTTTTAAACGTTACAATTAATAAAAGCATATGTAGCAGCACGAACGCAATAAAGACAGAAAGAATAGGAACACAGCACAACTACTTACTTTTTTGCAGCACTCTCCGGATCTTTCGGTACTGCTCTGGCTCTCTTAACTTCAGGTCCGACCACCGCTTCCTGAGCTGATCTTTCGATCTTCGTACCCCGAAATTCCTGTGAAGGCTTTTGTTGGGGTTGGGGTAAGGCCCATACTTCCCGTCATAGTCGGACTTCCTCATGATGTCGACCATCTCCAACATCTCCCCAAAGGACACATTTGTGGCCTTAAAACGTCTCCTTCTGGATCGGGACGTGTCCGGATCCGGGCTTTCCTCCTCCTCCTCCTCTGTGCTATAATTAGCACACACCTGCTCTAACTCCGCCATCATGCTCTTCACCCACTGCGCCGAACGAAAAGGGGCGGGGAATAGACTAGAAAGAACGTGAGGGGCAGGCGGAGTTACACGCATGCGCAGTGTGTATAAAGCGTAACACGCGTGCGTATTACGTACGATCTGTGAGCGGAGGAAGGAGCATTGGACGCGCCGATCGTAAGAACGAAGGTAAGAGACAAACTTGTGCCTATACTGCTTCTACATTGAAGCCTATATTGTAACAAGATTAGGAGAGTTTTGTCTGACATTAGGCTTTGTCTTGTGTTGTGTCTTGCAGTGAACATGGATATCTTACTGAAAGACAATGACTTCATGTCAGTATTCATAGATATCTTAAGGGAGCTGCCCTGTCTGTGGGAGATTAAATACCCCCATTTCAAGAACCAAGCAAAGAGGAAGGCAGCACTGGTGCAATTGTGTGAAATTGTGAAGCAGGTGATCCCCACGGCAGACATCACCTATTTAAAGATCTTCATTGGTGGCATGAGGAGTACATATCTAAGGGAGCGCAAGAAAGTCCTGGATTCACAGAGATCCGGAGCAGCAGATGACATCTATGTCCCCAGGATGTTGTACTACGACAGGCTGCATTTTCTGGCAGGCCAGACTGAACCCAGGCCATCCCTCTCCAGTCTTCCTTCCACGCTTCCTTCCCCCCCGGCTGAGGCTTCTGACTCCCAACCTGGCCCTTCCAGGCCGCATGTGGAGGAGCCCAGATTGAGCCAGGTATAGCATTCCTCTAAATATTTCTGGTTGTACAATCAATGATGTTAACTAGATGTTAGTTGGGAGTACTAAGTTATGATTGTGATTGATGAAGCAAAAACTAAAACCATGTCCCTTTTTCATACACAGGGAAGTCTCAGCCAGGAGGTGGCCGGGCTGAGCCGGCTGGCTGATCTGCAGGTCCCTCCACCCCCCCTGAAAGGAGAAAGTGGCAGTAGGAGGAGTGCCCTAGAGGAGGCTACTGGAGGACTCTTTTGGAGGGCTACAGAGGTCCTGGGAGCACGACAGACCGTGGAGGAGGACATTGCTGCCGTCATTGCCTATAAAATGCAGAGGATGGAGGAGGGCCAACAAGCCATGTGTGAGGCGCTCATATTGGAGGCTCTTAACAAAGGTATGAGGGGCCAAATGACAGCTCAGACACACCTTTGCGATGGTCCTCCTCCTCCTCCTGCAGGTCCTCCTCCTCGTCCTCCCTCTCCTCCAGGTCCTCCCAGTCCTCCTCCAGGTCCTACTCCTCCTCCTGCCACATCTCCAACTGCACAGCCACAGCCCGGAAGGAAGCGTGAAAGGAAGACCAGAAAGTGAGGACCCTGGATCCAGTCTGGTCGGCCAAAAGATGCAGCCTTTTGTGGTACCACAGCCTGGGGACACAGATGTCATCTGCTGCTATCCGGATCTCTGGGACTTCTGGACCAGACTGCCCTCCCTTACATATGGACTCCTCAGGCCACCAATTTTGATGTTGAAGAATTGATGTCTGCCGTGGGGGTCCCAGGCTTCGCTAATTTCTCATGTTGATCCAGTGTTGCCTTCCTCTTTGTTTGGTTCTGATCCCTTAATAAAGGATTTTTGTTTTGAATTATACTCTCCTATGTGTTTTACTTCAAAAAGGACAGTTTGTTTGTGAGGATTCAGGTACATTTCAAATATACAATGTGAAATGAACAAGGGACACCAACAACAAACAATCTCCTGGAGATTAAATAATAAAAGATATCAATGGTGTTGGGGTAACTTGACACACAAAACACACACAAAAATATTCTGGAGTAAAAATAAAAATAACATTGAACAAAGATCAGCCTTGGAAAAAATCCAAACATTAAATTAAAAAAAATGCTTAAAATCCTAAAAAAAATAAAATTAAAAAAAAAACATTCTGTCAGATGTGACAACTAATAACAATATATTCAGGGAATCCCAATAAAAAAATCTAAATAAAACTTTGTGAGAAGTGTGTGTGAATATGAGCAGCAAAACTACTTAATTCTTGTCACATTATAAAGAAGAAGAGAGTGCGCTGTATTAAACCATTTTTAACATTGCAGCATGACGAAAGTGCTGTATCCATTGCGAACGCTAAGTTTACCAGAACGAGCTGTTCCGTCTTGGAATTTCTTCTGAGCATGCGTGGCACTTTGTGCGTCGGAACAGGCCACACACGGTCGGAATTGACGCGATCGGATTTTGTTGTCGGAAAATTTTATCTCCTGCTCTCCAAATTTGTGTGTCGGAAAATCCGATGGAAAATGTCCGATGGAGCCCACACACGGTCGGAATTTCCGACAACACGCTCCGATCGGACATTTTCCATCAGAAAATCCGACCGTGTGTACGGGGCATAAGTCTGAAAAGTATCTCTTTTGTTCAAGAAAAGTCTTTTTTTTTTTAAATTTCAGGATTTTTTTTTTTTAAAGCTGAAAATAAAATTGAACAAAAGTCAAATGGTAAAATATTCACTCAATTTATTATTGAATTGGTAAAAAGTGGTCTAATAGACAACCAACTAGTTCAATAAGTTTAGAGTGTCAAACAGGTTCCCCCAAATAGATCACAAAAAAACTGCTAGAGCCATGGTGAGATGGAGCCTTGACTGAATCAAGGCATACATTTGGAAATGGCTTTTTAGCCCAGGTTGCTGAATATACTAAAATTGTAAGCCTATTGGTTAGACTATTCAGAGAAGAGGGAGGGATTGGTAGGTTGTTTTAGGTGTGTAAATGGTTATTATACTTAACTGAAGTTCCTATACCCACCAGAAAATTTCCCGTCCTCTCTGCCCCATCTTTTTTGTAATTTATTGTCTCTGCTTTATTGGAAGAATTTTTATCTTGACATTGGTTAGCTGATGTCTGCGTTGTGCTTGGGGAAGTCAAATGCTTGTCTAGAACTGATAGTCAGGATGGGTTGTCAGACTATACAATATAATTGGGTGCTCAAGGTTCTCTCTTGTCAAAACACTCTTCTTCTAGCAAATTTTCTTCAAGAATGTAGAGAGCATTGAGCATGCACCATGCAGTGTAAATCCTGACTCATTTCCAGCATTCTGAGAATAGAGCTGTGTGTCGGGACAAAGTAACTCCAGTGTGCATCTTACATTATAACTGGCTATCCAAAGGTCTTAGAGGATCTCAGTTGAGTTAAACATTAAATAGGTCGTTAACACATGTAAAATATAAAGTAGACCCAGATAACACCAAGAGCTCCAGCCAAAACTTTTAATGTTTCTACTTGTGGGAAAATGTTTCCTCACTTCCTGTCCTGGTGACCAACTGATCCACTCCATACAACATACCTTTGTTTGTGTTTAGAAGTCTCTGTTTTTCCTCCCTATCTTCAATGGACTGCTTGTTGTCACTGACTTGTTGTCCAGCTATCTCCTCCAGGGAAGTGACACTTGTATCTTTACTGTTGGGAGGTGTTCTATCAGAAGCTGCAAATTAATTCAGTAAGAATTAATGCAATACATATCTTGTCAGTACAGGCCACAGTAAAAAAACATCTCTGGAAAAAGCCCCCCCATTATACTCACTCAAACTTCCTCACTGCTGCACCCCCTAGGAGAGTGATCAGGTCTGTGGCAAGGCGTTGCTGGTAAGTTATATGCCCTGCATTGCAAGGTGACAGTGTCTCTTTAAGCACTCTTGAAGCAAAGGAGACACATTTCTGTACATACATGACTAGATTTCCATAAATCGATTCCCCCATCCACTCTAACAAGTGTGAATACCCAAACAGTGACTACATCTGATTGGTTACAGTCACTGTTTGGCCAACAGTTTTCCATCTGGCTCCTGCAAATTTGTAATTGAAAGTTGTTGAGTGAGGTGGTGCCGACAAGGCCACTCATAGCTCATCGACAAGGCCACTCGAATTTTGGCTGATTCAGTAGGAATAGGCTGAAATTCAAATTGTGTATGACTAGCCTAAGGTGGAAAAGGGGGGGCAGATAAGATGAGAGATATCATGAAAACCTTTGTACTTTTATCACTTCTCAAGATGTTAATCCAAAATAAGGCTTACCTGTAGGTACAGTGAATATCTCTTAAACTTGAGGTCTTTAGGTGATACAGTGGATTTATCCGGTGACTTCACCAGCTCATGTCATGCGATGCATACTAGCTCATTATGCCATTGCCTTGCCCAGGATTTAAAAAAACATTTTTTTTGAAAGACCATGTTTTACTACTGCTTTAAAGGACTGGGTAACTGCTATAGCACACCTAATGGATGCATCATGTGATAATTATAAATGATAATGTGTTTCTGTTTTAAGCACACACTATTGGATGCAAATAATCCATGTCAAAGTGGACGCTGCTCCAGGAAACGTGTTGGTTAGATTAGATGTGTACAGATTAAATTTAGATCTGTACAGTCTTAATTTATGCTTATTATAAGCTATACATTATATATGTATTTTGGACATCAATTATTTTATATTAATTATTTTGCTTTGTAATACACTATTGAATATCATAGTGTAATACAGTGACATGCATACCAATAGTCCTCACATTGGTAGGATTTTGTTTACATACTTAAGGGACCCTTTTCTTATTTTATAATACAATAGGTCATTAACTCTTGTAAAATATGACGTAGACCCAGAAAACACCAAGAGTTTCAGCCTAAATTCTTCATTTTTAAACTTTTTGGGAAGACTTCCTGTCCTGGTGATCAACTTCTCCACACCATAAAACAACCACACTTGTTCTGAGAAGCGTCAATACAACATACCTTCATTTGTGCTTAACAGTTCCTGGCTTTCCTCCAACTGCGTGTTGTCTTTGACTTGTTGTCGTCCACCTATCTGCTCCGGGGAAGTGGGACTTGTATCGTTGGATGGTGCTGCAAATTAATTCAGTAAGAACAAGTGCAAAACATGCAATATGCAAATACATATCCAGAAAGGCCACAGTGACAACATCTCTGGAAAGGGCCCCCCTGACCCCCTATTATACTCACCCATACTCGCTCACTGCTCCGTCCACTAGGAGAGTGGTCAGGTCTGTGGACAAGGAAGGAGTGACAAGGGGTTGCTGGTAAGTTGATTATTTGCCCTGCATTGCAAGGTGACAGTGTCTCTCTAAGCACTCTTGAAGCAATGGAGGCAAATTTCTGAACATAGATGGCCAGATATTCATAACTCGATTCCCCCATCTACTTTAAAAAGTCTGAATACCCAAACAGTGACTAAATATGATTAGTTGCAGTCACTGTTTGGCCAAAAATTTTCCACCTGGCTTTTGTGACTTTATAATTGAAAGTTGTTAAGTCAGGTGGTGCCGACAAGGCCACTCATGGCTCGAATTTTGGCCAATTGTAAGTGTACTGTCTGCCCTCATGTTGTAAAGCGCTGCGTAAACTGTTGGCGCTATATAAATCCTGTTTAATAATAATAATAATAATAATTCAGTATGGCTAGTCTAAGGTGCAAAAAAAGGGGGTAAAGTGATTGTAAAAGCAGAAGGTTTTTTTTCTTAATGCATTCTATGCATTAAGATAAAAAACCTTCTGTGTACAGCAGCCCCCCTCAGTCCCCGTAACACTTACTTGAAGTCCCTCTCTGTCCAGCGATGTCCACGAGTACCTCAGCCATCTCATCCTGATTGGCTGAGACACAGCAGTGGCGCCACTGGCTCACGCTGCTGTCAATCAAAGTCAGCGAGCCAATCAGGGGAGAGGGGGGTGGGGCCGGGTCGGGGCTCTGTGACTGAATGGACACAGCAAGCTGTAACTCAGCTCGGGTGCCTTCATAGCAAGCTGTTGCTGTGGGGGCACTGAACAGGAGGGAGGGGAAGGGAGGATTACAGAAGTGGGACCCGAGAAGAGGAGGATCCGGGCTGCTCTGTGCAAATCCACTGCAACAGGGCAGTTAAGTATAACATGTTTGTTATTTTTATAGGAAAAAAAAAACGAGACTTTACAATCACTTTAAGATCATGAAAACCTGGCCCCCCTGACCCCTCCCCGTTATACTCACCTAAACTTCCTCACTACTCTATCCCCTAGGTCAGTGGTCATGTCTATGGAGACAGAAGAGGTGGCAAGGGATTGCTAGTAAGGTGATTATATGCCCTGCATTGCAAGATGACAGTGTCTCTTTAAGAACTCTTGAAACAAAGGAGGCACATTTCTGAGCAGTCAAATCACAATATATACAGAACTTAAAGTGGTTGTAAAAATTTAAGTTTTTTTACGTTAATTCATTCTATGCAATAAGGTAAAAAACCTTTTAAGTGCAGCCCCCCCCACAGCCCCCCTAAATACTCTAATACCTAAGCCCAATCTTGGTCCAGCGCTGTGCACTCTGCAGCAACTCTCCTCCCCTCTCCATTGGCTCCTTCTGCTGTCAGTCAAAACCTGTAATTAGAGAGCGGGGCCAAGCCTGGCTGTGTGTTTGAATAGACACGGGAGCATGCCCGCACTGGTGTACCCATGGGAAGTGGGGAGGAGTCAGGAGCACTGGCTGGGGGGCCTGAAAAGAGAAGGATCCAGGCTGCTCTGTGCAAAACCATTGTACTGAGCAGGTAAGTATAATACGTTTTTTATTTTAATTTAAAAAAAACTTGACACTTTATTATCACTTTAAATGAACCAACCACCAGAAACATAAATACATTCTAAAGCTGTGCATACCTGACCAGATTTCCATAACTTTATTCCCTCATCCAATCTGAAAAGTCTGAATACCCAGTGACTACATCTGATTTGTTGCAGGCACTGTTTTACTCTTGACTATGTAATTGAAAGTTGTTGAGTCAGGAGTTGCCAACAAGGACACATATGGCTCAAATTTTGGCTGATTTAGAAGGAAATTACCAAAATTCAAGCTGTGTATGGCTAGCCTAAGTTGGAAAAAAAGAGGTATAGTTAAGATAAGAGATATCATGAAAACCTTTGAAACTTTTTCTCCTCTCAAGATGGCAATCTCTCGCCAAGAAAAGTGGGCTTGAACGCCCAGCCGCTGCACATATGTGCCATGGTGGCCTACTGAGATACTGAGATCACACTCACTACACACTTCCGGCACAATAGCTGAGCTTTCTCCCATAATCCTCAGTCACAGCTTCTGATCAGGTGCCAGTAGGATGAGTTCCTGATCATGTGGCCGCTGTGATTGGCTTTCACATGGGGAAGAGAAAGAGGAAGAACTGGATATTTCAGTGAAAGTAAGGTCACATTAACCATATTTTATACAAATATAAATCTTTATTTATTAACAAATCCAAAAATTCAGATAGACTTACAGTATGCTACCATAAAAAAGAAAAGGGTCCCTTGATTATGTAAAGAAAATCCTGCCCACGTGAGGATTATTGGTATGCATCATATTTTAAATTAGTAATTTGAGGGATTGGGGAGAAAGTAGCAAGGACTACTCCAAACAAGTCCTACCTCCCCATAGGAAAGAATGTGGACTGTTGCGGTACCTCATGAAAACATACAATATAGATAAAATTACCAATTTATTAAATTATAAACAATAAAAAATCTATATAAAGAATACAGATTGATAACAATTCATCACCAAAAATGGTCCGCTCCCAGCCTCCAAGGTATAAATTGGCGTAGGAAGGGGCACACGACGTGCCCATTGCAACGCCTTGAGTTTGTAGGTAGAGTTGATCCATAAAAACAAAATAGTTCCTGGTAAGGATGAACTCCAAGAGTTTCAAAATGAAATTATTGACCGGCCAGGTATTATGGGTACTTGTTCCATAAGGAAGGAGCTAGCCATCCGGACGCCCTGCTCGTGGGGGATGCTCGAGTAAAGAGCGTCGACATAGATAGCCGCGAGGAGGGCGTCCGGAGGAACCTGGACTTCCTTGATATGTCGCAACAAATCGGTAGTGTCACGGATATAAGAAGGTAGACTTAGTACATGTGGCATCAGAAACATGTCTACCAATTTACTCGTGTTTTCTGTTAAGGATCCCTTGCCGGAGACTATGGGTTGGCCAGGTGGTGATTCAAGACTCTTATGGGTTTTTGGTAAAGCATAGAACGTTGGTATTCGTGGCATCTGGGTATTAAGGAAATTAAGAGTATCCTCGTCAATGAGGCCCTGCCAGAATGCCTCAGCCACAAGTTTTATGAATTCATCAATAGTTGTTTGAATAAAGGAAGGACTGATTGGGGAGTACCAATTGGGATTGAGTAATACCTTAAGGCACATGGTTTGATACTGTTGATGCGTCAAATTGCCACCTTTATCTGACTGTTTGATAATTAGGTTTGGATTTTTCTGAAGTTTGTTTACCGCCCCAGTTTGTTTCTGGGTTAGATTAGATGGTAATACTAACCACTGTTCTTTTTTGAGGGATTGGATACATTCATGTAAGAAGGCCCATACAGATGGGCACGTCATTAAATCTGGAAAGGATCGGGATTTCAATTTGACGTTCTTGTTTGGGTTGGTCTGTAATGAAGTAGGGTTAATGCCACGTTTGATTGTCTCGATAGAGTCAATGCTGGTGTCGGGGTCTGGTGACTCTGTTGCTCCCTCGTCATAGAGGAGCATCAGGTCACGCAATGCTCTAAATTCTGCCATAGTGAAATTCTTGGTTCTCTCTGCTAGTTTTTTCTCCAAATTCAGCTTTTTGCGATCGTGATCGAAAATATAGCTGAAGGTCAAATTCCTAGCGAAAAGGTAGAGATCTTTAATTGTCTCATATATGTCGATAGGCTCCGAAGGGCAGAAGCCCAAACCTAACTGAAGAACCTGTTCCTCCTCTAAAAATAACGAGTAAGATGTCAAATTAATGATGTTGAGTGTGTGAATATTGTCAGTTACATCTGCGGTGGTGGATTGTGGGAGGTGCCTGGCATGGGGGCTTTTTGTACAAATGCGTCTAGGTTCCCCTGTCTGTTGGAAGGGGCAGTGGTTGGTGAGTGTATTTACTGAACATGTTAATTACTCCAATATCATGTTATATGACCTTGTATTACCTCTCATTAATATATGTATGTAATTTCAACTGTTTTACCTTTTAGATACTATATTTGGACGCCTCCTGAGGAAGCGGCATCGCCGTGAAACTGTTGAGGCTTACGTCCTTAAGTATATCAACTTGCCTTCATATACCCATGCGGGCTCCTTATATTGCTATCTCAGAATACATTGTTCTGTAATACTTCTTAAAATTGTCCTGTTATCAATCTGTATTCTTTATATAGATTTGTTATTGTTTATAATTTAATAAATTGGTAATTTTATCTATATTGTATTTTTTCATGAGGTACCGCAACAGTCCACATTCTTTCCTATGGGGAGGTAGGATTTGTTTGGAGTAGTCCTTGCTACTTTCTCCCCAATTCCTCAAATGACAAAATCTCTAAGGATGATGGTACCCGTTAATTGAATAATCCCCAGTCTAAACATTGTGGCATCAACTTGTAACTATATTTTAAACTAGGATAATCAATAGTATTTTTACAAAAGCAAAATAATTGGTGTCCAAACTTTACATCAATAAGCACACACAAATCCTATGTGTTTCCTAGGGCAGCGTCCACTTTATTATAATCATATGTGTATCTAATAGTATGTCCTTAACCACTTAAGGACCAAGCCTATTTCTGACACTTGTTGCTTACTAGATAAAACAGTATTTTTTTGCTAAGAATTACTTAGAACCCCAAACATTATATATATCTTTTTAGGAAAGACTCTGGAGAATAAAATGGCGGCCATTGCAATATTTTATGTCCCTATTTGTGTATTTGTGCAGAGGTCTTTCAAACGGAATTTTTTGGGAAAAAATTCACTTCACTGAATCTAAAAAAACTAAACAGTTAGTCCAATTTTTTGTATATAGTGAAAGATGATGTTACGCCAGTAAATAGATAACTAACATGTTATGGTTTAAAATTGCGCACACTCGTGGAATGGTGTCACTGTCAAACTATGGTACATAAAAATCTCCATTTTATTGGTTGCTAGTTTAGAGTTACAGAGGAAGTCTTTTACTAGAATTATTCCTCTCGCTCTGGCGATCACGGTGATACCTCACATGTGTGATTTGAACACTGTTTACATTTGCGGGCGCAACTTACATATGCGTTTTCTTTGGTGCGCAAGCGTGCAGGGACGGGGACCCAAAATCCCTCCTTTGCACTTAAAAGTATTCAAAATACCAAAATCGGCAATTGAGAATACTGTCGATTTTTAAAAACTGACAGCCAAGTAAACTGGGAGTGACGTTGTGACGTTGCTTCTGGGTTACTACATTGGAGACTCAATCGAAGCCAAATCTGGTTTTGTTTGGGTCTTGGACCAGCAGGCAGGCGTGCCGGCTGGTCTCTCGGGTCTCCTAGAGGGACGGGAGACTCGGGCAGAGCAGCGAAAGGCGGTGGGAGGGGAGCACGTCCCCTCCCGCTGCCTGGCATAATGGCCGAGCGGCTGCAGAGCCAACTGCCAGCTCTAAAGTACGGTACTGGAGTGAAGCCTGCAGCTGCAGGCTTCACCCAGGTATATTCACTGCCTCAAACCAACGTACAGGTACGTTGATTTGCGTGAAGTGGTTAAATGATAAACACATCAGTATAATTTTGACTATATAATGCATCTATTAAGTTTTTCACAGCAGTTACCCAACCCTTTAAGGCAAGGGTCTCCAAACGTTCTAAGCAAAGGGCCCGTTTACTCTAATTTAGACTTTAGGGGGTAAACAATGCCCCATCTTTGGTATAAGGCTGGGTTCACATTTGCTGTGGCCGTAGGTCACAGCAGGGGGTCCGGTGCATCCCTGTTCACCATTTCAGGTTCGAATCAGGTCTGAGTTTTTGCCTAAATTTGCACCTGAAACGGAGCCAAAGACGCACAGGGCCCTTCTGCAATTCAGACCACGGCCACCCCGGAGGTGTGTAAACAGGCTCCATTGAGAGGTGGTCACACTCTTCTGTCATGCAAAATGGATGTAAAAAACCTGCATCCAATTCGCATCAGTGTGAACCCGGCCTAGGGGGGAGCATTAGATATTGTCAGTGGGAGGAATAGTGCCCCATTATTGGTTTCAGTGGGAGGAACAGTGCCCCATAATTGGTGTCAGTGGAAGGAATAGTGCTCCATTGTTGGGGTTAGTGGCAGAAATAATGCCATGGCCAGATGAAGGCAAGCAAAGAGCTGCATCCAGTCCCCAGGCCACAGTTTGGAGACCACTGTTTTAAGACATAAATCCACATATGGAATTGCTATTTAACATATATCAGACTCTAATGCCCCATACACACGGTCGGATTTTCCGACGGAAAATGTGTGATAGGACCCTGTTGTCGGAAATTCCGACCGTGTGTAGGCTCCATCACAAATTTTCCATCGGATTTTCCGACACACAAAGTTTGAGAGCAGGATATAAAATTTTCCGACAACAAAATCCTTTGTCGGAAATTCCGATCGTGTGTACACAAATCCGACGGACAAAGTGCCACGCATGCTCAGAATAAATAAAGTGATGAAAGCTATTGGCCACTGCCCTGTTTATAGTCCCAACGTACGTGTTTTACGTCACCGCGTTTAGAACGATCGGATTTTCCGACAACTTTGTGTGACCATGTGTATGCAAGACAAGTTTGAGCCAACATCTGTCGGAAAAAATCCTAGGATTTTGTTGTCGGAATGTCCGAACAAAGTCCGACCGTGTGTACGGGGCATTAGTGTAGTGTTGCATTTTAGCAGTTCAGACGTGTGCCCGCATTTTTTCTGGTGCACTTCCTAGCACATTGGCATCACTTCCGGCAATGTCATTGGATTGTGTGCGATGTGGCGTCATGTTGGATGCTCATTTATAAGGAGCTATAAGGAGGTGGGCTCTCCTCTTTTCCTCTTCTTTTCCCCTTCGTACATGCGTACATGGGGAATCTGCTCCCCAGCATGGGTTGACTGTGGAATTACCCCACCACCTGTAAGTGAAATGTATCCTTGGGCGGATATGTGGTTTGGTCTCTTTTTTGGGAGGGGGTAAGGGGCCCCATTTTCCCCAGGTGGTCTTGCTTGTCTGATGGCTTTTTCCAACTATTTTATTCAGACCACCTGCAGACCTCTAGCCCTTCTTTTCACACCTGGATATAGGTGTAGCACCCTGGGGTTTAGTCAGGGATGCTCCTCACAAATTTACTTGCCAGGAGTAGTTACCCTGGTCAATTGTTAGAGGTCCATTGATTTCTCCCTAAGTTTGACCTTGTTGTACTTTTCTCTTCTACCACTAGGTGGCCGGGCACTTGGTGGTACTAGATATGAGAAGGGCAACCCAAGGCCAGGTTATGGGTATTTCAGCCAATGGGAAGGGGTTTTCTTGAATCCCTTGGCATGCTGGGAGAGCCTATATATTCGGGTGGAATCAGGTGATCTCTGTTCTGTGCCACCTGGATGGCTATCTGGGTGGACGTGTGCCATGTGCCATGTGCCCCAGGCTGCTAGGCAGGAGATTGGGCCTATCCCAGGGGTGTCTGGCTGCCAGGCTGTGTGAGGGCCTATCCAGAAGAAAGAGGGCAGCGCAGGGTTGGGATTGCGACTTGCAGTCCAACCAGAAGTGACGGTTCTGTCGGCTTGAGAACCTGTCATGGTCAGAGGTAGAGGGGAAGCTGTCGCCACTAAGGGACCAAACACCTTGTTACCAGGAACCACAGTGAGTAACTGAAGCAAGTACAGAAGCAGCATTCTCACCGAACGGCAATGGTGGAGAATCGGCAAACTTCAGGCGGTGATCAAGTCAGGGACTCAACCAGCAGGGGTGACGCTCGCAGAGCAGCCTTATGTGTCAAGCCAGGGACTGAGCCGGTCAGCAGGGGTGAAGCTTGAGAAGTAGTATCTGGAGTGCCAAGCTAGGGACCCAGCAGGGAAGCTTGGGTGACGCTTGAGGGAGATACCACCGCAAAGATTGCAGGAGCTCAAGGGATTCAGAGTCAGTGAATCAGAGGGTCTAGTGCAGTGATGGCGAACCTTGGCACTCCACATGTTTTTGAACTACATTTCCCATGATGCTCTTGCACTCTGCAGTGTAGTTGAGTATCATGGGAAATGTAGTTCCAAAACATCTGGAGTGCCAAGGTTCACCATCACTGGTCTAGTGAGATCGGGAGCACAGCACTGAAGAACTACAAGAGGCAGTTGTAGTGAAGCTGAAGGAACTGTTAAGTTTGGGTTAGGAACTGTTAAAGACTGTTACCATAGGAGACAGCATTCTCAGATGTGCAGCACGTGCAGATGTGGTTCCTTGCTGGGGTCTTTCTCTGCACGGCTGCCCTCCTATTGAAGTCTTGGAGTCTGCCAATTGAATCTGCAACTACTTATTGTGTCCTGGCCCTAACCCTCTTTCCCCTCAAAATATAAAAAAGGACTCTTTAGAGAAATAAAACCTCTATTACATCCAAGAATTGTCTGGTTCCCAATAACTTTATCCACCTTACACCCACTATGCCTCACAACCCACCACATACAGAAGGATGTCAGCTATCTTTGGCCTGGAAAGTTCTCATTAGACTGGATGAGACCAAAGACCTTGCTGCATAGGGAATCATGAATTATCTATGTATTTGGTTTCAATTTACACTAAGGGTCTGATATATGCAGTGGCGGCTGGTGCTCATTTTTTTTGGGGGGGTGTTAAACAAACCCACCATTGCCCCGCCACCTGTCTGCTCACTCATTCGCCTGCCCACCAGCCAGCCCGCCAGCCCCGCACTTATGCTATTCAGGTCACGGGCAGCTTTCCCGGCTCCACCTCAAGGCCAATCCGGTTGCGTCTCCTCCTGGCCAATCTGGCCTTAGCACCTGCTTCCTGTCCTGATTGGCCAGGAGGAGAAGCAGGAAGACAATAGCGAATGTTGATTCGCTAATGTCACAAGTGGGTAGGCTCTGCGACCCCGAGCCCAACCTTTTTGAAGCCAATTAGAGCCTCAGGCTCTAATGATGTGCTTCAAAAAACAAATCAATGCATCCGGCACCCCGCATAGAGATTAGGGGAGTGGTGCCCCTGCGCCCCTCATGGGCCGGCCACTGCTGGATATATGTTAAATGACAATTCCATATGAGGTATGGTGATGAATGTCTTAAAGGATTGGACAACTGCTGTAGCTCACTTAAATGGAACTTCACTCTACCATTCAACATTGACTATTTTTAATCCTCTAGCTGCTAGCATTAGTACATAGATAGAAAAGTATATCATATTTACTTGTGTTAAACTTTTTCTTTTACATTACAGCTACTTCCTGGTTTCTTGACTAGACTAGACCCAGCAGGGATGCCTGCTAGAACCCACCAGAGATGCCCACTAGAGCCCACCATGGATGCCAATCAGTGGCCATTAGGGATGCCAATCTATGCCCATCAGTAATGCCTGTCAGTGCCTTCTCACTAGTGCTGTCTATCAGTGCCATCTATCAGTGCCACTTATCAGTGTCACCTATGAGTGCCCATCAGTGCCACCTATGAGTGCCCATCAGTGCCACCTATCAGTGCTGCTTATTAATGCCCATCAGTGCTGCATATACAGTATCTCACATAAGTGAATACACCCCTCACATTTGTGTAAATATTTTATTCTATCTTTTCATGTGACAACACTGAAGAAATGACACTTTGCTACAATGTAAAGTAGTGAGTGTACAGCTTGTATAACACTGGGGAGCTACAGTTCATTGAGGGAACCATGAATGCCAACATGTACTGTGACATACTGAAGCAGAGCATGATCCCCTCCCTTTGGGGACTGGGCCACAGGGCAGTATTCGAACTTGATAACGACCCCAAACACAACTCCAAGATGACCACTGCCTTGCTAAAGAAGCTGAGGGTAAAGGTGATGGAAAGGCCAAGCATGTCTCCAGATCTAAAGCCTATTGAGCATCTGTGGGACATCCTCAAATGGAAGGTGGGAGGAGCGCAAAATCTCTTACATCCACCAGCTCTGTGATGTCATCATGGAGGAGTGGAAGAGGACTGCAGTGGCAACCTGTCAAAATGCAAAGCTGGAAATTGGACTGGTCAGGAAGGGGTGAAAGTGCCCTGTATTGAAGTGGTTAATGGATGCATCATGTGATAATTACAATTATAATTTGTTTCTGTTTTAAGGACACATTTAAGTTGATCTGCTAAAACTGGAGAGTGCAAAATCTGGTGCAGCTCTGCACAGAAACCAATCAGCATTCAAGTTTTATTGTCAAAGCTTAATTGAACAAGCTGAAGTTAGAAGCTGATTGGCTGCCATGCACAGCTGAAGCAGATTTTGCATTCTCCAGTTTTAGTAAATTAACCCCTTTATTAGATGCACATACTTCCATGTCAAAATGAACGCTGCTCCAGAAAACACATTGAATAGATTAGATGTGCACAGATTCAGGCCGGATTCACACTATTGGGAATTGGATGTGGCTTCCATGCATCCAATTCACAATAGCAGGAGAATGTGACCATCTCTCTATGGACCTGGTTCACATATCTCCGATGAGGCTCTGGTGCAAATTTGCACAGGGGTCCTGTGCGCCTTTTGGTCCGTTTCAGGTCTGAATTCAGCCCGGGCTTAAATTGGACCTGAAACGGTGAAAGGGGGCGCACAGGACCCCTGCCGGGAGCCGCATCGGCATCCAGTGTGAACCCAGCCTACATTAGATATGCACAGTCTTCATGTGTGATTATTATATGATATATATATTTTGGACATCAATTTTTTGGTATAATGTTGATATTTTGAAATTTGATATAATATGTTTTGCTTTGTAATATACTATTGATTATCATAGTGTAATAGAATGACACACATACCAATAGTCCTCACATTGGTAGGATTTTGTTTACATACTCAAGGGACCCTTTTCTTATTTTATAATATTATAAGTCTGCCTGAATTTAGGGTTTATGTATAATTAAAAATTTAGATTTTTTTTTTTTAAGCATGGTTTATCTGACCCTACTTTCACCAAAATATCCCTTTCTTCCTCTTTATGAATTACCGGTATATGACCAGTGTGGTTGTAAAACCTCACATAGACCAAGTGATGTGACTGGCCTCAGGTGATACACAGAGATAACACAAATCCTGCTACATAAGTTCTACCTGTTTTTCTGCAGTCTTCACTACACCCGTTCAAAGTCAAGATATTACTCTCATTTAACCCTGGTTCACACTGACAGTGGGAATAAAACTGTGTGAGTTCAGCTGAACTCGCATGATTTCATTCCCACATGTCAGTCCCAACTTCAGGGACGATTTCAGAGA
Source organism: Lithobates clamitans (assembly GCA_037952925.1). Taxonomy (NCBI): domain Eukaryota; kingdom Metazoa; phylum Chordata; class Amphibia; order Anura; family Ranidae; genus Lithobates; species Lithobates clamitans. Next base: position 1,779,942 of record JBBGZY010000645.1, read on the forward strand.
CATCTGTGCGGGTTGTTGCACAGATGTCAATGGGAATCGCACTCCGAAGTCACCAAAAGTAGTACAGACACTACTTTTGGGAATCGGTGCAGCTGGGCACCGATTCAGATGGTGCCATTGCTGGCAATTGCCGCCAATTTGGCATGCGGTTTGGCAAATCGCTCCAATGTGAACCAGGGCTCAATGTCATTTGTCTGAGAACTCAGAAAAAAGGGGACGGAGAGCTGAAGTTACACACTGGAGAGCTCAGTGAGGAGAGCCCTGAGATCTGATTGGAGGGAAGGGACACACCCCCCTCCACACAGCACACAGGAACAGAGCTGAGGCTATCAATCTGCTGGAGCTCTCTACCCTGTCACCATTTTTCTCTTGGTGTCAGGAAAACTTGGCAGAAGTGACTCATGCTGATAGCAGAGGAAGAGGAAGGAAGCAGCAGACAGAAAGGACACTTAGTGCTCTGGATTCAGATGAGTACAAAATATAGAGGGATATGCTTTGTTCATATTTCATGTCTTTAGTTTGCAACCACTTTAACATGGGATATGGTAAACACATTTTTGACATATTTTGTTTAAATGTTACATTCCTCTGATATACTTCCCCCACCTGTTTAACTCACATGATATTGAAGCAGTGCCGCCTCCCGAACAATAAAGCCTATTAAAGGGCCGCAGGGAGGCAACACTCAAGGGGTTAAAGAGGATAAGCCCATGAAAAATGTGAAAAAAAAACATTTTAAACTGGAATTCACACTGGTATATTATTTCAGACTGATGATTATTTTATTAAAAGAGCTCAATGTGTGTATGTTACCTTTTCTACAGATCCACCAAATGACAGCTGCAATTATCCCAAACAGCACAACTGCTATGACAACACCGATAATAATGTTCACATAAGATGAGGACTCTGGAGAAATAGAAGACAATAATAATTGAATTATTATAATATATAATAATTAATAACAATAATTATTAATTGAATTAACTCTTTAAGAAGATAGAGCTTGTTACTAGCACATACATGAGGGATATACATTATCACATAAATACCTGATTGGAATTCCTGATTATTCACACCTTGATAGGTGATTTGGAAGTCCTCCCGTAGAGGTCCTTGTAGGGATACATGTTGGATTCTGCAGGAGAACGTTTTATTCCGGTCGTCATCGTTCGGTGTGATTGTCACTGTGCTGTTCACTTGGTACGTTCCATTGTCATATTGGAGTGGCTTTCCCATGGACTGATTCTTCAGGACTTTTCCATCTTTATACCACGTGACATTAATATTATTAGGGAAGTATCCATTGGCCATACAGGTCAGGTTGTTCTCTGTATTTCTCTGGACACTCTTATCAAGTATGGAGATTAGAGGTCGGGCTGTAGAGGACATAGGGATGGTTAATGAAGTTGTACTTTAGATACATAAGAATGTTTTGATCCACAACTAGTTAAAAGAAGACATCTGTGAACAATAGGAATAATAAGGGATATTGAAGGAGAAGCTTGTTTGGTTGTACTTCTCCTGTGGATCACAGGAGTGCAGTTCATTTTGCACTCCTTGTGACCCATTTTCAGCAGACAGCGGGCTGAAGCCTGCTATCAGCTAATGTCACAGAGCTGGTCCAGGCTCAGGAAGGATCGTGACCATATGGTCGGGACTTACCCACATGCCTGAGCCAGCAACCGGCTCAGCCTTTCAGTAAGCCGCTGAGAACCTGAGCAGGCAACTCCCGCCCCCTCCCCAGCTCAGCGCTCCAGTGAGTGTGAAGGGTGGGGGCAGAACAGAGAGTCAGTGACTGACAGTGACCAGCTCTCTGCTCAGGGAGCTGTGAGAACCGAGTGATCGGTAGTGTTTGATCGCTCTGTTCTCAGTGTTAGAGCTAAGGACAGATGCAGCATCTACCTAGTTAAGTATGATAAAAAAAAAAAAAAACATACTTCTGTTTTAAACCTGATTCAGAAAGCAGGAACCATCCTACTGCAGACCTGGAGGAGGTAAGTGTAATGTGTAAGTCAGGTCTTCTTGCCGGTTTTTGAAAGCATACAGTCCCACTGAAGTTTATGGGGATTTCTTGACTACTGAAGAGAGCCTAAGGGAAAGGGGTGAGGAGTAGAAAGATCCAAAATCATGTCATACACCAAAAGGAGTCTTCATCAGTATTTTCTTTTCTTTCATCTGGGAGGAATGGAAGAAGGGCTTTTTCATCTAAGCAAACCTGCATGCCTGAGCTAAGGGGAGAGGGATTCCAGGAAGTAAATACTACATGAATCTGCCCTTATTCAAGATGGCCATGGCTACATATGCTAGTCAGGTTGTTTTTCAAAGTGATTTCTCAACAAAATAACATACATATATGGAAGGAGCTCTAGATCGAAAGATAAAAGATTCCAAATTAATGTATCGATATTGTGTTAAAAGACAGTCAAAGCATTTGAGGGATCAAAGGAACTCCCCCTTTCTTGGGTGGGTGCATGTGATCAGCACAGGGCCAATAAGCACTGTCCAGACAGAGGGTCAGGGGTCCTGCATCCTCATAGGACAATCAGAAGAGAATGAAAACTCCTCCTACAAGCTTTGACCAGGAACTGAGACTGCTATATACTGCTAATGAGAAAAGGTATTTAGCAGTTTATATTTATTAAAATACTTGCATTTCCATGTTCTGTGTACTGTGGGAGACCAGATATAGTAAATGCAGGGTCCTGGGTTTAGTAACACTTTAAGCCTTGGTGAAGGGAAAGATCCTTTGACCCCCAAAACTCGCTGGCTGTCTTTTAACACATCTCAATAAATGAATTTGGACTCTTAACTTTTAGTCTGGCTCTCCTTCTATGTATGAATGCGGTGTTTTTTAATGGTAACCCACTGGAGGGTAGCCTTGTCTGTTGTGAGTAGGGATGAGCTTCGTGTTCGAGTAGAACTCATGTTCGACTCGAACATCGTCTGTTCGCCCGTTCGCGAACAGACAGTGTTTGGCCAATTATGGCTCAGGGGATTTAGTACACGCCCCACACTATATAAGGCCGCCTACATGGCGGCCCTGTGTAAGGTGTATCGGCGTTGAGAGAGATAGACAGAGAGACAGTGTCATTTGATTTAAGTTAGATAGATTAGGCAGGACAGTCAGTAAGTTAGCTGCACTTACAGTGTATTGTGTATATCTATGCATCCCAGGTGTTATATATATATATATATATACACACGCACACTGTATTCAGTTTAGCTAGATCTGTTACTGTTATCTTGCTACTGACAGGCAGGCTTGTCTTGTTACAGTATTTACAGCTACCTGAAGAAAATTGCTGGTGTTCTTTTGATATTAGTACAACAGTCAGGCAGCTAGACTATTTACAGTTAGTGTAGTGCGTCCTCCTCACAGTGTTCAGTTAAAGCTACAAGTTAGTTTAGTGCGTCCTCCTCACAGTGTTCCTCTGAAACTACAAGTTAGTGTAGTGTGACCTCTGCACAGTGTTCAGCTAAAGCTACAAGTTAGTGTAGTGCGTCCTCTGAACAGTGTTCAGCTAAAGCTACAAGTTAGTGTAGTGCGTCCTCTGAACAGTGTTCAGCTAAAGCTACAAATTATATATATATATATATATATATCCCAGCTTAGGGCAGCTACAGGCCATTAGTATGTTTGGAAGGCCAACAAGGAGAGGCAGACAGTCACAAGCCAATAAAAGAGGGCAAGCAGGCTCTGAGTCTAGAGGCAACAGTGCTGGTCATGGAGACAGTGCATCCTCATCAGCACGTGGCCGTGGGACACGCTTGGCCTATTTTTCGGCAGCTGGCCGTGTTGAGCCGCAACATGCGGAAGACTTGGTCGAGTGGATGACCAAGCCGTCTTCATCCTCCTCATCCTCTCTCACCCATTCTCAGGGTACTTTGGCAAAGCAGCTGCCAACACGGCCTCTTCCCTCGGCTCAATGGCATCAGTGACTCCTTCCCTAGCCCCACCATGTCCTCCTGAGGAGTCCCTCAAACTGTTTTACCACAGTGTTGGGTACATGCTTCAGGAGGATGCCCAGCGTTTAGAAGGCTTTGATGATGATACTGAGCTAGAAGAAGGCAGTAACGTGAGCAAGAAGGATAGCAATCTGGCAGTCATGCTCCCCCTGCTGCAGCATACTGCCAGGTTTGCTCCAGTGATAAGGAGGGAGGGGATGATGAGGTCACTGACTCAACGTGGGTGCCTGATAGGAGAGAGGAGGAGGAGGTACATCACCAACGAGGCAGGATGCCCTCCAGAGGCCAGCCTAAGGGCAGCACACTGACTGCATCACACCCCAAAGCTCCGCATGTGCAGGGCGCTGCTGTCTCTGCGCGTTATTCCAAAAGTTCTTTGGTGTGGGCCTTTTTTGAGACGAGTGCATTAGATCGCACAGCTGCTGTTTGCAACATATGTCTCAAACGTATCACGCGTGGCCAAAACATCTCCCGCTTGGGCACCACATGCTTGACCAGACATATGTTGACCTGCCATGCATTTCTTTGGCAAGCGTATCTAAAAGACCCACACCAAAGAACAAAGAGGACCTCTCCTTGCTCCTCATCAGCTGAGATCTCCAACTCACTATACCTTCAGTCCTCTCTGAGACCTGCACTGAGAAGAATGAAGGTGTAGAATTAGGTGTGTCACAGCCAAGTACTTATGGGCAATCTGCTTTCGGTACACCGATGTCAGATTGTACTAGGCAAATTTCCCTGCCCGAGCTGCTGCACCGCCGAAAGAAGTTCGCTCCCAGCCATCCACATGCCCAGCGGTTGAATGCTAGCTTGGCAAAATTGCTACTTCAACTGCTTTCTTTTCAGTTGGTAGACTCTGCCCCCTTCCGTGAGTTTGTGGAATGTGCGGTTCCTCAGTGGCAGGTACCCAAACGCCACTCACGGAAGGCGATTCCGGCTCTCTACCGGCACGTGGAAGGCAATGTCCATGCCTCGCTGGACAGGGCGGTCAGCGGTAAGGTGCATATTACCGCTGACTCATGGTCCAGCAGGCATGGACAGGGACGTTACCTAAATTTCACCGCGCATTGGGTGACTCTGCTGGCAGCTGGGAAGGATGCAGGACAAGGTGCAGTAGTGTTGGAGGTTGTTCCGCCACCACGCCTCCAAAATGCCACTACTAATGATTCTGACACAACTCTCTCCTCACCCCCTCCTCTTCTTCCTCCACAGCCTCTTCCTGTGCTTTGTCCTCGGAACCAGCGGTGCTCCGTAGGCGTTCAAGGGGCTACGCAGGTACGCAGGCCAAAAGATGCCATGCAGTGCTTGAGCTGGTGTGCTTGGGGGACAGGAGCCACACTGGGGCACAGGTTCTGTCAGCTCTGCAGGGGCAGGTTCAGAGGTGGTTGACGCCACGCCAACTTAAGGCAGGAATGGTGGTTTGCAACAATGGCACCAACCTCCTCTCCACCCTCTGACAGGGACAACTGACCCATGTGCCCTGTTTGGCTCACGTCCTTAACTTGGTGGTGCAGTGGTTCTTGGACAGGTACCCGGGCTTACAGGATGACCTGAGGCAGGCCAGGAAAGTCTGTGTGCATTTCCGGCGGTCATATAATGCCAGTGCTCGGCTGGCAGACCTCCAAAAGGGATTTAACCTGCCCAAGAACCGCCTAATCTGTGACATGCCCACCAGGTGGAACTCAACGTTGGCCATGCTGCAGCAGCTGCACACACAGCAGAGGGCCATCAATGAATACCTGTGCAACTATGGCACCAGGACAGGGTCAGGGGAGCTTGTTTTTTTTTCCCCACGCCAGTGGGCCATGATCAGGGATGCTTGCACTGTCCTGTCACCATTTGAGGAGGCCACGAGGATGGTGAGCAGTGACAGTGCATGCATCAGTGACACTGTCCCCCTTGTCCACCTGTTGGAGCACACGCTGCATGGAATAATGGACAGGGCACTTGAGGCAGAACAGAGGCAGGAAGAGGACTTCCTTAGCTCTCAAGGCCCCCTTTATCCAGACAGTGTTCCTGCGTGCCCGCCGATCACACAGGAAGAGGACAAGGAGGAGGATTGTGTCAGTATGGAGGTGCAGCCTGGCACCCAGCATCAGCAGCAGTCTTTAAGGGATCAGTCCCAAGAAACACATGGACTTGTACGTGGCTATGAGGAGGTGGCTGCGGATCATGTCATCTTTAGTGACCCAGAGGACTCCGGACCGAATGCCTCAGCAAACCTACGCTGCATGGCCTCCCTGATCCTGCATAGCCTGCAAAAGGATCCTCGTATTCGTGGTATCAAGGAGAAGGACCAATACTGGCTGGCAACCCTCCTTGATCCACGTTACAAGGGTAAGGTTGCGGACCTTATCTTGCCGTCGCAGAGGGAGCAGAGGATGAAACATCTTCAGGAGGCCTTGCAGAAAGCATTGCGTTCGCAGAGACTGGGAGGTTACAAACTCTTGTTACTGGACAACGTGTTGCTGAGGCTTCGGTCAGTCAAAGAAGGAGCGGTGGAGAAGGTGGCCGTCTGACCGATGCGTAGAGACAATTTTTTAGTCCGCAGCCCCAAGGTATGATCGGTTCCAGCAACCATCGCCAGCGTCTGTTTTACATGGTGCAGAAATACCTAGGGGCAAGATCTGACTTGGACACCTTTCCCACCGAAAATCCTCTGGGTTACTGGGTCTTGAGGATGGATCACTGGCCAGAGCTTGCACAGTATGCAATTGAGCTACTGGCCTGTCCTGCATCCAGCGTTCTTTCGGAACGCACATTCAGTGCTGCTGGAGGCTTTGTAACCGATCACAGGGTGCGTCTGCCCACCGACTCGGTCGATCGACTGACCTTCATAAAAATGAATCAGTCTTGGATCACCACCAGCTGCCAAGCACCTGATGCTGATGTAACCGAATATTTTTTTTTTAAATCTCAGATCCCTTCAAAGACTGCCTATGCTGATGCTGAGTGACTATCTTTAGTAATTATCCTCTTCCTCCTCAATGATCATGCTGATAGCTTGTAAGAACATTTTTGGTTCTGGGCGCCACCACCAGTGCCTAAGGCCCAATTTTTCAGCCCCTGTTTAACAGGGGCGTGTAATTACAATTTTTGATGCAATACTTTGCAGCAGGGCTCGTTCCTACGTTTCAACTAAAGTATCTGTGAGGGGTTGCAGTGTTGTGGCACCAGTGCCTAAGGCCCAATTTTTAAGCCCCTGTTCAACAGGGACATGTAATTAGAATTCTTGATCTAATATTTCCCAGCAGGGCCCGTTTCTGCACCCACCAAGATTAACTGTGAGGACTTACAGTGTTGTGCCACCACCACCACCACCAAAGGCCCAATTTTTATGGCCCTGTTCAACAGGGGCATGTAATTACAATTCTTGATTGAATATTTCACAGCAGGGCCCGTTTCTGTGCCCACCAAGAATAACTGTGAGGACTTATAGGGCGTACACACGGTCGTACTTTGTTCGGACGTTCCGACAACAAAATCCTAGGATTTTTTCCGACGGATGTTGGCTCAAACTTGTCTTGCATACACACGGTCACACAAAGTTGTCGGAAAATCCGATCGTTCTGAATGCGGTGACGTTTCATCTCTTTATTTATTCTGAGCAAGCGTGGCACTTTGTCCGTCGGATTTGTGTATACACGATCGGAATTTCCGACAACGGATTTTGTTGTCGGAAAATTTTATCTCCTGCTCTCCAACTTTGTGTGTCGGAAAATCCGATGGAAAATGTTCGATGGAGCCCACACACGGTCGGAATTTCCGACAACACGCTCCGATCGGACATTGTCCATCGGAAAATCCGACCGTGTGTACGGGGCATTACAGTGTTGTGGCACCAGCACCACCACCACCACCAAAGGTCCATTTTTTAAGCCCCTGTTCAACAGGGGCATGTAATTAGAATTCTTGATCTAATATTTCACAGCAGGGCCCGTTCCATCGCCCACCAAGAGTAACTGTGAGGACTTACAGTGTTGTGGCACCAGCACCACCACCACCTTTACCAAAGGCCCAATTTTTCTGGCCCTGTTCAACAGGGGCGTGTAATTACAATTCTTGATCTAATATTTCACAGCAGGGCCCTGTGAGGGCTTACAGTGTTGAGGCCACAACAACACCTAAGGCCCAAATTTCTGCTGAGTATATAGGGCAGGCCCCTACTTTCAAACATCCAACTTACAAACGACTCCTACTTGCAAACGGAAGGAGACAACAGGAAGTGAGATGAAATCTACCCCTAGGAAGGGAAATTCTCTCCTGTAAGAGTCAATATGGGAAAAACGTGTCTCCTCTCCACTGATGCTTTATCACCAATCCTTTTTCACTAAAAATCCAAAATTTTCAAAAAACATTTGTCATTGGGACAAAAAGTGAGGTGAAATCTTCTGAAAAGGAGCACAGACAGCAAAACAAATGTCACAGGGGTGATAACCCTTCCCTATGTTTTCCAAAAAGCTTAAAAACAGATTTTTTTTTTGGCTGGAGCTACACTTTAAAAATGTACCAGTTCAAAATTACAAACAGATTCTACTTAACAAACCTACAGTCCCTGTCTTGTTTGCACCGCCTGTATATTGCTGTTCAGAGTATATAGGGCCTGGGGGCCCCACGCCTTTCCTTTTTTTAATTTGGGTGTGGGGTTCCCCTTAACCACTTGACCACTGGGCACTTAAACCCCCTTCCTAACCAGACCAATTTTCAGCTTTCGGTGCTCTCACACTTTGAATGACAATTACTCAGTCATGCAACACTGCACCCAAATGAATTTTTTGTCCTTTTTTTTTCACACAAATAGAGCTTTCTTTTGGTGGTATTTAATCACCACTGGGTTCTTTATTTTTTGCGCTATAAAAGGAAAAAGACCGAAAATTCTGTAAAAAAAATGCATTTTTCTTCGTTTCTGTTATAAAATTTTGCAAATTAGTAATTTTTTCTTCATATATTTTGGCCAAAATGTATACTGCTGCATATCTGTGGTAAAAATAACCCAAATCGGTGTATATTATTTGGTCTTTGTGAAAGTTATAGAGTCCACAAGCTATGGTGCCAATCTCTGAAAATTGATCACACCTGAAGTACTGACGGCCTATCTCATTTCTTGAGACCTTAACATGCCAGAAAAGTACAAATACCCCCCAAATGACCCCTTTTTGGAAAGAAGACATTCCAAGGTATTTAGAAAGATGCATGATGAGTTTTTTGAAGTTGTCATTTTTTCCCACAATTCTTTGCAAAATCAAGATTTTTTATTTCTTTTTTTTTTTTTCACAAAATTGTCATATTAGCAGGTTATTTCTCACACACCGCATATGCATACCACAAATTACACCCCAAAACACATTCTGCTATTACTCCCGAGTACGGCGATACCACATGTGTGAGTCTTTTACACAGCATGGCCACATACAGAGGCCCAACATGCAGGGGAGCACCTTCAGGCGTTCTGGAGCACCCAGGCCAATTCTGACATTTCTCTCCTACATGTAAAAATCATCATTTATTTGCTAGAAAATTACATAGAACCCCAAAACATTATATATAATTTTTTAGCAAAGACCCTAGAGAATACAATGGCGGTCATTGCAACTTTTAATCTCGCACTGTATTTGCGCAGCAATTTTTCGAACACGTTTTGTTTGAAAAAAAAACAGTTTTGTGCTTTCAAAAAAAACAAAACAGTAAAGTTAGCCCAATGTTTTTACATAATGTGAATAATGAAGTTATGCCGAGTAAATAGATACCTAACATGTCACCCTTCAAAATTGCACACGCTCGTGGAATGGCGCCAAACTTCGCTACTTAAAAATCCCCATAGGAGACGCTTTAAAAATTTTTACTGGTTACATGTTGTGAGTTACAGAGGAGTTCTAGGACCAAAATTATTGCTCTCGCTCTACCGATCGCAGCGATACCTCACATGTGTGGTTTGAACACCATTTTCATATGTGGGCGCAACTTACGTATGCGTTCGCTTCTGACTGCGAGCACACGGGGACACGGGGAATTTTTTTTTTTTTTATTGTTCATTTTACGTTATTTATTTTAGTTTGAGGCTTTTTTCCAAAAAATTAATTTTTTGATCACTTTTATTTCTATTACAAGGAATGTAAACATCCCCTGTAATAGGAATATGGCATGACAGGTCCTCTTTACAGTGAGATATGGGGTCAATAAGACCCCACATCTCACCTCTAGGCTGGGAAGCCTAAAATAAAAAAATAAAAAAAATGTTCCTGGCTTCGATCGTAGCGGTGAGTTGGTAGAAGCACCTGAGGGCGGCGAGAGGGGGGGGCGTCCCCTCTCGCCTCCCGTAAGAATGATCAAGCAGTGGAACAGCCGCTATGATCGTTCTTATGTTGTAGGGAATCGCCGGCTGAAAAAGATGATATCTGAATGATGCCTGTAGCTGCACCCATCATTCAGATATCCCCGCACAAAGTCAAGGACGTCGTATGACGACATACCAAAAATGACACCCCAAAATAGATTCTCCTACTCCTCCTGAGTACGGCGATACCACATGTGTGAGACTTCCACAGCCTGGCCACATACAGAGGCCGAGTACAGCCGAGCATGGCCGAGTATGGCTGAGCATGGCTGAGCATGGCTGAGCATGGCTGGGTATCACGGGGTATGGCGGGGTATGGCGGGGCATCGCGGGGCATGGCGGAGTATGGCGGGGTATTGCAGAGCATGGCGGGGCATGGCGGAGCATGGCGGGGCATGGCGGAGCATGGCGGAGTATTGCACAGGGTTGAACAGGATCATTGCAGAGTATTGCACACGGTTGCACAGGATCATTGCAGAGTATTGCACAGGGTTGCACAGCATCATTGCAGAGTATTGCACAGGCTTGCACAGGATCATTGCAGAGTAGTGCACAGGGTTGCACAGGATCATTGCAGAGTATTGCACAGGGTTGCAGAGTATTGCACAGGATCATTGCAGAGTATTGCACAGGGTTGCAGAGTATTTCACAGGGTTGCAGAGTATTGCACAGGGTTGCACAGGATCATTGCAGAGTATTGCACAGGGTTGCAGAGTATTGCACAGGGTTGCACAGGATCATTGCAGAGTATTGCACAGGGTTGCAGAGTATTTCACAGGGTTGCAGAGTATTGCACAGGGTTGCAGAGTATTGCACAGGGTTGCAGAGTATTGCACAGGGTTATAGGGGGGGATGGCTGAGCATGGAGGGATGGATGTGACTGGACATGTCACTGAGCTGCGCTGTGGGCACTACACATCCAGCCCACAGCGCGGCTCCCATCCAATCTCTCCCCCTCTGTACCGATCGGTACAGAGAGGGGAGGGAGGAACCGGCGTCATGACATGACGCTGGTTTGTTTACATTTGATCGCTCCGTCATTTGACGGAGCGATCACATGGTAAACGGCCGCGATCGGCGGCCATTTACCGGGATCCGTGATGCGCCGGGTCCTCTGGACCCGGCGGTCACGGATGTTCCCGTGTGCGCGCCCCAGGGGGCGCACAGGAGCAGTTTTCTGGAATCCCGTCATATGACGTGATCCCAGAGTTATCCAGCCGCCCTGCAGCCGTCATTTGGCTATAGGGCGGTTGGCAAGTGGTTAATATCCATACAGGACCCAAAGGGCCTGGTAATGAACTGGGGGGTACCCATGCCGTTTGTCTTACTGATTTTCATCCATATTGCCAGGACCCGACATTACATTAAAGCCGCAAGCAGTTTTAAATGACTTTTTTTTTCCTTTAAAAATGACATTTTGTGCAGGGACTGTTCTAAGCACAGCAAACACGCGTCACTTTACAGGCATACTATAGACACCCCCCCCCCCAGGTACGATATTTAAAGGAATATTTCACTTTTTTTTTTTTTTACTTTAAGCATCATTAAAATCACTGCCCCCGTTTTTTTTTTTTGCATTGATACATGTCCCCTGGGGCAGGACTCGGGTCCCCAAACCCTTTTTAGGACAATACCATAAAAATTAGCCTTTAAAATGAGCACTTTTGATTTTGAACGTTCAAGTCCCATAGACATGAATAGGGTTCTAACGTTCGTGCAAATTTTCGGTCCGTTTGCAGGTTCTGGTGCGAACCGAACCGGGGGGTGTTCGGCTCATCCCTAGTTGTGAGCAGCCTAACCTGAGCCAGTGGTCTTTTCAAATGTTTTTTGCCCTCTCGCTATCTTGTTTAAACTCATATCAAAGCACCAGTGCCAATTGGATGCCCTTTTTTTTAATGACAAAATAAAATATTAACAAAATAAAGCATGGAGACATGGATTAATGGATGCGGTTGCTTTGAATGTTAAAAATAAAAATAGTGCTTTCAGTTTGTGGTGCTTTTTTTGCTAGAAAATTACATCAAACTAGAGCTGCACAATTAATCGTTAAAAAATCATGATCTCGATTTAAGCCCCCTGACGATCCCTATTGCAGAGATTTTACCGATTCTTTCATATAATGAGTGGAGAGACTTATCTGCTCACTCAGCTGTCAAAAAGAAAACACCCGGGCAGTCTGCCAAGTTTTTAAAATTAAACATTGTAACTAACTCTTTCTTCTTAGAAAGGGAAACTTCTGTGTGTAAAGAAAAAATCCAGGCAGTCTGCCAAGTTTTTAAACAAGTAAATTCAGGAAGTGTAACCACTTAAAGTCTAAATCTTTTTCTGACACTTGTTTAAGTTAAAATCAATATTTTTTGCTAGAAAATTACTTGGAACCCCCAAACATTATATATATTTTAGCAGAGACCCTAGGGAATAAAATGTCAATTGCTGCAATATTTTATGTCACACTGTATTTGCCCAGCGGTATTTCAAACGCAATTTTTTGGGAAAAAATACACTTCAATGAATAAAAAAAAAACAGTAAAATTAGCCCATTTTTTTTGTTTTAATGTGAAAGATGATGTTACGCCGCGAGAGAATCGGGATCTATCAGAACAGAATGTCCCTTCCTCAGAGACAATTCGTGGGGCATAATCCTATTGTATGATAGAATACAAATAAAAACAATAATAAGTACAAAAAACATAAAAATGACATTTGCAAGTACTACATATACAGCATTAGGTCAGTGTGAACATAAACAAAGGGAAACAACCTACCCAAACATAACAGCATCAGAGCGTCCACGCCAAGGCCACAGTGGCGAAAGTGTCAAACACCCACAGGTCCAGAGGTAAAGGAGTAAAGGAGTACTTGCAAATGTCATTTTTATGTTTTTTGTTTTTTGTACTTATTATTGTTTTTATTTGTATTCTATCATACAATAGGATTATGCCCCACGAATTGTCTCTGACGAAGGGACATTCTGTTTAGTCCCGAAAGGCGTAAGACCTCGTGACAAGACTATAGAATATAGCCTCTATTCCTGCATATCAGTACAGCTTGTATAGCCTCCTACAGAGGACAAGGGGGTCACCTTACCAGCCGTGTTGGACATGGTTGCATTGCAGGTGTAGCACTACCCCACTCATATAGGGTGTAGTGGCAGATGGTACCCCCTGCTGACCGTGACATGCCACGTTTTTTTTTTTGCCATGCCACGGAGCACAACTTCACTTTCATGACAATGTGTATGGGGCTGTCAGGCAATCATTGTTTGGTTTTGATAGGTGTCTGAGGAGAGTCGAACACGTGTTAACCCCTTAGTGCCGACCGTATGCAAATTTGCGTTTGTGGCTTTAAGGGGTTATACCGGGGTGATGCCTGCAGCTGCAAACTAGGTTGAGACTGGAAGGAAGCCAGAAATTGGCTTTGATCGAGTCTCCTATGTAAAACCCTGGAAGCGACGTCACAACATTACTTCCTGTTTACTTGGCTGCCAATGGCTTGGATTTAAAAAAAAAAAAAAATACAGTATTTAGAATTGCCGTTTTTGTCGATCTGAATACTTTTAAGTGCAAAGGAGGTGATTTGGGGTCTTTTAGACCCCCGATACCTCCATAAAGAGTACCTGTCACCACCTATTACTAAGTTTTTTAAAGCGCCCTACCGCGGGGAGCGTGCTCACACAGCAAAGAAAAAGCATGCGTAAGTCACGCCCTGAAAAGTAAGCGGTGTTCAAATCACACATGTGAGGTATCGCCACGATCATCAGAGTGAGAGCAATAATTCTAACATTTTTTTTAAATTCATAAAAGTGTCTTTTTTTCCCAAAAAATTGCGTTTGGAAGATCGCTGCGCAAATAGCGTGTTCCATAAAATATTGCAATGATCGCCATTTTATTCTCTAGGGTCTTTGCTAAAAAATATATATAATGTTTGCAGGTTCTAAGTAATTTTCTAGCAAAAAATATGGATTTTTTGCTACAAATGTCAGAAATAGGCTTAAGCATGAAAGGGTTAAACTTGTTTCAGCAGCCCAGTTTTGCCACATGACAGTGCCCATGTGAAAGGAGCTCTACCCTTTGACTATAATACAAATGACTTTAACCACTTCAGCCTCGGAAGGTTTTATCCCCTTCCTGACCAAAACACTTTTTACAATTTGGCACTGCGTCGATTTAACTGACAATTGCGCGGTCATGCGACGCTGTACCCAAACAAAATTGACGTCCTTTTTTTCCCACTAATAGAGCTTTTTTTGGTGGTATTTGATCACTTCTGCAGTTTTTATTTTTTGCGCTACACACAAAAAAAGAGCGACAATTTTGAAAAAAAAAAACAATATTTTTAACTTTTTGCTATAATAAATATCCCCAAAAATGTTTTTAAAAAACTAATTTCTTCTTCGGTTTAGGCCAATATATATTCTTCCACATAATTTTGGTAAAAAAAAAAATCGCAATAAAGCGTATATTGATTGGTTTGTGCAAAAGTTATAGCGTTCACAAACTATGAGAAAGATTTATGGCATTTTTATTATTTTTTTACTAGTAATGGCGGTGATCTGAGATTTTTAGCGGTATTACGACATTGCGATGGACAGATTGGACACTTTTGACACTATTTTGGGACCATTGTCATTTATACAGCGATCAGTGCTATAAAAATGCAATGATTACAGTGTAAATGACACTGGTAGGGAAGGGGTTAACACTAGGGGGTGATCAAGGGGTTAAATGTGTGTTCCCTCTCTGTGTTCTAACTGTATGGGGA
Organism: Lithobates clamitans; assembly: GCA_037952925.1. Classification (NCBI taxonomy): domain Eukaryota; kingdom Metazoa; phylum Chordata; class Amphibia; order Anura; family Ranidae; genus Lithobates; species Lithobates clamitans. The sequence goes on from JBBGZY010000645.1 coordinate 1,795,006, forward strand.
TGGGAGTGACTAGGAGAGGAGGCATTTTGTTGTTCCTACTTACTAGGAACAAACGATATGTCTCCTCTCCTCTGACAGCACAGGGATGTGTGTGTTTACACATCCCCATGCTGGCGTTTCTGCACGCGATCGTGCGTGGCCGGCGGCGATTGTGACCGCTGGCCACGCGCATCGGGTCCCCCGCTGTGCAGCGGGCACGCACCCTCTGGCAGCTCTTAAAGGAACCCCGTACCCGTACGGGGTTTTGCACAAGTGAGCCATTTTGCCCCCGTAAAGACATGAGCCAGTCGGGAAATGGTTAACCACTTGCCTACCGGGCACTTTTACCCCCTTCCTGCCCAGGTCAATTTTCAGCTTTCAGTGAGTCATTCTTTGAATGACAATTGCGCGATCATACAACACTCTACACATTTTGACATTTTTATCATTTTTTCACACAAATAGAGCTTTCTTTTGGTGGTGTTTCATCACCTCTGGGGTTTTTTTTTTACTAAACAAATAAAGAAAGACCACAATAGGTTGCAATGATGGGCACTGATGAGACGGCACTGATGGACACTGTTGAAGATCCACATATGATGAGGCTGCACTGATGGGCACTGATAGGCGGCGCTGATGGGCACTAATAGGCAGCATTAGGTGCTGATGGGCACTGTTTGGCACTATTTGGCATCACTGATGAGCACTGTTTGGCACTGATTGGCATCACTGATGAGCTATGTTTGGCACTGATAGGCAGCACATATGAGCACTGTTGGGGCTGCACTGATAATCAGGACACTAATGTCACTGATTATCAGAGCAGATGTCCCCTGAATGCTATTCAGTTACCGGCTCTCTCCTCTCTTCACACTGTGACAGCATGAGGAAAGGAATGCCGATAACCAGAAAGTGTATTTACATCGTAATCAGCCGTGATTGGACAGCTGATCACATGGTAAAAAGCCGCTGTGATTGGCTCTTTACCCCAGTCTGTGATTAGCTGTGTCCCAAGGACACAGCGATCGCAAAGCACAGGGGGCGCAATCATGGGAGGATGTCATATGCCGCCCTCCCAGAACTGAACTGTAGCCATCATTTTTCTATAGCGCGGTTCGCAGTTGATTAAACTGTAGCTTTTTTTTGCAGCTACTACAAACATCCGTCTTGTCGGATTTCATCTGAAGGAGACACTTTGGGATTGTTTAACAGGCTGAAGAAGACTGCATTAGGCATACAGGTTTAGTTTCAGTGTTGGCCGGGATGACCAGAAGATCCAAGGACAATACATCAGAACTACTAAGACAGCTAAACAAATTCTTCTATTGCCGCGTACACACGAGCGGACTTTCCGGCAGACTTGGTCCGGCGGACCGGACCCTGTCGGACAATTCGATCGTGTGTGGGCTCCAGTGGACTTTTTTTCCCCAAAAGTCTGACGGACCTACAAAATAAAACATGTTTCAAATCTTTCCGACGGACTCGAGTCCGGTCGAAAAATCCGCTCGTCTGTATGCTAGTCCGACGGACTAAAACCGACGCTAGGGCAGCTATTGGCTACTGGCTATCAACTTCCTTGTTTTAGTCTGGTTGTACGTCATCACGTCATCACGTACGAATCTGTCGGATTTTGGTGTGATCGTGTGTGTCCAAGTCTGTTCGTTTGAAAGTCCAGCGGACCTATGCTGCAAAGTCCATCAGAAAGACTGTCGGACCTAGTCCGTCGAAGTCTGCTTGTGTGTACGAGGCATTACTATACAGCCTACAAATGAGGATGAGTGGATAGCAACAACCAACCTGAAGTCTCCTGTACATGTGAGACCAGCCGTTCTAAGTTGGAAATGTCACAGGGGTATAGGATCAGTGTGAACATCAACCTCTGCAATCCTTATTGATACAGTACCAGATTGTATTATCTTCACATGCACACAGATTTTCTATCAAATTTGCCCCAAGATTCCCCATAATGGGGTCCCTTTCCAGCCCCAGGCCTATAACAGTCATGTTAGTGGCTACAGCTATTGCTGCACTATTGTTAAATGCATTGATTACAAACTGTAGATATAAGCTGTAACAACCTAAAAAATACAGAACACTAAGTGGAATAATGGAACAAAATTACTAAAAAAATCATGTGAGAACGCCCAATTGCAGGCGAAACATGTCACAGTGAAGAGATGGTGAAGAGGATGCATATGGGTCGGAGATGTACACATTGTTTGAATAAATGACATTATTTTTAGATTTAGCAGTAGTGTGACCCTATTTCTTTTTATGTTTGGTGTATGGATATGGGTCAGATTCTTGCAATCATGATTCTCTTTAAATGTTAGCAAGTACTGTATATGGATATACAGTATAAGAATAGTTAAAGTGTGTCTAAAGTCCAGATCTGGTTTTAGTTTTGGATGAAGTGGGGAAGGGTCAGACCCCCTTTTGGATTTTAATTGTTGTTGGTGTCCTCACTCGGAAGATTCACTGTCTCTATTTGTCTTGGTGATCAATATCACCATGTCATACCTACCCCTAGCATAGGTGGTCAGACACTATAGCTCAGTGGGTTGGTTGGTCGGGTCAATCGCAAGACTCGCTTCCTAATTGGCCGGAGGAGAATCAGTGTGACAATAGCGAATATTTATTCACTATTGTCACACAACTGGTTGGGCTGTGCCCCAAGATGCATGGATGGGGGGGGGTGGCACCAGTGCATCCTGTATTATGGGCCACCACTGCTATAGCTGGCTGCTGTGTTCTTCACATTTAGCAGCCCCATTTCCCAAAAGGCAAGCAGGCCTACCGGTACTCGGTTGCCCCCGGTCTTATACACAATGCTATAGTACCTGGCTACTATGCCAGGGCAAGCGCGAACTGAGCACAGCAAACAGGTACTTGTAGTTGGCAGATAGGCAAGTAGTGGTGTGGTCAGAGTGGTCAGTGACAGTCCAGGTTCAGGGCAGGCTGAGTAGTCGATCCAAAATCATCTTTCGGTTGTAGACATTATGCTGAGAAGCAAGTTTCTGTTGTGTTAGTCTGTTAAAATACACAGATAGGATGCATATCTTTCTTCAGCTGGTTGTCTAATCCCGACTTGGCAGATAACTCTTATGCCCCGTACACAGGATCAGATTTTCCAACAACAAATGTTTGATGTGAGCTTGTTGGAGGAAAATCTGACCATGTGTATGCTCCATCGAACATTTGCTGTCGGACTTTCCGCCAACAAATGTTGGCTAGCAGGTTCTCAAATTTTCTGCCAACAAATTTTGTTGTCGGATTTTCCAAACACGTGTACACAAGTCCGTCGCACAAAAGTCCACGCATGCTTGTGTAGCGCTGACAGATTTTTGATCAAGTGCTTATATGTAAATTTAGTGGGTCATATGTTCTGTACATAGTTCAGATTTAATCTACGGCTAAATTAGCCTCTGTTCCAGCATTGGCTGTGTTGCGTGCAGTTTCACACTGACGCCTGTAGGGGTCATTGTCACCATAGGTCGGTGTTGAAAGCAACAAGCTGAAGTGTATTGAGTGCTCTTCTTTCCCAGAGGTAACTCGGCAGAGGTGGTCCACTGCTATGCATTCTGGGAGAGAGTATTTATGGGACAGATGCCATATGCTAAGGGTCAGTTCTACCTTGTGGCCCTCCAGGCCGGAGGGCTGCGTTGCTGCAGCCGTGCAAGTAGGCCCAGAAGCCTGTCTGGGGCCTACTACTACAGAGATGGTTCTGTGCATAGTTGCCAACAGTCCGAATTTTCCCAAGACAATCCCGATTTTGGGACCCTGGTCCCGATCAGAGGCTGTCCTGAATCGGGATTTTTGGGAAAATCGTGAATGTTTGGTTTTTATTTTATTCTCTGAGCAGCTGGCTCCAGCAAAATGGCCGCCGGCGCCGCCGCTAGATCTACCTCCTAGTGTTCAGTGGAGAGAGGAAGGGGGCTCGATCCGTGCAGCCAATGAATTGGCTTCTTTAGCTGCACGGATTGGCCCCTCCCCTCTCCACTGAACACACAGCGCCGGCGGCCAGACACAGCACAAACGTAATCGGCTCGTCAAGAGAGAGGAAATGCCGCTATGGAGGTGGACGGGCAGAACGAGTATCTGTAGCACAGCAACAAAAGAGAAAATGTACAAGTTCCTCCCAGGGGCCGTAGTGCTGCCAGTCAGTCCCACTGTCTGCTCTAATGGACATGTCATGTGCTGGGGGGCGTTATGGGAGGGGAGGGTCTGCACTGATTGAGGGGGATCTGCACTGATGGAGGGGGGTTTGCACTGATGGGATCTGCACTGATGGAGAGGGATTTGCACTGAGGGGATCTGCACTGATGGAGGGGGTTCTGCACTGATGGAGGGGGGTCTGCACTGAGGGGATCTGCACTGATGGAGGGGGGTCTGCACTGATGGAGGGGGATCTGAACTGATGGAGGGGGGTCTGCACTGATGGAGGGGGATCTGCACTGAGGGGGATCTGCACTGAGGGGATCTGCACTGATGGAGGGGGATCTGCACTGAGGGGGTCTGCACTGATGGAGGGGGATCTGAACTGAGGGGGTCTGCACTGATGGAGGGGGATCTGCACTGAGGGGATCTGCACTGATGGAGGGGGATCTGCACTGAGGGGGTCTGCACTGATGGAGGGGGGTCTGCACAGATGGAGGGGGGATCTGCACTGATGAAGGGGGATCTGCACTGATGAAGGGGGATCTGCACTGATGGAGGGGGATCTGCACTGATGAAGGGGGGATCTGCACTGATGGAGGGGGTCTGCACTGAGGGGGTCTGCACTGATAGATGGGGGGACCGCACTGAGAGGGTCTGCACTGATGGAGGGGGGTCTGCACTGAGGGGGTCTATACTGATAGATGGGGGAACCACAATGAGAGGGGTCTGTACTGAGTGGGTCTATACTGATGATGGGGGTCTATACTGAGGGGGGTCTAAACTGATGGAGGGGGTCTGTACTTGGTGGGGGGGTCTGTCCTGAGGGAGGAGGATCTATACTGCTGGAGGGGCGGTCTGTACTTAGTGGGGGGGGTCTTTACTGAGGGAGGGTGGTCTGTACTGAAGGGGGACCATAGTTGGTGGAGGGGGGGTGACACCAATTTTTTTTCGCACCGGGTGACACCAGCTGTAGTGACGCCACTGGCTCTTGTCTCTGCAGCAATTTAACTTTAATGTACAGGGGGGGTAACTATATACAGGAGGGGGAGGGTTAACTATATACAGGAGGGGGGAGGGTTAACTATGTACAGGAGAGGGGAGGGTTAACTACTTACAGGAGGGGGGGTTAACTATGTACAGGAGGGGACTATGTACAGGGAGGTAACTATTCCCAAGGGGCTAATTATGTACAGGGGGTAACTAGGGGGAGAGGGGAAACTATGTACAGGGGGAGGGGGTAACTATGTACAGGGGGGGTAACTATGGCTCTGCCTGGGACACAGATTTAAGGACTGAGGCTGGGAACACCTGGTGTAAAGACTGACTCTGCTGGGGGAACCTGATGCAAGGAGGGACTCTGCCAGGGCACCTGATTCGAGGACAGACTCTGCCGGGGGCACCTGATGCAAGGACGGATTCTGCTGGGGACCCCTGATGCAAGGAAGGACTTTGCTGGTGGCAGGCGACGTGGCTAGTGACACGCTCAGGGATCCCACTGATTCGGCATTATGGTGAGTTGAATGATTTCATTTTATACTACAATAGTAATAGTAGAAATAATGCGCTTCAATCATCCTGACACCATAACAATCATGGTGTCGGGATGATTGAAGCGCTAACACCAGGTGTTGGAGTATCTTTATCTGCTGATTGTTAAACTTTCTAGAATACACATATTTCTATTGTTGTGTAGGATCTGGGGCTGCTGTCCCTTCATTCCTCTCTCCCCCTTTCCCTCTCCATCCCTTATTCATCTCAGACTCTAATCACACTCCTTTGAGCCACACCTATTTAAGCCACGCCCACTATTGCGCGTAAACCACGCCCATCTTTAGCTGCGGCGCGCTCGGTGCACCACAGGTTTTTTTACTAAGCCACGCCTACAAATGCATGCCACGCCCCCTAATTATACGGCTCCGCCTACAACCAAAAAAGTGTCCCACATTTTTTTTTTGCAATGTTGGCAACTATGTTCTGTGCTGTCTCTCCTGCGGGAAGAAGCCAAACAATTGAAAAGACCCAGAGGAGGACCCATCATGGAGAGGACCGTGCGGAAGGCTGGTGTCTCAAGAGGGGCCTGGTGACTCAATTGGAGGATGCATCCTAATCTAATCTACCGCACAGTACTGCCGGGTCGGCTTAAAGGTTCTGGTACTGTGTTGCTGCTCATCTAAAACTACTACGTCCTGTGGCAGAGGATTGTACAGTTATATTGCTCTTCCCAAGTCTGTGGCAGAGACTTTCTTTTTGTTTGTGCTGCGCTCCGGCTGCTAGGTCAGTGAGAGAGACCTATTCGGGTGGGCAAAGATTTAATCTTGGACTGAAGGTGTCACGGAACGTCCCACACTCCGCTTGAGTGATTCCGTTATATACCACTTCCTCCCAGTCTGTATACAGATATCAGATATTCCAACCTCTCTGAGCACAAAACAAGGCGACACTTGCTTGTTGCTAACATGAACTAACTTTATTTAGGATCAAAATTACAAGACTTTATATGCCGTTGGAACCTCCTCTAACAATACAACTGTAACCTAATTAACCTAATTAACATGAGCTAATTAACTAATCCTTTATACAGCCTAGGTGACTGAGACATGACCTATTGCCCAGACTGAGTTAATTATCACAGGACATTTCCTCACAATAGCAGCAGCTCCAATAGGAGTCGTCCCATCTCCTACATTGTATAGAGGACAATGTGATCAGCTCATCCAATTAACATAAACACAGGTAGTTGGAGTTGATGACACCAGCATCTCTTCACAGGATGTGTCCCAACAGAATGAATCAGTCTTATCAGCAGGGGGCTTCTGGAGGAAGCCCCCCTCCCTCTTCAGGGACACAAATCCACAGCAAGGAGTCCCCAACAGAATCAAACAACATACAATATATACATATATACACGACTGAGTCCGATTAGTACAGTTCAGACCGGACCTCCAATTCACCCCACAAAGAGCACCATTCCATTCCAAAATCCAGGGCCCATAATCAAAAGGCAAGAGGCTCGCACCCAGTCCTCTCCAACAGCCTCTGTCCCGGCTAGGTCTGTCACAGAAGGTATATTCGTCCCCGAGATTTCAATTCCTCAGTGATTTAAAGAAAAAGATATTTGAACTTTCCTGCAACTCCTCATCTACCCCTTTCCTGCTACTTCTTCAGGTTATCTCTCATTAAAGCATTGGATAAGTACTAAAGTGACTGGTGCCTACATTGTCAGATACAAAGCTCAACATGGACTCTAAGTTCTGGTATTGGTGAAACTACGGGTAAAGGGGTGACGGTAACAACCCGATATAAATCAGCAGCTCCTTCAGGGGTTAGTGCTACACTCGGAATCAATGCTCACCAAACACAACATTAGCAGAAGGAGCCCAAAGGGGGGCACATATTAAACTTCCTTTATATTGGCTCGCCGTACGTCTAGTACGTCACTTTGTTCGGAATTGTTGGCCAACATTTGTGTGACCGTGTGTATGCAAGACAAGTTTGAGCCAACAACCTGCGAAACAAAAAAATTTTGTTGTCGGAAAGTCCGATCGTGTGTACGATTACTGTTTTGTCTAATATCAAAAAATAGAGTTGTGACCTGTCCACATTATTTCCAGGGAATGCACTGACATGTCTCCATCCCAATTATTGGTACAAAAAAAGTTAGAGGAAAGAGGCGGGACTTTGCGTGAGGCATGTTGGTGGAAATATAAGCTCAATAGTCCATGATGTGATGTAATGTCTAGGGTGAGTCCTTTGCATTATTATTTTCTCAAAGGATTTGCAAGGTACTGATGGTAAAAAAGTTTAATAAAGTTCATCCTAGGACATAGTACAACAATGAATAGTAACATCGTAGGACACAGTTTGACATATATGTCAGGCTAGAGCATATAACAGGTAACAGTTCAGGTGTTCTGATTATGCAAAGAGTTCAAGGAACAAGAGCACATACCATGAGCAGAGCAGGTCAGCTGGGACTTGTAGTTCACCGCTGTAGATGTAGGTCGATGTTTGCTGGACCTTGTAGTTCACCACTGCAGATGAGGATAGATGGTGTCTGGTGTTGTAGTTCACCGCTGCAGGTGAGGATAGATGTCTGGTGCTTGTAGTTCACCACTGCAGATGAAGTTACTAGTGGAATCAGGCAAACGTAGTCTAGGCAAGCTGGGTCATACACAGGAAGATCAGAGTCCAAACGGTACCGAATCAGAAGCAAGCAAACAGGGTCAAACGAGCCGGGTCATACACGAAATACACAGAGCAGATATCAACTGGATCAAACACAAGGTAAACTCTAACACGAGCAATGAATGAATGCTGTTGCAAGTTATTTAAAGGTCACCTGGCCAATCATTGTTGTTTCCCAGGTAAAGGCTGTGTCAGGTGAGTTGTGCTGGGTCCTAAAGGGATCCTAGTACTGACAGTACCCCCCCTTTCTCGAGGGGTTGCTCCTGCACCCCCAGTCTAACTTGGATAACGAAGATGGAACTTCTTCTTAAGTCGGTCAGCATGAAGATCACGAGCTGGGACCCAAGATCGATCCTCTGGGCCGAAACCTTTCCAATGAATGAGATACTGTAAGGAATTGCACACTCGTCTGGAATCAAGAATAAATGCCACTTCATATTCCTGACTGTCCAACACATCCACAGGTTCTGGTTCATTTATTTGGAGGCTGGAATGAACAGGTTTCAACAATGAAACATGAAAGACATTTGGAATGCGCATGGATGGGGGGAGTTTTAATCTATAGGATACAGGATTAACAATCTCCGAAATTTCATAGGGCCCGATGAATTTTGGGCCAAGTTTTTTAGATGGAACATGCAGGGACAGATTCCTAGATGATAGCCACACTTTGTCACCAACTTTATATCCTGGTGCCTTTGAGCGCCTCTTGTCCGCCATTTTCTTAAAAGCCTGCACAGAGCGAGAAATAGCATGATTGACATCGGACCAGATTTTGGAGAAATTTTCAATTGTGGTGTTGGCATCTGGCACATCAGAGGGTGGAAGATCAAAGAAGCACACACGAGGATGCAACCCGTAAACACAGAAGAAGGGAGAGGTCCCTGTAGATGTGCTGGCACAATTATTAAAGGCAAACTCTGCCCATGGCAGGACGTTGACCCACTCCACCTCATCATTGGCCATCAGACAACGTACCATCTTCTCTAGAGTCTGATTAGTCCTTTCTGTTTGGCCGTTTGTCTCAGGATGATATGCTGAAGAATATGATAACTTAATCCCTAGCTGAGAGCAAAGGGCCTTCCAAAACTGGGCTATAAACTGAGAGCCACGGTCTGAGACAATGTTGATTGGTGCCCCATGGAGCCCGAAAACATGTTTAATGAATAAAGATGCAAGTTCTTTAGCAGATGGAAGTTTCGGAAGCGGAACAAAGTGGGCCATTTTACTGAACCTGTCTACCACCACCCAGATCGTGGAACATCCCTGGGACGGAGGCAAGTCAGTGATAAAGTCCATAGATAAATGGGTCCAGGGACAGGTAGGTATTGGTAGAGGACGTAGGAGACCGGGCGGCTTAGAGGTACTGCTTTTGCTTCTGGCACAAACTTCACAGGCCTGGACGAAGGCTAACACATCCTGCCTGATCGATGGCCACCAGAGGTTGCAAGAGATAATCTCAAAAGTTTGTCTAAACCCCGGATGTGCTGCAGGTTTTGATGCATGTACCTGTTGCAATACCTGCAAACGAAGAGCCAGGGGCACAAAAAGCATACCGGAGGGAGTGGAGGGAGGGGCTTCAGCCTGTGCAGGTAACAAGGCCTCAGAGATGTCAGTCTGGGTGAAAGCCAAAATCCTATCCTCAGCGATAATGGGTTGTGGAGGAAGCGGAGGAGGAGACTCTGAAAGAAAGCTGCGAGACAAGGCGTCAGCCTTAATGTTTCTTGGTCCTGGTAAATATGAAATTGTGAAGTCAAATCTGGAGAAGAACAATGACCACCTGGCTTGACGTGAGTTCAGTCTTTTAGCAGAACGGATGTATTCAAGGTTTTTGTGGTCAGTCAGAACTATGAATGGATAGCGAGCTCCCTCCAGCCAATGTCTCCATTCCTCCAAAGCGAGCTTTATGGCTAGAAGTTCTCTGTTGCCTATATCATAATTGCGCTCTGCTGGGGAATATTTCCGAGACAAGAAGGCACAGGGGTGGATGGCAGCATTTACAGGATCCTTTTGTGACAAAAGCGCCCCCACCCCTACTTCAGATGCATCTACCTCCACAATAAAAGGTAGCTCAGGAACAGGATGGCGTAGGATTGGTGCAGAGGTAAAGGCTTTCTTTAACTGAATGAAGGCTGCCTGGGCTTCAGTAGTCCATTTAAAGGTAGTTGGAGTCTTCCTGGTGAGAGAGGTGATGGGATGTGCAATGGTGGCAAAGTTCTTAATGAATTTTCGATAGAAATTTGCAAAGCCCAGGAAGCGCTGAACTGCCTTTAGGTCTGAAGGTGGTGCCCAGTCTAAAATGGCTTGAATCTTGGCTGGATCCATGGTGAGGCCTGTGTCAGAAATTAGGTAGCCTAGGAAAGGTACTTGTTTAACATGGAATGAACATTTCTCAGGCTTTACAAAAAGGGAGTGAGTCTTTAATCGGGCCAATACTGAGCAGACATGTTTCTGATGTGTTTCAAGATTGGGAGAATATATCAAAATGTCGTCTAAATATACAAGCATGAAGCGACCCAACATGTCACGGAAAATGTCATTCATAAAGTTCTGAAAGACAGCTGGTGCATTTCTGAGACCGAAAGGCATGACAAGACATTCGTAATGACCATCCTTGGTGTTAAAGGCTGTCTTCCACTCGTCGCCTGCACGTATGCGCACCAGATTATAGGCTCCCCTTAAGTAAAGTTTGGAGAAGATTTTGGCTCCCTGGATTTGAGAGAACAATTCTGTGATGAGAGGAAGAGGATACCGATTGGGAACAGTTATTTTATTTAGACCTCTGTAATCAACACAAAGTCTCAGTCCCCCATCCTTCTTTGGGACAAAGAAGCATCCTGCTCCTGCGGGAGAAGTGGAGGGACGGATGAAACCCTTAGCTAGGTTTTCCTGGATGTATTCTTGCAAGGCAAGATTCTCTGGCTCAGACAGTGGAAAGACTCTCCCTCGAGGAGGTGTAGTGTCAGGCAAGAGGTCAATGGGACAATCATAACTGCGATGAGGTGGTAAAGTGTCAGCAATCCCTTTAGAAAACACATCCCAAAAGTCCTTATAACAAAGTGGAATCTGTTCCATTCCCACTTGACAGGTAGCCAGTCGAACAGGGTGCTGGATGCAGTTCTTCTTAAACTGATTGGACCAAGTCAGAATATTTCCTGTTCGCCAGTCAATTACAGGATTGTGCTTCTGAAGCCAAGGAAGGCCTAGGATCAAAGGAGTGGATGGAGAGTCAATGACAAGACATGAAATCTTCTCCCAATGCAAAGCCCCCAATTGTAACTGGAAAGGATTGGTGGCTTGGAGCACTAGATCTTGTGAGAGAGGCCGATTATCCACGGAAATCAGGCGGACTGGGCAATCTAGAGCATGAGTTTCCAAGGACAAAGAGGTAATCAGAGTCTTATCAATAAAATTCTCAGCGGCTCCAGAATCTACCAAGGCCAGCAGTTCATGAGCCCCTGTCCCAAAGTGAATGACAGCGGGTAAAAGAATACGCTTGTCCCCCTGGGGAGATGAGAGCAGACCTAAGGTAACCTCCCCGCAATTACCTAGGTCCTGGAGTTTCCCGGACGGGTAGGGCACGAACGGAGCATATGACCCTTGAGGCCACAATACAAGCAGAGTCCCATGTTACGCCGGTGCGTGTGTTCCTGGGCAGATAACCGGGTGGAGCCTAACTGCATAGGTACTTCCTCAGATTTGGCATTGGAGGTGGATAAGTCAGGCGGCAAGGGAGGTATATAGTTTGCCACAGCTGTAGTTTGTTCTCGTCTCCTCTCTCGCTGGCGGCGGTCAATTCTAATGGCTAGACTCATAGCCTCCTCCAGTGAGGCTGGGTAGGAAAAATTGACCAGAGCATCCTTAATTGCATCTGAAAGGCCCATTCTAAACTGGCTGCGGAGTGCTGCATCATTCCAGCCAGATTCCGGGGCCCACCTGCGAAACTCTGAGCAATACATTTCAGCTGTGGTAGTTCCTTGCTTTAAGTTACGCAGGGTTGATTCTGCAGTAGCAGCACGATCTGGATCATCATAAAGCAACCCTAGGGCTTCAAAGAAGGCATCTACTGTTAGCAAGGCTGGGTGGTTTGGTTCCAGGGTAAAGGCCCAAGCCTGGGGGTCACCCTGTAGTAGAGAAATAATGATTTGAACCCTCTGAGTTTCAGGGCCAGACGAGGATGGCCTTAACTTGAAATATAATTTGCAACTGTTTTTAAAGTTGCAAAACCCTTTACGGTCACCAGAAAACCGGTCAGGCAAAGGAATTTTTGGTTCAGATGGAGTTTTTGTAGCAGTGATAATAGAAGGAGATTGCACCTTGGTGAGCTCTGTGGCCATTTCCTGAACTTGATGGGATAAGCGGCAAAGTTCCTGTGCAAACAACTGAGCCTGCTCAGGATCCATGATAGGTTTCCTTTATTATGTATGGCTCGTGTTAATGTCAGGCTAGAGCATATAACAGGTAACAGTTCAGGTGTTCTGATTATGCAAAGAGTTCAAGGAACAAGAGCACATACCATGAGCAAAGCAGGTCAGCTGGGACTTGTAGTTCACCGCTGTAGATGTAGGTCGATGTTTGCTGGACCTTGTAGTTCACCACTGCAGATGAGGATAGATGGTGTCTGGTGTTGTAGTTCACCGCTGCAGGTGAGGATAGATGTCTGGTGCTTGCAGTTCACCGCTGCAGATGAAGTTACTAGTGGAATCAGGCAAACGTAGTCTAGGCAAGCTGGGTCATACACAGGAAGATCAGAGTCCAAACGGTACCGAATCAGAAGCAAGCAAACAGGGTCAAACGAGCCGGGTCATACACGAAATACACAGAGCAGATATCAACTGGATCAAACACAAGGTAAACTCTAACACGAGCAATGAATGAATGCTGTTGCAAGTTATTTAAAGGTCACCTGGCCAATCATTGTTGTTTCCCAGGTAAAGGCTGTGTCAGGTGAGTTGTGCTGGGTCCTAAAGGGATCCTAGTACTGACAATATATAGACAGTCTAGTAAAAAGCATAATTCAAACAGAAATTGTACAGTTACAGAAAAGAATACATGGTAAATAAATTAATATGTGCATCCATAGTTGGTAACTCAACGCGTTTCTTGGCTTTCAACCAATCATCAGGAGTCAGATGCAATTTGACTACATATAGGACAATAAAACATCTATTAGTATACGGACAAGTATATAGAGAGAGGGTACAGAGAGAATCTAAACTTCAATGGTACTCACAAACAATGCATTGGTCGGTAACAACCAATGTACTGGGATGCAACAGTGGTCTGGGTTAGCAAAGTCTCCCCCGGGGTTAAGGCAGAGAGCACGCTCCCAAGCCCAACAGTCACAGCCGCCAAATCGACCAGAGCACCCCAAAGGACCGCCAGGTAGGGGCAAACAGCGAGGCCACATAGCGCTGGAAAAACTGTGGGGAAGAATGAGAAATGATTGAGTGTGTGTGTATGTGAAAAGGTTAATGGCTTGGGCCACGACTGCACGTCAAAAAGTGAATGAGTGTGTGTGTTAGAAGAAAACATAAAAAGTGATAGGGTGTGTTGAAAAATAAAATGTGTGTGCGGCATGGAGACCAAACACAGCACCCATGACCCTTGATGACGTCACATGTCCCGCATTGGATCAGCATTCTGTCTATCAAAGGCACCGGGCCAAAAGGTGGAGCTATGTGACGTGAGCCCCGGGAACACTGGAAGTTCTAATGAAAGCCATTACATCGGGCAATTCAGCTCTCTGCTGATACGGACAGCTCGCCTCTTCCTTCCCTCTCTCTTCCCCTGGCTGGGAGACTGTGCCGGCGGTACTCTTATCCTCACTGGGTCCCACTCGGCTGCGGGCCCCATAGCGCCCGCATGGGTCGCTATGGTGGTAGTTACGCCCCTGACTGTCCCTGATTTGGAGCAATGTCCCTCTGTCCCTCGTTCCCCCACATTTGTCCCTCATTTTGGTCTGATCTATATAGTTGTATATAAAATTCACTTTTTATCTTTCAAAAAGTGTTTCCCAGTGCTAAACCTTTCATCCAATTTCTAAATTGCTGTATTTGTACATCTTAAAAGCCAATATAAAGGAATAGTAGTGGTTAAAAAAATGCCCTTGTGGATTTAATTAACCTTTTTTTTGCTTAATTCTCCTTTAAGGGGGTGTGGCAGGGGGCGTGTCCTATGCCTACATACATTTGCCAGTAGGTGTACCTCATTCCCATCTCAAAATGTTGGGAGGTATGCCATCATAGAGCGGAACTGGGCGTGACTGTGAGCGGAGCCGAAAGAAGCCGAGTACACTCGGCTATGTGTATCTAGGCGGCGATTGCTCTGCTCCGCCCAGTCCCTGCAATCTCGGCGGTACTCGCTCCGCTCCTCCCAGTCCCTGCGATCTCGGCGGCGCCAATTTTAAATCCATCCAGTAACACTGACAAGGCTGCAATGGACACTAGTGCAAAGCTGCACTGGGGCAAGGCTGCACTGACAAGGCTGCAATAGACACTGGGGCAAGGTTGCACTGACAAGGCTGCACTGACAAGGCTGCAATGACAAGGCTGCAATGACACTGATAAGGCTGCATTGATGGGCATTTAAATGTAAGTTTTTTTTCCTTAAACTTCCCTCCTAAAAGTTTTTTCCCTTAAAATTCCCTCCTAAACTTGGGGTGCGTGTTATACGCCGGCTCGTGTTATACAGCGATAAATACGGTATATATTTAAGCTTTTTGTATTCTTCACAGGTACCAGGAAGCAATAAAAGGAGGACGTCAGATGTATTAAGCAGATCTTGAATTTCAGTGCAAAATCTTCTTTAAAGTGGTTGTGAACCCGATTCATGAAATTTGAGCTGGACACATCTATCTGTAGTGTTTACTTATCTCTCTCCAAAGCACTAAGTCCCATGTCTTTCTGCTGCTCCGTTCTACAGTTATCAGCCTGATAACTTCTGACAAGTTCTCCGACACACGAGATAACAGCAGCTGGAAATTTGTGTTGGGGAGGGAACTTAGAGACAGATGAACAGAGAGCTTGTCTATTCACAGTACAGCTCTCCATGTTCCTTCCTTCCTCTGCCAATGTGGAGGGAGGGGGTGTGCCTTTCCTCCAATCAGCTCACACACAGTGTAAGCCCAGACTCCAAACTCAATGTGCACTTTCTACATAATATATAGAGCTGAAGACAGCAGATATACATGTAAAACATATGTAGGAAGATTTGATTAATCTCTGTGTATTATCCGAGGCTGTACACTTCACTGGGTATAAGTGAGGGCTTATATTCACTTTAATTAGGAGGTTAAATATTATTTCATCTTGGGTATCAAAATGCTTGCGCGCTGCTATACGTGACAATAATTGATTAATTAGTGAGCCGAACAGCTGCTACCAATAAATAGTGAACTCCCACACTAACTGCAAAACTGAATAAAGGTATAAATGGTGCGCTTGTTCAAAAACCTACCATTGCTGTAAAAATAAGCACAGTGACCAATCAAACATATGTAATCATCAAACTGCAAATAATAAAAAAACATATATAATGTGACTGTTGAAGGAAAACGTCCAAAGTGCAGAAAAATTGATTAAATAAAGTCCATAATGTGATATCCAACATAACCGGTGAAGTCACGTGACCAGTGACGCAACACGTAGGCTGGAGCCTGTGCCATCACTTCCCTGTGTCTACAGTGTGTGGAAGTGCGGTGAGCAGGCGATCTGTTCCTTGCTTTTATGGTCAACTCGGATGGTGTTTTACTGTAATGTAGGCATTTATTAATTAAATGTACTACTTATTGGCTATACTGCGCTACTGTGTTTTTTATGCTCTCTCTGAGTATCTGCTGACCGAGAATTGTGGATTAGGAGTATCAAACCAGATGTTGTGGTTTTGTAGTGTGGTGCCCAGCAGTCATCCTCTTGGATAATCAAAGCTTTGTTTGACCTTTATGGTCAGCCCTGGAGGTGAGCGGCCATTTCATCCATTGGTGGTGATGGATGCAATATACTTTTTCTCTTCACTGGATTTGCTTTGGAATTTAATCTTCTTCACCGGTTATTTTGGATATCACATTATGGACTTTATTTAATAAATTTTTCTGCATAAATATCTGCCTACATTACAGTAAAATACCATCCGAGTTGACTATAAAAACAAAGGAACAGATCGCCTCCTCACCGCACTTCCACACACTGTAGATACAGGGAAGTGATGTCACAGGCTCCACCCGACGTGTTGCATCACTGGTCACGTGACTTCACCGGTTATGTTGGATATCACTGTATGGACTTTATTTAAGAAATTTTTCTGCACTTTGGACGTTTTCCTTCAACGGTCACATTATATTTGTTTTTTTTAATATTTGCAGTTTGATGATTATTTATGTTTGATCACTGTGCTTATTTTTACACCAATGGTAGGTTTTTGAACAAGCGCACCATTTATACCTTTATTCATTATTTCATCTTGCAGCTGGGGTAGAGGACTGGAAATAATTCATAGTTTTTTCAGCAAGCTCTAAGAAGAAGCAGCAGAGTATGAAATTCCCCATAATAACAAATCAAATCTGGATTTCTGTACCTGAAACGTTCATGCTGATCTCTCTATCCATTGGGAAAGAACTGTAATTGACTGAACATTTGTAGATTCCACCGTCTGATAGCAATGTATTCGATATGATTAAATCAGCAATTCCATTTAATGCTCGATCCCCATCCAATGAAAATCTGGGATTAGTTGATGTCACGGTCTTATTATAACTTAGAATAAGTTTTCCTTCTAAATACCAAAAAACTGTAAAATATCTGGGATCTGCAGGAAGATTATCTGCTGTGAAGTTGCAGGGAATGTGGGCAATGGATCCAACTCTGGCTTTATATGTAGAAGGTCCCGTCATCTGTAGAGCACCACCTGCATAAGATAGAAATCAATCAAGCTTACATGTACAGTATACTTACAGTAAGGTAAACTTATGCAACCTAAAGCAGGCCTTCAGTCATTTTTTCATTTTTCCATCTATTAAATCTTCTGCCCTGCCCTTGTTGTTTTAACTTTGAATAGTAAAAATGTTTTTTTTTTCCTGCCAGTAAATGCCTTATACAGCCCACTTATGACATAATGCAAAGCTCGCTCTTTCACTCTTGTGAGAGTTGGCCAGGAAGGGAGGAGGGATGAGTCATCAGAGGGCCAATGAGAGCTGCAGAGCTGGAGGTATGCCCTCACCCAATGCTGGCTCCTGCTGAACGACAGCTCTGCTGCCTCCCGCCGCTAAATAAACTATGGGGCGGCGCCACCTGATGACGTCACTGGATGACCCCGTCCCCTTGTGACATAATTGATGTTGGATCTTTATTTTTTTAATAAAGTACTTGTCAAAAACGGGCTCCTGTCTTTATTTACACTACTCTTTTATTGTTCTATGTACTCCTACTCATTCATATGGGGGAGGCAGAATCTGGGGGCCCTCTTGTTAAAGGGGGTGCCCAGATTCCGATAAGCCTGTCTGCAGAAACCCAAAACCACCGGCCTGGGTTGTGGGGAGGAGGCTCTTGTGGGGACAAGGTGGTTTGGGAGGTGAACCCCCTCCACAAAGCACCCCCCATGTTGAGGCCATGTGGCCTGGTATGGTTCGGGGAGGCAGCTTGCTTATCCCCCCTCCTTCCCTTTTCAAATATTTTTATTAAGATATTTTTCACATAAAAACATTAACATACATAAAATACAAATAAAAACATAACATAAACATGGATCCATCTCAAAATCTCAAAGTACATTCTAGAATATTAAGGTGTCTTCCGCCATCTCTCCCCCCTCCCATCACCCCCCATCCCAAAGGGGAGGAAAAAAAAAGGAAAAAAAAGGGGGGGACCTCAAACCTTTATAATGTTTCCCTTTTCCCTTCCTTTCTCCATTTTAGTAACCCCCTCCCAATTTCCCCATTCTCTCATTCCTTATCATATTGTCCTTAATCCCATACTGTGCTTATGTACCCCCTAACTAAGGTATTAAATTCTCTTAGTGACCTCCTCCTTATGCACGTGATACTGTGTCTTTTCCCTATGCTTTTTCTATCTATTTATGAAGAGGAGAGACTCTCAACTATCGTTTAAATTCTTAGTGATATACATACTCTGTGAAAGAAAAGAAAACACACTGTTTTACTTGTGTAATAAATCCAAACCTCTATCTATTGTTAAATTCTCTAAGTGACTTCCTACTTATATATGTGAATAGGAAAAAAAAAAAGGGGGGTGGGGTGAATGGAAGGAGGAGCAGCGGAACCCCTAGTTACTACTCATAAAATACACGTAAGACTGAGTTTGTCTAAATTACAGCCAACTCTTCCAGATATTCGCATAGGAATGGTGTAATTGCTTCTCTATATTTCTTCCTTGGTATCCCCGTTACATGAAACAGGCATTGCCAAGGGTCAAACTTTCCCGCTGATCTTCTTTATCCAATCTAGTGCCACCATATATGTGCATGTGTTCCAACCCCCCTCCCCCCCCTCCCCGCATTCCCTCAAAAATAGAGGAGGTAGGTCGGGGTTAATTTTATGCAACTTTTTTGGAACATAATACCACTTAGTTAATCATTTATAATTTATTTCCTTCATCCTTGTGTCTATTGAAGACGAGTCAACATAATCAAATACTTTACTTCTCATTATTTCAGGCACTAGCTCATTGAGTTCTAGTTCCTAGCTCTCCAAAAGACACATGGACTTCATATTTGGGGGAGTCATCAACAACCTATATACATTGGAAATCCCCTGTCTATTTATTCCCCCTTGATTAACTAGTCTTTCCCATGGGTTAAGCCCGCTGACTGCACAAAGGGGCTTTGGAAGAGATTCTACAAAATGTTGAAGTTGTCTATATCTCCATACATCCCATGGCGTTTCACCGTATTTTTCTCGTAATTCCGATAGTGAACAGAGGACATTTTATTTCAAAACATCTCTTAGCCTCAAATGGTCCAAAGAGGTCCATTTTTAATACCATTTATTTTCCTTACCTTCCTTATTCATATGTAAAGCGCTGCGTAAATTGACGGCGCTATATAAGTACCTGAAATAAAATAAAATAAATTACCTGTCAGGGGCATCAGAGGGCTATTATATTGCCAAGATCTACTTTGGAGAAGCTTATCCCATATAAGCCACAGGGATGTTTATCGGGAGACACTGAAAGATATACAGAGCTTTCGGAAGAGTCATCATTTTAATTACGCTTATCCTGCCAAACCATGACAATCTATGTGTAGGGTATCCTTTCATAGTTACATAGATACATAGTAGGTGAGGTTGAAAAAAGTCCATCAAGTCCAACCTATGTGTGATTATGTGTCAGTATTACATTGTATATCCCTGTATGTTGCGGTCATTCAGGTCCTTATCTAATAGTTTCTTGAAGCTATCGATGCTCCCCGCTGAGACCACTGTCTGTGGAAGGGAATTCCACATGCTTGCCGCTCTTACAGTAAAGAACCCTCTACATAGTTTAAGGTTAAACCTCTTTTCTTCTAATTTTAATGAGTGGCCACGAGTCTTGTTAAACTCTCTTCTGCGAAAAAGTTTTATTCCTATTGTGGGGTCACCAGTACGGTATTTGTATATTGAAATCATATCCCCTCTCAAGCGTCTTTTCTCCACAGAGAATAAGTTCAGTGCTCGCAACCTTTCCTCATAATTAAGATCCTCCAGACCCTTTATTAGTTTTGTTGCCCTTCTTTGTACTCGCTCCATTTCCAGTACATCCTTCCTGAGAACTGGTGTCCAGAATTGGACAGCATACTCTAGGTGCGGCCGGACCAGAGTCTTGTAGAGTGGGAGAATTATCGTTTTACCTCTGGAGTTGATCCCCTTTTTAATGCATGCCAATATTCTGTTTGCTTTGTTAGCAGCAGCTTGGCATTGCATGCCGTTGCTGAGCCTATCATCTACTAGGACCCCCAGGTCCTTTTCCATCCTAGATTCAAATCTTGTTTGATTTTATTGAGTAGGAGCATATAATTATTCTGATATAAATCCATTGTTGATATTGACAGAAACATTCCCAGGATTTTCAATCCCCTCTTCCTCCACTCAAAGGGATATAGAATTCTGAGATCCCTACCTTCATCGGATTAAATTGAGATATCCAATATCTTGGTTTTCTCCATATTTATCTTGAGGTTTGATACAACCCAGTACTTACTCAGTTCTATCAAAAACTCCGGGAGTGTTTGTGTAGGGTTCGTTATGTACAACATAACATCGTCTGCAAACACAGATATCTACGTTCTTGTCCCGCAACTTCTATACCTTTAACTTTATAATTAGCACTTATAGAGGCTAAAAGGGGTTCCAGAGAAAACACAAAGAGTAAGGGTGAGAGTGGGCAACCCTGTCGTGTACCATTAAAGAACCGAAAGGTCTCAGATAAAGTTCCATTTACTTCAATTTTAGCCGTAGGGTTCGAGTATAGAGCCTCAATCCACCTCATCATTCGCAGTCCCATACCAAATCTATGTAGTGTCTGTAACATAAAGTCCCAATCTTATCTATCAAAAGCCTTTTCAGAATCTATTGACAGAAAAAGAGCAGGTTTCTTTCCCTTTTTTGCAACATGCATCAATAAAATTGTTCATAATATATTATCTCTTGCCTCCTTCCCGGGGACAAAACCTGCTTGATCTTTCTCGATCAAATAGAGCAAAAGAAAGCGATAGCTGCAATAACTATTAGATATGCAAAGTAGTATATATAGAAATCTGTTTATTCGTATATAAGTGTTTATATGGAAGATGATGAAAAATAGATATGGATTAATTGGCATTTGCTGTTTAAATAGTTAGACTGTTATCTAGGTTATTTTTTAAAATTTCCTCATATGCATCCTCAGATGCACAGTTCACATTTATACATAACAGTCCATATAATAAGTATGATGGGTATTTGCAAGAAGCGAGCAAAAAATATAAGCGACAGCTGGCAAGCAGGAGAAAACAGGTCTGAAATGCAGGTATAGACTCAGGCCTCTACCAATATGAGTTTTCTATATGTTTGTATAGGCTTTGGAAAACAGTCCACAAAGTCCATAAAGTAATCTTTGCAGACAGTCTTTGCAAGCAGGATGAGGCAGGACAAAGCAATAGCTGCAGTGTCCACACATAAAGTCCTCCAATTTTTTCAAGGACAATATAGGACGGATAAGCTCTATAACCTATAACTCATAATTTGCTCTAAGATTTACTTATTTTAAGCAGTTTTTTTTTTTTTTTAAGTCAGTCATTCCTACTCGGTCTTCAGTCCTCCTCCTGTCGGCACTGCTAACGGATCCCCACTATAGACTTTTCTCCCTCCTCGGACACCTCCGAACATCCGCAGTGAGTCTTTCAATCCTCAAAAGGCTTCTGTAGGACCAACTGTCCCACTACACTGCATCCGACCGGCTCCACTGCTGTCTGACGTGACACCCTCTGCTCCGCCGCCTCCCTAGCCTCTCTCACAGGCAGGGTAGGGGGCTACATCCACCCGCTCCCTCAGGCATCACCCTGGCTTTCTTCCAACGCTGGCTCCGGTTTTGACCAACAGTCTAAAGAGGAGGGGAAGTACAGCCAGAGACCTATCAGAGCGGGTAACAAGTCTCAATCTCAGTCTTTCGATGTCAATTCAGCACAGCTTCACTTCTTTCTATTCCAGGCAGCATACGTAGGGGTTTTGTCAAATCGGCAACATAAGCCGGCTTAAGTAAGATGTAGTGGAGCTTTCAGACAGCCTCATACTCGCTCTGGGTAATGCATGGAGCCTCACAGCAAGTTCCTACGTGACGCCATCTTTTAGATCTGCCCCCCCACTTCTCTTCCAGTCCTCATCCCCCCTCCTTCCCTGACATGTCGGGCCGCTTGCATGGATAAGGGTCTGGTATGTATTTTGGGAGGACCCCCACACCATTTTTTTTTTAATTTTGGCGTGGGGTTCCCCTCAAAATCCATAGCAGACCTAAGGGCCTGGTATAGGGGCCCCCCACGCTGTTTTTTTCTCAAGTTTTAATTGCCGGCAATTTTTTTGTTTACATTCAGACTTTAGCTGGAAACCACACTGACAGCTAATGAGTCACCTGTTAAGAATGCGGCGGATGGCTTGTCGGCCCACTCCTTAACAACCAGTTATTCACTGGTTGTTAAGGACACTGGCGACTAAGAAAGAAAAAAAAGCTGGAAACTGGTGCTTAGCAGCGGTTAGCAGCATTTAGGAGCTTGTAGGCAGGGCTGGCGCTACCAATAGGCAAATAAGGCAGCCGCCTAAGTCACACTAGGGCACAGCCGGGTTTCCCTACTCTCCGTCTCTATGCTATGTACATTTTGGTGCTGTGTATAAATAGCTTTATAATAAATGTAATAATCTCTGGTGGGCGCTGCTGATTGGGATGAAGCATGCTCATCAAGGGGGATGCAGGGGATGCCACTGCTGCATGTAACTCAGGTAGGCAGCAGCCGCTTCGTAGGCGCAGCACTGACATGTCCCGATGGAACGGAAGCAAACATCCCCTGCGCACCTGGCGCCTCTATCAGTGACCTGTCTCTCCCTGGTGATCATCCCAGTCAGTACAGCCAGCTCTGCCCATACATCCAGTGATTCCAGTAACCCAGCCCCCTGTATCACCACTGTGCTCCTCCCGGCCTATCCAGTACAGCAGCAGAGTGCTGTAGCCTATAGGAGTAGTGGGCGCTCTGGGGTCAGTGCCTGGTGACAGCTGGAGGCAGGGTTTGTTCCTGGCAGGGTCCTCGGATGCAGCAGAGCCCCAGAAATTGAACACTGATGTATATATACTGTATGGTGTCTGATCAGTCCTCACATGTGTGATGTCATCATACCGAGTGCATGACCTTCTCTCCCCCCCTCTTCTGCTCTTCCCCCCTCTTCCTCTCCCCCACCTTTTCCTCCCCCCTCCTCCCCCTCTTCCTCTAACCATCTTCCTCAATCTTCCTCTCCCCTCCTTCCCCTCTTCCCTCCTCCTTCATCCCCCCTCCTTAACCCTGCACTCTGTACACAGTGCACCCCGCAACCCTGCACTCTGTACTCAGTGCACGCCGCAACCCTGCACAATGTACGCAGTGCACCCTGCAACCCTGCACTCTGTACATAGCACAACTCTACACTCTGTAAGCAGCGCACCCTGCAACTCTGCACTCTGTACATAGCGCACCCCTCAACCCTGCACTCTGTACACAGTGCACCCCTTAACCCTGCACTCTGTGCACAGCGCACCCCGTGACCCTGCATTTAGTGCCTAGTGCACTCTGCAACCCTGCATTCAGTGCGTAGCGCACCCTGTAACCCTACACTCAGTATGTAGTGCACCCCGCAACCCTGCCCTCTTTGTATAGTAAAAGAACACTGTGTGCATTACACACTCCTGACTCCTGCAACCTCCACCGTATACATGGGCAGGGCAAAGGGGGTGGAGTCAGGGGTGGAAAAATGAGGTTTCACCTAGGGTGTCAAAAATCCTTGCACCAGCCCTGCTTGTAGGAGCTATCAGCATTTTAGTCAGCTGTTGCTCCCAAAGACACAACAAAAATGAGTTTTTTTTCTGCTCCTACAAGCTGAAGCTTCAAAATCGTTTCTAGACTAAAATAGTGTGCATGGACACATAGGATAACACTATTTGTTTCTAGAAGCAGAAAATAAAATGCTCAAAGCTGCTGTTTTCTGAGCTACAGTAGTGTGCATGGAGCCTTAACAGCCACGTTAAAAAACGCCCAGTGGGGGGGCGTCGTGTGGACATGGCCGAGTGAAGAAGTGTTCTTATAGGGTGTACACACGGTCGGACTTTGTTCGGACATTCCGACAACAAAATCCTAGGATTTTTTCCGACGGATGTTGGCTCAAACTTGTTTTGTCTACACACGGTCGCACAAAGTTGTCGGAAAATCCGATCGTTCTAAACGCGGTGACGTAAAACACGTACGTCAGCACTATAAACGGGGCAGTGGCCAATAGCTTTCATCTCTTTATTTATTCTGAGCATGCGTGGCACTTTGTCCGTCGGATTTGTGTATACACGATCGGAATTTCCGACAACGGATTTTGTTATCGGAAAATTTTATCTCCTGCTCTCCAACTTTGTGTGTCGGAAAATCCGATGGAAAATGTCAGATGGAGCCCACACACGGTCGGAATTTCCGACAACACGCTCCGATCGGACATTTTCCATCGGAAAATCCGACCGTGTGTACGGGGCATTACAGAGCTCCCGGTCCTTGCCTGTCTTCCCCGGCTTATTTTACTCAAATCTCCCCAGTATGTACTCGGCAAAGAAGCGGAGGGAACGAAAAACCAAAACAGACGCCACAAAAGACGGTTATCGAGGTGTGCTTCCTTGTAAATCTTTTCTGCTATAGTTAGCTGTGTGAGCAGTGTTTCACTGCCTACCATATAGTTTCTTATACTTTTCTTTTCTCTCTTTTTCTTTCTTTCTTCCTTTTTGGTATTTTCTGTACCCCCCACTCGCTCCTTTCCTCCCCTATTCTTCCAGACTCCGGTGGCGATGGACTCCATCAAGATTGTCTCGCTGAACATGAAAGGTTGGTGTTAACCCGAAAAACAGCGTATGCTTCTCAATGACCTAAAAAGGGCTCACGCTGATGTAGCATTTATTCAAAAGACCCACTTTAGAGCAGGTAGACCTCCATGCCCTAAAGATAGATCGTACCCACTGTTTTACCATGCTACTAATGATGTCGCTAAATCTAAAGGGGTTTCTATACTCCTCTCTAGTAAACTACCCTGGACTTGCCATGATAGTTTGATAGATAGAGGTCATTATGTGTTTCTCAATGGATATATTGGTAACTCACAAGTGACGCTGGCCACTATTTACGTCCCCAACGATCGCCAGGATGTTTTTATCTATCGTATACTTGATTTGCTTATAGAATTCTCTGAAGACCAATTGATCTTGGGTGGAAACTTCAATATTCCTTTACTCCCCTCAGCAGACACATAGTTGGGCCTATCCTCTGTCTGCGCAAGCATTCACAGACGAATAACACAATATTTGCACAGAGCCCAACTGGTAGACGTCTGGAGATTACAACACTGGAGAAAAAGACTATACCTTCTATTCCTTCCCACACAAAGTATACTCGAGAATTGATGACTTTATGGTCCCTCATCAGCAGTTACAAGCAGTAAGTGAATCTGGCATAGGGAATATCACGTGGTCAGATCATGCTCCTGTCTCCATACGGTACTCACTGTCGACAGTTCCAACCACCAAAACCCATTTTTGGAGGTTAAACAAAAGTCTTCTACAGATCCCAGAAGTTCTAACAGATGTCACCAATGAATTGAAAAACGACTTTTCTGCCAACGACCAACCAGACTGAGTATCCTTTGGAAAGCCCACAAGACAAAAATCAGAGGAGTACTGATTAACTATGCTTCTTAACAAAATCCATGTGGTAGAGCCCCAGCATAAACAAACACCTACTTCCTCTCTGGAAAATGAACTATTGTCCCTCCGGCGGCAAACAGTGGATTTATTGCATTACAGAGCTAAAGCCATACTTCAATTTTGCCGCAAGCTCAGTTATATGTCAATAAGTGTGGGAAATTGTTAGCAAAATCAGTCAGAGATCACAAACTTACCACATATATACCCCAAATCGTATCCTCCTTGGGATAGAAGACAGTTCTCCCTAATGAGATTGCGAAAGAATTCAGGGATTATTCATCTCTATATAATCTCCCATAGGGGACAACTTCTGAGATGGCAATTGATGAGGACATCGCTTTGTCTCAACTTCCCCGACTTCCCGCGGAAGTTAGAGAAGAATTGGAAGCCCCCATTACAGTGGGAGTTACAGAGGGTGGTGGGTGGGATGAAACCAGGGTAAGCCCCGGGACCTGACGGTTTCACTTTACAATATTACCAATCCCTTCTTCTGACTTTAAGATCCATTTACAGTCAGGTCCATAAATATTGGGAAATCGACACAATTCTAATCTTTTTGGCTCTATACACCACCACAGTGGATTTGAAATGAAAAAAAAAAGATGTGCTTTAACTGCAGACTTTCTGCTTTAATTTGAGGGTATTTGCATCCAAATCAGGTGAACGGTGTAGGAATTACAACAGTTTGTATATGTGCATCCCACTTTTTAAGGGACCAAAAGTAATGGGACAATTGGCTGCTCAGCTGTTCCATGGCCAGGTGTGTGTTATTCCCTCATTATCCCATTTACAAGGAGCAAATAAAAGGTACAGAGTTCATTTCAAGTGTGCTATTTGCATTTGGAATCTGTTGTTGTCAACTCTCAATATGAGATCCATAGAGCTGTCACTATCAGTGAAGCAAGCCATCATTAGGCTGAAAAAACAAAACAAACCCATCAGAGAGATAGCAAAAACATTAGGTGTGGCCAAATCAACTGTTTGGAACATCCTTAAAAAGAAAGAATGCACCGATGAGCTCAGCAACACCAAAAGACCCAGAAGACCGTGGAAAACAACTGTGGTGGATGACCGAAGAATTCTTTCCCTGGTGAAGAAAACACCCTTTACAACAGTTGGCCAGATAAAGAACACTGTTCAGGAGGTAGGTGTATGTGTGTCAAAGTCAACAATCAAGAGAAGACTTCACCAGAGTGAATACAGAGGGTTCACCACAAGATGTAAACCATTGGTGAGCCTCAAAAAAAGGAAGACCAGATTAGAGTTTGCCAAACAACATCTAAAAAAGCCTTCACAGTTCTGGAACAACATCCTATGGACAGATGAAACCAAGATCAACTTGTACCAGAGTGATGGGAAGAGAAGAGTATGGAGAAGGAAAGGAACTGCTCATGATCCAATGCATACCACCTCATCAGTGAAGCATGATGGTGGTAGTGTCATGGCGTGGGCATGTATGGCTGCCAATGGAACTGGTTGTCTTGTATTTATTGATGATGTGACTGCTGACAAAAGCAGCAGGATGAATTCTGAAGTGTTTCAGGCAATATTATCTGCTCATATTCAGCAAAATGCTTCAAAACTCTTTGGACGGCGCTTCACAGTGCAGATGGACAATGACCCGAAGCATACTGCGAAAGCAACCAAAGAGATTTTTAAGGGAAAGAAGTGGAATGTTATGCAATGGCCAAGTCAATCACCTGACCTGAAATCTATTGAGCCTGCATTTCACTTGCTGAAGATAAAACTGAAGGGAAAATGCCCCAAGAACAAGCAGGAACTTAAGACAGTTGCAGTAGAGGCCTGGCAGAGCATCACCAGGGATAAAACCTAGTGTCTGGTAATGTCTATGCGTTTCAGACTTCAGGCTGTAATTGACTGCAAAGGATTTGCAACCGAGTAATAAAAAGTGAAAGTTTGATGGATGATTGTTAATCTGTCCCATTACTTTTGGTCCCTTAAAAAGTGGGAGGCACATATACAAACTGTTGTAATTCCTACACCGTTCACCTGATTTGGATGTAAATACCCTCAAATTAAAGCTGAAAGTCTGTAGTTAAAGCACATCTTGTCCATTTAATTTCAAATCCATTGTGGTGGTGTATAGAGCCAAAAAGATTAGAATTGTGTCGATGTCCCAATATTTATGGACCTGACTGTATGGTAAAGATGTTCAATACTCGTTGACACAAATTTCCCTAGATACACTCTGAAGGCCCAGATTTTCATTATCCCCAAGGAAGGTAAGGATCCATCCTCCTGTGATAGTTATAGGCCATTTCCCTTCTTAATATCGATCATGGCCACTCAACTTGCACAACAGTTACAAGACATAGTTCATCTAGACCAGGTAGGTTTTATCCACTCAAGGGAAGCTAGGGATAACACCACCAAAGTCCTTAATATGATCCATGTTGCCTCTATGAATCGTACACCCTGTGTATTTCTCAGTATGGATGCTGAAAAATCATTGATCAGGTTAACTGGGTATTTATGTCCTCAGTACTTCAACATATTGGTCTGGGAAACAATATGCTCACATGGATTACCCAGATTTATTCTTCACCAACCGCCCAGGTCAAGGCCAATAGTATTCTATCGGAACCCTTCTCCATCACCAGTGGAACACGGCAAGAGTGCGCACTTTTCCCTCTTCTCTTCGCTCTATCTCTAGAACCCATCCTATGTATAATTCTCTTGAACCCGGATCTCAGAAATAACCATAGGCGACTCCCAACACAAGATCTCAGCGTATGCTGACCATCTTCTTTTTTCATTAACCAACCCTATAGTGTCGCTTTCCAATCTCCATAGGGAATTCGAAAACTACGGAGCAACGTCCAATCTAAAAATCAACTTTGACAAATCAGCAGCATGGGTGTCAAAATAGCCCCTTCTCTTTTAACATCCTTGAAATCCACTTAATCCATAAATTTAAATGGATGGACCACACTTTCAAATATTTAGGTACCTACAGTGGGGCAAAAAAGCATTTAGTCAACCACCAATTGTGCAAGTTTTCCCACCTAAAAAGATGAGAGAGGCCTGTAATTGTCATCATAGGTATACCTCAACTATGAGAGACAAAATGTGGATTCAAATCCAGACAATCACATTGTCTGTTTTTTGAATTTTAATTGCAAATTATGGTAGAAAATAAGTATTTGGTCACCTACAAACAAGCAAGATTTCTGGCTCCCACAGACCTGTATCTTCTTCTTTAAAGTGGAGTTCCACCCATTTTTACAACTCTTCAGCATCCCTCACTAAACTGTGCACTGTAAACAAATTGGATATTTTTTAATTTTTTTTCTCAGCACCTACTGTATATCTGCTGTGTTCATTTTTCACTTCCTCCTCCCTGGCCGCGGCCCATCGCATCATTTCCTGTTTGCAATGCCTTCTGGGAAGGGGCGGCAACTTCCTCTGAAACTGCCGTTGCTATGGAAACCTGACCTGAAACCTATTACATTGCTTGTGCTTCACTGAGCATGTGGAGCGGCAACTTCCTCTGAAACTGCCGTTGCTATGGAAACCTGACCTGAAACCTATTACACTGCATGTGCGAGATCTGCAAGGATGAGATCCAGGAAGAAATACAGTCTGGCTTCAGATGCCCACACTTAAGATGGCCACGGCCTGCTGTAAGTTTATAAAATAAAAAACTACTGCTATAAACTAACAAAACAGACCTTAGTTTACAGACTAACTTTACTAGAATACATTAAGCTTGTGTATTATAGGGGTATTTTTATTTAAAAAGTATAATTTCGGCCGGAACACCACTTTAAGAGGCTCCTCTGTCCTGTATTAATGGCACCCGTTTAAACTTGTTATCAGTATAAAAGACACCTGTCCACAACCTCAAACAGTCACACTCCAAACTACACTATGGTGAAGACCAAAGAGCTGTCGAAGGACACCAGAAACAAAATTGTAGACCTGCACCAGGCTGGGAAGACTGAATCTGCAATAGGCAAGCAGCTTGGTGTGAAGAAATCAACTGTGGGAGCAATAATTAGAAGATGGAAGACATACAAGACCACTGATAATCTCCCTCGATCTGGGGCTCCATGCAAGATCTCACCCCGTGGGGTCAAAATGATCACAAGAACGGTGAGCAAAAATCCCAGAACCACACAGGGGGACCTAGTGAATGACCTGCAGAGAGCTGGGACCAAAGTAACAAAGGCTACCATCAGTAACACACTACACCGCCAGGGACTCAGATTCTGCAGTGCCAGACTTGTCCCCCTGCTTAAGCCAGTACATGTCCGGGCCCATCTGAGGTTTGCTAGCGAGCATTTGGATGATCCAGAAGGGGATTGGGATAATGTCAGATGAAACCAAAGTAGAACTGTTTGGTAGAAACACAACTGGTCGTGTTTGGAGGAGAGAGAATTGCTGAGTTGCAACCAAAGAACACCATACTTACTGTGAAGCATAGGGGTGGCAACATCATGCTTTGGGGCTGTTTCTCTGCAAAGGGAACAGGACGACTGATCTGTGTAAATAAAAGAATGAATGGGGCCATGTATGGTGAGATTTTGAGTGCAAACCTTCTCCCATCAGCAAGGGCATTGAAGATGAAACGTGGCTGGATCTTTCAGCATGACAATGATCCCAAACACACTGCCCGGGCAATGAAGGAGTGGCTTCCTAAGAAGCATTTCAAGGTCCTGGAGTGGCCTAGCCAGTCTCCAGATCTCAACCCCATAGAAAACCTTTGGAGGGAGTTGAAAGTCCGTGTTGCCCAGCGACAGCCCCAAAACATCACTGCTCTAGAGGAGATCTGCATGGAGGAATGGGCCAACATGCCAGCAACAGTGTGTGACAACCTTGTGAAGACTTAAAGAAAACGTTTGACCTCTGTCATTGCCAACAAAGTATATATAACAAAGTATTGAGATGAACTTTTGATATTGACCAAATACTTATTTTCCACCATAATTTGCAAATAAATTCTTTCAAAAATCAGACAATGTGATTGTCTGGATTTGTTATCACATTTTGTCTCTCATAGTTGAGGTATACCTATGATGACAATTACAGGCCTCTCTCATCTTTTTAAGTGGGAGAACTTGCACAATTGGTGGCTGACTAAATACTTCTTTGCCCCACTATATATTCCCAGTGATTTGACCCGCAGATACAAACTTAATTTCCCACTCTTACTGACCACGACTCCTGTCCTACTGGAGAGTTGGCATAAAGGAATGCATTCCTGGTTTGGCAGGTGCAACCTTCTTAAAATGTGTATACTCCTGAAATTTCTCCACTTGTTTCAACCCTACCGATACAGATTCCATCACATTATTTCAAATAAGTACAGGTGCTTTTTGTCAATTTCATCTGGGCACATTCAAAACCTCATCTACCCAGACAATACCTTACGCTACCCAAACATTACGGGGGCTTGGCTCTTTCAGACGTAAGGCATTACTATCTGGCAGTACATCTGGGGAGAATCTTTGACTGGAGTTGGCACAATCGACATAAAATCTGGGCACAATTGGAGCAGACCCAGACTGTTATCCTTTTGAAGGGAGCTGTGTGGTGCTTTGCCTGTTTGCCTACCACATTGAAATCCCATCCCCTAATTGGCACCACACTTCGTCTCTGCTCCAAGGCTATCTCCACAGCTTCGCTCTCCACCAGAGAATCCCCTCTGTTCCCTATCTTGGGCAACCTAGCATTTCCTCCTCGACTTCGACGGTCTGAATTCCAGACACTCTCTCAGACGGGGTCGCGATCGTGCCCTCCATGTTCTAGATGGAAACCAATGGCCTTCCCTCCAGTCCTTTATGTGTGAGAATGGTTGTTTCCAGCTCCCTTTTTGGAGCGTGATGCAGCTCCATCACTTTCTACACTCCCTAACAAATCCTATCTAATTTAATCGGACCTTCACGACCTTTGAAGACTACTGTATGGATGACGGAACGCTGCCACAAGTGTTATCCAAAATGCATGCTTTTCTCAATTCCCCTCCTGAACAACCACAACTGTCTTTCCTACAGAACTGGGAGGCTGATTTTCATCGTTCCGTTTTAGTAGTGGAACAACAAAATATTCTTAGATTTTCCTTAACCACTTCCCGCCCACGGACGTCATATGACGTCCTGGGCTTTGGGCGGGTATATCTGAATGATGCCTGTAGTTACAGATATCATTCAGATATTGCCGGTTTCAGCTGGCGAATCTCTACACCATAGGAATGATCATAGTGGCCATTCCGCCGCTTGATCGTTCCTATGGGAGGCGAGAGGGGACGTCCCCCCCCTCCCGCGGCCCTCCGGTGCTTGCTCCGACTCACCGTTACATAATCCGCCGGCGCCAGATGTAGATCATAGAGATTTCCGGCGGACCAGATGGTCGCCGGAGTCTCTATGATCATCGGAGGCCGGGCGCAATGTTATGACGTCACGCCCGGCCTCTCCATTCAAAAAAACGGCGCCGCTTCGGCTGGGAAGCGGTGATCGTTTTACTTTATTTTTTTATTTCAGGCTTCCCAGCCTAGTGGTGAGATATGGGATCTTATTGACCCCATATCTCACTATTAAGAGGACCTGTCATGTTATATTCCTATTACAAGGGATGTTTACATTCCTTGTAATAGGAATAAAAGTGATCAAAAATTTTTTTTTTCAAAAAAGTGTCAAAATAAAAAAACAAAATATAATTATCAATAAAAAAAAAAAAAAAAATTTAAAGCGCCGCTGTCCCCATGTGCTCGTACGCAGAAGCGAACGCATACGTAAGTCCCGCCCACATATGAAAACAGTGTTCAAACCATACATGTGAGGTATCGCCGCGAACGTTGGAGCGAGAGCAATCATTTTGTCACTAGACCTCCTCTGTAACTCAAAACATGTAACTAGCAAAAAAATTTCAAGTGCGCCTATGGGGATTTTTAAGTTTGGCGCCATTCTACGATTGTGTGCAATTTTGAAGCGTGACTTGTTAGGTATCTATTTACTCGGTGTAACTTCATCTTTCATAATATGCAAAAACATTGGGCTAACTTTACCGTTTTGTTTTTTTAAAACACAAAACTGTTTTTTTCCCAAAAAAAACACGTTCGAAAAATTCCTGCGCAAATACCGTGTGAGATAAAAAGTTGTAACAACAGCCATTGTATTCTCTAGGGTTTTTGCTAAAAAAACATATATAATGTTTGGGGGTTCTATGTAATTTTCTAGCAAAAAAATTATGATTTTTACAGGAGGAGAGAAATGTCAGAATTGGCCTGGTAAGGAAGTGGTTAAAGTTGTCGATCTGTAAGAAAATACAGTAAACAAAATGATAAAATCCTGACTAGATAGTACTATACTCCACAATTGTTAAACAAATACTACCCGACCACCACCGATAGCTGATGCAGATGCCAAACAGAGGATCGTTCCTTCATATCTTTTGGTCTTGCCCTAAGCTAAACATTTTTTGGACGACTTTCCGCAATATAACCCAAAAATTCACGGACTATAATATTCCCAATAATCCGGCCTTCTTTTTACTCCACATTACCACAATCCCAGCGAAACATTATCAAAAATCAATCATGCAACATTTATTTAATGCTGCCAAAGATTGCATTCCCCTATTCTGCGCAAGGTAGAAGATATAAATAAGTTAGAAGATTTAGTCCTCACAGCACAAAATAAACAGGAAAAGCATTCTAAAATGTGGGGACTATGGAACATGTTCATTTTATCTGACGAAGTGTCACTATTCCACTCATAGATGGGTATGTGATGCAGGTTCACTTGTACATGCAACTGTTGGAAGTCCATTGCCATCCAGGATCCTTCTTTATTCCACTCCCCTCCCCCCCTCCCACCCCTTCTTCCCTCCCATCTCCTCTCAAATCTTCTTCTTTTTTCTGTTTTTTCCTTACTACCTTCTTCCATCCGTTCTTTTCTCTAGAACAATTTTTTCTGCCCCATCTGTTCTTAGGAACACATAATCTGCAGGGATTAGGCGGTTCAGAGTTTATTTGTGTGAGAACTCGGCACAGTTTGTCACCAAATACAACTATTGATTGTATTTGTGATATCTCATTCCTTGGACCCAATGACTGAACATGACTGATGACATTGTGAGTAAATGTAACTGTGGTCGTTTTATGCTATTGTACTTGAATTTTGCCTCCTCTCAGTTCTAAATTAATAAAATGTTATATTTGAAAAAAAAATGCGGCCTCAGTGGCAGATCTGTAATTATGAAGTGAAATATAAATACAGGATCATTTTAGCTTGCTGCTGGCATAGAGAGAATAAAGCTGGTGAAGATATTTTAGTTCTGTAAGCAAGGAGCAGAGGATAACTATTCCTGCAATAAAATAATAAAAATCTGAATTTCTTTACCTGAAATTTCCACTTTGATCTCTTTCTCTCTTAGTACAGGGCTATCAGTCACTGAACATGTGTAGATTCCACCATCTGATAGAAATGTATTAGAGATGGTCAGATGAGCGATTCCATTCAATGCTTGATCTATATCCAATGAATATCTGGGATCAGTTGATGTCACAATGTTATCATATTTTAGGATTTGTTTTCCTTCTAAATCCCAAACAACTGCAAAAAATCTGGGATCTGCAGGAAGTTTATCTGCGGTGAAGGTGCAGGGAATTTGTGCAATGGATCCAACTCTGGCTTCATATGTAGAAGGTCCCGTCATCTGTAGAGCAGCACCTGCATGAGATAGAAATTAAATTTATACTTACAGTAAAGTGAGGTCAGGTGATCCCGTAAAACCTCCAATTACATCTCAGAGAAATAGAGCTATTTCCTTGCATGAATAGGTATTTGGTGTAGCACCTTCTGATATGTGTGCTAGAATTAGAGCAGGCAAACCATACTCTGACTCCCACTGTAAATTTGTGAGTCTTAATTGGCTCAGGGTTCATTAGCGTTCAGGGCTGGGTGACTCATCACGGCAGCTATCTGGTGCCTCCCTCTGGTCTGGAAGGTTGGAGAAGCTTCTAGAACTAGAGGGTTGGGGTTAGGAGGAGTTGCCTTGAATATTTATGGGGCCACGGCCAATCCCCAGTGGTGGGCTGGCAGGGGACTGAGACAACCCCATAAATAGAGATGGCCATTCCAGTGGGGGAAATTTGGTGGAAGATGGAGATGCCGTGTTAATTTTACATTAATTCTCTCATGTTGCCCGTTAAGGGATAAGTAAAAGGGTTTGGGCAAATGTACTGTAGCGCTACCCCATTGGAGCTGCTGGTTAACATGGGTCCTCTGTTCTTGACCTCAACCTTTTCAAAGACCTTAGCTCTTCTGACACACCAGGCTGAGTACACAAACCCACAGCATCACAGGGAATCACTGGCAGCAACACTAAGTACCCAGCAGTAATGCTATTTCAAAGAACTCATACACCAAATCAATTAGTAAAAGAAACTTAGTATATTTTCATCCAACAAAGTAAGTAATAGGCATGCAGAGATAAAGGTATAAACTGAATAATGATGATAATAATACACTTTGGTATACACAATAAAGATGTAGCACCCTCTTTGTTAGGTTGCTAGGATGTTAGGCAAATTGAGTTATTTTTGTCTCCTCTGTAACCAGTGGAGCAGTTGGATTGATCCCCCTGTATTGTAGAGAGTTCTAGAAAAATAGTGGGTTGGAAAGTCAAATAAACAGTCTAATCCCTGGGGGGGGGGGGTGTAGCAAGGTAGATTAATGGGCACCAGACACTTCTTGAATGCAAAGAGATTTATTGTCTCTTAAACAGAACTGTGGGAGAGAGGGTTAGGGCCAGGACACCCTTTAAGAGGAGTTCCCACTAAAAAAAAAATTAAAAGTCAGCAGCTACAAATACTGCAGCTGCTGACTTTTAATAATCAGACACTTACCTGTCCCGGGGTCCAGCGATGCGGGGGATCGGAAGCCCCGCCTGTCTCCCCCTCCATTCGGTGGCGCCGGCATTGCAACTGTGGGCGCTCAGCTGTGGCACCCACACGCTGTGATTGGCCGCGCAATCATATGGGACCTGTCACGTGTCCCATATGATTGACAAGAGGGAGGGGGCAAAGCTGAGCCCTTCCTGCACCAAGGGGAAGTGATGTCACCAGCCCAGGCACTGAAGGAGGCAGACTACGAGGGACCCCTAGCAACAGGCATTTAGAGGTGAGTAGAAAAAAAAATGTTTCCAAATTTTTTTTTTTACGCACATTTATGCATTTTTTTTTGGGGTGGGACACCACTTTAAGTAGTTGCAATGTTAATTGGCAGACTCCGAGATCTCTATAGGTAGACAGCCATGCAGGGAAAGGCATCCAGCTAGACACCACATCTGCACAAGTAGGATCGCTGTCTCCTATGGCAACAGCCATGTAACAGTTTATTTTGTAACAAACTTCTTTCCTTCCTCTACAATCTCCTCTTGTAGATCTTCACTCAACTGAACTCCCAGTCTCTCTCACTAAACTTGTTGATCCACTGCCACTGGATCCCCTGAGCTCTTCCAATCTTCTCACACAGTATCTTCCTCAAGCGTCACCCCCGTTTCCCTGCTGGGTCCCTAGCTTGGCACTCACAGATACTCCTCAAGCGTCACCTCGCTGGCCTGCTCGGTCCCTGGGTTGTGCCAAGCAGCCCGGGGCAACACAACACACGTCCACCCAGACAGTCACCCAGGTGGCACAGAACCCCGATCACCTGACATCACCCAAATAAATAGGCTCTCCCAGCAGGCCAAGGGATCCAAGTAAATCCATACCCATTGGCTGAGGTATCCCAGTCATTCCTACTCTGCCCTTGCAATGCCCTTGTCTTATCTAATGTCACCAGTTATCCGGCCATCTAGCGACAGAAGAGAGAGGTGCCTCAATTCCAGAATTAGGGTGAAATCATTTGACCTCCTAATAATTGGCCAAGGAAACTACCGCCTGGCAACTAAATTTAACAGAATCCCTGCCTAAATATCAGGGTGCTACCTCTAGATCACACAGAAAAAAATAAGAAAATAAATTAATTAAAACTGTAGCGATAACCCGAGAGGAGCCACTGAATTGTTTTGTAATTTCTCTGCACACCTGAAGATGACACTACCTATGTGCAGAAAAACAGGTCACCCTTTATATAACCCAAAAGGACTCTACAACTAATTGGGTCAGTATGGTATACATAGGTCTACATCTTATATGAGGGATAAGTGGGTGTGGAGGTACACCTAGATAAGGGCCAACCTCTGCCTAAAAACCACTAAAGGGTGAGTTCACAGTGATGAACTTTAAATACACCAGTGCCCTGAAAAGTGACCTGACAGGTCACTCTTTATATGGCAGGAAAATTTAGGTCACAATAATATGATAATGAAACTGCACCCTACATATGGGGGTGAGAGGATGTAGGGATCCACCTATTGAGGATGAGTGTGCAATGATGCTCCTATGACACCACTATAAACATGCTAAAAAAACTAAAGTAAATGAAATTAAATTAACCAGTGATAATAGTGAGTACACCCTCGTATTAAAAAAAGAAAAAGATATTGTAACATAAAGTCCAAAGTCTATATATATCCAGACACTGTAATGTTGTAAATTGTCCAGACACCACTAAGCGGTAAAAACAAACAGTGCTCCAAAACTGCTATATATATATATATATATATATATATAAAATATCGAAAAATATATGCATCAAAAACAAAAATCGCACCAGTTGCATCAGAAATCGCATCAGTTGTAAAAAAGCACATATGTGCAACCGTTCCAAATGTGAATAATTGTTCATGCTTAAAACAAATAATTGCAGGTGACTTTAGTGTTCATGACTCTTGCCAGGTGACTTGCGTGCTCCCCCTCATGCCTCTGAAGACGTCTATGACGAAACACGTACGGCATCGCCATGCTTACTATGTCACTTCCGGGTACCAGAGCCAGTGGGTGGAACGCAGTTGGAGCGCACGCTGCGAACCCACAGCTCAGTTTACCCCGTCACTTATCAGCTAGAGCTGTTTTTTTTTTATTTTATTTTTGTGGTTTATGTTTTTGAGTTTTTAACTACTTTTAATAAATTGAACTGTTTGGATACTACACTATGGGAGCCAATTTCTTCTTTCCATGAGGAATTTATTTGGATATACCTGCCATTGCCTGGAAATCTAGGGGCGCCCGAGAGACTGCAGAGGCTGGAACCTGGGAACATCGGCCTAGATTGCGGATCTATATGCGCACTACCTGTAGGGGTTATAGGAGCTGGTGAGTGGGGAACCATGAGGGGGAGCACGCAAGTCACCTGGCAAGAGTCATGAACACTAAAGTCACCTGCAATTATTTATTTTAAGCACAAACTATTATCTGTTTTAAGCACAAACAATTATTCACATTTGGACCAGTTGCACATATGTGCTTTTTTGCAACTGATGCGATTTCTATTTCTGGTGCAACTGGTGCGAGTTTTGTTTTTGATGCATATATTATTCGATATATTTTTTTGAAATATATATATATATATATATATATATATATATATATATATATATATTTTTTTTTTTTTTTTTTTGGTAAACAATAATATTATCTTTTTTTTCACCACACTCAATACAGCAGGTTTGGAGCACTATTTGTTTTTACCACTTAGTGGTGTCTGGACAATTTACAACATTACAGTGTCTGGATATATATAGACTTTAGACTTTATGTTACAATATCTTTTTCTTTTTTTCCTTGTCAAAAGAAGTTTATTGAGTATACAATGTTATAAAGATACATAAAGTAAGTTTACAAGGATCTATAATGTAAGCTCATTGTTTTACAGTAGGGTTTATATAGGTAAATATCATGAAATTTCAAATATTAAACATTGGGTTCACGTAAACCTAAATTAAAGATATATATCATTTCCTTAGTTACTTTTGTAGGTATTTAAATGATTTATACCTACTATACATATTGTTTACAAGTAGAGTGTATATAGGTCAAATAAATTCTGATAATGAGCTTTAATCGTAAGGTGGAGAAAAGGAAAGAGAAAGAAGAAAAAGGGTTGAAAGGCAGAGGTATGGTCCACAAGGTTGTCCCGCTCGTCAGTTTATTATTCTTTTTAGTTCTCTTTGAAGCCTTAGAATGGGTGTCTCTGTAAGTCATTTAATCTGTTACCATGGCAACAGGACAGAGTCATTGAAATTTGACAGGAACTGTTGTTTTATCCAAGGGTGCCAAAGTTTTTCAAATTTTGGAATTTGATTTTGATCGATGGCTACCATCTTAGCATGGGACATTGTATTACTTTTTCTTTTTTTAATACGAGGGTGTACTCACTATTATCACTGGTTAATTTAATTTAATTTACTTTAGTTTTTATTATTTTAATAGTGGTGTCATAGGAGCATCATTGCACACATCCTCAATAGGTGGATCCCTACATCCTCTCACTCCCATATGTAGGGTGCGGTTTCATTATTATATTATTGTGACATATTTTTTCATGCCATATAAAGAATGACCTGTCAGGTCACTTTTCGGGGCACTGGTGTATTTAAAGTTCATCACTGTGAACTCACCCTTTAGTGGTTTTTAGGCAGAGGTTGGCCCTTATCTAGGTGTACCTGCACACCCACTTATCCCTCATATAGGGTATAGACCTATGTATACCATACTGACCCAATTAGTTGTAGAGTCCTTTTGAGTTATATAAAGGGCGACCTGAGAGATTGCTTTACTGCACATAGGTAGCGCCAACTACCCCACCTCTGCTATACTTTCACTTTTAAGAGCTCTCCTCTGGGAGCTTTTTAGAGGAGGCTGCAACCTTTTTATATACAGTACATATTTTTCTTTTCCTAAGTGCGGTACCTTCTATTTTCATATCTTCATATCTGAAGAGGACACACCTCATTCACAAACCACTTGGCACACCTTGAGGCAATTCAAAGAATTTATTAGGCCAAGCATAGCATAAAAGAGGATTAGCAAGTGTAATTTTACAATCAATAGGATAATACCGCTACTCTGGGAGATAAGGTTAAACACCTGATGGGTTTACTTCCTCTTTGTTTCCCTGCAAAGGTAAAGCATAATGGGCTATTGTGCATCGCATAGTAGCCCATTATGTGTCACTTACCTAACACAGGAGCCTGTGATGTCACCGCTGTCCCCTCTGCTACGGAGCATCCATCTTCTTTCCGGGTATCGTGGCTCCAGCGCTGTGATTGGCTGTAGTCGCGATAACGTCACTCCTGCGCATGCGCACGGGAGCCGCCACTAACGGCATATCGCCGTTAGCAGCGGCATGCTCAGTGCACCTGCACGCCGCTGTCTACACAGTGGTGTCTGTCTTTTTGCAAATATCTCCTAAACCATGTAGATTTAGGAGATATTTCTTGGACCTACAGGTAAGCCTTAATCTAGGCTTACCTGTAGGTCAAAGTGGTCTGTAAGGGTTTACAACAACTTTCATGCATAGGATGCATTAAGGTGAAAAAACACAAGGGTTTACAACCCCTTTAACCGCTTCCCGCCCGCCGGCCGTCAAATGACGGCTGGGAGGCGGTGCGGCTCTCGTTCTGGGTGCATGTCATATGACGGCCTCCTAGAACAAAAGCTCTCGTGCGCCCGCAGCGATCGGTGGTGCGGTGTGTCAGTCAGTCTTCTTGGACCTACAGGTAAGCCTTAATCTAGGCTTACCTGTAGGTCAAAGTGGTCTGTAAGGGTTTACAACAACTTTCATGCATAGGATGCATTAAGGTGAAAAAACACAAGGGTTTACAACCCCTTTAACCGCTTCCCGCCCGCCGGCCGTCAAATGACGGCTGGGAGGCGGTGCGGCTCTCGTTCTGGGTGCATGTCATATGACGGCCTCCTAGAACAAAAGCTCTCGTGCGCCCGCAGCGATCGGTGGTGCGGTGTGTCAGTCTGACACACCGCTACACTGATTTCGGTAAAGAGCCTCTGACGGAGGCTCTTTACCACGTGATCAGCCGTGTCCAATCACGGCTCATCATGATGTACACAGGAAGAGCCATCGATCTGCTTTTCCTCACTCGCGTCTGATGGACGCGAGTAAAGGAGAGCCGATCGGCGGCTCTCCTGACAGGGAGGTCTGTGCTGATGGTTTACCCTCGGATGCCCACCCAGGATGCTGCCAGGACCACCAGGGATGGCCACCACACTGGACCACCAGGTATGCCACCCTAGACCACCAGGGAAATGTCAATCAGTGCCCAGGCAGCTGCCAATCAGTGCCCATCCCCAATGCCTGCCAGTGTCATCAGTGATGCCTAACAATGCCATCTATCAGTGCCTCATATCAGTGCCCATCAGTGGCACGTATCAGTGCCCATCAGTGCCGCCTATCAGTGCCCAGCAGTGCCGCCTATCAGTGCCACCCATAAGTACCCATCAGGGCAGCCTTTCAGTGCCCATCAGTGTTGCCTATCAGTGCCCACCAGTGCCACCCATGAGTGCCCATCAGTGCCACCTATCAATGCCCATCAGTGCTGCATATCAGTGCCACCCATCAGTGCCGCCTATCAGTGCCCATCGTCAGTGCCCATCAGTGCCACCTCATCGGTGCTGCCTTATCAGTGCCCGTCAGTGCCGCCTTATCAGTGCCCATCAGTGAAGGAGATAATGTACTTATTTACCTGTTTAGCAATAAATTAAAAATGCAGAGGTGATCAAATACCACCAAAAGAAAGCTCTATTTGTAGGAACAAAATTATAAAAATTCTGTTTGGGCACAGTGTAGCATGACCACACAATTGTCATTTAAACAGCGACAGCGTCGAAAGCTGAAAATTGGCCTGGGCAGTAGGGATGAGCTTCCCTAGTTCGCAGAACAGCGAACAATTTGGGGTGTTCGAGGCAAATTCGAATGCCGCGGAACACCCTTTAAAAGTCTATGGGAGAAATCTAATCTTATCTAATTTTAAAGGCTTATATGCATGTTATTGTCATAAAAAATGTTTGGGGACCTGGGTCCTGCCCCAGGAGACATGGATCAATGCAAAAAATAGTTTTAAAGATGGACGTTTTTTCGGGAGCAGTGATTTTAATAATGCTTAAAGTGAAACAATCAAAGTGTAATATGCCTTTAAATTTCATACCTGGGTGGTGTCTATAGTATGCCTGTAAAGGGGCGCATGTTTCCCGTGTTTAGAACAGTCTGACAGCAAAATGACATTTCAAAGGAAAAAAAGTCATTTAAAACTACTCGCGGCTATTAATGAATTGCCGGTCCGACAATACACATAAAAGTTCATTGATAAAAACGGCATGGGAATTCCCCACAGGGGAAACCCGAACCAAAATTTTTTTTAAAAATGACGTGGGGGGTCCCCCTAAATTCCATACCAGGCCCTTCAGGTCTGGTATGGATATTAAGGGGAAACCCGGCCAAAATTTTTCTTAAAAAAATGGCGTGGGGTCCCCCTCAAAATCTATACCAGACCCTTTAGGTCTGGTATGGATTTTAAGGGCAACCACGCGCCAAAATAAAAAAAAAACGGCGTGGGGCCCCCCCAAAAATCCATACCAGACCCTTATCCGAGCACACAACCTAGCAGACCGCAGGAAAAGAGGGGGGACCCCCAGATCCCGGCCCTCCCCCCTGTGTGAAATGGTAAGGGGGTACAAAAGTACCCCTACCATTTCACAAAAAAACTGTTAAAAATGTTAAAAATGACAAGAGACAGTTTTTGACAATTCCTTTATTTAAATGCTTCTTCTTTCTTCTATCTTCTTTCATCTATATTCTATCTTCCTTTGGTTTCTTCCTCCATCTTCTTCTTCTTCTTCTGGTTCTTCTGGTTCTTCCTCCGGTGTTCTCGTCCGGCATCTCCTCCGCGGCCTGCCAGGTTGCATGCTCGGATAAGGGTCTGGTATGGATTTTTGGGGGGACCCCACGCCGTTTTTTTTTACATTTTGGCGCGGGGTTCCCCTTAAAATCCATACCAGACCTGAAGGGCCTGGTATGGAATTTAGGGGGACCCCCCACGTCATTTTTTTTTTTTTAAATTTTGGTTCGGGGTTCCCCTGTGGGGAATTTTCATGCCGTGTGTTGTCGGA
Organism: Lithobates clamitans; assembly: GCA_037952925.1. Classification (NCBI taxonomy): domain Eukaryota; kingdom Metazoa; phylum Chordata; class Amphibia; order Anura; family Ranidae; genus Lithobates; species Lithobates clamitans. The sequence goes on from JBBGZY010000645.1 coordinate 1,837,798, forward strand.
CCGGCAATTAAATGTCGCAAGTAGTTTTAAATGTCTTTTTTTCCTTTGAAATGTCATTTTGCTGTCAGACTGTTCTAAACACGGGAAACATGCGCCCCTTTACAGGCATACTATAGACACCCCCCAGGTATGAAATTACTTTAATGGTTTTCGCGTGTTCTAACATATTTTTTGCCTGTTCGCAAGTTCTGGTGCGAACCGAACAGGGGGGTGTTCGGGTCATCCCTACTGGGCAGGAAAGGGGTGTGAGTGAGCACTCCCTGTTCACTTTAATGGAGCTAGAGCATGGGGGGGGGGGGTAATGTGTATAGCAGTGCTTGTCACTTTGAAATTGGGGCTTGTGATTTGTATTTAATTAGTCAGGTAATAGGACAGCAACCATCAGTCCACAGGTGATGTCCTAACCCTGAGGATTATCATAGATAACATATTTTAGTTTCAGATTCCAATGAAATATGAAAAAGTAAAGTTACATGGCTAAAAATAAAGATCCTTTTCCTAGTATTGTAAATAAAGCCTAATGTCCATTCAACAGATGATTTATTTATTACAGGTATTTATATAGAGCCAGCAATGTACATATATATTGTACATTAACATCAGTCCCTGCCCTCAAGGAGCTGAAATGGAAAGGTTCCCCCAAAGGGTGGAGTTTTCAGGCAGCAAAATAGAATAGGTAACCAAAAATTCAAAAGAGTTTTGGTTACCTATTTTATTTTGCTGCCTGAAAACCCCACCCTTTGGGGGAACCTTTCCATACCATATCATTCGGGGTGAGCAGCTATTAAATCTTTCTGCGTACGTATCTTTTCTTTGCCCTCAAGGAGCTTACAATCTAAGACCCCTAACCCACATTCATACATACACATATAATGCCCCGTACACACGAGCGGAATTTCCGACGGAAAAATCTTAGATGGTTTTCCTGACAGGATTCCGCTCAAGCTTGGCTTGCATACACACTGTCACACAAAAGTTCTCTACAGTTTCGACCGTCAAGAACGCAGTGATGTACAACCCTACGACTAGCCGAGAACATTAAGTTCAATGCTTCTGAGCATGCATCGTATTGTTTCCGAGCATAGGAATTTTGCGCGTCGGAATTGGTACAGACGATCGGAATTTCCGATCGGAACTTTTTCCGACTGAAAAATAGAGAACCTGCTCTCAATCTTTTGTTGGCGTAATTTCCGATCGTGTGTACGGGGCATTAGAGCCAATTTAGACAGGATCCAAAGGAGTGAATATTGCCTTTTGCCTGGCTACCAGTACACTAGTGCAGGGACGTTTTAAAGGCAGGGCAAACGGGGCAGCTACCCTGGGCCCTGTCATTGTTGTGGGGCCCAAAGCAGCTGCCTCATACTTGCCAACTATCCTGGTTTAAATTGCCTCGTCCGTTGAGGTTTTAGTCCTGTGCTGTGTCCCAATATCTCAATGTGAAGTGCTGCTACTAATGCTGCCCAGCTCTGCCCTTTTGTTGTGTACAGATGACTCATCTGCAGACCCTGTGTTTACATGTAAATTACTGGCATTCATATGTAAATAGCGGCGGCAGGCGGCATTGATATGCATATCATGCCCCCCTGAGGTCATATCCACAGTAATCTCAACCAGCAGAAATCATGTGCTGTAACCTCTAGCAACTAATCAGTGAGCTGTAATGTGTGCTGTAACCTTTAGCAAACAGTCAGTGATCGTTAATGATACACTGTAACCTCTGGCAACAAATCGAAATATTCAAAAAGTAGGGAAAGAAATCCCCAAAGGTATTCTTCAAAAAGGATACAAAAAGTATAAAGGACTAGTGATCTTTATTAATAATTTACCAAGACAGATTTAGTAAACACCTCTGATAATACACATCTAGAAAATTGATATCATTTAATTACAAATACCCTCCTCCAAACACATTAAATAAAATTAACCCCCCAAAAAAGAGTCAAAATTTAAAAACAGTACTCAGGTTTTTTACAAAGTAATTTATTGAAGGAGCTCCGGCATCTTTTCTCCTTCCGATTTCTTCTCCCTCCACTGATGTCTTATTCCGCTGCCGGTTCTCCTCGCTCCGCTGTCTGCTTCCGCTGACGGTACTCCTCTCCCTGCTGTCTTCTCCCTCTGCCGGTTCTCCTCTCTCCACTGTCTTCTGCCTCTGCTGGGCCTCCTTCCTCCGCTGCCTTCTCCCTCTATTCTTCCTCCGATGTTCTCTCAACACTCTCTCCTGCTGTAATGCTAGGGCCACCGTGTGCCATTGCTTATTTGACCATGGGCCGGGGCCACCCGGTGACATCATCCAGAGGCCTCGCCCCCTTGTGACACTGCCCCATAATGCCCGGGCGGTGATGTCACAAGGGGTTGGGGCCTCCAGATTACATCACCGGGTGGCCCCGCCCCATGGCTATATAAGTAATGGCACATGGCAGCCCTAGCATTACAGCAGGAGAGAGCATTGAGAGAACATCGGAGGAAGAACAGAGAGAGAAGATAGCAGAGAGCAGAGAACCGGCAGAGGGAGAAGACAGCGGAAAGAGGAGAAACGGCAGCGGAAGAAGACATCAGCGGAGTGAGAAGAACCAGAAGATGAAGACATAGAATAAATCGGAAGGAAGAGGCCCCCTCCGCCCATAGACCCCGACAACCAACGGCCAGGGGTGTCGGGAAGAGGCCCTGCTCCCAATCAACATGGGAACAGAGTACTTCGGGGTGGGGGGCACCGCCCCCCCTGTCCCAAAGCACCACCCACCCCCCCCATGTTGAGGGCATGTGGCCTAGTATGGTCCAGGAAGGGGTGGGGGTGCTTAATCGTTTCCCCTTTTCCTGACCTGCCGGGCTGTGTGCTCGGATAAGGGTCTGGTATGGATTCTGGGGGGTTCCCCTTGAAATCCATACCAGACCCTTCTGGTATGGTCTTGGGGGGAAACCCCACGCCAGTTTTATTTTTATTTTCTTGCAAGGGTTTATCATGATCCGACTTCTGGTGCGACTTCTATTCAAATCAATGGGCTTTCATAGGGAACCATTGATTTTGAATAGAGGCAGAGGAGCGCTGCTAAAAGCTAGCATGGCTAAACATGCATTAACACCAATGTAAAAAGCTACTGAAAGTGTGTTTTTACAGCCGCTTATTCCTGGCATGGTTTTTCTAACGCCCTCTGTGCATGAGGCCTAAGTCTAATAGTTTTATGCCCCCCCTAAACGGGGAGTGGATTGCTCCGGGATGATGTGGCTAAACTTAGTTTATCTGTTGAATTTCTGTAGAACTGGCTGATTTACTGCTACAAACATTTTTCAGTACCCTTTGTTTTTCTTGCCTTTATTTATTTTTCTACATTTTTCTATACCAGTGTTAATTTTGACTACAAAGTTTCATTTAAATTTAGTTTTGACTAAAATGCCATTTAGTTTTAGTAATATTTTAGTCATCTGAATTGTTTTAGTTTTAGTCTAGTTTTAGTCGACTAAGTAACATAAGATTTTAGGTGACTAAATCTATAGTAGATTTAACCAGTTCCCGACCGGCTCACGACGATATACATCGGCAGAATGGCACGGCTGGGCAAATCGACGTACCTGTACGTCCTTTTGAATTCCCCGCCGTGCCATTGCATGCGCGCCGCCGGTGGTCCCGCGGACTCGATCGCCGCGGGGATACCCGCGATCGCCTCACGGAGAGGACGAACGCGGAGATGCTGATGTAAACAGCATCTCCCCGTTCTGCCTAGTGACAAGTGTCACTGATCTCTGCTCCCTGTCATCGGGAGCAGTGATCAGTCTAGTGACACATACAGCCCCTCCCCCCTACAGTTAGAAAACACTCCTCTAGTACTGATTCACCCCTCCCCGCCCCCTAGTGGTTAACCCCTTCATTGCCAGTGTCATTTGCACAGTAATCAGTGCATTTTTAATTGCACTGATTGCTGTATAAATGACAATGGTCCCAAAAATGTGTCAAAAATGTCCGACATGTCTGCCATAATGTCGCAGTCACAATAAAAATCGCTGATCGCCACCATTACTTGTAAAAAAAAATTATTAATAAAAATGCCATATAACTATCCCCTATTTAGTAAATGCTATAACTTTTGCGCAAACCAATCAATAAACGCTTATTGCGATTTTTTTTTTTACCAAAAATATGTAGAAGAATACATATCGGCCTAAACTGAGGAAAAAAATGTTTTTTTTATATATTTTTGGGGGATATTTATTATAGCAAAATGTAAAAAATAATGTGTTTTTTTCAAAATTGTCGCTCTTATTTTGTTTATAGCGCAAAAAATAAAAATAGCAGAGGTGATCAAATACCACCAAAAGAAAGCTCTATTTGTGGGAAAAAAAGGACGTCAATTTTGTTTGAGAGCCACGTCGCACGACCGCGCAATTGTCAGTTAAAGAGACGCAGTGCCGAATCGCAAAAAGTGCTCTGGTCAGGAAGGGGGTAAAAGCTTCCGGGGCTGAAGCGGTTAATCAACTAAAATGTAATGACCGAGATTACATACCTGTAGGTTTGCCACCCCTCCGGGTTTCAGCCGGACAGTCCGGGTTTGGAGTCGGGTGACCAGATTTCAGGCTGCCTAAAACCCGGACACCCGACTTAGCAGAGACCGGGCGGCAGCCTTTAATGAACTTGTGCGGCCAGTCATTGCGGAACCGCAGGGCAGCCTGCGACGGGTGTGTGCACTGTGCTGGCGCACACGGCACATAGTCCGTGTCCCCCTTTGGGCCGGAGCCAGTCCGGAGGGGGGCGCAGAGTGTGTGCCTTGTACGCTGGCACAGTGCACACATCTGTTATGGGCAGCCCTCCAGTTACGAAATGAACGAACACACTGAATTCACATCTGAGCTGAGTCGAGTGTCCGGGTTTCAGGGCACCCGACTCCAAACCCAGGCTGTCGGGGGAAAACCCGGAAGGGTGGCAACCCTACAGGTATGTAATCTTGGTCATTACATTTTAGTTGATTACCGTATTTATCGGCGTATAACACGCGCCGGCGTATAACATGCACCCCAAGTTTAGGAGAGAATTTTAAGGAAAAAAATTTTTTAGGAGGGAAGTTTAAGGAAAAAAACTTACATTAAAATGCCCATCAATGCAGCCTTATCTGTCTATCTGCAGCCTTTTCAGTGTCAGTGCAGCCTTGCCCCAGTGCAGTCTTGTCAGTGCAGCCTTGTCAGTGCAGCCTTGTCAGTGCAGCCTTGTCAGTGCAGCTTTGTCAGTGCAGCCTTGTCAGTGCAGCCTTGTCAGTGCAGCCTTGTCAGTGCAGCTTTGCCTCAGTGCAGCTTTTGCCCCAGTGCAGCCTTGCCTCAGTGCAGCTTTGCCCCAGTGCAGCTTCGTTAGTGCAGGTTTGCCCCAGTCCAGCCATGTCAGTGCAGCTTTGTGCACTCGGTGTAGATTCAAAAAATGGTGCCGAGACTGCAGGGAGCCGAGATACACATACACGAGTGTTCTCGGCTTTTTCCGGCGCCGTCGTCACGCCCAGTCCCGCCCCTGGACCTGTGTTATGTCCATCATAGGGCGGGACTGGGCGTGACTGTGAGCGGTGCCGAAAAAAGCCGAGAACACTCGGGTATGTGTATCTCGGATCCGACAAGAGCAGAGATACACATACCCGAGTGTTCTCGGCTTTTTTCGGCGCCGCTCACAGTCACACCCAGTCCCGCCCTATGATGGACATAACACAGGTCCAGGGGCGGGACTGGGCGTGACGGCGGTGCCGGAAAAAGCCGAGAACACTCGAGTATGTGTATCTCGGCTCCCTGCAGTCTCCGCGCCATTTTTGAATCTACCCACGGCTGTGTATGTCGGCGGCGACCGCGGCAATTGCCGCGATCGCTCCGATGACACAGAAATTGGCGGGGATCGGCCTATACCACGCACCCACGATTTTCCCCTGATTTTCAGGGGAAAAAAGTGCGTGTTATATGCCGATAAATACGGTAAATCTACTATAGATTTAGTCGACTAAAATTTTATGTTATTTAGTCTACTAAAACTAGACTAAAACTAAAACAATTCAGATGACTAAAATATGACTAAAACGAAATGGCATTTTAGTAGAAAACTAAAACTAGATCAAAATTTGTGGTCAAAATTAACACTGGTATTGAAAAATATAAAAAAAATTATTTAAAAAAAAAAGGCAAGAAAAACAAAGGGTAATATTTTCGTAGCGGTAAATGAGCCAAACTATTGGTCCAATGGGAGATTTTGGTTAAAACAAATTTAGTAGTGCAAAAATGGCAGTTTGTAGCCAATGGGTTCAAATGTGGGGCTCTGTATCTTTAAAGCGGAGTTCCACTCAAAAAAGGAACTTCCACTTTTTGGATTCCTCCCCCCCTCTGGTGTCACATTTGGCACCTTTCAGGGGGGAGGAGGGAGCAGATACCTGTCTAATACAGGTATTTGCTCCCACTTCCTGGCATAGATCATGGCGGCACTTGCGGTGACCTATGCCACTTCCGGCGCGTACCCCGTCCTCCCCCCTAGGTCCCCAAACACAGCAGGGACCTGAGAGGACGCGCAGCGCGACTCGCGCATGTGCAGTAGGGAACCAGGAAGTGAAGCCGCATGGCTTCACTTCCTTATTCCCTTACCGAGGATGGCGGCGGCAGCAGCCGAGAGCCAAGGGACAGATCGGCTTCAGCTGCCGACATCGCGGGCTCCCTGGACAGGTAAGTGTCCACATATTAAAAGTCAGCAGCTGCAGTATTTGTAGCTGCTGGCTTTTAATATTTTAAATTTGCACAGTAAAATCATAACGTATTGTAAATGTTTGAGAGGGTGATGTATGTGTGACAACTCTGTGAAAACATTATTTTATATATTACATTATGTTATATTTAGTCTTTCTGTGTTGAATATTCAACCCAAAAAAACCTGTCTGATAGCAAGACCACTGATTTGCAACTGTCTGATGGCTTGGCTCCAGTCTATTGCGATTGGTTGCCAGAGGTTACAGTGTATCATTACCGCTCACTGACTGGTTGCTAGAGGTTACAGCACATGATTTCTGCTGGTTGAGATTAGTTGCAATCGCTGCCTGATCTGATTCAGTAAACTAATTTTGAGTCTAGCTGCAATTTATTGTATGTCTCAGAGCAGGTGGAGAGCAAAACTGCAATTGGGGGGGGGGGCAAGAAAAGTTTTGCCCAGGGTCCAATCAATGTCAAAGACGAACCTGCACTAGTGGGGAAAGGACTGGGGACACAAATCAGCGGCTCTTTTAGGCGTTAACACTACACAAATGAGAAGTAAAAAAAAAAAGGCTTGAAAGTAACTGACCTGTGGAGTACAGAAGATGGAAAAGCCAAACAATTCTTCCATTCATTATGTTGCTTGTTTGTGTCTTTGGTAAAGTTGTGACCCCCGTGTCCCTGTTAGTTGTAGAGAAGCTTGAGGAACGGACATTTCCTAAAGAAAATCTGGACAGTGTGAGGCGTATGTTTCTGGAGTACATCCAGCCATAGAAATTCCTTTCACTTTCTGTTTAGAACTCCTGCAGCATACTTTCCCATTTATGAAAATAATCTGATATTCATTGACGTTTATATTTTACATAGAAGGTGAGGTTGAAAAAGGACACCAAGTCCATCAAGTCCAACCTATGTTTGTATAAAGATAATCCTCAGTTAAAAGCAATAGAAAATGTTCACCTACAGTGTATTCATAAAGAGCTTTTTTTCTACCTGTTTGCACTTTCTATACAGGTGCATTCTTTGAATTTTACTGCTATCAAAACTCGACCAACCTGCTTGGCTTAACCACTTCAGCCCAGGAAGATTTGGCTGCTCAATGACCAGGCCATTTTTTGGGATTCGGCACTGCGTGACTTTACCTGACAATTGCGCGGTCGTGCGACTTCGCACCTTAACAAAATTGACGTCCTTTTTTCCCCACAAATAGAGCTTTCTTTTGGTGGTATTTGATCACCTCTGTGGCTTTTTTTTGTGTGCTATAAAAGAAAAAAAAGCGTCAATTTTGAAAAAAAAAACACAATAATTTTGTACTTTTTGCTATAATAAATATCCCCATTTTTATTAACCACTTCAGCCCTGGAAGAATTTACCCCCTTCCTGACCAGAGCACTTTTTGCGATTCGGCACTGCGTCAGTTTAACTGACAATTGTGCAACACTGTATCCAAACTAAATTGACGTCCTTTTTTTCCCACAAATAGAGCTTTCTTTTGTATGTGATCACCTCTGCGTTTTTTTTTTTTTGCAGTATAAACAAAAAGAGAGCGACAATTTTGAAAAAAAAAACAATATTTTTTACTTTTTGCTATAATAAATATCCCCCAAAAATATATATAAAAAAAAACAATTTTTTTCCTCAGTTTAGGCTGATACGTATTCTTCTACATAATTTTGGTAAAAAAATCGCAATAAGCGTATATTGATTGGTTTGCGCAAAAGTTATAGCGTCTTCAAAATAGGGGATAGATTAATAGCATTTTTATTATTATTTATTTTTTTACTAGTAATGGCGGTGATCTGCGATTTTTTTTTATTGTGACTGCGACATTATGGTGGACAGATCGGACACTTTTGACACATTTTTGGGACCATTGGCAAAAAGCATTGATTACTGTAAAAATGTCACTGGCAGTGAAGGGGTTAACAATAGGGGGCGATCGAGGGGTTAACTGTGTTCACTGGGAGGTGATTCTAACTGAAGGGGGAGGGGACTGACTGGAGGAAGTGACGAATTGTGGCTCCTAGATAGGAACACACGATCTGTCACTCCTGTCAGAACAGAACAGGGAAGTGTGTGTTTACACACACAAATCCCTGTTCTGTCTCTCCTGCTCATGAATGCACGTGGCCATCGGTCATCGTGTCCGTTGGCCACGAGCACCGGCACCCCCCGCTGTGCAGCGGGTGCGCACGCGCGCCTGCTATCCCGATCCTGCCGTAAAGCTACGACGGCTCGCGCAGGGGGGCCAACCTGACGCAGTATAGCTGTGGCGGTTGGTCGGGAAGTGGTTAAAAAAGCAAATTTTTTCTCAATTTAGGCTGATATCTATTTTTCTACATATTTTTGGTAATAAAAAACGCAATAAGCGTATATTGATTGGTTTGCGCAAAAGTTATAGCATCTATAAAATACGGGATAGATTTATAGCATTTTTATTATTATTTTTTTTTTACTAGTAATGGCGGCGATCTGCGATTTTTATCGGGACTGAGACATTAGATCGGGCACTTTTGACACATTTTTGGGACAATTGGCATTTATACAGCGATCAGTGCTATTAAAATTCACTGATTACTGTAAAAATGTCACTGGCAGGGAAGGGGTTAACACTGGGGGGCGATCAAGGGGTTAACTGTGTTCCCTGGGAGGTGATTCTAACTGAAGGGGGAAGGGACTGACTGGAAGAAGTGATGAATCGTGGTTCCTAGATAATAGGAACACACGATCTGTCACTCCTGTCAGAACAGAACAGCAAAGTGTGTGTTTACACACACTCATCCCTGTTCTGTCTCTCCTGCTCATGAACGCTCGTGGCTGTCAGTCATTGTGTCTGTTGGCCACGAGCACTGGCACCCCCCCGCTGTGCAGAGGTTGCGCGCGCGCCTGCTATCCCGATCCTGCGAGCCGACATATAGCTATGACGGCTCGCACAGGGGGGCCAACCTGCCGCAGTATAGCTGCAGCGGTTGGTCAGGAAGCTGTTAAAAAAGCAAATTTTATCTCAGTTTAGGCCGATATGTATTCTTCTACATATTTTTGGTAAAAAAATCACAATAAGCGTATATTAATTGGTTTGCACAAAAGTTATATCATCTAAAAAATAGGGGATAGATTTATAGCATTTTAATTATTTAATTTTTTCTCTAGTAATGGTGGCGATCTGCGATTTTTATCGAGAATGTGACATTATGGCAGAGACATCGGACACTTTTGACACATTTTTGGGACCATTGGCAGCGATCAGTGCTATTAAAATGCACTTACTGTAAAAATGTCACTGGCAGGGAAGGGGTTAACACTAGGGGGTGATCAAAGGGTTAATTGGGTTCCCTGTGTGTGTTTCTAACTGTAGGGGGAGGGGACTGACTAGTGGAGATGACAGATCATGGTTCCTAGCTATTAGGAACTCACAATCTGCATCTCCTCTTAGAACAGAACAGGGATTTGTGTGTTTACACACATGTCCCTGTTCTGCCTCTCGTGCCTGCGATCGCTCGTGGCCGGCAGTCATCGCGACCGTCGGCCACGAGCATCGGCACCCCCCGCTGTGCAGTTGAAGGTTACACTTTGTTTAACCATAGAATTAAGTGATTCACCGGACCACACATGTAAATTGCCACCATCCCTTGGTAATACATAAAATAAACCTAAAAAAATGGGATTTTATGGGCAATTTAAAAAAAATATACTGTATTTATTGGCGTATAACACTCACTTTTTCACCATGAAAATTGGGTGCAAATAGCGTGTGCGTGTTATACGCCAATACTTCAATTTTATCTGCCTGGGAGGGGACAGGGAAGGAGGCGGGACGAGCGCCACCAGATTACATACAGTGAGAAACTCCTGTTTACTTAGTGGCCTCTGTAATAGGAAGTCCCGTCTCCTGGGCCGCCATTGGACCACTGTTCTGTCTATCATAGGAGATTCTCACTGTAATCTGCTCGTCCCGCCCCCCTCCCTGTCCCCTCTAGGCTGCAGATGGGCATCGATCAGGTTTCACTGATGGCAATGGTGAGGCTGCTGCATTGATGTAGACTGGTGAGGCTGCATTAATGTGGACTGGTGAGGCTGCATTGATGTGGACTGGTGAGGCTGCATTTATGTGGACTAATGAGGCTGCAGATGGGCATTGATCAGGCTGCATTGATGGCAATGGTGAGGCTGCAGATGGGCACTGGCCCTTATTTTGCTTCAAAGATCCTTATTTAAAATTTAAGTTTTTTTCCTAAAACTTCCCACTTAAAATGAATGTGCGTGTTATACGCCTGTGCGCGTTATATGCCGATAAATACGGTATATAAAGAACTTCACATATAGAAAGATGTCATTTATTATAGAAAAATTGTATAGAAAAGTCTCATATTATTAATGCAAAACAGTACTATCAATATTGTTCATTGTATAAATGACGTTATCAACATTGCACATTTGACTGTTAGCCATGAAGTGGTAATCCCCATCCACTTGCTGTTCCATGGGGGTCATTGAATGTGACAAGGAATACTGTAGAGAGTCTGTGACTGAACTCTCCCCTCTTCCTTTCATTTAATCCTTCCTTCCACATAATAGTGATCCTTCCTGCCTTCCATGTACCATAGTGATATGTCCTGCCTTCCATGTACCATAGTGATATGTCCTGCCTTCCATGTAGAATAGTTATACTTCCTGCCTTCCATGTGCCATGGTGATCCTTCCTTCCTTCCATGTACCATAGTGATCCTTTCTGCCTTCCATGTGCCATAGGGATCCCTCCTGTCTTTCAGGTGCAATAGTGATCCTTCCTACCTTCCATTTCCATAGTGATCCTTCCTGCCTTCCATGTGTCATAGTGATCCTTCCTGCCTTCCATGTGTCATAGTGATTGATAGGGAAAACCCAGAACTTAAGGACTTTCAATAACGTTGTAGAATAATTATATTAATTTGGCTTTATAATCAAGATCTGTATTTATGCAGTCTGAGTTCCCTTTTATGCTTTGACATTGAAAAAGCTCACTCAGCTCAGCATAAGACGAATCTTAAAATAGCTAGGTTGTGTGCATGTCATTTTTGTACCAGTTGTTCTCCATGTACAGAGTTAATGACTAAAGGTCAGTAGGTCAGTGGTTTCACAGATAAGAATATACTCAGAGTATCTGTCATAGACTTTATTGTAAAGATCTTTTTAAGGCCTCTTTCACACGGGGATCCGTATGTCCGTTTTTCAGCCTTCCGTTTTCGGATGAAAAACGGACATACATTCATCCCTATGGAGCGTCGGATGTCAGTGGTGACATGTCCGCTGACATCCGACCCGCTCCGATCCGAAAAGTGTAACGGAGGAAAAACCTACTTTTTCCTCCGTTTTCGGATTGGATCGGATGACGACGGACACGTCATCATCCGATCCCCCATAGGGGAGAGCGGCGCTCTGACAGGTCCGTCGCTGCACAGCGTGCAGCGATGCACCTGTCATCTTCCTGCTCAGCGGGGATCGGCGGAGCTATCCCCGCTGAGCCAGCGGATGTTCACGGGGCGGATCATCACTGATCCGCCCCGTGTGAAAGAGGCCTAAAAGTAAAAACATATATTATCTATAATATAGTTAGTTATTTGATATAGTTATTTAATTAGTTAGCTAGATTGAGTTAGTGTGAAGTAATATATATTTATATACATCCAATTATAGTTTAATATGCATTTGTAAGGTTTGGTACAGAATTGCATTTCTGTAGCTTAAAGTATATCCATTACAAGAATTCGGCCATTTGGAAAGGTCATTCACCTTGAGTTTTTTATAAGAATCTGTTGTGTGTTGCTGACAATCAAAGAAGCTTAAGAGACGTGTCAGCTGTTGGCAAAGAGAATATTTAGAATAATCACGAATATGATCATTTCAAATTTAGTTCTAGCCGTATATGGCTATGGCTGAGGTGTGCTGACTAGTAGATTTGAAATAGTATAAAAAACAGAGTGACACTTCACTCCAGTACACTACATGTCCTTCACTCACACACAGAAGGACTTCATTACTTTTTCACACACACAAAGAAGAACACACCCATTCTTACTCTACAGAAGACATTTTGTTTACATTAGGCCTATACACAGCCTGCCTCACAAACAGCTGCTAGAGCAGACACCTCTCTGACATAGAGAAGCACAGACAGAGCTGAAACATCTCTTGAACTTTCTTGATACAAGTTTTTGTTCCTATTATCTTTTGTTTTACTACATCAAGCTGTAAGAAGAATTTAACTTTGTATATATTTTCAAGTTGTTACCAAGTGTGACCAAATAAACTCACACTTTGTTTTAAGGCAGCCTGGCTACTGAACTTTTGAACAAAACGCCTAAGACACTGTTGACATAACACATGTCTGAGAAGAGAAGCAGTTCTCGCTTTCTCTACATTTTTACAAACGTTGACTGCTGAAGCCAAATTATAGATGATGTATTTATTATACAAGCCCATAGTTTTATCTATAGGCAGGGAGAACAATACAGTAAGTACATGGTGACATTCAATATGATTGTTCTGACTGAAGTTGGGACCTAACTAGCTTGTATACTCTAGCTGTGGGCTACCTTGTAAGTCTCTTTGAAGTCTTGATTAACTTTTTGGTTATTTACATTGTTAAACAGATGGTCAATTACATTTTGCAGTTACATAGCTACACAGCTAGTAAGGTTGAACAAAAACACCAGTCTATCCAGTATATCTGGTTAATCAGTATACATGGTTTTGGCTACTTATAACTAAATGTTTGATAAATAAATAGCTATTCCATTTACCCTATCAATCCCATCTCTTGGTCAAATTAAAAATTGACCACATAACTAACAAAACATAACATAACAGCACTATAACAAACAATTCATACACTGGTTGTGGACAGTTGGGTTCTTGACTATTCAGTGTAGAGATTCTTTTGGTTACAGTTAAAGCTGTGTGGGGCCTAACTAGATGTGAATATTACAGGCAATGGTATTGGGAAAATGGAACAAACTACGTCTCATAACACATGCACAACCTAAAGAACGGCAGATAAAATTACAATTCCTATAAATTGCTTCTAAATTTCCACATCTCCCTCCAACTGCCTATTCTTAGTTTAAATCTTTATTTTTCTAGTTCATATTTCTCCTAATTTGTGTACCCAATTTACTTCTGCAGAAAAATCTCATTTTGCTTTTGTCAAGGCTAAACAAAAATAAAAATACAAAAATGTCTAAAAACAAAAATTACACGTTGGTCTAACAATGTATGAACACCAAGTCTTTAGTTGATTGCTCTGCTGTATCTTTGACAGCTCGTCCTCCATAAGACTCCATTGCAACACCTAAAGAAGGCATACAGTTTTCATACATAATCTTCTTTTCTTCAGGACTATCGCAGTTCACATGACAAGAAACTTCCAGTAGGTGTGCAGATCTTTTTGAAATTATAGCAAACCGAGCTGTGATTTTTTTTTTTAGACAGCTGGCATGATAAGTATCAAAGTTCTTCAGACATCTAAAAAGCTTCTGAAAGCACGCTTTTCCATTAATGCTGTTTGTGGCTGATGTCATAAAGCCAAGGAATGAGGGAGGATATTTGTGAGGATGGCGTCACTCAGATTGTTAGTCCAACATTTGATCATTAACAAAAATGCCCATAAAGTCGTTTGAGTTTTTTATACTGCTGAAGTAAATCTATGTTCTAGCAATAAGACCTAGAAGAAAAGAAAAATGTCTTAATTAGGGATGAGCCGAACACTCCCCTGTTCGGTTCGCACCAGAACATAAGAACAGGAAAAAGGTTTGTTCGAACACCGTTAAAGTCTATGGGACACGAACATGAATAATCAAAACTGCTAATTTTAAAGGCTTATATGCAAGTTATTGTCATAAAAAGTGTTTGGGGACCTGGGTCCTGTCCCAGGGGACATGGATCAATGCAAAAAAAACTTTTAAAAACGGCAGTTTTTTCAGGAGCAGTAATTTTAATAAAGCTTAAAGTCAAACAATAAAAGTGTAATATCCCTTTAAATTTCGTAGCTGGGGGGTGTCTATAGTATGCCTGTAAAGGGGCGCATGTTTCCTGGGTTTAGAACAGTGTGACAGCAAAATGACATTTCGAAGGAAAAAAGCCATTTAAAACTACTCGCGGCTATTGCATTGCCGGTCCGACAATACACATAGAAGTTCATTGATAAAAACGACATGGGAATTCCCCACAGGGGAACCCCGAACCAAAATTTAAAAAAAAAATGATGTGGGGGCCCTCCTAAATTTCATACCAGGCCCTTCAGGTCTGGTATGGATATTAAGGGGAACCCCGGCCAAAATTTAAAAAAAAATGACGTGGGGGCCCCCCTAAATTCCATACCAGACACTTCAGGTCTGGTACAGATTTTAAGGGGAACCCCGCGCCTAAAAAAAAAAATGGCGTGGGGTCCCCCCAAAAATCCATACCAGACTATTATCCAAGCACACAACCTGGCAGGCCGCAGGAAAAGAGGGGGGACGAGAGAGCGCCCCCCCTCCTGAACCGTACCAGGCCACATGCCCGCAACATTGGGAGGGTGCTTTGGGGTAGCTCCCCAAAACACCTTGTCCCCATGTTGATGAGGACAAGGGCCTCATCCCCACAACCCTGGCTGGTGGTTGTGGGGGTCTGCGGGCGGGGGGCTTATCGGAATCTGAAAGCCCCCTTTAACAAGGGGACCCCCATATCCCGCCCCCCCTGTGTGAAATGGTAAGGGGGTACAACCCCTACCATTTCACTAAAAAACTGTCAAAAATGTTAAAAATGACAAGAGACAGTTTTTGACAATTCCTTTATTTAAATGCTTCTTCTTTCTTCTGTCTTCTATCTTCCTTCATCTTCTTCTTCTTCTTCTTTTTCTGGTTCTTCTGGCTCTTCTGGTTCTTCCTCCGGTGTTCTCGTCCAGCATCTCCTCCGCAGCGTCTTCTATCTTCTTTTCCTCGGGCCGCTCCGCACCCATGGCATGGGGGGAAGGCTCCCGCTCTTCTCTTCATCTTCTTCATCTTCTTCTTCATCTTCTTCTTTTCTTCTCTTCTTCTCTTCTTCATTTTCTTCTCCAGGCCACTCCGCATCCATGCTGGCATGGAGGGAGGCTCCCGCTGTGTGACGGCATCTCCTCGTCTGACGGTTCTTAAATAACGGGGGCGTGACCACCCGGTGACCCCGCCCCCTCTGACGCACGGTGACTTGAGTGCGGAGCGGTCCGGAGAAGAAAATGAAGAAGAGAAGAGAAGAAAAGAAGAAGATGAAGAAGAAGAAGAAGAAGAAGATGAAGAGAAGAGCGGGAGCCTCCCCCCATGCCATGGGTGCGGAGCGGCCCGAGGAGAAGAAAATAGAAGACGCCGCGGAGGAGATGCTGGACGAGAACACCGGAGGAAGAACCAGAAGAGCCAGAAGAAGAAGAAGAAGAAGAAGATGAAGGAAGATAGAAGAAAGAAGAAGCATTTAAATAAAGGAATTGTCAAAAACTGTCTCTTGTCATTTTTAACATTCTTGACAGTTTTTTAGTGAAATGGTAGGGATGAAAGTACCCCCTTACCATTTCACACGGGGGGGGGATCTGGGTGTCCCCTTGTTAAAGGGGGCTTCCAGATTCCGATAAGCCCCCCGCCCGCAGACCCCCACAACCACCGTCCCGGGTTGTGGGGATGAGGCCCTTGTCCTCATCAACATGGCGACAAGGTGTTTTGGGGGCTACCCCAAATGTTGAGGGCATGTGGCCTGGTACGGTTCAGGGGGGGCGCTCTCTCGTCCCCCCTCTTTTCCTGCGGCCTGCCAGGTTGCGTGCTCGGATAAGGGTCTGGTATGGATTTTTGGGGGGACCCCACGCGTTTTTTGTTTTTTTTTGGCGCGGGGTTCCCCTTAAAATCCATACCAGACCTGAGGGGTCTGGTATGGAATTTAGGGGGACCCCCACGTCATTTTTTTAAAATTTTGGCAGGGGTTCCCCTTAATATCCATACCAGACCTGAAGGGCCTGGTATGGAATTTAGGGGGACCCCACGTCATTTTTTTTAAAAATTTTGGTTCGGGGTTCCCCTGTGGGGAATTCCCATGCCGTTTTTATCAATGAACTTCTATGTGTATTGTCGGACTGGCAATGCAAAAGCCGCGAGTAGTTTTAAATGGCTTTTTTCCTTCGAAATGCCATTTTGCTGTCAGACTGTTCTAAACACGGTAAACATGCGCCCCTTTACAGGCATACTATAGACACCCCCCAGCTACGAAATTTAAAGGGATATTACACTTTTATTGTTTGACTTTAAGCATTATTAACCACTTCAGCCCCGGAAGGTTTTACCCCCTTCCTGACCAGAGCACTTTTTACAATTCGGCACTGCGTCGCTTTAACTGCTAATTGCGCGGTCATGCAATGCTGTACCCAAACGAAATTTGCGTCCTTTTCTTCCCACAAATAGAGCTTTCTTTTGATGGTATTTGATCACCTCTGCCATTTTTATTTTTTGCGCTATACACGGAAAAAGACCGAAAATTTTGAAAAAAAATGATATTTTCTACTTTTTGTTCTAAAAAAAATCCAATAAACTCAATTTTAGTCATACATTTAGGCCAAAATGTATTCGGCCACATGTCTTTGGTAAAAAAAATGTCAATAAGTGTATATTTATTGGTTTGCGCAAAAGTTATAGCGTCTACAAACTAGGGTACATTTTCTGGAATTTACACAGCCTTTAATTTATGACTGCCTATGTCGTTTCTTGAGGTGCTAAAATGGCAGGGCAGTACAAAACCCCCACAAATGACCCCATTTTGGAAAGTAGACACCCCAAGGAATTTGCTGAGAGGCATGTTGAGCCCATTGAATATTTATTTTTTTTGTCCCAAGTGATTGAATCATGACAAAAAAAAAAAAAAAAAAATTACAAAAAGTTGTCACTAAATGATATATTGCTCACACAGGCCATGGGCATATGTGGAATTGCACCCCAAAATACATTTAGCTGCTTCTCCTGAGTACGGGGATACCACATGTGTGGGACTTTTTGGGAGCCTAGCCGCGTACGGGGCCCCGAAAACCAAGCAACGCCTTCAGGATTTCTAAGGGCGTACATTTTTGATTTTACTCCTCACTACCTATCACAGTTTTGAAGGCCATAAAATGCCCAGATGACATAAAACCCCCCCAAATGACCCCATTTTGGAAAGTAGACACCCCAAGCTATTTGCTTTGAGGCATGTTGAGTCCATGGAATGTTTTATATTTTGACACAAGTTGCGGGAAAGTGACAAATTTTTTTTTTTTTTTTTTTTTTTTGCACAAAGTTGACACTAAATGATATATTGCTCACACAGGCCATGGGCATATGTGGAATTGCACCCCAAAATACATTTAGCTGCTTCTCCTGAGTACGGGGATACCACATGTGTGGGACTTTTTAGGAGCCTAGCCGCGTACGGGACCCCGAAAACCAAGCACCGCCTTCAGGATTTCTAAGGGCGTACATTTTTGATTTTACTCCTCACTGCCTATCACAGTTTCGGAGGCCATGGAATGCCCAGGTGGCACAAACCCCCCCCCAAATGACCCCATTTTGGAAAGTAGACACCCCAAGCTATTTGCTGAGAGGCATGGTGAGTATTTTGCAGCTCTCATTTGTTTTTGAAAATAAAGAAAGACGAGAAAAAAAATTTTTTTTTTTCTTTTTTCAATTTTCAAAACTTTGTGACAAAAAGTGAGGTCTGCAAAATACTCACTATACCTCTCATCAAATAGCTTGGGGTGTCTACTTTCCAAAATGGGGTCATTTGGGGGGGTTTTGTGCCACCTGGGCATTCCATGGCCTCCGAAACTGTGATAGGCAGTGAAGAGTGAAATCAAAAATTTACGGCCTTAGAAAGCCTGAAGGCGGTGCTTGGTTTTCGGGGTCCCGTACGCGGCTAGGCTCCCAAAAAGTCCCACACATGTGGTATCCCCGTACTCAGGAGAAGCAACAGAATGTATTTTGGGGTGTAATTTCACATATTCCCATGGCATGTTTGAGCAATATATCATTTAGTGACAACTTTGCGCAAAAAAAAATAAAAAAAATAAAAAATTGTCTCTTTCCCGCAACTTGTGTCACAATATAAATTATTCCATGGACTCGACATGCCTCTCAGCAAATAGCTTGGGGTGTCTACTTTCCAAAATGGGGTCATTTGGGGGGGTTTTGAACTGTCCTGGCATTTTATGCACAACATCTAGAAGCTTATGTCACACATCACCCACTCTTCTAAGCACTTGAAGACAGCCCTTTCTGACACTTATTGTTTACATAAAAAAATAATTTTTTTTTGCAAGAAAATTACTTTGAACCCCCAAACATTATATATTTTTTTTAAAGCAAATGCCCTACAGATTAAAATGGTGGGTGTTTCATTTTTTTTTTTCACACAGTATTTGCGCAGCGATTTTTCAAACGCATTTTTTGGGGAAAAAACACACTTTTTTACATTTTAATGCACTAAAACACACTATATTGCCCAAATGTTTGATGAAATAAAAAAGATGATCTTAGGCCGAGTACATGGATACCAAACATGACATGCTTTAAAATTGCGCACAAACGTGCAGTGGCGACAAACTAAATACATTTTTAAAAGCCTTTAAAAGCCTTTACAGGTTACCACTTTAGATTTACAGAGGAGGTCTACTGCTAAACTTACTGCCCTCGATCTGACCTTCGCGGCGATACCTCACATGCATGGTGCAATTGCTGTTTACATTTGACGCCAGACCAACGCTTGCGTTCACCTTAGCGCGAGAGCAGGGGGGACAGGGGTGCTTTTTTTTTTTTTTTTTTTTTTCTCTTTATTATTATTGTTTTTTTATCTTATTTTTAAACTGTTCCTTTCATTTTTTTTTTTTTAAATCATTTTTATTGTTATCTCAGGGAATGTAAATATCCCCTATGATAGCAATAGGTAGTGACAGGTACTCTTTTTTGCAAAAATTGGGGTCTATTAGACCCTAGATTTCTCCTCTGCCCTCAAAGCATCTGATCACACCAAGATCGGTGTGATAAAATGCTTTCCCAATTTCCCAATGGCGCTGTTTACATCCGGCGAAATCTACGTCATAAAATGCTCGTAGCTTCCAGTTTCTTAGGTCATAGAGATGTTTGGAGCCACTCTGGTCTCTGATCAGCTCTATGGTCAGCTGGCTGAATCACCGGCTGCATTTTCAGGTTCCCTGTTGAGACAGGAGAGCCAGAGAAAAACACGGAAGATGTTGGGGGGGGGGGGGGCATTCCCTCCCACTGCTTGTAAAAGCAGTCTAGAGGCTAATTAGCCACTAGGATTGCTTTTACATGAAAGCCGACCGCTGGCTGAAAAGAATGATACCAAGATGATACCTAAACCTGCAGGCATCATTCTGGTATAACCACTCAAAGTCGTGAATGGCATACCTGAAGACAAAAAAATGGTTATCAATAAAGCACAGTAAACAGTAAAGTATAAATAATTACATACCTGAAAAGCAAACGTGATAAAACATAACAACAATAAAACATTGCAGAATAGAATACAGTAAAAAAGAGCAGAACAATAGAGAGAGAATAGGGAGAGAGAGAACAATAAAACGACAACTATTTTTATTTTATATTTTTGTTTGTGTTTTTTTTTTTTTTTTACACTTTTTTTTGTAACTAACTTTTATAACTGTAACCGGTTCCAGGTTCGGGTCTCTCAAAATGCGATGGCATCTCGGGAGACCCTGTGAAAGTGCGCCTAGTCTGTGCAATGCTGTACCCTACGCTAATACTCAACTAGTGCATGGTAGTGTTCAAAACATTCACCAATGCAAAGACCAGGATTGTCAGGACAGGAGGGACAATAATAGGGGGTGTCACGCCTATATCCGCGCTAGCTGCAGACACGACATCTTTTTTGGGGGGGTTCGTTGGGTAGGGGTACTCGGGAGGACATAAAAATGCCTCTCATGCAGCCGACTGCATTTGGTTGGGGATGTGAATGGGGGAAGTACGGGTGCTGCAGAAGCGGTGGGTTCCCAATTAGGATTGGCGAATGCAGCAGGAAGGGCATTATGGGCACGACGGGCCTGTGTTTGTCTTTTTGGTGGCAGCGGGACACTACTTGTGCTTGCCACCTCACCAGCTTGAACTGCACTTATGGGACTCGCCACGTCACCAAGTGTTACTGCAGTGCTGGTTTGGCTACGACCGGGGTGTACTAGGCCGCTGGCGCTTGCCAGTTCACCAAAACGCTACAAAAAAAACTGTTAGCGATCACAGGGATCAGGCCTGACTCTGCGAACGCTGCAGTTATGCGTTTAGTGTTTTGTAAGTGACAGTGATCGATCGATACTGCACTTGGGTGGGCTGGGCCGGGCCGGGCGGAGGGGCAAAACGCAGGTGCTAGCAGGTATCTGGGCTGATCCCGCTAACACTGCGTTTTTGGGAACCCTAAACTGCTGGTGACGCTAGTATAGATCTGATCGGATCAGATATTGATGCGTTCAGATACTATACCACTAAGGGAGGTGTACGGTGCGTGCGTGGGTGTTAGCGGTACTGGCGCTAATCTGACGCTGCCTGGGGCTGGTGCTTGCCAGTTCACCAAAACGCTACCAAAAAAACTGTTAGCGATTGCAGGGATCAGGCCTGACTCTGCGAACGCTGCAGTTATGCGTTTAGTGTTTTGTAAGTGACAGTGATCGATCGATACTGCACTTGGGTGGGCTGGGCTGGGCTGGGCGGAGGGGCAAAACGCAGGTGCTAGCGGGTATCTGGGCTGATCCCGCTAACACTGCGTTTTCGGGAACCCTAAACTGCTGGGGACGCTAGTATAGATCTGATCGGATCAGATATTGATCCGATCAGATACTATACCACTAAGGGAGGTGTATGCTGCGTGCGTGGGTGTTCGCGGTACTGGCGCTAATCTGACGCTGCCTGGGGCGACGCATATCACCGCCGGGCGATCGGGGGGCTAAACCTTTATTCGGTAATAAACGGCGGGTGCCCTGACACTATAAAAAATAAACGAACTAACCAGCGTCACCCGTAACGGTTATACGGTGATCAGTGGTGAAAGGGTTAACTAGGGGGCAATCAAGGGGTTAAAACATTTATTAGATAGTATATGGGGGTCCCTGTCGCTATAAAACACTGACGGCGAACCTAAATATTTACGTCCCTAACTAGCGTCACCAGCGACACTAATACAGCGATCAGAAAAATGATCGCTTAGCGACACTGGTGACAGGGGGTGATCAAGGGGTTAAAACTTTATTAGGGGGGGTTAGGGGGGTATCCTAGACCTAAAGGGGGGTAATACTCACTGCCCTAACACTAACTGTCACAAACTGACACAGCAGTAATCAGAAAAAAAAAAAAAAAAAAAAAATACTGCTAATGTCAGTTTGTGACAGGGGGGGGGGGTGATTGGGGGGGGATCAGGGGGCGATCGGGGGGGGATCGGGGGTGTAAAGTATGCCTGGCATGTTCTACTGTGTGTGTGAGTGTTGTGTGCACTTACATGTCATCTCCCCTCGGCGCTGGAACGGAAACTGCCAGACCGAGGAGAGATGACATCACATCCTCTGCCTGTGTGAAACGACACACAGGCAGAGGAGGATTCCCATTGGCTGGGAGCGATCGCGAGGGGGGGGCCACGATCGGATGGTCTCCCCCTCGCCTCCCGACGCTCCCAGTCAGATGCCGACCGCCGATGGCACCGGGGGGGGGTCCGATCGGACCCCCCGCCCGCGGGAGGCAGATCACGTACGGGTACGTGATTTTGCCTGCCCGTGCCGCTCTGCCGCAGTATATATGCGGTAGGCGGTCGGCAAGTGGTTAAAATCACTGCTCCTGAAAAAACGGCCGTTTTTAAAAACTTTTTTTTGCATTGATCCATGTCCCCTGGGGCAGGACCCAGGTCCCCAAACACAATAACTTGCATATAAGCCTTTAAAATTAGCACTTTTGATTTCTGCCATAGACTTTTAAAGGGTGTTCCGCGGCATTCGAATTTGCCGCGAACACCCCAAATTGTTCGCTGTTCGGCGAACTAGCGAACAGCCAATGTTCGAGTCGAACATGAGTTCGACTCGAACTCGAAGCTCATCCCTAGTCTTAATACAAGGAGAAAACATTCTCATTTAGTATAAAATGTTATTCAACTGTCATTTAAACTAAACTGTCTAGACCATAAACATTTATCATGAACAATAGGCTTCTCAGCAGGGGGGGTATCACGTATGGCCTGGACCATTGATCCTAAAGGAACATAGACAAGGATTTACAGGAATGACAGGAGTATAGTGCAGTACAAGGGGTTTAGGGTTCACAGGAGATACAGTTGACATGTACAAAGATTCCAAGCCAGGAAGGATACCTAATGGTACTATCTGGGGAGAACGCAGCATGTCCGCACATGCAACAATGGTGAGGGCCCTTGAAAGGGCCGAGGCGCAGAGTCTAAGGAACTGCCTTGTCTTCTCCAGAGCTCCTGATGGTAGGGATGGTTTTGTGCTGCAGACAGATCCCCGGTTGCGGCCCTCTTACTCACCCAAGCAGGCAGGTACCTAGAACTAAGGGCCAATGTACAAATGAGAATCCCTTGCAGCGCTGAGTTGCTGGGATCACTAAACAGCAGGGAGTAAAATTCAAGCTAACAGGTGTGTGCTTGGACACACACAGACATTGGGGACAGATACACAAAGACACATAAACAGCTAGAAATAAGTAGCCATGCAAACAGTCACACAGGAATCTATAAGAGTAGTGAAGTTGCATGGTGTCACCGAACAGGAAACTAGTTTACAAAATATACTTGGAGACACAAAGACAGACTTGCTTGGGACATTATTATTCAAAGCCTAGGGCAATCTGCTTCAGCTTGAAAAGGCAGTACTGGCTGGGCATGTAGTTAATTCAATTAACAACAGGAGGTTTAATCTAGTCTTAAAAACAAATTTTGTGGGACAAGATACAACCACAGACCTTATATGTTAAAGCATTGGAACTAAATGCCAATACCAATACAATAATAATACCAGCATACCTGCTGATCTTTGGGAATAGAGGAGACAGATCTGTGAAAAAGCTGACGATCTGTGACAGGTCTAATTTAAAATGTTAATAATACCCAAGTAATTCTTAACACTCCATGTAGTAACACTGACTACATGTAGTAATACATTCATTCCTTTTTTTTTTTGTCATCATAGGTGTTTAAACTAGATCAGCAATTATTCAATTCAATGTTAATAACTTTTTCATCTTAAAATAATATACAAAAACTATATAAGGCTCAGTTCCCACTATTGTGACTTAAAGTTGCAGCGACTTTGAAAAGGTTCTTGCACTACCTTGATGCAACATTCAATGGAACTCTGATCTAGAGACTGAAGTTAGATCAAAGTCACACTCCAGAGTCTCTGAATCACATGACTTTGGTAGTCATTATAGTGGAAATGTAGTCTAAGACAAGAAACACTTAATTATCTAGGGCAGGGGTGTCAAACTCAACTTCATCGTGGGCTGCATCAGCATTATGATTGTCCTCAAAAGGGCTGGTTGTATCTGTAAGATTAGATGTCCAGCACATCCCCTCCCCTTACATTAGATGTCAAGAGCCACCCAACCATCAGAAGTTGAGTCCCCCTACTCTCCCTTACATCACAGTGCACCCCCTTTCCTTATGCTGCTGCTGGGAAGAAGCTGGATGCATTGCTTGAAAGCAGAAAGTAGGGGTCTGGAGGAGGACCAGAGGAGGGCTGGAGCTCTCATACAGCTGCAGAGGAGGTGTGAGGGCCACATGAAATGGCCTGGAGGGCTGGATTCGGCAACAGGCCTTGTGTTTGACACCTGTGATCTAGGGCATTGAAACTCGTTAAATTTCAAAGCTCATACATGTCAGATCATAACACAACATAAAATTTAGCACCTAATATTGTAAATAGGAACAAGAAACTGCAGTACGGACTCAGATGACTGCATCAATATTTAGCTAGTGTGGGGAGTGAAACCCATTAATGTTCACATATGAAAATAGAAACACTTTAGAACAATACTCCCATTGGTGAATTTTCTTTGAAGGCCATGGTCTCCTTCTGTTTGGAAAACCTTAAAATAAATCAACTCAGGGCATAGAACTAATCTGAGGAATAAGCATCAACATTTTAGTAAAAACACATTATATTTCCTCCTAATAATAAACCAAAGGTTAGAGATATTTAGCATACAGTAAGCATTTTGAACATTTTCTTTCTTAGATGTTTTACCAGTGCACTTTTTTAATACCAAAAATTGTTTGACGTCAAACTAAATGTTACCACGTTGATTTTATGTATGGTATACCATTACTATAAAAAAACTATTATTCACCATGGTTAAAAAATGAGCAGCTCAAAAAAAATAATTTTTTATAAGTTCCCCTTTGTCTTGCAAGACAGTTATACTTCACCATACTGAGCACATTGGAAAACTTCTTCCAAAACTGTTTCTTCTATGGAAACAAAGATTACCGTTAATATACACACACATTTTATTAAATGCATTGGGTGTGGCTCCAATGACCACATGATCAGCCACCCCAGCAAGTATTTAATTTAACGATTTTCAGCTCACAGTTTTTAGATTAACCTTTCTTTTAGAATAAGCAAATATAATAATTTGTTTTTCTTTTTCATATTAAATTGACCACAGTGCAAAATGACTACACATTGCACACAAAATGTATAATTTGAAGTAAAAAAATTTTATACCCAAATTTATATGGATCAAATTGTTCTTTTAAGTCAGAAATACAATTTTTAGTCTTTTTTAAGGTCACACTTTAGAGACAAAATATTTTTCTTGCTTCTAAAAGTTGCAATGACCAACATTGCACTGACTTGCTACCTGTAAATGTCCATGTGGCAATGTCCCATCATTTTAAAACATACATAACAAACACAAAACACAATCATCATGAAGATTCGGTTCGGAAAATGACATTTTTTTCTGCAGAAAAGTGCTTGACTCGAGTATAAGTCGAGGGGGGCACTTTCAGCACAAACAAATGTGCTGAAAAACTCGACTTATACTTGAGTATATACGGTAAATGTTTGATGAATAAATAGCTATTCCATTTACCCTGTCAGTGATCCTTCCTGCCTTCCATGTGTCATAGTGATCCTTCCTGCCTTTCATGTGCCATAGTGATCCATTCTGCCTTCCATGTGCCATAGTGATCCTTCCCGTCTTTCAGGTGCAATAGTGATTCTTCCTGCCTTCCGTGTGTCAGAGTGATCCTTCCTGCTTGCCATATGCCATAGTGATCCTTGCTGCCTTCCATGTGTCATAGTGATTCTTGCTATCTTCCATGTGCCATAGTGATCCTTCCTGCCTTCCATACCACCATAGTGATCCTTCCTTCCTTCCATGCACCACAGTGATCCCTCCTTCCTTTCTTACATGTACCATAGTGATCCTTCCTGCCTTCCATGTACCCCAGGGCTGGACTGGGACACAAATGTGGCCCTGGAATTCAACCAGACCAGCCCACTTTAATTTTGAGTGTCCCCATCAGCACCCCCTTACATCAGAGTGTCCCTATCAGCACCCCCTTACATCAAAGTGTCCCCATCAGTACCCTCTTACATCAAAGTGTCTCCATCAGCACCCCCCTTCACATCAGAGTATCGCCAACAGCACCCCCTTACATCAGAGTGTTCCCATCAGCACCCCCTTACATTAGAGTGGGCCCATCAGCACCCACTTACATCAGAGTGTCCCCCCCTCTCCTCCCCCTCCCATGTGTACTCACAGTTCTGAAGGCAGCTTCTCGTTCCTCTCTCCAGTCATGTGATAAGTGACAAGTGATAAGGGGAGAGAGGAAGGGAAATCTGCCGACTGTCTATCTCCCCCTGCAGGCTGGAGGGAAAAGAAAGCCTAACCATCTCTCCAGCAAGTGTAGGCAGCTGCTCCTTGGTGACAGGAGTGAAATCACGATCACTCACTGTCAGTGAGAAGCGGCTCCAGGACTGTGCCTGACTGGCCCACTGAGCCATCGGCCCACCGGGAAACTCTCGGTAGTCCCAATGGCCAGTACATGCCTGATGTACCCTCCCCTTTCACTATCATGTTTGGTCACACCCACTTTTTTGCTGCAGCATGCTTAGCGTGGCACAGGTCACTATCTCCCTGAAATGTCCCTCATCCTCAAGTTCAAAAGTTGGCAGGTATGGATTACCTCCTCTCTAAGGCTGTCACTCATTACATGAATTCACTAAGGTTTCTCCTAAGCCTCTATTTTTGTTTATCTGTTACAACATCTGCTGTTTAGGGATCAATACAGCACATACATCAGGGTCTGCAAAATACACTTTTACTTGATCCACTGCTGCTGGAGACTTCTCCAGGTTTTATGACCGGACCCTGCAGCCTGTTTTCCCCTATGCTCTAGGGTCGGAAACCCTCTGATGTCATCAAAGCCAATGCAGAGCCCATAGCCCATGCATTGGATGTGAGGATGCTGAGGGAGAGTACATTGCTTGAGCAAAGGGGGGTAGAGGAGAGTGCTGGCTGCTGGTGGAGTGATGCATCATGTAAGTAAAAGTGCTTTTTTGAGGCCTCTAAATAGGAATTCAACACTTGCAGAGAGGGAGCCGCCCCACTGCTAGTCTGGCCAATCAAGATGGCTGAAAAGATCGCCAACCCAGAAGAAGATGGTGTTCTGCATGAACAGGGAACTATACACAGTTAGTCTTTTATGTATTATTCCTTAAATCGCTTTCATTGGTTATGTCATAATTTTTTAAGATATAAAATAATTTAGAATTGACTGCATTAATTTAATATAATACAATACATTATATTACCATAAGAGCATGTCACTCTATTATTATTAAATTATGTTTTAGTCATTTTTAATAGTATCAGTATTGATTCCATTAATTAATATTAAGATTTTTTTAATCATTTTTTGTCTCACTTTTTTATATCTTTTTTGCAAATATGTTTATGTTCATTCTAAGTGTCTAAAGTGTCTCAACTCTAATGCCCTGTACACACGGTCGGATTTTCAGACGGAAAATGTGCGATCGGAGCTTGTTGTCGGAAATTCTGACCGTGTGTGGGCTCCATCGGACTTTTTCCATCGGATTTTCTGACACACAAAGTTTGGGAGCAGGCTATAAAATTTTCCGACAACAAAATCAGATTGCGTCAATTCCGACTGTGTGTGGCCAATTCCGACGCACAAAGTGCCACGCATGCTCAGAATAAATTCCGAGACGGAACTGCTCGGTCTGGTAAAATTAGCATTCGGAATGGATACAGCACTTTCGTCATGCTGCAATGTTTTAAACTGTTTAATGCAGCGCACTCTCTTCTTTATAATGCTAGAAGAATGAAGTAGTTTTGCTGCTCATATTCACACAGACTTCTCACAAACACATTTCTTTATTATTTATCGTGATTTCATCAATATATTTTGATTTGTCACATCTGACAAAAAAGTTTTATTTTTATTTTTTTTGTTTGGATTTTTTTCAAGCCTGATCTTGTTTTTTTTTTCTTTTCTTTTTTTTTTTTTACTCCAGAATATTTTTGGGTGTGTTTTGTATGTCAAGTTTCCACAACACCATTATTGGTATTATTATCTTGTATTATTTAATCTCAAAGAGATTGTTTGTTGTTGGTGTCCCTTGTTAATTTCACATTGTATTTTTGAAATGTACCCGCCTCCTCACAAACAAACTGTCCTTTTTGAAGGAAAACACACATAGGCGAGTATAATTGAAACCAAAATTCCTTTATTAAGGGCTCATAACGAAACAAAGAGGGAGGCAACGCTGGATAAACAGCAGAAATTGGTGAAGCCTTTGACCCCCAGGGCACACATCAATTATTTTACTGCAAAATTGGTGGCCTGAGGCAGGGCCGATCCTAGGCGGGTGCACTGGGTGCAGTTCACCCAGGCACCACAGAGGTGGGGGCGCTCAAGCGCCAGAGTGCTCCCTTCCCTCCCTCCTCCTCCTCTCCTTGTTGGTGCTCAAGTCTGTCCCCGCCCGCTCCATCCTCCTGTTAGAGGAGATCGGAGTGGCTGTCTCTGTTCGGAGAGACCCACGCAGTGATGTCATTGGAGGGCGGGGCGGTCCGTGGCGCGCGGCGTACAGTGCCTGTCATTTATTTTTCTCCTCTCGGCCACAATCTTCTCCACCCGGGTGGCGCGGCTGCACGCCCGGGTGGGGTTTGTCCTGAGGGGGGGTCTGTGGGGGGGACTCGGGGAGTCTGTACTAATAGAGGAGGGGGGTTTGTGGGGGGGAGTCTGTACTAATAGAGGAGGGGGGGTTTGTGGGGGGGAGTCTGTACTTATAGAGGAGGGGGGGTTTGTGGGGGGTCTGTACTAATAGAGGAGGGGGGGTTTGTGGGGGGGAGTCTGTACTAATAGAGGAGGGGGGTTTGTGGGGGGAGTCTGTACTAATAGAGGAGGGGGGGTTTGTGGGGGGGAGTCTGTACTAATAGAGGAGGGGGGGTTTGTGGGGGGGGAGTCTGTACTAATAGAGGAGGGGGGTTTGTGGGCAGGTGTCAGTACTAATAGAGGAGGGGGGGTTTGTGGGGGGTCTGTACTAATAGAGGAGGGGGGGTTTGTGGGGGGAGTCTGTACTAATAGAGGAGGGGGGTTTGTGGGGGGGAGTCTGTACTAATAGAGGAGGGGGGTTTGTGGGGGGTCTGTACTAATAGAGGAGGGGGGGTTTGTGGGGGGGGAGTCTGTACTAAATAGAGGAGGGGGGGTTTGTGGGGGGGAGTCTGTACTAATAGAGGAGGGGGGGTTTGTGGGGGGAAGTCTGTACTAATAGAGGAGGGGGGGTTTGTGGGGGGGAGTCTGTACTAATAGAGGAGGGGGGGTTTGTGGGGGGAGTCTGTACTAATAGAGGAGGGGGGGTTTGTGGGGGGGAGTCTGTAGTAATGGAGGGGGGGGTAGTTTGTCCTGAAGGGGTCTGTACTAATGGGGGGTTCGTTTATCGGGGGGGTCTGTACTAATGGAGGAGGGGTTGTCCTGAGGGGGGAGTCTGTACTAATGGAGGGGGGATCTGTACTAATGGAGGGGGGTGGTTTGTGGGGGGAGTCTGTACTAATAGAGGAGGGGGGGTTTGTGGGGGGGAGTCTGTACTAATAGAGGAGGGGGGTTTTGTGGGGGGGAGTCTGTACTAATAGAGGAGGGGGGTTTGTGGGGGGGAGTCAGTACTAATAGAGGAGGGGGGGTTTGTGGGGGGTCTGTACTAATAGAGGAGGGGGGGTTTGTGGGGGGGAGTCTGTACTAATAGAGGAGGGGGGTTTGTGGGGGGGAGTCTGTACTAATAGAGGAGGGGGGGTTTGTGGGGGGAAGTCTGTACTAATAGAGGAGGGGGGGTTTGTGGGGGGGAGTCTGTACTAATAGAGGAGGGGGGGTTTGTGGGGGGAAGTCTGTACTAATAGAGGAGGGGGGGTTTGTGGGGGGGAGTCTGTACTAATAGAGGAGGGGGGGTTTGTGGGGGGAAGTCTGTACTAATAGAGGAGGGGGGGTTTGTGGGGGGGAGTCTGTACTAATAGAGGAGGGGGGGTTTGTGGGGGGGAGTCTGTAGTAATGGAGGGGGGGTAGTTTGTCCTGAAGGGGTCTGTACTAATGGGGGGTTCGTTTATCGGGGGGGTCTGTACTAATGGAGGAGGGGTTGTCCTGAGGGGGGGTCTGTACTAATGGAGGGGGGGTTTGTGAGGGGGGAGTCTGTACTAATGGAGGGGGGATCTGTACTAATGGAGGGGGGTGGTTTGTAGGGAGGTCTACTCTGTACTATTGGAGGGGGGTGATTGGTGGGGGGGTCTGTACTAATGGAGGGGGGTGGTTTGTCCTGAGGGGGGTCTGTATCTGTACTAATGGGGAGTGGTTTATAAGGGATCTGTACTAATGGAGGGGAGTGGTTTGTGTGGGGGGGTCTTAACTAATGGAGGGGGTAGTTTGTCCTGAGGGGGGTCTGTACTAATGGGGGGGGGTTTGTCGGGAGGTCTGTACTAATGGAGGGGGGAGGTTTGTCCTGAGGGGGGGTCTGTACTAATGGGGGGGTGGGGTTTGTCAGGAGGTCTGTACTAATGGAGGGGGGAGGTTTGTCCTGAGGGGGGGTCTGTACTAATGGAGGGGGGGTGGTTTGTGTGGGGAGTCTGTACTAATGGAGGGGTGTGGTTTGTGTGGGGGGTCTGTACTAATGGAGGGGGGGTGGTTTGTGGGGGAGTCTGTACTAATGGAGGGGGGTAGTTTGTCCTGAGGGGTGTCTTTACTAATGGGGGGTGGTCTGTACTAAGGGAGGGGGGTGGTTTATGGGGGGAGTCTGTACTAATGGAGGGGTGTGGTTTGTGTGGGGGGTCTGTACTAATGGGGGGGTGGTTTGTGGGGGGGGTCTGTACTAATGGAGGGGGGTCTGTACTAATGGAGGGGGGTAGTTTGCCCTGAGGGGGGTCTGTACCTATGGGGGGGTCTGTACTAATGGAGGGGGGGTTTGTCGGGGGGTCTGTACTAATGAAGGGGGGTCTGTACTGAGGGAGGGGTTTATACTTAGTGGGGTGTCTGCACTGACGGAGGAGGTCTATACTTAATGGAGGGAGTCTGTACTGAGGGGCGACTATAGTTGGTGGAGAGGGGGGTGACACTATGTTTTACCGCACTGGGTGACACCAACCATAGTGACATCACTGCAGCCGTGGGCTCTTCTTTCCCCCCACCCTCTCCCTTCCCTCCCTCTCCCTCTCCTCACGCTGCTGTACTAGTGAGCAGTGCTTGCCAGCACAGCTGCCCCGCTATGTTTCTTCCCCCGCCTTCATATCGGCCAGGGAAGAAATAGAATAAAAATATAATCAGAGAAGAGGATTGTGGGACATGTAGTCCCGAGGACTGGCAGCCCCACTGTAACACGGAAACTGCAGCTCACACAGCATGCCCAGCTGAATGGGAGGGAGAGAGCCAAGAGCCCGGGAAAGCTTTCAGGGAAGTACACCCTGGACTCCAGAGGGAGAGGACAATGCTGAGGGAACACCATCAGAGAGAGAACCCCGCTGTCCTGCGGAGAAAGGAATGGAGTCATTGCCAGAATGCAGATCTGGGCTCTACCCAGCGGAGTCGCCACGGGCAATTCAGAGTGAGCTGACTCCTGATCAGAGGAATCGTTGTTGCTGGGTCAGGTGAGAGGGACGATTATCTCCTGTAGTATGTCTGCAGTCTTTTGATCATCTCCTGTATTATATCGGCACTCTCTGACCGCCTCCTGTGCTATGTCTGCAGTCTCTGTTCATCTCCTGTATTATGTCTGCAGTCTCTGATCATCTCCTGTGCTATGTCTGCAGTCTCTGATCATCTCCTGTACTATGTCTGCAGTCTCTGACCATCTCCTGTGCTATGTCTGCAGTCTCTGACCATCTCCTGTACCAGGTCTGCAGTCTCTGACAATCTCCTGTGCTATGTCTGCAGTCTCTGACCATCTCCTGTATTATGTCTGCAGTCTCTGATCATCTCCTGTACTATGTCTGCAGTCTCTGATCATCTCCTGTACTATGTCTGCAGTCTCTGATCATCTCCTGTACTATGTCTGCAGTCTCTGATCATCTCCTGTAGTATGTCTGCAGTCTCTGACCATCTCCTGCAGTATGTCTGCAGTCCCTGATCATCTCCTGTACTATGTCTGCAGTCTCTGATCATCTCCTGTAGTATGTCTGCAGTCTCTGACCATCTCCTGCAATATGTCTGCAGTCTCTGACCATCTCCTGTATTATGTCTGCAGTCTCTGATCATCTCCTGTTCTATGTCCGCAGTCTCTGACCATCTCCTGTACTATGTCTGCAGTCTCTGACCATCTCCTGTATTATGTCTGCAGTCTCTGACCATCTCCTGTATTATGTCTGCAGTCTCTGACCATCTCCTGTATTATGTCTGCAGTCTCTGACCATCTCCTGTATTATGTCTGCAGTCTCTGACCATCTCCTGTATTATGTCTGCAGTCTCTGACCATCTCATGTATTATGTCTGCAGTCTCTGACCATCTCCTGTAATATGTCTGCAGTCTCTGACCATCTCATGTATTATGTCTGCAGTCTCTGACCATCTCATGTATTATGTCTGCAGTCTCTGACCATCTCATGTATTATGTCTGCAGTCTCTGACCATCTCCTGTATTATGTCTGCAGTCTCTGATCATCTCCTGTACTATGTCTGCAGTCTCTGATCATCTCCTGTACTATGTCTGCAGTCTCTGACCATCTCCTGTATTATGTCTGCAGTCTCTGACCATCTCCTGTATTATGTCTGCAGTCTCTGACCATCTCATGTATTATGTCTGCAGTCTCTGACCATCTCCTGTATTATGTCTGCAGTCTCTGACCATCTCATGTATTATGTCTGCAGTCTCTGATCATCTCCTGTACTATGTCTGCAGTCTCTGATCATCTCCTGTACTATGTCTGCAGTCTCTGACCATCTCCTGTATTATGTCTGCAGTCTCTGATCATCTCCTGTACTATGTCTGCAGTCTCTGATCATCTCCTGTACTATGTCTGCAGTCTCTGACCATCTCCTGTACTATGTCTGCAGTCTCTGAATATCTCCTGTACTATGTCTGCACTCTCTGACCATCTTAGGTAATATGTCTGCAGTCTCTGACCATCTCCTGTAATATGTCTGCAGTCTCTGATCATCTCCTGTACTATGTCTGCACTCTCTGACCGTCTCTTGTATCATGTCTCCAGTCTCTGACTGTCTCCTGTACTATGTCTGGGGGCTCTTTCTAACAGAAGCCCTCTCTGTGTGCATCAGAGAGACTCATTAGTGTAAGCTCGTCCTGTATTTTTTTTTATTGTTAGAAGATCATGGGAGGATCCTAGAAGACTTCAGGGGGAGCATCTCTGTGTTTGAGTCGTTGCCATAGAAACATGTGTAAAGGGGAGGAGTTTGTAACATGAAGACGCCCATGTGGGGGCGCCATAAATATTTCTGCACCCAGGCGTCTGTGACCCTAGGATCGGCCCTGGCCTGAGGAGTCCATATATAAGGGAGTACAGTCTAGTCCAGAAGTCCAAGAGATCATGAAAGCAGCAGGTGACATGTATTGTCCCCAGGCTGTGGTCATACAAGAGGCTGCATCTTTTGCCAGACCAGACTGAACCCAGGCCATCACTCTCTGGTCTTCCTAACACGCTTCCTTCCCGGCTGTGGCTCTGGTGTTGGAGGTGTGGCAGGAGGGAGGAGTAGGACCTGGAAGAGGAGGAGGAGGACCTGGAGGAAGAGGAGGAAGACCATGGGTGAGCTCACAAATGTGGCTTTCGCATGTGAGTTGGCCCCTCAACCCCTTATTTAAAGCTTCTAAAATGACAAACTCACATAAGAGGTGTTGGCCCTCCTCCATTTGCAGCATTTTGCATGCTGTTAGGTCAGCAAAATCCTCTTCCACCCTGTGGGGGGTTCTGAGGGCCTCAGTAGCCTTCCAAAATAAGCCAATTGCAGCCTCCTCCAGGTTACTCCTCTTCCTGCCACTTTTTCTTTGAAGGCGGAGGGGAGAGGCCTGGGTATCGGGTAGCCTGCTTGGCCCGGCCCCCTCCTGGCTGAGACTTCCCTGTGTATGAAAAAGGGACATCATTTTAGTTTTTGGTTCCTAAATCACAATCATAAAATAGTACTCCAACTAACATCTATTTAACATCATTGATTGGACAACCAGAAATATTTAGAAGAATGCAATACCTGGCTCAAGCTAGGCTCCTCCACATGTTGCTGCCTGGAAGGCCCAGGTTGGGAGTCAGAAGCCTCAGCTGGGGGGGAAAGAAGCGTGGAAGGAAGAGTGGAGAGTGCTGGCCTGGAATCAGTCTGACCTGCCAGAAAATGCAGCCTGTCGTAGTACCACAGCCTGGGGAGATAAATGTCATCTGCAGCTCCTGATCTCTGGGAATCCTGGACCTTCTTGCGCTCCCTTAGAAAAGTGCTCCTCAGGCCACCAATTAGGATCTTCAAATAGGTGATGTCTGCCGTGGGTATCACCGGTTCACAAATTGCAGCAAATTATCCAGCGCTGCCTTCCTCTTTGTTTGGTTCTTATAATCAGGGTGATTTACCTGCCACAGACAGGGCAGCTCCCTGAACATATCTATGAATATGCAGATAAACTCCTGATTCTTCAAGATATCCATTTTCTCTGCAAAAAACACAAGACAAAGCCTAATGTCAGGCTAAAGTCTCCTAATCTTGTCCCAATACAGGCCTCAATCTAGAAGCAGTAGAGGACCAATTTAAAATCTTAACTTTGTTATCACGATTGGCGCCTCCGGTACTCCCTCCTTTGCTCACAGATCGTATGTACTACGCATGCGTGTTATGCTTTATATACACTGCGCATGCATGAAACTCCGCCCGCCCCTGAAGTTCTTTTTAGTTTACTCCACGCCCCTTATCGTTCGGCGCAGTGGGGAAGAGCACTTGGTAGAGACAGAGCAGGTGTCTGATAATTACACCAACGAGGAGGAGGAGGAGGAAAGCCCGGAGCCAGAAACGTCCTGATCCCTGAGGAGACAATTTAAGGCATCAAATATGTCCTTTGGGGAGATGTTGGAGATGGTGGACATCCTGAGGAGGGCCGACTATGATGGGAAGCATGGACCTTACCCCAACCTCAATGTCAGAAAGGCCAAGATCATGGCAAAAGTAGTCAAGAGTCTGCACCAGAATTTTGGGGTACGGCGATCCAAGGATCAACTGAGGAAGCGGTGGTCGGACCTCAAATTAAGGGAGCATGAGCAGTACAGAAGGATCAGGAGAGTGCTGCACAAAAGTAAGTAGTTGTCCTGTGTTCCTATTCGTTAGTTTTATTACGTTCGTGCTGCTCTACGTGCTTTTCTTAACTGTTGTACAGTTTAAAATGGCAACTTTCATGTTCATGGGCACATTATTCGTTCGTTCGGCCTAGAAAACACCATGTTTTGTCTAGATGCAGTTCTAAACATTTTTTCAGGCATACTTCTGTTAAATAAATTTTGTTGTCTAGATGGGTTAGTAACTAGAATGAAATGCAAACTAGATTCTGTGTAAGGAGAGGACACTCAGCAGCTGTTTACACATCTGGACGCTGGAGCACTAGTGTGGGACACAAGAACACCCTTTTTATTAGGGGTCCACACAGGTGCTCCAGTGTATACTATAGGGGTGTCTCCATCTGTGAAACTTGTACAAAACAGGTAAGTATTCAAGCTTGACAAAGTTAATAAATATTTCTTCATCTTCGAACTCTGCCAAAACAGACAATTGTACCCCACTTCCAAGCAATATTTCATATTCCTATTTCTGCCATCAAATATCTGTGTGCTAAGTATACCTATTTTTTTTAACATAGGGGAGAAAAGACTCAGAGGACACCACTCATCTGAGGAGACAACAGACCCCCCACCTCAGGAAGAAGTGGAAATCCCCCAAAGCCAACAAGAGGAGGAGGAGGGAGACGTGGTGGAAATTGTCACCACAACAGGTGAGTGTCTGCGACCACAGGCTCAGGTAAGAGATGGATGCCGGCATATTTTCATTACATGGTGTGTTTTTGTTTCTATATTTTTAGGTGATCGTGATGTTGTGGATCCAGGTCATTTCACCAGTTAAAGTGCCCAGATCCTGATCGGGGAGATCATGTGGTGTAATAGGGACTTGGAAAACATCAAGCAAAACATCAGTAATGTTCAAAACAAAATGAAGAACATCATGGATGTTTTAGGGAGAGTTTAAAACACCTCCAAATCCCTTACTTTGTTGTGCTTTTTTTCCCAAAAATGTTTTTCACATTTTTTGACATATTCGAGAAAAGGCAAATTTTGAAGATGCACACAGTGTGTCAACATGTGCTATCTGCTATCGTGGGAGATCAATGTGGGTGTTTTGTGGGTGCAACCCTTTCCTCAATAATAAAGTAGCTGAGAGGAAGGGGTTGCACCCCCAAAACACGTCCCTTGATCCCCCGTGATGGCAGCTAGCACATGTTGACATTCGGCAATTTGTGTGCATCTTCAAAATTTGGCTTTTCCAGGGGTGACTTCACCCCATCTGAACGCAATATCAAACACAGTTTATAAATACCCATGTCTGATATTGCCTTCAATTTATAACAAAGTTGAACTTTGTAAGTTCCAGATTTGTGTATTTCTTGTTGGTTTTAAACATGCCTGTTTTACCTTAAATGGATATTTCTACTTTTATTAATGTGACCCAAAAATTGTTATACAACAAACATGTTGGTTTGTTTTAAAAACCTTTTATAAATGCACATGATATTGTGCTGGTATTAAAAAGATTGATAATCAAGAATGTGTGGATTCTTCTTTCAATGCTCCGTAACTTTTGTTGTGGTAAAATTGGTGTTTTCTGGGACAATGGGGGTTATTTCCTAAGGGCAAATCCACTTTGCACTACAAGTGCAGTTTCTGTGCAGTCTCAAGTGCACTTGTAGTGCAAAGTGTCTTTGCCTTTAGTAAATAACACCCAACAGTGCTTTCTAATATTACACAATCACGCCAATTTCAGGACTCCACAAATTTATGTCAGGGTCAGCTAAAAGAAACACAAGCAGTAAATGTCAGCAAATATTTTAGTAGTTAAAATTGTTTTTTTATTTAAAAAATGTCTCAGACATTGTCTGGCATATTGATGGCCCCCCTACCCGCAAAGTATTCAAGGTATCTTAGACGGACCTCATGGGCACTCAGGGGGGCAAGCCAGGATGGCCAGCTTCAAGCACCATCAGGGTTGGTAAATTTACATGAATTCCGGATTCAGACCCAACTGAGCCAGCATAGTTCGCAGAAATTCTCCCTAAAAAGTTGCGGAGAACACAGCAAGCCAGGATGATGTGATTCAGTTTATACTCCGCCATGTGTATGGGTGTAAGAAATAGGCAGAACCGGCTGGCCATTATTCCAAACATGTTCTCCACCACTCTTCTGGCTCTGGTCAGTCTGTAATTAAAAACCCTCTGGTCTGGGGTGAGGGTCCTCATAGGGAATGGCCGCATAAGATGGTCCCCCAGAGCAAACACTTCATCCGCAACGAAGACGAATGGGAGTCCTTCCACATTGTCTTCTGGAGGTGGCAAGCCCAAGCTTCCATTCTGGAGATGCCTGTAGAACTCTGTCTGGGCGATGACTCCACCATCTAACATCCGGCCATTCTTCCCCACGTCCACATACAGGAACTCATAAATAGCCGACACCACCGCCAACATCACAATACTATTGAACCCCTTATAGTTGTAATAGTATGACCCCGAGTTGGGTGGTGGGACGATGTGGACGTGTTTGTCATCAATTGCCCCTCCGCAGTTAGGAAAGTCCCACCGCTGGGCAAAGTGGGAGGCCACAGTCTGCCATTCCTGTGGGTTGGAAGCAAACTGTGGAGTCAGACAAGAAAAATAAATTATTCATTTTGCACATAAACATGGAAAGCAGATTAGACACAAACATTCTTGGCCAACATCAGTATAACATTTATTTTAGGGAGTATTTAAAGACAAAGGTATAAGGTCCACCTATCAGATTCCTCCCACCCCCCCTCTCATGGGCCATTTGAAAAAAATTATGGGGGGGGATGTTTTGGACAGGTAACGCTCTCCACTTCATTGAGAGATGAATGCATAAATAATGTGTATTACTTTGGTCAGCCCCTCCTTACTTACACTATTGGCAGCCCACTGGACAGGTAAGAAGTGTCATAATAAAAAGATATAAATGCACACTGTACACGTTTTAGCACATTTTTACATTCTGCTATTACCTATCAAGATAATAATAGGATACAAAAACTTTAAACAGTACCATTTGAAAGTATTCAGGCAGGCCCTTGCACTACATGCTTTGGGGAATTCATCCATAAATCTGACCACAAAAGAGGTGGGTATAGTGTGTATGGGTTGGGCTAAGTCAGCAGATAGAGGATTGTTATCAGCTGATTTAACAATTTGGCGGAGGAAGGGTTCCAAATGATTTTGTGAACCCAAAAAAAGCCTCTGGCACTCTGTCTGAATTTAAAGCACAAATCACATTTTTACACATTTTAGAGGGTGTTTAGGGTAAAGCACTACTATGGAGCTGACAAAATACATTGTTAAGTGACTACACAAGGTGAATATAGGGCCAGGAGAGCATGCTGGGGAGGTAAGTGAAGGCAAATATGTGTGAAGGACAAAAAAATAATTGCATAAAAATCCAGCATGCATGAGGACAAAGGGGACATTCACAGCATATTACAATCATGGTAATTAGGGAATGAGGAAAGAAATACAATACATTATCAAACATTATATACAATAAAATGTAATGTTAAAGGATAAAAATCTTACCTTCATATACTCCTTCTGCAGGACCTGGATGATGGCAGAACAGGTCTCTGGGATAATGATCCCCAGAGCCTGGGGGGAGATGCCTGCCGAGAACTTGAGGTCCTGCAGGCTTCTCCCCGTCGCCAAGTACCGCAGGGTGGCGACTAGCCTCTGCTCCAGAGTGATGGCTTGCCTCATGCAGGTATCCTGCCTGCTGATATAGGGGGTCAGCAAAGGCAACAAACAGTGAAATACGGGGTCCGTCATCCAGAGAAAGTTCCTGAAATCATCAGGATTATTCTCACGGATCTCACTGAGCAAAGGCATGTGACAGAACTGGTCACGCTGGAGCAACCAATTCTTTGTCCATGAACTCCTCCCCACCCTGTTCATGGACTGGGCTTGTGTCAAGGTAAGGACCCCAACACCAAGCCCCCGCACAGCACGAACTCTACGAGGTGTACGTATACGCAACATGGCTAGAAAACTGTCGGCTGCTCAGAACGAAGTAACAGAACGCACTGAAGAACAGCAAGGCCTGTGAAGAGTGACCTGAAAATCAGTAACGAACGAACAAGAACACAATGACAAGTCAAGGGTAACTCGCTGCACACACTGAAGACCAGATACAAACCCACAAGCACAAACTGAACAGCAGAAATACGAGTCTGAAAAAGCACGAATCGTCTCTCACCAAACTTTTACTAACACGAGATTAGCAAAAGGAGCCAAAAGGGTGCCGCGCTTGATTCTGAACTGCCCTTTTATAGTCTCGTCGTACGTGGTGTACGTGACCGCGTTCTTGGCGTTCGGAAATTCCGACAACTTTGTGCAACCGTGTGTATGCAAAACAAGTTTGAGCCAACATCCGTCGGAAAAAATCCATTGATTTTGTTGTCGGAATGTCCGATCAATGTCCGATCGTGTGTACGGGGCATAAGAGTCTAAAGGGACCCTGATCATGTTATTTAGAGGTTCTAAATAGGGATGAGCCGAACAACCCCCGGTTCGGTTCGCAGCAAAACATGCGAACAGGGAAAAAATTGCGAACACGCAAACACCGTAAAAGTCTATGGGACGCGAACGTGAAAAATCAAAATGCTAATTTTAAAGGCTTAGATGCAAGTTATTGCCATAAAAAGTGATTGGGGACCCGGGTCCTGCCCCAGGGTATATGTATCAATGCAAAAAAAAAGTTTTAAAAACTGCATTTTTTTCGGGAGCAGTGATTTTAATAATGCTTAAAGTGAAACAATAAAAATGAAATATTCCTTTATATATCGTGCCTGGGGGGTGTCCTTAGTTAGCCTGTAAAGTAGCACATCTTTTCCATGTTTATAACAGTACCACAGCAAAATTACATTTCTAATGGAAAAAAGTCATGTAAAACTGCTTGCGGCTGTAATGTATTGTCGGATCCCGGCAATATAGATAAAAATACCCCATAAAAATGGAGTGGATGTCCCCCCAAAATCCATACTAGGCTATATACTCTGAACAGCAGTACTGTATATACTCGAGTATAGGTCGACCTGAATATAAGTCGAGGCCCCTAATTTACCACAAAAAACTGGGAAAAACTTATTGACCCGAGTATAAGACAAGGGTGAGAAATGCAGCAGCTACTGTAAGTGGAAAAAGAGGGTCAACAATGCCCATCTGCAGCTGCATACCTCCCTGTGTCCTGTGCATACCTCTCTGTGTCCTGTGCATGTGTCCCTGTGCAACCTCCCTGTGTCCTGTGCATGTGTCCCTGTGTCCTGTGCAGCCTACCTGTGTCCTGTGCATGTGTCCAAGTGTCCTGTGCATGTGTCCCTATGTATGTGTGCATGTGTCCCTGTGTCCTGTGCATGTGTCCCTGTGTCCTGTGCATGTGTCCCTGTGTATGTGTGCATGTGTCCTGTGCAGCCTACCTGTGTCCTGTGCATGCCTCCGTGTGGTGATCTTCATTCTCCGTGTGCGCTCTGCACCAATCAGCGTGTGATAATACCATTCGGCGGCCATCATTCCACTATTCAAAAGCCGCGCCTCCTCCTCATATGTGATAGGCAGAACACTCTATTTCCCAGCAGTCAGCGGTCAGCCTATCACCGACATTCTCTCATCCTCATACCACAGACGAGGATGGGAGAATGTCCGTGATAGGCTGTACACTGACTGCTGGGAAATGGAGTGTTCTGCCTATCACAGACCAGGAGGAGGCGCGGCTTTTGAACAGTGGAATGGCCGCCGGATGGTATTATCACACTCTGGCCGCTGTCTGTCTGCATGACACGCTGATCATGTAGGCAGACGGCGGTGACTTGAGTATAAGTCGAGGGAGGCACTTTCATCCTAAAAAAAGGGCTGAAAATCTCGACTTATACTTGAGCATATACGGTATATATACTATATGACCTGCCCTATATACTCTGCAGAAAAACTGGGCCTTAGATGTTGGTGGTACCAGAACACTGTAACCCCTCACAGTTACTCTTGGGGGCAGGAACGGGCCCTGCTGTGAAATATTATATCAAAAATTGTAATTACATGACCCTGTTAAACAGGGGCAGAAAAATTGGGCCTTTGGTTTTGGTGGTGCCAGAACACTGTAAGCCCTCACAGTTACTCTTGTTGGGTGCAGGATTGGGCCCTGCGTTTAAATATTATATCTAAAATTGTAATTACATGCCCATGTTAAAAAGGGGAAGAATAATTGGGCTGTGGGTGGGGGTGGTGCTCTAAACCAAATATATTGTTGGAAGCTAGCATCATCAAGATTGAGGAGGAATGGGATTTTCAGCAAAGGCAGTCTTTAAGGGATCCCAGATCCATAGCAAATTCAATCAGTTACATCAGCATTAGGTGCTTGATAGCTGCTGATCCAAGACTGATTCTTTTTTATGAATGTGAGCCTATCAGCAGAGTCTGGACAGGTGCACTCTTTGATCCATTGCAAACCCTCCAGAAGCACTGAATGTGCGTTCAGAAAGCACGCTGGATGCAGGACAGACCAGTAGCTCAATTGCATATTGAGCAAGTTCTGGCCAGTGTTCCATCCTCAAGACCCAATAACCCAGTGGATGCTCTGCTGGAAAGGTCTCCAAATCTGCTCTTGCCCCTAGATATTCCTGCACCATATAATGCAGACGCTGGTGATGGTTGCTTGAACCGATCATACCTTGGCGCTGAGGACTGAAAAATAGTTTAAAGGCATCGGTCAGCCGGCCACCTTCTCCACCACTCTTCCTCTGACTGAACGAAGCCTCAGCAACACGTTGTCCAGCACCAGGAAATGGTAATCTCACAGGGTCTGGAAATTCATTACACAAACCTTTCTTCAAGGTTTCCTGAAGATGTTTCATCCTCTGCTCCCTCTGCGAAGGGAGGATGAGTTCTGCAACTTTACCCTTGTAACATGGATCAAGAAGGGTTGCCACCCAGTAATGATCCCTCTCCTTGATACCACGAATCCTAGGGTCCTTTCACAGGCTTTGCAGAATCAGGGAGGCCATGCAGCGTAAGTTTGCAGAGGCATTTGATTCTGGGTCACTAAGGATCACATTATCCGTAACTACCTCCTCCCAGCCAAGTAGAACTCCTTGGGTTTCTGGGGACTTGAAACCATCTCTTGAAGACTGCTGCTGAGTGTTATCCTCTACATCCACGCTGACACAATCCTCCTCCTCCTCTTCTTCCTGTGTGTTTGGCGGGCCTGCAGGAATATGGTTGCCACCTCATCCCTTTAAACCCGAACACATATTAATTACACAGGTTCTGTGGCTGGTTAAGGTGATAATTATACTCACTTGGTTCCTTATCTGCATTTATTTGCCTCAGAACCTGTGTAATTCAAAGGTGTTCGGGTTTAAAGGGATGAGGTGGCAACTCTACGCAGGAATGCTATCTGGATAAAGGGGGCCTTGAGAGGAAACGAAGTTCAGCCCCATGTGCTCTGTCCTTGATTCCACAAAGCGTGTGCTCCAGCAGGAAGACTAGAAGGACAGTGTCACTGATGCATGCATTGTCGCTGTTCACCATCCTTGTGGCCTCCTCAAATGGTGACAGGACAGTGCATGCATCCTTGATCAGTAGCCACTGGCGTGTCGAAAAGAAGCCAAGCTCCCCTGACCCTCTCCTGGTATCATACTCGCACAGGTACTCATTGATGGCCCTCTGCTTTGTGTGCAGCTGCTGCAGCATTGCCAACGTTGAGTTCCACCTTTTGGGCATGTCACAAATGAGGCGGTTGGTGGGCAGGTTGCATTCCCTTTGAATGTCAGCCAGCCGAGCACTGCCATTGTATGACTGGCAGAAATGACCGCAGACTTTTCTGGCCTGCCTCAGGAGATCTTGTAAGCCTGGGTACCTGCTCAAGAACCACTGCACCAACAAATTTAGGATGTGTGCCAAGCATGGAATATGGGTCAAGTGTCCCTGTTGGAGGGCGGAGAGAAGGTTGGTGTCATTGTCG
Organism: Lithobates clamitans; assembly: GCA_037952925.1. NCBI lineage: Eukaryota > Metazoa > Chordata > Amphibia > Anura > Ranidae > Lithobates > Lithobates clamitans. Next base: position 1,881,270 of record JBBGZY010000645.1, read on the forward strand.
CATACAACCATTTCTGGCTGAAGCTTGCGTGGCATCAACCACCTCTGAGCCTGCCCCTGTAGAGCTGACAGAATCTCTTCCCAGTGTGGCTTCTGTCCCCTAGGCAGACCAACTCAAGCACCACATGGCATCTTTTAGCCTGACTGCTTGCGTAGCCCCTTGATGCTTACAGAGCACCGCTGGTTCAGAGGATAAATCTGCAGAAGAGGCCATAGAGGAAGAAGAAGAGGAGGGGGTGGAGGAGAGAGCTGTGGAGGAACAAGCTCTAACAACACTGAACCCTGTCCTGCATCCTTCCCAGCTGCCAGCAGAGTTACCCAGTGCGCCCTGAAGGAAAGGTAATGTCCCTGCCCATGCCTGCTGGACTATGAGTCAGCGGTAATATGAACCTTACTGCTGACCGCCCTGTCCAACAAGGCCAAAACATTGCCTACCACATGCCGGTAGAAAGCCGGAATGGCCTTCCATGCAAAGAAATGGCATTTTGGAACCTGCCACTGAGGTACAGCACATTCCACAAATTTAGCAGTTGCAGTGCTAGCAATTTTGCCAAGCTAGCATTTAGACGCTGAGCATGTGGATGGCTGGAACCAAATTTCTTTTTTCAGCAACTGGGGTAGGGAAATTTGCCTGCTAAAATCAATTGGTGGTACTGCTAGCAGATTGGCTGCAAGTATTTGGAAAAACCTATCGCTATACCTTTATTCCTCTCAGTGCAGGTTTTTGAGAGGACTGGAGGTATAGTAGGGGTGGAGATCCCAGATGAGGAGCAAGGAGAAGTACGCCTTTTTCTTTGATGTGGGTCTTTCAAGTGCTGTTGCCAACGGACTGCATAGCAGGTCATCATATGTCTGATCAAGCATGTGGTGCCCAAGTGGCTTCTGTTCTGGCCACGCTTGATCTGCTTCAGACATAGGTTACAAACTGCAATGGTGCGGTCTGCTGCACACGTGTCAAAAAAGGTCCACACCAAGGAACTTTTAAAAGTCAGCGGCGAGTCAGCTGTGCCCTGCACCTGTGGAGCTCTACGGTGTGATGCAATAGGGTGGCTGCCCTTAAGCTGCCCCCTAGAGGACATTCTACCTCATTGGAGTTGTGCCTCCTCCTCACTTTCCTCCTCTCTTCTCTCAGGCACGCAAGTACAGTCAGTGACCTCATCATCCCCTCCCTCCTCGTCACTGGAGCAAACTTGGCACTATGCTGCAGCTGGAGGAACATGACTGCCAGTTTCTTGTCCTTCTGTGGCACCCCCTCTCTCTAGGCTCACGTTACTCTCTTCCTCAACCTGGGAACCAACATCGGAGTCTTCAAATCGCTGCTCATGCTCCAGCAGCATGTAACTGACACTGTGGTTGAATAATTGTGGGGACTCCTCCATACATGATAGTGGGGCTACGGAAGGAGTGACTGTGGACAAGGAGCCGGTGGAATAGGCCGCTTTGGCAGCTGCGTTGGAAGGCAAACTACTCTTTGCCTGGGTGACAGAGGATGAGGGCGGCTTCATTATCCACTCCACCAACTCTTCTGCATGTTGTGGCTCAATAACACGGCCAGCAGCAGAAAAAAAGGACAAGCGTGCCCCACGGCCACCTGCAGAGGATGCACCATGTCCACGACCACCACTGTTGACTGTAGACACAGAAGCTGCTTGTCCTCTTTTAGTGGCCTGTGAGCGTCTGCCTCTCCTTCGTGGCCTTCTGGACATGATGTGTTTTTTGTTTTGCAACATCACACTACACTGTATTATATACTGTGTATACCGCCTGAAGTGTATTAAAAACTATACACCACCGAATGTAGTGTATATATGGGCTACACTGAATGCAGAGTATATATATATATATATATATATATATATATATAGATATATATATATATCTATATATATATATATATATATATATATATATATATATATATATATATATATATATATATATGAATGCAGGTCAGGTGCATGCTTTGGCCTATCATTATACAGCAATGCACTGCGATATCGCAGTACATTATAGGACATTCCACCACGCTCGAACGTCCCATATTGTTCGCTGCTCCACCCGAGCATCAAGCTCATTCCTAGTTCTAAATAAAAAATTACAAACTATATTATGGACCTACTGCTTTTATAAGAATTGATGGACATTAGCAATGTTGACCTTAGTTTAATGTTAATTAATTGTTTTAACAGTATGAATTTTTGTATATTTTTTTGTTTGTATTTATATTATAGCCCTGATGAAGGGGGAGTGTTCTGAGTCATCAAAACAGACTGGCTGTTTTATGTGATTCTATGATGATGGACAGGTAGATGTGAACTTGAATCAGCCTTTTGTAATCCACAGGAGAGTAAGAAGCTGCAGAAGGAGGCAGACAAATGTGCTGCAGTGCAAGTGATATGATGATAGGAGGGGAGAGCAGAGTAACAAAGAAAGGTACTCACCAGTCTCCCAGATAGGAAGGATAACTTGAACTGTAAATCTGTTAACTTGCTTCATATTTTCACTGGCAAGTTGTACACTTGCAGAGCATTTGAAGCACAAGTTCTAGTTGACACTTTTTACCAATTTGTAGCAAATTTCCATGACAAGTTTCTAACAAGAGCAAAGTTGCAGTGGTGTAGATAAAAAATGGACTCCCAAAAATTTGAAGCGAAAGATTGCCAACATGAGACCGACGCGTTTTTGAAATATATATATATATAAATATGATCTTTATCAGGGACGTTTTGCCATTTTTGAAAGTGTAAAATACAATATAAATACATGAAATACAAAAAACAAGTCGTATATTGCAAGACTGATAGGTAGTATATAACCCCCATCAGAATGTACAAGAACTTACATATCTAAGAGGTAGTGATTTGAGCAAAAAATTCCTGTATATCATCCGACATCCACAAAGCTTGTATTGGCTTTTCAATATGCAAAAGAACCCCAGGATATAATAATCCAATAGAGGTACGACTTGTTTTTTGTATTGCATGTATTTATATTGTATTTTATGCTTTCAGAAATGGCAAAACGTCCCTGATGAAGATCATATTTATTTATATATTTTGAAACACGTCTGACTCTCACTCATGGATGATGATCATTTATGTAGTGGGATTTCTTTGCCATCACTGTTAATAACTGTATACAATATTTCTTGTTACCTATTTGTTTGTCTTTTGATCTAAGTCTGATTTTTAAAATTTGTGTATCAATAAATTTATAACTTTTTATACAATTTTCAATTTATCTTTATAATTGCCCCTAAAATCCCATTGTTTGAGGTTTTTTCTGTTTTCAAAGTTGCAGTGGTGAGTCTACAACAAGAGCTCTGCAAGTCTACAGCATGAAAATTCAGCCACAGTGCCCCCCTGTGGCGGGAAGACTATTCCACAACATAACTGAACCAGAACGAGCAGCAGACTTGCAGAATGTTTGCAAAGAAAGTTGATCTGGAGTCATGAACTGCGGACTTGCTGCAATTGTGCAACAAACTTGTGAAGCCCGGCAGGTCTAGCAATAGCTTAGCAAATCATTTTTAAACTTGCATCTCAACTGCTTGCTATCTGGGGTGTTGTTTCATCTTCACTGTCCAGTCACAGCCTGTGTCATTTACTTTCATCTGATTAAAATCAGTTCTCCTGCCTTGCCAGATGTGTGACAGAGTTGTGAAAATCTCAGGGCTGAATGGACAAATTTACAATAGGTTTAATTGAGTCAGAATATTCTTTCACGGCTCTCAGGGCTACTGTTAGAAATCATGGGGCCTGTGCAGCCTACCTGATGGGGCCCCATGGGCAGGACTGGTGCTACCTATAGGATAAGTGTGCACATCGATCGAGGACACCGCGTTGCATGTCCCAGGGCCAGGAGCCACATACACAACAGAGTGTGTGTCAGGAGTGATGGTGTTTGCTGCCCCTGAGCTGGGGGGGAGGCAGCGTGGCCAGTAGCTGGAAATACAAAGCTCTCCCGCAGCTGCCTGTTACCTTTCACATGCCGCAGACAGTGTCTGCTAATGCTCAGCCTGACCAGATCACTAATGATTTATCTCCTCTCCTCCTCCTCCTCGGCTCGAACTGCCAGCTGTGTGTGCTCTGCCTAGACATGTGTGAGAGGCACAGCACTCCCTTCTAGATAGGGGCCCCGAGAACACCCACCACATTGGGGCCCCAGCCTCATCTGAGCTGCTTGGCATGTGCAGTAGTTGTTGGAGCCTTCTATCTGCCTTTTCTGGGGTTAGTAATCCATTCTATTCTCTCTAATGTCACCTGAAGCTTGCAATATATAAAATGATTGGAGGGGAGTTCTCCATACTAATTATTTTGTGTGTGTATGGGTATGTAATGTGTCTGTGTGTAATATGTGTGTATGGGGGTATAATGTATCTGTGTGTAATCTGTGTGTATGGGAGTGTAATGTATAGTATCTAGGTGTAATCTGTGTGTATGGGGAAAAAAGAGAGGCTTCCACCATGTCAAGAAAGAAGTGTGGTGGTCCCATCCCTGGTAGAACAGAACATGAAAAAATAACCCCCTAAATGGGACTTTGAAAGACCACCAACACTGGATATATGTAAAAAAGTTTAATTCAAGTTTATACAAATTGGACAGGTGAACAAGTATAAAAAGACGTGTAATGTCTGAAAGTGCATACAAAAAACATAACAGAACACAAAAACCAAACTGGTTATAGAATGACGCGGGCACAGTGACACAGGGGCGACGCTCTACACACGGACACCGCTTTCATAGGGCACACAGAGTCAGGGACCATTGGTCATCACCTGCTAATCTAGTAGCTCCATTTGAGGCTCTGGTTAGCCCCCATCCCCACTTCTCTTTAAGCACTTATTGTTTACAGCCGATATCTATTTGCTGTCACACACCTGTTATTACCTCGATGTGGGAACTGATTTCCTCAAGCCAACAATGTTCTATGAACGGCACCCTGTACCTTTCCTGACATTTGACTCTTCTTGCTCCTGATATGGAATCGCTCCAATTGAGCTAATATATTGTGACCATTCTCCACTCTCTATCCCTGATGAAGGTGTAAAAAAACGGAAACGCGTCGGGTATTAGGGTATTCACCCATTGGAGAGTATCAGTGTCATTCTATATCCCATTTGGTTTTTGGGTTCTGTTATGTTTTTTGTATGCACTTTCAGACGTTACACGTCTTTTTATACTTGTTCACCTGTCCAATTTGTATAAACTTGAAATAATTTTTTTTACATATGTCCAGTGTTGGTGGTCTTTCAAAGTCCCATTTAGGGGGTTATTTTTTCATGTTCTGTGTGTATGGGGGTGTAATGTATCTGGGTGTAATCTGTGTGTATGAGGATGTAATGTATTTGGGTGTAATGTGTGTGTATGGGGTGTAATGTATCTGTCTGTATAGGGTGTAATGTATATGTACTTTGTCCGCAGTCTCTGACCATCTCCTGTACTTGTCCGCAGTCTCTGACCATCTCCTGTACTATGTCTGCAGTCTTTGACCATCTCCTGTACTATGTCTGCAGTCTCTAAACCTGATGACATTGTCGAAAAAGGGTGGAGCATGGGTGACTTTAAAATTATGCCCCCCACCCAAAAACAGTTCTGCAGACGCCAATGTGGGGCCCCCTTTGATCTTGCCCTCGAACCCGCCCTTGCCCCCTCCCATGACCCCACCTATTCATTCTGTGTCCGCATACACCACACAGTGGACAGAGGTGGACTTGTGAAGTCTCTATGGGTGGCCAGATACATCAGACTACCTTTGCTCTGTAACATTTAGTTCTACAAAAACAGAAAAGGACGCAGTACTTTTCCATTTTTTTTTCTGGACCTGAACGCACACGGTGGTAGGCGTAGACCCACATGGTGTTTTCAATTAGGTCCACATAAAAAATTGACAGGCGGCCCTAATTTCTAGGTTCTTAAAATGAAGTGGTTGGGGTTAGTAAAAAACGCTCAGCAGCTGCCTGTTTTTACTGTGCCCCCTCCCCCAAAGGCCAGAGTAAAGTAGCATCTTACTGTGTCTTAGAATCAACAGCATTAGGATATTCGCACAGCACAATAGGTGTGTAGGCAGGTGCAGTCTGCTGTCTCCACTGCAGGTGGTGCTCAACAGAGGGAGAGGAAGTCATGGAGAACAGGGTTCCTCTATTGTTTCATGCATCACTGGGGTAGCGATCCAATTGGATGCTGGCCACCCATGTGACTCTGGCAGCCATTTTAGGTGTGACAGAGTTGATTTAAGACCCCAGCCACAGGGTTTTGGCATGCTTTTATGCGGGTGGGTAGAGAAGGGAAAGGTACCCAGTCTGTGAGGGACAGTACTAGCGATAGGGAAAGGTTCCTGATGAGGAAGGAAAGCATAGGGTTGCATCTCTCTGCATACCTTCTTGATTGGGCATGAGATGGCCAGGCCGCATTCTGTCCCCTCTCTTTTTTGGAACTGCGAGTCTGCCCAGCTGGGTAGCTGTACCACCAGGTTTGTTGTGAACTGTTGCTGTATTATTTCAATACAAATGTTATATTACACCTGACTGTGTGAATTATTGCTGCTGCACCCCACCTACAATCTATGGCTCTGTCACAGTGGAGGTTATTTACTAAAACTGGAGGGTGCAAAATTTGGTGCAGCTATTGCCAAAGCTCAATTGATCAAGTTGAATTTAGAAGCGGATTGGCCAGTTTTAGTAAATCTCCAGTGTGCCACTGTGTGGTGCTGAATTTGTTATGGCTGTACTGTGCTACAGTCTATATCAGTGGTCATCAACCCTGTCCTCAGGGCCCACTAACAGGCCAGGTTTGCAAGATGACTGAAATACATCACAGGTGATATCATTTGCTGCTCAGTGATTGCAGTATTCTAGTCTGCATCTCCCCAAGGTAATACATAAAACCTGGCCTGTTAGTGGGCCCTGAGGACAGGGTTGATGACCACTGGTCTATATCACACAGTACAGCCATAAATTAAAGTCAGCACCGAATAGCCATGTGACACAACCATAGATTGCATGCTGTGCTATGTTGTGTGATTACCCTAATGCTGATGATTATAAGACACAGTGAGGATTTAGAGGTGCCACTCATTGTGCACTGGTCTGCTACCACGCCTCCTGCCGCTGCTGGGATTAGTGCTGCTACTTCTTGTCATTGTCTCACATCAGTCTCAGTACCTGTCCAGAGGCAGTAGAGCATGTACATAATATTACCCCACCAGAGAAGGCAGCTGGCTGATACTATAATTGAGCAGCACAGGTGACGGGGTGGCACTATGTACCTCCCCCCTAAAATTATTAAAAAGTCCCTGCAATGCATCCTCCTTTATTTATACGCCCCCTAAGCATGTAGGAGTGGGGGTGTACTTTAGTAAGCCCTAAATCTGTTTTTGGCAGACATTATCTATAAAGTTGCCTGGGCCCCCATGTTGAGCTAATAGGGCCTGGACCCGGTACAACATGACTGGTTGTACTGCCTCATCAGCGGCCCTAATTTAAAGCCAGAACCTTTTGTTTTGTTTTGGATATAATGTGGAAGGGTTGGAGCTCCTGTTATATTTTTATTGTTGCTTCAAAAGTAGAAAAGCGGCTTGGGTAGTGCACTGTGCCAAAATTGTGTGTGGCCAAATTGCTCTACCAATGAGGAAGTCCTAAAAGGGGCTTGGTCAAAAAAAAACTGAGCTCATTTGCTGTATACACAGCACACATGCCACAGTCGTTGCAACTAAGGATGGGCTTTATGTTCGGGTCGAACATGAGTTTGACTCGAACATTGGCTGTTCGCCCGTTCGCCGAATAGCAAACAATTTGGGGTGTTCGCGGCCAATTCGAAATCCACGGAACACCCTTTAAAAGTCTATGGGAGAAATCAAAAGTGCTAATTTTAAAGGCTTATATGCAAGCTATTGTCATAAAAAGTGTTTGGGGACCTGGGTCCTGCCCCAGGGGACATGTATCAATGCAAAAAAAAGTTTTAAAACGGCAGTTTTTTTCGGGAGTGATTTTAATAATGCTTAAAGTGAAACAAAAAAAGTGTAATTTTCCTTTAAATTTTGTACCTGGGGGGTGTCTATAGTATGCCTGTAAAGTGGCACATACTTCCCGTGTTTAGAACAGTCTGACAGCAAAATGACATTTGTAAAGGAAAAAAAAGTCATTTAAAAGTGCTAGCGCTAATGCCGGCTATAATGAATTGTCGGTCCGGCAATATACATAAAAGGTCATAAAATGACATGGAATTTCCAGGGGAACCCCTGAACCAAAATTTAGAAAAAAGATGCGTGGGGTCCCCCTAAATTCCATACCAGGCCCTTCAGGTCTGGTATGGATAATAACGGGACCTCTGTGCCAAAATTTAAAAAAAATGGCGTGGGGGGTCCCCCTCAAAATCCATACCAGACCCTTTAGGTCTGGTATGGATTTTAAGGGGAACCCAGCGCCAATTTTTTTTTTAAAAAATGGCGTGGGGGTCCCCCTCAAAATCTTTACCAGACTTGAAGGGTCTGGTATGGATTTTAAGGGGAACCCCATGCCAAAATAAAAAAAATGGCATGGGGTCCCCCCAAAAATCAGCCCCCCAAAGCACCTTGTCCCTATGTTGATGGGGAGAAGGGCCTCATCCTCACAACCCTTCCCCGGTGGTTGTGGGGTCTGTGGGCGGCGGGCTTATGGGAATCTGGAAGCCCCCTTTGACAAGAGGACCACCAGATCCCGCCCCCCCATGTGAATTGGTAATGGGGTACAAATGTACCCCTACCATTTCACAAAAAAAGGGTCAAAAATGTTAAAAAAGAGACGGTTTTTGACAATTCCTTTATTAATTTCTTTTTCTTTTCCCGTTTCTTCTTCCACCTTCTTTCTTCTGGTCTTCCTTTGGTGTTCTTCTTCTTCCTCCATCTTCTTCTTACCCCACTTGTTCCTCTGCTTCCTTCTCCAGTCTTCTCGTCCGGCATCTTCCTCTGGCTTCTTCTCCACTTGTCCTCCACACGATCCGTCTCAGTGGAAGTGTTCCGCTGTGTGATGCTTCTGTTGAGGTGACAGTTCTTATATAATGGAGGGCGGGGCTACCCGGTGACCCCCCCTCTGACGCAGGGGGATATCCCTATGGCTTTCCTCCTGTTGTCAGAGGGGGGTGGGGAGGGTCTTCATGGGTGTCAGTGGACGTGGATGAACAAGTGGTTAAAGAAGGGGCATCTAGAGTGGTGTAGGGTCCAGTGTGTGCTATAGAAGTGGAGACTGTAGGAGTCACCTGTTTTAAATGGCAAGGATCTATATTGCCTTTAGGTGATCTAACTGATGGTAGGGATGAGGAAGTTATAGTATTATCTGTATTATGGCAGGTAATGGGTTTAGGTTGTATAGGGATAGATGTATTATGTACCAGAGCTATTTTCCGAGGGATGACAGTGGCATGTGGATTAATCCATAAGAGATGGAAGGTCATCAATTGATCTACGTTTCCAGGAAAAGATTCTATTATTACTCTCAGATCCCTACTGAATTTCCCCAATTTTTGTTTGATGAGAACATCCTCCTTCCTGTGGGTTTTTATTTTTAATTTGCGGGTGTATGTACACATATATACGTATAGGTATGGGTGCATGTGTATGCACATGCATATTTGCAACACCATATACACCATTTTTTACGAGTCTGCATTATATATCTGTTTACATGACTGCTGCTGTTGTTTCATATGTGCTCTCTATATATATCTACATATGTATGCTTTTTACATTCATACATATTCATACATATATACACATCATTTTATCCATATATTCTTATTTCGGTCATTTATCATTATTCCATTTTTCATTATTTATTATTTTTTTATATATTTTTTTTTATTTATTTTTTTTTTTATTTTTATGTTTATTAAAATGTTATCACATTTTATATACACTTCTCAATATATATATTTACTTGACTTATTTTTGGTTAGAACGCTATTTCTATTTGCCCATTCCTCCTCTCTTGTTCCTGTCCCCGCCCATGGCCAGCTCATAGAGTATAAATTGTGTATAGCCACCTCCATGGTCATAGGTTGACAAAGGAACCAGATAGAGTTCCGAAACGCATCCCTTTCTTATGACCACATCTGTTTGCGGTCCCGGCTGGTTGCTGTCCCTCAGAGCTGACATCATTTCCGGGTCCTCTCTTCCCGTTCCCAGCCTACGTCACTTCTGCCGGCGGCTTCAGCGTCCTGCACACTCCGCTGGTGATCCTGACTGGACTCGGTGTTACTACACTACAACAACCTGGGGACTCCGTTCCACTGTGACCCCTTCTGATGCTGAAGAACTCACCATTCCACCTTCTGTCATGATGTGCCGTTTTTGCCTTCTGATTTTGTAAGTGTTTTTAATCCCGCTGGGGATATTAAAGTGGAGTTCCACCCAAAAATGGAACTTCCATTTTTTGGATCCCCCTCCTCCGGTGTCACATTTGGCACCTTTCAGGGGGGAGGAGGGAGCAGATACCTGTGTAATACAGGTATTTGTTCCCACTTCCTGGCATAGATCACCGCAATGCTTGTGGTGACCTACGCCACTTCCAGCACCTACACTCTCCTCCACCGCTGTATTCTGTGAGACACAGAACACAGCAGGGACCAGAGAGGTCACGCAGCGCGACTCGCGCATGCGCAGTAGGGAACCAGGAAGTGAAGCTGCACGGCTTACTTCCTTATTACCTTAAAGGGGATGGCGGCCGCGGCAGCCGCCGAGAGCCGACGGACGGATTGGCTTCGGCTGCCGACATCACGGGCACCCTGGACAGGTAAGTGTCCATATATTAAAAGTCAGCAGCTTCTGTATCATAACTAAAATCTAGTGGAACCAATTGCCTTCAGAAGTCCAGATGATGACTTTTTAGTTGAAACATGTCGGGTGGACCCCTCATAACTACCGCTACAAGACTATATGCTGTTTTTATCTTCTGAAAATGTGAGTTTGTTTTTCTTTTATTTTAATAATTCCAAGTTCAAACGTTATTACGCTATGTGAGTGTTTTTTCCCTCACATGTTATCCATAACATTTACCTGGTTTACGGTGTATCCATCGCTGAGGAAGCCGTGCTGATCCTCTTTCCTCCCTGTGCGATGACATCTGGCCAGATTATTTGCCTAGACCTGTTGGTCATCAAGCCTTTTTGACCTGTATGGCATACGCCATTTCAGGCCACATATTCTGGTAAGCCTCCTTGGTTTCTGGTGATGGTCCTGGCACTAATTTCAACCCTCTGTTCACTCCCGGTTTCTCCACGGTTTATTTACCTACCAAGTTGCCGGCTCAGAACCATCCCTCTGCATGCTCAGGAGACACCTGTTTACCATCATCATTTTCTCACCATTATCACAGACTTTTTTGCTTGTGTTTGCACACTTATTTGGACTATACATTTCACTTGTTTTACACTTAGTACAATATATGTTTATTGATTGATATTCTTTTATTCATTAATTTGTAATCCACTAAATTTTTTGGCTTATACCAAAACATTTGATTGTAGTCACTGTATTTGTACACTTATTTTTCCACGTAATTATTAGCGCCACACTTTTGAATTTTTATTGCCTTCAGAAGTCACCTAATTAGTAAATAGAGTCCACCTGTGTGTAATTTAAACTCAGTATAAATACAGCTGTTCTGTGAAGCCCCCAGAGGTTTGTTAGAGAACCTTAGTGAACAAACAGCATCGTGAAGGCCAAATAACAAACCAGACAGGTCAGGGATAAAGTTGTGGAGAGGTTTAAAGCAGGGTTAGGTTATAAAACAATATCCCAAGCTTTGAACATCTCACGGAGCACTGTTAAATCCATCATCCGAAAATGGAAAGAGTATGGTACAACTGCAAACCTACCAAGACATGGCCGTCCACCTAAACTGACAGGCGGGGCAAGGAGAGCATTCATCAGAGAAGCAGCCAAGTGGCCCATGGTAACTTTGGAGGAGCTACAGAGATCCACGGCTCGGGGTGGGAGAATCTGTCCACGGGACAACTATTAGTCGTGCACTCCACAAATCTGGCCTTTATATTAGAATGGCAAGAAGAAACCCATTGTTGAAAGAAAGGCATAAGAAGTCCCGTTTGCAGTTTGCGAGAAGCCATGTGGGGGACACAGAAAACATGTGGCTGAAGGTGCTCTGGTCAGATGAGACCAAAATTGAACTTTTTGGCCTAAAAGCAAAACACTATGTGTGGCGGAAAACTAAGACTGCACATCACCCTGAACACACGATCCCTACCGTGGTGGTGACAGCATCATGTTGTGGGGATGACTTTCTTCAGCAGGGACAGAGAAGCTGGTCTTAGTTGATGGGAAGATGGATGGAGCCAAATACAGGGAAATCTTAGAAGAACACCTGTTAGAGTCTGCAAAAGACTTGAGACTTGGTTGGAGGTTCACCTTCCAGCAGGACAACAACCCTAAACATACAGCCAGAGCTACAATGGAGTGGTTTAGATCAAAGCTCGTTAATGTGTTAGAATGGCCCAGTCAAAGTCCTGACCTAAATCCAATTGAGAATCTGTGGCAAGAATTGCTGTTCACAGACGTTCTTCATCCAATCTGACAGAGCTTGAGCTATTTTGCAAAGAAGAATGGGCAAAAATGTCACTCTTTAGATGTGCAAAGCTGGTAGAGACATCCCCAAAAAGACTTGCAGCTTTAATTGCAGCTAAAGGTGGTTCTACAAAGTATTGACTCAGGGGGGCTGAATACAAATGCACCCACACTTTTCACATATTTATTTGTAAAAAAAATTGAAAACCATTTACCATTTTCCTTCCACTTCACAATTATGTGCCACTTTGTGTTGGTCTATCACATAAAATCACAATAAAATACATGTACATTTTTGGTTGTAACATGACAAAATGTGGGAAATGTCAAGTGGTATGAATACTTTTTCAAGGCAACTGTATATTATTCAGCAACATACTGTAGACAAGGAGAGTTTGGAATTGTTCATTATACAGTTAAAATCTAGTAAGTCCAGGAGTTACATCTACAGTATAGTGTTGCACTGTAATAATATGTAAACCCTTATAATACTGATCATTCTGTTTGTGGCCCATCAAAGTGTAACTAAAGGCAAAACCTATTTTTTTTCATTTTGTATAAAGTTTTGCTATCTGTGTCCCATTGGGGTGATTACCCTTCACTTCCCATCCCATAGCAAAAAAAAAAAAAAGAATTGAGAGAAAATCTCTCCAAAATTAGGAAATTCCTGTGTTATCATTGGAAGATTTACCCTCTATTACTATTCTGACGACAACCCAACATTTTTGATTTTCTTTTACTTTCCATGATAACAGTAAACTATACAAAAAGAGAGGGTATAGGGACACTGACAGCAATAAAAACTGATACAGTAGGTGTTCTAATTCCTATCCACTCCATCCAAAACTAAAAATATGTTTTTACTTTAGTTATACAGTACTTTAACCCCTTTGCAAACCACACTATAGCTGAATGACAGCTACAGTGTGGCCGCACTTTGCTGGGAGGCCATCATATGACATCCTCCTGTGCTCACGCTGCCTGCGCGCCCCCGTGTGGTGCGCATCAGCAGTGATCTGTGATCCCTGCGTTCTTTGGACACAGCTGATCACAGATTGGGGTAAAGAGCCAATCACAGTGGCTCTTTACCACGTGATCAGCTGTGTCAAATCCCAGCTGTTCACAATGTAAATAGAATTTGCCAGCCATCGGCAGTCCTCGCCTCATGCTGACAGCGCATGGGGAGAGGAGAGGCGAAAACTGGCAAATCCACACAGGGGACATCTGCACTGACAATCAGGGAACTGATCATCAATGTCCTGATTATCAGTGCCAATCTGTGCCCACAAGTGCTGCCAATCTGTGCCCACCAGAGCTGCCAATCAATGCCCATTAGTGATGCCTGTCAATGCCAATCAGTGCCGCCTATCAGTGATGCCCATCAGTGCTGAATATCAGTGCAGCCTCATTAGTGCATTCTCATCAGTTCCGCCTCTCTGTGCCCATCGGGGCAGCCTATCAGTGCCCATCAGTGAAGAAGAAAAATTACTTAATTACGAAATTTTATAACAGAAACTAACAAGAACTTTATTTTTTTCAAAATTTTTGAACTTTTTTCTTTGTTTAGCAAAAAATAAATATCCCAGTGGTGATTAAATACCACCAAAAGAAAGCTCTATCCGTCTAAAAAAAAAATGATAAAAAATGTATTTGGGTACAGTGTCGCATGACCGTGCAATTGTCATTCAAAGTGTGACAGCGCTGAAAGATGAAAATTGGCCTGGGCAGGAAGGGGGTGAAAGTGGCCAGTAGGCAAGTGGATCAAAGTGACACTAAACTCTGGTTAAAAAAAATGTGTTCTGTTCTTAGCTCAAAACAGTCCCTACTATAGCACTCAGTCTCCTCCAAATTTGTTTTCTTTGCTTCTGTGATCTGAATTCCTGTTAGAGGGTTGCTGCGTTCATTCTCCATGGCCCGATATAGGGAAGTACTCACCCTCTCTTGCTTGCTCCTGAGATGGAATTTGTAGTGTACACAGAGCAGTGGCGTGTCCGCTACTAACATAAACTGCTCCTTCCAAACAAATGTAAGTGATGGGTAAAAGAAGAGGTTTGAAAGCTCACAGAGGACATGACAAGGAGGCAGAAAAATACAGTAAGAAACAACTTCATGAAATATAGATTACAGGACCGTTAAGTGGGGAATGTGTATGGATTTTTTGTGGAGAATATTATATAGTTATAGATATATAGTTCAATGTCAAGATTCGCTATACACGTTACAATCGAACTGTACAAACTTTATACAATCAACTTTCGATTTATCAACACCATGTAATATGAAGTTTTTAAATGGATGACTCCTGCGCTGTCTACAAAATTAAAGCTAGGGGACACTGCTGCAAACACCTGCTAATCTGATCCAAAACAGAAGAAAGGAGGGTACAGTATTTGAGTAAATGGTGGTGTTGCACTGTGTAACATAAACAAAGAGTTTACTAAAGGTGTACAATAGAAAACAAATGGATAAATAAACAAATGGTGTACAAACTAAGAACTAGCAAACGAGATATAATCCTAGTTAAAAAATGGGTGACAAAACCAATGATCCAGTAGTAAAGTCTGTGTCAATATGCAAAAAATATAAAAATACAAAAAAAGGAAAGGTATAAAATTGTGATCCTTGTGAAGAAATAAGTGACAAACCAAGCTAGATGATCCAATAATAAAGTCTATGTCAAAATATTAAAATAAATGATGATCCAGCAAATATTCGTGTCAATATTGTAAAGTATATAGAGTGAAACCTAACCACCAGTTTAGCTGAAACAGGGTTATGAAACAAAGTGATGAAAACACATCTTCAGTGATGACACTTGTGTATCTGCAAGCCTCTCACCTTACTGCCGTAAGGTATACAGCATAGATAAGTCACAGGTACAGTGTTCAAAAAAATCCCCTCCTGGGTTTGATGGTATAGGTCCCTCTTAGATGGTCTCAGTGGCGAGTTAAAGCACATAAGAGAAAAATATAAAACTCATAGCATAATTCCACAATGGCAGCGGGGGGATAGTTTCAGCAGACCCAAAGGAAATACACTCACTTTTAGTAAATGTTAGCATACACGTCATTCCATGAACGCAGAGTTCGTAAGCCTCTGATATGGTCCCAGTGCTATCTACAGTCCTGAACTCTTCAGATGCCCAAAAAACTCAGTGTATAGGATTTATGGATGGGAAAGAGAGATGCCCATAGCATGATCCCGTTTTAAAGAACAATTTATTGAAAGTAAAACATCATAAAAACAACTCACATTTAGAGTAGAAAAACATGCAAACATCCACGAGCACCGAGCTCGTATCCTTCCGTCAGATATGGTTAGTACCTAATGCTCCAATCCCGACGCCTATCGTCACATCCGAGTTTTTTGGGCATCTGAAGAGTTCGGGACTGTAGATAGCACCGGGACCATATCAGAGGCTTACGAACTCGGCATTTGTGGATTGATTTGTACACTGTTTGTTTATCTTACACAGCGCAATACCACCATTTACTCATATGTAATATGAAGACCTAACAAAACTATTTAATCAATCTATGTCCAACCAGGCAATACAGAGTTGTTGGTCATATTGTAACATGGTAAACTTTAGGAAATTCTCTTGGTTTCTCTTCTTAATTTGTGGAGTTGGGAAAATCCACTGTTTCTGTCTCATAAAGATTACTGGATTCTTGATCTGTCAATGACGTAGACAAAGGGCCACCCCTCTGAAAGGCAGTGTTACTGTCTATTTCTTGTGTAGATGATTGATCTGCTGGACTTTAATCACCTGTGTGTTGTTTCTCCATCTTCATCAACAATTCTCCAGAATCTTCTTTTTCATGTGAAGAATGGGAGGGATTTTGTCTCAGGTCCTTTACATCCATGTTATCAAAAATGGTGGATTCCTCTTTTTCACCCCCCTCCTATTGATGGGAGGAAATGTCTATTGGTAAGACGATGTCAATGAGTTCTTCTTGGTCGGATTTTATACTTCCTACACTTTGATCTTATTTATGTTCCTTCTCCTTTTTCATAGACAATTCTCCTAGATCTTTTTCTGCATATAAGGAATCAGGGGGATTCAGTGTCAGGTCCTTTACATCTGTGTTGTCCAGAAAAGTAGGTTTCTCTGTATCACCTCCCTCCAATTTAGGGGAAGGAAGATCTATCTGTAAGACGGAGTCGATGATTTCTTCTTGGTTGGGTGTTTGACTTCCTAGACTTTGATCTTGTTTATGGTCTTTTCTCATCTTCATAGATGAGTCTGCTATATTCTCTTCTGAATTTGTGGAATTAGGAGGGTTTTGTTTAAGGTTTTTTCCTCCATGTTATCAAGATTAGTGGGTTGCTCCTGATCATCTGACTTCAGTTTGGAGGAACTAGGGGATGCTTAGTCAGTATTAGGGATGAGCCGAACACCCCCCGGTTCGGTTCGCACCAGAACCCGCGAACGGACCGCAAGTTCGCACGAACGTTAGAACCCCATTGACGTCTATGGGACTCGAACGTTCGAAATCAAAAGTGCTCATTTTAAAGGCTAATTTGCATGGTATTGTCCTAAAAAGGGTTTGGGGACCCGGGTCCTACCCCAGGGGACATGTATCAATGCAAAAAAAACTTTTAAAAACGGCCGTTTTTTCGGGAGCAGTGATTTTAATGATGCTTAAAGTAAAAAAAAAAAAGTGAAATATTCCTTTAAATATCGTACCTGGGGGGTGTCTATAGTATGCCTGTAAAGTGACGCGTGTTTCCCATGTTTAGAACAGTCCCTGCACCAAATGTCATTTTTAAAGGAAAAAATCTCATTTAAAACTGCTTGCGGGTTTAATGTCATGTCGGGTCATGGCAATATGGATGAAAATCAGTGAGACAAACGGCATGGGTACCCCCCAGTCCATTACCAGGCCCTTTGGGTCTTGTATGGATATTAAGGGGAACCCCGCACCCAAATTAAAATAAGGAAAGGTCCCTATATACTCTGAACAGCAGTATTCAGGCGGTGCAAACAAGACAGGGACTGTAGGTTTGTTGTTAAGTAGAATCTGTTTGTAATTTTGAACATTTTTAATGTGTTTAGCTCCAGCCAAAAAATCTTTTCTAAGCTTTTTGGAAAACATAGGGAAGGGTTATCACCCCTGTGACATTTGTTTTGCGTCTTTCCTCCTCTTCAGAAGATTTCACCTCACTTTTTTGTCCCAATGAAAAATGTTTTTGGAAAATTTGGGTTTTTTTGTGGAACAAGGATTGGAAAGCATCAGTGGAAAGGAGAAATTGTTTTCCCATATTAACTCTTACAGGAGAGAATTTCCCTTCCTTAGGGGTAGATTTCATCTCACTTCCTGTTGTCTCCTTCCGTTTGCAAGTAGGAGTCGTTTGTAAGTTAGATGTTTGAAAGTAGGGTCCTGCCCTATATACTCAGCAGAAATTTGGGCCTTAGGTGTTGCTGTGGCCAAAACACTGTAAGCCCTCACAGGGCCCTGCTGTGAAATATTAGATCAAGAATTGTAATTACATGCCCCTGTTGAACAGGAGCTGAAAAATTAGGCCTTAGGCACTGGTGCTGGTGCCACAACACTGCAACCCCTCACAGACACTCTAGTTGGAACGCAGGAACGAGCCCTGCTGCAAAGTATTGCATCAAAAATTGTAATTACACGCCCCTGTTAGACAGGGGCAGAAAAATTGGGTCTTAGGCACTGGTGCTGGTGCCACAACACTGCAACCCCTCACAGACACTCTAGTTGAAACGCAGGAACAAGCCCTGCTGCAAAGTATTGCATCAAAAATTGTAATTACACGCCCCTGTTAGACAGGGGCAGAAAAATTGGGTCTTAGGCACTGGTGCTGGTGCCACAACACTGCAACCCCTCACAGACACTCTAGTTGAAACGCAGGAACAAGCCCTGCTGCAAAGTATTGCATCAAAAATTGTAATTACACGCCCCTGTTAGACAGGGGCTGAAAAATTGGGTCTTAGGCACTGGTGCTGGTGCCACAACACTGCAACCCCTCACAGACACTCTAGTTGGAATGCAGGAACGAGCCCTGCTGCAAAGTATTACATCAAAAATTGTAATTACACGCCCCTGTTAAACAGGGGCTGAAAAATTGTGCCTTAGGCACTGGTGGTGGCGCCCAGAACCAAAAATGTTCTTACAAGCTATCAGCGTGATGATTGAGGAGGAAGAGGATAATTACTCAGGGATAGTCACTCAGCATCAGCATAGGCAGTCTTTGAAGGGATCTGAGATTTCAAAAAAAATTATTCGGTTACATCTGCATCAGGTGCTTGGTAGCTGGTGGTGATCCAAGACTGATTCATTTTTATGAAGGTCAGCCGATCGACCGAGTCGGTGGACAGACGCACCCTGTGATCGGTTACCACGCCTCCAGCAGCACTGAATGTGCGTTCCGAAAGAACGCTGGATGCAGGACAGGCCAGTAGCTCAATTGCATACTGTGCAAGCTCTGGCCAGTGATCCATCCTCAAGACCCAGTAACCCAGAGGATTTTCGGTGGGAAAGGTGTCCAAGTCTGATCTTGCCCCTAGGTATTCCTGCACCATGTAAAACAGACGCTGGCGATGGTTGCTGGAACCGATCATACCTTGGGGCTGCGGACCAAAAAATTGTCTGAACGCATCGGTCAGACGGCCACCTTCTCCACCGCTCCTTCTTTGACTGACCGAAGCCTCAGCAACACGTTGTCCAGAAACAGGAGTTTGTAACCTCCCAGTCTCTGGGAACGCGTTGCACAGACCTTTCTGCAAGGCCTCCCGAAGATGTTTCATCCTCTGCTCCCTCTGCGATGGCAAGATAAGGTCCGCAACCTTACCCTTGTAACGTGGATCAAGGAGGGTTGCCAGCCAGTATTGGTCCTTCTCCTTGATACCACGAATACGAGGATCCTTACGCAGGCTTTGCAGGATCAGGGAGGCCATGCAGCGTAGGTTTGCTGAGGCATTCGGTCCGGAGTCCTCTGGGTCACTAAGGACAACAACGTCCGCAGCCACCTCCTCCCAGCCACGTACAAGTCCATGTGTTCCTTGGGACTGATCCCTTAAAGACTGCTGATGCTGAGTGCCAGGCTCCACCTCCATACTGACACAATCTTCCTCCTCCTCCTCCTCCTCCTCCTCGTCCTCTTCCTGTGTGATCGGCGGGCACGCAGGAACACTGTCTGGATAAAGGGGGCCTTGAGAGCTAAGGAAGTCCTCCTCTTCCTGCCTCTGTTCTGCCTCAAGTGCCCTGTCCATTATTCCACGCAGCGTGTGCTCCAACAGGTGGACAAGGGGGACAGTGTCACTGATGCATGCACTGTCAGTGCTCACCATCCTCGTGGCCTCCTCGAATGGTGACAGGACAGTGCATGCATCCCTGATCATGGCCCACTGGCGTGGGGAAAAAAAACCAAGGTCCCCTGACCCTGTCCTGGTGCCATAGTCGCACAGGTACTCATTGATGGCCCTCTGCTGCGTGTGCAGCCGCTGCAGCATGGCCAACGTCGAGTTCCACCTGGTGGGCATGTCACAGATTAGGCGGTTCTTGGGCAGGTTAAACTCCTTTTGGAGGTCCGTCAGCCGAGCACTGGCATTATATGACCGGCGGAAATGCACACAGACTTTCCTGGCCTGCCTCAGGACATCCTGTAAGCCCGGGTACCTGCCCAAGAACCACTGCACCACCAAGTTAAGGACGTGAGCCAAACAGGGCACATGGGTCAGTTGTCCCTGTCGGAGGGCAGAGAGGAGGTTGGTGCCATTGTCGCAAACCACCATTCCTGCCTTAAGTTGGCGTGGCGTCAACCACCTCTGAACCTGCCCCTGCAGAGCTGACAGAACCTCTGCCCCAGTGTGGCTCCTGTCCCCCAAGCACACCAGCTCAAGCACCGCATGGCATCTTTTGGCCTGCGTACTTGCGTAGCCCCTTGAACGCCTACGGAGCACCGCTGGTTCCGAGGAAGAGGCCATGGAGGAAGAAGAAGAGGAGGGGGTGGAGGAGAGAGGTGTGTCACAATCAGCATTTTGGAGGCGTGGTGGCGGAACAACCTCCAACACTACTGCACCTTGTCCTGCATCCTTCCCAGCTGCCAGCAGAGTCACCCAATGCGCCGTGAAACTTAAGTAACGTCCCTGTCCATGCCTGCTGGACCATGAGTCAGCGGTAATATGCACCTTACCGCTGACCGCCCTGTCCAGCGAGGCATGGACATTGCCTTCCACATGCCGGTAGAGAGCCGGAATCGCCTTCCGTGAGAAAAAGTGGCGTTTGGGTACCTGCCACTGAGGAACCGCACATTCCACAAACTCACGGAAGGGGGCAGAGTCTACCAACTGAAAAGGCAGCAGTTGAAGTGCTAGCAATTTTGCCAAGCTAGCATTCAACCGCTGGGCATGTGGATGGCTGGGAGCAAACTTCTTTCGGCGGTGCAGCAGCTGGGGCAGGGAAATTTGCCTGGTACAATCTGACGTCGGTGTACCAAAAGCAGATTGCCCACAAGTACTTGGCTGTGACACACCTAATTCTACACCTTCATTCCTCTCACTGCAGGTCGCAGAGAGGACTGAAGGTCTAGTGGGGTTGGAAATCTCAGCTGATGAGGAGCAAGGAGAGATCGTCTTTGTTCTTTGGTGTGGGTCTTTTAGATACGCTTGCCAACGAACTGCATGGCAGGTCAACATATGTCTGGTCAAGCATGTGGTACCCAAGCGGGAGATGTTTTGGCCACGCGAGATACGCTTGAGACATATGTTGCAAATAGCAGCGGTGCGATCTGATGCACTCGTCTCAAAAAAGGCCCACACCAAAGAACTTTTTGAATAACGCGCAGAGACTGCAGCGCCCTGCACATGTGGAGCTTTGGGGTGTGATGCAGTCAATGTGCTGCCCTTAGGCTGGCCCCTGGAGGGCATCCTGCCTAGTTGGTGATGTGCCACCTCCTCCTCCTCCTCCTCCTCCTCCTCCTCTCTCCTATCAGGCACCCACGTTGAGTCAGTGACCTCATCATCCCCTCCCTCCTCTTCACTGGAGCAAACCTGGCAGTATGCTGCAGCAGGGGGAGCATGACTGCCAGATTGCTGTCCTTCTTGGGCACCCCCTCTGTCCGTGCTCATGTTACTGCCTTCATTGAGCTCAGTATCATCATCAGAGCCTTCCAAACGCTGGGCATCCTCCTGGAGCATGTACCCAACACTGTGGTCAAACAGTTCGAGGGAATCCTCATGAGGACATGGTGGAGCTAGGGAAGGAGTCACTGATGACATTGAGCTGAGGGAAGAGGCCGCTGCTTTGCCAGACAAAGCACCCTGGGCATGGGTGAGAGAGGATGAGGAGGATGAGGACGGCTTGGTCATCCACTCGACCAAGTCTTCCGCATGTTGCGGCTCAACACGGCCAGCTGCCGAAAAAAAGGCCAAGCGTGTCCCATGGCCACGTGCTGATGAGGATGCACCGTCTCCACGACCAGCACTAGACACAGAGCCTGCTTGCCCTCTCTTATTGGCTTGTGACTGTCTGCCTCTCCTTCTTGGCCTTCCAGACATACTAATGGCCTGTAGCTGCACTAAGCTGGGATAGAACACCTGTAATTTTCTTCAGGTAGCTTTATATACTGTAACCAGACAAGCCTGCCTGTCAGTAGGAAGATAACAGGAACGGATCTAGCTGAACACTGTGAGCAGGACGTACTGCACTAAATGTATATAGCAGGAACGGATCTAGCTGAACACTGTGAGCAGGACGCACTGCACTGAATGTAAATACCAGGAACGGATCTAGCTGAACACTGTGAGCAGGACGCACTGCACTGAATGTAAATACCAGGAACGGATCTAGCTGAACACTGTGAGCAGGACGCACTGCACTGAATGTAAATAGTCTAGCTGCCTGACCGTGGTACTAATAGGATCAAAAAGAACACCTGTAATTTTCTTAAGGTAGCTTTATATACTGTAACCAGACAAGCCTGCCTGTCAGTAGGAAGATAACAGGAACGGATCTAGCTGAACACTGTGAGCAGGACACACTGTACTAAATGTAAATAGTCTAGCTGCCTGACCGTGTTACTAATAGGATCAGAAAGAACACCTGTAATTTTCTTAAGGTAGCTTTATATACTGTAACCAGACAAGCCTGCCTGTCAGTAGGAAGATAACAGGAACGGATCTAGCTGAACACTGTGAGCAGGACACACTGTACTAAATGTAAATAGTCTAGCTGCCTGACCGTGGTACTAATAGGATCAAAAAGAACACCTGTAATTTTCTTAAGGTAGCTTTATATACTGTAACCAGACAAGCCTGCCTGTCAGTAGGAAGATAACAGGAACGGATCTAGCTGAACACTGTGAGCAGGACACACTGTACTAAATGTAAATAGTCTAGCTGCCTGACCGTGTTACTAATAGGATCAAAAAGAACACCTGTAATTTTCTTAAGGTAGCTTTATATACTGTAACCAGACAAGCCTGCCTGTCAGTAGGAAGATAACAGGAACGGATCTAGCTGAACACTGTGAGCAGGACACACTGTACTAAATGTAAATAGTCTAGCTGCCTGACCGTGGTACTAATAGGATCAAAAAGAACACCTGTAATTTTCTTAAGGTAGCTTTATATACTGTAACCAGACAAGCCTGCCTGTCAGTAGGAAGATAACAGGAACGGATCTAGCTGAACACTGTGAGCAGGACGCACTGCACTAAATGTAAATAGCAGGAACGGATCTAGCTGAACACTGTGAGCAGGACGCACTGCACTGAATGTAAATAGCAGGAACGGATCTAGCTGAACACTGTGAGCAGGACGCACTGCACTGAATGTAAATAGCAGGAACGGATCTAGCTGAACACTGTGAGCAGGACGCACTGCACTGAATGTAAATAGCAGGAACGGATCTAGCTGAACACTGTGAGCAGGACGCACTGCACTGAATGTAAATAGCAGGAACGGATCTAGCTGAACACTGTGAGCAGGACGCACTGCACTGAATGTAAATAGCAGGAACGGATCTAGCTGAACACTGTGAGCAGGACACACTGCACTGAATGTAAATAGCAGGAACGGATCTAGCTGAACACTGTGAGCAGGACGCACTGCACTGAATGTAAATAGCAGGAACGGATCTAGCTGAACACTGTGAGCAGGACGCACTGCACTGAATGTAAATAGCAGGAACGGATCTAGCTGAACACTGTGAGCAGGACACACTGCACTAAATGTAAATAGTCTAGATAGAAGATAACAGGAACGGATCTAGCTAAACTGAATACAGTGTATATATATATATATGCAACACCTGGGATGCATATATATACACAATACACTGTAAGTGCAGCTAACTGACTGACTGTTCTGCCTAATCTATCTAACTCAAATCAAATGACACTGTCTCTCTCTCTCTCTATCTCTCAGCACACCGGAACACACACTACACAGGGCCGCCGTGCAGGCGGCCTTATATAGTGTGGGGTGTGTACTAAATCCCCTGAGCCATAATTGGCCAAAGCCACCCTGGCTTTGGCCAATTACAGCTCTCTCTACTGACGGCGCTGTGATTGGCCAAGCATGCGGGTCATAGTGCATGCTTGGCCAATCATCAGCCAGCAATGCACTGCGATGCCGCAGTGAATTATGGGCCGTGACGCGCCACACGAATTTGGCGCGAACGGCCCATATCGTTCGCAATTCGACGGACGGTCGAACAGCCGATGTTCGAGTCGAACATGGGTTCGACTCGAACACGAAGCTCATCCCTAGTCAGTATCAATGTTGTCTTTCTTCAACTCCAGAGGACACTGTGGTTGCTCTTTATAATGTTTTGTTCAGGGTTTAATTTCTGGTTTGCATGTTTGTTATTGGTCAGATAATTGAGGCTTGTTGTTTTCTGCAAAAATTTCTGCTATAGGAGATTTTGTACATCGGTCCTTTCCTTCCTGAAGTGAAGCATGGTCCTTTCCTGCAAAGATATAAAAATAATTAAAGTGTATACAAACACATAGGATAACATTTAAAATGAATTCAAGTTTTATTATTACATTCACAACAGTAAAGTAAAATTTAAAAAATGTAATAATTACTTTTTTGATGATGATATGTATAAAGTGATCACCTGATCACGCAGTGCAGTATTTTAGGGCTCTGTTGGGTAGGGGTGGAGACTCCTTGTGATGAATGGCAGCTTCCACCATAGTCACATATAAAAAGTGCTCTTTTGACTGCTTTGGTGTCTGCATACTGTAGGCAGATTGGAGCAGCTATTAATCACTATGGACTAGGAGCATTTCACTGAACTATGGGAGTATCACTGGTCTATGGGCTTGTCATAAAGGACAGTAAGCTCACTGTGCTTATGCATGGCGTCCTGTATTCCCTGTGATAGAGTGACAGCATATGTCCGTCCTTGCTACCATTGATATCATTGTAAGTATTGTCAAAAAAAAAGCAGGAAGCAGGGAAGTACATGGGAGATAAGCAGGAGTACCAGATGCCTGGCTACTTTGAAACAAACCCTTCCTCCAAAAAATCAAATTTAATATCAAACAGTTTTTGATTGATTTAGGCTTACATAAATAAATTATAACTCACATTGATATTTTTATATTTTACAGATAATATTTACACTTTTTGGAAAAAATTAATTTAGACTCTTGGCAGTCACAGTGATCTACACAGGTTATCGAGATACCAGAAATTAATTACAGCCAGGTTCCAATAGTATGAAATCTGGAAAATTATGAGAACAAAATTGTGCAAAATTCGTAATGGCCTCTTACACAAGTTTTGCATAGGACAGGAACAAGCTAATATCTTTTGTGTTTTCTATCTAAGACTAAATTTTGAAGATTTTCACTTATATCTCTTGTATCCCTGCGATGCTTGTATAAGAAATAATAATAATAATAATAATAATAATAATAATAGGTACACAGGCAGTAATAAAAACTTGAAAGAAGTTCTTGCACCCTCTACACTTGCAACCTAGACACTGTAGGACCAATGGACAGCCTATCATCCATCAAATGGTACACGGAGTTGGCAAAATTCTGAAGGTTGGTGGTTCAGCTCTTGATAGACCATGGAGTGATGCTCTCTGGGGAGCTCCACTCAGTTAAGTATATCCTATTATTTGGTTTCTCATAGCAAAGAGGACTAGTGGTGTATAATGTATTAAAAGCAGGATTATTCCTGTTAATCAGGCCATTTTCTTGGTTTAGGGACCCTAACCTGACTTAAAAATATTACAAAAGTTTTTAAATTGATATTAAATGCTTTGCTTTAAAAGACTAAAAAAACAAACATGTTATACTTACCTGCTCTGTGCAGAGGTTTCAAACACAGCAGCCCAGATCCTCCTCTTCTTGGGTTCCCCACCGGTGCTCCTGACCCTTCCCTCTTGCCGAGTGCCTCCATAGCAAGCAGCTTGCTATGGGGGCACCTGAGTAGGGCTCACTCCCGTGCTGCTGCTCTATGTGTCCATTTAAACACACAGAGCCACAGCTCAGGCCCTGCCCCCTCTCCCTGCTCATTGGCTCACTGGGTGAGATTGACAGCAGCGGTAGCCAATGGCATCTGCTGCTGTCTCAGCCAATTCATTCACTCATTTGGAGCAATGTCCCTCTGTCCCTCATTCCTCCTCATTTGTCCCTCATTTTGGTCTGATCTATATACAGTGGAACCTCAGATTACGAGCATAATCCGTTCCAGGAGAATGCTCGTAATCCAAAGTACTCGCATATCAAAGCGAGTTTCCCCATTGAAGTAGATGAAAATGAAAAGAATCCGTTCTGCATTGACTTCAATGGCATGCAATACCGCATGCGGCCAGAGGTTGGGGGTGCCGGAGAGCCTCAGAAATGGCCGGAAAGGCCCGAGGACACCTCGGCTGGCCTCGGCAAACCTAGGAAAGACTGCGTTCCCAAGGTTTGCTGAGGTCAGCCGAACTGTCCTCAGGCCTTTCCATGCATTTTTGAACAGCGCCAATCGGCACCGCTCGGCTCCGGCACCCCCCCACCTCAGGCCAAACACGGTACTGCAACGCTTTGGCCTGAATCGTGCTCGTTTTGCGAGACACTCGCAAACCGAGTTACGATTTTTTAAACTACAGTGCTCGTATTGCGAAACGCTCGTTAACCGCATTACTCGTAATCCGAGGTTCCACTGTAGTTGTATATAAAAATTCACTTTTTATCTTTCAAAAAGTGTTTCCCATTGCTAAACCTTTCATCCACATTCTAAATTGCTGCATTTGTACCTTTTAAAAGCCAATATAAAGGAATAGTAGTGGTAAAAAAAATCCCTTGTGGATTTAATTAACTTTTTTGGGGGGGTTAATTCTTCTTTAAGGGGGTGTGGCAGGGGGCGTGTCCTGTGCCTACATATGTTTGGTAGTAGGTGTCCCTCATTCCCATCTCAAAATGTTGGGAGGTATGTTTATGGTGTTACTATGCAACCACACTGCAGGGTTTCCATAAGAAAAAAATAGTTGGCTTTGCTCACCTTTGACCTGTATTGGTTCTGTTTTTTTCTGTATGGGTAGCCGTGGACCTGAAAAATGCACTTTACAGACGTATTTTGTTCCACAATCTGACATCTGGACAGCTGGCAAAGTCAGGGTCGCTATGTAGGTTGTTTGGTCATTATATGTGTAGTCTCTTTGTTCGAGTGAGTTCTTACATACGTTTATCATTTTATCTTCTTGAGTTTGATGCCATTTCACTTGGTGCTCACCCTCCTTAAAATTGTAGATTCTGCACTCCAGGGTGGCAGGTTCTCCTTCTTTCAGTTCTGGTACCATTATTTCTCCAATTTCTGGATCAGGCAGCTCTGCTGTAGAAGTTAGGACTCAATGTCAGTGTATGGAATAACACAAAAAAAACAAAAAATACACTGCAACATTCCTTGCCTAGGTCTGGGGTATGTGTATTAATATTATTACACACACACACATACACACGAAAGTAGATTTTCCCCCTGTGCATGTAATTACCATAGATCTATTTTTAAAGCATATTTAGGAGAAGGGCGCTACATCCAATACATAAGAAAATATATTTATTATTCACAGCCATAAAAACAATCTAAAATCATTTAAGAATTGTACATTGTGCACCGTCATACGCATATAATAAGTACCACTTACATATTATGGTTCATGTTATGCAACTCTATAAACCTAAGCAAAAATAAATGCAGAAATATTTCTTTTTATCTAAATCTTGGGTTGGAATTTGGCATGAATGAAGTGTAAATACAGTATGTGACACTTCAAATAAAGTTGTAAAAAACGTTTACACATTTAAATACTTGATTATTTTTACTTCTACTTGCACTTTAACCACTTGATGTCCGTGCTATAGCCGAATGACGGCAACAGCGTGGACCTCAATTTCCGGGAGGCCGTCATATGACGTCCTCCCTTGTGCATGTGCCCTGCAGGGCGCGCGCTGTGATCACCGAGTCACGGAGCCTCGGGTGATCACAGATTCGAGTAAGGGGCCGATCCCACCCCTTACCATGTGATCAGCTGTCAGCCAATGACAGCTGATCACATGATGTAAACAAAATCTCGGTAATCTTTTTTTTTTTCTCCTCATGCTGACAGCACGAGGAGAAAAAAAAGCCGATCACCGGCTTATGTTAAGGAGACATCGGTCCCAAAGAGGAAGGAGGACATCTGCCTCATCTGTGCCCACCAGTACCCCCTGCCAGTGCCACCTGCCATTGCTACCTGCCAGTGCCCACCAGTGCCACCTATTAATGCCCATGAGTGCCACATATCAATGCTCACAAGTGCCACCTATCAGTGCCCACCAGTGGTGGCAATCAGTGCCACCTAGCAGTGCTGCCTATCAGTGTAAGCAATCAGTGCCCATTATTGCCACCCATCAGTGCCCATCACTGCCACCTATCAGTGTCCATCACTGCCACCTATCAGTGCCGCCTGATCAGCGTACATCAATGAAGGAGAAAAATTACCTGTTTGCAAAATTTTATAACAAAATATAAAAAAAATAAAAAAAATGTGGTCTTTTTCAATTTTTTTAACAAAAAATAAAAACCGCAGAGGTGATCAAATACCATCAAAAGAAAGCTCTATTTGTGGGAAAAAAATGATAAAAATTTCATTTGGGTACAGTGTTGTATGACCGCGCAATTGTCAAAGTGCGTCAGCACTGAAAGCTGAAAATTGGTCTGGACAGGAAGGGGGTTTAAGTGCCCAGTAAGCAAGTGGTTAAAGTGGTTGTAAAGTAAGAAGGTTTTTTTACCTTAATGCATTCTCTGCATTAGGGTAAAAAACCTTCTGTGTGCAGTGTTGCATAATTTATGTAGGATATTCTGTATATACAGTTGTGCTCAAAAGTTTGCACACCCTGTCAGAAATTGTGAAATTTTGGCATTTATATTGAAAATATGACTGATCATGCCAAAAAACTGTCTTTTATTTAAGGATAGTGATCACATGAAGCCATTTATTATCACAGTTTTTGAATCCTTTTTATATCATAATGATAACGAAAATCACCCAAATGGCCCTGATGAAATGTTTACATACCCTGGAATTGTTTGGCCTTGGTACAGATACAGAAGGTGGCACACACAGGTTAAAATGGCAATGAAAGGTTAATTTCCCACATTTGTTGCTTTTTAAATCACAATTTGTGTCTGCGTATAAAAAGTCAATGAGTTTATTAGCTCTCACATGGATGCACTAAGCAGGCTAGACACTGAGCCATGATTGTAAGCTCTAACGAGCAGGGCCCTCTGATTCCTCCTGTATTGAATTGTATTGTACTTGTACTGTCTGCCCTAATGTTGTAAAGCGCTGCATAAACTGTCGGCGCTATATAAATCCTGTATAATAATAAATAATAATGAGGAGGTAGAAAAGAACAGTCAAAAGACCTGCATTACAAGGTAATGAAACTTTACAAAGATGGAAAAGTATATAAAAATATATCCAAAGCCTTGAATATGCCAGTCAGTACTGTTCAATGACTTAATAAGAAGTGGAAAATTTGGGGATCTCTTGATACCAAGCCAAGGTCAGGTAGATGAAAAAAGATTTTAGCTCCAGAAGATTTTACCCCAAGGCCATTTTGTTTAGCTATTTAACACTGCGCTATTTTAACTGGTAATTACACTGTCATGCAATGTTGTACACAAACAAAATTTATATAAAATTTTTTTTTTCACACAAATAGAATTTTCTTTTGGTGGAATTTGATCACCACTGGGTTTTTTATTTTTTTGCGATATCAATGAAAAAAGACCCCAAATTTTGAAGAAAAAAACCTCCAATATTTTCTACTTTCTGCTAGAAAACATATCCAATAAAATAAAAAAAAAAATCGAATTTCTTCATAAATTTTGGTCAAAATGTATTCTGCTACATGTCTTTGGTAAAAAAAATCCTAATAAGGGTATATTGATTGGTTTTCATGAAAGTTATAGTGTGTACCAGTGTTAATTTCATTGACTAAAATATTTTCGTCGACTAAACTAATACTATTTTAGTTGACTAAAGCTAAAACAATTCAGATGACTAAAATATGACTAAAACTAAAATGGCATTTTAGTCAAAAGACTATAACTAAAGCTAAACAGAAATTTAATGTCAAAATTAACAGTGCTAGCGTGTACAAACTATTGAGTAGAATTATAGGGGTCTGATAATGTTGAGTTTAAATGTTTTGTCACTTTAAGAATTTATATTACGCTTGTTTCTTACTTTCCTTAGGCATTTTTGTTTCTATTCATAAAAAAAACAAAACTGTTGGATATGCGAAGACATAAACCGTTGGTAAGAGCTCAAAAGGCTGCTGAAAATTAGTAGACATGTGCGGTTCGTTTCATTCTGAATAAAAATTCAGATGAATTTTCATTATTTGGAAATTCGGAAATGTATCCGAATTTTCGGAATTAGAACAGTACTGAATTTACATGAATCCGAATTTGAAAACTTTTCGAATCTAATAGTTTTCCAATTTCCAAAGATAATAAAATAGAATAGGAAATAAAGGAATAGAATAGAAGAAAAAAAAAAAAAAATTTATACGAATAAACAAAACTAATTCCAAAAAGGCATTAAACTAATTAAACAATTTAACTAAACTAATTTATGTAAATAACAAATTGAAACAAAACAATTTTTTTTATTCTGTACATGTCTAAAAATTACACTGTCTTATCTAACTAGTTTGAACTACAATTGTCATGACGGTGTCCGTGTCCAGTTTCACTTTCTATCAGTCACATGATGTATACATCCATTTAACTGTTTGTTTGCTACTAAGATATGATTACTGATTGGACTAACTCTATGGTCACACCTAGATTACAGCCTAAAACACACCTAGACCTTGAGCATATTCATAACTATACATTTTTTAACTTGATGTTTTTTGGTTTTTTTGAATATTCACTTTTTGTATTTATCATATAGACAAATATAAACACATTCACATGTTAAGCACATCATATTCCTTTATCTATGCTCTAAACAATTATTCCCCCTACTCAGAAAAACCCTCCCACAAAAAAAAAAAAAACACAACCGAAACCCCATCCCATTCCCTCCCCCCTCCTCTCCTCAATTCCCTACACCTTCACGATTTCTCCAGGTTCCTGACTCCCTAAACTCGCGCCATTTCCCCCATATATTCCGGAATCTCTCCAGTGAGTCTTCTTCCATATGAATAGTTTCTTCTATGGCTCTTATCATTTCCACCCTTACAACCAAGTCCTTCATGCTCGGGGCTTCCTGAGACCTCCAGAGACTCGGGATCAAGCTTTTGGCTGCATTTAAAAGAAATGGGACTAAGGTATTCTTATATTGAAGGGCCGTTTTCCTTGTATCGTGAAAAACAATCCCAAGGATTCTTCTGAATCTGTTCTCCAGTAATTTGATAGATTGCTGCCAAGATTCCCTGCCAGTAGGGTTGGATCTTTGTGCATTCCCACCAGAGGTGCGCAAAGGTCCCTGGGGCATCACATCCCCTCCAACAGGTTGCAGGTCCCTCTGCCCCGATCCTGTGCGCCCTCTGGGGGGTCACATACCATCTCGCCAGGAGTTTGTAGCACATTTCAACTGTCTTTGTATCTCCTGAGGAGTAGCAAGCCATTCTCAAAATGTTCCTTCTATGATCCTCGTCTCTGAGCGGGCCTTTCTCCTCTTCCCATTTCCCCAAATATGGAGGGAATTCCAGTTCTGTTTCTTTAATTAGTATTCTTTTTTTTCAAAATCATTTTTATTAATGTAGCGCTGGTATTTTTAATACAGACGCTACAAGTAAAAAATTTAGTTGTCTTTTTTTGTGTTCTGTTTCAGGTTCAACTGGATCTTCTGTCAAGCTACTGGAGAGTGGGTGGTTTAGATAGAGAGTCAGATCTGGGGAACTATGTCACTGTAATTCTCCAGTGTGTGTTACTGTTAAATGTACAATTTGTTGCCGCTTTACCTTTTTTCCCCTTCTTCCTATCCAAGTTTTGAATTCAGGTACTTGACTCTCAGGACTGAGAGTCTTTCTTTTTTCTTTTTCAGACGATAAGCACATCGTCTATGGCAGCGTGGGGAGTATGTAGCGCTGGTATTTTTAACGTAAAAAATGTAGTTGTCTGAGGCTGTAGTTTAACTCAGACTGCAATTATTGTAAATTCTGGTTCTGTTTCAGCTTGGCTGGTTGTGTGGTTTTCCCCTTGGCCTGGAGATGGCGCCCTATTATTTTGGGCAAGGTTGGAAATTGCAACAAGCTGGGTGTATTGAGTGCCTACTTGCCCGGAAAACAGTCAGTGGGTGTGGCCTGCCTGCTGTGCATTCTGGGAGAGGGTACTTAAGAGACAGACCCCGTGACAGAGAGGAGTTCCGACCTGATGGCCCTCCTGGCCTAAGGTGTGTCGTTGCCGTCAAGTTTGTCTCGGGCCGACTGGCCCGAGGCGTAGCTACTGAAGGTAGGCCCAAAAGTCTTGGGGCCTACCAATCCAGGGATGGTCCTGTGCTGTCTTGCCTGTGGGAAGAAGCCAAGTGACTGGAGAATCCAGGGGAGAATATTTCAGCAGAGGACTGCGCAATAAGGCCGGTGCCTCTAGAAGAGCCTGGAGACTCAGTTGGAGGATGCATCCCGGGTCACATACCACACAGTACCGTAAGTTCGGAAGAAGGGAACTGGTATTGTGTGAGCAAGCCTTTGATATTGCAACAAGTCACTAATTACCCAATCCTGTGGCAGAGGATTGTGTAACAGTTACACTGAATCTTAAAGTCTATGGCAGAGACTATGACCGAGCATCACATCGGCTGCTAGGTCAGTGAGAGAGGCCTGTCTGGCGGTTGCTGAATCCAGTTGTGGAGCTGTTGCCCTCTGGATCAAAGAGAGTGTTCCTGACCTGCAATTTCAAGGTACCTGAATTCCCCCTAAACCCTTCATCCCTCTATTGCATGAATCTTTCTTAAATAAAGCATTCAAGAAAGAGACTGTGTCGGAGCTGAAATTACTAAAAAGAACTCTTTAATGGGACCCCTATGACGGATATGGTGGAACAGTACAGGAACGGTAAGACCCAATTTAAACCAGCAGCTCCTTCGGGGGTAAGTACTACATTAAGTTTTTTCATATACAAGTAAGGAAACATAATGTTGTACAACACATAACATGTGTACATGTATACATCTAGAAGTAAACAGTGGGGTACAGTCTGTTAGTCCTAGCAAAGTAGAACTCAGAGGAGAAACCAAGGAGGGGTGTACATTACTTACTCACACTTAGGATTTCAACCAAAACTTCCAGGCGTTGGTAAATTTAGCAAGAGTGTTGTGTTTTAAGGCAGAAGTGTCTTCATAATCTTTGATCAAGTTTATTTGGTGTTTAACATCAGAAACATATGAAATTAAAGAGCTTCTCCATTTGCGCATTATGAGTAACCTAGCAGCAAATAGAATATGCATCGCTATTAGAGGTGCAACGGATCGTCACCGATCCGTGATCCATACAGGTCAACCTCCGCGGATCGGCACACCCGCGATCCGCGGAGCGCTCTGCGGCCTCGGCCATAGGAAAGGCCGCGGCTTCGGCCTAGCTCCGGAGCGGCGGCCATCTTGGTACACCTGCTGTCTCGTCAGGAAGTGATGTTTCATCGCCGCCATCTTGCTACACCCCACACTCCTGCATAGTACTGTAATGAGAGAGTGAGAAGGGGGGAAGCAGACATCTTGTTACACCCACTGGAGTTTTAGATTTAACAGCTATTTTCAACACAAAATGGAGCTTATATGCATAAATACAGTATTTGTAGATCGGACTGACTGTTTAGATGTTAAATTTTAAAAGCAGCAGCAAACCTGCTGACCTTACATGGTTGCTAATGTAACAGAACACCTCTGATTTTCACATTTATTGTTAAATGTGAAAATCAGAGGTGTTCTGTCACATTAGCAACCATGTAAGGTCAGCAGGTTTGCTGCTGCTTTTAAAATTTAACATCTAAACAGTCAGTCCGATCTACAAATACTGTATTTATGCATATAAGCTCTGTTTTGTGTTGAAAATAGCTGTTAAATCTAAAACTCCGGTGGGTGTAACAAGATTTGTGGGTTTTTTTTATTTTTATATAAAAACCAAATTCGCCAAGGAAAATTAGGGATGAATAGTGGCGCTGATCCCCAGGTGGTGGGGAAATGCCAGACACTCCTATACAGCCTATACAGTATAGGAGTGTCTGACATTTCCCCACCACCTGGGGATCAGCGCCACTATTCATCCCTAATTTTCCTTGGTGAATTCGGTTTTTATGTACTTTTATTATAAAGTGGCAGCTCCGATAGGGTTCTGACATTTGAAATTATAGCGCAGAGGTGGAAATACAGGTCTGGGGCGACGTTTTTTTGAACCTGTATACCTTCAGTTTTTTTTTTTTTGCTGATCCGAAAATGGACCGATCCGTGACTCTGATCGGAGGATCGATCCGATCCATGAGTTTTTTGATCCGTTGCACCCCTAATCGCTATGGTTCTGAATTCGTAAGGGAAGGATTCTAGTCCTATAGTATAGCTAGGGATGGAGTAGGTTTAGTGATAATCCCAGTGATATCTGAGATTAAAGAGAATACTTTTCTCCAAAATGTGTGAATGTGTGGACATTTCCAGAGAATGTGTATTAGCGAACCCTTGGAGGAGCATCCTCTCCAACAACTGTTGTTGTCAAGATTTGCGAATTTAAACATTTGTACAGGAGTAAGATATCATCTATGGTGGATTTTTTGCGATAGTTCCCAATAATTAATACACATGGATGCTTTGTGTTTGTAATGTATGGCTGAGCGCCATTGGGAATCTGAGAAAGAGGCCTGTAGATCCCTTTCCCATCTTTTGTAAGTTGATGTCTTAGTGAACTTGTCTTTGTTTTGTAAGAGATTGTACATTAGGGTTATTCCTTTTGCTTTGGGGGAGTTGGAAGTCCAGAAGGACCATGCCTTGGCAGGAATTATGACTGATGGGGCAGGATTTTTTTTCAGGTAAGAGGCTATATGTTTATATGTGTATGCACCTTGCGATTATATTAAGTGTCTAGTTTTAAGGGTTTGGAATGGAAGGAGTTGGTCATTATGTATTAGTTCTTTCAGTGGGAGGCTTTTAATGTTTGACCAGTGTTTGAGAGATAGATCAGGGAGTAAGAAGTTGAATACCTCCTCAGGGGGAGATACTGATTGGGTGTGTTCTGTTAGGGATGTGTTTTGGAATAGGAATCGCCATGTCTCAACTGCGGCCGCTATCATTGGGTGATCTGTTTTTTTGGGTTTTATGTGAGTTTTCTGAGCTAGCAGAAGAGAGCTTAAATTGCCTTCAGGTACAAATGATTGCTCGATAAATTGTCATTGTTTGTGAAACAGAGGCGTAAACCAATGTCTGATTTGATCCAGTATTACAGCCATGTAGTAATCTTTTGTGTCTGGGAAACTCATACCTCCTGCAATTTTGTGTTTCACAATAGTGGCATAAGAAAAACGAGGTTTCTTACCTTGTCATACAGAAGCGCTCAGTAATCTTTTAAAAGCTTGGAAAAAAGATTTGGGGACCTGTATTGGTAGAGCTCTATAGAGGTACAAGAGTTTCGGAAGAGTTATCATTTTAAAAGCTGCTGCTCTACCAGCCCAGGAGAGATAATGTTTGCTTAGTTCTTGAAGATCTTTCCTTCAAGTGTGGAGAAATGGCAGGTAGTTGCAGCTATATAAGTTTGAGGATGGAGATGTCCAGGAGATGCCTAAATAAGGCATTGAGTAAGATACCCATTGTAAAGGAACTTTAGATTGTAGACGCAATTTGGTAGATTTAGCAATATGAATGACAAGGACATTGGATTTGGAATCATTTACCTTGTAAAAAGAACATGCATTGAAGGTATTTAGGATTTCCCATACCTTTACCAGAGAAGAGGCCGGGTCAGTCAAAGTGAGAATTATGTCATCCGCAAATAGTGTGATTTTAAATTCTTGACCTTTAATTTTGATTCCTGAAATGGAGTTTGAAGATCGGATTTTTTTAAATAGGGGTTCCAATATTAGTGTGAAAATCAATGGAGACGGGGCATCCCTGTCTTGTTCCATTGTTGATGATAAAAGGGTCTGAAAAGACCCCATCTGAGAGAACTCGAGCGTTGGGGTCAGAATACAAGGCTAGAATGGCCAATCTTATGTTACCTTGAAATCCAAATTTGGTGAGAGCATGTTTCAAATAACCCCAGTGAATCCTATCAAATGCCTTTTTGGGGTTTAAGGTAATGAATAGAGTTGATATATTATGTTTTTCAGTAAAATGTAGGAGGTTTAGTATTTTTCGTGTGGCATCTGGGGCTTGTCTGCCTAGCGCGAACCCTACTTGGTTGGGGTGAATGAGGTGGGGCATAACGGAGGCTAATCTCTGAGCTATTAATCTGGCATACAATTTGAGGTCAGTGTTTAATAGAGCTATAGGGTGGAAATTTGGGGGGTATCCGGCTCCTTCCCTGGTTTGGGCAAGGTTACAATATTGGCAGAGAGCATTTCATTTGGGAATTGACCAGAGGACACAGCAGCGCTGAACATATCACAGATGTGGGGGGTTAAGGTTTTGTTGAATAATTTGTAATATTCGTCAGAGAAGCCGTCTGGGCCTGGGGCTTTACCGTTGGGAAGGGTGGAAATAGCTTGGGAGATTTCTTGTATGGAGAATGGAGCGTTGAGGGATATCAGTTGTTAAGAGGAAAGTTTGGGAAGATTCATTGATTCTAGAAAGTCTGATATGTCAGAATCCATGGGTTGTATTATGTTGGGGTCATTTTCAAGTTATATAGCGTACGATAATACGCACCGAACGCATTAGCTATACCTTTGGGGTGATACACTTTGTCTCCTGTAGAGGAATGTAGGATATGCGGAATTTTATTTTTATTACGCCTTTGTTTGATTTGGTTTGCTAACAGTTTACCAGATTTATTACCGGCTGTGTAGAAAGAAGATCACATTTTTTGGCGTTTAATTAGTATTCTATATTTTTTGGATATACTATGATTTAAACTAAGGGGAGAGCAGAAATGTTTCTATATAATCCTCATGTGTCCTTTTCCCCGTAGCGGTTGTGGTAGTGATTGTGCAAAATGCTGTAGTTGTGTATACCTCCATTTATCTAGTGGCATATTCCCCCATTTTTGTGTGATTTCCGCATAAGTGCAAATCCTATTTCCTTTCATTATATCTTGTGATAATATTTCTTCTTTTTTTACCCATCTAGTGAAATATATATATTCCTCTTTCCCTGGCTTGAAATAATTTGTGCCCAATATCGATAATAGTGGTGAGTTCTAATCCCAGTGGTGCATTCTTCCTAAGCTATCCCAAATTTTGAAAGTGTTTCCAGTTAGTGGGTTTGTGCTATTAGCTAAATCTCGGTACTGTTGTGGTATCCAAACCATCTTCCCTAAATCTACCTTACTTTGTGAAATCTCCATATTTACCCAGCTTCTCCCCTCTTTATTATGAATCCATTCTACCATCCGAGAAATACAGATCGCCTGATAGTATTTCTCGAAATCCGGGGCTGCTAATCCTCCTGACCTTTTAGCTTTCGCCAATATTGCGTATGCAATTCTTGGCCGTTTATGTGCCCAGATATATTTTAATGTCATTGATCTTAATTTCTTAAAATAATCCTGAGGTACTGTTATCGGAATCATTTGGAAAATATAGGTCAACCTTGGTAGAATATTCATTTTTAATGCATTAATTCTTCCTATCCACGAAAGGGGCTTATGTCTCAGGTTCTCCAAATGTTCTTTAATCTTATTGAGCGCTGGTATATAATTGGCCTTGAACATGATCCCTACTAGACTTGTGCACAACGGAAAATTTTGTTTAGTTTCGGTTCGTTGTCATTCATAAAATACATAATTTTGTTCTGTTATATTCGTTATGTTACATTAATACGTTTTTGGATAATTCGTTATTTCTGTAGTGTCGATATTCGTTATACTGAATCTCGAATCATGTTGAATTCATTCATTATATGCACTACAATTTCGTTCATATTCGTTGAAATTCGATATTTATGTATGTATATATATTCGTGATAATGATTCGTAGTTTGGAAAGTCCTTTGTTTATTGAATCTTTTAACACACACAATGACAATATATCTTCTCCTCTGCTCAAATACAATACAACACCCTTCTCACTCAGTTCTCAGGAATGCACTTTGCCAGTAATCCAACCTCCAACACAAAATTAATCAGCTGATTGGACTGTAAAGCCGCGTACACACGGGCAGACTTTTCGACCGGACTGGTCCAACGGACTTTCCGACGGACTTTCAACGGACTTTTGACGGACTTCCGACTGACTTTTTAACGAACTGACTTGCCTACACACGATCACACCAAAGTCCGACGGATTCGTACGTGATGACGTATACCGGACTAAAATAAGGAAGTTGATAGCCAGTAGCCAATAGCTGCCCTAGCGTCGTTTTTTGTCCGTCGGACTAGTATACAGACGAGCAGATTTCTGGGTCCGGCGGAGTTACGACGTAAAGATTTGAAGCATGTTCCAAATCTAAAGTCCGTCAGATTTTCAACTGGAAAAGTCAGCTGAAGGTTCCGATGAAGCCCACACACGATCCGATTGTCCGCCGGACTCGGTCCATCAGACCAGTCCAGTCAAAAAGTCCGACCGTGTGTATGCTGCATAAGATTTACTTTGAGCTGACCTTTTGTTTCCTTAGATCTTTAATGAATTACGGAATCATGTCGAATTCATTCGTTATATCGGCTATAATTTCTTTCGTATTTCTTGAAATTCGTTATTTTTTTTCTTCGGACATTCAGATGCATCTGAATGTCTAAAAGATGCAAAATTCAGCCGAATTTTGATTCATTACGAAGCGAATTGCACAAGCCTAGTCCCTACAGATGCAGTCAGTTTTATTCCCAGATACCCCAATCCCTCCTTACACCACAGAAAGGGGAATTTAGGTTGGATCGCCCTCTGTTCCTCCCTTGGGATGGTAATATTCAAGATCTCCGATTTAGACATATTTGTTTTGAAGTTAGTCAATTTTCCATATCTGGTTAACTCCTCTAATATAACTGGGATTGTTATTCTAGGGTTAGTCAGATAGAAAAGTAAGTCGTCGGCATATGCAGCTACCTTATACTCCCTTTCCCCTACTTTTACCCCTCGAATATCTGGGTTTTTGTGGATAGCCACAGGGGTTCCAATGCTATTACAAACAGCATTGGCGACAGGGGGCACCCCTGCCTTGTCCAATTAAATAAGACCAACGGAGGGGATAAGTTCCCATTTATTCTAATTTTAGCCGTTGGATGATGATAAAAGGCCGATATCCATTTCATCATATTTACCCCAATACCCAGATGTCTTAATGTTCCAAACATGAAGACCCAGTCCACCCTGTCAAAAGCCTTTTCAGCATCTATCGACAGGAATGCGATTGGAGTTCCCCCCCCCTCTACTTCATGAATCAAGCACAGTGACTTCAGGCCATTATCTTTTCTCTCTCTCCCTGATACGAACCCTACCTGATCACTGTTTACCCAGCTTGGTAGTAAAGGCTTTAATCTTTCCGCTATTACTTTAGCAAAAAATCTTTATGTCTGTATTTAACAGGGATATTGGGCGATAACTCTCTGGGACTGTTGGGTCCTTCCCTTCTTTTAGGATGAGGGTTATATATGCCAATGAAGATTCCTCCCGCAGAATCTCTCCTTCAGCCAAGGCGTTAAGATATTCACATAGTTTAGGGGTCAGGAACTTTTGAAATGTTTTATTGTATAAGATACAGTACCCATCAGGGCCCGGGCTCTTTCCCAGAGCCATGCTTTGTATTGCTCTTCTTACTTCTTTTGGGGTAATTGGGGCTTCAAGTTGCTCAAGTTCCTCCTTAGGCAACATGGGAAGGTCAAGACCTCTCAGATACTTATGAATTTCTCCCTGCCTACATACTTCTCTATGATTCACATTGTATAATGAGCTATAATATTCATGGAAAACCTCAGCTATTTCAGGGGATGAATGAACCATCTCTCCCTGATCGTTCTTAATTTTAGGAATGAAGGAATGATTTTTTTTTATCTTATTACTCTGGCCAACCACTTCCCAGATTTAGTTCCCCATTGATACCTCTCCTTATTTACCATATGTAAGGCGCGCTTTTTCTCCTGTTCTAAAAAGTCCGCTAATTGCACCCTTTTTGCTACTTATTCCTGTCTCTCTGGGATACCTTGGGGTCTTGTCATTTGTTCTAAGTCCTTTATCTCTCTATATAGAGTATGAAGTTTCTCTCCCCTTTCTCTCTTTTTCCCTGAGCCTGCCCCTATTAATATCCCCCTTATGACAGCCTTATGTGCTTCCCATAGGACTGATTGGAGAATTTCTGGTGTATCATTTACCGCAAAGAAATTTTCGAGTTCCTGCTCAATCTTCTTAATTATCCCCGGGTCCTGAATAAGGGAGTTGTTTAGTCTCCAGTTCCTTCCCATCCTAGTATTTAATATTTCTAACTTAATCTCTACTGGAGCATGATCAGAGTAATTACTTTAATCTCTGCATTTTTAAGAGACGGTAATAATTGATGTTCTATAAAAATGTAATCAATCCTTGAGAATGACCTGTGGACTGGGGAGTAGAAAGTGTAATCTCTATTTCCTGGGTGCCTAACCCTCCATGTATCTACCAGCTGATATACCAGTAGTCATTTTTTTACGGCCTTATGTCTTTTAGTTGTATAGTGAGTGGGGCGCCCTGTTGTATCTAACTGTGGATCTATACTCAAGTTTAGATCCTCCGCCATTATGAGTTTACTTTCTTTAAATACTTCAAGTTTTTTTAAAACTTTCTTTAAAAATAGGTCTGGTTTCTTATTTGGTGAATATACATTTGCCAGTGTGCATTCCATATTGCACAAAGTCCCCTTTACAAAGAGAAATCTCCCCTTAGGGTCTGCCAGTTGCTCTCTTACTGTAAAAACCGTGGTCTTATCAAAACCTATGGCCAGACCCCTTGAGTTGCTAGATGTTGAATCGCCATAAAACCACATAGGGAACGAATGTGAAGCCAGTCTACACCCTGAAGCGTGAGCAATATGCGCTTCTTGGAGACAGACCACATTCGCCCCCAAAAAAAGGAGCTCTTTATTTACCTTATACCTTTTGCTTGGGGTTTTCATCCCCCCTACATTATAAGTGATTACGTTTATTGTGGCCATGGTTCATCATAGAGAGCACCTGGCAGACCGCAACAAATCCAGAGAGAAGGAAGAGAGAGAGAGAAAAAAAAAAAAACACAAAACCCGTCCCAGACCCCCCCCCCCCAATTCCCATCCCTCCCCCCTTCTCCAAAATCCTCCCCCTCACAGGAGGATGGACTAACTCCAAGTTGTTCCATGTGCAGGTCCTACGACATCTATCTGGATATCGATCGGTTCCCATATCTCCTTGGAGGAGGGTACTCCTACACCACCAACCCCTCTACTGTCCCTCCGGGCCCCACGCCCTCCACTCCACCCACCCACTCCGCCACCTTTCCATTTTAACTCCAATTATGCCCTAATATTTCTTACTCTCAAGTAACTCTCGCAGTACTTCTCTTGTTACACATAGCATACTCTACCCCTACTTCCCCCTCCCCCCTGGATATGAGTCCAATGCATGTTACTGAGAGCTACTGTTAACCCATTATTCTCCTCCCAGCCCGGTAGAGAAGGGGACGAGAGGTCCACTTTGCTGCAAAAATCCCGTAAATCTTTTGGGAATCTTAATACTGCAATCTATACTGATCTCATCGTCCATCTTTTTTCCCTTCGAGGCAAGCTGGAAATCCCCACTGATATGTCAGACTTCTCTTTGGGGTAGTGAAACCTAGCTATA
This sequence comes from Lithobates clamitans, assembly GCA_037952925.1. NCBI lineage: Eukaryota > Metazoa > Chordata > Amphibia > Anura > Ranidae > Lithobates > Lithobates clamitans. The sequence goes on from JBBGZY010000645.1 coordinate 1,923,205, forward strand.
ACATCTCTTGGATTGTCATTCGCTTGGGATTGATATCTTTTAATCCTACGTACCCTGTCTAGTTTTAGTATTTCTGCTGCTTCTCTCCCCAACATGGGGTTAAATAGTTCCTGCATCACTTTTATTAATTCGCCATTTTTATATATCTCTGGTTTCCCTCTTATCTGCAGATATTTCAGTCAGCTTTTATTTTCTTGATCCTCCATCTTATAGAGTAACAGTCTATTTGTTTTCTGCAGGGATTTCATCTGTTCATTCATTAACTCCAACCTTTGGTCATATTTATCCATTCTTTCCTCTATTTCTTTGACTCATCCCAAAACTTGTCCAATGTCTACTCTAACTGCCGCTATATCTGTTTTCAGTGATGCTTCGACTTTAGCCAGCATCTCAGCCAACATCTCTTTAATTTGAGGTAGGCTTGCTTGGGCTGCCTCTGGACTTAAGTTCTCCTCAATCTCTGATTCTGCACCTCCTTTCTTCTTCTGATCTCCATTTTGTGCCTTAGAGCTTCTTTGGGAATTATTCCCTATATTTTTTGCCCGCTCTACAGGTGTTCCAATGATTTTCCCTGTTTTACTGTCTTCCCCTGTCACTTATTGCTTACCCATACTTGCACGTGCTACTGCCACCTGCCTTGAGCTTCCATGCCCGTTCTCTGTCATGCTTGTTTCCGCTGACATATAACGCTGGATACCCCCTGGGCTCACAGCAGGTGAAGCCCCTTTCCCCGCTTTGGCTGCCTTTCCCCTCATGTTGACTTAGTAACTTTGTTCCTTTAGATACTTCCTAGAGGAGAATTCAAAGAAACAAAATTGATCCCTGATGGCCCCAACTACCGATAGTTGTCAGCTAGTGGCAAGAATATTGTCAGCAAATAGTGACCGTCCTTAGTGAAAGGTCACAACCTTCAGCGGGTAACACATATTATTCTGCATCAGCGATGATAACAACTTGCGGTAATTATCAGCGAGAATATCAAGAGAAAAAAAAACAGTTATCAGCAGTAGTTATCGGTTATTAACGACAGTTGTCAAATAGTAGCGGCAGTTATAACTGAGTGGCTGTAGTTATCAAGGAAAATGGCAGAAAGTAACAGCAATTATCAATGGGTAACAGCAGGTCTCATAAAGTAACAACAATTGTCTATTGATGATGATGGCCCCTATCAACAGGTATATGCAGTTGTCAGCGTCCTCTCAAGGCAGCACTTATCAGGGTACAGCGACAATTATCCGCAAATCATCAGCAGGCATCAATAATTTATGAGGAAATAGGAGTCATTATTAACAGAGAGCGTTAATTTTCTGCAACAGTCATCAGTAGATAGTAAGTTTATCCTGAAACAGCGATATTTATCTGCAGCGATTTTTGATGAATACATCAGTTTTCGGAAAGTAGCACTAATTGTCATCAAGTAATAGCAGTTATCAGTGAGTAGAAATTATCCCCAACAATCATCAACAAGGGCAGCTATCATCAAAAGTTCCTTCCTGAGCTTGTAGGTAGTAACCCTTCGGGGGGTGTGGAGTGAGCCATGTAAGGAGAACCGGTTTGACCCGGTCAGTCTCGGAAGTCCCTGAGTTTTCCCTGGGTCTGCTCTTAAAACATGAACAGGAAACAACAAACTGAAAGTTCAACTATTTGAAGACGAAAGTTAAACAGGAATCTTGTGACTTGGGCATAGAAGAGCCCATAACAGCGTGGTCACAATGTCCCTGGTCCGAATTCTAGCTCCAGAATAAGAAAGGATCAGTCCATGGGGGGGACTCGTCTCAGGTGGTTCCGTTGTCCTTGACCTTCTTTGCTTTTCCTTTGGTCCATATGGGGGACTGTGGGCTGGACGGTATTGGTCTTTTGTTTGAGCCAGGGCCGGTGTTGGATGTGTCTATTGCTGCCTCTTGAGAGATGAGCTTCAGGTGTAGGAGTAATGTAATTCTGGTACAGTGCGTGCAGCAATGGTTTCAGTGCTCTCCTCCTTTGAATCGTGGAAGGGGAGAGATCAGCGAAGATCTGTACCTGGTGGCCCTGGCACATGACAGCCAGAGCAAATCTTGCTTGTTTCATCACTTCCTCTTTTACGGAGTAGTGATGGGGCTTAGCGATAATGTCCCTTGGGGTACCATCTTTCCTTGGGGGTCCGAGTGCCCTGTGGGCTCTGTCTAGTTTGAGGCGGTGGGGAGGGATTTTGGGGAGTAGGTTTTTAATTAGGTCCTGCACTGCCTCCGGTACATTCATTATGGTCTCCAGGAGACCCCTGATTCTGATATTGTCCCTCCTGGATCTGTTCTCCAGGTCATCAATGCGGGACATTGCCAGATCTAGTTGTTCCTGCACCATGTATATGTGCTTGGAGTTTTGGTTCGCCACTGCTATCGTTTCCTCCATTTTGTTTTCAATCGTGTCGATCCTATTACCCAGGTTTTGGAAATCTGCCTTTAAGTCCCCGGTGATTTTTGCGGCCATTTATGCCAGGCATCTGTCTAGTAGTTCCGAGAATTTGTGGAAGAGATCTTCTATTTGATAAGCAGGGTTCTTAGTCTGGGTAGTGTGGTAATGATAGCCTTGGTTGCATCACTGCGTTAGGCCCCAAAGGTGAGAGGGAGAAATCTGTCATTGATCGTTCGATCAGGGATTCCGTGGAGGCAGGGGGCGGTGTGTTGGCCATCAGGAATTCCAAATGATTCCCTGGGGTGAAGTGTTGAGGGATGTGGGGTGGCTCTGACCTGTAGTCTGCTTGTCCCTCTGTGCTGGATTCGTGTGTCTGAGGTAATTCTGCGGTGGCCATCTTAGATTTTTCTCCTGCTCCAGCCTTCTCAAATTGCGGCCTCGGGTCTCTTTTGACCTCAGGTCTGGACATACGGAGACGTGCACGGGTGTGTGGGGAATACCCAGCGGCAATGAGAAGCCTCCTGGATCGCTGTGCTGTGTGCTACGGGCGCCGCTGCTGCGGTCTGTAGTGGAGCTCTCGGCTCAGGCGGCCATCTTCAGACCTCCGCGCATGCGCAACCCCCCCGCCCCGCCCTCGGCGCGCCAATGGCTGCGCTGCTATCAATCTATCCAATCAAGAGCCAAGAACCCCGGGCAGAGAGGTATAGCGCGTCTCTGCTGAGGAATCAAAGGGGGACAGGTGAGTAAAACGGGGGGGAGAGAAAACATGAGGGTTTACCTTTAAATCCCTTTCTTCTCCATTCTGATGCTCGATTTGAACTTCAGCAAGTCGTCTTCATCATGTCTAGGTGCCTAAATGCATTGAGTTGCTGCCATGTGATTGGCTGATTAGCAATTTGTGTTACCAAGCAATTGAACAGGTGTACCTAATAAAGTGGCCCGTGAGTGTATATTACTTTACAGGTACCACTCAGGGATAAACACATATATAAAATCACTTGATTTTTATTATTACTGATATATAAAATTCACAAACACTAAGCTATTGCTTCAAAGTCAGCAACAATGTTGTCACCCTGCTGTAAGCGCTCAGCTGCCTATTGGGCTTCTATTGGGCTTATCCATGTAACTGGTGTGTTACAATTTATAGGAAAGATTAAAGCGGAGTTCCACCCACTTTTGAGAAGTACAGCCTGTACTTCCGATCCAGCCGGTCCGCGACGCAGGTGTGTGTCCCTGAAGACAGCCGGCCATTCACAAAGTGCAGCGCGACTCGCTCATGCGCAATAGGAAACGGGCAGTGAGGCCGCAAGGCTCCACTGCCTGTTTCCCTTATTTAGAATGGCGGCGCCTGAACCTGATCCGATGGACGGATGGGCCTCGGGGGGGGGGGGGGATTGGCAGACATCGCTGGCTCCCTGGACAGGTAAGTGTCCTTATTAAAAGTCAGCAGCTGCAGTGTTTGTAGCTGCTGTCTTTAAAAAAAAAATTTGTTTTTCTTTGACAGGAGTGTGGAAGAAAATATAAATGAAGGCATGTGAAATAAATAAACTCATATACTAAATACTGTCATTGCAGATATTAACCCCATACAGTTACCAGACAACAATATGTTAGTGATATGGGTATTTAAACTGTAGAAACATATCCTACACATAATTCAGACCAAACAGAACGACATCAAACATGACACAAAGTGATGTCATTGGAGAGCTTCTTCCGATAATGGTTTAACCATTTTATTGCTGCCGTAAGTATTAAGTAGTACTTCCCCCTCTCCCCATTCCATTGCCCACTTTTCTACATCTTTCTAACTTCTCAGTTTTATTACCCTGTGAGTTTTTATCCCTGGAGAATGTTGCCCCTGCAAATTTTTAAAAGTATTTTCTAAACCTTTGTGCACCAGTAGTGATACTGGAAGAAGGGGGGACCCCTGAAAGATGTTCTGAAGAGTTAAAGTCAAAATCCAGTCAGATCCTAACTATACTTAAACCTACTCCCACCCCCATTCTAAGCTTGTTTTAACTACCCTATGACAGGAAAGATCTGCATACTTACCTATTCTAAGGGCCCTCTGGTCCGGTCACATAATCAGCTGCCAGCGGCAACTTCAGTGTAGAGGAGGGACAGCCGACAACGGGTTGCCCATAGTAAGCCTATGCCGCTGTCCCTCCTCTACACTGAAACCGCCACTGGGACCCGATCATGTGAGCGGACTTTAGAATAGGTGAATATAGGCATCTTTCCTTTACAGGGTAGTTAGAATAGGCTTAGAATGGAGGTGGGAGCAGGTTTAAGTAAAGTTAGAATGTGACTAGAGACTTTCACTTTAACTGTTAAGATAGCCATAGATGGATTGAAAGCTAACTGCTTCAGCAGGGACTATCCAAATTTCTATCCATGTGTGGCCGTCCCTGTTCAACAGAAGTCAATCATTAGATGCATGTGAGGTATGCTGGAGTATAAAGGCTCCACACCAATAGTCTAACCTCCCGTAATGAAACTACTATACTGTACCTTTTTCTTCTTCTTTTTGTAGCAGTGTCTCTGAATGTTCAGGTTGGTTTTCTCTGGTTTTATTTGCCGATTGTTTTTCTTTGGCAGGAGTGTGGAAGAAAATATAAACAAAGGCATGTGAAATAAATAAATTCATATATTAAATACTGTCATTGCAGATATGAACCCCATACAGTTACCAGTCAGCAATATGTTGGTGATATACTGTAGGTATTTAAACTGTATAACATATCCTAAACATAATTCAAACCAAACAGAAAGACATCAAACATGACACAAAGTGATGTCATTGGAGAGCTTCTTCCGATAATGGTTTAACCATTTTATTGCTGCTGTAAGTATTAAGTAGTACTTCCCCCTCTCCCCATTCCATTGCCCACTTTTCTACACCTCTCTAACTTCTTAGTTTTATTACCCTGTGTGTTTTTATCCCTGGAGAATGTTGCCCCTGCAGATTTTTAAAAGTATTTTCTAAACCTTTGTGCACCAGCAGTGATACTGGAAGAAGGGGCAGACCCCTGAAAGACGTTCTGAAGAGATAAAGTAAAAGTCCAGTCAGATCTTAACCATACTTAAAACTACTTCCACCCCCATTCTAAGCTTGTTTTAACTACCCTATGACAGGAAAGATCTGTATACTTGCCTATTCTAAGGGCATGGGCGCAGCATAAGGGGTTGCAGGGGTCACGATCGCAACCCCACCCCTAGCACCAGGGGGCCCCTGCAGCCTCCCTGTCATATTATCATATCCTCCACAAAATCCAACTACGATCTGCCCTAGGGCCCCACAGCCACGCTCCAGTACTGGGCTTCTACTTTGCCTTCCACAGTCCACACCCCTCTGTTCCCATTAGCAGGGGAGAAGCTGTGAGCCATTTCCTGAATGGAGAGGAGCACGAGGTGAGAACAGCCCAGGATGGAGAAGTGTCTGTGCTGTGTGCTGGCAACATGGAATGATAACTGAGCTCAGCGAGGTAAGAGGAGGAGAGTGCCGTCCTGTAGCCACGATGGGACCGATGTCACTGGTGAGGTATGACACTGCTCAGTGTCTCCTAGTCACCAGCTGGGATTCTCTGTACCCCCCCACCTGGGGATGTCTACTTACCCAACTTCCCTGACAACTGGGGAAAATACACAAACCTCCGTTAGGTGTCCTTCCCAACACTGACTTAGAAACCTTCAGAAATTGCTAAAACAAATACCTTAACACTTCCTCGGGGGGCCCCTGAAGGGCTGCAGGCTCCAGATTTTGTGTCACATGGCTTTGCCCTCCCAGATCTAAGTTATCCCCCCCGCCAAAGCCCCCTGACCACCCCTGACCACCCCCTCCACCCTGCATTCTATGCCCGGCTGCTGAGCTCATTTCCCATTACAACACTCTATACTGTTCCTCCTCCGCAGGGTTGAAATCCCATTCCTTTACAACACAGCCAGTTAGCCATGATCTGCACAAGGTGTATCTGCCTACTGCAACTACACTGCCGTTCCGACCAGAGAATTTCACGGGTCAGAAGAGCAACATGTGTGTAAAGGAATGTGATTTCAGCCCTGTGTAGTGTGTGGGGGGGAGCTGTACACAGTGCTGGGATGGGAAAGGAGCTCTGCCAAGTGATCTGCCAGGGGTCCCTGTCCTCTGATTCTCCAGGGGTCCCTGTCCTCTGATTCTCCAGCGGTAATCCCTGTCCTCTGCTTCTCCAACGGTAATCCCTGTCCTCTGCTTCTCCAGCGGTAATCCCTGTCCTCTGCTTCCCCAGCGGTAATCCCTGTCCTCTGATGTAAAGAGGAACTCTGGGAACTCAAAACTCTTAAGCCACTTTTAGTATCTTGGCGTGTGGTGGATGTATCTGCACACATGTTGGAAGTAGTGGGGGGGGGGGGCCAGGTCAACTTTTGCATCCGGGCCAACAAGCTTCAAGCTACGCCTCTGTCTAAGGGTACTCAGGTCTGGTCACATGATCAGCTACCAGCGGCAACTTCAGTGTAGAGGAGGGACAGCCGACAACGGATTGCCCATAGTAAGCCTATGCCGGTATCCCTCCTGTAAACTGAAACCACCACTGGGACCCGATCATGAGAGCGGACTTTAGAATAGGTGAGTATAGGTATCTTTCCTTTACAGGGTAGTTAGAATAGGCTTAGAATGGAGGTGGGAACAGGTTTAGGTTAAGTTAGAATGTGACTAGAGACTTTTACTTTAACTGTTAAGATAGCCATAGATGGATTGAAAGTTAACTGGTTCAGCAGGGACTATCCAAATTTCTATCCATGTGTGGCCGTCCCTGTTCAACAGAAGTCAATCATTAGATGCATGTGAGGTATGCTGGAGTATAAAGGCTCCACACCAATAGTCTAACCTCCCGTAATGAAACTACTATACTGTACCTTTTTCTTCTTTTTGTAGCAGTGTCTCTGAATGTTTAGGTTGGTTTTCTCTGGTTTTATTTGCCGATTTTTTTTCTTTGGCAGGAGTGTGGAAGAAAATATAAACAAAGGCATGTGAAATAAATAAATTCATATACTAAATACTGTCATTGCAGATATGAACCCCATACAGTTACCAGTCAGCAATATGTTGGTGATATACTGTAGGTATTTAAACTGTATAACATATCCTACACATAATTCAAACCAAACAGAAAGACATCAAACATGACACAAAGTGATGTCATTGGAGAACTTCTTCCGATAATGGTTTAACCATTTTATTGCTGCCGTAAGTATTAAGTAGTACTTCCCCCTCTCCCCATTCCATTGCCCACTTTTCTACTCCTTTCTAACTTCTCAGTTTTATTACCCTGTGTATTTTTATCCCTGGAGAATGTTGCCCCTGCAGATTTTTAAAAGTATTTTCTAAACCTTTGTGCACCAGTAGTGATACTGGAGGAAGGGGGAGACCCCTGAAAGATGTTCTGAAGAGATAAAGTAAAAGTCCAGTCAGATCTTAACTATAATTAAAACTACTCCCACCCCATTCTAAGCTTGTTTTAACTACCCTATGACAGGAAAGATCTGTATACTTGCCTATTCTAAGGGTATGGGCATAGCATAAGGGGTTGCAGGGGTCACAATCGCAACCCCACCCCTAGCACCAGGGGGCCCCTGCAGCCTCCCTGTCATATTATCATATCCTCCACAAAATCCAGCTCCGATCTGCCCTAGGGCCCCACAGCCACGCTCCAGTACTGGGCTTCTACTTTGCCTTCCACAGTCCACACCCCTCTGTTCCCATTGGCTGGGGAGAAGCTGTGAGCCATTTCCTGAATGGGCAGGTGGCTGAAATCACATTCCTTTACAACACAGCCAGTTAGCCATAATCTGCACAGGGTGTATCTGCCTACTGCAACTACACTGCCATTCCGACCAGGGAATTTCACGGGTCAGAAGGGCAACATGTATGTAAAGGTATGTGTTTTCAGCCCTGTGTAGTGTGTGTGGGGGGGGGGGGTAGCTGTATACAGTGCTGGGATGGGAAAAGAGCTCTGCCAAGTGACCTGCCAGGGGTCCCTGTCCTCTGATTCTCCAGGGGTCCCTGTCCTCTGATTCTCCAGCGATAATCCCTGTCCTCTGCTTCTCCAGCAGTAATCCCTGTCCTTTACTTCTCCAGTGGTAATCCCTGTCCTCTGCTTCTCCAGCGGTAATCCCTGTCCTCTGATGTAAAGAGAACCTCTGGGAACTCAAAACTCTTAAGCCACTTTAAGTATCTTGGCGTCCGGTGGCTGTATCTGCACACACGTTGGAAGTAGTGGGGGGGGGCCAGGTCAACTTTTGCATCGGGGCCCACAAGCTTCAAGCTACACCTCTGTCTAAGAGCCTTTTCACACTGGGGCGGGGGGCGGCGTCCGCGGTAAAACGCCGCTATTATTAGCGGCGTTTTACCGTCGGTATGCGGCCGCTATCGGGCGGTTTAAACCCCCGCTAGCGGCCGAGAAAGGGTTAAATACCACCGCGAAGCGCCTCTGCAGAGGCGCTTTGCTGGCGGTATAGCCGCGCCGTCCCATTGATTTCAATGGGCAGGAGTGGTGAAGGAGCGGTATAAACACAGCTCCTTCACCGCTCCGAAGATGCTGCTGGCAGGACTTTTTTTACCGTCCTGCCAGCGCATCGCTCCAGTGTGAAAGCCCTCGGGGCTTTCACACTGGAATGCAAGCAGCGGCACTTTCGGGTCGGTTTGCAGGCGCTATTATTAGCAAACCGCCCCAGTGTGAAAGGGCTCTTAGGGTACTCCGGTCTGGTCACATGATCAGCTGCCAGCGGCAACTTCAGTGTAGAGGAGGGACAGCCGACAACGGGTTGCCCATAGTAAGCCTATGCTGCTGTCCCTCCTCTAAACTGAAACCACCATTGGGACCTGATCATGTGAGCGGACTTTAGAATAGGTGAGTATAGGCATCTTTCCTTTACAGGGTAGTTAGAATAGGCTTAGAATGGAGGTGGGAAAAGGTTTAGGTAAAGTTAGAATGTGACTAGAGACTTTTACTTTAACTGTTAAGATAGCCATAGATGGATTGAAAGTTAACTGGTTCAGCAGGGACTATCCAAATTTCTATCCATGTGTGGCCGTCCCTGTTCAACAGAAGTCAATCATTAGATGCATGTGAGGTATGCTGGAGTATAAAGGCTCCACACCAATAGACGAACCTCCCGTAATGAAACTACTATACTGTACCTTTTTCTTCTTCTTTTTGTAGCAGTGTCTCTGAATGTTTAGGTTGGTTTTCTCTGGTTTTATTTGCCGATTGTTTTTCTTTGGCAGGAGTGTGGAAGAAAATATAAACAAAGGCATGTGAAATAAATAAATTCATATACTAAATACTGTCATTGCAGATATGAACCCCATACAGTTACCAGTCAGCAATATGTTGGTGATATACTGTAGGTATTTAAACTGTATAACATATCCCAGTGGCGTTGTTAGGTGGGTGCGGGGGGTGCGGTCCGCACCCGGGTGACACCCGCCAGAGGGGTGACACCCGTAGGTAGCGGCACGCACCGCTAACACTGCCCGCTGCCCTGATCTGATCCATGGGACTTGCGCTGTGTCCCTCAGCACACCGGACTGAAGCCGCCTCCCCCTCCTCTCTGTTTACATTCACACAGGAGGAGGAGGAGCCCGAGGGACATACAAGGCTGTGACTGCTGTGTGTATCATCCGCGCTGTTCTGAGGTCTGTAAACTTCATGTATACAATACAGTATGTGGGTGGACATGTGCAGGGGGGATTCTATACTAATGGGGGGCTCTGCACTGGGGGGATTCTATACTAATGGGGGGCTCTGCACTGGGGGATTCTATACTAATGGGGGGCTCTGCTCTGGGGGGATTCTATACTAATGGGGGCTCTGCACTGGGGGATTCTATACTAATGGGGGGCTCTGCACTGGGGGGATTCTATACTAATGGGGGCTCTGCACTGAGGGGGATTCTATACTAATGGGGGGCTCTGCACTGGGGGGATTATATACTAATGGGGGGCTCTGCACTGGGGGGATTCTATACTAATAGGTGTCTCTGCACTGGGGGGATTCTATACTAATGGGGGGCTCTGCACTGGGGGGATTCTATACTAATGGGGGGCTCTACACTGGGGGGTGTCTACTAATGGGGGGCTCTGCACTGGCAGGATACTATACTAATGGGGGGCTCTGCACTGGGGGGATTCTATACTAATGGGGGGCTCTGCACTGAGGGGGATTCTATACTAATGGGGGCTCTGCACTGAGGGGGATTCTATACTAATGGGGCCTCTGCACTGGGGGGATTCTATACTAATGGGGCTCTGCACTGGGGGATTCTATACTAATGGGGGCTCTGCACTGGGGGGATTCTATACTAATGGGGGCTCTGCACTGGGGGGATTCTATACTAATGGGGGATCTGCACTGGGGGATTCTCTACTAATGGGGGCTCTGCACTGGGGGGATTCTATACTAATGGGGGGCTCTGCACTGAGGGGGATTCTATACTAATGGGGGCTCTGCACTGGGGGATTCTATACTAATGGGGGCTCTGCACTGAGGGGGGATTCTATACTAATGGGAGGCTCTGCACTGAGGGGGATTCTATACTAATGGGGCCTCTGCACTGGGGGGATTCTATATTAATGGCTCTGCACTGAAGGGATTCTATACTAATGGGGGCTCTGCACTGAGGGGATTCTATACTAATGGGGGCTCTGCACTGAGTGGGGATTCTATACTGATGGGGGTCAGCACTGAGGGGGGTGTATGTACTGATGGGGTGGTCTGCACTGAGGTGGGAGGTTGATACTGATGGAGGGGGGTCTGCAGACTCTGCACTGAGGGAGGGTTTCTGTACTGATGGGGGGGTCTGTACTGAGGGAGGGGGTCAGTACTTAGTGGGGGGTCTATACTGAGGAAAGGGGGTCTGCACTGAGCGGGGGTCTGTACTGATGGAGGGGGTCTGTACTGAGGGAGGGGAGTCTGTACTTAGTGGGGGGTCTATATTGATGGAAGGGGGTCTGTACTGAGGGAGGGGGGCTATAAAGATGGACTGGGGTCTGTAGTTAGTGGAGGGGGGTCTGTACTGAGGTAGTTGGTGGAGGGGGGTGGCACCAATTTTTTCGGCACCGGGTGACACCAACCCTAGTGACGCCACTAACATATCCTACACATAATTCAAACCAAACAGAACAACATCAAACATGACACAAAGTGATGTCATTGGAGAACGTCTTCCGATAATGGTTTAACCATTTTATTGCTGCCATAAGTATTAAGTAGTACTTCCCCCTCTCCCCATTCCATTGCCCACTTTTCTACACCTCTCTAAATTCTTAGTTTTATTACCCTGTCGGTTTTTATCCCTGGAGAATGTTGCCCCTGCAGATTTTTAAAAGTATTTTCTAAACCTTTGTGCACCAGTAGTGATACTGGAAGAAGGGGGAGACCCCTGAAAGACGTTCTGAAGAGATAAAGTAAAAGTCCAGTCAGATCTTAATCATACTTAAAACTACTCCCACCCCATTCTAAGCTTTAACTACCCTATGACAGGAAAGATCTGTATACTTGCCTATTCTAAGGGCATGGGCGCAGCTTAAGGGGTTGCAGGGGTCACAATCGCAACCCCACCCCTAGCTCCAGGGGTCCCCTGCAGCCTCCCTCTCATATTATCATATCCTCCACAAAATCCAGCTCTGATCTGCCCTAGGGCCCCACAGCCACGCTCCAGTACTGGGCTTCTACTTTGCCTTCCACAGTCCACACCCCTCTGTTCCCATTGGCTGGGGAGAAGCTGTGAGCCATTTCCTGAATGAAGAGGAGCACGAGGTGAGAACAGCCCAGGACGGGGAAGTGTCTGTGCTGTGTGCTGGCAACATGGAATGGTAACCGAGCTCAGTGAGGCAAGAGGAGGAGAGTGCCCTCCTATAGCCATGATGGGGCCGATGTCACTGGTGAGGTATGACACTGCTCAGTGTCTCCTAGTCACCAGATGGAATTCTCTGTACCCCCCCACCTGGGGATGTCTACTTACCCAACTTCCCTGACAACTGGGGAAAATACACAAACCTCCGTTAGGTGTCCTTCCCAACACTGACTTAGAAACCTTCAGAAATTGCTAAAACAAATACCTTAACACTTCCTCGGGGGCCCCTGAAGGGCTGCAGGCTCCAGATTTAGTGTCACATGGCTTTGCCCTCCCAGATCTAAGTTGCCCCCCCGCCAAAGCCCCCTGACCACCCCCTCCACCCTGCATGCTATACCCGGCTGCTGAGCTCCTTTCCCATTACAGCACTCTATACTGTTCCTCCTCCGCAGGGCTGAAATCACATTCCTTTACAACACAGCCAGTTAGCCATGATCTGCACAAGGTGTATGTGCCTACTGCAACTACACTGCCGTTCCGACCAGAGAATTTCACGGGTCAGTTAAACAACATGTGTGCTAAGGAATGTGATTTCAGCCCTGTGTAGTGTGTGGGGGGGGGAGCTGTACACAGTGCTGGGATGGGAAAGGAGCTCTGCCAAGTGACCTGCCAGGGGTCCCTGTCCTCTGATTCTCCAGGGGTCCCTGTCCTCTGCTTCTCCAGCGGTAATCCCTGTCCTCTGCTTCTCCAGCGGTAATCCCTGTCCTCTGCTTCTCCAGCGGTAATCCCTGTCCTCTGATGTAAAGAGGAACTCTGGGAACTCAAAACTCTTAAGCCACTTTGAGTATCTTGGCGTGCGGTGGATGTATCTGCACACATGTTGGAAGTAGTGGGGGGGAGGCCAGGTCAACTTTTGCATCAGGGCCCACAAACTTCAAGCTATGCCTCTGTCTAAGGGTACTCCGGTCTGGTCACACGATCAGCTGCCAGCTGCAACTTCAGTGTAGAGGAGGGACAGCCGACAATGGATTGCCCATAGTAAGCCTATGCCGATGTCCCTCCTCTAAACTGAAAGCGCCACTGGGACCCGATCATGTGAGCGGACTTTAGAATAGGTGAATATAGGCATCTTTCCTTTACAGGGTAGTTAGAATAGGCTTAGAATGGAGGTGGGAGCAGGTTTAAGTAAAGTTAAAATGTGACTAGACTTTCACTTTAACTGTTAAGATAGCCATAGATGGATTGAAAGTTAACTGGTTCAGCAGGGACTATCCAAATTTCTATCCATGTGTGGCCGTCCCTGTTCAACAGAAGTCAATCATTAGATGCATGTGAGGTATGCTGGAGTATAAAGGCTCCACACCAATAGTCTAACCTCCCGTAATGAAACTACTATACTGTACCTTTTTCTTCTTCTTTTTGTAGCAGTGTCTCTGAATGTTTAGGTTGGTTTTCTCTGGTTTTATTTGCCGATTGTTTTTCTTTGGCAGGAGTGTGGAAGAAAATATAAACAAAGGCATGTGAAATAAATAAATTCATATACTAAATACTGTCATTGCAGATATGAACCCCATACAGTTACCAGTCGGCAATATATTGGTGATATACTGTAGGTATTTCAACTGTATAACATATCCTAAACATAATTCAAACCAAACAGAACGACATCAAACATGACACAAAGTGATGTCATTGGAGAGCTTCTTCCGATAATGGTTTAACCATTTTATTGCTGCCGTAAGTATTAAGTAGTACTTCCCCCTCTCCCCATTCCATTGCCCACTTTTCTACTCCTTTCTAACTTCTCAGTTTTATTACCCTGTGTATTTTTATCCCTGGAGAATGTTGCCCCTGCAGATTTTTAAAAGTATTTTCTAAACCTTTGTGCACCAGTAGTGATACTGGAGGAAGGGGGAGACCCCTGAAAGATGTTCTGAAGAGATAAAGTAAAAGTCCAGTCAGATCTTAACTATACTTAAAACTACTCCCACCCCATTCTAAGCTTGTTTTAACTACCCTATGACAGGAAAGATCTGTATACTTGCCTATTCTAAGGGCATGGGCGTAGCAAAGGGGTTGCAGGGGTCACAATCGCAACCCCACCCCTAGCTCCAGTGGGCCCCTGCAGCCTCCCTGTCATATTATCATATCCTCCACAAAATCCAGCTCCGATCTGCCCTAGGGCCCCACAGCCATGCTCCAGTACTGGGCTTCTACTTTGCCTCCCACAGTCCACACCCCTCTGTTCCCATTGGCTGGGGAGAAGCTGTGAGCCATTTCCTGAATGGGCATGTGGCTGAAATCACATTCCTTTACAACACAGCTAGTTAGCCATGATCTGCACAGGGTGTATCTGCCTACTGCAACTACACTGCCATTCCGACCAGAGAATTTCACGGGTCAGAAGGGCAACATGTATGTAAAGGTATGTGTTTTCAGCCCTGTGTAGTATATGGGGGGAGTAGCTGTATACAGTGCTGGGATGGGAAAGGAGCTCTGCCAAGTGACCTGCCAGGGGTCCCTGTCCTCTGATTCTCCAGGGGTCCCTGTCCTCTGATTCTCCAGCGGTAAACCCTGTCCTCTGCTTCTCCAGCGGTAATCCCTGTCCTCTGATGTAAAGAGAACCTCTGGGAACTCAAAACTCTTAAGCCACTTTAAGTATCTTGGCGTCCGGTGGATGTATCTGCACACACGTTGGAAGTAGTGGGGGGGGGGGCCAGGTCAACTTTTGCATCGGGGCCCACAAGCTTCAAGCTACACCTCTGTCTAAGAGCCCTTTCACACTGGGGTGGGGGGCGACGTCCGCGGTAAAACGCTGCTATTATTAGCGGCGTTTTACCGTCGGTATGCGGCCGCTATCGGGTGGTTTAAACCCCCGCTAGCAGCCGAGAAAGGGTTAAATACCACCGCAAAGCGCCTCTGCAGAGGCGCTTTGCCGGCGGTATAGCCGCGCCGTCCCATTGGTTTCAATGGGCAGGAGTGGTGAAGGAGCGGTATACACACTGCTCCTTCACCGCTCCAAAGATGCTGCTGGCAGGACTTTTTTTACCGTCCTGCCAGCGCATCGCTCCAGTGTGAAAGCCCTCGGGGCTTTCACACTGGAATGCAAGCAGCGGCACTTTCGGGTCGTTTTGCAGGCGCTATTATTAGCGCAATAGCGCCTGCAAACCGCCCCAGTGTGAAAGGGCTCTTAGGGTACTCCGGTCTGGTCACATGATCAGCTGCCAGCGGCAACTTCAGTGTAGAGGAGGGACAGCCGACAACGGGTTGCCCATAGTAAGCCTATGCTGCTGTCCCTCCTCTAAACTGAAACCACCATTGGGACCTGATCATGTGAGCGGACTTTAGAATAGGTGAGTATAGGCATCTTTCCTTTACAGGGTAGTTAGAATAGGCTTAGAATGGAGGTGGGAACAGGTTTAGGTAAAGTTAGAATGTGACTAGAGACTTTTACTTTAACTGTTAAGATAGCCATAGATGGATTGAAAGTTAACTGGTTCAGCAGGGACTATCCAAATTTCTATCCATGTGTGGCCGTCCCTGTTCAACAGAAGTCAATCATTAGATGCATGTGAGGTATGCTGGAGTATAAAGGCTCCACACCAATAGTCTAACCTCCCGTAATGAAACTACTATACTGTACCTTTTTCTTCTTCTTTTTGTAGCAGTGTCTCTGAATGTTTAGGTCGGTTTTCTCTGGTTTTATTTGCCGATTGTTTTTCTTTGGCAGGAGTGTGGAAGAAAATATAAACAAAGGCATGTGAAATGAATAAATTCATATACTAAATACTGTCATTGCAGATATGAACCCCATTCAGTTACCAGTCAGCAATATGTTGGTGATATACTGTAGGTATTTAAACTGTATAACATATCCTAAACATAATTCAAACCAAACAGAACAACATCAAACATGACACAAAGTGATGTCATTGGAGAGCTTCTTCCGATAATGGTTTAACCATTTTATTGCTGCCATAAGTATTAAGTAGTACTTCCCCCTCTCCCCATTCCATTGCCCACTTTTCTACTCCTTTCTAACTTCTCAGTTTTATTACCCTGTGTGTTTTTATCCCTGGAGAATGTTGCCCCTGCAGATTTTTAAAAGTATTTTCTAAACCTTTGTGCACCAGCAGTGATACTGGAGGAAGGGGGAGACCCCTGAAAGATGTTCTGAAGAGATAAAGTAAAAGTCCAGTCAAATCTTAACTATACTTAAAACTACTCCCACCCCCATTCTAAGCTTGTTTTAACTACCCTATGACAGGAAAGATCTGTATACTTGCCTATTCTAAGGGCATGGGCATAGCATAAGGGGTTGCAGGGGTCACAATCGCAACCCCACCCCCAGCTCCAGGGGGCCCCTGCAGCCTCCCTGTCATATTATCATATCCTCCACAAAATCCAGCTCCGATCTGCCCTAGGGCCCCACAGCCAGAGCTCCAGTACTGGGCTTCTACTTTGCCTTCCACAGTCCACACCCCTCTGTTCCCATTGGCTGGGGAGAAGCTGTGAGCCATTTCCTGAATGGGCAGGTGGCTGAAATCACATTCCTTTACAACACAGCCAGTTAGCCATAATCTGCACAGGGTGTATCTGCCTACTGCAACTACGCTGCCATTCCGACCAGGGAAATTCACGGGTCAGAAGGGCAACATGTATGTAAAGGTATGTGTTTTTAGCCCTGTGTAGTGTGTGGGGGGGGAGCTGTATACAGTGCTGGGATGGGTAAGGAGCTCTGCCAAGTTACCTGCCAGGGGTCCCTGTCCTCTGATTCTCCAGGGGTCCCTGTCCTCTGATTCTCCAGCGATAATCCCTGTCCTCTGCTTCTCCAGCGGTAATCCCTGTCCTCTGATGTAAAGAGAACCTCTGGGAACTCAAAACTCTTAAGCCACTTTAAGTATCTTGGCGTTCGGTGGATGTATCTGCACACACGTTAGAAGTAGTGAGGGGGGGAGGCCAGGTCAACTTTTGCATCGGGGCCCACAAGCTTCAAGCTACACCTCTGTCTAAGGGTACTCCGGTCTGGTCACATGATCAGCTGCCAGCGGCAACTTCAGTGTAGAGGAGGGACAGCCGACAACGGGTTGCCCATAGTAAGCCTATGCCGCTGTCCCTCCTCTAAACTGAAACCACCACTGGGACCTGATCATGTGAGCGGACTTTAGAATAGGTGAGTATAGGCATCTTTCCTTTACAGGGTAGTTAGAATAGGCTTAGAATGGAGGTGGGAACAGGTTTAGGTTAAGTTAGAATGTGACTAGAGACTTTTACTTTAACTGTTAAGATAGCCATAGATGGATTGAAAGTTAACTGGTTCAGCAGGGACTATCCAAATTTCTATCCATGTGTGGCCGTCCCTGTTCAACAGAAGTCAATCATTAGATGCATGTGAGGTATGCTGGAGTATAAAGGCTCCACACCAATAGTCTAACCTCCCGTAATGAAACTACTATACTGTACCTTTTTCTTCTTTTTGTAGCAGTGTCTCTGAATGTTTAGGTTGGTTTTCTCTGGTTTTATTTGCCGATTTTTTTTCTTTGGCAGGAGTGTGGAAGAAAATATAAACAAAGGCATGTGAAATAAATAAATTCATATATTAAATACTGTCATTGCAGATATGAACCCCATACAGTTACCAGTCAGCAATATGTTGGTGATATACTGTAGGTATTTAAACTGTATAACATATCCTACACATAATTCAAACCAAACAGAAAGACATCAAACATGACACAAAGTGATGTCATTGGAGAGCTTCTTCCGATAATGGTTTAACCATTTTATTGCTGCTGTAAGTATTAAGTAGTACTTCCCCCTCTCCCCATTCCATTGCCCACTTTTCTACACCTCTAACTTCTCAGTTTTATTACCCTGTGTGTTTTTATCCCTGGAGCTTGTTGCCCCTGCAGATTTTTAAAAGTATTTTCTAAACCTTTGTGCACCAGCAGTGATACTGGAAGAAGGGGGGACCCCTAAAAGATGTTCTGAAGAGATAAAGTAAAAGTCCAGTCAGATCTGAACTATACTTAAAACTACTCCCACCCCCATTTTAAGCTTGTTTTAACTACCTTATGACAGGAAAGATCTGTATACTTGCCTATTCTAAGGGCATGGGCGCAGCTTAAGGGGTTACAGGGGTCACAATCGCAACCCCACCCCTAGCACCAGGGGTCCCCTGCAGCCTCCCTGTCATATTATCATATCCTCCACAAAATCCAGCTCTGATCTGCCCTAGGGCCCCACAGCCACGCTCCAGTACTGGGCTTCTACTTTGCCTTCCACAGTCCACACCCCTCTGTTCCCATTGGCTGGGGAGAAGCTGTGAGCCATTTCCTGAATGGAGAGGAGCACGAGGTGAGAACAGCCCAGGACGGGGAAGTGTCTGTGCTGTGTGCTGGCAACATGGAATGATAACTGAGCTCAGCAAGGCAAGAGGAGGAGAGTGCCGTCCTGTAGCCATGATGGGACCGATGTCACTGGTGAGGTATGACACTGCTCAGTGTCTCCTAGTCACCAGCTGGGATTCTCTGTACCCCCCCACCTGGGGATGTCTACTTATCCAACTTCCCTGACAACTGGGGAAAATACACAAACCTCCGTTAGGTGTCCTTCCCAAAACTGACAGAGAAACCTTCAGAAATTGCTAAAACAAATACCTTAACACTTCCTTGGGGGGGCCCTGAAGGGCTGCAGGCTCCAGATTTTGTGTCACATGGCTTTGCCCTCCCAGATCTAAGTTGCCCCCCCCCCCGCCAAAGCCCCCTGACCACCCCCTCCACCCTGCATGCTATGCCCGGCTGCTGAGCTCCTTTCCCATTACAGCACTCTATACTGTTCCTCCTCCACAGGGCTGAAATCACATTCCTTTACAACACAGCCAGTTAGCCATAATCTGCACAAGGTGTATCTGCCTACTGCAACTACACTGCCGTTCCGACCAGAGAATTTCACGTGTCAGAAGGGCAACATGTGTGTAAAGGTATGTGTTTTCAGCCCTGTGTAGTGTTGGGGGGGGGAGCTGTATACAGTGCTGGGATGGGAAAGGAGCTCTGCCAAGTTACCTGCCAGGGGTCCCTGTCCTCTGATTCTCCAGGGGTCCCTGTCCTCTGATTCTCCAGGGGTCCCTGTCCTCTGATTCTCCAGCGGTAATCCCTGTCCTCTGATTCTCCAGCGGTAATCTCTGTCCTCTGATGTAAAGAGGAACTCTGGGAACTCAAAACTCTTAAGCCACTTTGAGTATCTTGGCATGCGGTGGATGTATCTGCACACATGTTGGAAGTAGTGGGGGGGGGGCCCAGTTCAACTTTTGCATCGGGGCCAACAAGCTTCAAGCTACACCTCTGTCTAAGGGTACTCCAGTCTGATCGCATGATCAGCTGCCAGTGGCAACTTCAGTGTAGAGAAGGGAAAGCTGACTATGGATTGCCCATAGTAAAACTATGGGGGATGTAATTGCCCAGGCTCTGCAGCTGTTGTGGCTGTCCCTCCTCTACACTGAAACAACCACTGCTGGGACCTGATCATATGGACTTCAGAATAGGTGAGTATAGGCATCTTTTCTTTACAGGGTGGTTAGAATAGTCTTAGAATGGAGGTGGGAGCAGGTTTAAGTATAATTAGAATGTGACTGAATTTTCACTTTAACTGTTTACATAGCAATAGATGGATTGAAAGTCAACTGGTTCAGCAGGGACTATCCAAATTTCTATCCATGTGTGGCCATCCCTGTTCGACAGAAGTCAATCATTAGATGCATGTGAGGTATGCTGGAGTTTAAAGGCTCCACAACAATAGTCTAACCTCCTGTACTTAAAACTTTTTTGGATAAAATGGTCACTTCAGATTGGAGCCTCCCTGGCGGTTTTCCCGAGTGTGGCTCGGGGTTAAAATTCAGCACCATTAGCGGTAACCCCGAGCCACACTCGGGATTACATTGCAGGATCCTGGTGCCTCCTTACTTACCTTGTCCCCGGAATCCTGCGATGTCCCCCGCAGTGTCCGCAGGCTGTGTCCTCCTCCGAAGCCTCTCTGTGCCAGGCTTCGTTCCCTGCAAGCGTCGCGACGCACGGGGGCGGAGCCTGGCGGCAAATTAAAAAAAGTAAAAATCATAACACATACAGTACTGTAATCTTACAGATTACAGTACTGTATGAAATGATTTCACATCCCTTTTGTCCCCAGTGCTTTGTCCCATGCCCTGCATGCAGTTTTACATGATATACACTGTTCTTTCTGCCTGGAAACTGGAGATTGTCCATAGCAACCAAAAAGTGTCCCTTTATGTCAAAAGTGGCTTTAGACCAGCTAGAAAACAGTGATAATAAATTAGAACACTTGCAGAACTGAGCGATAGTGAATCGTGGGGAAATTTATTTTATTACTATTTATTTTTATTTTTTTAAATTATTTATTTTTATTTATTATATTATAATTTATGTTTTTGTGTTTCAAACTTTATCATACCCGGGATATCTACTAGACTCTGGTTTGGACAGATTTAAGTGTGTTATTGTTAAGATTTACAGACCTACAATATAAAACGCCAAATTTCCATGCAAAATAATTGCAAAATATTTGTACCGCTTTCAGCACCTAAAATCCGAAATAATCATACCGCCAGGGAGGTTAATACATTTCTTTTGGTTGCACTGGCTTTTGTGCTAAAACACAATACTTTTGCTTTTGAAGGGTCCCATTATCTGCAGGTCCAGGGCACTGTGATGGGGACCATGAGTACAGTGGGGGTGGGAATGCAGTATTTTTGCAGACCTGGCTTTGTACCTGTGACACATTTTGATGAGGAGGATTATGTTGGCAAATTATGTGGGTTGGTTTCCATTTTGGGAGGGGGTGGAGAGCTCCAATGTCCACAGGTGGTCTTGCTTATCTGATGTTTTTTCCATCTATTTTATCCTGCCCACCTGCAGGCATTTGGCACCTGGATACAGGGAATCTATGTATAGTACATGGTTTTAATTTACACTAAAGGTCTGATATGTATTAAATGACAAATCCATATGAGGTATGAGAGGGTAACTGCTGAAGCACGCTCAATAGACATTTTGTGATATTTACAATTATACCTATGTTTTTCTCTTTAAGGACACACTAATGCATGTAAATCCTTGTTAAAGTGGATGCTGCTCCAGGAAACATTTTGGATAGATAATTAGAGAACAATTTTAAATTATGCTTATTATATGTTATATATATATATATATATACATACATACATACATACACTCTCTCCCAAACTCGCTCATCCATGTTGTTATGGACCTTGCTTTGTGCACTGGTGTATATTATTTAGTGGAGGGGGGATTATGGGGTGGGGTTGTTTTTCAGGAGTTGGGCTTGGCCCCCTAGTTCCAGTGAAGGGAACTCTTAAGGCGTCAGAATACCAAGACATTTTGGACAAGTTCATGCTCACAACTTTGTGGGAACAGTTTGGGGATGGCCCCTTCCTGTCCAACATGACTGCACACCAGTGTACAAAGCAAGGTCCATAAAGACATGGATGAGTGAGTTTAGGGTGGAGGATCTTGACTGGCCTGAACAGAGTCCTGATCTCAACCTGATAGAACACCTTTGGGATGAATTAGAGCGCAGACTGAGAGCCAGGCCTTCTCCAACATCAGTGCTTGATGTCACAAATGCGCTTCTGGAAGAATGGTCAAACATTCCCATAGACACACTCCTAAACCATGTGGATAACCTTCCCAGAAGAAGTGAAGCTGCTATAGCTGCAAAGGGAGGGCCAACTCAATATTGAACCCTATGGACTAAGACTGGGATGGCATTAAAGTTCATGTGTATGTAAAGGCAGACGTCCCAATACTTTTGACAGAATAGTGTATAGTTAATGTGACCTTATTTGCACCCAAAAATCCCTTTCTTCCTCTTAACGAATTATATTATATGTGTTTAACCACTTGCCGACCAGCTGGCGCCGTTATAGGTCAGTTCTTCTGTGCGTAGCTGTACGGCGGCTCGCACAGGCGCGCACCGCCGGCGGCGCACATCCGATGCGCGCCGCGTGCCTGCAGTTCGAGCAGACTCGATGTCCGCTGGCGACCCGCGATTGCATACTGACAGGTGACATGACCGAGATCTACTGTTCCCAGTGATCGGGAACAGTGATCTCTGTCATGTCCCAATAAGCCCATCCCCCCTACAGTTAGAACACACCTAGGAAACACAGTTAACCCCTTGATCGCCCCCTAGTGTTAACCCCTTTCCTGCCAGTGTCATTTTTACATTGATCAGTGCATTTTTAGAGCACTGATCAATGTAATAATGTCTTTGGTCCGCAAAAAGTGTAATTGGGGGTGAAATGGTTGGTTGCAATGTCACAGTCCCGCTAAAAATCGCTGATCACCGCCATTACTAGTAAAAACAATATAAAATAAATAAAAGTCCCTAAATCTATCCCCTAGTTTGCAGACGCGATAACTTTTGCGCAAACCAATCAATATACGCCTATTGTAATTTTTTTTACCAAAAATATGTAGAAGAATATATATCGGCCTAAACTAATACATTTATTTTTTCATATTTTTTTTGGATATGTATTATAGCAAAAAGTAAAAAAAATATTTATTTTTCAAAATTGTTGTTCTTTGTTTGTTTATAGCGCATAAAATAAAAGCCGCAGAGGTGATCATATTTGTGGGAATAAAAAGACGTTGATTTTGTTTGGGTACAGCGTTGCAGGACCGCGCAATTGTCAGTTAAAGCGGCGCAGTGCCGTATCTCAAAAAATGGCCTGGTCATTAAGGGGGAAAATCTTTCCGGTCCTTAAATTAAAGTGGTTGCAAACTCTTACATATACCCAGTGAAGTGACTGGCCTCAGATGATACACAGAGATGAAAAAAATCCTCCTACATAAGTTGTAACATTTCAAACTGGAATTCACACTGGTATATTATTTCAGACTGATGATAATTTTATTAAAAGAGCTCAATGTGTGTATGTTACCTTTTCTACAGATTTTTTTTCTTCTCCACCAAACGACAGCTATAATTATCACCCCAACTATGACAATACTGATAATAATGCCCACATAAGATGAGGACTCTGGAGAAATAAAAGACAATAATAATTAAATTATTATAATAAATAATAATTACTAACAATAATTATTAATTTAATTATTTAAGAAGGTAGAGCTTGTTACTAGCACATACATGGGGGATATACATTATCACATAAAGAATATCTGATTGGAATTCCTGATTATTCACACCTTGATAGGTGAGCTGGAAATCCTCCTGTAGAGGTTCTTGTAGGGATACATGTTGGATTCTGCAGGAGAACGTTTTGTTCCGGTCATCATCGCTCGGTGTGATTGTCACCGTGCTGTTCACTTGGTACGTTTCATTGTCATATTGGAGTGGCTTTCCCATTAACTGATTCTTCAGGACTTCTCCATCTTTATACCATGTGACATTAATATTATTAGGGAAGAATCCATTGGCCATACAGGTCAGGTTGTTCTCTGTATTTCTCTGGACACTCTTGTTAAGTATGGAGATTAGAGGTCGGGCTGTAGAGGACATAGGGATGGTTAATGAAGTTGTACTTTAGATACATAAGAATGTTTTGATCCACTAGTTAAAAAAATACATCTGTGAACAATAGGAATAATAAGGGACATTGAAGGAGAAGCTTGTTTGGTTGTACTTCTCCTGTCGATCACAGGAGTGCAGTTCATTTTGCACTCCTTGTGACCTATTTTCAGCAGACAGCGGTCTGAAGCCTGCTGTCAGCTAATGTCACAGAGCCGGTCCAGGCTCAGGAAGGATCGCGACCATATGGTCGGGACTTACCCACATGCTTGGGCCAGAAACCGGCTCAGCCTCTCAGCAAGCCGCTGAGAACCTGAGCAGGCCACTCCCACCCCCTCCCCAGCTCAGCGCTCCAGTGAGTGTGGAGGGTAGGGGCAGAACAGAGAGTCAGTGACTGACAGTCACTAGCTCTCTGCTCAGGGAGCTGTGAGAACTGAGCGATCAGTAGTGTTTGATCACTCTGTTCTCAGTGTTAGAGCTAAGGACAGATGCAGCATCCACCTAGGTAACTAGAAATGGGGATAGGGAGAAGGGGATGAAGGCAAATACTGTGTAAACAGTTGATCAGTCTGGGTACTGGTCAGCCTCTGACCACGCACCAGATGCGGTGTTATTGCTGTAACCCATGAACAATATGACTTAAAGGGGGGCAAACAATGGGGAGGGGTAGGGGAGGGAATTCTTGATATAGGGTATCAAGTGGAAAAGCGGTTACTTTAGCAATGAGTGACCAGAGGTAATTACATAAAATAATTAATTTATTAAATGATTTAAAATCCACAAAATATGTGAGAGGCAAACATGGAGGTTTTTCTAACAGTATGGATATGGCAAAAAAAAACAACAAAAATAACCAAGGTATTGCTATACCTAAGACTACATTAAAGACAAACACACATACAAAACCACACCGGACTTAATATGCTGTTCATCAGCTGGTAGGTCAAAATCAATGTAGGCAAGCACAATGGCATAGCTATTTGGTGTGGGTGGTTAATTTCAATGACTATGCTACCGAGGAGCATATATGGGGGGGCGGGGAGGAAAGAGGGAAGGGGAACTGTTAGGGGGTCATTTGGAGAAGGTTGCCTGGCAGCCGGCTGACAGGAATGGACGGTTAGCGTGGATGGAGTACCTGGCTGTGTCCAGCAATTGCAAGGTAATGATTGTTGGTGCAGATTAGTGTACAAAGCATGTATAGCGAGGCACGCTATATAGACAGAGTGGTCTAGTTGCAGTAGATTTGAGGAGATTGATACAGCACGAATCACCGCAGAATTGCAAGTAAACTACAATAGTGAAGCACTGCTCATTAGCATAAGAATTGAGTATAGGCGCAATATGGGTACCAGCTATGCAGACGGTGGTCAAAAGTACTATGCATATATTGAAGCAGGAGTTTGATTAGTTTCATTCATACGTTACTGCCCTATTGGTGGAGGGAGGGGGAGCTCGGACACTCTGAAGTCAAGTCCTCTTAGGTGCTGAGTGGAGTCCCACAGGCTCGTATGAGCGGCAATGTGTCTGCTGCTAGTAATAGGAATCGGATGTTGTATCTTTGGTCTTGCGGTCTGTTAGCGTCTGTCTCCTGTCCGGTCTGTCAGGCTTCCTAGATCATTCGCAGGGTGTGTTTAGTGACGCCCAGCTGGTAGTCACAGCTGTTCCGCTCCTCTAGCACGGCCCGCCCAGTGGGACCTGACGGCGTCGTGATGACGTCAACGCGTTTCGCTGTACTCGTTAGCGTAGCTTCTTTCTGGACGTTTGATTGGTAGGGCCGGCGCACAGGTTATATTGTGTGCTTTGACGGCTGTGCATCCAATCAGCTGTGTGGTTAAACAATGAATGTTGTCCTTAGCCATAGAGTAATATGGGGCATACGACCGCTTAATATTAGTAGTTATCTTCAAAATTTAAGTATAACCAAGGCATGATTCTGTCAAGGGACATTTGCTACTTTATTAAGTCCTTAATAGATCATTTTAGGCAGTCCGTTATATACAGGAGGAAAAGGACTAAATTACAGAGAGTGTGAACTGCTGCAAGTTTTAAAGGAGGGAAGGAGGAGGAAAATACATAAGGTTACAAGGAAGTTACCACATCGTGGGGCAGTAAAAACAGATAAGGGGCTCAGGGTCAGATTTTAGGGGATTGAAATCATTCAAGACTTTAATTCACTATACCTTCTGCATCAATGAAAACGCATGATTAGGGCAAATAGAGATCTTTGGTGCCAAAAGTAGAATCACTTTGCTCATACGTAATCATTAATGTTCTAGGAAGGCCTGTAAATTCAATTCGGTGTTAAGACCTAAAGGAACAAGGGACTTCAACCGGTACACCCAGCGCTTTTCTTTTTGCAATAGCACCCGATCAAAGTCACCTCGTCGACTTGACAGCTTGAGTGCATATATACCTTTCACCTGCATACCCTTGATGTTTCTGTCATGTTTTAATGCAAAATGTTTCGCTAAAGGTTTTTCCGGAATTTTTTCTTTGTCTTTGATCTCCCTTAAGTGCTCACCAATGCGAACCTTAAGGGGTCTCTTTGTCTTACCCACATACATTTTCGGGCAGGGGCAGGTTATCATATATATGACCCTAGGGGTAGAGCAATTAATCAGATCTCGTATTTGATAGTTTTTTTGTCCTAGGGAGTCAGAGTGTCGGTGTCGTTTTGTATGTGTGTTTGTCTTTAATGTTGTCTTAGGTATAGCAATACCTTGGTTATTTTTGTTGTTTTTTTGCCATATCCATACTGTTAGAAAAACCTCCATGTTTGCCTCTCACATATTTTGTGGATTTTAAATCATTTAATAAATTGATTATTTTATGTAATTACCTCTGGCCAGTCATTGCTAAAGTAACCGCTTTTCCACTTGATACCCTATATCAAGAATTCCCTCCCCTACCCCTCCCCATTGTTTGCCCCCCTTTAAGTCATCCACCTAGGTAAGTATGATAAAAAAAAAACATACTTCTGTTTTAAACCTGATTCAGAAAGCAGGAACCATCCTACTGCAGACCTGGAGGAGGTAAGTGTAATGTGTAAGTCAGGTCTTCTTGCCAGTTTTACGGTCCCACTGAAGTTTATGGGGATTTCTTGACTACTGCAGAGAGCCTAAGGGAAAGGGGTGAGGAGTAGAAAGATCCAAAATGATGTCATACATCAAAGGAGTCTTCATCAGTATTTTCTTTTCTTTCATCTGGGAGGAGTGGAAGAAGGGCTTTTTCATCAAAGCAAAGCTGTGTGCCTGAGCTAAGGGCAGAGGGATTCCGGGAAGTAAATGCTACATGAATCCACCCTTATTCAAGATGGCCATGGCTACATATGCTAGTCGGGGTGTTTTTCAAAATGATTTCTCAACAAAATAACATACATATATGGAAGGAGCTCTAGATCGAAATATAAAAGATTCCAAATGAATTTATCGACATTGTGTTAAAAGACAGTCAACACATTTCAGGGATCAAAGGAACCCCCCCTTTCTTGGGAGAGTGTATGTGATCAGAACAGGGCAATTAGGCACTGTCCAGACAGAGGGTCAGGGGTCCTGCATCCTCATAGGACAATCAGAAGAGAATGAAAACTCCTCCTACAAGCTTTGACCAGGATCTGATATGTCACAAGACTGCTATATACTGCTGATGAGAAAAGGTATTTAGCAGTTTATACTTATTGAAATAATTGCATTTCCATGTTCTGTGTACTGTGGGAGACCAGATATAGTAAATGCAGGGTCTTGGGTTTAATAACACTTTAAACCTTGGTGAAGGGAGAGTTAATTTGACAAGGGGGCAAGGGAGCATGCAGGGGGACCTGGGCGGCAGAAAGAGGAATAGGGACAGGAGGGGTGGTGGGGTGGCATACATTGGTGCCAATCCCCTGTATTTTCCTCTTGTGCCAACTGAATGTCGGCGAGGGGGAGAGGAGGAGAAGCCGACTTTTAGCTGCTGCTGCAGGAAGAAAATACAGATCAGATTCAGATTCCACTCCTGCCACTCGAGTGTAAGGGATGTCAAAATCAAATACCCCATAAAAAAACAAACTAACATAGCTCCCAACTGTCCCTGATTTCGAAGGACTGTCCCTGATTTGGAGCAATGTCCCTCTGTCCTCCTCATTTGTCCCTCATTTTGGTCTGATCTATATAGATGTGTATAAAATGCACTTTTTATCTTTCAAAAAGTGTTTCCCAGTGCTAAACCTTGCATCCAATTTCTAAATTGTAGCATTTGTACATTTAAAGAGCCAATATAAAGGAATAGTAGTGGTAAAAAAAAGTCCTTGTGGATTTAATTAACCTTTTTTTTGTTAATTCTTCTTTAAGGGGGTGTGGCAGGGGGCGTGTCCTATGCCAACATACATTTGTTAGTAGGTGTCCCTCATTCCCATCTAAAAATGTTGGGAGGTATGAACTAATATGTATCACATTTCCAGCTCCAGCAGTCCAGGATTATAGTTTTGATCATAGAGAAAGTAAAACTCATGGCATTTATAATAAATCACCAGTAGATGGTAGCATAGAGTTAAAAACCTGAATGACGAAGAGCACATTTTAATGGAACACTGCTAATATAGCAGGTGGAACCAAAAAGACAGACCTTTGTTTCTGGTGGGAACAGAATAGCAGTTGCTATCCTGTCTATCAGACACTGAAGGTCATGCTTTATGTCATTGCAGGTAAGAGGGAGCATATTTAGAAGTTTCAGGAAACCTCAAGAATGATCAGGGAACAGATAAAAGAGCTGAGTACTAAAAGCAAGGACTGGAGTGACAGTCATCCAAAACAAGAACCTATTCCAGTTACTCATATTCCAGTTACTCAGAGACTTCGCCATGGTAACTTACCAGAGGTGACAATCAGGAAGGACTTTAAGATTGCTGGTCAGATAGGTGAAAAGGAACAGAAAGACATCAACATGGGACTACAAAAAGGGTATCCCGAGTCCGAGATTGTCGAAGCTGTGGTAACAGCCATTAGTCCTGGCCTAAGTCTCAGAAGTATGCTGGAAAGTCCGGTCCGGTCGAAAAGTCCGCTCGTCTGTATGCTAGTTCGACGGACAAAAAGCCACGCTAGGGCAGCTATTGGCTACTGGCTATGAACTTCCTTGTTTCAGTCCGGTCATACGTCATCACGTACAAATTCGACAGACTTTGGTGGATTGTGTGTAGGCAAGTCCGTTCATTCAGAAAGTCCGTCATAAAGTCCGTCGAAAAGTCCGCCAAGCAAAGTCTGCCGTAAAGTCCGCTCGTGTGTACGCGGCATTAGGAGAATCCTAAAAAGCCATTACAAGGAGGAAAATGCTTCTGAACTGTACCAACAACTGATAAACATCTCACAGAATAGTAAGGAAACTCCTTAGAATTTCCTGTTCAGAACTATTGAGTTAAAGGACCTCCTGATGTTTGGCTCACAAGGAGAAGACTCGGATGAACACTTCGGGGCTGAGCTGATACAAAAGATATTCCTAAGGTCAGTGGGTACTGGACTGAGAAGTGACCACATCAAGTTCCAATTAAAGCACTATTTAGACGATCCTTCCACTCCAGATGAGGTGCTCATAGAGAAAATGAATTAAGCCACTAATATAGAGATGAAAAGGGAACAGAAGCAAAAAAAAGCTCAGCCCAGTGATTTGATGAAAGGGAAAAAGTGTCAGTCCAATGTCTTACAGTGTCCTCAGGAACCAGATGTCCTGACAACGACCGCCGACACAATATCTTGGTCCCCACCACAAGCAAGTAGACCAACACTCCAACAGTTGTCAAAGAGTATCTAAAAAACAAACAGTCTTGCGAGCTACCATGTGAAAATCCAAATGATAATTAGAGATGATTAAAGGACAGCTGCTAGCATTGATCACATCCCATATGCTCGGGCCAAATAAAAGTTTTATACCAATATAATGCTGTGCTATCCAAATAAAATCATATGGTAATCTTACTGAATCCTAATATCGCTGACTGTAGTTAAATAGTGGTGTGGCTAAACAGGACATTAGGGGATCTTCTTCATACCCCCATGCTGCATTCTCCCTTAGGCCTGGCAGGCTCTCAACACCCCTCCCCCATGCAGCCAATTCAGACCCTGGACATGCAACAAATGCTACAGAGCTTTTCTGAAATGCTGGCCGCAGGCCTGGCTCAAAATGCCATTCAAATTACAGCTACCATTAAAGCTGATTTACAGAGCTAGGGAGCTCGCATGGATGCAATTGAGCAGGTAGTTGATAACACGGCTGCTCGCACCAACCAAAACGCCACCTGCATCCAAACATTGCAAGACCAACTAGAATCGGCGCTATCCAAAATAGATGATTTGGGAAACAGAGGCAGGAGATATAATTTCCGTATACGGGGGATCCCTGAATCGGTTACGGACGTACCTAGTACTGTCAAATTGTTCATCAAGGAACTCAATCACCTACATTCAGGGTCATGACTCGACAGGGCACACAGAGCCCTTCAGCTCCCCCGCCAAGATGGCCTGCCAAGGGACATTGTGGTCAAGCCCCATTACTATGGCGTTAAGGAGGATGTTATGAGAAAAACCCGCAACCTGGACAACCTCTCCTTTCAAGGAAACAAGATCCAAATCTTTGCGGATATTTCCCCTACCACGGTCCAGAAGCGGAGATCCCTCAAGCCTCTTTTGGAAATCCTCACCCAGAGCTCCATTAAGTACCGCTGGTCATTTCCTTTCTGCCTCCAGTTTCATTTCAGGGATAAGTCATATGGCTTTACCAACTTTCAGCATGGCGAATGTCTGCTGCTGCAATTAGGACTTATCTTCCAAGAACTAGTTCCTCTGCACACGGCAGCCAAACCAAGCTCTTCCAAATGTCCCCCTCCGGGCAGCCCTCTAACCCCGTTGTGGAACAAATAACTATCAAAGAGACACCGAGACTCTCACCCTCCGAGATAAGCGGCCCTCTCCTTACTCCTGGATGGGAGGTGTTTTTCCTAAATTTTTTTTTAGATGAATGTCCATCCTTTCCGCGTGTGTAGGGGGTAACCTTGCGCAGACCTAACTTTGGACATTCAGGTCAGGTCTTTGACAGCTTTATGTTAGGCCCCATTAGCCCCCTTAATGGCTAACTGGGATACCTAACCTTGTTCGGACCTCCCACCCCGGCTGGGGTGGAAACTGCCTTACATTGTCTAATTTGTTGCACAAAAGTTCTGTTCTTTTAGTTACCCCCCTATTGTTAGGACTACCACCCTTCCCGCCCTCCCCATGCAGTGATCCCTTCCCCTCCAGTTTATGTATTAGTTCCTTTTTGTTGCCAACCGATGCCTTGCACTAGAATGCTCTTTATTGTACCTATTCTTAGATCGGTCCCAAAATATTACATTCCCCATTAGGGGACCTGATGGCCGGAGCAGGTAACATGCCACGCTCTCTGTTGTGATGCAGGGGGATTCACTTCCCCTCTGGTGACATCGGGTAGACAACCACTTTCAAGGTTGCGCCCTCTCTGAGTTCTCCCTTAACGGGGAACTTTGACTAGGACTCGGCTTGCCAGTCCTGTAGCTTTACTATCAGATTTTGTATATGATTGTCTTGCACTCAGTTTTTGCTCTAATTATCCAACATCTCACACTCTCTGCTCTCTCCTCTTCTGCCTCTCTTTCTACTTCTCCCATGTCTCTATCCCCATCTCCTACCTACCTCTTCCTCATTCTCCAGGCACCTTCGCGGAGAACACTATCCGACCTTCCCCAGGGCCAGGGGCATTGGGAGGGGGTGGCTAGGGGGGGCTGAAGCCCCGAATTGGTCCTCGAAAAGCCCCGAGTGTCAAGAAGGCACCGCTCAATTGTTAGCCTCGAGCGCCGCCGGCCGCTGACCAGCGGGGACCGATCTGATCCGCCGGGTGCGGCCGAGTGTGGCCGAATGACATACAGGTCCCGCCTTCTGGAGCTATGATGGACGTCCCACTGGTCCAATGCTGGGACCGTGGGACGTGTGACATCCATCATAGGCGCTGCAGGTTCCAGAAGGCGGGAATTACAATCCGCCGCGCCACATCACTGAGATCCCCACTCGGCGCTGAGATAGATCAGGGCAGCGGAGGAGCGATCTGTGCCAGTGACTGCACCGATGAAAGTAGAAGAGGGGATGAGGATAACCTGAAGAGGAGCCCGGTGCTGGGGTGTGTTGTTGGTGACCTGAGCTGTGCTGGGGGCATACGGCAGAGTAAAGAGCTCCGGATCTCAGTGTGTCTGATCATGGGCACCGTACTCCGGAGTGTGCAGCAGGAGGCAGAAGAGTCTTCTCCATATCGCCTTGTGCCTGCTGGCCGTGCTGGGACTGGGAGGCAGGCTCTACTTTGTATAACTTACTACTAGGGATGAGCCGAACACCCCCCTGTTCGGTTCACACCAGAACATGCGAACAGGAAAAAAGTTCGTTCGAATACACGCGAACACCGTTAAAGTCTATGGGACACGAACATGAATAATCAAAAGTGCTAATTTTAAAGGCTAATATGCAAGTTATTGTCATAAAAAGTGTTTGGGGACCTGGGTCCTGCCCCAGGGGACATGGATCAATGCAAAAAAGTTTTAAAAACGGCCGTTTTTCAGGAGCAGTGATTTTAATAATGCTTAAAGTCAAACAATAAAAGTGTAATATCCCTTTAAATTTCGTACCTGGGGGGTGTCTATAGTATGCCTGTAAAGGGGCGCATGTTTCCTGTGTTTAGAACAGTCTGACAGCAAAATGACAAGGGGAACCCCGCACCAAAAAAAAACGGCGTGGGGTCCCCCAAAAATCCATACCAGACCCTTATCCGAGCACGCAACCTGGCAGGCCGCAGGAAAAGAGGAGGGGACGAGAGTGCGCCCCCCCTCCTGAACCGTACCAGGCCACATGCCCTCAACATTGGGAGGGTGCTTTGGGGTAGCCCCCCAAAACACCTTGTCCCCATGTTGATGAGGACAAGGGCCTCATCCCCACAACCCTGGCCGGTGGTTGTGGGGGTCTGCGGGCGGGGGGCTTATCGGAATCTGGAAGCCCCCTTTAACAAGGGGACCCCCAGATCCCGGCCCCCCCCTGTGTGAAATGGAAAGGGCGTACTTACCCCTACCATTTCACTAAAAAACTGTCAAAAATGTTAAAAATGACAAGAGACAGTTTTTGACAATTCCTTTATTTAAATGCTTCTTCTTTCTTCTATCTTCCTTCATCTTCTGGTTCTTGTGGTTCTTCTGGCTCTTCTGGTTCTTCCTCCGGCGTTCTCATCCAGCATCTCCTCCGCGGCGTCTTCTATCTTCTTCTCCTCGGGCCGCTCCGCACCCATGGCGAAGCATTATTAAAATCACTGCTCCTGGAAAAACGGCCATTTTTAAAACTTTTTTTTGCATTGATACATGTCCCCTGGGGCAGGACCCAGGTCCCCAAACACTTTTTATGACAATAAGTTGCAAATTAGCCTTTAAAATTAGCACGTTTGATTTCCCCCATAGACTTTTAAAGGGTGTTCCGTGGCATTCGAATTTGCCGCGAACACCCCAAATTGTTCGCTGTTCGGTGAACTTGCGAACAGCCAATGTTCGAGTCGAACATGAGTTTGACTCGAACTCGAAGCTCATCCCTACTTACTACGTGCAGGACAAAGCCCGGAGCTCCAAGGTCCAGGCGATGAAATTCGAGCAGTCTCCTCTCCTCTTCTCTGGCTGCCTGCTGTGCCACATGATGCGTGGGCTGCACACCGCACACTACGGCTGAACTGAACTGCAGGACACCTGGACACATGAAGTCTGTCTCCTGGTCAGGTAGGTGAGGTCAGTGTATGTATGTCACGGTATGTTAGCTAGGTCAGTGTATGTCAGGTCAGTGTATGTTAGGTCAGTGTATGTTAGGTAGGTCAGTGTATGTTAGGTCAGTGTATGTTAGGTCAGTGTATGTTAGCTAGGTCAGTGTATGTTAGGTCAGTGTATGTTAGGTAGGTCAGTGTATGTTAGGTTAGTGTATGTTAGGTAGGTCAGTGTATGTCAGGTCAGTGTATGTTAGGTAGGTTGGTGTATGTTAGGTAGGTGTATGTATGTCAGGTCAGTGTATGTTAGGTAGGTGTATGTATGTTAGGTAGGTGTATGTCATGTCAGGTCAGTGTATGTTAGGTAGGTGTATGTCATGTCAGGTAGGTGTATGTATGTCTGGTAGGTGTATGTATGTATGTCAGGTAAGTGTATGTTAGGTCAGTGTATGTTAGGTAGGTCAGTGTATGTTAGGTAGGTGTATGTATGTCAGGTCAGTGTATGTTAGGTAGGTGTATGTATGTCAGGTCAGTGTATGTTAGGTAGGTGTATGTATGTCAGGTCAGTGTATGTTAGGTAGGTGTATGTATGTCAGATCAGTGTATGTTAGGTAGGTGTATGTATGTCAGGTCAGTGTATGTTAGGTAGGCCAGTGTGTCAGGTAGCTGAGATTAGTGGTCAAAATTGATGGGCACTGCTAAGCCCCAAGCAGCAACCAGCAAGTAAGCTTACCCCCCGCCACACAACCCCAGCGCTCACGCAAAATACCCCGTGCCATGACCACTCTCGAACCCCCCCCATCGGTGCCAGCATCGGACTTCGGGCTGAAGCCCCTGGTCTTTTTGCCACCTAGCAACGCCCCTGCTCAGGGCTCTATTAGGTGATTGATTCCTCAAAAGACGATATCCGCCCTCCTAAGGCAGAGGTAAGCTCCCTTCATACATTCTCGCTATCCACTCCTAACGCCCATGGCTGACACGAATTTCCACCATCTATCCTTAAAGATAGCTTCTCATAATACACAGCGGCTCAACTCACCTTCTAAATGTCGGAAGGCTTTTCAAAGTTACCATGCCAGAAGCCTTGATGTTGTCCTACTCCAGGAGACCCATTTCCCCGCCAGCTGTACCCCGTCCTTCCTCCACCGCAGCTTCCCTACTTTTTATCTGGCAAATGTTGATGCCAAAAAAGGGGGGTCACCATACTTCTTGCTAAAAGAATTCCATTCATTCACACGTATGAAAATACTAATAGCGATAGAAACACTAGGCTATTAGACAACACCCTGATATTCATGGAGTAAAATGTGGTCAACGGACTCACAAATGAGCCATTTTCGCTGATAAAATTCTCTTGTTCATCACTTCCCCTCTCATTTCCACTCCCAACATACTCCAACTCCTCAATACATTTGGTTCAGCTTCGGGCCTTCAGGTCAACATGGCCAAATCAATGGCTCGTTTCAACTCCCCAAGACCTAGTAAATAGACTTAAAAAACATTTTCCCTTCTCCTGATGCACCTCCTCCCTTCCCTATTTAGGTGTATTCCTCACTTCTAACATGGAACTCCTGTATCACCACAATTACCCCCTCATGCTCAAGAGACTTTTGGAAGAACTCTCGCAATGGTCAGTGTATAAAATGTCTTGGCTAGGAAGAGTAAACTCTGTCAAGATGACTCTACTACCCAGGCTTCTGTACCTCTTCCGGTCCATCCCTATACCCATTAAAAAGCGTTTCCTGGACAAATTACAGTCAGCAATTATGCGGTTCATATGGGGGGGTAAGGGACATCATATCTCTAAGAAGGTATTGTTCAGATCGAGGGAAAAAGGAGGTCTGGGACTCCCTAACTTATGGTGGTATTATTAACACAACTCTGCCAATTCTCAGTCATTTATTCCAAAGGCCCAAAACCAGACTGGGTGGACATAGAAAGACAGGCAACTCCCAATCACACTTTAGATTTTCTGGCTTGGAGACCACAAAAGACAGGCCCCCGATTCTATCCCCCACACTGTCTCACTCAATGGCCCTTTGTGACATCCTGCATAAAAGACACTCCCCGACCTTGTCATGGCACCCCCTTGCACACATTTTCCACAATCTCCAATTTCCTCTGGGTCTAAATATCAAGGCTTTTGGGTGGTGGCTCGATAAGGGCCTCTACAGAATAGGGCAATACTTTAACAATGGCCCCATCTCACTCAAATATTGCATCTCCAAATTGGACATGCCATCCTTGGAAACTTTCTGCTATTACCAACTGTTACACTTTCTGCGCAGGGTCTGGAAAAGTTTGGACAGCCCGCTCTCTGTTACTCAATATGAGCTTTGGTGCTCTTCAGCCACGAGCGTGAGGGGAGGAATCTCCCTCATCTATTTAGTGCTAGCGGATCCCCAAGGGAAAGCAAACTATATGTTGAAGTGGGAGCGAGACCTTCCGTTTGAATGGAACCTGGATACTTGGCACACAAACTTTGCCCGCTCATACAGGGGAATTCTGAATACCTCCCTTGTGGAGGCAGACCTCAAGGTTATATCCCGCTGGTACCTAGTCCCCACCCGTCTCACCAAATTCTACCCTCAGTCCTCTCCTCACTGTTTCAGAGGATGTGGCCATGTAGGCTCCCTCCTCCACACACTTTGGGAATGTCCTAAAATCAGAGGGTACTGGAATAGAATTTTCAACCTCATCCGTAGGTCCACTGGATACGCGGTCAAACAGGATCCCATCATATAAAAACAAAAAAAACGCGCTATAAAGTACTATGAACAATTGTGAAAATGTATAGTCCAATCCAGAAAAAAGTCCTACAATCATAAGTGAGTGACGTAAAAATTCTTCAATAGTTCATCTGTTGAAGGGTGACAATTCAAATGTAACACATCTATGTGGTGAAATGCTTACCAGTGAGTAAGCCAAAATCGGGCGAGTGGCTTAAAACCCCGCCTGGGCCTTTAGAAAACGATCCCAATAAGACAGGATAGGTCACACTCGTGCCGTGTATTCAGGTCCACAAAGGGTTACCAGATATTAAGGGCAAGTGAGCGTACAACTATCACCCAGATAAAGAAGCATGGAATGAAATCCCACTAGGTGCAACAAGCCACATATAAAACCTGCTTACCAGATGGCAAACTAATGTGAGCAAACTCCACACAGCTGAAGACTTAACACCATAAGGAGTGACAAAAGATATATATTTCCAGTGAACCTTTTAGAAATCCTGCTTACCAGATGTCAAATATAAGTGAGCAGATTAATATAAGCACAGACCGAACTTCCTGGCAGGAACAGCGTGGATACGTCCTGGTAATCTTGTCCCGAGCTCAGCAGTGCATATAGTATAAAGAAGCAGCCAATAGTGTGATACTGTATAAAACTAGGATTTATTTAAATGAAATAACACTTACAATAAAACAAAAAGGTAAAAGCGATGCCGGCCGGCACTCAGACAAACTCCCGTCCACAACAGGGCGACTTAGCTCTTCTTAATAACAAAATCCTGAAGGTACCTAAATTGACCCTCTCTCTTATCCACTTCATTCTCCTGAGGGCCAAGATCACCTCTCACTCATGGAAATCCCCCTCTGTGTCCCTTCGCCAGACCAAACAGAAGATCTCCTGGATAATGCCGCAGGAGAAAATCTCAAATGCGATTCTGGACACCTCAGAAAAATTCAGACTCATATGGGAGCCCTGGGCTAAGTATATAGGAATCTCACTACTCCCCTGATATGCAGAAACTCCAGTAATTACTCTCAACTCTTGTAGCTTTTCACCCCCTCTTCCCCTTCGCGAGGGTTCCTGCCCCCTACATTCCTCCTTCCTCTCCTTCTCCTTTTCCGTTTCACTCTTTTCTCCCTTCTACCCCTCTCTCTTTTTCATTCGTCTTCTTCTTTCCTCAGGCTCAGATATAGGTTATTCCTACCTACTAAGCGGTATGGATTAAGCAGTTCTTCAGAATGATAGCCCAGTCAAATAGTCTGACCCATGTGAAAAATGGGGGTTATGCCCCTATCTGGGTGACCTTATGGTTATTTGATTGTCGTTAATGACAGACTCACCATTGGTATGACACTCCCACAGGGGGTTGACAGTTTGGTCAGGAGAGTGGCTTGGCCTGCTCCCCGCGCTTTTTTATTTCTTTTTTCTCTGACCGTCACCCGAATGCCCCGCGCACAGCAGGATCCCATTTGGGGTGCGTGGACCGGGGAGGGTCCAGGACCTGACTCTTTCAGTTCCTCTCTTATTCTCACCAGCAGCCAACTCCTCTGCATAGAGTCTGTTAAGTTTGGCTTGAAGCTTAATTGTTTTCTTAATGTATTAATATCATTCTCTCATATGGTCTACTCTCTTCTTTGTACCAGTGTTATGCATTCTGTACCGATCTTAGTATTGGTCTTTTGCTATTTTTGTACATCTGTAATGATATAAGTCTAAATAAACTTTTTAAAAAAAAATAAATAAATAAAATAAAGTGACCCGTGTTTAAAGTGCTCTAGTGCCAAATTAATTCATGCAATAATCTGTGTCTGCAGAATCGCAACATAAAGTCCATTCATAACTACTTCATTCTTCTGGTACTCATTGCAGCTGATAAAACAGATGATATAACAGTAAAGTGCTTGTTTCCACTCTTGTGCTCCCCCTTTGGTATATGCTCTCACCTTAGAGCGTGTGACCTTGCACCTAAGCTCGGTCAAACCACGCTTTTAAACCACCTCTGGGTTTGGAAAGTGCAGCATTATATTGGTATAAAAATTATTGTTAACAAATCACACACAAAATAACAAAATACATATTATCTCGTGATGGATTGTTGGTGCAAATATCAGATAATTGCTCTCCAATGTCCGAAAAACTCTTCTGTAGCCAATGCTTTTCAGGCTCAAAGCTCTGTCATCAGGGGTATTTATATAGGAGAATTTATGTTTCGGTATGAGGTGAGTGGTGCAGCACTCAGGTACACAGTAAATCAGGCAACATTGAAATGATCACTGATAGTGGATGGCATGATTGGAAGTCTTATTTAGCCTCTATTTCAGCCTATCGTGTCCTACAGATAATACCATGTCACTTCCCTCCTAGATAAAGAGTATGTAGAGCTTGCAGAAGGAGCTTAAAAATTCAGAAAGGAGTCTCCCAGTGAAGGCCAGATCAGGCTTTTCCACAATCCCTGATTAAGGGGAGGAGTGGAAAGCACACTAGGCAATGTCAATGCTCCTTGTGCTGTTTCTGATGGTCGGTGTGGTGCGTCGCCCACCCTGACAGTGTCTGCACATAGGAGAGCAATCATCTAATATTTGGACCAACAATCTATCACAAGATAATATGTATTTTGTTTTTTTTGTGTGTGGTTTGTTAACATTTATGTGTTTTAGCAACCATCATCATGTGATTGATGTTTTTTTATTCTGAACTTTCAGTAAACAAAATTTTTTATACATTTTTCAGTGTTGTTGCCAATTCAAAGTCCCAATTAGGGGGTACTTAATTTTTTCATCATTGGTTATAATGTCATTGAAGAACTCTTCAAGGAGACAGCTGCAAAGGGAAAGGAAGCCATTCCAGGTTTTGTGGATGCACTAGGGACAGCATTGGAACTGTCGACCACCAAAACAGAGATCCTTGTAAATCTACTACAATCACAGGGTAACCGGTGGTACTACACTAAAGACTGGTATTAAACACTGTGACGTATCTCAGGTGTAGGGCTCATGCCAAACCAGCATTGCAAGATCAGACAGTTTTGTTTACACCTGATGAGGCCCATCATTTGCCTGATGGACTGCATATCGGTGAGACATTAGTATCACTCCAAAAGGGACAATTTTCCAAACTATCCATCGGGTTTGGAAATTCAGCTCTGCACCAGCTGAATTTCAACGCAGCATGGAAACCTGTTTAAGGGGACTGAGGGATGAGATCTGTCTGCCATATCTAGATGACAACCTGGTTCACAGCAGATCATTCCAAAAACATGTGGAGCATATCTGGTTGGTACTGCAACGGTATCAGCAACATGGAGTCACGTTAACAGCTAGGAAGTGTGAACACTTCCGAAACAAAGTCAGATTCTTGGGCAAGATTGTGTCCAAAGATGGCCATTCCATGGATCCAGCAGACACTGCCCCTGTGCTGGCCATGAAGAACAACCAGCCAAATACTGTTGGAGAACTCAGGAAACTACTAGGATTAATTTCCTACTATCACTCTTACATTCAAAACTTTTCCAGAATTGCAAAACCCCTCTATGAATTACTGTCAGCAGTTACAGCACCTGCCACAACATCAGCACTAGGGATGAGCTTCAAGTTCGAGACGAACTTATGTTCGACTCGAACATTGGCTGTTCGCCAGTTCGCCGAACAGCGAACAATTTGGGGTGTTCGCGGCAAATTCGAAAGCCGCATAACACCCTTTAAAAGTCTATGGGAGAAATCAAAAGTGCTAATTTTAAAGGCTTATATGCATGGTAGAAAGATGAAGCATTTAAATAAAGGAAGAAACCGAAGGGGTTCCCCTTAATATCCATACCAGACCTGAAGGGCCTGGTATGGAATTTAGGGGGACCCCCCACATGATTTTTTTTTTTTAATTTTGGTTCGAGGTTCCCCTGTGGGGAATTCCCATGCCGTTTTTATCAATGAACTTTTATGTGTATTGTCAGACCGGCAATTCATCAGTAGCCGCGAGTAGTTTTAAATGACTTTTTTTCCTTTGAAATGTCATTTTGCTGTCAGACTGTTCTAAACACGGGAAACATGCGCCCCTTTACAGGCATACTATAGACACCCCCAGGTACGAAATTTAAAGGAATATTACACTTTTATTGTTTCACTTTAAGCATTATTAAAATCACTGCTCCCGAAAAAAACGGCCGTTTTTAAAACCTTTTTTTGCATTAATCCATGTCCCCTGGGGCAGGACCCAGGTCCCCAAACACTGTTTATGACAATAACTTGCATATAAGATATAAGCACTTTTGATTATTCATGTTCATGTCCCATAGACTTTAACGGTGTTCGCGTGTTCGAACAAATTTTTTGCCTGTTCGCATGTTCTGGTGCGAACCGAACAGGGGGGTGTTCGGCTCATCCCTAATCAGCACTGACTAACCAGTCCAGGAAGAAGAAGAAGCCATCACCAAAGCTAAGAGGACAGCTACCCTCCCATCAGTCTATAGGCTGGACTGACCACCACCAGGTAGTGCTGCACCGGCTTATTGAGGTGTTAACTCATCTTCCAGTGATGGGTTACCTTCACTACAGCAAATCCTTTGTTCTGCACTGTGATGCCTCGCAAGAAGAACTAGGAGCTGTGTTGTACCAAGAGCAGGAGGAAAAGGTAATTGCTTACGGGTCTAGAACTCACACCTACCGAGAAGAACTATCACATGCATTTGGGGAAACTAGAGTTCCCAGCGATGAAGTGGGCCATAGATGATAGGTCCCGAGACTACCTATACTACTGTCCATCCTTTGTTGTATATATTGACAATAACTCCCTAACTTATGTACTCACTACGGCTAAACTAAACGCAACAGGCCATCAAAGGGTTGCAGAATTAGCTGACTTTAATTTCACCATCAAGTATCGTCCAGGAAAGAGAAATGTGGATGTATTTTCACGTATGCCATTAAGTCCTGAAAAAAACATGCAACAGTGTTCGCAAGAATTGGACCCCAAAATTGTCCGGTGCATAACCCAAGCACTTCAAGTATGTCAGAAAGAAGAAACTCCTTGGCTGTGTCCAATAAGCATCACTCATACAATATCAACAATAGATGGTACCCAAAAGAAGGTAGCTCAAATACCCAAATACCATAAGGACAGCCCAAAAAGAAGACTCTGTGATTGGCCCAGTATGGAAGTACAAGAGCCAAAACAGGTTCCCATAAAAACAGGAACGACAAGGTGGACCGCTGGATCTCTTCATACCAAAGAAACAACGGACCAAACTATACCTCGACGAAGATGGAATCTTGAAATGGAAAACATCATCAGGTTCTCAACTAGTGTTGCCCAAGTTGTATCATCAATTGGTGTTGAAAGAATTACACAAAGAAATGAGAAACTTAGGAGTCGAAAGGACTGTTAACCAGATCAGAGAATTCTTTTGGCCATGTATGCAGAGAGACGCTGAGCAATACAACAACCACCAGTGCACTTGTCTGATAGACAAACGGCCACATAAGCCTACTAGGGAGCCATTGAACAATATTGCCACCACTTATCCTTTTGAGCTGGTCTCCATTGACTTTCTCCATCTCAAGACTTGTAAAGGAGGTTATGAGTACACATTAATGGTAATCGACCATTTCACCAGGTTTTCTCAGGCCTACACAACCAAAAACAAGTCAGCAAAGACTGTTGCCGACAAGATATTCAGTGACTTTGTCTTGAAGTTTGGATATCCTACCAGAATTCACCATGACATGGGTAAAGAATTTGAAAATCAATTGTTCTTGGCATTAGGGAAACACTGCCACATCCAGAACTCTTACACAACTCTATATCATCCAGAAGGCAATGGACAATGTGAAAGATTTAATCGTACCCTGTTGTCTATGCTTCGGACCCTGTCGCCAAATTCCAAGAAAGACCGGAAAAGTTCACTTGCACAGGTAGTACATGCATACAATTGCACCAAAAGTGAAGCTACGAGGTATTCTCCATTCTTTCTACTGTTCGGAAGGTCTCCAAGATTACCCATTGTGACAGACCTAGCCGGGAGAGAGACTTTTGGAGGGAACTGAATGCTAGCCCCTTGCTGATCAATCGTGGGCCCTGGCATTTGTAGGAACGGTGCTCTTTGTGAGCTGTATGCCTGGGGACCCTTGAGGTGGTATTACTGTGGATTCGGGTCCTGGTCCCCCAGGACACACAGACTCTGGGGACCCTGGATTTGTCATATTAGAAATAGTGGCTGATTCATAATGCTGGGACAAATACTGTTAGGAGATGCTGATGTCAATTCCAGCCACCTGTCTGTTGCCTGCTAGAATGTGTATTGTAAATAAGTCTAGAGTCATTAGATCCCTATTGTTGTTTGTGTTAATTAACTCTGCTATTGTGTAAAGAAGAGTTCGGTGTGGATTTGTGATAATGTTGATTGGGTTTTCTGAGCTACAAGACGGCCAGTCTGGCCTAAAGGTCATGTCTGAGTCATCTAGGCTGTCTTAAGGGATTAGTTAATTAGCCCATGTTAATTAGCTTTCTGGTCACAGGTGTATGTTCAGAGTAATATGAGCCGGAGGTAAGTACCTCCTCTTTTATTGTATAAAAGAGCCTGTATTTTTCAATAAACGAGATTCCTGGTTGAACTTACATACAGCCTGCCTGGTGTTTGTTCTGAGCTACACAACTGGATTAGAACGGCACATAGCTGTAGTTCTAGTCCTGGAGCATCGGATGACCGAACCATCAGAGGTTGCGATCTGCAGTCTGATTCTATAGCCGCAGAGGAGTGTCGGGAGAGTAGAACCAAGCGAGCAAGGGGCTCGTTACATTGGTTGGCAGCCGTGGGATTTGCTCTCCAGTTACTGGGACACTCCAAACCAGCCTGCAGGAGAGCCACGCTGAAAGACTAACTTGAGAGCCCTGGAGGGAATGGTGGGATCGTTCTTCCTTGCCGTGAACACATCCAAACCATCACCTGGATCCAAGGTCCAGATAGCAGGAGAGGAGAGGTACAGATACCAGCCACCATGGAAGAGGAATTCAGAAGGATGTTGCGAGAGATGCAGATACAGCACAGAGGACCAGTATCAGAGCAGGTCCTGCTATAATGGTTTGAT
The DNA here is from genome assembly GCA_037952925.1 of Lithobates clamitans. Lineage (NCBI taxonomy): Eukaryota > Metazoa > Chordata > Amphibia > Anura > Ranidae > Lithobates > Lithobates clamitans. Next base: position 1,966,575 of record JBBGZY010000645.1, read on the forward strand.
TCTATCCGCTGCGAACTCTGGAAAGAAGCGTTAGCCCGTGAGCAGCGAAACCAGGGAAAAGTTCTCCCCTCCATCCATGTAAGGTACTGGTCGCAGTATGAAGTGCGAATGCTGTTATTGGGGGAACAGCCGAACCAGGAGTGGACAGCTGAGTTAAGCAGGCTGATCCGGGCAGAAATGTGGTTGGACGAGAGCTACAGAGCCCTCCAGTTGTATGTAGCCCAAGTGTGCCTGTGGACAGCGGATTACAGCCCCACGGAAGGCTTTGACTACGATGGCCTGGGATTGTTGTACTGGAGGCTGTCCAAGGACCGTGACTTTGGGAGTTATCAGGAGTGGCGTTTGGAGGAAATAATGGAGCACAGAGAGCGAAGACTGAATATCTCGGAAGTGCACTGGGCACAGGAAGATTTGGAGTTTCTGGCTGTTCAGGAATGGGAGCTTGAGATGGCCTACAGACAGCTTCTAGACTCTGCTCAGCAGCAGGGTGGGGCTCCCTCTGCCTGGGACTATCAGGAAATACCAGTTGACAACTCTGAAATCCTGGCTGAAGAGTTGACAATGTGGCAGAGTAACAGTGTGCTTTGCCAACCTGGCCCCGCAGCTATGGAGGCAGAGGTCTTATGGCGGATGCAGCAAGTGCTGACTGACCTTGATGAACCTGTTTCTGCATTGGATGATCTTGGATGGAGGCCTGTCCAGCAGAATAGTTATGGAAATGAAGAGATTTCGCGCATCAAATCTATCACCTTATACTGTGAACTGTGATTGATACATATAGTGTAAAAAAGAAAACAATTACACAAAATAAATAAATAAATATGCCAGTGACGTGATATACGATGATATACGTGACTTCCGGTTTACATCTGCTCTCCGCCACGCCCTACGCGTTACGTCACCGCTCATGACTTCATCTGGGAGGTCCCCAGATGAAGTCACGAGCGGTAACGTGACGCGTAGGGCGTGGCGGAGAGCAGACGTAAACCGGAAGTCATGTAAGGAGGCGCCTCAGACGCCGCTCTTTCTGTTTAATGCGATTTTAAAGTTTTTTAAATGTAAGAGACCAATTTTGAGACATTAATAAAACAGCTACATCTAATATACTACACCATTGGAGGCTTCTTTCTCTTCCCTCCCCCTCTTCCATCCCACCAGGCTGACGGAGCCTAGGTGGGAAATCTTTTTAATAGGTATATTCCTACACATATTGAGAAGACAATTCAGCCATCAACAGATGCCAAATCCAGAACACCATCACGCTATATTATACAGTGCCAACCAAAAGATATCCATCGATGCCTGTATTCACCAATCTTAAGGTGAGAGTTCTGAGAGCCTGTTAAGATCGGGACTTTCTACATATTATCTACGTATTTTTCCCATACATTGTACACAAGCTGATTCACTTTGTCACTATGAACTTTATATTTTGATATTCATCGTATATCACGTCACTGGCATATTTATTTATTTATTTTGTGTAATTGTTTTCTTTTTTACACTATATGTATCAATCACAGTTCACAATATAAGGTGATAGATTTGATGCGCGAAATCTCTTCATTTCCATAACTATTAGAGTGTAATGTGAACACTTTTGATTTTGCTGCAGTTTGTATTCGACATCATCACATTAAGTTGAACACTATTTTTCACGTTAGACTATTTTGTTGTCACCATTCCATTATTTCTCACAATAGCGCGAAGGACATTTCCACTTTTACTGTCCAGCATAATGCCAGAGAATCGGCAGTGGAAAATCTGGAGATCGCTATCCACAAAGCTGAAGTGCTGACAACGGGGCAGAGCTCTGCTAACCTCTGCCCAGCACTGATAGCATCTTCTGGGTTCCAGGGACAGGAGATGGTGAACCTTTATCCCCAGACACCAGTTGCAGAGATAGGGGATTTGATAGACTTTTCTGCTGAGGAAGAACAACCTGGTGAGCTTTCAGCAGAAGAAGAGCTGTTATTAGGGCCAAACTTCACTGTGCTCTGCCCAGCACCAACAGAAGTATCTGTGAAGTTACAAGGAACTTTCCCAGCTGAAGCGCTGGCAACCGGGCAGAGGGTCCAAGATCTCTGCCCTACACCTGCGGCGGTTCCGGAGCCTCAGGGTGAGAAGGAGGTGGTCACTTCCCAGCAGCAGATCAGGATACAGGGGGAGAAGGGAGAGGAGGTGTTCGTCGTCCCTCCCCAACAGTTGGCCAGGGTGGAGGAAGTGGTCTTTCCTCCCCAGCAAAGATTCGTGCACCTGGGAGACAGTACCACAGACATATCGTCCCAACATCCAGATAAGGGAATGGAAAAGGAAGCAGCCGGCTCACCTCCCCAATGGCAGCTACACAGTTTGGGAGTGGAGGAAGCCAGCCTCCTGCCCCAACGGTTGGCTGGAGCGGAGGATGCGGAGTCCCCAGCAGAAGTGCTGGCAACAGGACAGAGTGCTACCAACCTCTGCCCAGCACCGGCAACAACTACAGAGTTCCAGGGAGGCGGGGCAGTTGGCCTCCCTCCCCAACAGTTAGCCAGAGCAGATGGTGTGGGGTTTCCAGCAGAAGAGCTGGCAACAGGGCCGAGTACTGCTGGACTCTGCCCTCAACTAACAGAGGATGGATTTCCTGTGAAGGTGGATAGGACTTCAGTCTCCACCTGTATACCCCAGGGATACTGGGCAGTCGGCCCAGATCCCAAACAGCATGACGGAGTGAGCCCAGACACCCTGTCTTCTCTCCAGCAGCAGAAAGGACTCCAGGGAGATGGGCCAGTCCAGGCCTCTCCCCAGCGGCAGATATGTTCTCTGAGAGAGGCAGAGGTTGGCTGGGTGAGTAATGCTTTGTTTGGAACAATTTGTTTGGGGTACTGTGTGGGTACAGGCATTAGAGGACTGGAACTACTGACTAACTTCGGAGTCAACCCGTCTGGGGTCTCCTCCTGTGTTAGTCTTGTGCCGAAAGGGGAGAAATGTGACAGACCTAGCCGGGAGAGAGACTTTTGGAGGGGACTGAATGCTAGCCTCTTGCCGATCGATTGTGGGCCCTGGCATTTGGGGGAACGGTGCTCTTTGTGAGCTGTATGCCTGGGGACCCTTGAGGTGGTATTACTGTGGATTCGGGTCCTGGTCCCCCAGGACACACAGACTCTGGGGACCCTGGATTTGCCATATTAGAAATAGTGGCTGATTCATAATGCTGGGACAAAAACTGTTAGGAAATGCTGATGTCAATTCCAGCCACCTGTCTGTTGCCTGCTAGAATGTGTATTGTAAATAAGTCTAGAGTCATTAGATCCCCATTGTTGTTTGTGTTAATTAACTCTGCTATTGTGTGAAGAAGAGTTCGGTGTGGATTTGTGATAATGTTGTTTGGGTTTTCTGAGCTACAAGACAGCCAGTCTGGCCTAAAGGTCATGTCTGAGTCATCTAGGCTGTCTAAAGGGATTAGTTAATTAGCCCATGTTAATTAGGTTTCTGGTCACAGGTGTATGTTCAGAGTAATATGAGCAGGAGGTATACACCTCCTCTTTTACTGTATAAAAGAGTCTGTATTTTTCAATAAAGGAGATTCCTGGTTGAACTTACATACAGCCTGCCTGGTGTTTGTTCTGAGCTACACAACTGGATTAGAACGGCACATAGCTGTAGTTCTAGTCCCGGAGCATCGGATGACCGAACCATCAGATGTTGCGATCTGCAATCTGATTCTATAGCCTCAGAGGAGTGTCGGGACAGTGGAATCGAGCAAGCAAGGGGCTCGTTACACCCATAGATAGCATGTTTGGCACTGCAGTAATGGAAAAATACAAGACTCACTACGAGTATCTGAAAAAGTGGACAGAAAGGATTACTGAGGTCTATCAGGCTGCTTTAAAGGTAGCTATTCAAGCTGCACAAAGAGGAAAAGAACACTATGACAAGAAGACTCATGGAGTTGAACTTTCACCTGGCAGCAGAGTTTTCGTAAGAAATCTTACTGAAAGAGGAGGACCAGGAAAACGGAGATTGTTCTGGGAAGACGCCGTACATGTTGTCCTTAGGAAAAAGTGTGAAGATAATCCAGTGTACGAGGTCAAGCAGAAATTGGAAAAGGCCGAACAAGGATTCTACACCATAATTTGTTATTGCCATGCGATTACCTACCCGTCAACCGAGGTCAGAAGATACCTGACAAACCCAGTGCTAGAAAACAAGGCAAAGTTCCAAAGACTACTCAACCGTCTTCTCTGAGGGAGTATCAGATGATGAATCTGACCATGAACTAGAGCAATGGAGATCTTTCATTCCTGTACCTCAGAGAGACCACACAAGGGAAGACACAGAGTTGAATCCAGAAGCAGCGGAGTTCTACCCTTGTCAGCTTGAAACTAATGGGGAAGTTACAGAGGGAGTTACAAAGGAAAGTACAGAGGATGCTACACCGGAAGCTACAGAGGAAACTACAGAGGAAGATACAGTGGAAACTACAGAGGACGAGTCTGTGGGTCAACCTGAACAAACTGCATGTTCACCAGGGGAAATAGAAGAAGAAAATCCTTCACCCGGAAAGCCAACAAAGACAGTTGACAGTGACTAAGACGAGCATGAGGATGCTTCAGATGCCCTTCCTCAACGCAGGATCCAGCCCAGCAGGAACAGGAGACAACCAAATGCTCTGACTTATGACACTTTGGATCAACCCAGTAGTGTTGCCAGAAATGCAGCTGTACAGGTCATAGACCGTATTCATACACTACCTATTTGCCCTAGCTGGTATTTAAGTCCAGAATGTTTTGCTGAGGACTGGTAAAAGTAGTGCTAAATTTCTTACCAGGCCCTTCAGGTCAGGTATGGATTTTGAGGGGAACCCCACGCCAAAATTAAAAAAAAAGTGGCGTGGGGTCCCCCCAAAAATCCATACCAGACCCTTATCCAAGCACACAACCTGGCAGGCCGCAGTAAAAGAGGGGGGATGAGAGAGCAGCCCTCCCCTCCTGAACCATACCAGGCCACATGCCCACAACATTGGGAGAGTGCACCTTGTCCCCATGTTGATGGGGAGAAGGGCCTCATCCCCACAACCCTTGCCCGGTGGTTGTGGGGGTCTGCGGGCGGGGGGCTTATTGGAATCTGGTAGCCACCCTTTAACAAGGGAACCCCCAGATCCTGGCCCACTGTGTGAATTGGTAATGGGGTACAAATGTACCCCTACCATTTCACAAAAAAAGTGTCAAAAAGGTTAAAAAACACAAGAGACGGTTTTTGACAAGTCCTTTATTAATTTCTTCTTTCTTCTGGTCTTCCTTAGGTGTTCTTCTTCTTCCTCCATCTTCTTCTCCAATTTCTTCTTCTCCATCTTCTTCTTCCTGCGCTCTTCTCATCCCTCATCTTCCTCCTGCTTCTTCTCCGCTCCATCCGCACCATCCGCCTCAGTGGGAGTCTTTCGCCGTGTGACGCTTCGGTCCTTCTGACACTTCTTATAACAGAGGGCCACCCGGTGACCCCGCCCTCCTCTGACGCATGGGGACTTCATGGGGACTTCCCTGTGACTTTCCCTGTGTTGTCAGAAGGGGGTGGGGTCACCCATTTTTTTGCACTGATACATGTCCCCTGGGGCAGGACCAAGGTCCCCAAACACTTTTTATGACAATACCATGCATATAAGCCTTTAAAATTAGCACTTTTGATTTCTCCCATAGACTTTTAAAGGGTGTTCCGCAGCTTTCGAATTTGCCGCGAACACCCCAAATTGTTCGTTGTTCGCCGAACGGGCGAACAGCCAATGTTCGAGTCAAACTCATGTTCGACCTGAACATAAAGCCATCCCTACCTCCCATGCAACCAATATGTCCACCGCACACAGTGGATTGCAAATTCCAGTACTCAGGGCAAGGTGATTAAGTGACCCCTATGCAATCACAGGATCACAGTGTGAATAAAGCTGTTATGAATTAATTCATTCACAACAGCTGTGTTGCCTATGCTGTGATTGGCCCAAAGCTATCACATGGTACCTGGGCCAATCACAGCACCCTGTACCATGTGATTAGCTGCAGCCAATCACAGATCACTAGTAATCACAGCTGTCATGAATGGTAAACTTTGCTATTACAATTATCCTTATTGCAATAGCAAACAAAAAGAAAAAAAAACTGCTATAGGGCAGACCTGAGGCTGTTAATCTTAATTTTCCAGCAAACTTTTCTGTCCTAAATAGCTTACCAGTTTTTTCAAAATCTCAGATCTCAGGACCTCAGTGTATATTTTAAGCCCCCTGCCCATTCCACTGCCACAGCGAGCAAGTGCTGTAAGAGGTGGTCTAATAGTCCTGTAATGTGACATTAAAATATAAAAGGTGAGATAATATCACAAATATTTTCTTAATTGTGGGGAATGGAAAATATTTTTTTGATATTAGTGATCAATAGTTAGACAAATAATCTCAATTTGAAATTAAATTAGACAGAGCAAGCCTGTTGAACTAAATTATCATGTAGCTGCCAAGCTTCTGACCGGCTTGTGTGAAGATAAGGGAGGACAAGGGGGTCACCTTATCAGGCCTGTTGGACATGGTTGCATTGCAGGTGTAGCACCACCCCACTCATATAGGGTTAGGGTTGCCACCTGTCTGGGATTCACCCGGACAGTGCGGGTTTGGAATCATGTGTCCGGGTTTCAGACTGCCTGAAACCCGGACACATTATTCAGACTTGACTATGGCTTCCCAGCAGGGTTGCTGGCTGCAGTTGTCTAAGCTGAGAGTGTCTGTTACACTCTCTTTCACACTGCCCAAAGCCAGCACTAATAATCCCCCCCCCCACCAAACACACACAGACGGGAGAGGAGAGAGGGCTCGATCTGCACCCCTTAGTCCCGCCCCTACCCCTCTGTGTCTGTCCACACTCCATTCCCTGGCGCTGTGCCTCAGAAAAGGAGAGCGGGGCTGTAAATTTGAAGTCCAGCAGCCTCAGATACATCTGGATGAGAGGTGCTGACTGCCAAGGGGTGAGTGAGCTCACCATCCATCCCTGTCTCTGATTGAAGTCTCTTCTCTCTCCTGCCTCTGAGAGAGTACACTAAGGTTTATCAGGGTTCTCAGAGCACCCCTTAGATCAGAGTTCCCCTTTACACCAAAGGGCACAGTGTTCCCCGTTACATCAGAGTCCTCTCCCTACATAAGAGTTCTCAGTGTTCCTCCTTAAATTAGGGTTCTCAGAGCATCCCTTATGTTAGAGTCCCTAAAGTTCTCCTTACGTCAGAGTCTGCAAAGTCCCCCCTTACAGTGAAAGTTACTGCAAGTTCAGATGTAAAAGGGGAACTCTGTGGACTCTGATGTAAAGGGAAACTCTTGTTATTAACTTCATATGGTTAGAAATGTTATTTAAAGCGGAGTTCCGACTAAAAAAAAAATTAAAAGTCAGCAGCTACAAATACTGCAGCTTCTGACTTTTAATAATCGGACACTTACCTCGTCTCCCCCTCCTCTCTGCAGGACCGTGGGCGGGCACGCATACTGCGAGCCGTGCTGCATGCTTAGACTGGCTGGGCAATCATCTGGGACCTGTGACGTGTCCCAGATGATTGCCGAGAGGGAGGGGGGAGAGGTAAACTTACTTCCAGCGCCGCGGTGCCCCGGGAGGAAGTGGGAGCTGCCCCCCAAAAAATGACATGCCAAATGTGGCATGTCCGGGCGTCACCTTCTCTTAAAGCGGAAGTTCCATTTTTGGGTGGAACTCCACTTTAATAGCAAAATATATGTATAGTTTATACTATTAAAAAAAAATTGCTGTGCGCTGCTAAAGTGTTCAGGTTTGACTTGAAGAAAAGGTGGCAACCCTATATAGGGTGTAGTGGCAGGTGCTACCCCCTGACATACCTTTTTTTTTTTTTGCCATGCGGCGGAGCACAACTTCTCTTTCATGACAATCAATTGGTTTTGATAGGTGTCTGAGGAGAGTCGAACACGTGTTAACCCCTTAGTGCCGACCGTATGCAATTTTGCGTTTGTGGCTTTAAGGGGTTATACCGGGGCGATGGCTGCAGCTGCAGGCATCACCCTGGTACCATTTTTTTAGAGCGGGTGGTCGACTCTTTAGTGATAACAACTGATGTGGCTTTAAGCCACTCGGCTGTTATCCTAAAGGAGCGGAAGGGGACGCCCCCCTCTCCCACTGCCTTCCACCGCTCTTCCTGGGCCTCCCGTCCCACCAGGAGACTCAATCCATGATCCGGCATCTCCGGCAGCTAGGCTGAGACTAGAAGGAAGACAGAATACGGCTTTGATCGGGTCTCCTATGTAAAATCCAGGAAACGACGTCACAACGTCACTTCCGGTTTACTCGGCTGCCAATAGCTTGGATTTTTAAAAAAAATTACAGTATTCAGAATCGCCGTTTTTGCAAAGGAGGGATTTGGGGATACCTCCATAAAGAGTACCTGTCACCACCTATTACTGTCACAAGGGATTTTTACATTCCTTGTGACAGCAATAAAAGTGATCAGAATATTTTTTTTTTAAAGGACAATGTAAAAAAAAAAAAGAAGAAAGAAAAAAAAAAAGAAGAAAAAAAAAAATTTTTTTTTAACGTACCCCACCGCGGGGAGCGTGCTTGCACAGCAAAGAAAAAGCATGCGTAAGTCACGCCCTCAAACGTAAACGTAAATAACACATGTGAGGTATCGCCACGATCATCAGAGTGAGAGCAATAATTCTAACAAAAGACCTCTGTAACTCTAACCTGATAACCATTACATTTTTTTAAAGCGTCTCCTATGGGGATTTTTAGATACTGTAGTTTGTTGCCATTCCACGAGTGCGCAATTTCAAAGCATGGCATGTTATCTATTTACTTGCCGTAACATCCTCTTTAACATTATACAAAAAACTCGGCTAACTTCACTGTTTCTTTTTTCTTTTTAATTAATTAAAGTGTCTTTTTTCCCAAAAAATTGCGTTTGAAAAACCGCTGCGCAAAAAAAAGAACTAACACCTGCAAGACAAAGGCATAATGAGCTAGTATGCATAGCATGCTAGCTCATTATGTAATACTCATCTGAGATCGAAGCCCTCGCTGCGATGCCTGTACACCGCTCCGGCAGCTGGCATCACTCCCGGGGGTTACTTCCGCGGCTCCGGCGCTGTGATTGCCCAGAGCTGTGATGACGTCACTCCCGCGCATGTGCGCGGTAAAGGCACATTCACTGAAGCAACGGCACATACGTGCCATTGCTTCAGTGTCAGTGCACATGTGCCAATGACGTCAGCACATGCAAATACAGGGGAGATCTCCTAAACCATGCAGGTTTAGGAAATATCCTGGGTAGCTACAGGTAAGCCTTATTATAGGCTTACCTGTAGCACAAAGTGGTCTGTAAGGGTTTAAAACCACTTGAATTTCAGTGCAAAATCTTCTTTAAAGTGGTTGTTAACACTGAGCTGGGCACATTTATCTGTAGTGTTTACTTATCTCTCTCCAAAGCACTAAGTCCCGTGTCTTTCTGCTGCTCCGTTCTTCTGTTATCAGCCTGATAACTTCTGACAAGTTCTCCGACACACAAGATAATAGCAGCTGGAAATTTGTGTTGGGGAGGGAACTTAGAGACAGATAAGCAGAGAGCTTGTCTATTCACAGTACAGCTCTGCATGTTCCTTTCTTCCTCTGCCTATGTGCAGGGGGGGGGGGGGTGCCTTTCCTCCAATCAGCTCACACACAGTGTATGCCCAGACTGCCCTTCCATTGCTGAAACGGGAAGAACATTTTCTAACTCGATGTGCACATTCTACAGAATATATAGAGCTGAAGACAGCAGATATACATGTAAAACTTATGTAGGGAGATTTGTTTCATCTCTGTGTATTATCCAAGGCTGTTCACTTCACTTGGTTTATGTAAGGGCATACACCCACTTTAATTAGGAGGTTAAATATTATTTCATCTTGGGTAAGAAATTGCTTGCGTGCTGCTATATGTGACAATAATTGATTAACCACATGCCGACCGGGCCATAGCCGAAAGACGGCCACAGCGCGGTCGGCTTATCCTGGGAGGGCGTCCAATACCCCACAATACTCTGCAATACCCCACAATGCTCTGCAATACCCCACAATACTCTGCAATACCCCACAATGCTCTGCAATACCCCACAATGCTCTGCAATACCCCACAATGCTCTGCAATACTCTGCAATACCCCACAATGCTCTGCAATACTCTGCACTACTCCGCAATACCCCTATACTCTGCAATACCCCACAATACTCTGCAATACCCCACAATACTCTGCAATACCCCACAATGCTCTGCAATACCCCACAATGCTCTGCAATACTCTGCACTACTCCGCAACACCCCACAATACTCTGCAATACCCCACAATACTCTGCAATACCCCACAATGCTCTGCAATACCCCACAATGCTCTGCAATACCCCACAATGCTCTGCAATACTCTGCACTACTCCGCAACACCCCACAATACTCTGCAATACCCCACAATACTCTGCAATACCCCACAATACTCTGCAATGCCCCCGCCATACTCTGCACTACTCCGCAACACCCCGCAATACTTTGCACTACTCCGCAACACCCTGCAATACTCTGCAATACTCTGTACTACTCCACAACACCCCGCAATACTCTGCAACACCCCGCAATACTCTGCAACACCCCGCAATACTCTGCAACACCCCGCAATACTCTGCAACACCCCGCAATACCCTGCAATACCCAGTCATACTTGGCGATACCCAGCCATGTGCAGCCATACCCTGCCATGCGCAGCCATGCTCAGCCATATTCAGCTGTACTCGGCCTCTGTATGTGGCCAGGCTGTGGAAGTCTCACACATGGGGTATCGCCGTACTCAGGAGTAGGAGAATCTATTTTGGGGTGTTATTTTTGGTATGTACATGCTTTGTGTTAAAAAAAAAAAAAGTGTTTTAACCACTTCCTGCCCGCCGGCCGTCATACGACGTCCTTGACTTTGTGCGGGGATATCTGAATGATGCCTGCAGCTACAGGCATCATTCAGATATCATCTTTTTCAGCCGGCGATTCCCTACACCATAGGAATGATCATAGCGGCTGTTCCACTGCTTGATCGTTCTTATGGGAGGCGAGAGGGGACCACCCCCCTTCCCGCCGCCCTCCGGTGCTTCTACCGTCTCAGCGCTACGATCGAAGCCAGGATCGTTTTTTTTTTTTATTATTTCAGGCTTCCCAGCCTAGAGGTGAGATGTGGGGTCTTATTGACCCCATATCTCACTGTAAAGAGGACCTGTCATGCCATATTCCTATTACAAGGGATGTTTACATTCCTTGTAATAGGAATAAAAGTGATCAAAAAAATTTTTTTTTGGAAAAAAGTGTCAAACTAAAATAAAGTAAAATGAACAATAAAAAAAAAATAATAATTTTTTAAAGCGCCCCTGTCCGTGTGCTCGCATGCAGAAGCAAATGCACACGTAAGTCCCGCCCACATATGAAAACGGTGTTCAAACCACACATGTGAGGTATCGCTGCGATCGGTAGAGCGAGAGAAATAATTTTGGCCCTAGACCTCCTCTGTAACTCAAAACATGTAACCAGTAAAAATTTTTAAAGCGTCGCCTATGGGGATTTTTAAGTAGCGAAGTTTGGCGCCATTCCACGAGCGTGAGCGATTTTGAAGGGTGACATGTTAGGTATCTATTTACTCGGTGTAACTTCATCTTTCACATTATGCAAAAACATTGGGCCAACTTTACTGCTTTTGTTTGCGTTCAAAAAATTGCTGCGCAAATACCGTGCAAGATAAAAAGTTGCAACAACCGCCATTGTATTTTCTAGGATCTTTGCAAAAAAAAACATATATAATGTTTTGGGGTTCTATGTAATTTTCTAGCAAATAAATGATGAGTTTTACATGTAGGAGAGAAATGTCAGAATTGGCCTGGGTGCTCCAGAACGCCTGGAGGTGCTCCGTGCATGTTGGGCCTCTGTATGTGGCCACGCTGTGTAAAAGTCTCACATATGTGGTATCGCCGTACTCGGGAGTAATAGCAGAATGTGTTTTGGGGTGTAATTTGTGGTATGCATATGTGGTGTGTGAGAAATAACCTGCTAATATGACATTTTTGTGGAAAAAAAAAAAAAAAAAAAAAATCTTGATTTTGCAAAGAATCGTGGGATAAAAAATGACAACTTCAAAAAACTCACCATGCCCCTTACTAAATACCTTGGAATGTCTTCTTTCCAAAAAGGGGTCATTTGGGGGGTATTTGTACTTTTCTGGCATGTTAAGGTCTCAAGAATATAGATAGGCCGTCAGTAATTCAGGTATGATCAATTTTCAGATATTGGCACCATAGCTTTTGGACTCTAAAACTTTCACAAAGACCAAATAATTTACACCAATTTGTACTTATTTTTACCAAAGATATGTAGCAGTATAAATTGTGGCCAAAATTTACAAAGAAAAATGACTACATTTGCTAAATTTTATAACAGAAACAAAGAAAATTTCATTTTTTTACTGAATTTTCAGTCTTTTTACTTTTAAAGCGCAAAAAATAAAAAACCCAACAGTGATTAAATACCACCAAAAGAAAGCTCTATTTGTGTGAAAAAAAAGGACAAAAATTTCATATGGGTACAGTGTTGCATGACTGAGTAATTGTCATTCAAAATGTGAGAGCACCGAAAGCTGAAAATTGGTCTGGTTAGGAAGGGGGTTTAAGTGCCCAGTTGTCAAGTGGTTAATTAGTGAGCCGAACAGTTGCTACCAATAAATAGTGAACTCCCACACTAACTGCAAACATATGTAATTATCAAACTGCAAATAAAAAAAAAAACATTTATAATGTGACTGTTGAAGGAAAACGTTGAAAGTACCGAAAAATGTATTAAATAAAGACCATAAATTGATATCCAACAAAACCGGTGAAGTCATGTGACCAGTGACACAACGCGTCGGGTGGAGCCTGTGACATTACTTCCCACACAGGGTGTGGGAAGTGGAAGTGCGGTGAGGAGGCGATTTGTTCCTTGCTTTTATGGTCAACTCGGATGGTGTTTTACTGTAATGTAGGCAGATATTTATTAAATGTACTACTTGTTATTGGCTATACTGCGCTATGGTGTTTTTTATGCTCTCTGAGTATCTGCGGACTGAGAATCGTGGATTAGGAGTATCAAGCCAGATATCGTGGAGTTGGGTAGTGTGGTTGACTTGTATACTGGGGTATGGCGCTCCCTTGAGGATAATGGGGTGACGTGGTAGGGTTTTTTTTTATATAATGCCTTGTACCTAAAACTGCTTGTAACTTCAATAGTACCCCTGTTGGTAGTACAGGTTACCATCAACCCTATAAAGTGCAGAAAATTAGTGTGCAATAGTGCAGTCTTCAGTGAACCAAATCATACCTGATACATGTGATCATATTTACAAACTATAACAAACTAATATTTGGGGATTATGTGCTGAACCCCTAATTAAATATTAGGTTTTCACCAACAGGTCAGCATAAATACTGCCCTATCCGCAAAACCCATACACACACCTTAAACCAAGTAAAATTAAATTAATTATAAATGTGCTAAACCCTTGGTTTCCTGCAAACCTCTATATCACAGGTGTAAGCAGGACAATAGTAATACGTAATAAGTGATAATAAATATTATAGTCCATATAGTGATCAATCAAAATGTTCAGATCCAATGTTCAAAATTAAATGTTCAAAATTAACTCCAAGCTGTGACTGGGGTGCTCTCAGATGATAACGTGACTTGTTGTGCTCCCCCTCACGGGTCCCCACTCACCGACTCCCGCAACCCCGAAAGGGGCAAACAGCATAGGGTATCACGGTCACAGGCTCCTCTCCACCACAATCATCTGGGGTATCCGCTCACCGAGTTCTATTTGGGGTATATTCTCAATGGCTCCCTCATGGGAAAAAGGAATAAGGTGCTCCCATAGTGTAGTAGAGTAAAAAGTTTTATTCCATAAGTTTCCTAATGATTACACCATAATGGTAATAAATGGCTGACACAGCAGCCAACAACTAAAAACTGAAAGCTAAATAAAAACAGAACTAAATCAAAATTAAATAAAAATTAAAATTAAATTAAAAAATATCCAGTGATTCGAATGTACCACCCCAGGTGCATGTATAAAAAACTGAGTGGATCGTTCCTATAAGCAGGCTACTGTGGATACCGCAGCGTAAACTGGTAGCGAGGTGTTTGCGTTCCACCTGCGCTCCACACAAGATCCACACTCGGAAGTGACGTAGCGTGCGTGGCGCCATCGTACGCGTTTCGTCATTGACGTCCTCAGCGACGGTGCCCGCATGCCACGCACTATGCCCTTTTGTACAGGGCCGGCATCTGATGCACACCCCTTTCATATAAGACGTCCAATCCCACCACAATGGGGCGGAATATGCATCCTCACCTAGAGTATGGTGTCAGCAGAGGTGGAACAGTGACGGTCTTCCCCTACAAACACCATAGACCTGTATTTGATTCCTAACGTGCAAATATAGTCGGTTGGCCCTGGATTCCTCCACACCTTGATTTTATTTGGAGAATATTTTACCTTCCAGTTTAATAACCAGAAGCTGCCAGGATACGGCCCTGCATATACATTCCCATGCCATATTGCCAGTTTTGTTATGTCAAGCATAACAGTGTTTTACCATCTTTAATGCTTGTTGTACCCACTGTATTAACTTATATAAACCTTAACTTGTGCAGTATGGAGAATTCCATACAACCACTGCTGTGGTACAGTTAAAGTGCTTATGCTGGGGAAATTTTACCTTTACTATGGGAATATATACTGCTAACATGCAGTATTTTAAACACATATATATATGAACTCTATGCCAGGAGGGAATGGAAAAAGGAAAAGAGAAAGGAGAAAAAAGAGAAAGAAAAACGAAAAACCGAGCATCTATAAGACCACTAGTGAAGGGATGGTGTCACTCATATATAATAGGGGACATGTTAATCCCACCCATAACCCTCTAGTGACATGTATGGATCTCTGAATGAAGCCGGATAGGGGTTCATACCCTAGATGTGTGTGTTATTATACATAGGTAGCCAAAAGAGAATTGTAATTGGCCAGAAGTGGACATGCATCCAGGCCTCACATCACATGAGGAGATACCCCTATGCCTAAGCTCCAATACGTGTATTACTAATGTGCCTCAGGGGTTGGCTAGAAAACAATTTAAATCAATGTCCAGGTTGAGGCCCTTTGGGGCAAGGGACCCCAGCCTGTATATCCAGGCGGTTTCGTTCTGTGAGATGAGTGTGGTTTTGTTACCTCCTCGCCAGTGGTCCCTGAAGCAGTCGATCCCATAAAAGATCAACCCCGAGGGGTCCCGTTTATGTACTGCGTCAAAGTGGCGAGAAAGGTGATGTTTTGGGAACCCTTTTCTGATGTTTTTTATATAGGCCCAGCAGTCATCCTCTTTGAAATTCCCCATAATAACAAATCAAATCTGAATTTCTGTACCTGAAACGTTCATGCTGATCTTTCTATCCATTAGGAAAGAACTGTAGTTGACTAAACATGTGTAGATTCCACCGTCTGATAGCAATGTATTCGATATGGTTAAATCAGCAATTCCATTTAATGCTCGATCCTTATCCAATGAATATCTGGGATTAGTTGATGTCACGTTCTTATCATAACTTAGAATAAGTTTTTCTTTTAAATTCCAAAAAACTGTAAAATATTTGGGATCTGCAGGAAGTTTATCTGCGGTGAAGGTGCAGGGAATGTGAGCACTGGATCCAACTCTGGCTACACATGTAGAAGGTCCCGTCATCTGTAGAGCACCACCTGCATGAGATATAAATCAATCAAGCTTACATGTACAGTATATTTACAGTAAGGTAAAGTAAACTTGTGCAACCTAAAGAGGACCTTCAGTGATTTTTTCATCTTTCCGTCTATTAAATCTTCTGCCCTTGTTGTTTTAACTTTGGATAATAAAACATTTTTTTCCTGCCAGTAAATACCTTATACAGCCCACTTATGACATAATGCAAAGCTCGCCCTTTCACTCTTGTGAGAGTTTGCCAGGAAGGTAAGGGGGATGAGTCACAAGAGGGCCAATGTGAGCTGCAGAGCTGGAGGTGTGCCTCTGTGTGTCTGTGTAAATCCAGGTAGTGAACAGGAAGCAGCTTCAGCTGCCCACAGTTAAAATGGTTGCAGCCAGACTCAGTAGGGGGAGATTTCTGCAGCATATTTGGCAAGTACAGAATCACAGTATATATAAATAATATGCAAAGTGGTTTTGAGGGAAGCTTCAGAATGGCAAAGATGTTTTTATTACAAATTATGTGAGCAGAGTGCAGTTCCTCTTTAATTTTTAAAGCCCAACTGCTGTACCCGGGCGGTGCCCAAACTGCATGGGTCAACTGCTAATTTTTTCTAGGGTGAGCACTTTCTACTCACTTGATCCGCCAATCCTCCGGAAAAACCATGCTCCCCCGCGGTCCAGCGGTGGACCGTTCCTGTCGATGGAGCAGTCCATTTTCAAGGCCACTGGAGCACAGAGGTTTTTTTTTTTTTTTTTTTTTTTTGAGTGGGTGGGGGTATTGTGCAGTGTTATATGGTATTGGGTATAACCACCATTGAATCAATGTGTGCTGTTTTGTAGTAGCGTCCTTAAAAATAATATATTAAATAGTCATCAGCATGGGTTTACGAAAGGTCGTTCTTCTCAGACCAATCTGTTAACATTCTACGAGGAGAGAGCTGCCATCTAGAGAGGGGAAGGCCCGTGGATTTAGTGTACCTGGATTTTGTAAAGGCATTCGATACAGTCCCCCGTAAGAGCTTAATCTACAAGCTGAGATCTGCAGGCATGGACCATAACATTTGCTCTTGTGTTAAAAACTGGTCACAGGGGCGTGTCCAAAGGGTAGTGATAAATAATGTGTACTCAGACTGGTCTGGAGTGGTAAGTGGGGTACCCCAAGGCTCTGTCTTGGCACCAATTCTATTAATTTTTTTCATAAATGATATCGAGGATGGGATAAATAGCTCAATCTCAGTTTTTGTGGATGACACAAAATTAAGTAGTATATAAAGAAACATGATTTTGCACTAACCATACAAAAAATAAAAAAATTTGTGCTGCTGCTCGTGTTAGTCCATAAATACAAAAGACCCAAAAAATAAATAGTAAATAGTGTAACCAGCGCGCATCATATCTTAGTGTGTATTAAATATAAGTGATCCAGATAGTTATGACTACTATTGGTATACCACACTTAAAGCCATTTCAATCCGGCCAAAACTCATGAAAAACGTTATTACTATAGACATATATTTAAAAAATCGTGAAATTGATTTATTTTCCTATATTAGGAACATTTAAATCCTATACTCACACCACGTGTTCAACAGTGAAACAAAATATGTGTTATTAATTACAATGTTACTTATGAAAATCAATCCGCAACAATGTAGTGAGCACCCTGAAACATATGTTGCTAGTAACAATGTTACTTGTGACTATCAATTCGCAACAATGTGGTGAACACCATACATATCCAAATTAGTGCCAAAAATGTTTATCAGTGGGACCCTTATTCCCCTTGAACATCTTAGATGTAGAAACAATGATCAGTCCTTGATGGAAATATGCTAGGTTGATATTAGCACCAATCTTCTTTATAGAAAGAGACACACCGATATTCCTCCTTTTCACAAATATGGTAAAAAAGACCTCTTACCGGATCAGATGGATCTCAGGTTAGTGAGATCAGATGAGCATGTTGCATTAGCCTGCCGGCCTCAGATTATCACCTGGGCGTTTTCCTGGGAGATTTCCTCAGCCACTGTGCTCCAATTCACAGGCAGATCTGGGCATTTTCCTGGGAGATTTCCTCAGCCCCTGCGCTCCAATACACAGGCAGATCTATCCTCACTGATACAATGTATCCGGTTTCAAAATATTAGTTCATCCATACAGAAGATACACCTCAGTGGGAATAAAACGAAAAGGGCTCCATAGTGAAAATGTGTTTTATAGATTTATTTATCTATTTTATAGATATAAAGTAAATAATTATCAAGTGACCACAGGAAGGGGATGTGGGAAAGTCACTTCCTGTGTCTCCTGCCATATGAGTATAAAAACGTGATGTGTCAGCATTCAGTCATGTCTCCGTTCCCAGTGGAAGCCTGTTTAGGGGAAACGCGTCGGGTGGAGCTAGAGGCTGTGACGCCATCACGTTTGTCTGGTCTTTCTCCATGCAGTCAGCCGGTTTGCTCCCGCTCTGCATTTAGGCTAAAAACATATACAATATGCAATTAGCAATATGATTTAAGGTAGGCAATAAGGCAAAAAACATATTTCTTCTTTTATTTTCGATATAGTAAGTAAGTAGCTCAGGGACAGGACTCAGGAGGGCAAGAAATTAGAATGGGCGCCCTCACACGAGGCTCTGGCTGCTCTGCTTGGCTCCATTGCACCACCTCCGCCAGAGCCACCCGATCACACTGTAGAAGGCACTCGGAAGGTCTCAGCCAGCTCCGGACCAAGCAGAGCGTCACAGCCATGTTTTGTACTGGCAACCTTTTACTTTTACTGGCATTTACTGGCAGGAGAAAATTGCCTGTTTTTTACTGGCTGCCAGTAAAAATACTGACGGTTGGCAACACTGATTACAACGGTTCCATTGTACAGAACGGGAGGCGACTTGTCAGGCGACTAGGTCGCCTGACAAGTCGTCCCAGTGTGAACCGGCTCTTAGGAAATCTCCCAGGAAAACGCCCAGGTGATAATCTGAGGCCGGCAGGCTAATGCAACATGCTCATCTGATCTCACTAACCTGAGATCCATCTGATCCGGTAAGCGGCCTTTTTTACCATATTTGTGAAAAGGAGGAATATCGGTGTGTCTCTTTCTATAAAGAAGATTGGTGCTAATATCAACCTAGCATATTTCTAGGGCTGAAACAACTAATCAATTAATCGACAACTAATCGATTATGAAATTAATCGATTACTATTTTCATAATCGATTAATCGGCCAGTAACATAATGGGGTTAAAAATAATAATTATAGTACAAAAAGAGCAAATAATCTCTACTGTAAATATTACTTCCACAGTTCTACAGTAAAAAAAATGAACCCCTTACAGTAGAGATTATTTGCTTTTTTTGTACTTTAAAGGGCTCATTTTAGTTTTTTTTTAACCCCCTTATGTTACTAAACGTCTTAGACCTGGTTCACATCTTAGTGTTTTTTGGTGCTTTTTGCAGAAACGCACTACAGTTCATTTAACATGGTTTTCTATGGGACACGTTCATATCTATGCTTTTTTTCAGCCGCTGCGTATTTGGAAAGGGTCAAGGACTTTTTTTTTTAACGCAAAACGGTGCTTTTTTGGTTCAATATACTTCAATGGAGAAGCTGCAGAAAAGCATATAATGCTCCCTAATCATATAGTTGGTTGTTTATATTTACCACTGCATAGAGATATTTAAGAATTAATTGCTTTTTTTTTTTTTTTTAAACTTTACATATTAACTAAATTATACACCACACTGTTTTTTAAGGTTATTAACCGATTAATCAATTAATCGAAACAATAATCGACCAACTAATCGATTATGAAAAAAATCGTTAGTTGCAGCCCTACGATATTTCCATCAAGGACTGATCATTGTTTCTACATCTAAGATGTTCAAGGGGAATAAGTGTCCCACTGATAAACATTTTTAGCACTAATTTGGATATGTATGGTGTTCACCACATTGTTGTGAATTGATAGTCACAAATAACATTGTTACTAGCAACATATGTTTCAGGGTGCTCACTACACTGTTGCGGATTGATTTTCATAAGTAACATTGTAATTAATAACACATGTTTTGTTTCACTGTTGAACACGTGGTGTGAGTATAGGATTTAAATGTTCCTAATATAGGAAAATAAATCAATTTCACGATTTTTTAAATATACGTCTATAGTAATAACGTTTTTCATGAGTTTTGGCCGGACTGAAATGGCTTTAAGTGTGGTATATCAATAGTAGTCATAACTATCGGGATCACTTATATTTAATACACACTAAGATATGATGCGCGCTGGTTACACTATTTACAAAATTAAGTAGGGCAATAACATCACATCAGGATATAGAAATCTTACAGGAAGACCTGAACAAAATAATGGAGTGGGCAACAACATGTCAAATGAGGTTTAATGTGGAGAAATGTAAAGTAATGCACTTTGGGGCAAAAAACATGCAAACTACTCACTAGGAACTAATGGGGGAATCAAGGATGGAGAACGATCTGGGGGGTCCTAGTAGATGACAGATTGAGCAATAGCATGCAATGTCAAGCTGCAGCTACCAAAGCAGGAAGGATATTAGCATTCATAAAAAGGGGATATACTCCAGAGATAAAAAAAATAATCCTACCACTTTATAAAACATTGGTTAGACCAGATCTGGAGTATTCTGTCCAGTTCTGGTCACCAGTCCGCAGAAGGGATGTGCTGGAACTGGACACAGTCCAAAAAATGGCAACAAAACTAATAAGGGGACTGGAGGACCTCAATTACGAGGAAGAACTGCAAACACTAAATTTATTCACGCTGGAGAAAAGACGCTTAAGGGGACATGATAGCGATTTACAAATACCTCCATGGCGATCCCAGAGTAGGAAAAAAAAACGATTAAGTCATAAGGTGTGTAAGAGGACACAGGGCCGCACAATGAGAGTGGAGTTGAAGCGGTTTAACCTTTAACTGCGAAGGGGATTTTTCACCGTCAGGGCAATTGGGATGTGGAACTCTTTTCCACAATTGGTGGTAGCTGCAGGGAGTATTGATAGCTTTAAGAGACTCTTAGATGTGCATCTTAAGGAACACAACATACAGGGATATGGGAAATAATAATAGACACTGATTGAGATAAGCCGAACACCCCCCGGTTCGGTTAGCGGCAGAACATGCGAACGGACCGAAAGTTCACGCGAACATTCGAACACCGTTAAAGTCTATGGGACCCGAACGTGAAAAATCAAAAGTGCAAATTTTAAAGGCTAATATGCAAGTTATTGTCCTAAAAAGTGTTTGGGGACCCGGGTCCTCCCATTGACAGCGTGATCAGCCGTGATTGGACATGGCTGATCACGTGGTAAAGAGCCTCCGCCAGAGGCTCTTTACCAAGATCGGTGGAGCGGTGTGTCAGGCTGACACACCGCTCCACCGATCGCCGCGATGCACGCCCCCGGGGGAGCGCGGCGGCATGTTATCCTGCTGGACGTCATATGACGCCCAGTCAGGATAACAGAACCACTTCCCGGACGTCAATCCGCTATAGGGCGGGCGGGAAGTGGTTAATGATGCTCCAATTGAAAAAATAAAAGTAAAATATTCCTTTAAATATCGTACCTGGGGGGTGTCTATAGTATGCCTGTAAAGTGGCGCATGTTTCCCGTGTTTACAACAGTCCCTGCACAAAATGACATTTCTACAGGAATAAAGGTCATTTAAACCTGCTTGCGGCTGTAATGTAATGTCGGGTCCTGGCAATATGGATGAAAATTATTGAGAAAAACAGGACGGGCACCCCCCCCCCCCATTAAAAGGCCCTTTGGGTCTTGTATGGATATTAGGGAAATCCCGCACCCAAATTAAAAAAAGAAAAGGCGTGGGGCCACCAGGCCCTATATACTCTGAACAGCAGTATACAGGCGGTGCAAACAAGACAGGGACTGTAGGTTTGTTCTTAAGTAGAATCTGTTTGTAATTTGGAACAGGTACATTTTGTAACTGTAGCTCCAGCCAAAAAATCTATTTTTAAGCTTTTTGGATAACATAGGGAAGGGTTATCACCCCTGTAACATTTGTTTTGCTGTATGTGCCCCTGTTCAGAAGATTTCACCTCACTTTCTGTCCCAATGACAATTGGATTTTGAAAATTTGGGGTTATTAGGGAAACAAGGATTGGTGATAAAGCATCAGTGGAGACACCTTTTTCCCATATTAACTCTTACAGGAGAGAATTTCCCTTCCTAGGGGTAGATTTCCTCACTTCCTGTTGTCTCCCTCTGTTTGTAAGTAGGAGTCGTTTGTAAGTCGGATGTTTGAAAGTAGGGGACCGCCTGTCTATGTATATACTATACGGCCCGCCCTATATACTCTGCAGAAAATTGGGCCTTAGGTGTTGGTGGTACCAGAACACTGTAAGCCCTCACAGTTACTCTTGGTGGGCGCTGGAACGGGCCCTGCTGTGAAATATTATATCAAGAATTGTAATTACTTTCCCCTTTTGAACAGGGGCAGAAAAATTGGGCCTTTGGTGGTGGTGTGGTGGTGGTGCCACAACACTGTAAACCCTCACAGTTACTCTTGGTGTGCGCAGGAATGGGCCCTGCTGTGAAATAGTAGGTTAAAAATTGTAATTACACGCCCCTGTTAAACAGGGGCAGAAAAATTGGGTCTTAGGCAGTGGTGATGGTGCCACAACACTGTAACCCCTCACAGATTCTGTTGTTCAGCACAGGAACGAGCCCTGCCGTGAAATATTAGAGCAAATATTGTAATTACACGCCCCTGTTAGACAGGGGCAGAAAAATTGGGCCTTAGGCACTGGTGGTGGTACCACAACACTGCAACCCCTTACAGATATTCTAGTTGAGTGCAAGAACGAGCCCTGCTGCGAAATATTACAGCAAAAATTGTAATCACATGCCCCTGTTAAACAGGGGCAGAAAAAATTGGGCCTTAGGAAGTGGTGGTGGTGCCACAACACTGCAACCCCTCACAGATACTCTAGTTGAGCGCAAGAAGAAGCCCTGCTGCGAAATATTACAGCAAAAATTGTAATTACACGCATTAAAAGAAGAAAAAGTTATTTGGGACTTTAAATGAGGATAGTGGGGCCGTTCAAATCCCCTCCTCCATCCCGGTTCAATATTAGAGAAAAAAAGAGAACAAAAGGCAGGACTTTGAATGAGGCACACGGGAGCAGAATTATAATTTGGATAAAATGGCAATTGAATAAATTCATTCAAATATTCATATATTTACATACTTATGCACATAGCTATATATTAATATTTTATATTCCATTAAAAGATACATTATAACAAGGACAAGCGCTGGAGATGGTGAACCAAGCAGCCGGTATAAGTGCGCCACAAGGATGCCAAACAACCGCACAAGGGGCATGACGTTAACGCGCAGTGAAGGAGACCCCGCCCGCCTCACGTCAGAACAGGGTAAAGGGGAAATCCCCAGTGCACGTCGCAGCTCCGGGACGTGGCAAAAGAGGCAAGGGCATAGGACAAACAACGGCCGATGCCACCAATGCGCACATATAACGCAAAAGATCAAAGTATCAAAGATCAAGAAAATAAAATAGCATCCTGTTATTTATTTCTATATGGGGACAATCAAAATACATAGTTTGAAAGTTGGAAATGAAATAAAAACAACTGAAAAATTAATTGGTAAAGAAAATATTTTGATTGATAGTGCGACCATGTGCCTCCATCCCTAATTATTTGATTAAAAGAAGAAAAAAGTTATTTGGGACTTTAAATGAGGATAGTGGGGCCGTTCAAATCCCCTCCTCCATCCCGGTTCAATGTTAAACAGGGGCAGAAAAATTGGGCCATAGGCACTGGTGGTGGTGCCACAACACTGCAACCCCTAACAGATACTCTAGTTGAGTGCAAGAACGAGCCCTGCTGCGAAATATTACAGCAAAAATTGTAATTACACGCCCTTGTTAAACAGGGACAGAGAAATTGGGCCTTGGGCACTGGTGGTGGTGCGAGGAAACAAAAATGTTCTTAGAAGCTATCAACATGAACATTGAGGAGGAATAGGATAGTCACTCAGCATAACAGGATAATTACTCAGCATAGGCAGTCTTCAAGGGATCTCACATTCATAGAAAAATGAATTGGTTACATCAGCATCAGGTGCTTGGTAGCTGGTGATCCAAGACTGATTCATTTTTATGAAGGTGAGCCGATCAACTGAGTCTGTGGACAGGCGCACTCTGTGATCGGTTACAAAGCCTCCAGCAGCACTGAATGTGCGTTCACAAAGAACGCTGGATGCAGGACAGGCCAGTAGCTCAATTGCATATTGTGCAGGCTCTGGCCAGTGATCCATCCTCAAGACCCAGTAACCCAGTGGATTATCAGTTGGAAAGGTCTCCAAGTCTGATCTTGCCTCTAGGTATTCCTGCACCATGTAAATCAGACACTGGCGATGGTTGCTGGAACCGATCAGACCTTGGGGCTGCAGACTAGGGATGGGCTATCTGTTTGGGTCGAACATCAGTTCAACTCAAATATTGGCTGTTCGCCGAATAGCGAACAATTTGGGGTGTTCGCAGCAAATTTGAAAGCCGCGGAACACCCTTTAAAAGTCTATGGGAGAAATCAAAAGTGCTAATTTTAAAGGTTAATATGCATGGTATTGTCATAAAAAGTGTTTGGGCACATTGGTCCTGCCCCAGGGGACATGTATCAGTGCAAAAAAAAGTTTTAAAAATTGCAGTTTTTTCTGTAGCAGTCATTTTAATAATGCTTAATGTGAAACAATAAAAGTGAAATATTCCTTTAAATTTCGTACCTGAGGGGTGTCTATAGTATGCCTGTAAAGTGGCACGTTTCCCATGTTTAGAACAGTCCGAGAAAAAAATTAAATTTCTAAAGGAAAAAAAGTCATTTAAAAGCACTAGCGCTAGCACCAGCTATAATGAATTGTCTGGTCTCTGCAATACACATAAAAGTCATTGAAAAAAATGGCCTGGGATTCCCCTACAGTGCATTACCAGGCCCTTTGGGTTGGTATGAATAATAAGGGGAACCCCGAACCAAAATTAAAAAAAAAATGCATGGGGTCCCCCTAAATTCCATACCAGGCCCTTCAGGTGTGGTATGGATATTAAGGGGAACCCCGCGCCAAAATTAAAAAAAATGGCATGATGCCCCCCTCAAAATCCATATCAGACCCTTAAGGTCTGGTATGGATTTTAAGGGGAACCCCGCGCCAAAATTTTAAAAAATTGCGTGGGGGTCCCTCTAAAAATCCATACCAGACTCTTTTCCGAGCATGCAACCTGGCAGGCCACAGGAAAAGACGAGAGAGCGCCCCCCCTCCTAAACCGTACCAGGCCACATGCCCTCAACATGGGGAGAGCCTTATCCCCACAACCCTTGCCCGGTGGTTGTGGGGGTCTGCGGGCGGGGGGCTTATCGGAATCTGGAAGCCCCCTTTAACAAGGGGGCCCTCAGATCCTGCCCCCCGTGTGAAATGGTAATGGGGTACCAATGTACCCCTACCATTTCACAAAAAAAGTGTCAAAAATGTTAAAAAAGACAGTAGCCGATTTTTGACAATTCCTTTATTAATGTCTTCTTCTTTCCCCGATTCTTCTTCCATCTTCTTCTGGTCTTCATTATTATTATTTTTATGAGGAATTATTTTAATGAGGAAGTTACAGAGGGAGTTACAAAAGAAAGTACAGAGGAAGCTACACCAGAAGCTACAGAGGAAACTACAGAGGAAGATACAGTGGAAACTACAGAGGACGAGTCTGTGGGTCAACCTGAACAAACTGCATGTTCACCAGGGGAAATAGAAGAAGAAAATCCTTCACCCGGAAAGCCAACAAAGACAGTTGACAGTGACGAAGGCGAGCATGAAGATGCTTCAGATGCCCTTCCTCAATGCAGGATCCAGCCCAGCAGGAACAGGAGACAACCAAATGCTCTGACTTATGACACTTTGGATCAACCCAGTAGTGTTGCCAGAAATGCAGCTGTACAGGTCATAGACCGTATTCATACACTACCTATTTGCCCTAGCTGGTATTTAAGTCCAGAATGTTTTGCTGAGGACTGGTAAAAGTAGTCATGTCTATTATGCTATGGTCTAATAATGGTTACTATGTTAGAGTTGTTTACTTATGTCGAAGATGTTAGGTGTTATCTTCTGTCGTTAACAAAGGGAAATGTCCTGCACTCTCACTCCAGAGATTCCAGGTCAAGCAAAAATAGCTTCAAGTGATGGGACTAGGTAGTTAAAGTAAAGTCGGCCAACAGCAAAAAGGTAGAGAGTATTAGATGGTTATGATGCACTGTACTCGTAACATACCATGGATATTCCACCTTATTGGAAAAAGGACAGAAGTAATAAGGTGTCCCCTAGTTTTTTAATCAAACCTTATCTTCTCAATAACCTACACAAACCTGTGTTGTTGAGGTTTACTAATTAGTTGGCTATATGCATCAATATTTCACTAGGTACATGAGTGCTCTGGACCTAGTGGGAAGCTGTGACATAACTGGGAGTAGATGTCACTGGGAGGACAGTTCCTCCAGTAATTGGATTACTACTTAGCCCTGGCTCCCTATGGTTTTAGTGAGATGGGGAAAGGAACGGTTCTTATACTAAAATCTGCGTATGTCGGGGATGACATAAAATTTTGTGGGGGAGAGTGTAAGTATGTCAAAATCAGGTACCCCATAAAAAATTAAATAAATAATAAGTATCACATTTCCAGCTCCAGCAGTCCAGGATTATAGTTCTGTGCATAGAGAAAGTAAAACTCGTGGCATTTCTATTAAATTCCCAGTAGATGGTAGCATAGAGTTAAAAGCCAGAATGAGGAAGAGCACATTTTAATGGAACACTGCTAATATAGCAGGTGGAACCAAAAGACAGTCTGTCTGTCTTTTAACACAATCTCAATAAATGAATTTGGACTCTTAACTTTTAGGCTGCATTCACACCTGAGCGTTTCAAAGTCGTGTGTTTTTACTGCGATTTTACCACGATTTTGCAGCGTTTTTACTGCAATTTTATTCAGGTCACCAATGTAAAAGGCAGAAAAATGCCTGTAATCTCCCCCAAAGAAGCTTATGTTCTTTTTTGAGCTTAGGACATTTTTTAGGCATTTTGCTTCAGGTGACAAAATGCTCAGATGTGAACAGGTGCCATTGAAATAAATGGGATTTTCCTTTTTGGGCTTTTTTTTTGGGCATTTTATGAGCTGAAAACGCTCAGGTGTGAATGCAGCCTGAGTCTGGTTCTCCTTCCATGTATGTTTGCACTTTTTTTAATGGTAACCCACTGGAGGGTAGCCTTGTCTGTTGTGGGCAGCCTAACCTGAGCCAGTGGGATCTTCAAATGTTTTTTGCCCTCTCGCTACATTGTTTAAACTCATATCAAAGCCACAGTGCAGCTTGGATGTACTTTTTTTTTAATTGGATTCTCAACAAAATAAAGCATGGAGACATGGATTAATGGGTGCGGTTAAAAATATATAAATAGTGCTTTCAGTTTGTGGTGCTTAGATACAGTTAAATTCTGCTTTAAAATCTGCATTTTTTTTGCTAGAAAATTACTACAAACTCCCAAAAAATTATATATTTCCTGAAAGAAGAGGCCCTGTAGAATAAAATGGTGGTAATTGCATTTGATGTCACAAGATTTTGCACAATACAATCTATAAAAAAACACATTAAATTTAATTTTAACCACTCGGCGACCAGCCACAGTACTTACCGTAGCAGAAGGTCAGCACCTGCAGGCAAAATCATGTACATGTAAGTCATTTTGTCTGCTGGGGCCGAGAGGGGCGCTGCACCCCCTCCCCTCCCTTTCCCTCTCCCTTCCTTTCCTCCCCCTTCCCCTCCCACTAGGGATGAGCCAAACACCCCCTGGTTCGGTTCGCATCCAGAACATGCGACCAGGCAAAAAATTTGTTTGAACATGCGAACACCGTTAAAGTGTATGGGACATGAACATGAATAATCAAAAGTGCTAATTTTAAAGGGTTATATGCAAGTTATTGTCATAAAAAGTGTTTGGGGACCCGGGTCCTGCCCCAGGGGACATGTATCAATACAAAAAAAGTTTTAAAAATCACAGTTTTTTCGGGAGCAGTGATTTTACTAATGCTTAAAGTGAAACAATAACAGTGTAATATTCCTTTAAATATTCCCTCCTGAACCATACCAGGCCACATGCCCACAACATTGGGAGAGTGCACCTTGTCCCCATGTTGATGGGGAGAAGGGCCTCATCCCCACAACCCTTGCCCGGTGGTTGTGGGGGTCTGCGGGCGGGGGGCTTATTGGAATCTGGAAGCCCCCTTTAACAAGGGGACCCCCAGATCCTTGCCCCCCTGTGTGAATTGGTAATGGGGTACAAATGTACCCCTACCATTTCACAAAAATAGTGTCAAAAAGGTTAAAAAACACAAGAGACGGTTTTTGACAAGTCCTTTATTAATTTCTTCTTTCTTTTGGTCTTCCTTCGGTGTTCTTCTTCTTCCTCCATCTTCTTCTTCTCCAATTTCTTCTTCTCCATCTCCTTCTTCCTGCGCTCTTCTCATCCCTCATCTTCCTCCTGCTTCTTCTCCGCTCCATCCGCACCATCCGCCTCAGTGGGAGTCTTTCGACGTGTGACGCTTCGGTCCTTCTGACACTTCTTATATAACGGAGGGCGGGGCCACCCGGTGACCCCGCTCTCCTCTAACGCATGGGGACTTTACGGGGACTTCCCTGTGACTTTCCCCGTGTTGTCAGAGGGGGGTGGGGTCACCCATTTTTTTGCATTGATCTATGTTCCCTGGGGCAGGATTAAGGTCCCCAAACACTTTTTATGACAATACCATGCATATAAGCCTTTAAAATTAGCACTTTTGATTTCTCCCATAGACTTTTAAAGGGTGTTCCGCGGCTTTCAAATTTGCCGCGAACACCCCACATTGTTCGCTGTTCGCCGAACGGGCGAACAGCCAATGTACGAGTCGAACTCATGTTCGACCCGAACATAAAGCCCATCCCTACCTCCCAAGCAACCGATATGTCCACCGCACACAGTGGATTGCAAATTCCAGTACTCAGGGCATGGTGATCAAGTGACCCCTATGCAATCACAGGATCACAGTGTGAATAAAGCGGTTATGAATTAATTCATTCACAACAGCTGTGTTGCTTATGCTGTGATTGGCCCAAAGCTATCACATGGTACCTGGGCCAATCACAGCACCCTGTACCATGTGACTAGCTGCAGCCAATCACAGATCACTAGTAATCACAGCTGTCATGAATGGTAAACTTTGCTATTACAATTATCTTCATTGCAATAGCAAACAAAAAGAAAAAAAAAACTGCTATAGGGCAGACCTGAAGCTGTTAATCTTAATTTTCCAGCAAACTTTTCTGTCCTAAAGAGCTTACCAGTTTTTTCAAAATCTCAGATCTCAGGTCCTCAGTGTATATTCTAAGCCCCTGCCCATTCCACTGTCACAGCGAGCAAGTGCTGTAAGAGGTGGTCTAATAGTCCTGTAATGTGACATTAAAATATAAAAGGTGAGATAATATCACAAATATTTTCTTAATTGGGGGGAATGGAAAATATTTTTTTGATATTAGTGATCAATAGTTAGACAAATAATCTCAATTTGAAATTAAATTAGACAGAGCAAGCCTGCTGAACTAAATTATCATGTAACTGCCAAGTTTCTGACCGACTTGTGTGAAGATAAGGGAGGACAAGGGGGTCACCTTATCAGGCCTGTTGGACATGGTTGCATTGCAGGTGTAGCACCACCCCACTCATATAGGGTTAGGGTTGCCACCTGTCTGGGATTCACCCGGACAGTGCGGGTTTGGAATCATGTGTCCGGGTTTCAGACTGCCTGAAACCCGGACACATTATTCAGACTTGACTATGGCTTCCCAGCAGGGTTGCTGGCTGCAGTTGTCTAAGCTGAGAGTGTCTGTTACACTCTCTTTCACACTGCCCAAAGCCAACACTAGTAATCCCCCCCACCAAACACACACAGACGGGAGAGGAGAGAGGGCTCGATCTGCACCTCTTAGTCCGGCCCCTACCCCTCTGTGTCTGTCCACACTCCATTCCCTGGCGCTGTGCCTCAGAAAAGGAGAGCGGGGGCTGTAAATTTGAAGTCCAGCAGCTTCATATACATCTGGATGAGAGGTGCTGACTGCCAAGGGGTGAGTGAGCTCACCATCCATCCCTGTCTCTGACTGAAGTCTCTTCTCTCTCCTGCCTCTGAGAGAGTACACTAAGGTTTATCAGGGTTCTCAGAGCCCCCCTTAGATCAGAGTTCCCCTTTACACCAAAGGGCACAGTGTTCCCCGTTACATCAGAGTCCTCTCCCTACATAAGAGTTCTCAGTGTTCCTCCTTAAATTAGGGTTCTCAGAGCATCCCTTATGTTAGAGTCCCTAAAGTTCTCCTTACGTCAGAGTCTGCAAAGTCCCCCCTTACAGTGAAAGTTACTGCAAGTTCAGATGTAAAAGGGGAACTCTGTGGACTCTGATGTAAAGGGAAACTCTTGTTATTAACTTCATATGGTTAGAAATGTTATTTAAAGCGGAGTTCCGACTAAAAAAAAAAAATTAAAAATCAGCAGCTACAAATACTGCAGCGGCTGACGTTTAATAATCGGACACTTACCTGTCCCACGGTCCAGCGATGCGGGGGAACAAAGCCCCGCTCGTCTCCCCCTCCTCTCTGCAGGACCGTAGGCGGGCACGCATTGTGCGACCTGTGCTGCGTGCTTGGACTGGCTGGGCAATCATCTGGGAACTGTGACCCAGATGATTGCCAAGAGGGAGGGGGGAGAGGTGAACTTACTTCCAGCGCCGCGGTGCCCCGGGAGGAAGTGGGAGCTGGAACCCTCTAAAAAGAGGGTTTCCGCTCCCCCCCCCAAAAAAATGACATGCCAAATGTGGCATGTTCGGGGGTCACCTTCTCTTAAAGTGGAAGTTCCATTTTTGGGTGGAACTCCACTTTAATAGCAAAATATATGAATAGTTTATACTATTAAAAAAAATTGCTGTGCGCCGCTAAAGTGTTCGGGTTTGACATACCACTTTTTTTTTTTGCCATGCGACGGAGCACAACTTCTCTTTCATGACAATGTGTATTGGGCTGTTAGGCAATCAATTAGTTTTGATAGGTGTCTGAGGAGAGTCGAACACATGTTAACCCCTTAGTGCCGACCGCATGCAATTTTGCGTTTGTGGCTTTAAGGGGTTATACCGGGGCGATGGCTGCAGCTGCAGGCATCACCCTGGTACCATTTTTTTAGAGCGGGTGGTCGACTCTTTAGTGATAACAACCGATGTGGCTTTAAGCCACTCGGCTGTTATCCTAAAGGAGCGGAAGGGGACGTCCCCCTCTCCCACTGCCTTCTACCGCTCCTCCTGGGCCACCCGTCCCACCAGGAGACTCAATCCATGATCTGGCACTTCCGGCAGCTAGGCTGAGACTAGAAGGAAGGCAGAATACGGCTTTGATCGGGTCTCCTATGTAAAATCCCAGAAACGACGTCACAACGTCACTTCCAGTTTACTCGACTGCCAATGGCTTGGATTCTTTAAAAAAACTACAGTATTCAGAATCGCCGTTTTTGCAAAGGAGGGATTTGGGGTCTTTTAGACCCCCCGATACCTCCATAAAGAGTACCTGTCACCACCTATTACTGTCACAAGGGATGTTTACATTCCTTGTGACAGCAATAAAAGTGATCAGAATATTTTTTTTTTTTTAAAAGGACAATGTAAAAAAAAAGAAAAGAAAAAGAAAACATTTTTAAAGTACCCCACCGCAGGGAGCGTGCTCGCGCAGCAAAGAAAAAGCATGCGTAAGTCACACCCTCAAACGTAAGCGGTGTTCAAATGACACACGATCATCAGAGTGAGAGCAATAATTCTAACAAAAGACCTCTGTAACTCTAACCTGATAACCATTATTTTTTTTTAAAGCGTCTCCTATGGAGATTTTTAGGTACCGTAGTTTGTTGCCATTCCACGAGTGTGCGCAATTTCAAAGCATGGCATGTTAGGTATCTATTTACTTGGCGTAACATCCTCTTTCACATTATACAAAAAAAGTTACTGTTCCTTTTTTCTTTTTAATTCATTAATGTGTCTTTTTTCCCAAAAAATTGCTTTTGAAAAACCGCTGCGCTAAAAAAAATACTAACACTTGCAAGACAAAGGCATAATGAGCTAGTATGCATAGCATACTAGCTCATTATGTAATACTCACCTGAGATCGAAGCCCTCGCTGCGGTGCCCCTACACCACTCCAGCGGCCGACATCACTCCCGGGGGTAACTTCCAGGTATCGCGACTCTGGCAATGTGATTGCTCGGAGCTGCGATGACGTCACTCCTGCGCATGTGCGCAGTAATGGCACACTCACTGAAGCAACGGCACATACGTGCCATTGCCTCAGTTTGTGTCAGTGCACATGTGCCAATGACGTCGGCACATGCAAATACAGGGGAGATCTCCTAAAGCGTGCAGGTTTAGGAAATATCCTGGGTAGCTGCAGGTAAGCCTTACTATAGGCTTACCTGTAGCACAAAGTGGTCTGTAAGGGTTTAAAACCACTTGAATTTCAGTGCAAAATCTTCTTTAAAGTGGTTGTGAACCCTGAGCTGGGCACATTTATCTGTAGTGTTTACTTATCTCTCTCCAAAGCACTAGGTCCAGTGTCTTTCTGCTGCTCCATTCTTCTGTTATCAGCCTGATAACTTCTGACAAGTTCTCTGACACGAGATAATAGCAGCTGGAAATTTGTGTTGGGGAGGGAACTTAGAGACAGATAAGCAGAGAGCTTGTCTATTCACAGAACAGTTCTGCATGTTCCTTTCTTCCTCTGCCTATGTGCAGGGGGGGGGGTGTGCCTTTCCTCCAATCAGCTCACATACAGTGTATGCGCAGACTGCTCTCCCATTGCTGAAACAGGAAGAACATTTTCTAACTCGATGTGCACATTCTACAGAATATATAGAGCTGAAGACAGCAGATATACATGTAAAACTTATGTAGGGAGATTTGTTTCATCTCTGTGTATTATCCACTTCACTGGGTTTATGTAAGGGCTAACATCCACTTTAATTAGGAGGTTAAATATTATTTCATCTTGGATAAGAAAATGCTTGCACTGCTATACGTGACAATAATTGATTAATTAGTGAGCCGAACAGCTACTACCAATAAATAGTGAACTCCCACACTAACTGCAAACATATGTAATCATCAAACTGCAAATAATAAAAAAAAAAACATTTATAATGTGAGTGTTGAAGGAAAACGTTGAAAGTGCAGAAAAATTTATTAAATAAAGTTCATAAATTGATATCCAACATAACCGGTGAAGTCATGTGACCAGTGACACAACGCGTCGGGTGGAGCCTGTGACATCACTTCCCACACAGGGTGTGGGAAGTGGAAGTGCGGTGAGGAGGCGATCTATTCCTTGCTTTTATGGTCAACTCAGATGGTGTTTTACTGTAATGTAGGCAGATATTTATTTAATGTAAAAAACAAAGAAATACTGCGCTACCTATAGAAACTAACCCCCCAAAAAGCAGCAGTTAAACAGTGAGATGTGCACCAATATAACTAATAAAAAAGAAATAACCGCGCTGTTATTTCTTTTTTTATTATTTATTTAATGTACTACTTGTTTTTGGCTATACTGCGCTATGGTGTTTTTTATGCTCTCTGAGTATCTGCGGACCGAGAATCGTGGATTAGGAGTATCAAGCCAGATATCGTGGAGTTGGGTAGTGTGGTGCCCAGCAGTTATCCTCTTTGAAATTCCCCATAATAACAAATCAAATCTGAATTTCTGTACCTGAAACGTCCATGCTGATCTTTCTATCCATTAGGAAAGAACTGTAGTTGACTAAACATGTGTAGATTCCACCGTCTGATAGCAATGTATGAAATATGGTTAAATCAGCAATTCCATTTAATGCTCGATCCTTATCCAATGAATATCTGGGATTAGTTGATGTCACGTTCTTATCATAACTTAGAATACGTTTTTCTTTTAAATTCCAAAAAACTGTAAAATATTTGGGATCTGCAGGAAGTTTATCTGCGGTGAAGGTGCAGGGAATGTGAGCACTGGATCCAACTCTGGCTACACATGTAGAAGGTCCCGTCATCTGTAGAGCACCACCTGCATGAGATATAAATCAATCAAGCTTACATGTACAGTATATTTACAGTAAGGTAAAGTGAACTTGTGCAACCTAAAGAGGACCTTCAGTGATTTTTTCATCTTTCCGTCTATTAAATCTTCTGCCCTTGTTGTTTTAACTTTGGATAATAAAACATTTTTTTCCTGCCAGTAAATACCTTATACAGCCCACTTATGACATAATGCAAAGCTCGCTCTTTCACTCTTGTGAGAGTTTGCCATGAAGGGAGGGGGGATGAGTCACAAGAGGGCCAATGAGAGCTGCAGAGCTGGAGGTGTGCCTCTGTGTGTCTGTGTAAATCAAGGTAGTGAACAGGAAGCAGCTTCAGCTGCCCACAGTTAAAATGGTTGCAGCCAGACTCAGTAGGGGGAGATTTCTGCAGCATATTTGGCAAGTAGGGATGAGCCGAACACCCCCCGGTTCGGTTCGCACCAGAACCCGCGAACGGACCGCAAGTTCGCACGAACGTTAGAACCCCATTGACGTCTATGGGACTCGAACGTTCGAAATCAAAAGTGCTCATTTTAAAGGCTAATTTGCATGGTATTGTCCTAAAAAGGGTTTGGGGACCCGGGTCCTACCCCAGGGGACATGTATCAATGCAAAAAAAACTTTTAAAAACGGCCGTTTTTTCGGGAGCAGTGATTTTAATGATGCTTAAAGTAAAAAAAAAAAAGTGAAATATTCCTTTAAATATCGTACCTGGGGGGTGTCTATAGTATGCCTGTAAAGTGACGCGTGTTTCCCATGTTTAGAACAGTCCCTGCACCAAATGTCATTTTTAAAGGAAAAAATCTCATTTAAAACTGCTTGCGGGTTTAATGTCATGTCGGGTCATGGCAATATGGATGAAAATCAGTGAGACAAACGGCATGGGTACCCCCCAGTCCATTACCAGGCCCTTTGGGTCTTGTATGGATATTAAGGGGAACCCCGCACCCAAATTAAAATAAGGAAAGGTCCCTATATACTCTGAACAGCAGTATACAGGCGGTGCAAACAAGACAGGGACTGTAGGTTTGTTGTTAAGTAGAATCTGTTTGTAATTTTGAACATTTTTAATGTGTTTAGCTCCAGCCAAAAAATCTTTTCTAAGCTTTTTGGAAAACATAGGGAAGGGTTATCACCCCTGTGACATTTGTTTTGCGTCTTTCCTCCTCTTCAGAAGATTTCACCTCACTTTTTTGTCCCAATGAAAAATGTTTTTTGAAAATTTGGGTTTTTTTGTGGAACAAGGATTGGAAAGCATCAGTGGAAAGGAGAAATTGTTTTCCCATATTAACTCTTACAGGAGAGAATTTCCCTTCCTTAGGGGTAGATTTCATCTCACTTCCTGTTGTCTCCTTCCGTTTGCAAGTAGGAGTCGTTTGTAAGTTAGATGTTTGAAAGTAGGGTCCTGCCCTATATACTCAGCAGAAATTTGGGCCTTAGGTGTTGCTGTGGCCAAAACACTGTAAGCCCTCACAGGGCCCTGCTGTGAAATATTAGATCAAGAATTGTAATTACATGCCCCTGTTGAACAGGAGCTGAAAAATTAGGCCTTAGGCACTGGTGCTGGTGCCACAACACTGCAACCCCTCACAGACACTCTAGCTGGAACGCAGGAACGAGCCCTGCTGCAAAGTATTGCATCAAAAATTGTAATTACACGCCCCTGTTAGACAGGGGCAGAAAAATTGGGCCTTAGGCACTGGTGCTGGTGCCACAACACTGCAACCCCTCACAGACACTCTAGTTGGAACGCAGGAACGAGCCCTGCTGCAAAGTATTGCATCAAAAATTGTAATTACACGCCCCTGTTAGACAGGGGCAGAAAAATTGGGTCTTAGGCACTGGTGCTGGTGCCACAACACTGCAACCCCTCACAGACACTCTAGTTGAAACGCAGGAACAAGCCCTGCTGCAAAGTATTGCATCAAAAATTGTAATTACACGCCCCTGTTAGACAGGGGCAGAAAAATTGGGTCTTAGGCACTGGTGCTGGTGCCACAACACTGCAACCCCTCACAGACACTCTAGTTGAAACGCAGGAACAAGCCCTGCTGCAAAGTATTGCATCAAAAATTGTAATTACACGCCCCTGTTAGACAGGGGCTGAAAAATTGGGTCTTAGGCACTGGTGCTGGTGCCACAACACTGCAACCCCTCACAGACACTCTAGTTGGAATGCAGGAACGAGCCCTGCTGCAAAGTATTACATCAAAAATTGTAATTACACGCCCCTGTTAAACAGGGGCTGAAAAATTGTGCCTTAGGCACTGGTGGTGGCGCCCAGAACCAAAAATGTTCTTACAAGCTATCAGCGTGATGATTGAGGAGGAAGAGGATAATTACTCAGGGATAGTCACTCAGCATCAGCATAGGCAGTCTTTGAAGGGATCTGAGATTTCAAAAAAAATTATTCGGTTACATCTGCATCAGGTGCTTGGTAGCTGGTGGTGATCCAAGACTGATTCATTTTTATGAAGGTCAGCCGATCGACCGAGTCGGTGGACAGACGCACCCTGTGATCGGTTACCACGCCTCCAGCAGCACTGAATGTGCGTTCCGAAAGAACGCTGGATGCAGGACAGGCCAGTAGCTCAATTGCATACTGTGCAAGCTCTGGCCAGTGATCCATCCTCAAGACCCAGTAACCCAGAGGATTTTCGGTGGGAAAGGTGTCCAAGTCTGATCTTGCCCCTAGGTATTCCTGCACCATGTAAAACAGACGCTGGCGATGGTTGCTGGAACCGATCATACCTTGGGGCTGCGGACCAAAAAATTGTCTGAACGCATCGGTCAGACGGCCACCTTCTCCACCACTCCTTCTTTGACTGACCGAAGCCTCAGCAACACGTTGTCCAGAAACAGGAGTTTGTAACCTCCCAGTCTCTGGGAACGCGTTGCACAGACCTTTCTGCAAGGCCTCCCGAAGATGTTTCATCCTCTGCTCCCTCTGCGATGGCAAGATAAGGTCCGCAACCTTACCCTTGTAACGTGGATCAAGGAGGGTTGCCAGCCAGTATTGGTCCTTCTCCTTGATACCACGAATACGAGGATCCTTACGCAGGCTTTGCAGGATCAGGGAGGCCATGCAGCGTAGGTTTGCTGAGGCATTCGGTCCGGAGTCCTCTGGGTCACTAAGGACAACAACGTCCGCAGCCACCTCCTCCCAGCCACGTACAAGTCCATGTGTTCCTTGGGACTGATCCCTTAAAGACTGCTGATGCTGAGTGCCAGGCTCCACCTCCATACTGACACAATCTTCCTCCTCCTCCTCCTCCTCCTCCTCGTCCTCTTCCTGTGTGATCGGCGGGCACGCAGGAACACTGTCTGGATAAAGGGGGCCTTGAGAGCTAAGGAAGTCCTCCTCTTCCTGCCTCTGTTCTGCCTCAAGTGCCCTGTCCATTATTCCACGCAGCGTGTGCTCCAACAGGTGGACAAGGGGGACAGTGTCACTGATGCATGCACTGTCAGTGCTCACCATCCTCGTGGCCTCCTCGAATGGTGACAGGACAGTGCATGCATCCCTGATCATGGCCCACTGGCGTGGGGAAAAAAAACCAAGGTCCCCTGACCCTGTCCTGGTGCCATAGTCGCACAGGTACTCATTGATGGCCCTCTGCTGCGTGTGCAGCCGCTGCAGCATGGCCAACGTCGAGTTCCACCTGGTGGGCATGTCACAGATTAGGCGGTTCTTGGGCAGGTTAAACTCCTTTTGGAGGTCCGTCAGCCGAGCACTGGCATTATATGACCGGCGGAAATGCACAGAGACTTTCCTGGCCTGCCTCAGGACATCCTGTAAGCCCGGGTACCTGCCCAAGAACCGCTGCACCACCAAGTTAAGGACGTGAGCCAAACAGGGCACATGGGTCAGTTGTCCCTGTCGGAGGGCAGAGAGGAGGTTGGTGCCATTGTCGCAAACCACCATTCCTGCCTTAAGTTGGCGTGGCGTCAACCACCTCTGAACCTGCCCCTGCAGAGCTGACAGAACCTCTGCCCCAGTGTGGCTCCTGTCCCCCAAGCACACCAGCTCAAGCACCGCATGGCATCTTTTGGCCTGCGTACTTGCGTAGCCCCTTGAACGCCTACGGAGCACCGCTGGTTCCGAGGAAGAGGCCATGGAGGAAGAAGAAGAGGAGGGGGTGGAGGAGAGAGGTGTGTCACAATCAGCATTTTGGAGGCGTGGTGGCGGAACAACCTCCAACACTACTGCACCTTGTCCTGCATCCTTCCCAGCTGCCAGCAGAGTCACCCAATGCGCCGTGAAACTTAAGTAACGTCCCTGTCCATGCCTGCTGGACCATGAGTCAGCGGTAATATGCACCTTACCGCTGACTGCCCTGTCCAGCGAGGCATGGACATTGCCTTCCACATGCCGGTAGAGAGCCGGAATCGCCTTCCGTGAGAAAAAGTGGCGTTTGGGTACCTGCCACTGAGGAACCGCACATTCCACAAACTCACGGAAGGGGGCAGAGTCTACCAACTGAAAAGGCAGCAGTTGAAGTGCTAGCAATTTTGCCAAGCTAGCATTCAACCGCTGGGCATGTGGATGGCTGGGAGCAAACTTCTTTCGGCGGTGCAGCAGCTGGGGCAGGGAAATTTGCCTGGTACAATCTGACGTCGGTGTACCAAAAGCAGATTGCCCACAAGTACTTGGCTGTGACACACCTAATTCTACACCTTCATTCCTCTCACTGCAGGTCTCAGAGAGGACTGAAGGTCTAGTGGGGTTGGAAATCTCAGCTGATGAGGAGCAAGGAGAGAT
This sequence comes from Lithobates clamitans, assembly GCA_037952925.1. Lineage (NCBI taxonomy): Eukaryota > Metazoa > Chordata > Amphibia > Anura > Ranidae > Lithobates > Lithobates clamitans. Next base: position 2,005,333 of record JBBGZY010000645.1, read on the forward strand.
CGTCTTTGTTCTTTGGTGTGGGTCTTTTAGATACGCTTGCCAACGAACTGCATGGCAGGTCAACATATGTCTGGTCAAGCATGTGGTACCCAAGCGGGAGATGTTTTGGCCACGCGAGATACGCTTGAGACATATGTTGCAAATAGCAGCGGTGCGATCTGATGCACTCATCTCAAAAAAGGCCCACACCAAAGAACTTTTTGAATAACGCGCAGAGACTGCAGCGCCCTGCACATGTGGAGCTTTGGGGTGTGATGCAGTCAATGTGCTGCCCTTAGGCTGGCCCCTGGAGGGCATCCTGCCTAGTTGGTGATGTGCCACCTCCTCCTCCTCCTCCTCCTCCTCCTCTCTCCTATCAGGCACCCACGTTGAGTCAGTGACCTCATCATCCCCTCCCTCCTCATCACTGGAGCAAACCTGGCAGTATGCTGCAGCAGGGGGAGCATGACTGCCAGATTGCTGTCCTTCTTGGGCACCCCCTCTGTCCGTGCTCATGTTACTGCCTTCATTGAGCTCAGTATCATCATCAGAGCCTTCCAAACGCTGGGCATCCTCCTGGAGCATGTACCCAACACTGTGGTCAAACAGTTCGAGGGAATCCTCATGAGGACATGGTGGAGCTAGGGAAGGAGTCACTGATGACATTGAGCTGAGGGAAGAGGCCGCTGCTTTGCCAGACAAAGCACCCTGGGCATGGGTGAGAGAGGATGAGGAGGATGAGGACGGCTTGGTCATCCACTCGACCAAGTCTTCCGCATGTTGCGGCTCAACACGGCCAGCTGCCGAAAAAAAGGCCAAGCGTGTCCCATGGCCACGTGCTGATGAGGATGCACCGTCTCCACGACCAGCACTAGACACAGAGCCTGCTTGCCCTCTCTTATTGGCTTGTGACTGTCTGCCTCTCCTTCTTGGCCTTCCAGACATACTAATGGCCTGTAGCTGCACTAAGCTGGGATAGAACACCTGTAATTTTCTTAAGGTAGCTTTATATACTGTAACCAGACAAGCCTGCCTGTCAGTAGGAAGATAACAGGAACGGATCTAGCTGAACACTGTGAGCAGGACACACTGTACTAAATGTAAATAGTCTAGCTGCCTGACCGTGGTACTAATAGGATCAAAAAGAACACCTGTAATTTTCTTCAGGTAGCTTTATATACTGTAACCAGACAAGCCTGCCTGTCAGTAGGAAGATAACAGGAACGGATCTAGCTGAACACTGTGAGCAGGACGTACTGCACTAAATGTATATAGCAGGAACGGATCTAGCTGAACACTGTGAGCAGGACGCACTGCACTGAATGTAAATAGCAGGAACGGATCTAGCTGAACACTGTGAGCAGGACGCACTGCACTAAATGTAAATACCAGGAACGGATCTAGCTGAACACTGTGAGCAGGACGCACTGCACTGAATGTAAATAGCAGGAACGGATCTAGCTGAACACTGTGAGCAGGACGCACTGCACTGAATGTAAATAGCAGGAACGGATCTAGATGAACACTGTGAGCAGGACGCACTGCACTAAATGTAAATACCAGGAACGGATGTAGCTGAACACTGTGAGCAGGACGCACTGCACTGAATGTAAATAGCAGGAACGGATCTAGCTGAACACTGTGAGCAGGACGCACTGCACTAAATGTAAATAGCAGGAACGGATCTAGCTGAACACTGTGAGCAGGACGCACTGCACTGAATGTAAATAGCAGGAACGGATCTAGCTGAACACTGTGAGCAGGACGCACTGCACTGAATGTAAATAGCAGGAACGGATGTAGCTGAACACTGTGAGCAGGACGCACTGCACTAAATGTAAATACCAGGAACGGATCTAGCTGAACACTGTGAGCAGGACGCACTGCACTGAATGTAAATAGCAGGAACGGATCTAGCTGAACACTGTGAGCAGGACGCACTGCACTAAATGTAAATACCAGGAACGGATCTAGCTGAACACTGTGAGCAGGACGCACTGCACTGAATGTAAATAGCAGGAACGGATCTAGCTGAACACTGTGAGCAGGACGCACTGCACTGAATGTAAATAGCAGGAACGGATGTAGCTGAACACTGTGAGCAGGACGCACTGCACTAAATGTAAATACCAGGAACGGATCTAGCTGAACACTGTGAGCAGGACGCACTGCACTGAATGTAAATAGCAGGAACGGATCTAGCTGAACACTGTGAGCAGGACGCACTGCACTAAATGTAAATACCAGGAACGGATCTAGCTGAACACTGTGAGCAGGACGCACTGCACTGAATGTAAATAGCAGGAACGGATCTAGCTGAACACTGTGAGCAGGACGCACTGCACTGAATGTAAATAGCAGGAACGGATGTAGCTGAACACTGTGAGCAGGACGCACTGCACTGAATGTAAATAGCAGGAACGGATCTAGCTGAACACTGTGAGCAGGACGCACTGCACTAAATGTAAATACCAGGAACGGATCTAGCTGAACACTGTGAGCAGGACGCACTGCACTGAATGTAAATAGCAGGAACGGATCTAGCTGAACACTGTGAGCAGGACGCACTGCACTGAATGTAAATAGCAGGAACGGATGTAGCTGAACACTGTGAGCAGGACGCACTGCACTGAATGTAAATAGCAGGAACGGATCTAGCTGAACACTGTGAGCAGGACGCACTGCACTAAATGTAAATAGCAGGAACGGATCTAGCTGAACACTGTGAGCAGGACGCACTGCACTGAATGTAAATAGCAGGAACGGATCTAGCTGAACACTGTGAGCAGGACGCACTGCACTAAATGTAAATACCAGGAACGGATCTAGCTGAACACTGTGAGCAGGACGCACTGCACTGAATGTAAATAGCAGGAACGGATCTAGCTGAACACTGTGAGCAGGACGCACTGCACTGAATGTAAATAGCAGGAACGGATCTAGCTGAACACTGTGAGCAGGACGCACTGCACTAAATGTAAATACCAGGAACGGATCTAGCTGAACACTGTGAGCAGGACGCACTGCACTGAATGTAAATAGCAGGAACGGATCTAGCTGAACACTGTGAGCAGGACGCACTGCACTGAATGTAAATAGCAGGAACGGATCTAGCTGAACACTGTGAGCAGGACACACTGCACTAAATGTAAATAGTCTAGATAGAAGATAACAGGAACGGATCTAGCTAAACTGAATACAGTGTATATATATATATATGCAACACCTGGGATGCATATATATACACAATACACTGTAAGTGCAGCTAACTGACTGACTGTTCTGCCTAATCTATCTAACTCAAATCAAATGACACTGTCTCTCTCTCTCTCTATCTCTCAGCACACCGGAACACACACTACACAGGGCCGCCGTGCAGGCGGCCTTATATAGTGTGGGGTGTGTACTAAATCCCCTGAGCCATAATTGGCCAAAGCCACCCTGGCTTTGGCCAATTACAGCTCTCTCTACTGACGGCGCTGTGATTGGCCAAGCATGCGGGTCATAGTGCATGCTTGGCCAATAATCAGCCAGCAATGCACTGCGATGCCGCAGTGAATTATGGGCCGTGACGCGCCACACGAATTTGGCGCGAACGGCCCATATCGTTCGCAATTCGGCGAACGACCGAACAGCCGATGTTCGAGTCGAACATGGGTTCGACTCGAACACGAAGCTCATCCCTATTGGCAAGTACAGAATCACAGTATATATAAATAATATGCAAAGTGGTTTTGAGGGAAGCTTCAGAATGGCAAAGATGTTTTTATTACAAATTATGTGAGCAGACTGCAGTTCCTCTTTAATTTTTAAAGCCCCGCTGCTGTACCCGGGCGGTGCCCAAACTGCATGAGTCAACTACGAATTTTTTCTAGGGTGAGCACTTTCTACTCACTTGATCCGCCAATCCACCGGGAAAACCATGCTCCCCCGCGGTCCAGCGGTGGACCGTTCCTGTTGATGGAGCAGTCCATTTTCAAGACCACTGGAGCACAGAGGTTTTTTTTTTTCTTTTTTTCTTTTGAGTGGGTTGGGGCTACTGTGCAGTGTTATATGGTATTGGGTATAACCACCGTTGAATCAATGTGTGCTGTTTTGTAGTAGTGTCCTTAAAAAAAATATATTAAATAGTCATCAGCATGGGTTTATGAAAGGTTGTTCTTCCCAGACCAATCTGTTAACATTCTACGAGGAGAGAGCTGCCATCTAGAGAGGGGAAGGCCCGTGGATTTTGTAAAGGCATTCGATACAGTCCCCAATAAGAGCTTAATCTACAAGCTGAGATCTGCAGGCATGGACCATAACATTTGTTCTTGTGTTAAAAACTGTTTACTGGGGCGTGTCCAAAGGGTAGTGATAAATAATGTGTACTCAGACTGGTCTGGAGTGGTAAGTGTGGTACCCCAAGGCTCTGTCTTGGGACCAATTCTATTAAATTTTTTCATAAATGATATCGAGGATGGGATAAATAGCTCAATCTCAGTTTTTGTGGATGACACAAAATTAAGCAGGGCAATAACATCACATCAGGATATAGAAATCTTACAGGAAGACCTGAACAAAATAATGGAGTGGGTAACTACATGTCAAATGAGGTTTAATGTGGAGAAATGTAAAGTAATGCACTTGGGGGCAAAAAAACATGCAAACTACTCACTAGGAACTAATGGGGGAATCAAGGATGGAGAACGATCTGGGGGGTCCTAGTAATGACAGATTGAGCAATAGCATGCAATGTGAAGCTGCAGCTACCAAAGCAGGCAGAATATTAGCATTCATAAACAATGGATATACTCCAGAGATAAAAAAATAATCCTACCACTTTATAAAACATTGGTTAGACCAGATCTGGAGTATTCTGTCCAGTTCTGGTCACCAGTCCTCAGAAGGGATGTGCTGGAACTGGACAGAGTCCAAAAAATGGCAACAAAACTAATAAGGGGACTGGAGGACCTCAATTACGAGGAAGGACTGCAAACACTAAATTTATTCTCGCTGGAGAAAAGACGCTTGAGGGGATATGATAGCGATTTACAAATACCTCCATGGCGATCCCAGAGTAGGAAAAAAAACGATTCAGTTATAAGGTGTGTAAGAGGACACAGGGCCGCACAATGAGAGTGGAGGAGAAGCGGTTTAACCTTAACCACTTGGCGACCGGGCCACTGCCGAAAGACGGCAACAGCGTGGTCGGCTAGTTCTGGGTGGAAGTCCATGGACGTCATCCGGAACTATCGCTCCCTGCGCGCCCGGTGGGGCGCGCGCACTAAAGTGTCTGTGCTCGCCGGGTTCACGGGACCTGGCGCAGCACGGATCGCGGTAAAGGGCCAATGACAGCGGCCCTTTACCATGTGATCGCTCCCTCCAATGAGGGAGCGATCACAATGTAAACAAACTGGGGTCATGCAAAGGTCCCAGCTCTCTTCTCTCCTCACACCGATACAGCGTGAGAGGAGAGAAGAGAGATCGAGTGTAAAACAGTGAGTTACAAGTTTTTTTAACGTACTACAGTGCCCAGCAGTGCCATACAGTGCCACTACAGTGCTAATCTGTGCCCTACAGTGCTATCAGTGCCACTACACTACCCATGAGTGCCACTACAGTACCCATCTGTGCCACCAGTGCCACTACACTACCCATCAGTGCCACTGCAGTACCCATCTGTGCCACCAGTGCCACTACAGTAACCATCATTACCCATCAGTGCCACTAAAGTGTCCATCAGTGCCACTACAGTCCTCATCTGTGCCATCAGTGCCACTATAGTGCTCATCAGTGCCACATAAGTGCCACCTCTGCCACTTCAGTACCCATCTGTTCCACCAGTGCCACATCAGTGCTCCATCAGTGCCACGTCAGTACTCCGTCAGTGCCCAGTGCCACTACAGTGCCCATCTGTGCCACCAGTGCCACATCGGTGCCACCAGTGCCCATCAGTGCCACCTGTGCCACTAACGTGCCTATCAGTGCCACGCCAGTGCTCCATCAGTGCCACACCAGTGCTCCATCAGTGCCACGCCAGTGCTCCATCAGTGCCATGTGCCACTACAGTGCTCATCAGTGCCACATTAGTGCCAATACAGTGCTCATTTGTGCCATCAGTACCACATCAGCGTCACTAGAGTGCTCATCTGCACCACTACATCACTCATCAGTGCCACTACAGTGCTCATCGGTGCCACTAAAGTACCCAATAGTGCACATCAGTGCCCATAAGTGAGTGCTCATCAGTGCCACCATATCAGTGGATCCTCATTAGCACCCATCAGTGCTACCTTATCAGTGTGGTGCATTAGTGTACATCAGTGCAACCTTATCAGTACCCATCAGTGCACCCTCATCAGTTCCCAGCAGTGCACCCTCATCAGAACCCAGCAGTGAACCCTCATCAGAACCCAGCAGTGCAGCCTCATCAGAACCCAGCAGTGCAGCCTCATCAGAACCCACCAGTGCAGCCTCACCAGAACCCAGCAGTGCAGCCTTTTCAGCACCCAGCAGTGCAGCCTCATTAGACCAGCCTCATCAGCACCCATCAGTGCAGCCATATCTGTCCAAGTGTCCCTACCACAGCAGTTTGTCACCACAGCCCACAGTCACCAGTATGGCAAAAAAAAAAATTTCCGCTGAGGAGGCATACCAACAGCTTAGCTTGACCGACGAGAGCAGCGGGGAGCTCTCTGAGTCTGATTCTGGTTCAGAATATGAAGCAGTGGTTCTGATACAGAATCGGAGGAAGAGCAAAGTGTGCCCATGAAACGAAGGCACTCTGGCATGGAGGAGCAGGCTACCACAAGTAGTGCTGTGGCATCAACCAGCAGCTCAGTGCCATCCACCAGAAATGCAGTGGCATCAACTAGCAGCTCAGTGCCATCCACCAGTAGCACAGTGCCATCCAGAAGAAATGAAGTACCACTGCAGCAAAGGCCAAGAACTAGTGGGGTGTCATCTCGGCTCCAAAGCGTTAGGACCCATGCCGGCCTTCCCTATGAACTTGAAAACCCTCTGTGGCTTCTCCCTAATTCAAGAGCAGCAAACATCCCCCCTTTTACCGCCCAGCCAGGTGTTCAGGTGGACACAGAGAATTTTGCCCCTATTGATTTTTTTAATTTAATTTTTACCCAAGACCTATTATCCTCCATCGTGGCCCAGTGCAAACTCTATGCACAATAATTTATAACAAACAACCCTGGTTCAAGTTATGCCCGTCCCTATGAGTGGAGACCATTGACAGTGGACGAATTTAAATTATTTTTTGGGCTAACATTTATTATGGGACTCACAAAAAAATGAATTATACTCCTATTAGTCCACCAAGCCCATCCACCACATGCCAATTTATTCATGTATTATGCGAAGATCAAGATACCTCATGATAATGCGTTTCCTCCATTACAATGACAACACCCAGTGCCCTCCCCGAAATGACCCATCACATGACAAATTATTTAAATTCGGTCACTTCTAAATTTTTTCTCTGAGAAATTCCCCCAGTTATTTATCCCCGACCAAAATATCTCCGTGGATGAGTTATTGGTCCACTTCACAGGCAGGCTTGGCTTCAAGCAGTTTATCCCCAGTAAAAGGGCTCGATATGGGGTTAAGCTCTACAAGCTATGTGACCGAGAAACGGGGTACATCTACGCATTCCGGGTGTATGAAGGGAAGGACACCCAACTGCATCCCCCTGAATGTCCGGAGAAAGGTTGTTTGGGAGCTTGTATATCCACTCCTTGGAAAGGGTTACCACCTTTATGTGGATAATTATTATACAAGGTTGCCCCTCTTCCGCAATCTTTACCGCAAGGACACTCCAGCGTGTGGTACAGTGCGAGCTGATAGGAAGGGATTCCCGCAAAGGCTTGTTACTGAAAGACTACGACAAGGGGAGATGGCGTCTTTGAGGAATGAAGAGATATTGGCTCTCAGGTGGAGGGATAGACGAAACGTCCACATGCTCACAACGACACCTACGTGGAAATCCCCCGAAGAAATGGCCCAATCAAGAAACCAAAATGTGTCCATGACTATAATTTGTTTATGGGGGGAGTCGACTTCAATGATCAGATGATCGAACCCTACCTTCCCACAAGAAAAAGCCACTTTTGGTATAAAAAAGTCTCCATATATCTTTTCAGTTTGGCCATTTACAATAGTTTTGTTATTTACCGTAAATCTACACAGAGCCCCGTATCTTATCTTCAGTACCAAGAAGAAATTATCTCCACCCTTTTGTACCCTGAAGGCGCACCAGAAAGCATTCGCTCGGATTCAGTGAGCAGACTCCATGAACGCCACTTTCCTAAAAGACTCCCCCCCCCATGAAACAGGCCGGAAACGTCAGAAGAGATGCCGGGTGTGCTCAAGAGGAGGAACTAGAAGAGACACTGTGTATTATTGTCCTGATTGTCCTTCCCAACCAGGCCTTTGTACTGATGAATGTTTCCGCCGTTACCATACTTCTCTACATTATTAGGGAAGTATGGTAAACGTAATTGTCATTTACCGCCACACCCCTTTATGCCACTGTACATACCGCTGCCTTCTCCGGAACTGACCCTGGCCTGCTAAACAACCACGCTTCTGCCTAATGCTAAATTGTACCTACCTCTGCCTTCTCCGGGAACTGACCCTGGCCTGCTCAACGACCACGCTTCTGCCTAACGCTAAACTGTACCTACCTCTGCCTGCTCTGGAACTGACCCTAGCCTGTTATACGACCACGCTTCTGCCTAACGCTAAACTGTACCTACCTCTGCCTGCTCTGGAACAGACCCTGGACTGTTTGACCATGTTTTTTGCCTGCCTCTTGGACTGGTCTTTTACTCTGCTACTGGAGTAGTGGGCTTCATAACACAGGGGTCTTACATATGTGAGGGGCTCCAGAATTGTTTTTCTGGATGAAGATTAGGGTCTGAAGACTCAGAGGCTTCAAAGAGATTTGGGTGGGAGAAGCCTCTACCCCTGTCCCCATTCTTTCCTGGCCTGCTACTTGGACCATGTTCCTGCTTACTACCAGGACCAATATTTTGGCACTGCTGGCAATGTCTCTACTAGGGATGAGCTTCGTGTTCGAGTCGAACCCATGTTCGACTCGAACATCGGCTGTTCGACCGTCCGTCGAATTGCGAACGATATGGGCCGTTCGCGCCAAATTCGTGTGGCGCGTCACGGCCCATAATTCACTGCGGCATCGCAGTGCATTGCTGGCTGATGATTGGCCAAGCATGCACTATGACCCGCATGCTTGGCCAATCACAGCGCCGTCAGTAGAGAGAGCTGTAATTGGCCAAAGCCAGGGTGGCTTTGGCCAATTATGGCTCAGGGGATTTAGTACACACCCCACACTATATAAGGCCGCCTGCACGGCGGCCCTGTGTAGTGTGTGTTCCGGTGTGCTGAGCGATAGAGAGAGAGAGAGACAGTGTCATTTGATTTGAGTTAGATAGATTAGGCAGAACAGTCAGTCAGTTAGCTGCACTTACAGTGTATTGTGTATATATATGCATCCCAGGTGTTGCATATATATATATACACTGTATTCAGTTTAGCTAGATCCGTTCCTGTTATCTTCTATCTAGACTATTTACATTCAGTGCAGTGTGTCCTGCTCACAGTGTTCAGCTAGATCCGTTCCTGCTATTTACATTCAGTACAGTGCTTCCTGCTCACAGTGTTCAGCTAGATCCGTTCCTGCTATTTACATTCAGTGCAGTGCGTGCTGCTCACAGTGTTCAGCTAGATCCGTTCCTGCTATTTACATTCAGTGCAGTGCGTCCTGCTCACAGTGTTCAGCTAGATCCGTTCCTGCTATTTACATTCAGTGCAGTGCGTCCTGCTCACAGTGTTCAGCTAGATCCGTTCCTGGTATTTACATTTAGTGCAGTGCGTCCTGCTCACAGTGTTCAGCTAGATCCGTTCCTGCTATTTACATTCAGTGCAGTGCGTCCTGCTCACAGTGTTCAGCTAGATCCGTTCCTGCTATTTACATTCAGTGCAGTGCGTGCTGCTCACAGTGTTCAGCTAGATCCGTTCCTGCTATTTACATTCAGTGCAGTGCGTCCTGCTCACAGTGTTCAGCTAGATCCGTTCCTGCTATTTACATTCAGTGCAGTGCGTCCTGCTCACAGTGTTTAGCTACATCCGTTCCTGCTGTTTACATTCAGTGCAGTGCGTCCTGCTCACAGTGTTCAGCTAGATCCGTTCCTGCTATTTACATTCAGTGCAGTGCGTCCTGCTCACAGTGTTCAGCTAGATCCGTTCCTGCTATTTACATTCAGTGCAGTGCGTCCTGCTCACAGTGTTTAGCTACATCCGTTCCTGCTGTTTACATTCAGTGCAGTGCGTCCTGCTCACAGTGTTCAGCTAGATCCGTTCCTGCTATTTACATTCAGTGCAGTGCGTCCTGCTCACAGTGTTCAGCTAGATCCGTTGCTGCTATTTACATTCAGTGCAGTGCGTCCTGCTCACAGTGTTCAGCTAGATCCGTTCCTGCTATATACATTTAGTGCAGTACGTCCTGCTCACAGTGTTCAGCTAGATCCGTTCCTGTTATCTTCCTACTGACAGGCAGGCTTGTCTGGTTACAGTATATAAAGCTACCTGAAGAAAATTACAGGTGTTCTTTTTGATCCTATTAGTACCACGGTCAGGCAGCTAGACTATTTACATTTAGTACAGTGTGTCCTGCTCACAGTGTTCAGCTAGATCCGTTCCTGTTATTTACATTCAGTGCAGTGCGTCCTGCTCACAGTGTTCAGCTAGATCCGTTCCTGCTATTTACATTCAGTGCAGTGCGTCCTGCTCACAGTGTTCAGCTAGATCCGTTCCTGCTATTTACATTCAGTGCAGTGCGTCCTGCTCACAGTGTTCAGCTAGATCCGTTCCTGCTATTTACATTCAGTGCAGTGCGTGCTGCTCACAGTGTTCAGCTAGATCCGTTCCTGCTATTTACATTCAGTGCAGTGCGTCCTGCTCATAGTGTTCAGCTAGATCCGTTCCTGCTATTTACATTCAGTGCAGTGCGTCCTGCTCACAGTGTTTAGCTACATCCGTTCCTGCTATTTACATTCAGTGCAGTGCGTCCTGCTCACAGTGTTCAGCTAGATCCGTTCCTGCTATTTACATTCAGTGCAGTGCGTCCTGCTCACAGTGTTCAGCTAGATCCGTTCCTGCTATTTACATTCAGTGCAGTGCGTCCTGCTCACAGTGTTTAGCTACATCCGTTCCTGCTGTTTACATTCAGTGCAGTGCGTCCTGCTCACAGTGTTCAGCTAGATCCGTTCCTGCTATTTACATTCAGTGCAGTGCGTCCTGCTCACAGTGTTCAGCTAGATCCGTTCCTGCTATTTACATTCAGTGCAGTGCGTGCTGCTCACAGTGTTCAGCTAGATCCGTTCCTGCTATTTACATTCAGTGCAGTGCGTCCTGCTCACAGTGTTCAGCTAGATCCGTTCCTGCTATTTACATTCAGTGCAGTGCGTCCTGCTCACAGTGTTTAGCTACATCCGTTCCTGCTGTTTACATTCAGTGCAGTGCGTCCTGCTCACAGTGTTCAGCTAGATCCGTTCCTGCTATTTACATTCAGTGCAGTGCGTCCTGCTCACAGTGTTCAGCTAGATCCGTTCCTGCTATTTACATTCAGTGCAGTGCGTGCTGCTCACAGTGTTCAGCTAGATCCGTTCCTGCTATTTACATTCGGTGCAGTGCGTCCTGCTCACAGTGTTCAGCTAGATCCGTTCCTGCTATTTACATTCAGTGCAGTGCGTCCTGCTCACAGTGTTTAGCTACATCCGTTCCTGCTGTTTACATTCAGTGCAGTGCGTCCTGCTCACAGTGTTCAGCTAGATCCGTTCCTGCTATTTACATTCAGTGCAGTGCGTCCTGCTCACAGTGTTCAGCTAGATCCGTTCCTGCTATATACATTTAGTGCAGTACGTCCTGCTCACAGTGTTCAGCTAGATCCGTTCCTGTTATCTTCCTACTGACAGGCAGGCTTGTCTGGTTACAGTATATAAAGCTACCTGAAGAAAATTACAGGTGTTCTATCCCAGCTTAGTGCAGCTACAGGCCATTAGTATGTCTGGAAGGCCAAGAAGGAGAGGCAGACAGTCACAAGCCAATAAGAGAGGGCAAGCAGGCTCTGTGTCTAGTGCTGGTCGTGGAGACGGTGCATCCTCATCAGCACGTGGCCATGGGACACGCTTGGCCTTTTTTTCGGCAGCTGGCCGTGTTGAGCCGCAACATGCGGAAGACTTGGTCGAGTGGATGACCAAGCCGTCCTCATCCTCCTCATCCTCTCTCACCCATGCCCAGGGTGCTTTGTCTGGCAAAGCAGCGGCCTCTTCCCTCAGCTCAATGTCATCAGTGACTCCTTCCCTAGCCCCACCATGTCCTCCTGAGGATTCCCTCGAACTGTTTGACCACAGTGTTGGGTACATGCTCCAGGAGGATGCCCAGCGTTTGGAAGGCTCTGATGATGATACTGAGCTCAATGAAGGCAGTAACATGAGCACGGACAGAGGGGGTGCCCAAGAAGGACAGCAATCTGGCAGTCATGCTCCCCCTGCTGCAGCATACTGCCAGGTTTGCTCCAGTGATGAGGAGGGAGGGGATGATGAGGTCACTGACTCAACGTGGGTGCCTGATAGGAGAGAGGAGGAGGAGGAGGAGGAGGAGGAGGAGGAGGTGGCACATCACCAACTAGGCAGGATGCCCTCCAGGGGCCAGCCTAAGGGCAGCACATTGACTGCATCACACCCCAAAGCTCCACATGTGCAGGGCGCTGCAGTCTCTGCGCGTTATTCAAAAAGTTCTTTGGTGTGGGCCTTTTTTGAGACGAGTGCATCAGATCGCACCGCTGCTATTTGCAATATATGTCTCAAGCGTATCTCGCGTGGCCAAAACATCTCCCGCTTGGGTACCACATGCTTGACCAGACATATGTTGACCTGCCATGCAGTTCGTTGGCAAGCGTATCTAAAAGACCCACACCAAAGAACAAAGACGATCTCTCCTTGCTCCTCATCAGCTGAGATTTCCAACCCCACTAGACCTTCAGTCCTCTCTGCGACCTGCAGTGAGAGGAATGAAGGTGTAGAATTAGGTGTGTCACAGCCAAGTACTTATGGGCAATCTGCTTTTGGTACACCGACGTCAGATTGTACCAGGCAAATTTCCCTGCCCCAGCTGCTGCACCGCCGAAAGAAGTTTGCTCCCAGCCATCCACATGCCCAGCGGTTGAATGCTAGCTTGGCAAAATTGCTAGCACTTCAACTGCTGCCTTTTCAGTTGGTAGACTCTGCCCCCTTCCGTGAGTTTGTGGAATGTGCGGTTCCTCAGTGGCAGGTACCCAAACGCCACTTTTTCTCACGGAAGGCGATTCCGGCTCTCTACCGGCATGTGGAAGGCAATGTCCATGCCTCGCTGGACAGGGCGGTCAGCGGTAAGGTGCATATTACCGCTGACTCATGGTCCAGCAGGCATGGACAGGGACGTTACTTAAGTTTCACGGCGCATTGGGTGACTCTGCTGGCAGCTGGGAAGGATGCAGGACAAGGTGCAGTAGTGTTGGAGGTTGTTCCGCCACCACGCCTCCAAAATGCTGATTGTGACACACCTCTCTCCTCCACCCCCTCCTCTTCTTCTTCCTCCATGGCCTCTTCCTCGGAACCAGCGGTGCTCCGTAGGCGTTCAAGGGGCTACGCAAGTACGCAGGCCAAAAGATGCCATGCGGTGCTTGAGCTGGTGTGCTTGGGGGACAGGAGCCACACTGGGGCAGAGGTTCTGTCAGCTCTGCAGGGGCAGGTTCAGAGGTGGTTGACGCCACGCCAACTTAAGGCAGGAATGGTGGTTTGCGACAATGGCACCAACCTCCTCTCTGCCCTCCGACAGGGACAACTGACCCATGTGCCCTGTTTGGCTCACGTCCTTAACTTGGTGGTGCAGCGGTTCTTGGGCAGGTACCCAGGCTTACAGGATGTCCTGAGGCAGGCCAGGAAAGTCTGTGTGCATTTCCGCCGGTCATATAATGCCAGTGCTCGGCTGACGGACCTCCAAAAGGAGTTTAACCTGCCCAAGAACCGCCTAATCTGTGACATGCCCACCAGGTGGAACTCGACGTTGGCCATGCTGCAGCGGCTGCACACGCAGCAGAGGGCCATCAATGAGTACCTGTGCGACTATGGCACCAGGACAGGGTCAGGGGACCTTGGTTTTTTTTCCCCACGCCAGTGGGCCATGATCAGGGATGCATGCACTGTCCTGTCACCATTCGAGGAGGCCACGAGGATGGTGAGCACTGACAGTGCATGCATCAGTGACACTGTCCCCCTTGTCCACCTGTTGGAGCACACGCTGCGTGGAATAATGGACAGGGCACTTGAGGCAGAACAGAGGCAGGAAGAGGAGGACTTCCTTAGCTCTCAAGGCCCCCTTTATCCAGACAGTGTTCCTGCGTGCCCGCCGATCACACAGGAAGAGGACGAGGAGGAGGAGGAGGAGGAAGATTGTGTCAGTATGGAGGTGGAGCCTGGCACTCAGCATCAGCAGTCTTTAAGGGATCAGTCCCAAGGAACACATGGACTTGTACGTGGCTGGGAGGAGGTGGCTGCGGACGTTGTTGTCCTTAGTGACCCAGAGGACTCCGGACCGAATGCCTCAGCAAACCTACGCTGCATGGCCTCCCTGATCCTGCAAAGCCTGCGTAAGGATCCTCGTATTCGTGGTATCAAGGAGAAGGACCAATACTGGCTGGCAACCCTCCTTGATCCACGTTACAAGGGTAAGGTTGCGGACCTTATCTTGCCATCGCAGAGGGAGCAGAGGATGAAACATCTTCGGGAGGCCTTGCAGAAAGGTCTGTGCAACGCGTTCCCAGAGACTGGGAGGTTACAAACTCCTGTTTCTGGACAACGTGTTGCTGAGGCTTCGGTCAGTCAAAGAAGGAGCGGTGGAGAAGGTGGCCGTCTGACCGATGCGTTCAGACAATTTTTTGGTCCGCAGCCCCAAGGTATGATCGGTTCCAGCAACCATCGCCAGCGTCTGTTTTACATGGTGCAGGAATACCTAGGGGCAAGATCAGACTTGGACACCTTTCCCACCGAAAATCCTCTGGGTTACTGGGTCTTGAGGATGGATCACTGGCCAGAGCTTGCACAGTATGCAATTGAGCTACTGGCCTGTCCTGCATCCAGCGTTCTTTCGGAACGCACATTCAGTGCTGCTGGAGGCGTGGTAACCGATCACAGGGTGCGTCTGTCCACCGACTCGGTCGATCGGCTGACCTTCATAAAAATGAATCAGTCTTGGATCACCACCAGCTACCAAGCACCTGATGCAGATGTAACCGAATAATTTTTTTTGAAATCTCAGATCCCTTCAAAGACTGCCTATGCTGATGCTGAGTGACTATCCCTGAGTAATTATCCTCTTCCTCCTCAATCATCACGCTGATAGCTTGTAAGAACATTTTTGGTTCTGGGCGCCACCACCAGTGCCTAAGGCACAATTTTTCAGCCCCTGTTTAACAGGGGCGTGTAATTACAATTTTTGATGTAATACTTTGCAGCAGGGCTCGTTCCTGCATTCCAACTAGATTGTCTGTGAGGGGTTGCAGTGTTGTGGCACCAGCACCAGTGCTTAAGACCCAATTTTTCAGCCCCTGTCTAACAGGGGCGTGTAATTACAATTTTTGATGCAATACTTTGCAGCAGGGCTTGTTCCTGCGTTTCAACTAGAGTGTCTGTGAGGGGTTGCAGTGTTGTGGCACCAGCACCAGTGCCTAAGACCCAATTTTTCTGCCCCTGTCTAACAGGGGCGTGTAATTACAATTTTTGATGCAATACTTTGCAGCAGGGCTCGTTCCTGCGTTCCAACTAGAGTGTCTGTGAGGGGTTGCAGTGTTGTGGCACCAGCACCAGTGCCTAAGGCCTAATTTTTCAGCTCCTGTTCAACAGGGGCATGTAATTACAATTCTTGATCTAATATTTCACAGCAGGGCCCTGTGAGGGCTTACAGTGTTTTGGCCACAGCAACACCTAAGGCCCAAATTTCTGCTGAGTATATAGGGCAGGACCCTACTTTCAAACATCTAACTTACAAACGACTCCTACTTGCAAACGGAAGGAGACAACAGGAAGTGAGATGAAATCTACCCCTAAGGAAGGGAAATTCTCTCCTGTAAGAGTTAATATGGGAAAACAATTTTTCCTTTCCACTGATGCTTTCCAATCCTTGTTCCACAAAAAAACACAAATTTTCAAAAAACATTTTTCATTGGGACAAAAAAGTGAGGTGAAATCTTCTGAAGAGGAGGAAAGACGCAAAACAAATGTCACAGGGGTGATAACCCTTCCCTATGTTTTCCAAAAAGCTTAGAAAAGATTTTTTGGCTGGAGCTAAACACATTAAAAATGTTCAAAATTACAAACAGATTCTACTTAACAACAAACCTACAGTCCCTGTCTTGTTTGCACCGCCTGTATACTGCTGTTCAGAGTATATAGGGACCTTTCCTTATTTTAATTTGGGTGCGGGGTTCCCCTTAATATCCATACAAGACCCAAAGGGCCTGGTAATGGACTGGGGGGTACCCATGCCGTTTGTCTCACTGATTTTCATCCATATTGCCATGACCCGACATGACATTAAACCCGCAAGCAGTTTTAAATGAGATTTTTTCCTTTAAAAATGACATTTGGTGCAGGGACTGTTCTAAACATGGGAAACACGCGTCACTTTACAGGCATACTATAGACACCCCCCAGGTACGATATTTAAAGGAATATTTCACTTTTTTTTTTTTACTTTAAGCATCATTAAAATCACTGCTCCCGAAAAAACGGCCGTTTTTAAAAGTTTTTTTTGCATTGATACATGTCCCCTGGGGTAGGACCCGGGTCCCCAAACCCTTTTTAGGACAATACCATGCAAATTAGCCTTTAAAATGAGCACTTTTGATTTCGAACGTTCGAGTCCCATAGACGTCAATGGGGTTCTAACGTTCGTGCGAACTTGCGGTCCGTTCGCGGGTTCTGGTGCGAACCGAACCGGGGGGTGTTCGGCTCATCCCTAGTCTCTACTTGCACTGACCCTGGACTGTATAAGGACAGTATCCCTGCCTGTACTATGGACAATATTCTTGCCTGATGCCTGGACTATTCCATTCACTGTCGTTGACCACGTCCCTGCCTGCTGCCTGGATCAGGGCTCTCCTCCTGTGGACAACTGTACTACTAAAACCACAGGTAATATTTTGTTTACCCTTTGCTCAACAGAATGTATTTTAAGGGTGTAATTCTTGGTTCATGCTATGTGTTAGAAATATAAAGGGCCTTCAAAAAAGTGATAGATTGTAAGGAAATTAGATGTGTAATTTGCTCCTAGAACGCCTGAATGTGCTACTTCAATGTTGGGCCTCTGTACGTGGCCAGGCTGTGTAATAGTCTCACACATGTGGTATCGCCATACTCAGGAGGAGTAGCAGAATATATTTTGGGGTGTCATTTTTGCTATGTACATGCTATGTGTTGGAAATATCTTAGAAATTGACAACTTTGTGTAAAAAAAATGCGTTTTCATTTTTTTTCCACATTTTCCAAAACTTCTGGAAAAAAATGAACCGTTCAAAAGACTCATTATGCCTCATAGATTATACATTGGGGTGTTTGCTTTCCAAAATGGGGTCACTTTGTGGGCGTTTCCATTGTCCTGGTGCTCCAGGGCCTTCAAAAATGTAATAGGTGGTTGAGAGTTTAGATATGCAATTTATGCTCCTATTACAGCAAAAATTGTAATCACATGCCCCTGTTAAACAGGGGCAGAAAATTGGGCCTTAGGAAGTGGTGGTGGTGCCACAACACTGCAATCCCTCACAGATACTCTAGTTGAGCGCAAGAACAAGCCCTGCTGCGAAATATTACAGGCTTGAATGGAGGAGAAGATTTGGATGCCGCACACTGGATGTAGTCAAAAAACTTCACTTTATTGAAAAAATGGGATCATCAAAATAACAAGACTGTCATGCAGAAAGTACAGATAGGCTGACGCGTTTCACACTCAGGACTGAGTGCTTACTCATAGCTAACAAATATTAAAAAGACAAACTCTTATATAGCTCAATAGGGTATCACATGATTGCCCAATTAGATGGTCATTGAGTCTCAGCTGGAAGCCGATTTGATGAGGTCTCGGCATCTGCTGGCTATTTGGTGTGTTGACTGATTGAGAAATGTTTTCAAAACCGTGACATGTAAATAGATGACAAAGAATGTGAAAAAAGATGTGTATATGTACATGTGTAGACAAAAAATATATATGTGTGTATATATATATATGGTGAATCCTATCAATAAATGTGTGTATAATAATGAATATACTTCTATAACGTGTATATATAAAAGGTGATGAATATCAGAAAAAGGATTACTATTAAGTCAAAAGAAAAAATGTGTAAAAATGTTACTCATTAGAAAAAGAAAATATATTAATGAAGATATTCAGACAAGATGCAAAGTAAATGTGAAGAATGAATGTAATAAAACTATATGTGAACAAAATATATATATATGATGAAGCTCTCTATAATATGCCAGTGAAGTAGATGAAGCTCTCTATAATAAGCCGGACTAATACAGGTGAAATATAGAGCAATGTGACCTGAAATAATGCGTTGATAACAAGGTATGTATAGGGCCCTATAATATTAGAAATAAGCTGTGGGATTCAAAGACATAAAATCACGCTGGTAAGGGTTGCCCTGATCTGGTCAAATGGCAGTGATATATGCAGGGTCCCAGTAGACTGACTTGTAGCGTAGTGATTCTAAAGATGAGCCTGGCCGAGAGCAGGGTGTGTGTGTAATTTCAGGAATGAAGCAGCGGTGTTCAAGATAATAGAACACCGCTAATCTGTGTCACACTAAATGTCTAGATGGAAATATAGTGATGGTAATAAAGTTGGTAGGGGTCTCGGCCAGTCACCCGAGTTTAAGGGATTTATTTGGGGTCATTAGGGAAACAAGGATTGGTGATAAAGCATCAGTGGAGACACCTTTTTCCCATATTAACTCTTACAGGAGAGAATTTCCCTTCCTAGGGGTAGATTTCCTCACTTCCTGTTGTCTCCCCCTGTTTGTAAGTAGGAGTCGTTCGTAAGTCAGATGTTTGAAAGTAGGGGACCGCCTGTCTATGTATATACTATACGGCCCGTCCTATATACTCTGCAGAAAATTGGGCCTTAGGTGTTGGTGGTACCAGAACACTGTAAGCCCTCACAGTTACTCTTGGTGGGCGCTGGAACGGGCCCTGCTGTGAAATATTATATCAAGAATTGTAATTACTTTCCCCTTTTGAACAGGGGCAGAAAAATTGGGCCTTTGGTGGTGGTGTGGTGGTGGTGCCACAACACTGTAAACCCTCACAGTTACTCTTGGTGGGCGCAGGAATGGGCCCTGCTGTGAAATATTAGGTTAAAAATTGTAATTACATGCCCCTGTTAAACAGGGGCAGAAAAATTGGGTCTTAGGCAGTGGTGATGGTGCCACAACACTGTAACCCCTCACAGATTCTGTTGTTCAGCACAGGAACGAGCCCTGCCGTGAAATATTAGAGCAAATATTGTAATTACACGCCCCTGTTAGACAGGGGCAGAAAAATTGGGCCTTAGGCACTGGTGGTGGTACCACAACACTGCAACCCCTTACAGATATTCTAGTTGAGTGCAAGAACGAGCCCTGCTGCGAAATATTACAGCAAAAATTGTAATCACATGCCCCTGTTAAACAGGGGCAGAAAAAATTGGGCCTTAGGAAGTGGTGGTGGTGCCACAACCCTGCAACCCCTCACAGATACTCTAGTTGAGCGCAAGAAGAAGCCCTGCTGCGAAATATTACAGCAAACATTGTAATTACACGCATTAAAAGAAGAAAAAAGTTATTTGGGACTTTAAATGAGGATAGTGGGGCCATTCAAATCCCCTCCTCCATCCCAGTTCAATATTAGAGAAAAAAAGAGAACAAAAGGCAGGACTTTGAATGAGGCACACGGGAGCAGAAGTATAATTTGGATAAAATGGCAATTTTTTAATAAATTCATTCAAATATTCATATATTTACATACTTATGCACATAGCTATATATTAATATTTTATATTCCATTAAAAGATACATTATAACAAGGACTTTTTTTCAAATATATGAAGAAATAGATATATAAAAAAGTATAAATAATAATATATAAATGTGTAACACATAAAAGTGTCACTAGGAAAAAATAACAAAAACAAAAAAATAAATCAAAATGGAACATCCATACATGGTTAATGATTGTGTGCTCAGAGCGGTAGTTGTAAGCTCTATGCGTTTTGGGACCTTATAGCCACTCATCGGGAGCAAAACCGTAGTGACCACCTATGAATAGGGAAAACAGCAATATTTTAAATAGTCTGAAAAGCAAGTGGGCAAATGTAAAACATGAAACCCCACATAAGTACATTTGACTCACGGACTTACTAATATATCTGCGCAATGGTGGTGCAGCCATGAATGTCAAGCCAGCCAGAAGTGCCACATCCCGGAGCTGAGGGAGCGCATCCAGGCGACAAACACTCAACACAGACAACACCCCGAATGGGTCGGAGTGTGGGAAAAAACAAAAGTAAGTGATGAAGTGAAGGTGGCCTCAATGGGGGGAACCCTGAAAGACGAACAATACCTGAGTGAGTGAGAAAAAATGAAGTGTATGGAGGGTGGGGAAAAATGAAGGACAAATGAGCAAAAAGTAAGGTTGAAGACAGTAGAAAAAAGGAGGAAAAAAGGAAAGAAAGGAAGTGATAACAAAGAAATAGAAAGGAAGAAAAGAACTCGTGAGAGAGACCATAGCACTGAAAGAAATAGGCAGAGAAAAAGGAAGGGGGAACAATTGGAAGGAAGTGAGTGTAGAGGGAGTGAAAAGAAAAACCTACCTGCTAAAAAGTGAATAAGGGCATAAGGGTCAAAAAACGTGTGGTTGCGATGAAAAAGGTGCTGAAAGGAGACCGGGGTGTGAGACCCTGCACAAGGGGAGCCTCATGCGGGAAGCGCCGCCACAGAACCGCCCCCAACGTCAGGCACCAAAAACCTAAACGGGTCAGGGAGGCGCCACAACGCTGCCAGTCAACCATCCAATCTGGCCAACAATGAGCGTCAAACCACGCCCCCCAAGCGCTGGAGATGGTGAACCAAGCAGCCGGTATAAGTGTGCCACGAGTGTGCCACGAGGATGCCAAACAACTGGCGCAAGAGGCATGATGTTGACGCGCAGTGAAGGAGACTCCGCCCGGACCACGTCAGAACAGGGCGAAGGGGAAATCCCCAGTGCAGCTCCAGGACGTGACAAAAGAGGCAAGGGCATAGGACAAACAATGGCCGATGCCACCAATGCGCACATATAACGCGAAAGATCAAAGTATCAAAGACCAAGAAAATAAAATAGCATCCTGTTATTTATTTCTATATGGGGACAATCAAAATACATAGTTTGAAAGTTGAAAATAAAATAAAAACAACTGAAAAATTAATTGGTAAAGAAAATATATGCCTCCATCCCTAATTATTTGATTAAAAGAAGAAAAAAGTTATTTGGGACTTTAAATGAGGATAGTGGGGCCGTTCAAATCCCCTCCTCAATCCCGGGTCAATGTTAAACAGGGGCAGAAAAATTGGGCCTTAGGCACTCGTGGTGGTGCCACAACACTGCAACCCCTCAGAGATACTCTAGTTGAGCGCAAGAACAAGCCCTGCTGCAAATTATTACAGCAAAAATTGTAATTACAAGCCCTTGTTAAACAGGGGCAGAAAAATTGGGCCTTGGGCACTGGTGGTGATGCCCTGAAACAAAAATGTTCTTAGAAGCTATCAACATGAACATTGAGGAGGAATAGGATAGTCACTCAGCATAACAGGATAATTACTCAGCATAGGCAGTCTTCAGGGGATCTCACATTCATAGAAAAATTAATCGGTTACATCAGCATCAGGTGCTTGGTAGCTGGTGATCCAAGACTGATTCATTTTTATGAAGGTGAGCTGATCAACTGAATCTGTGGACAGGCGCACTCTGTGATCGGTTACAAAGCCTCCAGCAGCACTGAATGTGCGTTCACAAAGAATGCTGGATGCAGGACAGGCCAGTAGCTCAATTGCATATTGTGCAAGCTCTGGCCAGTGATCCATCCTCAAGACCCAGTAACCCAGTGGATTATCAGTTGGAAAGGTCTCCAAGTCTAATCTTGCCCCTAGGTATTCCTGCACCATGTAAATCAGACGCTGGCGATGGTTGCTGGAACCGATCAGACCTTGGGGCTGCGGACTAGGGATGGGCTTTCTGTTCGGGTTGAACATCAGTTCGACTCGAACATTGGCTGTTCGCCCGTTCGCCGAATAGCAAACAATTTGGGGTGTTTGCAGCAAATTTGAAAGCTGCGGAACACCCTTTAAAAGTCTATGGGAGAAATCAAAAGTGCTAATTTTAAAGGTTAATATGCATGGTATTGTCATAAAAAGTGTTTGGGGGCCTTGGTCCTGCCCCAGGGGACATGTATCAGTGCAAAAAAAAGTTTTAAAAACTGTTGTTTTTTCGGGAGCAGTGATTTTAATAATGCTTAAAGTGAAACAATAAAAGTGATTCTTTAAATTTCGTACCTGGGGGGTGTCTATAGTATGCCTGTAAAGTGGCACATGTTTCCCATGTTTAGAACAGTCCAAGAAAAAAAATTACCTTTCTAAAGGAAAAAAAGTCATTTAAAAGTACTAGCGCTTGCACCGGCTATAATGAATTGTCGGGTCTCTGCAATACACATAAAAGTCATTAAAAAAACGGCCTGGGATTCCCCTACAGTGCATTACCAGGCCCTTTGGGTCTGGTATGAATATTAAGGGGAACCCAAAATGAAAAAAATAAAAATGCGAAGGGTTCCCCCTAAATTCCATACCAAGCCCTTCAGGTGTGGTATGGATATTAAGGGGAACCCCGTGCCAAAATAAAAAAAAATGGCATGGGGTCCCTCTCAAAATCCATACCAGACCTGTATGGATTTTAAGGGGAACCCTGCGCCAAAATTTTAAAAAAATGGTGTGGGGGTCCCTCTAAAAATACATACCAGACTCTTTTCCGAGCACGCAACCTGGCAGGCCACAGGAAAAGATGAGAGAGCGCCCCCCTCCTGAACCGTACCAGGCCACATGCCCTCAACATGGGGAGGGCCTCATCCCCACAACCCTTGCCTGGTGGTTGTGGGGGTCTGCGGTCAGGGGGCTTAACAGAATCTGGAAGCCCCCTTTAACAAGGGGGCCCCCAGATCCTGGCCCCCCCTGTGTGAAATGGTAATGGGGTACCAATGTACCCCTACCATTTCACAAAAAAGTGTCAAAAATGTTAAAAAAGACAGTAGCCAGTTTTTGACAACTCCTTTATTAATGTCTTCTTCTTTCCCCGCTTCTTCTTCCATCTTCTTCTGGTCTTCATTATTATTATTTTTATATTATTATACAATCAGAATCAGAGGGCCCTGCTCCTTAGAGCTTACAATCTAAGAGGGAAGGTCAAGAGATACAAGAGGTAATAACTGTGGGTGATGTGCTTCTCTGAAGAGATGAGCTTTCAGGGATCGTCTGAAAGTGGATAAAGTAGGAGAAAATCGGACGGATTGGGGTTGAGCATTCCAGAGGATGGGAGAGGCTCTGGAGAGGTCCTGAAGGCGAGCATGGGATGAGGTGACAAGGGAGTTTGAGAGCAGGAGGTCTTGGGAGGAGCGAAGAGGATGATTAGGTTGGTATTTTTAGACTAGGTTAGAGATGTAGCTGGGGGCCAGGTTGTGGATGGCTTTGTAAGTTATAGTTAGTATCTTGAATTTAATTCGGTGACTGAGTGGCAGCCAATGGAGGGATTGGCAAAGGGTATAGCAGACGCTGAGCGGTTTGTGAGGTGGATGAGCCTGGCAGCAATGTTCATGATGAACTGAAGTGGGGATAGCCTATTTAGAGGTAAGCCAATGAGGAGGGAGTTGCAGTAGTCGAGGCGGGAGATGACCATCGAGTGGATTAAAAGCTTTGTAGTGACATTGGTTAGGAAGGTGCCTATCTTGGAGATGTTGCGGAGGTTGAGGCGGCAAATTTTGGATAGTGATAGAATGTGGAGCCGAAAGGTTAGTTCAGAGTCCAGGATTACACCTAGGACTTTGTCGTGGGGAGATGGGTTGACAGTTGAGCCGTTGATATTGACAGAGAAATCAGGGGAAGTGGCACCTAAGGGAGGAAATATCATGAGCTTGGTTTTGGATAGGTTGGATTTGAGGAAGTGATGTAACTTCCAGGCTGATATGTCTTCTAGTAAATTGGTAATGCGTGAGGAGACATATGGAGAGAGCTGGGGGGTAGAGAGATAGATTTGGGTGTCATCAGCATAGAGATGATATTTAAAGCCATGAGAGGCAATCAACTGACCCAGGGAGGTGGTGTAGATTGAGAAAAGGAGAGGTCCAAGAACAGAACCTTGGGGGACCCCAACGGAGAAAGGAAAAGGAGAGGAGGAAGTAAAGTTGTAGCTGACACTGAAGGAGCGGTGGGATAGGTAGGATGAGAACCAGCGAAGAGTACAGTCACGGAGACCAAAGGAGTGGAGTTTATTGAGGAGGAGGAGGTGGTCCACTGTGTCAAAGGCAGCAGAGAGATCCAGGAGAAGTAGTACAGAATAGTGTCCACTGGTTTTAGCCGTTAGTAGGTCATTTGAGAGTTTAAGGAGAGCAGTTTCCATGGAGTGTTGAGGGCAAAATCTGGACTGAAGTGGATCAAGAAGTTTATTCATGGTCAGATGGTCGCTTGGTCTGTTGTAGACTAGTCTTTCAAGAAGTTTGGAGGAGAAGGTGAGTAAGGAGATGGGATGTAGGTTGTTAAGATTGGTGGGGTCCCGTGACTAGCGCATGTTTTAGAGAGTTTGGGAAGATGCCACAAGAGAGGGTGAGCGTAGCATTTGCGAGGAAGCAGGAGGTTAGATGAGTGTTAGATAAAAGTTTAGCAACCTCATTAATAGTAGCATGGTTGAATGAGGTAAGTAATGATTGTATCTGTGGACATGGGGTGTTGCATGGGGGAGGTTTTTGCACATTGAAGATCTCCTCATGAATTGTATAAATCTTAGTTTTGAAGTGATTGGCGATCTCCTGGGCAGTTAGTGAGTTGGTGGGTGGAGGCAGTGGAGGACAGAGTAGAGTGTTGAAGGTAGAGAAGAGTTGACGTGGACTGGATGAGAAGGTGTTAATGAGTGTGATAAAGTAGGTCTGTTTGGCAGTGTGAAGGCAGGAATAGTATTTTAGGAGAGCAGATTTATATTGTGTGAACTTAGTCTTATGCCACAGGCGCTCAAGAGCACGGCTACATTTTCTGAGACTTCTGGTGTCATCTGTTTGCCAGGGTTGTAGCAGTCGGGGCCTAATTCTGTGTGTAGTGAAGGTGGCAAGCTTGTCTAGGGAGGAAGACAGTGAGCTGTTGTAGATGAAAGTGGCTAGGTTGGGGCAGGACAGGGATGAGATTTTGTCATAGAGGTGATCAGTAGCAGAGTAGAGAAGAGAAAGGTTGAGGTGGTGAAGGTTTCTACGTGTAACTGTTAGGCAGTTGGAGGGAGAGGAGGTGGTCTTCATTCGTTTTTCTTCCTCCATCTTGTTCTTACAGGAAATTGTAACCTCCCAGGCTCTGGAAACGCATTGCACAAACCTTTCTGCAAGGCCTCCCGAAGATGTTTCATCCTCTGCTCCCTCTGCGAAGGCTGGATAAGTTCCACAACCTTACCCTTGTAACGTGGATCAAGAAGGGTTGTCAGCCAGTAATGATCCCTCTCCTTGATACCACAAACCCGAGGGCCCTTTCGCAGGCTTTGCAGGATCAGGGAGGCCATGCAGCGAAGGTTTTGCTGATGTCTACTTCCATCTACTAAGCTTGTTTGGACCCCCCTGAATAAGGGCGGTCACAGGCTTTTTGGTAAGCCTTCATTTTTTCTATCTGGTGGTGGGCAAACATTGAATGGTGGAGATTCATCCCTGAACCTGCATAGAACATTTATACAACAAACACATTTTTTGGACTTTTATGATTTTATTCACTTTCTTATAGTTTTTTTGTTTCATGTCTTTTTTAAGTCAATACTTTAGAGCACCTTATACATTGTCTAATCACGAATGATATGGATTTTGTCACTGTGTTTTAATAATAGAATTTATCACTATTTATTTACATTAGCTAGCCCAGCGCTGCACTTCTTAAAGTTGTATATGTTTTTTGTGCCCTTATATCGGGGTTATAGTGCATAGAAGCAGGACCATTTTTTATTTACACTTTTATTTACACTTTTCACACACCTAGCGCAATTCTTTTCTTTTGCTTTTTTAGTGTCCTGTGAGCGTCTGCCTCTCCTTGGTGGCCTTCCAGACATGCTGTAAAATTTTATTAGCAAAACACCGCCGGAAGTTTACTAGAAAAAGTACACCAGGAATGGCCTGCAGTCAGATATAGGCTTGGCTAGACTAGAATGCAGTGGCTATATATGTAGGAGACTGTATATATATATATTTAATGCACTGCAGATCACTAAATCACCTGCCTGCTTGCCTGAAAGTATATTTGAAAACGTACACCAGGAATGGCCTGCAGTCAGATATAGGCTTGGCTAGACTAGAATGCAGTGGATATATATATATATATATATATGCACTGAAAATCACTGAATCACCTGCCTTCCTGCCTGAAAGTATATTTGAAAACGTACACCAGGAATGGCCTGCAGTCAGATATAGGCTTGGCTAGACTAGAATGCAGTGGGTATATTTATGTAGGAGACTGTATATATATTTAAAGCACTGCAGATCACTGAATCACCTGCCTGCCTGCCTGAAAGTCTATTTGAAAATGTACACCAGGAATGGCCTGCAGTCAGATATAGGCTTGGCTAGACTAAAATGCAGTGGATATATATGTAGCACACTGTATATATATTTAATGCACTGCAGATCACTGAATCACCTGCCTGCCTGCCTGAAAGAATATTTGAAAACGTACACCAGGAATGGCCTGCAGTCAGATATAGGCTTGACTTGACTAGAATGCAGTGGATATATATATATGTAGGAGACTGTATATATATTTTATGCACTGCAGATCGCTGAATCACCTGCCTGCCTGAAAGTATATTTGAAAACGTACACCAGGAATGGCCTGCAGTCAGATATAGGCTTGGCTAGACTAGAATGCAGTAGATATATGTATGTAGGAGACTGTATATATATTTTATGCACTGCAGCTCACTGAATCGCCTGCCTGCTCAATCTCAATGAAATGACACACTCTCTCTCGGTCAATGCCAGCAACACACTATACATGGCCGACGTGCAGGTGGCCTTATATAGTGTGGGGCGTGGACTTAACCCCCTGAGCCATAATTGGCCAAAGGCACATGTTAAGCGTTTGGGCGTTAATCATTATATTTCATTAGCCAATATAATCATTTATTCTGGCAATTTAAATAAATTAATGCTCAGGCACTAAACTTGCCTAGTATTAACATGTGTTTAGATACGTTTATATGCATCAAGTGTTTTTTCTGGCAAAACGCTGCTGCTCTTGGATGCACTGGCAGTGAAGAAAACCTTGAAATGCCTATGTGTGCATGGACGCATAGGCTAACATGCAGGGAAGTTTAGAGGCAGAAAAAAAGGCCGGACTCTCTCATGCTCCATGCACACTAGCAGCTGTAAAAAGCACCAGAAAAATGCCGGAAACAAAAACTCTCATATTTAGCATTTTTTTCCCAGCGTTTAGCACTTTATGTGCTTGTGTTTAGCAGCAACTAGCGTGTTGTTAAGGAACAGACGGCCACCGCATCCTTAACAACCAATACTCATCAGCTATCAGGCCGCTAGCATTTATAAGGGTCTGGTATGTAATTTGGGAGGACCCCACACCATTTAAAAAAAAAAAAATTGGCATGGGGTTCCCCTCAAAATCCATAGCAGACCTAAGGGCCCTTTTTCTCAAGTTTTAATTGCCAGCAATTCTTTTGTTTACATTCAGACTTTAGCTGGGAACCACACTGACAGCTAATGAGTCACATGTTGTTAAGAATGCGGCGGGCAGCTTGCCGGCCCACTTCTTAACAACCAGCTATTCACTGGTTGTTAAGGACGCTGGCGACTGTCCACTAAGAAAGAAAAAAAAAGCTGGAAATTGGTGCTTAGCATCGGTTAGCAGCATTTAGGAGCTTGTAGGCAAGGCCGGCGCCACCAATAGGCAAATTAGGCAGCCACCTAAGGCGCACTAGGGCGCAGCCGGGTTTATCTACTCTCCGTCCCTGCGTTATGTACGTTTTCGGTGCTGTGTATCAATAGCTCTATAATAAATGTAATAACCTCTAGTGGGCGGTGCTGGTTGGGATGAAGCATGCACATCAAGGGGGGTGCAGGGGATGCCACTGCTGCATGTAACTCAGGTAGGGAGCAGCACTGACATGTCCCAACGGAATGGAAGCAAACATCCCCTGCACACCTGGCACTTCTATCAGTGACCTGTCTCGACCTGGTGATCATCCCAGTCAGTAAAGCCAGCTCTGCCCATACATCCAGTGATTCTAGTGACCCAGCCCCCCTGTGTCACCACTGTGCTCCCTCCTGGCCTGTCCAGTACAGCGACAGCATGCTGTAGCCTATAGGAGTAGTGGGCGCTCTGGGGTCAGTGCCTGGTGACAGCTGGAGGCAGGGTTTGTTTCTGGCAGGGTCCTCGATGCAGCAGAGCCCCGGTGAGTGAAGAACACTGATGTATATATACTGTATAGTGTCTGTTCAGTCCTCACATGTGTGATGTCATCATACCGAGTACATGGCCTCCTCTCTCCCCCCCTCCTCCTCTTCCGCTCCCCCCCCCTTTTCCTCTCCCCCCACCTTTTCCTCTCCTCTCTTCCTCTTCCCTCTTCCCTCCTCCTCTCCCCCTCCTTCATCCCCTCTCCCCCCTCCTCTTCCCCCCTCCTCCTTTCTCCCTCCTCCTCTCACTACCTACCTCCTCCTCTCTCCATCTCTCTCCCCCCCAGTACATAGCGCACCCCTCAACCCTGCACTCTGTACACAGCACACCCCTCAACCCTGTACTCTGTACACAGCACACCCCGCAACCCTGCACAATGTACGCAGTGCACCCCGCAACCCTGCACTTTTTATTCAGTGCACTCTGTACATAGCACAGCTCTACACTCTGTACATAGCACACCTCTAAACCCTGCGATCTGTAAGTAGTGCACTGTGCGTAGCATACCCTGCAACCCTGCACTCTGTATGTAGCGCACCACGCAACCCTGCTCTCTGTACGTAGCGCACCTCGCAACTCTGCACTGTGTACATAGCGTACCTCGCAACCCTGTACTCTGTGCATACCACACCCCGCAACCCTGCATTCAGTGCGTAGTGCACCCCGCAACCCTGCATTCAGTACATAGCGCACCCTGTACCCTACACTCAGTATGTAGCGCACCCCGCAACCCTGCCCTCTTTATATAGTAAAAGAACACTGTGTGCATTACACACTCCTGACTCCTGCAACCTCTACCGTATACATGGGCAGGGCAAAGGGGGTGGAGTCAGGGGCAGAGCCCAGGGGCGGCAAAATGAGGTTTCACCTAGGGTGTCAAAAATCCTTGCACTAGCCCTGCTTGTAGGAGCTGTCCCCATTTTTGTCAGCTGTTGCTCCCAAAGACACAAAAAAAATTGTTTTTTTTCTGCTCCTACAAGCTGAAGCTTCAAAATCGCTTCTAGACTAAAATAGTGTGCATGGACACATAGGATAACACTATTTGTTTCTAGAAGCAGAAAACAAAATGCTCAAAGCTGCTGTTTTTTGAGCTACAGTAGTGTGCATGGGGCCTTAACAGCCACGTTAAAAAACACCCAGTGGGGGGGGGGGTGGTCTGGACATGGCCGAGGAAGAAGTGTACTTACAGAGCTCCCGGCCCTCGCCTGTCTTCCCCAGCTTTTTTTACTCAAATCTCGAATAACACAATATTTGCACAGAGCCCAACTAGTAAACGTCTGGAGATTACAACACTCTGGAGAAAAAGACCATACTTTCTATTCCTCCCCACACAAAGTATACTTGAGAATTGATGACTTTATAGTCCCTCATCAGCATTTACAAGCAGTAAGTGAATCCAGCATAGGGAATATCACATGATCAGATCATGCTCCTGTCTCCATATGCTACTCACTCTCGACAGTTCTGACCACCAACACCCGTTTTTGGAGGTTAAACGAAAGTCTTCTACAGACCCCAGAAGTTATAACAGATGTCACCAAGAAATTGAAGAACTAGTTTTCGACCAACGACCAACCAGACTGTGACCCAGGTATCCTGTGGAAAGCCCACAAGACAGTAATCAGAGGAGTGCCGATTAACTATATTCCTTAACAAAATCCATGTGGTAGAGCTCCAGCCTAAACAAACACCTACTTCCTCTCTGGAGAATGAACTATTGTCCCTCTGGTGGCAAACAGTGGATTTATTGCATTACAGAGCTAAAGCGGCACTTCAATTTTGTCGCAAGCTCAGTAACAATAAGTGTGGGAAATTGTTAGCCAAATCAGTCAGAGATCACAAACTTACCACATATACCGTATATACTCGAGTATAAGTCGACCCGAATATAAACCTAATTTTATAACAAAAAACTGGGAAAACTTATTGACTCGAGTATAAGCCTAGGGTGAGAAATGCGCAGCTACTGTAAGTGGAAAAGAGGGTCAACAATGCCTATTAGCAGCCTCACTGTGCCCATTTGCATGCCTCACTGTGCCAATTTGCAGCCATAGGTCCCTCGAACTTCAAACTCTGTAGTTAAGGATTTCTAGATGCCCCCTAGCTGCAGCCAAAATTTGGGGTCTCTGGACCCAAAGGGTCCCGAAATGACATTGCTGCAGATGGACACAGTTGACCGACTTTGGGGCCCCGTATCTCGGGAAACCCCATATTTGGTGTAGAAAGCCGGTGGAACTAGCACCACAATATATCCAGCTTGGGTTCCTAGCACCAAGTGGCCCCGAGATACAGGGCCCCAAAGTCGGTTCAGAAAATGTCAAGCACTTTTCTGCAGCAGAGAATGACTTTTTCTGAACTGAATTTGGGGCCCCGTATCTCAGGGCTACTTGGTGATAGGAACCCCAGCTTTGGATATGTTGTGGTACTAGTTCCACTGGGTTTGCACACCAAAATTGGGGTTCCTAGTACCAAGTGGCCCCGAGATACAGGGCCCCAAAGTTGGTTCAGAAAATGAAATTTTTTGCTGCAGAAAAGTGCTTGACTCGAGTATAAGCCGAGGGGGGCACTTTCAGCACAAAAAAATGTGCGGAAAAACTAAGCGTATACTCGAGTATATATGATATACCCCAAATCGTATCCTCCTCGGGACACAAGGCAGTTCTCCCTAATGAGATTGCGAAAGAATTCAGGGATTACTATTCATTTCTATATAATCTCCCATATCCTCCTCGGGACACAAGGCAGTTCTCCCTAATGAGATTGCGAAAGAATTCAGGGATTACTATTCATTTCTATATAATCTCCCATAGGGGACGACTTCTAAGACGACAATTGATGAATACATCACTTCGTCTCAACTTAACTGACTTCCCACGGAAGTTAGAGAAGAGTTGGAAGCCACCATTACGGTGGAGGAGTTACAGAGGGCGGTGGGTGGGATGAAACCAGGGAAAGCCCCGGGACCTGAGGGTTTCACTTTACAATATTACCAATCCCTTCTCCCGACTTTAGGTTCATATATGGTAAAGATGTTCAATGCTCTTAGTTCGGACAAAATTTCCCTAGAGACACTCTGAAGGCCCATATTTCCATTATACCCAAGGAAGGTAAGGATCCATCCTCCTGTGGTAGTTATAGGCCCATTTCTCTTCTTAATATCGATCTCAAGCATTTTACAAATATGCTGGCCACTCTACTTGCACAACAGTTACAAGACATAGTTCATCTAGACCAGGTAGGTTTTATCCCCTCAAGGGAAGCTAGGGATAACACCACAGAAGTCCTTAATCTGATCCATGTTGCCTCTATGAATTGTACACCCTGCGTATTTCTCAGTATGGATTCTGAAAAAGCATTGATCGGTTTAGCTGGGTATTTATGTCATACTAAGGTTTGTCAATGACTTTCTATCACATTATTTCAAACAAGTACACTCGCTTTTTGTCAAATTCATCTGGACACATTCAAAACCTCATCTACTCAGACGATACCTTACGCTACCCAAACATTACAGGGGCTTGGCTCTTCCAGACGTAAGGAATTACTATCTGGTAGTACATCTGGGGAGAATCTTTGACTGGAGTTGGCACAATGGAAATAAAATCTGGGCACAATTGGAGCAGCCCAGACTGTTATCCTTTTGAAGGGAGCTGTGTGGTGCTTTGCCTGTTTGCCTACCATATTGAAATCCCATCCCCTAAGAGGCACCACACTTCGTCTCTGCTCCAAGGCTATCTCCTCAGCTTCGCTCTCCACCAGAGAATCCCCTCTGTTACCTATCTTGGGCAACCTAGCATTTCCTCCTGGACTTGGACGGTCTGAATTCCAGACACTCTCTCAGACGGGGTCGCGATCGTGCCCTCCATGTTCTAGATGGAAACCAATGGCCTTCCTTCCAGTCCTTGTTGTGTGAGAATGGTTGTTTCCAGCTGCCTTTTTGGAGCGTGATACAGCTCCATCACTTTCTACACTCCCTAGCAAATCCTATTTAATTTAATCAGATCTTCATGACCTTTGAAGACTACTGTATGGATGACGGAACTCTGCCACAAGTGTTATCCAAAACACATGCTTTTCTCAATTCCCCTCCTGAACAACCGCAACTGTCTTTCCTACAGAAATGGGAGGCTGACTTAAATCGTTCCTTTTCAGTAGTGGAACAAAAAAATATTCTTAAATTTTCCTTAAAGTTGTCGATCTGTACGAAAATACAGTAAACAAAATGATAAAATCCTGACTGGATGGTACTATACACCACAATTGTTAAACAAATACTACCCGTCCACCACCGATAGCTGTTACAGATGCCAAACAGACAGAGGATCATTCCTTCATATCTTTTGGTCTTGCCCTAAGCTAAACATTGTTTGGATGACTTTCCGCAATATAACCCAAAAACTCACGGACTATAATATTCCCAATGATCCGGCCTTCTTTTTACTCCACATTACCACAATTCCAGTGAAACACTACCAAAGATCAATCATGCAACATTTATTTATTGCTGCCAAAGCTTGCATTCCCCTATTCTGCGCAAGGTAGAAGATATAAATAAGTTAGAAGATTTAGTCCTCACAGCACAAAATAAACAGGAAAAGCATTCTAAAATGTGGGGACTATGGAACATGTTAGTTTTATCTGATGAAGTGTCACAATTCCGCTCATAGATGGGTATGTGATGCAGGTTCACTTGTACATGCAACTGTTGGAAGTCCATTGCCATCCAGGATCCTTCTTTATTCCACTCCCCTCCCATTCCCCCCTCCCACCCCCTCTTCCCTTCCATCTCCTCTCAAATCTTCTTCTTTTTTCTGTTTTTTCCTCACTACCTTCTTCCATCCGTTCTTTTCCCTAGAACAATTTTTTCCGCCCCATCTGTTCTTGGGAACACATAATCTGCAGGGATTAGGCGGTTCAGAGTTTATTTGTGTGACAACTCGGCACAGTTTGTCATCAAATTAAACTATTGATTGTATTTGTGATATCTCATTCCTTGGACCCAATGACTGAACATGACTGATGACATTGTGAGTAAATGTAACTGTGGCCGTTTTATGCTATTGTACTTGAATTTTGCCTCCCCTGCGCTCTGAATTAATAAAATGTTATATTTGAAAAAAAAATGCGGCCTCAGTGGCAGATCTGTAATTATGAAGTGAAATATAAATACAGGATTGTTTTAGCTTGCTGCTGGCATAGAGAGAATAAAGCTGGTGAATAGGGATGAGCCGAACACCCCCCTGTTCGGTTCGCACCAGAACATGCGAACAGGAAAAAAATTCGTTCGAACACGCGAACGCCGTTAAAGTCTATGGGACACGAACATGAATAATCAAAAGTGCTAATTTTAAAGGCTAATATGCAAGTTATTGTCATAAAAAGTGTTTGGGGACCCGGGTCCTCCCCCAGGGGACATGAATCAATGCAAAAAAAAGTTTTAAAAACGGCCGTTTTTTCAGGAGCAGTGATTTTAATAATGCTTAAAGTCAAACAATAAAAGTGTAATATCCCTTTAAATTTCATACCTGGGGGGTGTCTATAGTATGCCTGTAAAGGGGCGCATGTTTCCCGTGTTTAGAACAGTCTGACAGCAAAGTGACATTTTGAAGGAAAAAACACATTTAAAACTACCGCGGCTATTGCATTGCCGACAATACACATAGAAGTTCATTGATAAAAACGGCATGGGAATTCCCCACAGGGCAACCCCGAACCAAAATTAAAAAAAAAAAATGATGTGGGAGTCCCCCTAAATTCCATACAAGGCCCTTCAGGTCTGGTATGGATATTAAGGGGAACCCCAGCCAAAATTAAAAAAAAAAATTGACGTGGGGTTCCCCCTAAATTCCATACCAGACCCTTCAGGTCTGGTATGGATTTTAAGGGGAACCCCGCGCCAAAAAAAAAAAAAAAAAACGGCGTGGGGTCCCCCTAAAAATCCATACCAGACCCTTATCCGAGCACGCAACCTGGCAGGCCGCAGGAAAAGAGGGGGGGACGAGAGTGCGGCCCCCCCCCCCTCCTGAACCGTACCAGGCCACATGCCCTCAACATTGGGAGGGTGCTTTGGGGTAGCCCCCCAAAACACCTTGTCCCCATGTTGATGAGGACAAGGGCCTCATCCTCACAACCCTGGCCGGTGGTTGTGAGGGTCTGCGGGCGGGGGGCTTATCGGAATCTGGAAGCCCCCTTTAACAAGGGGACCCCCAGATCCCGGCCCCCCCCCTGTGTGAAATGGTAAGGGGGTACTTACCCCTACCATTTCACTAAAAAACTGTCAAAAATGTTAAAAATGACAAGAGACAGTTTTTGACAATTCCTTTATTTAAATGCTTCTTCTTTCTTCTTTCTTCCTTCATCTTCTTCTGGTTCTTCTGGCTCTTCTGGTTCTTCCTCCGGCGTTCTCGTCCAGCATCTTCTCCGCGGCGTCTTCTATCTTCTTCTCCTCGGGCCGCTCCGCACCCATGAGGGGGGAGGCTCCCGCTCTTCTCTTCATCTTCTTCTCTTCTTCATCTTCTTCTTCATCTTCTTCTTCTTCTTCTTCTTCCTTCTTCTCTTCTTCCTGTCTTCTCCGGGCCGCTCCGCAGCCATGCTGGCATGGTGGGAGGCTCCCGCTGTGTGACGGCGTCTCTTCGTCTGACGGTACTTAAATAACGGGGGGCGGGGCCATCCGGTGACCCCGCCCCCCTCTGACGCACGGTGACTTGAGGGACTTCCCTGTGACGTCACGGGGAATGCCACAGGGAAGTCCCGTCATGTCACCGTGCGTCAGAGGGGGGCGGGGCCACCGGGTGGCCCCGCCCCCCGTTATTTAAGAACCGTCAGACGAAGAGACGCCGTCACACAGCGGGAGCCTCCCTCCATGCCACAGCATGGATTGCGGAGCGGCCCGCAGAAGACAGGAAGAAGAGAAGAAGAGAAGAAGAGAAGAAGGAAGAAGAAGAAGAAGATGAAGAAGAAGATGAAGAAGAGAAGAAGATGAAGAGAAGAGCGGGAGCCTCCCCCCTCATGGGTGCGGAGCGGCCCGAGGAGAAGAAGATAGAAGACGCCGCGGAGAAGATGCTGGACGAGAACGCCGGAGGAAGAACCAGAAGAGCCAGAAGAACCAGAAGAAGATGAAGGAAGAAAGAAGAAAGAAGAAGCATTTAAATAAAGGAATTGTCAAAAACTGTCTCTTGTCATTTTTAACATTTTTGACAGTTTTTTAGTGAAATGGTAGGGGTAAGTACCCCCTTACCATTTCACACAGGGGGGGGGCCGGGATCTGGGGGTCCCCTTGTTAAAGGGGGCTTCCAGATTCCGATAAGCCCCCCGCCCGCAGACCCTCACAACCACCGGCCAGGGTTGTGAGGATGAGGCCCTTGTCCTCATCAACATGGGGACAAGGTGTTTTGGGGGGCTACCCCAAAGCACCCTCCCAATGTTGAGGGCATGTGGCCTGGTACGGTTCAGGAGGGGGGGGGGGCCGCACTCTCGTCCCCCCCTCTTTTCCTGCGGCCTGCCAGGTTGCGTGCTCGGATAAGGGTCTGGTATGGATTTTTAGGGGGACCCCACGCCGTTTTTTTTTTTTTTTTTGGCGCGGGGTTCCCCTTAAAATCCATACCAGACCTGAAGGGTCTGGTATGGAATTTAGGGGGAACCCCACGTCAATTTTTTTTTTCAATTTTGGCTGGGGTTCCCCTTAATATCCATACCAGACCTGAAGGGCCTTGTATGGAATTTAGGGGGACCCCCACATCATTTTTTTTTTTTTATTTTGGTTCGGGGTTCCCCTGTGGGGAATTCCCATGCCGTTTTTATCAATGAACTTCTATGTGTATTGTCGGCAATGCAATAGCCGCGGCTAGTTTTAAATGAGTTTTTTCCTTCCAAATGTCATTTTGCTGTCAGACTGTTCTAATCACAGGAAACATGCGCCCCTTTACAGGCATACTATAGACACCCCCCAGGTACGAAATTTAAAGGGATATTACACTTTTATTGTTTGACTTTAAGCATTAATAAAATCACTGCTCCTGAAAAAACGTCCGTTTTTAAAACTTTTTTTTGCATTGATCCATGTCCCCTGGGGCAGGACCCGGGTCCCCAAACACTTTTTATGACAATAACTTGCATATAAGCCTTTAAAATTAGCACTTTTGATTTCTCCCATAGACTTTTAAAGGGTGTTCCGCGGCATTCGAATTTGCCGCGAACACCCCAAATTGTTCGCTGTTCGGCGAACTTGCGAACAGCCAATGTTCGAGTAGAACATGAGTTCGACTCGAACTCGAAGCTCATCCCTACTGGTGAAGATATTTTAGTTCTGTAAGCAAGGAGCAGAGGATAACTATTCCTGCAATAAAATAATAAAAATCTGAATTTCTTTACCTGAAATTTCCACTTTGATCTCTTTCTCCCTTTTTATAGGGCTATCAGTCACTGAACATGTGTAGATTCCACCATCTGATAGAAATGTATTAGAGATGGTCAGATGAGCGATTCCATTCAATGCTTGATCTATATCCAATGAATATCTGGGATCAGTTGATGTCACAATGTTATCATATTTTAGGATTTGTTTTCCTTTTAAATCCCAAACAACTGCAAAATATATGGGATCTGCAGGAAGTTTATCTGCTGTGAAGGTACAGGGAATTTGGGCAATGGATCCAACTCTGGCTTCATATGTAGAAGGTCCCGTCATCTGTAGAGCAGCACCTGCATGAGATAGAAATTAAATTTATACTTACAGTAAAATGAGGTCAGGTGATCCCGTAAAACATCCAATTACATCTCATAGAAATAGAGCTATTTCCTTGCATGAATAGATATTTGGTGTAGCACCCTCTGATATGTGTGCTAGAATTAGAGCAGGCAAACCATACTCTGACTCCCACTGTAAATTTGTGAATCTTAATTGGCTCAGGGTTCATTAGCGCTCAGGGCTGGGTGACTCATCACGGCAGCTATCTGGTGCCTCTCCTTGGTCTGCAACCTTCTAGAACTAGAGGGTTGGGTTAGGAGGAGTTGCCTTGAATATTTATGGGGCCACGGCCAATCCCCAGTGGTGGGCTGGCAGGGGACTGAGACAATAAATAGCGATGGCCATTCCAGTGGGGGAAGTTGGGTGGAAGATTGAGATGCCGTGTTAATTTTACATTAATTCTCTCATGTTGCCCGTTAAGGGATAAGTGAAAGGGTTTGTGTGAATGTACTGTAGCGATACCCCATTGGAGCTGCTGATTAACATGGGTCCTCTGTTCTTGACGTCAACCTTTTGAAAGACCTTAGCTCTTCTGACACACCAGGCTGAGTACACAAACCCACAGCATCACAGGGAATCACTGGCAGCAACACTAAGTACCCAGCAGTTGCTATTTCAAAGAACTCATACACCAAATCAATTAGTAAAAGAAACTTAATATATTGTCATCCAACAAAGTAAGTAATAGGCATGCAGAGATAAAGGTATAAACTGAACAATGATAATATTATACTTTGGTATACACAATAAAGATGTAGCACTCTCTTTGTTAGGTTGCTAGGATATTAGGCAAATTGAGTTCTTTTTGTCTAATCTGTAACCAGTGGAGCAGTTTGATTGATTCCCCCTGTATTGTAGAGAGTTCTAGAATAATAGTGGGTTGGAAAGTCAAGTAAGCAGTCTGAATGTTTGTGGGACTTCAGTCAATCCCTGGGGGGGGGGGGGTAGCCCAGTAGGTGGCTGATGAGCACAGATGAGCAAGGTAGATTAATGGGTGCCAGACACTTCTTGAATGCAAAGAGATTTATTGTCTCTTAAACAGAACTTTGGGAGAGAGGGTTAGGGCCAGGACACCCTTTAGTAGTTGCAATGTTAATTGGCAGACTCCGAGATCTCTATAGTAGGTAGACAGCCATGCAGGGAAAGGCATCCAGCTTGACACCACATCTGCACAAGTAGGATCGCTGTCTCCTATGGCAACAGTCTTGCAACAGTTTCTTTTGTTATAAACTTATTTCCTTCCTCTACAATTTCCTCTTGTAGATCTTCACTCAACTGAGCTCCCAGTCTCTCTCACTAAACTTGCTGATCCACTGCCACTGGATCCCCTGGGCTCTTCCAATCTTCTCACACAGTATCTTCCTCAAGCGTCACCCCCGTGTCCCTGCTGGGTTCCTAGCTTGGCACTCACAGATACTCCTCAAGCGTCACCTCACTGGCCTGCTCAGTCTCTGGCTTGGCACACAAGACTGCTCTGCAAGTGTCACCTCCACTGGCTGAGTCCCTGGCTTGACACCTGCTGAGAGTTTCCCAATTCGTCACGGTCCCCGGTTGGTGAGAATACTGCTCTGGTACTTGCTTCAGCTACTCACTGTGGTCCATGGTAACAAGGTGGATGGTCCGTTAGTGGTGACAGCTTCCCCTCTACCTCCCAACAGGACAGGTTCTCCGGCCGGCAGAACTGTCACTTCTGGTTGGACTGCAAGCCGCAGTCCCAACCCTACGCTGCTCTCTTCCTTCTGGATAGGCCCCTCAGACAGCCTAGCAGCCAGATGTGCCCAGGGTAGGCCTCAGGCTCTGGCCTAGCAGCCCAGGGCAGCACAACACACGTCCACCCAGACAGCCACCCAGGTGGCACAGAACCCCGATCACCTGACCTCACCTAAATAAATAGGCTCTCCCAGCAGGCCAAGGGCTCCAAGTAAATCCCTGCCCATTGGCTGAGGTATCCCAGTCATTCCTACTCTGCCCTTGCAATGCCCTTGTCTTATCTAATGTCACCAGTTATCCAGCCATCTAGTGACAGAAGAGAGAAGTGCCTCAATTCCAGAATTAGGGTGAAAATATTTGACCTCCTAACAATTGGCCAAGGAAACCGCCTGGCAACTAAATTTAACAGAATTCCTGCCTAAATGTCAGGGTGCTACCTCTAGATTACACAGAAAAAAAATAAGAGAATAAATTAATTAAAACTGTAGCGATACCCCGAGAATTGTTTTGTAATTTCTCTGCACACCTGAAGATGACACTACCTATGTGCAGAAAAGCAATCTCTCAGGTCACCCTTTATATAACCCAAAATGACTCTACAACTAATTGAGTCAGTAAGGTATACATAGGTTGATACCCTATATGAGGGATAAGTGGGTGTAGAGTACACTGTCACGGAACGCCCCACACTCCGCTTGAGTGCTTCCGTCATATACCGCTTCCTAAGTTCTGGAACACGAGTCCAATGGATCTGGCTATAGGAACCCCAAGAACTAGACAACACCAGTCTTGGAGTACATCAGAACTACCTTTATTTTGAGATCTCACAGACCTTTATACAGCGGGGATGACTCAAAGCTAACCTAATTAACATGACCTAATTTAGTACAAAATGTACCCAGACCAGATGACAGTCTTGTGGGCACCGTGCTTCACACATTTAATACAATTAACAATACAAACAACAATCTCCCCCTCCTCAGCCTAGACCATTCGTCTATTAGCCAGGCTGGTGGCTAATGTGATCAGCTCTCTCAATTAACATAAACACATGTTGATAACACCAGCATCTCCTCACAGGATGTGTCCCAGCAGAATGAATCAGTCTTATCAGCAGGGGCTGCTGGAGGAATCCCCCCTCCCTCTTCAGGGACACAAATATACAGTAAGGAGTCCCCATACAACATATACATGACTGAGTCCGATTAATACAGTTCAGATTGGATTTCTCATTCACCTCAAATGCTAGGGCCCATAATCGGTGGGCAACAGGCTTGCACACAGTCCTCTCCAACAGCCTCCGCTCTGGCCATGTCCGTGACATTTCTCCCCTTTCGGCAGGAGACTAACACAGGAGGAGACCCCAGACGGGTTGACTCCGAAGTTAGTAAACAGCTCCAGTCCTCTACTGCCTGTACCCACACAGTACCCCAAACAAATCATCCCAAACAGTGCATTACTCACCCAGCCATCCTCTGCCTCTCTCAGAGAACATATCTGCCGCTGGGGAGAGGCCCGGACTGGCCCTTCTCCCTGGAATTCTTTCTGCCGCTGGAGAGAAGACAGGGGGACTGGGCTCACTCCATCCTGCTGTTGGGGATCTGGGCCGACTGCCCAGCATTCCTGGGGTATACAGGTGGGAACTGAAGCCCCATCAACCGACACCAGATCAAGCTGCAGTTGTGAGGTGATGACTGCATTCTCTCCTTGGATCCTGATCTGCAGCTCGTGATAGACTGCCACCTCCTCACCTTGGGCCTCCACAATTGCTGCAGGTGTGGGGCAGAGGTCTTGGACCCTCTGTCCGGTTGCCAGCACTTCTGCTGGGGGTTTGCCAGGTGGTTCCTCCTCTACAGAAACGTCTATTAAATCCCCAGTCTCTGGAATTGGTAAAAGTGTGGGACAGAGGTCTTGGACCCTCTGTTCAGTTACCAGATCTTCAGCTGGAGAAGTTTGTTTTAACTCCATAGATGCTGCTGGCAGAAAATCACATGTCCCTGTCAGTGTTGTGGGAGAAAGGCCGACTACCTCTTCTCTCAGGAAGGCTGAAGCCACTGTTGGTGCTGGGCAGAACACAGTGAACTTTGGCCCTGATAGCAGCTCTTCTGCTGGAGGCTCATCAGGTTGTTCTTCCTCAGCAGAAAAGTCTATCAAATCCCATGTCTCTGCAACTGATGTCTGGGAATAGAGGTTCACCATCTCCTGTCCATGGAACCCAGAAGATGTTATCATTTCTGGACAGAGGTTAGCAGAGCTCTGCCCTGTTGTCAGCACTTCAGGTTTGGGGACGGCAATCTCCGGATTTTCCACTGCCGATTCTCTGGCATGCTGCTGAACTTGTTCTAGCAGTTTCCTGTATGCCCTTTCCAGATGCTGTTCCTTCCTTAGCAAATGGTCCAGATCAGGTTTGAGCTCTGAGACCCCTGCAAGACCGAGCATAGACTCTCTATAGTCTCTCATGTCCTCAAGGTCAGGTTCCCCCTCATCGCCAAACATAAAAAGATCTGTAAGGTTCTCCCACAGCAATCCAGGGCCGCCAAAGTCATATCCCTCCGGAGAGCATTCTGTTGTCTCCCCTAAATATCCCTCCTCTGCGTGCCATTGCAAAGCCCGATAACGATTGTCCAGCTCTATCTCCTGCTGGACCAACCTGTCCAACTCAGTCACCCATTGCTCCTGGGGCTGCTCTCCCAGGAATGCCATCCGCAATGCCCGTTGGTCACTGGCCCGTTGCTCTTGGGTTGGAAAGCACTTGCCCTGTTTTATACCAGCGAGACGGAGGGCTGCCATCCAGAGCTCCACCCGAATCAGCTGCCTGAGCTCCAGGTATTCATCCTCAGACACAGTCCTGGTGTACGTTGAAAGGATGATCCGCAGCAGCCCCGGGAATTCTGATGCCAGGTCCATATCTCCGCTGGGGTGACTGAAGTCTGCTATGCTGATCTTGGATCCAGTTGGAGGTTTGAATGTCCCAGACTTCAGACTTCAGGAAGCTTTCCCGCTGCTTGCCACCAATGTCACGGAACGCCCCACACTCCGCTTGAGTGCTTCCGTCATATACCGCTTCCTAAGTTCTGGAACACGAGTCCAATGGATCTGGCTATAGGAACCCCAAGAACTAGACAACACCAGTCTTGGAGTACATCAGAACTACCTTTATTTTGAGATCTCACAGACCTTTATACAGCGGGGATGACTCAAAGCTAACCTAATTAACATGACCTAATTTACTACAAAATGTACCCAGACCAGATGACAGTCTTGTGGGCACCGTGCTTCACACATTTAATACAATTAACAATACAAACAACAATCTCCCCCTCCTCAGCCTAGACCATTCGTCTATTAGCCAGGCTGGTGGCTAATGTGATCAGCTCTCTCAATTAACATAAACACATGTTGATAACACCAGCATCTCCTCACAGGATGTGTCCCAGCAGAATGAATCAGTCTTATCAGCAGGGGCTGCTGGAGGAATCCCCCCTCCCTCTTCAGGGACACAAATATACAGTAAGGAGTCCCCATACAACATATACATGACTGAGTCCGATTAATACAGTTCAGATTGGATTTCTCATTCACCTCAAATGCTAGGGCCCATAATCGGTGGGCAACAGGCTTGCACACAGTCCTCTCCAACAGCCTCCGCTCTGGCCATGTCCGTGACATACACCTAGATAAGGGACAACCTCTGCCTAAAAACCACTAAAGGGTGAGTTCATAGTGATGAACTTTAAATACACCAGTGCCCTGAAAAGTGACCAGACAGGTCACTCTTTATATAGCATGAAAAATTAGGTCACAATAATATAATAATGAAACCACACCCTACATATGGGGGTGAAAGGATGTAGGGATCCACCTATTGAGGATGAGTGTGCAATGATGCTCCTATGACACCGCTATAAACATACTAAAAAAACTAAATTAAATTAAATTAACCAGTGATAATAGTGAGTACACCCTCGTATTAAAAAAAGAAAAAGATATTGTAACATAAAGTCCAAAGTCTATATATATCCAGACACTGTAATGTTGTAAACTGTCCAGACACCACTAAGTGGTAAAAACAAACAGTGCTCCAAAACTGCTGTATTGAGTGTGGTGAAAAATAAGAAAATAATATTGTTTACCAAATATATATATATATATATATATATATATATATATATATATATATTTAAAAAAAAAATCAAAAAATATATGCATCAAAACAAAAATCGCACCAGTCGCACCAGAAATCGCATCAGTAGCAAAAAAGCACATATGTGCAATCATTCCAAATGTGAATAATTGTTTGTGCTTAAAACAGATAAAAGTTTGTGCTTAAAACAAATAATTGCAGGTGACTTTAGTGTTCATGACTCT
Source organism: Lithobates clamitans (assembly GCA_037952925.1). NCBI lineage: Eukaryota > Metazoa > Chordata > Amphibia > Anura > Ranidae > Lithobates > Lithobates clamitans. The sequence continues at coordinate 2,048,949 of JBBGZY010000645.1, forward strand.
TGCCAGGTGACTTGCGTGCTCCCCCTCATGCCGCTGAAGACGTCTATGACGAAACGCGTACGGCATCACCACGCTTACTACGTCACTTCCGGGTACCAGAGCCAGTGGGTGGAACGCAGTTGGAGCGCACGCTGCGAACCCACAGCTCGGTTTACCCCGGCACTTATCAGCTAGAGCTGGTTTTTGTGCAAGTTAACCTTGTACTGTACGGACTCTGGGTTTATTTTATTTTATTTTTGTGGTTTATGTTTTTGAGTTTTTAACTATTTTTAATAAATTGAACTGTTTGGATACTACACTATGGGAGCCAATTTCTTCTTTCCATGAGGAATTTATTTGGATATACCTGCCATTGCCTGGAAATCCAACGGACGCAAGAGAGACTGCAGAGGCTGGAACCTGGGAACATCGGCCTAGATTGCGGATCTATATGCGCACTACCCCTGTAGGGGTTATAGGAGCTGGTGAGTGGGGACCCATGAGGGGAATCACACAAGTCACCTGGCAAGAGTCATGAACACTAAAGTCACCTGCAATTATTTGTTTTAAGCACAAATTGTTATCTGTTTTAAACACAAACAATTATTCACATTTGGACCGGTTGCACATATGTGCTTTTTTTGCAACTGATGCGATTTCTATTTCTGGTGCAACTGGTGCGATTTTTGTTTTTGATGCATATATTTTTCGATATTTTTTTGAAATATATATATATATTTTGGTAAACAATAATATTTTCTTTTTTTTCACCACACTCAATACAGCAGTTTTGGAGCACTGTTTGTTTTTACCGCTTAGTGGTGTCTGGACAATTTACAACATTACAGTGTCTGGATATATATAGACTTTGGACTTTATGTTACAATATCTTTTTCTTTTTTTAATACGAGGGTGTACTCACTATTATCACTGGTTAATTTTTTTTTTGTAAAATCTTTATTTAGCAACATTTTAGTGGAAAACTACACACATTATAGATATACAGAACAAAACATGTAGAAATTATACCTTGATACAGGCCAGTGCAAGTGACTATTCTAGACTCAAGATGACAGTATAGCTAGTGGTGAATAACCAATACATTGAATTATGATGACCAAGGGATGGGAGTCTGGTCATGTGCCAGTTTCATCCCACCTGAGGTGTTTGAATTGTTTAAGAGGGCAGGGGACACCCCCCCTGGCAGCGGTCCGAGTGGAGGGGGGCTATTCCACCTCCATCAACCTCACCTGACCTGCCACTCCAGCAGGGAGCGCCCACCGCAATCCTCTGTTGCTAGGAGGTGAAAACAAAAGCCTACCCCAATAAGGGGGGTTTCCCTCCTCCCAGCTAACCACTGTGACCCTAAGTCCGGGCAGTGCAACGAGTAAAATAAATGGTTGCATCCTGAAATCAAGGAGGCATTAGGTAGTTAAAGAACCAAAGAGAATAAAAGAGAGAGAGAGAGAGGAAGAGGTAAAAGATTAGAGGGGGAGAAAGGTAAGAGGAGGAGGAAGGGTGGGGAGTGGGGAGGGGGGCGTGGAGCATACCTTTTGGTCTGGAGAAGTCTTGTAGATCTGCGCCGAGCGAGTTCCGCCAAGGACAGGTCATCTCTAGGGCAGGCAGGGGTGGAGGACGTCTTTCACTGAACATTATTGCCATTACCTAAGCAGGATCTCAGGGATGGTTCTGCTAACTCCAGCAGAGCCATGGCTAAGCTAGAGGTCGCATGATCGAGGTCAGACATATAGTCCTTCCAGGGTCTCCATATAGCGTCAAAATATTCCACCTTTCCTTTACAGGTCTCTATTCAGTGCTCGGCCTCTCTAATACCGTTTACTTTTTTGATCCAATCTTCCCTTGAAGGGATTCTGGATTGTTTCCAGTAAATTGGGAGAAGGCGTCTAGCCGCATTTAAAAGGTGTGGTAGGGCACTTTTTTTGTATCTACTAATCGTGGTGACATGGAAGAGGAAGAAGGCCGGAGACAGAGGAATATCGAGGTCTAGGATTTCTCTTATTTGAGATTTTATGTCTGCCCAATATGGCTTGATTAGAGGGCACTCCCACCAGAGTGTAACTTTGTGGCCACATTCCCTCCAGCATTGATCCGACACTGAGGGGTAGATACGAGTTAGGTCAGTCGGTACTCTGTACCAGCATGAAAAAATCTTGTAATTTGTTTCTTGGGTTTTGGATTCCATGGAGCTCGAGTGAGTGAGCTGGTAGAGGTGAGTCAGTTGGGCTGTGGAAAAGTCAAGCTTTAAATCCCTCTCCCATGCCCATATGTACGTTGGTCTAAGGTTGCCGGTGGCAGTGCTTAATAGGAGATACATTTCTGAAATCATATGTGGGATCGGATCCTCTTCTACGAAAAATTGTTCGAAGGGTATAAGAGAGGAGGTATCTCTTATAGATTTATCCACTACTCTGGGAGATATGGTTAAACACCTGCCGTATTGTGTAATTAACAGAACTGGACTGCTTTTACCTAGCAACAGTATATAAAGACAGTCCTAACTATAACCTAGCTATAACAGTCCACATTTTATCCCAGGGGACAGTAAATGATGAAAAAATAAATGTTGGCAGACAAAGTTGGGACTCAGAAGAAAAAAAATGGTGCTCAAGGCACGGTATAACCCCTCCGGATTTTATAGGCAGACCAGATAATATAGTAAAACAATGTAAACTTTATTTGTCAACATAAATAAAAATTGCATAAGCAATGGCTAGAAGTCACGTATAAAATGTATCAAATAACAGTGTACCCAAATAATACATCGGTATGGAACTAAGCTGCCCTGTCTACAATACTGGGCTAGCGTGTAGACATACTAACAATGACGCCTGACGTGTTTCGGACCATGTAGTCCTTCTTCAGAGGCTTATGTCATATTGAGTCATGAGTACTCTATAAGTATATTATACATTAGTAGCATGGTAAACTGGTATATCAATATATCAAAAATATCAAAGAAAAGAAAAAAGAAAGATACGCATATCTTGACACATGGAATGAAAAACACACAGCAAAAAGAGATTGCTCCTTACAAGAATGACCGAAATCATTGATACAGACAGCCAGGAATCTGATGGCCTATGCTCCCATAAATCAGATGGTGACCATGGTAGACTCAGATGGTAAAGCAGGGTAAGAGGGCGTGCAAGAAGAGTGAAGAAAGCAGAGAGGCAGCCACTGTCCCAGCTGCAAGGCCCCCAGGCATAGGAGCGAGCTCCAGCCAAAATCTGGCCAGCAATCGGTTAAGTCTGGATGGGTAATACAATGGAGTGTTTTATTTTCATCGGTATGTATATAGAAAAAGGGATCATAAAGGAGGAGGTGAGCAGGACTCATTGTAATAGACTGCATTATATCAGTGCAAAGCTGAGTAGATTAAGTATTAGGAGCAGTAGAGACAAGCGAGTATTAGGTATTCCCAATATGTTCCACCCAAGGATGGAGGGGATAAATAAAAGGCATGGAGCAAGTAAGAGAGAGTTGTTTGAAAGTGGAGAATCCTATCTTTCACACACCTCCGCTTCATATATCCTGTGGTGCCTTATCCCCACAGCTACAACATAAATGTAGCTGTCTGTGGTGCCGGGTAATATAAACCTGGTCAGTTTAATTTCAACCAATCGTGCACAGTGAGGTGCAAACAGGAAGAAACCTGCATGGGGGCAAGTTCCACAGGGCAAAGGATGTCTAAAGTGAGGCCCTGGGAGGCATCAACAGAGGACCCCCGAGCGTTGGGCAGTGATGCGGAGTCGCCAAGCTGCATAGCCTCACCAGGGATGGAAAAACTGCCCTATACAGTATGTGTCTCTGTAGATACACAATTTCCCCCCGTGCTGATCTGATGCCCCCAGAAAAGGCCGTCACATCAGCAGCTCTGCTTTACCCACGTTTGTCCCGGTGTTCTGTCAAAAGAGCCAACTCATCAAAATCTCTAATTACGCCACTTCTGGTGATTCTCCAGCAACAGTCATTGCAGATTTCGATGACTTGACTGTTTTCACAGAACACTGGCAGTGTATACACTACAGTACATGACGAGCTGGCTGTTTTCACAGAACCCTGCCTAAGAAGTAAAAAAAGTTGGCGCCACCTTGGAGGCGGCCATGTTGTTGGTTATTAGCGGGTGGATTAACAAAAAAGGAAACTATTGAGGTTCGAGGGTCGTAGCTCGACACTGAGCTCAATGGACAGCTTGGAGTCTTGGACCAATGGTATTGGCCCAAGCTGTCCAATTAAAATGCTACAGTGGAGGCACGCCTCTCATTGCAGTGTCATAGAAGGTGGCATGTGTCTAAAAGACAAAGACTACCTTTCAGCCCAGCCCTCTTAACTAGAAGGAAAAACGTGTTTATGTGTATAAGTTTTACCCACAATCCCATGTTTTCTCATACAGTTCAGAGGGAGAATGAGAATCTTGTGCTATTGAAAAGGTACTTTTTTAATAAAGCTAAATCATATATTTATATGCAACTTTTTATGTCACATGGTATTTGCACAGCAATTTTTCAAACTCGTTTTTTTGGAGAAAAAAACTGTTTCATGAATTTAAAAAAGAAAAAAAAAACACACTAAAGTTAGCCCTATTTTTTTATATAATGTGGAAGATGATGTTACGCCAAGAAATAGATACCTAACATGTCACGCTTTAAAAATGCGCACACTTGTGGAATGGCACTGAACATCAGTACTTAAAAATCTCCATAGACGACACTTTACATTTTTTTACAGGTTACATGTTTAGAGTTACTGAGGAGGTCTAGTGCTAGAATTATTGCTCTTGCTCTAACGACCGCAGCGTATGTAACCTGTGTGCATCTGGCTCTGATTCTAGCCATTGCCTCACCAGCCACTGACCTCACCACACGTCCCTGCATTTGGGGGTAATGACCCTCCCAAAAGTGAAGGACTGCAAGTCCCAGCATGACCCACTCAGAGCTGAATACGTCACACCCCTCCCCACAACTAGTGGAGAACTACAAGTTCCAACATGAGCCCCTGAGATTTAAGAATGTAATCCCCAAAAGTGAAAGACTACAAGTTCCATCGTGAACCACTGAGATCTAAGGATGTGACCCCTTAGATCTCAGAGGTTCATATTGGGACTTGTAGTCCTGCACTAGTTGGGGGGGTCAGGTCCTCAGCTCCGAGGGGTTCATACAGGGACTTGTCTGCACTGCTTTCATATCAGTTCCTGGAGACCATGGTGGTACAAGTCCCCCTGGAGCCCTGGAGGGCCACATTGTCCTTCCCTCACATTTATGATCATGGAATCATTAGACTGTTTCCCCCGTATCCACCACAGGCTCCCCCCCCCCCATCTAACATTGCCATGCCCCCAGTTAGTACAGTAATTATGCAGTATTTTGTGGGCACGAGGACTGTAGACTGTGTACAGTTTACCGCTTCCCAACTGCCCTACGCAGATATACTGCTACAGGGTGGTATCTGTTACATGATCAGTGCTTCTGGGTAGGGCACACACCTGCTACCCTGGCTGTGCTGTGATCAGCGGGTCCCGGCCAATAATTGATTGATGCGACCCGCTGATTGGCTCAGTGATTTACGAAAGAGAGCTCTGTGTTGTTAAACAACACAGAGCTCTCTAGACTGACAGGCGCTCTTGCCGTTTTTTTTATTCCCTGCAAAGCAAGGAGAAAACAACAGGATCGCTTAGTAAAAGCACCACATATAGTGCCTTGAAAAAGTATTTATACCCCTTGAAATGTTCCACATTTTGTTATGTTACAACCAGAAACATAAATGTATTTTATTGGGATTTTAGGTGATAGACCAACACAAAGTGGCACATAAATACATTTACGTTTTTGGTTGTAACATGACAAAATGTGGAAAATTTCCAGGGGTATGAATACTTTTTTCAAGCCACTGTATTACACACACTATACATTGTTGGGCACACTGGTCATCCCTTGATTGCCCCTAGGTGTTAACTCCTCCCCAGCCAGTGTCATTAGTACAGTGACAGTGTAAACTTATAGCACTGATCACTGTATTAGTGTCATTATTGATATCAGTGTCAGTTAGTGCACCCCCCACCCAGTGTCAGTGTCAGATTGACACTAGTATAAAAAAAAATAAAAAATCCAGTATACCTGTATATCCCACCGTCTGTAGATGCTATAACTTTCATACAAACCAAATAATATATACTTATTGAGGATTTTTTTTTACCAAAGGCAGAATACATTTTGGCCTTAATTCATAAAGAAATTAGATTTTTTACATTTTTTTAATTGGATATGTTTTATAGCAGAAAGTAGAAAATATTTTTTGTTTTTCAAAATTTTCATTTTTTCATTTATATCTTTAAAAAAATAAACAGTGGTGATCAAAAACCACCAAAAGAAATGGAATTTGTATGAAACAAAATGATATAAATTTAATTTATGTACAGTGTTGCATGACCGAGCAATTGTCAGTTAAAGTAGTGCAGTGCTGAATGGGAAAAAAAATGGCCTGGTCATGAAGAGGGTAAAATCTTCCAGAGGCCAAGTGGTTATTCTATGTGTAGGCATTTTCACCACAGTGTGCTCCGCATGTCTTTTCAAACCCTAGTTGCTCCTCATTCTCAAGTTCCAAAGTCTTGTTTAGCTAATTTAAATGTTTACATTCTATATCAGCTTGAGATATCTGTCCTATGTATGTTTTGTAATAAAAACTGGCGTGTAATTGTGTGTCTGTAGGAAGGGAAGACTGACAGGCTGTAGTGACTAGGGATGAGCCAAACACCCCCGGTTCGGTTCGCACCAGAAAATTTGCGCAAACTTTAGAACCCCATTGAAGTCTATGGAACTCAAAAGTGCTAATTTTAAAGGCTAAATTGCATGGTATTGTCCTAAAAAGGGTTTGGGGACCCGGGTCCTGCCCCAGGGGACATGTATCAATGCAAAAAAAAGTTTTAAAAACTGCCATTTTTTTGGGAGCAGTGATTTTAATGATGCTTAAAGTAAAAAAGAAAAAGTGAAATATTCCTTTAAATATTGTACCTGGGGGGTGTCTATAGTATGCCTATAAAGTGGCGCGTGTTTCCTGTGCTTAGGACAGTCCCTGCACAAAATTACATTTTTAACCAGTTGCCGACCGCCTCACGCTGATATACGTCAGCAGAATGGCACGGGCAGGCAGAATCACGTACCTGTACGTGATCTGCCTCCCGGGACGGGGGGTCCGATCGGACCCCCCCCCCGGTGCCAGAGGCGGTCGGCTTCTGACTGGGAGCGTTCAGAGATGAGGGGGAGGCCATCCATTTGTGGCCCCCCCTCACGATCGCTCCCAGCTAGGGATGAGCTTCGAGTTTCGAGCTTCGACATGTGTTCGACTCGAACATTGGCTGTTCGCAAGTTCGCCGAACAGCGAACAATTTGGGGTGTTCGCGGCAAATTCGAATGCCGCGGAACACCCTTTAAAAGTCTATGGGAGAAATCAAAAGTGCTAATTTTAAAGGCTTATATGCAAGTTATTGTCATAAAAAGTGTTTGGGGACCTGGGTCCTGCCCCAGGGGACATGGATCAATGCAAAAAAAAGTTTTAAAAACGGCCGTTTTTTTAGGAGCAGTGATTTTAATAATGCTTAAAGTCAAACAATAAAAGTGTAATATCCCTTTAAATTTCGTAGCTGGGGGTTGTCTATAGTATGCCTGTAAAGGGGCGCATGTTTCCCGTGCTTAGAACAGTCTGACAGCAAAATGACATTTCAAAGGAAAAAAGCCATTTAAAACTACTCGCGGCTATTGCATTGCTGGTCCGACAATACAAATAAAAGTTCATTGATAAAAACAGCATGGGAATTCCCCACAGGGGAACCCCGAACAAAAATTTTTTTAAAAAAATGACGTGGGGGTCCCCTTAAATTCCATACCAGGCCCTTCAGGTCTGGTATGGATATTAAGGGGAACCCCGGCCAAAAAAAAAAAAATGACGTGGGGGTCCCCCTAAATTCCATACTAGAGCCTTCATGTCTGGTATGGATTTTAAGGGGAACCCCGCGCCAAAAAAAAAAACGGCGTGGGGTCCCCCCTCAAAGATCCATACCAGACCCTTATCCGAGCACACAACCTGGCAGGCCGCAGGAAAAGAGGGGGGGACGAGAGAGCGCCCCCCCTCCTGAACCGTACTAGGCCACATGCCCTCAACATTGGGAGGGTGCTTTGGGGTAGCCCCCCAAAACACCTTGTCCCCATGTTGATGAGGACAAGGGCCTCACCCCCACAACCCTGGCCGGTGGTTGTGGGGGTCTGCGGGCGGGGGGCTTATCGGAATCTGGAAGCCCCCTTTAACAAGGGGACCCCCAGATCCCAGCCCCCCTCCTGTGTGAAATGGTAAGGGGGTACAAAAGTACCCCTACCATTTCACTAAAAAACTGTCAAAAATGTTAAAAATGACAAGAGACAGTTTTTGACAATTCCTTTATTTAAATGCTTCTTTTTTCTTCTATCTTCCTTCATCTTCTTCTGGTTCTTCTGGTTCTTCCTCCGGCGTTCTCGTCCAGCATCTCCTCCGCGGCGTCTTCTATCTTCTTCTCCTCGGACCTCTCCGCACCCATGGCATGGGGGGAGGCTCCAGCTCTCCTCTTCATCTTCTTCTCGTCTTCATCTTCTTCTTCATCTTCTTCTTTTCTTCTCTTCTTCTCTTCTTCTCTTCTTCATCTTCTTCTCCGGGCCACTCCGCATTCATGCTGGCATGGAGGGAGGCTCCCGCTGTGTGACGGCGTCTCCTCTTCTGACGGTTCTTAAATAATGGGGGCGGGGCCACCGGTGACCCCGCCCCCCTCTGACGCACGGGACATGATGGGACTTCCCTGTGGCATTCCCCGTGACGTCACAGGGAAGTCCCGTCAAGTCACCGTACGTCAGAGGGGGGCGGTGTCACCAGGTGTCCCCGCCCCCCGTTATTTAAGAACCGTCAGACGAGGAGACGCCGTGACACAGCGGGAGCCTCCCTCCATGCCAGCATGGATGCGGAGCAGCCCGGAGAAGAAAATGAAGAAGAGAAGAAGGGAAGAAGATGAAGCAGAGAAGAAGATGAAGAAGAAGATGAAGAAGAGAAGAAGATGAAGAGAAGAGCGGGAGCCTCCCCCCATGCCATGGATGCGGAGCAGCTCGAGGAGAAGAAGATAGAAGACGCCACGGAGGAGATGCTGGACAAGAATGCCCGGAGGAAGAACCAGAAGAGCCAGAAGAACCGGAAGAAGAAGAAGAAGATGAAGGAAGATAGAAGAAAGAAGAAGCATTTCAATAAAGGAATTGTCAAAAACTGTCTCTTGTCATTTTTAACATTTTTGACAGTTTTTTAGTGAAATGGTAGGGGTACTTTTGTACCCCCTTACCATTATACACAGGGGGGGCGGGATCTGGGGGTCCCCTTGTTAAAGGGAGCTTCCAGATTCTGATAAGCCCCCCGCCTGCAGACCCCCACAACCACCGGCCAGGGATGTGGGGATGAGGCCCTTAATCTCATCAACATGGGGACAAGGTGTTTTGGGGGGCTACCCCAAAGCACCCTCCCAATGTTGAGGGCATGTGGCCTGGTACGGTTCAGAAGGGGGGGGCGCTCTCTCGTCCCCTCCTCTTTTCCTGCGGCCTGCCAGGTTGCGTGCTAGGATAAGGGTCTGGTATGGATTCTTGTGGGGACCCCACGCCGTTTTTTTTTTTTTTTTGGCGCGTGGTTCCCCTTAAAATCCATACCAGACCCTTCAGGTCTGGTATGGAATTTAGGGGGACCCCACGTCATTTTTTTTTTAAATTTTGGCCGGGGTTCTCCTTAATATCCATACCAGACCTGAAGGGCCTGGTATGGAATTTAGGGGGACCCCCACATCATTTTTTTTTTAAATTTTGGTTCGGGGTTCCCCTGTGGGGAATTCCCATGCCGTTTTTATCAATGAACTTCTATGTGTATTGTCGGACGGGCAATGCAATAGCCGCGAGTAGTTTTAAATGGCTTTTTTCCTTTGAAATGTCATTTTGCTGTCAGACTGTTCTAAACATGCGCCCCTTTACAGGCATACTATAGACACCCCCCAGCTACGAAATTTAAAGGGATATTACATTTTTATTGTTTGACTTTAAGCATTATTAAAATCACTGCTCCTGAAAAAACGACTGTTTTTAAAACTTTTTTTGCATTGATCCATGTCCCCTGGGGCAGGACCCAGGTCCCCAAACACTTTTTATGACAATAACTTGCATATAAGCCTTTAAAATTAGCACTTTTGATTATTCATGTTCGTGTCCCATAGACTTTAAACGGTGTTCGCGTGTTCGAACGAACTTTTTTCCTGTTCGCATGTTCTGGTGCGAACCGAACAGGGGGGTGTTCGGCTCATCCCTACTCCCAGCCAATCAGATCATTCCCCTGCCTCTTTATAGTACACAGAGGCAGAGGAAATGATGTCATCTCTCCTCGGCTCGGTATTTTCCGTTCCGGCACCGAGGAGAGAAGACTGTAATGTAAGTGCACCAACACAACACATCACAGTAGAACATGCCAGGCACACAATACACCCCCCTTTACCCCCCAATCCCCCCCCCCCGATCACCCCTAAGCACAGCTCCTCCCCCCCCCCCGTCACACTGACACCAAGCAGTTTTTTCTTTTTCTGATTACTGCATTGGTGTCAGTTTGTGACAGTTAGTGGGGTAGGGCAGTTAGAGTTAGCCCCCTTTAGGTCTAGGGTACCCCCCTAACCCCCCCAATAAAGTTTTAACCCCTTGATCACCCCTCGTCGCCAGTGTCGCTAAGCGATCATTTTTCTGATCGTTGTATTAGTGTCACTGGTGATGCTAGTTAGGGAGGTAAATATTTAGGTTCGCTGTCAGCGTTTTATAGCGTCAGGGACCCCCATATACTACCTAATAAATGTTTCAACCCCTTGATTGCCCCCTAGTTAACCCTTTCACCACTGATCACCGTATAACCGTTACGGGTGACGCTGGTTAGTTTATTTTTATTTATTTTATTTATTTATTATGTTTATTTTTTATAGTGTCAGGGCACCCTCCGTTTATTACCTAATAAAGGTTTAGCCCCCTGATCGCCTGGCGGTGATATACCGTATTTATCGGCGTATAACACGCACTTTTTTCCCCTTAAAATCAGGGGAAAGTTGCAGGTGCGTGTTATACGCCGATCCCTGCCGATCCGGAGCTGTCACTTCTTCAAAATCGCGGACCGCGATTTGAAAATGGCGCCGCCGGCGCCGAAGTACACAGAGCCGGTCCTCGGCTCTTTCCGGCGGCTCTCGTTTACTTTCGGCTCCACTCGTAGTCCCGAGCGGAGCTATCCGAACCTACTCGGATAGCTCCGCTCGGGACTACGAGTGGAGCCGAAAGTAAACGAGAGCCGCCGGAAAGAGCCGAGGACCGGCTCTGTGTACTTCGGCGCCGGCGGCGCCATTTTCAAATCGCGGTCCGCGATTTTGAAGATGTGACAGCAGGGACAGGGGATCCCAGGCTGCACGGGGGGAAGGCTGCACGGGGGGAAGGCTGCACGGGGGGAAGGCTGCACGGGGGGAAGGCTGCACTGGGGAAGGCTGCACTGGGGAAGGCTGCACTGACAAGGCTGCACTGGGGAAGGCTGCACTGATAAGGCTGCACTAACATGGCTGCACTGACATGGCTGCACTGACAAGGCTGCACTGACATGGCTGCACTGACAAGGCTGCACTGACAAGGCTGCACTGGGGAAGGCTGCACTGGGGAAGGCTGCACTGGGGAAGGCTGCACTGAGGAAGGCTGCACTGACAAGGCTGCACTGACAAGGCTGCACTGACATGGCTGCACTGACAAGGCTGCACTGACAAGGCTGCACTGACAAGGCTGCACTGACATGGCTGCACTGACAAGGCTGCACTGACAAGGCTGCACTGACATGGCTGCAATGAAGGGCATTTAAATGTAAGTTTTTTTCCCTTCAACTTCCCTCCTAAAAGTTTTTTTTCCTTAAAATTCCCTCCTAAATTGGGGTGCGTGTTATACGCCGGTGCGTGTTATACGCCGATAAATACGGTACGTCACCCCAGGCAGTGTCAGGTTAGCACCAGTACTGCTAACACCCACGCATGCAGCATACACCTCCCTTAGTGGTATAGTATCTGAACAGATCAATATCTGATCCGATCAGATCTATACTAGCGTCCCCAGCAGTTTAGGGTTCCCAAAAACGCAGTGTTAGCGGAATCAGCCCAGATACCTGCTAGCACCTGCGTTTTGCCCCTCCGCCCGGCCCAGCCCAGCCCACCCAAGTGCAGTATCGATCGATCACTGTCACTTACAAAACACTAAACACATAACTGCAGCGTTCACAGAGTCAGGCCTGATCCCTGCGATCGCTAACAGTTTTTTTGGTAGCGTTTTGGTGAACTGGCAAGCACCAGCCCCAGGCAGCATCAGGTTAGCGCCAGTACCGCTAACACCTACGCATGCACTGTACACCTCCCTTAGTGGTATAGTATCTGAACGGATCAACATCTGATCCGATCAGATCTATACTAGCGTCCCCAGCAGTTTAAGGTTCCCAAAAACGCAGTGTTAGCGGGATCAGCCCAGATACCTACTAGTACCTGCGTTTTGCCCCTCCGCCCGGCCCCGCCCAGCCCACCCAAGTGCAGTATCGATCGATCACTGTCACTTACAAAACACTAAACACATAACTGCAGCGTTCGCAGAGTTGGGCCTGATCCCTGCGATCGCTAACAGTTTTTTTGGTAGCGTTTTGGTGAACTGGCAAGCCCCAGCGGCCTAGTACACCCCGGTCATAGTCAAACCAGCACTGCAGTAACACTTGGTGACGTGGCGAGTCCCATAAGTGCAGTTCAAGCTGGTGAGGTGGCAAGCACAAGTAGTGTTCCACTGCCACCAAGAAGAAGACAAACAGGCCTGTCGTGCCCATAGTGCCCTTCCTGCTGCATTCGCCAATCTTAATTGGGAACCCACCACTTCTGTAGCGCCCGTACTTCCTCCATTCACATCTCCAACCAAATGCAGTCAGCTGCATGAGAGGCATTTTCTTTATGTCCTCCCAAGTACCCCTACCCAACGAACCCTCCCAAAAATGATGTCGTGTCTGCAGCAAGCACGGATATAAGCGTGACACCCGCTATTATTGTCCCTCCTGTCCTGACAATCCTGGTCTTTGCATTGGTGAATATTTTGAACGCTATCATACACTAGTTGAGTATTAGCGTAGGGTACAGCATTGCACAAACTAGGCACACTTTCACAGGGTCTCCCAAGATGCCATCACATTTTGAGAGACCCGAAAGTGGAACCGTTTACAGTTATAAAAGTTAGTTACAAAAAAAAGTGTAAAATATATATATATATATATATATATATATATATATATATATATATATATATATAAAATAGTTGTCGTTTTATTGTTCTCTCTCTCTCTCTATTGTTCTGCTCTTTTTTACTGTATTCTAATCTGCAATGTTTTATTGTTATTATGTTTTATCATGTTTGCTTTTCAGGTATGCAATTTTTTATACCGTTTACTGTGTTTTATTGTTAACCATTTTTTTGTCTTCAGTTACGCCATTCACGACTTTGAGTGGTTATACCAGAATGATGCCTGCAGGTTTAGGTATCATCTTGGTATCATTCTTTTCAGCCAGCGGTCGGCTTTCATGTAAAAGCAATCCTAGTGGCTAATTAGCCTCTAGACTGCTTTTGCAAGCAGTGGGAGGGAATACCCCCCCACCCCCACCGTCTTTCATGTTTTTCTCTGGCTCTCCTGTCCCAACAGGGAACCTGAGAATGCAGCCAGTGATTCAGCCAGCTGACAATAGAGCTGATCATATACCAGAGTGGCTCCAAACATCTCTATGGCCTAAGAAACCGGAAGCTATGAGCATTTCATGACTTAGATTTCGCCGGATGTAGACAGCGCCATTGGAAAATTGGGAAAGCATTTTATCACACCGATCTTGGTTTGGTCATATGCTTTGAGGGCAGTAGAGAGATCTAGGGTCTAATAGACCCCAATTTTTTCAAAAAAGAGTACCTGTCACTACCTATTGCTATCATAGGGGATATTTACATTACCTGAGATAACAATAAAAATGATAAAAAAAAAAAAAAAATGAAAGGAACAGTTTAAAAATACACATTTTTTTTTTTTGCACAAAGTTGTCACTAAATGATATATTGCTCAAACATGTCATGGGCATATGTGAAATTACACCCCAAAATACATTTTGTTGCTTCTCTTGAGTACGGGGATAGCACATGTGTGAGACTTTTTGGGAGCCTAGCCACGTACGGGACCCCGAAAACCAAGCACCGCCTTCAGGCTTTCTAGTGGCGTAAATTTTTGATTTCACTCTTCACTGCCTATCACAGTTTCGGAGGCAATGGAATGCCCAGGTGGCACAAATCCCCCCCAAATGACCCTATTTTGGAAAGTAGACACCCCAGTCTATTTGCTGAGAGGTATAGTGAGTATTTTGCAGACCTCACTTTTTGTCACAAAGTTTTGAAAATTTAAAAAAGAAAAAAAAAATGTTTTTTCTTGCCTTTCTTCATTTTCAAAAACAAATGAGAGCTGCAAAACACTCACCATGCCTCTCAGCAAATAGCTTGGGGTGTCTACTTTCCAAAATGGGGTAATTTGGGGGGGGGGGTTGTGCCACCTGGGCATTTCATGGCCTCCGAAACTGTGATAGGCAGTGAAGAGTGAAATCAAAAATTTACACCCTTATGCCCCGTACACACGGTCGGACTTTGTTCGGACATTCCGACAACAAAATCCTAGGATTTTTTCCAACGGATGTTGGCTCAAACTTGTTTTGCCTACACACGGTCGCACAAAGTTGTCGGAATTTCCGATCGACAACCACGTACACCACGTACGACGAGACTAGAAAAGGCCGGTTCATTACCAAGCGCGGCACCCTTTGGGCTCCTTTTGCTAATCTCGTGTTAGTAAAAGTTTGGTGAGAGACGATTCGCGCTTTTTCAGACTCGTGGCCTTCAAATCGTTTTCTGCCGTTCAGTTTGTGCTTGTGGGTTTGTATCTGCTCTTCAGTGCGTGCAAGCAAGTTCCGTGTGACTTTAAGTAGTCATTGTATTCTTGTTCGTTCGTTACTTGTTTTCAGGTCGCTCTTCACAAGCCTTGCTGTTCTTCAGTGCGTTCTGTTACTTCGTTCTGAGCAGCCGACCGTTTTCTAGCCATGTTTCGTATGCGTACTCCTCGTACAGTTCGTGCTGTGCGGGGGCTTGGTGTTGGGGTCCTGACCTTGACACAAGTCCAGTCCATGAACAGGGTGGGGAGGAGTTCATGGACCAAGAATTGGTTGCTTCAGCGTGACCAGTTCTGTCATATGCCTTTGCTCCGTGAGATCCGTGAGAAATATCCTGATGATTTCAGGAACTTTCTCAGGATGACGGACCCCGTGTTTCACTGTTTGTTGGCTTTGCTGACCCCTTAAATTAGCAGGCAGGATACTTGCATGAGGCAAGCCATCACTCCGGAGCAGAGGTTGATCGCTACCTTGCGGTATTTGGCCACAGGGAGAAGCCTGCAGGACCTCAAGTTCTCGACAGGCATCTCCCCCCAGGCTCTTCTTTGTGGACATTTACTGCTTGTGTTTGTTTGAGCTGACCCTGACAGAAATGTGTTGAGTGCAGAAAATGGCGTGATTGTGTAACCTTATACAAAGCACTGTTGGCTGTTATTTACTAAATGCAAAGACACTTTTCACTACAAGTGCACTTGCAACTGCACTGAAACTGCACTTGTAGTGCAAAGAGGATTTGCCCTTAGGAAATAACCCCCATTTTCTCATAAAACAACAATTACATCACCCCAAAAGTGTTGTAGTGTTGAGACAATAATCCACACATTCTTGATGAACAATCTTTTTAATACCTGCACAATCACATGTGCATTTACCAAAGGTTTTTCTGACAAACCAACATGTTTGTTGTATAACAATTTTTGTGGTGTCATTATCCAAAATCAAAATGTCCATTTTATATAAAACAAGCCTGTGTAAAACCAACAAGAAAGACACAAATCTTGATCTTACAAAGTTCACATTTGGTAGAACTTGAAGGCAATATCAGACATGAGTATTTAGGAACTGTGTTTGATATTGCGTTCAGATGGGTGGAAATCACCCCTGGAAAAGCCAAATTTGGAAGATGCACACAAATTTCCCAATGTCAACATGTGCGACCTGCCATCACGGGGGATCAAGGGACGTGTTTTGGGGGAGAAAGCCCTTCCTCACTGCTACTTTATTATTGAGGAAGGGGTTGCACCCCCAAAACGCGTCCATTGATCTCCTGTGATGGCAGATAGCACATGTTGGCAGACTGTGTGCATCCTCCAAATTTGGCTTTGGGAAAAATCACAAAAACATTTCGCACATTGTAGCACACAAAAGAAGAAAGTGATTTGGAGGGGTTTTAAACTCTCCCCAAAACATCAATGATGTTTTTATATTTTGGAATAACATCATTGATGTTTTGCTTGATGTTTTCCAATTGTAAATTACACCCCATGATCTCCCCGATCAGGATCTGGGCACTTTCGGATGTGAAAGGATCTTCATCCACAACCTCACGATCACCTAAAAAGAGAGGAACCCCAAAATAAATTAGGTCTAAAAAATATGCCGCCATCCATCTCTTATCTGAGCCTGTGGTCGCAGACACTCACCTGTTGTGGTGACTAGTTCCACCACGTCTTCCTCCTCCTGCTCATCTTGTGTTGGTGGGATTTCCTCTTCTTCCAGAGGGGGGGGGGGCTCTGGAAGGGATGTCCTCCGAGTCTTTTCTCCCCTATGTAAAACAAAAATGGTATAATTAGCACACAGATATTTGATGGCAGAACTATAAAGATGAAACATTGCTTGGAAGTGGGGTACAATTATCTATTTTAGCCGAGTTCCAAGATGTAGCTTTTTTAGTGTCCTTTGTCAAGCTGCAATACTTTACCTGTTTGGTACAAGCTTCACAGATGTAGCCCCCCCTATAGTATACACTGGAGCACCTGTGTGGCCCCCCTAATAAAAATGGTGTTCTGGGGTCCCACACTAGTGCTCCAGTGTCCAGATGTGAAAACAGCTGCTGAGTGTCCTCTCCTTACACACAATCTAGTTTGCATTTCATTCTAGTAACAAACCCATCTACACAACCAAATTCTTTGAAGACAAGTATAGGGCCTCAAAATGGTGACCAAACGCATATGGCCTAAACAATGGTATTTTATCGTCCGAAATAAAAATGTGTGATCCAAACGAATAATGTGCCCATGAACATGAAAGTTGCCATTTTAAACTGTACAACAGTTCCTAAAAGCACATGGAGCAGCACGAACGTAATAAACATAAAGAATAGGAACACAGCACAACTACTTACTTTTTTGCAGCACTCTCCGGATCTTTCTGTACTGCTCACGTTCTCGTAATTTCAGGTCCGACCACCGCTTCCTGAGCTGATCTTTCGATCGTCGTACCCCGAATTTCCGGTGCAGACTCCTGACCACTTTCGCCATGATCTTGGCCTTTCGGACATTGTGGTTGGGGTAAGGCCCATGCTTTCCATCATAGTCGGCCTTCTTCAGGATGTCCACCATCTCCAACATTTCCCCAAAGGACATATTTGAGTCCTTTAATCTCCTTCTGGATCGGGACGTTTCAGGCTCCGGCCTTTCCTCCTCCTCCTCGTTGCTACAATTAGCACGATCCTGCTGTCTATCTGCCATGTGCTCTTCCTCCACTGCGCCGAACGAAAAGTGGCGGGGAATAGAATAGAAAGAACGTCAGGGGTGGGCGGAGTTCTACGCATGCGCAGTGTGTATAAATCGTAACGCGCGCGTCTTACGTACGATCTGTGAGCGGAGGAAGGAGCATCGGAGACGCCGATCGTGCTAACAATGGTAGGATCTAAACTTGGGCCTATACTGCTTCGAAATGGAAGCCTATATTGTAACAAGATTAGGGGAGTTTGGCCTGACATTAGGGTTTGTCTTGTGTTGTGTCTTGCAGAGAAAATGGATGGGTTCAACGACCACAATTTCCTGCCCCTGTTCATAGACAAGTACAGGGAGCTGCCCTGTCTGTGGCAAGTGAGACACCCCCACTATAACCACAAACAGAAGAGGCAGGCAGCGCTGGAGAAACTGCTGGAGTTGGTGAAGCTTCAGGACATCCTGTAATCCTGGGTACCTGCCCAAGAACCGCTGCACCACCAAGTTAAGGGCGTGAGCCAAACAGGGTACATGGGTCAGTTGTCCCTGTCGGAGGGCGGAGAGGAGGTTGGTGCCATTTTCGCAATCCACCATTCCTGCCTTAAGCTGGCGTAGGACAATCCGCAACATGGCAGGCGACGTGGCAAGTGACAATCTGCATCTGGTGACAAGCGACGTGGCAAGTGACAATCTGCATCTAGTGACAGGCGACGTGGCAAGTGACATGGCAAGTGACAATCCGCAACATGGCAGGCGACGTGGCAAGTGACAATCTGCATCTGGTGACAAGCGACGTGGCAAGTGACAATCTGCATCTGGTGACAGGCGACGTGGCAAGTGACATGGCAAGTGACAATCCGCAACATGTGGCAGGCGACGTGGCAAGTGACAATCTGCATCTGGTGACTAGGGATGAGCCGAACACCCCCCTGTTCGGTTCGCACCAGAACATGCGAACAGGAAAAAAATTCGTTCGAACACGCGAACACCGTTAAAGTCTATGGGACACGAACATGAATAATCAAAAGTGCTAATTTTAAAGGCTAATATGCAAGTTATTGTCAATAAAAGTGTTTGGGGACCTGGGTCCTGCCCCAGGGGACATGAATCAATGCAAAAAAAAGTTTTAAAAACGGCCGTTTTTTCAGGAGCAGTGATTTTAATAATGCTTAAAGTCAAACAATAAAAGTGTAATATCCCTTTAAATTTCATACCTGGGGGGTGTCTATAGTATGCCTGTAAAGGGGCGCATGTTTCCCGTGTTTAGAACAGTCTGACAGCAAAATGACATTTTGAAGGAAAAAACACATTTAAAACTACCGCGGCTATTGCATTGCCGACAATACAAATAGAAGTTCATTGATAAAAACGGCATGGGAATTCCCCACAGGGCAACCCCGAACCAAAATTAAAAAAAAAAAATGATGTGGGAGTCCCCCTAAATTCCATACAAGGCCCTTCAGGTCTGGTATGGATATTAAGGGGAACCCCAGCCAAAATTTTAAAAAAAAATTGACGTGGGGTTCCCCCTAAATTCCATACCAGACCCTTCAGGTCTGGTATGGATTTTAAGGGGAACCCCGCGCCAAAAAAAAAAAAAAAACTGGCGTGGGGTCCCCCCAAAAATCCATACCAGACCCTTATCCGAGCACGCAACCTGGCAGGCCGCAGGAAAAGAGGGGGGGATGAGAGTGCGGCCCCCCCCCCTCCTGAACCGTACCAGGCCACATGCCCTCAACATTGGGAGGGTGCTTTGGGGTAGCCCCCCAAAACACCTTGCCCCCATGTTGATGAAGACAAGGGCCTCATCCCCACAACCCTGGCCGGTGGTTGTGGGGGTCTGCGGGCGGGGGGCTTATCGGAATCTGGAAGCCCCCTTTAACAAGGGGACCCCCAGATCCCGGCCCCCCCCCTGTGTGAAATGGTAAGGGGGTACTTACCCCTACCATTTCACTAAAAAACTGTCAAAAATGTTAAAAATGACAAGAGACAGTTTTTGACAATTCCTTTATTTAAATGCTTCTTCTTTCTTCCTTCATCTTCTTCTTCTTCTGGTTCTTCTGGCTCTTCTGGTTCTTCCTCCGGCGTTCTCGTCCAGCATCTCCTCCGCGGCGTCTTCTATCTTCTTCTCCTCGGGCCGCTCCGCACCCATGGCATGAGGGGGGAGGCTCCCGCTCTTCTCTTCATCTTCTTCTCTTCTTCATCTTCTTCTTCATCTTCTTCTTCTTCTTCTCTTCTTCCTTCTTCTCTTCTTCATTTCTTCTCCGGGCCGCTCCACAGCCATGCTGGCATGGTGGGAGGCTCCCGCTGTGTGACGGCGTCTCTTCGTCTGACGGTTCTTAAATAACGGGGGGCGGGGCCACCCGGTGACCCCGCCCCCCTCTGACGCACGGGACATGACGGGACTTCCCTGTGGCATTCCCCGTGACGTCACAGGGAAGTCCCGTCAAGTCACCGAGCCTGGCCATTGCCATTGAGCCTGGGTGAGAGAGGATGAGGAGGATGAGGACGGCTTGGTCATCCACTCTACCAAGTCTTCCGCATGTTGCGGCTCAACGCAGTCAGCTGCCAAAAAAAAAGACCGCGTCCCACGGCCACGTGCTGATGAGGATGCCCCGTGTCCACGACCAGCACTGTTGCCTCTAGACACAGAGCCTGCTTGCCCTCTTTTATTGGCTTGTGACTGTCTGCTGCTCCTTGTTGGCCTTCCAGACATACTATTGGCCTGCAGTGAGATGTAGCTGCACAAAACTGGGATGTATATATATACTGATTATATAGCAGCTAGCAGAATGCCTGCCTGTGGTATTAATAGGATCATAAGAAGCACACCAGCACTTGTCTTCAGGTAGCTATAGGTGCAACTGTGCAGGGTACACAGTACACTAACTGTAAATACTTCAAAAGCCTGCCTATGCTATTAATAGGATCAGAAGAAGAACAAAAGCACTTGTCTTCAGGTAGCTATACTGTAGGTGCAACTGTGCAGGGTACACAGTACACTAACTGTAAATACTTCAAGAGCCTGCCTGTGCTATTAATAGGATCAGAAGCACACAAGCACTTGTCTTCAGGTAGCTATACTGTAGGTGCAAATGTGCAGGGTACACAGTACACTTACTGTAAATTCTTCAAGAGCCTGCCTGTGCTATTACTAGGATCAGAAGAAGCACACAAGCACTTGTCTTCAGGTAGCTTTACTGTAGGTGCAATTGTGCAGGGTACACAGTACACTAACTGTAAATACTTCAAGAGCCTGCCTGTGCTATTAATAGGATCAGAAGCACACAAGCACTTGTCTTCAGGTAGCTATACTGTAGGTGCAACTGTGCAGGGGTACACAGTACATTAACTGTAAATACTTCAAGAGCCTGCCTGTGCTATTAATAGGATCAGAAGCACACAAGCACGTGTCTTCAGGTAGCTATACTGTAGGTGCAACTGTGCAGGGTACACAGTGCACTAACTGTAAATACTTCAAGAGCTTGCCTGTGCTATTAATAGGATCAGAAGAAGCACACAAGCACTTGTCTTCAGGTAGCTATACTGTAGGTGCAACTGTGCAGGGTACACAGTACACTAGCTGTAAATACTTCAAGAGCCTGCCTGTGCTATTAATAGGATTAGAAGCACACAAGCATTTGTCTTCAGGTAGCTATACTGTAGGTGTAACTGTGCAGGGTACACAGTACACTAATGCCCCGTACACACGGTCAGACATTGATCGGACATTCCGACAACAAAATCCATGGGTTTTTTCCGACGGATGTTGACTCAAACTTGTCTTGCATACACACGGTCACACAAAGTTGTCAGAAAATCCGATCGTTCTGAAAGCGGTGACGTAAAACACGTATGTCGGGACTATAACGGGACAATAGCCAATAGCTTTCGTCTCTTAATTTATTCTGAGCATGCGTGGCACTTTGTCAGTCGGATTTTTCTACACAAGATCGTAATTTAAAGGATCGGATTTTGTTGTCGGAAAATTTTATAGCATGCTCTCAAACTTTGTGTGTCGGAAATTCCCATGGAAAAAGTCAGATGGAGCCCACAAACAGTCAGAATTTCCGACAACAAGCTCCGATCGCACATATTCCGTCGGAAAGTCCGACCGTGTGTACAGGGCATAACTGTAAATACTGCAAAAACACCTGCCTGCCTGTCAGTATATTAGGAAGAGAATAACAGGAACGGATCTAGTGAAACTGAATACAGTGTATATATATATATATATATATATATATATATATATATATATATATACACACAACACCTGGGATGCATATATACACAATACACTGTAAGTGCAGCTGACTCGACCTGCCTACTCTATCTAACTTAAGTCAAATTACACTGTCTCTCTATCGATCTATCTCTCTCTGCCGCCGCAACACACTACACAGGGCCGATGTGCAGGTGGCCTTATATAGTGTGGGGCGTGTACTAAACCCCCTGAGCCATAATTGGCCAAAGCCACTCTGGCTTTGGCCAATTACGTCTCTTTGTACAGGCGGCGCTGTGATTGGCCAAGCATGCAGGTCATAGTTCATGCTTGGCCAATCATCAGCCAGCAATGCACTGCAATGCCGCAGTGAATTATGGGCCGTGATGAGCCACTCGAATTTGGCGCGAACGGCCCATATCGTTCGCAATTCAACCAACGGTCGAACAGACGATGTTCGAGTCGAACATGGGTTCGACTCAATCTCGAAGCTCATCCCTAGTAGTGACTCAGCGCTACATTGCACATCTCCTTGTGCTGTGTGTAGGGAGCTGAGGAGTGGGAGCCTGCTATGCTGCGCTTTGTAGTGCCATAGAGTCTCTCCTCTCTCTCCCTCTCTTGCTTTCTCCTTCTTTCTCCTCTCTTTCTCTCTCTCATTGCCTCTTTCTGTCTTTTCTCCCTGTCTATCCCCCTCTCTCTCTCCCCCCCTCTCTCTCCCCTCCCCTCTCTCCCTCTCACTCCCTTTCTTGTTCTCTCGCTCCCTCTCTCCCTCTTTCATTCTCCCCTCCCTCTCTCTCCCTCCTCCCTCTTTTTCTTTCTATCTCTACCTCACCTCTCTCCTCCCTCTTTTTTTTCTCTCTTCCCCCTCTTTCCTCTCCTCTCTCTCTCTCTCTCTCTCTCTCTCTCTCTCTCTCCTCCCCCCTCTCTTTCCCCTCTCCCCCTTCTCTCCCCATCTCTCTCTTTCCCTCCTCTCTCTCCCCCCTCTCTCTCTCTCTCTCTCTCTCTCCCCCCCTCATCCCTCTTTCTCATTCTCTCTTTACCTCTCTCCTCCCTCATTTTTTCTTTCTTCCCCTTTCTCTTACCTCTCCTCTCCTCTCCCTCTCTCTCCTCTCTCTCCCCCCTCTCTATCTCTTGCTCCCCTCTCACTCCTTCTCTCTTATCCTCTTTCTCTACCTGTCTTTCCCCCCTCTCTCTTTCTCCCCTCTCTGTAACTCTCTCTCCTAATTACTGTGGCACAGTAATTAGGAGATTTTCATGGGTAAATAGACTGTGGCATAGAAGTACAGTGTATAAAGCGACTAGACCCAGGTTCTGACCATAACAGTTGGGTCAGAAGGAGGCAAGGAAGAGGGATAGCGGGAGGGGGGGCCAAGTCACTGCACCATGGGCCTTTGGGTTGTACTTGCCCCCTGGGCCAAAAGTTGTTAGTCAGCCCCTGGTTCCCACCATCCCTGTGCGGAGATCCCAGGTTTGTACACCTGCTGTGCCGATTATGAGGGGTTCCCACCATCCCTGTGGAGAGTTTCCAGGTTTGTATACCTGCTGTGCCCATTATGAGGGGCTCCCACCATCCCTATGCTGAGTTCCCGGGTCTGTACACCTGCTGTGCGCATTATGAGAGGTTTCCACCATCCCTGTGCTGAGTTTGCAGGTCTGTACACTTGCTATGCCCATTATGAGGGGATTCCAACATCCCTGTGCTGAGTTCCCGGGTCTGTCCATCTACTGTGCCCATTATGAGGGGCTCCTACCATCCCTGTGCTGAGTTTCCAGGTCTGTACACCAGCTGTGCCCATTATGGGGGGATCCCACCATCCCTGTGCTGAATTTGCAGGTCTGTAACCTGCTGTGCCCATTAGGAGGGGTTTCCACCATGCCTGTGCTGAGTTCCTGGGTCTGTACACCTGCTGTGCCCATTATGAGGAGGACTTCCCACCATCCCTATGCTGAGTTCCCAGGTCTGTATACCTGCTATACCCATTATGAGGGGTTCCCACCATCCCTGTGCTGAGTTCTCGGGTCTATACACCTGCTGTGCCCATTATGAGGGGTTTCTTTTTTTTTTATTGAAAAATCTTACAAACAACAACTTATATACAATAAAACCATAATAAATAAATAAAACAAACATATTTACAAAATAATTGAATACGACTATACAAAACAAAAAAACAAGAATTTAATAAATTGTGCAAACCAAATTGCGCACAACATAGTACCTACGAGAGAGCCAGACTAAGGAACATCACCGTCACCATGCATGTAGCCTTTTATCAAAAATATATTTGATCTGAAAATCTAGGAGAGTGAAACAAGAATACAAAGAAAAGCCGCACACCCTGAGATCAAAGGCAGCAGCCTGAATTTCCTCCATGCCCTTATCCAGGCCTCCTGCCGCCACCTCTCTTTCTCAAGACCCTGAATCTTCTCAACCTCACCCAGAATGTCCTGCACCACCACTTTGACAGGGGGGATTTTACTCCGTAAGGATACTTGACACCGTGCACTCCACGTGAAATAACGAACTGCTAGACTAACTAAAAAAAGTGTTTCCAAATCATAATCCCAACGAGTCTGGAATGCCCCTTACACCCACTCTGCATAACTCATATGGGGGAGGAAGGGTATACTCAGAGCCCTCCCCACCCTCTTTTTTCACCTCTATATTAAATGGGCACTGAAGTAGAAAGTGATCCATGGACTCCACCACTCCTCCGCACTCCACTCTCGGGCAGCCCCGATCACTCATGGAAAGAAACTTCAAGTTGCCCTTTACATATAGTTTTCCATAAAAAGCAAGCCAAGCCTGATACCTAAACTTCATTGAGATTCTCTTCAAATTAATCAATTGCAAACTTACCCAAAAAACAGACTTGGGCAATCCCTTAAGGCCAGTGGCTTGCAAAAAGCAGAGCCCATGATCCGCTTTTTAAGAAGTTTCCTTGGAAGAGATCTGACTTCTCCTGTTGTTACTTGCCACTGCCAAAGCATTTTCAAACACGGGGCAACATAAGCTGGGAGCTTATCATGCTTGACGCTCAGGCTTTTCACTGGCCTACCATTTTCCCAGTCTCGCAGAAAGGGCCTAAACCAGTACTGGAAAATACCAACCCACCCAGGCGGTCTCTCTGCCAACATGTTACCAAGATTGTACTTCAAAAACATCAGAGAGAAAAAGACTACAGGGTTGATCATCCCTAGACCACCCTCCCGCCCAGGAAGATAAGTCACATTCCTTTTGACGAGTTTTATTTTGTTCCCCCATAACAGCTGGAAGAAACAACTATAGATTCTGGTATAGAGAGAAACTGGCAAAACGCAAACAAAACTGACATACAGAAAAATCGAAATCAGGTAAGTCTTGATCAGATCAACCTTTTCCCTGAAGGAAAGCTGCCAACCTTTCCAGCTTGCCACCTTGGCATCGGCATTCTCCAGCCTTGTAGCCCAATTTGCATGACCATAGTCACGTGGGTCAAATTCAGTGCACACTAATTTTTTGTTGGGGCTCCAGGAA
Source organism: Lithobates clamitans (assembly GCA_037952925.1). NCBI lineage: Eukaryota > Metazoa > Chordata > Amphibia > Anura > Ranidae > Lithobates > Lithobates clamitans. Next base: position 2,074,412 of record JBBGZY010000645.1, read on the forward strand.
GTCATCCGGGAGAACAAACCTTTCACCTTCCACGCCCATCCAGAAAGCTTCACACTTGTCCTGGTTGACCTTTGAACCTAATGCCTCTGTATACTGCCTTATCACTAAGACCACCTCCTGCGCCTCCCCTGTCCCAGAGACAAAAAAAGAAACATTATCAGCATAGGCCACAACCTTCAAAGGAGGCTCACCAGCGATGCCCAAAGCTAACCCACACAATGGTCCACTCTCTAGCCTTCTAATGAAGGGGTCGATTGCAAATACATATAGCAGAGGACTCAATGGACACCCCTGATGCACACCCGAGCCGACCACAATGGGCTGCCCAACCCAACTATTAACCAGAGGAAAGCTTTCAGCCCCTTTGTACAAAGTCTTGAGCCAATCAATGAAACCCCCCTCCAGGCCATATTTGCCAAGAAGGAGCCAAAAGTACTCATGATTAACCTGATCAAAGGCCTTAGCCTGATCCAATGCCAGCAAAAATTTACCCCAACTAGCATCCCTACAACGCTCTAAGGCCTCCCGGACAGCTAACACTTCTGAGGAAGTGCTTCTACCCTGGACCGAGCAGTGCTGGTGGTGGGATAACAAACTGCCTGCCACTGGTGATATTCGCCAGAAAAAAATCTTTGCCAGTATCTTTCTATCGACATTAAGAAGACTAATGGGGGGCCAATTCCCAATCATCGAAGGATCTTTACCCTTCGACGGAAGGATCACTACAGATTGCCTCATGGAGGGAGACAGAGAACCCTCATACAAACAGCCATTAAAAACCTCCACAAGGTAGGGAGCCAGGATCGTCTTAAAACTTTTATAAAATTCGGCTGTCAAACCATCTGGCCCTGGCGTTTTCTTGATGGGTGGTTTATCAATAGCCTGGATTATCTCATCTGCAGTGATTTCATCCATCAAATTCATCAAAGAAACATTACTCTCCAGACCTGGTGTAGAGTCCAAAAAAGCCAACATCCTTGCCCGATCAAGGTCCCTTCCTCCCAGGAGATCGGCATAGTATGACCTGACAACCAGGATCCCTGACCTAGACTTCATCAGAGAGCCTGTACTGTCCTTCAGGCCATTGACCGTCTTAACTGCTACTCTGTTTACAGTTCTGGTAAGGGTCAGGTGAATGGTATTTCCCATAATCCCTCTCCTGAACCAGGAGGCGTGCCAGTGATATTGATGTCTCCTAAGGAGGAGCTTCACCTCAGAGATTGCCCCAGAATCTCCTCCATTCAAAACAAGGCGGTCAAGTTTCCTCCGCAAATGCTGGTAGGTGATATACTTATCTTGCTGCTTCTTTCTTCCTATGGCCTTGAAAAGCCCAACAGTCCGCTGTTTTACAAGCTCCCACCATTCAGACTTACTGGTGCAAAAGTCTAGGATAGTTACCTGTGCTTGAAAAAAATCCTCAAAGGATTGTCTTACCCTCTCATCTTCCAGGATGGCCAAATTCAATCTCCAGATACCCCTCCCCCTATTTGGCATGTCTGAGGCATTCAGAGTCACAGATAGAATACAGTGATCAGAAAACTCCACTGCCTGACACACAGGTCCTGAAAAAGCACAGTCTCCCTTTAAAAAAAAAACTATCTATCCTACTCTGACTACTACCTCTCTGAAAAGTGAATCCCATGCTGTCTGGGCAGCGCTTAATGTGTGCATCTACCAGACCTGCTTCCCTAACTATCGCACTGAGAAAAAGGCTGTCATAGCCCAGCTTATCTGTGAAACCTCTCCTGTCTTTAGACCTAGTAATGGTGTTGAAATCACCTCCAAAGAAAACTTGCTGGGCCGTAAAAAGAAAAAGCTTAATCTTTGTAAAGAGGCATTTCCTGTCCCACTTCATCTGGGGACCATAGATGTTAATCAGGCGCAGGTCCTGCCCCCTCACAGAGACGTCCAAGACCATGCATCGCCCAATCTCTACCTCAATCACCCGCCGGCACGTTACCATATCAGAAAAAAGGACCGCTTGATGTGCCCATCAATTGCCGTCACTGTACCATCAAACGCAGCCATTGTGCCATCAAAGGCAGCCACTGTGCCATCAAAGGCAGCCACTGTGCCCATCAATTGCCACCACTACACCATCAAACACAGCCACTGTGCCCATCAATTGCCGCCACTGTGCCCATCAAACACAGCCACTGTGCCCATCAAACGCAGCCACTGTGCCCATCAAACGCAGCCACTGTGCCCATCAAATGCAGCCATTGTGCCATATCAAATGCAGCCTCACTGTGCCCATCAAATGCAGCCTCACTGTGCCCATCAAATGCAGCCTCACTGTGCCCCATCAAATGCAGCCTCACTATGCCCCATCAAATGTTCCCTCTGAGCCCCATTAAACGCAGCCACTGTGCCATATCAAATGCTGCCAGTGTGCCCCCTGCCCACTGTCTGTACTTACCCTGTCTCGGTGGCAGTGGGACAGCTCCTCAATGTCTTCTCCCATCCCATCCTCTCTTCCCGGCCCACTTTCTCACTCACTGCTGACTCTGTCGGTACCTGCATCTCCTCACTGATTGGGTCAATTTCCATGCAGGAAGCGGCTCCTCTTCTCATTTGGCGTTACTCATTCCTATATTTCCCTTTAAATGCTCCACTATTCTCCTTCAGAGAACTCACCAGTTCTTTTTACTTCCACACAGCTTGTTCCAAGTCCTTCAACTCAGGCCTCAGAGCCGGTCTCTTCTTGCTGAACACTTTTGCACAAACCAGCTTTTTCTTCTTAAATTCAGCTTTCAAAGCTACCAATTTCTCTGCTTCCCTCTCTGCTTCAGCGTTTCAACAATCCTCCGTCTAAAGGCAGAGAGGGACTCATCTCTCCTTGGGCCAGGCCCAGTATTTTCCACAGGCTGAGGCCCATCCAGGGCCCGCCAGGGTCCTCCCCAGGATCCATCATCCCTCCTGGGGCAGAGAAGCAACTCTAGCCCTGGTCTCTGGAAGCACAGGAGCTAAGGAACCAGCAACCTCACTGTCAAGAAACAGAATGGCAGTTTCCCACCATCCCTGTGTTGAGTTCCCAAGTCTGTACACCTACTGTGCCCATTATGAGGGCTTCCCACCATCCCTGTGCTGAGTTCCTGGGTCTGTACACCTGCTGTTCCCATTATGAGGGGTTAATTTTGTTTATTGAAAAATCTTACAAACAACTTATATATGATAAAACCATAATAAATAAATAAAACATATTTACAAAATAATCGAATATGATAATACAAAACAAGAACATAATAAATGGTACAAACCAAATTGCACACAACACAATCCCTATGGGAGAGCCAGACTAAGGAACATCACCATTACCATGCATGTAGCCTTTTATCAAAAATATATTTGATCTTGAAAATCTAGGGGAATGAATCAAGAATACAAAGAAAAGCCGCACACCCCGAGATCAACAGGCAGCAGCTACAGAGTCCTGATATTCCTCCATGCCCTTATCCAGGCCTCCTGCTGCCACCTGCCTTTCTTAAGACCCTGAATCTTCCCAACCTCACCCAGAATGTCCTGCACCACCACTTCGACAGGGAGGATTTTACTTCGTAAGGATACCTGACACCGTGCACTCCACGTGAAATAACGGACTACTATACTAACTAAAAAACGTGTTTCCAAATCATAATCCAGACGAGTCTGGAATGCCTTATACACTCACTCTGCATAACTCATATGAGGGGAGGAAGGGTATACTCAGAGCCCTCCCAACCCTCTTGTACACCTCTATATTAAAAGGGCATTGAAGTAGAAAGTGATCCATGGACTCCATCACTCCTCCACACTGCACTCTCGGGCAGCCCCGATCACTCATGGAAAGAAACTTCAAGTTGCCCTTCACATATAGTTTTCCATGAAAGGCAAGTCAAGCCTGATCCCTAAACTTCTTTGGGATTCTTTCCAAATTAATTAATCGCAAACCCACCCCCAAAACCAGGCTTGGGCAATCCCTCAAGGCCAGTGGCTCGCAAAAAGCAGAGCTCATGATCCGCTTCTCAAGAAGTTTCCTTGGAAGAGATCTGACTTCTCCTGCTGTTACTTGCCACTGCCGAAACATTTTCAAACACGGGGCAACATAAACCGGGAGCTGTTCATGCTTGACCCTCAGGCTTTTCACTGGCCCACCATTCTCCCAGTCTCGCAGAAAGGGCCTAAACCAGGACTGGAAAATACCAACCCACCCAAGCGGTCTCTCTGCCAACATGTTACCAAGATTATACTTCACAAACATCAGAGAGAAAAAGACTACAGGGTTGACCATCCCTAGACCACCCTCCTGCCTAGGAAGGCAAGTCACATTCCTTTTGACAAGGTTTATTTTGTTCCCCCATAACAGCTGGAAGAAACAACTTTAGATCCTGGTATAGAGAGAAACTGGCAAAATGCAAACAAAACTGACATACAGAAAAATCGGAATCAGGTAAGTCTTGATCAGATCAACCTTTTCCCTCAAGTAAAGCTGCCAACCTTTCCAGCTTGCCACCTTGGCATCGGCATTCTCCAGGCTGTTCACCCAATTTGCATGACCATAGTCACCTGGGCCGAATTCAATACCTAGAACTCGAATTTTTTGTTGGGGCTCTGTGAAGTCATCCGGGAGAACAAAGCTCTCACCTTCCATGCCCATCCAGAAAGCTTCACACTTGTCCTGCTTGACCTTTGAACCTGATGCCTCTGCATACTGCCCTATCTTTGAGACCACCTCCTGCACCTCCCCAGTCCCAGAGATAAAAACAGAAACATCATCAGCATAGGCTACAACCTTCAAAGGAGGCTCACCAGCGATGCCCAAAGGTACCCCACACAAAAGTCCACTCTCTAGTCGTCTAATGAAGGGGTCGATTGCAAACACATATAGCAGAGGACTCAATGGACACCCCTGACACACACCCGAGCCAACCGCAAAGGGCTGCCCGACCCAACCATTAACCAGAGGAAAGCTTTCAGTCCCTTTGTACAAAATCTTGAGCCAATCAATGAAACCCCCCTCCAGGCCATATTTGCCAAGATTAACCCGATCAAAGGCCTTAGCCTGATCCAATGTCAGCAAAATTTACCCCAACCAGCAGCCCTACAATGCTCCAAGGCCTCCCGGACAGCTAACACCGCTGAGAAAGTGCTTCTACCCTGGACCGAACAGTGCTGGTGGCGGGATAACAAACTGCCTGCAACTGGTGATAATCGCCAGAAGAAAATCTTTGCCAGTATCTTTCTATCGACATTAAGAAGGCTAATGGGGTGCCAATTTCCAATCATCGAAGGATCTTTACCCTTTGACAGAAGGATCACTACAGATTGCCTCATGGAGGGAGGGAGAGAACTCTCATACAAACAGCCATTAAAAACCTCCGCAAGGTAGGGAGCCAGGATCGTCTTAAAACATTTATAGAACTCGGCTGTCAAACTGTCTGGCCCTGGTGTTTTCTTGATGGCTAGTTTATTAATAGCCTGGATTACCTCATCTGCAGTGATTTCATCTGTCAAATTCATCAAAGGAACATTACTTTCCAGTCCTGGTGTAGAGTCCAAAAAAAACCAACATCCTTGTCCGATCAAGGTTCCTTCCTCCTTGGAGATCGGCATAGTATGACCTGACAACCTCCAGTATCCCTGACCTAGACTTCGTCAGAGAGCCCGTACTGTCCCTCAGGCCATTGACCGTCTTAACTGCTACGCTCTGTTTACAGTTCTGGTAAGGGTCAGGCGAATGGTATTTCCCGTAATCCCTCTCCTGAACCAAAGAGGCGTGCCGGTCATATTGATGTCTCCTAAGGAGGAGCTTCACCTCAGAGATTGCCCCAGTATCTCCTCCATTCGAAACAAGGTGGTCAAGTTTCCTCCGCAAACGCTGGTAGGTGATATACTTATCTTGCTGCTTCTTTCTTCCTATGGCCTTGAAAAGCCCAACAGTCCGCTGTTTAACAAGCTCCCACCATTCTGATTTGCTGTTGCAAAAGTCTAGGATCGTTACCTGTGCTTGAAAAAAATCCTCAATGGATTGTCTTACTCTCTCGTCTTCCAGGAGGGCCGAATTCAATCTCCAGATACCCCTCCCCCTAGATGGCATGTCTGGGACATTCAGAGTCACAGATAGAATACAGTGATCAGAAAACTCCACTGCCCGACACACAGGTGCCGAAAAAGCGGAGTCTCCCTTTAAAAAAAACTATCTATCCTACTCTGACTATAACCTCGCTGAAAAGTGAACCCCGTGCTGTCTGGGCAGCGCTTAATGTGCGCATCTACCAAACCTGCTTCTCTAACTATCGCATTAAGAAAAAGGGTGTCATAGCCCAGCTTATCTCTGAAACCTCTCCTGTCTTTAGACCTAGTAATGGTGTTGAAATCACCTCCAAAGATAACCTGCTAGGCCGTAAAAAGAAAAGGCTTAATCTTTGTAAAGAGGCATTTCCTGTCCCACTTCGTCTGGGGACCATAGATATTAATCAGGCGCAAGTCCTGCCCCTTTACAGAGACGTCTAAGACCATGCATCTCCCTATCTCTACCTCAATTACCCACCGGCACGTTATCATACCAGAAAAAAGGACTGCAACTCCGCTGTAAGGCTCGGCCGCAAGAGACCAAAATGAGGGACCACGTCTCCACTCCTTCTTTGCCAGATGTATATCGGCCAGACTACTCAGATGGGTTTCTTGCAAAAACGAAATGTCCCCAGATCTAGTCTTGCCCGACCAAGTAGGTTTTATTCCGGGTAGAGAGGCAAGAGATAATACCATCTGCACCCTGAACCTTCATCATTGGCTTACCCAATCTAATTTATTTCAGGTACTTATATAGCGCTGTCAATTTACGCAGCGCTTTACATATACATTGTACATTCACACCAGTCCCTACCCTCAAGGAGCTTACAATCTAAGGTCCCTAACTCACATTCATACATACTAGGGACAATTTAGACAGGATCCAATTAACCTACCAGCATGTCTTTGGAGTGTGGGAGGAAACCGGAGTACCTGGAGGAAACCCACGCAGGCACAGGGAGAACATGCAAACTCCAGGCAGGTAGTGTTGTGGTTGGGATTCGAACCAGCGACCCTTCTTACTGCTAAGTGAGAGTGCTACCACCACACCACTGTGCCACCCAATCTAATGCTAAGGGATTTTTGTTATCCCTAGACGCTGAGAAGGCATTCGAGAGGGTGGCCTGGGACTACATGCAAGAAGTACTCAAAGGCATTGGCCTTCTACCACGCATATTTGCACATATTAATGCTCTGTACACCAATCCAACAGCAAGGGTTAGAGCAAATGGCCTCCTGTTGAACGCCTTCCACATCAGCAATGGTACTCGTCAGGGGTGCCCTCTATCCCCCCTAATATTTGTCCTGTCTCTTGAACCCCTTCTCAACAGACTAAGGGCCAACCCCAATATTCAGGGTGTCTCTATTAACCGCAGGGAATTTAAGGTAGCCGCTTTTGCGGACGACATCCTACTATCACTACAAGCACCCCGCACATCTCTTCCTAACCTTTTAAAAGACATTAAACACTTTGGAATATTGTCCAACTTCAAAATTAACTACTCTAAATCCCAGGCCCTAAATGTCTCTCTTTCACCATCAGAAGTTATTCACTGCCAATCCTCGTTCCCATTTCAGTGGAAAAATGACGCTATTACCTACCTGGGCATAAGAATTCCCAGGCGTCTAACAGATCTCTATGACTGCAACTTTCTCAACGCCTTGACGAAAATCCAGACAGACCTTCAAAACTGGGCTACCCTGAATGTCTCCTGGTTTGAACGCTCGGCATTGATAAAGATGATAGTTCTACCCCGACTTTTGTATCTTATGCAGACGATTCCGATCCAATTGCCCCCATCTTTCTTTATGTCCTATAAAAAAGCCTGTTCAAAATTTATCTGGAAAAATAATTCCCCACGCATCAAATATACGAAGCTGACATGTACTAAAACGAAAGGGGGGTTTGCTTTACCAGACCTGTATAAGTACTATTTAGCATGCCACCTTACTACAGTGGTAAACTGGAAAACTCATAAAATAGGTAAGATATGGACCATTTTGGAAAATGCCTTCAGTAATATACCTTTGCACACCCTGACCTGGATTCCAGCGAAACACTATCCCCAAGACGTTAAAATACATCCGCTCATATACCCTTCATTGCAAGCTTTCTCCACAGCTAGGAACTTATACCAAATATCCTCAACACCAGGATCACTGACCCCTCTTAGAGCTAATCCAGATTTTCCTCCTGGAGAATTGAATACTTTCCTATTGCAAGAGTGGCCATATGATGATATTCATACTCGTCACTTTTTTGTTGACGGGAGGATACGTACATATAATGAACTAAAATCCATCTCCCGCACGAAAGACTTCCCCTTTTGGTCCTATAGACAGCTAAGACACTTTTTTACATCGACTAATGCTAACGACATTTGGACAAGACCACATTCTCCATTCGAAACAATGTACTCCCAGTCCATTCCACAAAGACTTTTGATCTCCATGATTTACTCCTTCCTCCAGGACGACTCGCAACTCCCACAGACAGAAGCCTCAAGAATATCTTGGGGGAAAGACCTACAAATCAATATCACTGATGAGGACTGGGAATCCATCCTCACATCTGCCCACAAGGGGTCATTGAATGTAGCAATACAAGAGAATGGTTACAAAATAGCCACAAAATGGTATAGAACTCCTGCCCGCTTACACCAATTTTCACCCTCCATTCCCAACATCTGTAACAAGGCCATAGGAAACATGGTACATATAGGGTTGGAATGCCCAATACTCCAACCATTTTGGAAAGAGGTACATTCCATTATTACACATGTAACAACCTACTCCCTAAACTTTAACCCGGCCCAATATCTCCTCCTTCATTAAACCCTGTCCAAAAAAGTTTACCACAAATCATTAGCAATGCATATGTGAACGCTGCTAGATTGTGTATCCCCGCACATTGGCGCTCAACTACTCCCCCGACCATTACAGAATGGCTAACTAGGATTGCAAGGATCGAGGAGATGGAAGAACTGATTTATATCTCCCAAGACCGCATACAGAAATTTACCGTTATATGGGCTTGCTGGATATATTTTAAAATGACCGATTACTACAGATCCTTCTTTCTGTTCTAAACTCCCTGCCTTTCCTAGCCTAAAGTTCATAATCGTGGGGTCTGGGTTGAGGGGTGGTCCCCCCTCTCTTTATCTATCACTTTCCTTCCCCCCCCCCCCTATATCTTCCCCTCAACCCCTACCCTTCCCTTTTCCGGAACCACCTCCCACTCATTCATTAATATTTTCTAATCTGGGGTCATACTCCATTGTATGATAGACCTAACATACTTGAATCTCCCACCAGAGACACCCAAGCCTTTCCCTCTACATACAATAAACCCGAGGAACAGGGCGGTTATCTGACCTTTCCAGCACCAGAGGTAACCGAAATATTCTTACCACAGTATAAGCACCAATGGTGCAATGTCTGATACCATGGTTACCCCCCTCTCGTTTATCGGTATTTCAATCATTATATATGCACTATGAAAATCCAAGCTTGTTACAATAATTTTTCTTCTGTATCAACATCTAATGAGTGTCATGTTTGATTCCTTATGCTACCTTTTCAATGTATTGTACCTGCTACCTTATTCTCTCTCAATAAAAATCTTTTTTTGTGGAAAAAAACAAAAAAAAACAAAATGTCAGTATCAAACTCGCTGAGCAAAAATAAGGCCATATGACAAGCACTTACTGATCTTAAGCTGGCAACATTAATGGTTGCCACTTTTAACGGAGTCGAGGCAGCCATTTCTTAGCCTGACTACTCCCTCTTCCTTTAGAACCAGCGCGCTTCGTTGCACCCTGGCACTCATCCTCCATAGAGGATGCCGAACTGAACAAGTCCCACTCATCATCATCATCAGACAGGACCTTAAACTTATTTTCCAAAGACAATACTTTAGGATTTAAGGTAACTGAACCCCTTTTTTTCTTTCTTTTGCCCCTCCTCCTCCTATCCTCCAACCACTCCATATCATCCTTAGACAAACCAGATTCAACAGCCTCCCCACACCTATCCTCCCCTTCACCCCCCTCCCCCCCACTCCCCCTTCCCTTATCTACCACAAGGCCAGCCTCTCCACCATTTTCCCCACTCCTCTGCACCCCACAATCCTCAATAGAAACCCTGCAGCATCGGGGGAGGGGGATTGGCACCACACCTGACGCACCTGCCTCAACACCTCTTGCTGCCTCAGCAATTTTAGAAGACACAGACACAGAAGGATTGGACACATTTTCAGCAACTGATACCTTACCTACAGAAGACACAGGCACACTAGGTAAACGCACAGACTGGGGAGACACAGACACATTAGGTATTGGCACAGACTGGGGCATCACAGACTGGGGAGACACATTAGGTATTGCCACAGACTCAGATGGACTCACAGGCACCCCAGCTGCTGAGCGCTGAGCATCCTCCATGTCCAGGCAGAAAAACTCTCTCATGAGCTCAGGATTGTTGTGCATTGCCTCAGGACACTGACTGTAAGGATGTCCCACTGCATTGCACAGATTGCACCTGATGATATTACAGTCCTTTGCCAAATGTCCTATACCCTGACACAGAGAGCACTTCATCACTGGACAGGAGGATGCAAGATGCCCTTTATCACCACACTTATTGCAGAGCTTTCGCTGGCCTGGATATAAGATGGTCAGCCTGTCCCTCCCCAGGAAAGCTGAGGATGGCAGATGCTGGACAACATTATCAACGACCTTTAATTTTAGCTACATAGACCATCCCCCCGTCCATATTCCCCGATCGTCCACAATCTTTTTTAGGGGGCTCAGGACATCTCCATACCTTCTCAACCAAACAGTTAAATCCCCTTGTGGTATGGACTCATTGCGGACCAAAATTGTTACCATTTTAATGAGGGGCTGGCGTGATACAAGCTTTGGGATGAGTCCTTTCCAGTCCGGCAGGCCCCTACACACGTGTTCATACTTCTCCCAAAATATGTCCAAAGACTCCGGACGAATAAAGGACAAATCATACTCATAGGAAACTGCCGGACTGATCAGGGCAAAGATATCTGTGGGTGTAAACCCCATCTGCAGGATTTTATCCACCACTGTCCTCCTATGTGGGGGGATTCCACCACCTTCCCATTTTAACTGAACAACATTCCTCCTTTTAAACAGGGAGGAAGATAAAACATTCCCATATTCCTTCCCTGCTTGCTGCCCCCTCCCAGAACCTGTAGCAGCAACACCAGCATAAGTTTTTCTTACACTAGCAGCATTTGCAGTCTTGTCCTTATCAGCTGTGATAGCAGTCTTCTGATTAGCAGAGGCAGGATCCTCCCCCTCCCCCGAATACACAGTTTCTTTTCTGGGATCAATCACAGTCATGGCTGCTGCAGATTCCTGGAAAGTTGTAGCACTTCTGCACCCAGCATCTCCTCCACCATTCACAGGAACAGCCGCTGTGCCTGGTCCAGGCAAAGTCTCTGTATTGTCCATGGACCTCTCTGCAGACTGAAGCTGACAGTTATTAGCAGATGTTATTGCATGCTGTTCATTGTCTATGGGTCTGGGCTGACTGCCTGCAGCACTACAACCCTCAGCAAGCACATTGTCATTAAAGTTCACACCATCCTGCACACACACTCTACCTGCACCTTGTCTCTCCACAGGTCTTTCTTCCACAGGGCTAGGAACGGCGTCCATCTTTTCCTCATCATCCTGGGAAGCAACATTCGGAGGTGATTCAAGTTTATTGATAAAATCCAGCATGCCAGAACCTTCAACCTCCTGCTCAGATGTTCCACATTGCTGGGGAGTGAAGGGGACAGAGGCCTCCACCATTGAGGGCTCAGCAGATGTCTGAGGTGTTGAAGAGCTGGGCTCATCCTCCGGGCCCACTTTCTCACTCTCTGCTGTCTGTACCTGCATCTCCTCACTGGTCTCCTCACCCTCCATGCAGGAAGCGGCTCCTCTTCTCATTTGGCTGAATCTTTCTTCATTCTTATATTTTTCTTTAAATGCTCCACTATTCTCCTTCAGAGAACTCAACAGTTCTTTCTGCTTCCGCAGAGCTTGTTCCGGGTCTTTCAATTCAGGCCTCAGAGCCGGTCTTTTCTTGCTGAACACTTTGGCACAAATCTGTTTTTTCTTTTTAAATTCATTTTTCAAAGCTACCAACTTCTCCTCTTCCTTCTCAATCCTCCTCATTGTTTCAACAACCCTCCGTCTAAAGGCAGACAGGCCCAGTGTCATCCACAGGCTGAGGCCTATCCAGGGGGCCTCCACCAGGGTCCTCCCCAGGATCCTGCATCACTCCTGGGGCAGAGGAGAAACTCTAGCCCCTGGTCTCTGGAAGCACAGGAGCAAAGGAACCAGCAACCTCACACCTCACTGTCAAGGAGCGGAATGGCAGTTTCCCACCATCCCTGTGTGGAGTTCCTGGGTCTGTACACCTGCTGTGCCCATTATGAGGGGTTCCCTGCGAGTATGGCACAAGGGACAGTCAGAGACTGCGAGCATGGCGGGGGGAAGAAATCGCCGCTCTAAGGAGGTCAATCAGAAACCTCTCCTCCAAACTGGAAGCCTCAGGTGCCAGCAATGCTTGTAACGATGAACATGAGAAAAGTCCTGGACAGCCGCACTGAAATAGAAATCGCCTTTATTCAGTAAAAACAATAAAAGTACATGTATGCCACAGCAAGAAGAGGGAAGCTGACGCGTTTCACACTGTAGTAAGTGCTTAATCATAGCTGACGGTCAGAGACTGCGAACATGGCACAAGGGACGCTCAGAGACTGCGAGCATTGCACAAGGGACGGTCAGAGACTGCGAGCATTGCACAAGGGATGTCAGAGAATGCGAGCATGGCACAAGGGACAATCAGAGACTGTGGGCTTGGCACAAGGGACAATCAGAGACTGCGAGCATGGCACAAGGTACAGTCAGAGACTGCAAGCATGGCACAAGGGACGGTCAGAGACTGTGGGCATGGCACAAGGGACGGTCAGAGACTGGGGCAAGGCGCAAGGGAAGGGCAGAGACTGTGAGCATTGCACAAGGGACAGTCAGAGACTGCAAGCATGGCATAAGGGACGGTCAGAGACTGCGAGCATGGCACAAGGGACGGTCAGAGACTGCAGGCAAGGCACAAGAGAAGGTCAGAGACTGCGAGCATGGCACAAGGGACAATCAGAGACTGCGGGCATGGCACAAGGGATGGTCAGAGATTGCGAGCATTGCACAAGGGACGGTCAGAGACTGCGGGCAAGGCACAAGGGAAGGTCAGAGACTGCGAGCATGGCACGAGGGACAATCAGAGACTGCGGGCATGGCACAAGGGACAATCAGAGACTGCGGGCATGGCACAGGGTACAGTCAGAGAATGCAAGCATGGCACAAGGGCCAGTCAGAGACTGCAAGCATGGCAGGGGGGAAGAAATCACCGCTCTAAGGAGGTAAATCAGAAACTTCTCCTCCAGACTGGAAGTCTCAGGTGCCGGCAATGCTTGTAACGATGAACATGAGAAAAGTCCTGGAAAGCCGCACTCAAATAGAAATCACCTTTATTCAGTAAAAACAATAAAAGTACATGTATGCCACAGCAAGAAGAGGGAAGCTGATGCGTTTCACACTGTAGTCAGTGCTTAATCATAGCTGACGGTCAGAGACTGCGAGCATGGCACAAGGGACGGTCAGAGACTATGGGCATGGCACAAAGGACAGTCAGAGACTGCGAGCATGGCACAAAGGACAATCAGAAACTGCGGGCATGGCACAAAGAAGGGACGGTCAGAGACTGCTCGCATGGCGCAAGGGACAATCAGAAACTGCGAGCATTGCACAAGGGACAATCAGAGACTGCAAGTATGGCACAAGGGACAGTCAGAGACTGCGAGCATGGCGGGGGGGAAGAAATCACTGCTCTAAGGAGGACAATCAGAGACTGCGAGTATGGCACAAGGGACAGTCAGAGACTGCGAGCATGGCGGGGGGAAGAAATCGCCGCTCTAAGGAGGTCAATCAGAAACCTCTCCTCCAGACTGGAAGCCTCAGGTGCCAGCAATGCTTGTAATGATGAACATGAGAAAAGTCCTGGACAGCCGCACTGAAATAGAAATCGCCTTTATTCAGTAAAAACAATAAAAGTACATGTATGCCACAGCAAGAAGAGGGAACCTGACGCGTTTCACACTGTGGTGCTTAATCATAGCTGACGGTCAGAAACTGCGAACATGGCACAAGGGACGGTCAGAGACTGCGAGCATTGCACAAGGGACGGTCAGAGATTGCGAGCATTGCACAAGGGACGTCAGAGAATGTGAGCATGGCACAAGGGGCAATAAGAGACTGTGGGCTTGGCACAAGGGACAATCAGAGACTGCGAGCATGGCACAAGGTACAGTCAGATACTGCAAGCATGGCACAAGGGACGGTCAGAGACTGTGGGCATGGCACAAGGGACTGTCAGAGACTGGGAAAGGCACAAGGGAAGGGCAGAGACTGTGAGCATTGCACAAGGGACAGTCAGAGACTGCGAGCATGGCATAAGGGGCGGTCAGAGACTGTGAGCATGGCACAAGGGACGGTCAGAGACTGCAGGCAAGGCACAAGGGAAGGTCAGAGACTGCGAGCATGGCACAAGGGACAATCAGAGACTACGGGCATGGCACAAGGGATGGTCAGAGATTGCGAGCATTGCACAAGGGATGGTCAGAGACTGCGGGCATGGCACAAGGGACAATCAGAGACTGCGGGCATGGCACAAGGGATGGTCAGAGATTGCGAGCATTGCACAAGGGACGGTCAGAGACTGCGAGCATGGCACAAGGGACAGTCAGAGACTGCGAGCAAGGCACAAGGGAAGGTCAGAGACTGCGAGCATGGCACAAGGGACAATCAGAGACTGCGGGCATGGCACAAGGAAGGGACGGTCAGAGACTGCTAGCATGGCGCAAGGGACAATCAGAAACTGCGAGCATTGCACAAGGGACAATCAGAGACTGCAAGTATGGCACAAGGGACAGTCAGAGACTGCGAGCATGGCGGGGGGGAAGAAATCACCGCTCTAAGGAGGACAATCAGAGACTGCGAGTATGGCACAAGGGACAGTCAGAGACTGCGAGCATGGCGGGGGGAAGAAATCGCCGCTCTAAGGAAGTCAATCAGAAACCTCTCCTCCAGACTGGAAGCCTCAGGTGCCAGCAATGCTTGTAATGATGAACATGAGAAAAGTCCTGGACAGCCGCACTGAAATAGAAATTGCCTTTATTCAGTAAAAACAATAAAAGTACATGTATGCCAAAGCAAGAAGAGGGAACTTGACGCGTTTCACACTGTAGTGCTTAATCATAGCTGATGGTCAGAAACTGCGAACATGGCACAAGGGACGGTCAGAGACTGCGAGCATTGCACAAGGGACGGTCAGAGACTGCGAGCATTGCACAAGGGACGTCAGAGAATGTGAGCATGGCACAGGGGGCAATCAGAGACTGTAGGCTTGGCACAAGGGACAATCAGAGACTGCGAGCATGGCACAAGGTACAGTCAGAGACTGCAAGCATGGCACAAGGGACGGTCAGAGACTGTGGGCATGGCACAAGGGACTGTCAGAGACTGGGAAAGGCACAAGGGAAGGGCAGAGACTGTGAGCATTGCACAAGGGACAGTCAGAGACTGCGAGCATGGCATAAGGGACGGTCAGAGACTGCGAGCATTGCACAAGGGACGGTCAAAGACTGCGATCATGGCACAAGGGAAGTTCAGAGACTGCGAGCATGGCACAAGGGACGGTCAGAGACTGCGAGCATGGCACAAGGGACAGTCAGAGACTGCGAATATGGCACAAGGGACGGCCAGAGACTGCGAGCATGGCACAAGGGACAGTCAGAGACTGGGAAAGGCACAAGGGAAGGGCAGAGACTGTGAGCATTGCACAAGGGACAGTCAGAGACTGCGAGCATGGCATAAGGGACGGTCAGAGACTGCGAGCATGGCACAAGGGACGGTCATAGACTGCAGGCAAGGCACAAGAGAAGGTCAGAGACTGCGAGCATGGCACAAGGGACAATCAGAGACTGCGGGCATGGCACAAGGGATGGTCAGAGATTGCGAGCATTGCACAAGGGATGGTCAGAGACTGCGGGCATGGCACAAGGGACAATCAGAGACTGCGGGCATGGCACAAAGGATGGTCAGAGATTGCGAGCATTGCACAAGGGACGGTCAGAGACTGCGAGCATGGCACAAGGGACAGTCAGAGACTGCGGGCAAGGCACAAGGGAAGGTCAGAGACTGCGAGCATGGCACAAGGGACAATCAGAGACTGCGGGCATGGCACAAGGGACAATCAGAGACTGCGAGCATGGCATAAGGGACGGTCAGAAACTGGGGCAAGGCACAAGGGAAGGTCGGAGACTGTGACCATTGCACAAGGGACAGTCAGAGACTGCGAGCATGGCATAAGGGACGGTCAGAGACTGAGAGCATGGCACAAGGGAAGGTCAGAGACTGCAAGCATTGCACAAGGGACGGTCAGAGACTGCGAGCATGGAACAAGGGACAGTCAGAGACTGCAGGCATGGCACAAGGGACAATCAGAGACTGCGAGTATGGCACAAGGGACAGGCAGAGACTGCAAGTATGGCATAAGGGACAGTCAGAGACTGCGAGCATGGCACAAGGCACTATCAGAGACTGCGAGCATTTCACAAGGGACGGTCAGAGACTGCGAGCATGACACAAGGGACGGTCAGAGACTGTGGGCATTGCACAAGGGATAGTCAGAGACTGCGAGCATGGCACAAGGGAAGTTCAGAGACTGCGAGCATGGCACAAGGGACAGTCAGAGACTGCGAATATGGCACAAGGGATGGTCAGAGACTGCGAGCATTGCACAAGGGACGGTCAAAGACTGCAAGCATGGCACAAGGGAAGTTCAGAGACTGCGAGCATGGCACAAGGGACGGTCAGAGACTGCGAGCATGGCACAAGGGACAGTCAGAGACTGCGAATATGGCACAAGGGACGGTCAGAGACTGCGAGCATGGCACAAGGGACAGTCAGAGACTGCGAGCATGGCACAAGGGAAGTTCAGAGACTGCGAGCATGGCACAAGGGACGGTCAGAGACTGCGAGCATGGCACAAGGGACAGTCAGAGACTGCGAACATGACACAAGGGATGGTCAGAGACTGTGAGCATGGCACAAGGGACAGTCAGAGACTGCGAGCATGGCACAAGGGACAATCGGAGACTGCGAGCATGGCACAAGGGATGGTCAGAGACTGCAAGCATGGCACAAGGGATAGTCAGAGACTGCATACATGGCACAGAATGAAGTGTAAATGGGGCCAACCAACCTGCAATCATGTGCATTGCACGCAGTTGCAGCACTGCATTTAAAGGGTTAAAACAGGCATTGCAGAGGCAACTTATTGCCTCTTCACTGCATGTCAAATTCCTTTGAAAAGAGATCCGAGCATGGATTGCTTTTCAGAGGCACAAGGGACAGTCAGAGACTGGGGCAAGGCACAAGGGAAGGTCAGAGACTGCGAGCATGGCACAAGGGATGGTCAGAGACTGCGAGCATTGCACAAGGGACAGTCAGAGACTGTGGGCATTGCACAAGGGATGGTCAGAGACTGCGAGCATTGCACAAGAGACGGTCAGAGACTGCGAGCATTGCACAAGGGACGGTCAAAGACTGCGAGCATGGCACAAGGGAAGTTCAGAGACTGCGAGCATGGCACAAGGGACGGTCAGAGACTGCGAGCATGGCACAAGGGACAGTCAGAGACTGCGAACATGGCACAAGAGACGGTCAGAGACTGTGAGCATGGCACAAGGGACAGTCAGAGACTGCGAACATGGCACAAGAGACGGTCAGAGACTGTGAGCATGGCACAAGGGACAGTCAGAGACTACGAGCATTGCACAAGGGACAATCAGAGACTGCGAGCATGGCACAAGGGATGGTCACAGACTGCGAGCATGGCACAAGGGATAGTCAGAGACTGCATACATGGCACGGAATGAAGTGTAAATGGGGCCAACCAACCTGCAACCATGTGCATTGCACGCAGTTGCAGCACTGCATTTAAAGGGTTAAAACAGGCATTGCAGGGGCAACTCATTGCCTCTTCACTGCATGTCAAATTCCTCTGAAAAGAGATCCGAGCATGGATTGCTTTTCAGGGGCGTGTCAGTCCTTACCGACATTGTGAATGAGCATAAAATAAAGCAGTTGTGATTGTACAGGATTAGGGGCAAGAGTAATGTACATACACACACATGTTGCTAGCAACACACAGGCACCGCCATGCTGCCAGCAACACCCGGGCTCCGCTATATCACCAGCAACACCTGGGTACCGCCATGTCACCAGCAATGTACATATATATTGTACATTAACATCAGTCCCTGCCCTCACGAAGCTTACCATCTAAGACCCGTAACTCACATTCATACATACACAGAGCCAATTTACACAGGATCCAAAGGAGTGAATGTTGTCATTTGCCTGGCTGCCCCTTCTCTAGTGGGAAAAGAACCGGGGACACAAATCAGTGGCCCTTTTGGGGGTTAACACTACACAAATGAGAAGTATCACCCTTTATTTAATCGCTTTATTTAACCGATTGCCGCCCGCCGGCTGTCATATGACGGCCAGGCGGCGCGGCTTTCGTTCTGGGAGGGTGTCATATGACGCTCTCACCTTCCCGGCCCACGCTTGCTGGCGACGGCACTCGTGCGCCCGCGATTGCCCGGTAACAGAGCAGGACCGTGGATCTGTGTGTGTAAACACACAGATCCACGTCCTGTGAGGGGAGTGGAGACCGATGGTGTGTTCTCAGTACAGAGGAACACCGATCAGTCTCCTCCCCTTGTGAGTCCCCTCCCCCTACAGTTAGAATCACTCCCTAGGAAACATAATTAACCCCTCGATCACCCCCTAGTGTTAACCCCTTCCCTGCCAGTCACATTTATACAGTAATCAGTGCATTTTATAGCACTGATCGCTGTATATATGTGAATGGTCCCAAAATAGTGTCAAAAGTGTCCGATGTGACTGCCGCAATATTGCAGTCATGATAAAAATCGCAGATCGCCGCCATTACTAGTAAAAAAAATAATAATAATAATAAGAATGCTATAAATCTATCCCCTATTTTGTAGACGCTATAACTTTTGCGCAAACCAATCAATATATGCTTATTGCGATATTTTTTTTTTTTTTACCAAAAATTTGTAGAAGAATACATATCGGCCTCAACTGAGGAAAAAATTTGTTTATAAAAAAAAATGGATATTTATTATAGCAAAAAGTAAAAAATATTGTGTTTTTTTCAAACTTGTCGCTCTTCTTTTGTTTATAGCGCAAAAAATAAAAACCGCAGAGGCGATAAAATACCACCAAAAGAAAGCTCTATTTGTGGGGAAAAAAATCATAACAATTTCATGTGGGTACAGTGTTGTATGACCGCACAATTGTCATTCAAAATGTGACAGTGCTGAAAGCTGAAAAATGGCTTGGGCAGGAAGGGGGAGAAAGTGCCTCTGTATTAAAGTGGTTAACAATGAAGTATAACCAGCTGATTTTGCATTAAAAAAAAAAAGACTTGAAAGTAACTGACCTGTGGAGTACAGAAGATGGAGAAGCCAAACAGTTCTTGCATTCATTATGTTGCTTGTTTGTGTCTTTGGTAAAGTTGTGACCCCCGTGTCCCTGTTAGTTGTAGAGAAGCTTGAGGAACGGACATTTCCTAAAGAAAATCTGAACTGCGTGAGACGTATAATGTTTCCGGAGTACATCCAGCCAAAGAAATTCCTTTCTGTTTCCTGCAGCCTTTTCCATACATGAAAATAATCTGTGACGTTTATATGTTAAAAAAATGTTTTATGTATGTACTGTAATTGTGTTGTCCCCCCTATACATTGTAAAGCACTGCATAAACTGTTGGCGCTATATAAATCATTAATAATAATAATAATAATAATAATAATAATATGTTATATAGTAGGTGAGGTTGAAATAAGACACAAGTCCATCAAGTCCAGCCTATGTGTGTGTAAAGGTACAGTAATCCTCATTTAAAAGCAATGGAAAATGTTCACCTACAGTGTATTCATTTTAAAAGAGCTTTTTTTTCTACCTGTTTGCACTTTCTATACAGGTGCATTCTTTGAATCTTACTGCTATCAAAGCACAACCAGAAGTGTGCCTGTCTATCTATGGACCAATACATTCGATTTTAAAGTGACACTAAACTTTCATCTATCTATCTATCTATCTATCTATCTATCTATCTATCTATCTATCTATCTATCTATCTATCTATCTATCTATCTATCTATCTATCTATCTATCTATCTATCTATCTATCTATCTATCTATCTATCTATCTATCTATCTATCTATCTATCTATTTATCTATCTATCTATCTATCTATCTATCTATATACACACGTTTGTAAATTAACTCAAAAATTCTCTTTTATCAGCCCCCTCCAAATGTCCAAATTAGTTTTGTTTTTGCTGCCATGATCTGACTTCCTATTAGAGGATGGCTACATTCATTCTTCATGGTTCTGCTGTGTGTAGGAACGTAGCCACCCTCTCATGCTCACTCCTGAGATGGTCTAGAACTATGAACTATTACTATAGCAAGGGTCTCTAACCTGTTTAGTATGAGAGCCACATGGTGTATTTTACAAAAATGGTCCAAAAATCAGTTTGATAAATAAATGAGTTCTCCTTAGATCAGAGTCCCTCACAGTGATCCCCCCCCCCCACCCCAATCAGGGTCCCCAACAAAATCCTCCCCTTTCATTCGAGGCCCATTCAGATTCCCCCCTACATCAGATTCCCTATCAGAGTCCCCATCAGCTTCCCCCTTACATCAGGGTCCCCATCAGATCCCCCCTTGCATCAGGGTCCCCATCAGATTCCCCCCCTTGCATCAGGGTTCCCATCAGATGCCCCCTTACATCAGGGTTCCCATCAGAGTCCCACCTTACATCAGGATTCCCATCAGAGTCCTTACATCAGATTCCCTGTCAGAGTCCCTCCTTACATCAGGGTCCCCATCAGATCCCCCTTACATCAAGGTCTCCATCAGATTCCCCCCTACATGCGGTTCCCTATCAGAGCCCCCCTTGCATTAGGGTCCCCATCAGATACCCCCTTACATCAGGGTTCTCACCATATGCCCCCTTACATCAGGATTCCATCAGAGTTCCTCTTACATCAAGGTCCCCACCAGATTCCCCCCCTAAATGCGATTCTCTATCAAAGTCCACCCTTGCATCAGGGTTCCCAGCAGATCCCCCCTTACACCAGGGTTCCCATCAGAGATCCCCCTTGCATCAAAGTCCCCATCATATTCCCCCCCCCTACTTTAGGGTCCCTATCAGAGTCCCCCCCCTACATCAGGGTTCCCATCAAAGTCCCCCCTTACATCAGGGTTCCCATCAAAGTCCCCCCTTACATCAGGGTTCCCATCAAAGTCCCCCCTTACATCAGGGTTCCCATCAGAGTCCCACTTGCATCAAGGTTCCCATCATATTCCCCCTACATCAGATTCCCTATCAGAGTCCCCCTCTCATCAGGGTCCCTATCAGAGTTCCCTCTTACATCAAGTTCCCATAGGAGCCCCCTCTTTACACCAGTGTCTCATCAGTACATCAGAGTGTGTGTGTATGTATATATATATATATATATATATATATATACAAAACACTGGCTAGGCACACAGTTAACCCTTTTATCGTCCCTGATGTTAACCCCTTCCCAGCCAGTGCCATTATTACAGTGACAGTGCATATTTTTAGCACTGACCACTGTATTCGTGTCACTGGTCCCCAAAAAGTGTCTTGCTATAAGTCGCTGATCTCCACTAGTAAAAAAAAAACATAGTTTGTAGACACTGTAACTTTTGCGCAAACCATATGTAGCAGCATGCATATTAACCTAAATTTATGAATAAATTTCATTTTTTCAAGTTTTTATCGGATGTGTTTTATAGCAGAAATTAAAAAAATACTGTTTTTTTTTTCAAAATGGTCCGTCTTTTTTAATTATAGCGCAAACAATTAAAACCACAGGTGATCAAAACACAAAAATGTTCTTTTAAAATTTTATTTGGGTACAGCGTTGCACGATGTGCAATTGTCAGTTAAAGTAACGCAGTGATGGCAAAAAAATGGCCTGGTCATTATGGGGGTAAATCTTCCAGGGGTCAAGTGGTTAACTCTAAACTAATGGCCTGTAGGAGCTTTTCATGGGTCACCTATAGAAAATATGGGGTAAGGAATTTGTCACCATTTCATGGGTGTATCTAATTTTAAGCCTTGTCATGTTCCGCCTGGGGAAAAATAAATAAATGTTAGCAGCTACAATTGTGCCTTTAGTTATACTTTAAAGTGATTGTAAGGGTTCGTTTTTTTTTTTTAAATAACAAACATATCATACTTACCTCCACTGTGCAGCTCATTTTGCACAGAGTGGCCCTGATCCTCCTCTTCTGAGGGCCCCGGTGGCTCTCGCGGCTCCTCCCCACATCAGTTAACCCCCTTGCGGGCTCGCTCCCGAGTCCAGCCTTTAGCATAGGATGCATTAAGGTGAAAAAACATGAATGTTTACAACCCCTTTAATACAGTAGGCATCAGAGGGCCCTGCTCGTTAGTGTGCCCATCTGTGATTGGCAGCCCTTGACCCCTCCCTCCGCCCTGCACTTACCCCCACAAATGCGGGACTCAACTGGGGGGTGGGGGGTTGGGAGGTCCGCATCCTGCGCTAGCACTGCCTGCTGATTGGCTTCCGCTGCCTTAAAAGCGGGGGGGTGCGGGCAGTTTACCATCTTCGCCCTGGGCACCAAATGGCCTTGTCCCAGCACTGTCTGTAAGTGCATGTGTCCGGTCCACTAAACATTCTCGCAAAAATATCTAAATCAGACACCGCAGGTATATTCCATTTATACCTTGCAGCAGTGTACACACCTCCCAACTTTCTGAAATGGGAACGAGGGACACCTATTAGCAAAAGTATGAATGCATAGGAAACACCCCCTACCACGCTCCCTTAAAGGAGAATTATACCAAAAAAATATTAGATAAACCCACAAGTGCTTTTTTTACCACTACTATTACTTTATATTGGCTTTTGGAATTTACAAATGCAGCAATTTAGAATTTGGATGAAAGGTTTAGCCCTGGGAAACATTTTTTGAAAGAAAAAAAGTGCATTTTATATACAAACTATATAGATCAGACCAAAATGAGGGACAAATGAGGAGGAAAGAGGGACAGAGGGACAGAGGCTCCAAATCAGGGACAGTCCCTCAAAATCAGGGACAGTTGGGATCTATGGCAGTGTATGATCTACAAAGGACATAAACTGTAAAATAAATTGTGACTTACACATATCTTCTAAATACATTTTTCTTTTCAGATCTGCCCCGTCCAAAGGTTGGAGAGGTCAATATTCCCAAGCTGGAAGAAGATAAAGAGGACACTCTGACCTGTGATATCCCAGATCATCTAAAAGTTAGCTGATTTAGGAAAATGTCTGAGAGACTTACATCCCAGTATAACACCACTGCCTAATGATGACTTCCAAATCTGTACCAAGCAGAAGAAAGATAAGACCTTCTCCCATAAGTCATCTCTGACATTCACCCCATCATTCAGCAGAGACCAGGGGGCAGAGTTCATCTGTAGAGTGGAATATCCCGGCCTGGAGAAGCCCATAGAGAGAAGAACACGGTCCTATAAGATTGACTAAACGTTCTATGAATGGGACTGGTAAAGCACAACAAAAACCTTCTTCAAGCTAGTCTAAGCTAGAACCAAGTCCAGTTACTATGTGATGTACAATGCCCCATACACACGATCGGACTTTCCGACAACAAAACCGTAGAATTTGGTTTGAAGGTTGTTGGCTCCAACTTGTCTTGCATACACACGGTCACACAAATGTTGGCCATTAATTACAAACGTGGGAACATGGTGACGTACAAGACGTACGCAAGCCGTTAAAAAGGAAGTTCAATAGTCATGTGATATCTCCATTACGAATGCTAGTTTTTCAAGACCGAGCGCTTCTCGTACTTGATTCCGAGCATGCATGGACTTTTGTGTACACATGATCCGAGAGTCCGACAACAAAAATTTTTTGGGCGGAAAATTTGAGAACATGCTAGCCAACATTTGTTGGCGGAAAGTCCGACAACAAATGTTCGATGGAACATACACACAATCAGGCTTTCTGCCAACAAGCTCACATCCAACATTTGTTGTTGGAAAATCCGATCGTGTGTACGGGGCATTAGCCTCATAAAGTAAAAAAAAAATTCTTTACCCTCACTGACTGAGACAAATTTAGTCATTTGTGTCTCACACTCTCCCCCTCCCAGACTCAGTGGGAGAAGTTCAGCAACAGAGACAGTGCTGTCATTGGGCAGGTCTAGGTGTGACCAGGTTCTGATGGACAGGCACCAGGTTGATATCCACACCCCCTGCAACATCCTCTCCTCCCACTTTAGTGCAAGCAGGTACGGTCTACATAAGAGTGACAAATCTGTTCTGAATGCAGGAGCAGTGCAGCATCATTGGCAACCCACCGCAGGAAGCTGCATTTGATGGACTTCACTGGCAGGATCAACCGCTATTTGTGGGACTTTGCAAAGAAATAAGAGAAGATTGCAAGTGCTTAAACACTTATGACCCGTACACACGATCCGAATATCGTACGACAGATCGTACGACTTTTTTCGCTTAGTAGTCGCAAGTAGAAATTGAATAGGTAAATAAAGTCACAGAAATTCTCGTACGACAGGAAAAAAAAATCAGAAGTGATGTCATATATTGTAATGTATTTGTATTGTATTTTCGGACGACAACTATACTGACTAAAGGAAAATCGTACGATCTGGAATCGTACGAGGAAAATTTTTGTGCTTGTCTGATCGAATAATATCGGATAAACTGTTGTGATCGGCTCTCGAAAGTAGTGTACACACGATCCGAAAATCGTACGATTCTTCCTCAGATGACAGTTGTCATACGATATTCGGATCGTGTGTATGGGCCATTAGGCTTAAAGGGGTTGTAAAGGTATAAATTTTTTCACCCTAATGCATTCTATGCATTAAGGTGAAAAAACTTTTGATAATACCGCCGCCCCCAGCCCCCCCGTTTTACTTACCTGACACCTCAAAAACTCGCCTGCTCGTTCCCGACCTCCATTCAGCCGATCAGCCTGGTCGCTGATTGGTTATAGTGGATGGATTGAAAGCAGCGCAGCCATTGGCTCACGCTGCTGTCAATCACATCCAATGACGCGGCGCGCCGGGGGGCGGGGCCGAGTGATACAGCGAGCGGCTATAGCCACCGGCTGTATCACGGGAGCGTGCCCGCAATAACGAACCACCAAGCGAGGGAGCTCGCATTAAGGTGGTTCGTTATTGCGGGGAGGAGCTGAGACAGCCGCCGAGGGACCCCAGAAAAGCAGGTTCGGGGCCAGAACGAGCTGCACAGTGAAGGTAAGTATAACATGTTTGTTATTTTTAAAGAAAAAAAAATTACCTTTACAACCCCTTTAATGTACACGGGACAATTTTACAACCACACGATTTAAGTTGGCAGATAGTAAACCACGTTTAAAAGGTCAGTTTTGCCGCATTTACATGCCGCGTTTAGCTGCGTGTTTGCCGCGTTTGTGTTTAGAAGCGTTTGAAAAAAAAAAAAAATATATATATATATATATATATTCAAAATAGCCAAAAATGAAAAACGCCTGTGAATGAAACGCGCTAAAAGCGAGTTACCGCGTTTGACTACGCTTGGAAGCGCTTGGCGCTTGAAAATGCCTCTAAACTCAGCGTCTGAACACATTTATTGCTTTACAAAAAAAGCCTCTAAACTCAACTGCCTAGAAACGACTATAAACGACCCTGAGTACATGTACACATAGGATAACATAGAGGAGAGTTCAGGAGCAGTTGAAAAAAATGCCCAACTACTCCTAAACGTTCGTTTACGAGCAGCAGTGTACATGAGGCTCTATAATTAAGTGCAACAAAATATATCCCTTCACTGTTTATTTACATTATTCATCTATAGTCACATATTGGCTCCCTGTCTTCACTATCTTACATGCATTTTTCCTTCAATAGATTACCCATACCTCTCAACCATCCTGAGATTTCAAGTAAATCTGTGTTCCATGAACCTGGGCTGAATCCTGCAGTGGAGCCCAGTGCTGGAACAAGTTCCAATACTGGACTCCACCAATCCACCTGGCGGGTGCGTGGTGCGCTGTCAGGTCTGAGACCCAGCAACACGCTTAGTTCCCAGCCAGCTGCCCCCCCTCCTGCTCACTCGCTCGTCAGCTTGCTTGCCCGCCCGTCAGCCCATTGTACAGCCTGCAAAGAGGAGGAGAAGCTAGATCTGCTCTACCTCCTCCCCATGTCCCCCTGTGCCCGCCCACAACCCCTGACGTGCATCCAATGCTGTGGCTGTGAAGGGGTTGTGTGGGTGGAATTTTGAAGCAGTGCTCCTGATGTCACTGCCTGAGCCTCTGGGTGAAGACTTTGAGTGAGTCTGTGACTGAACTCTCCCCTCTTCCTTCCATTTAATCCTTCCTTCCACATAATAGTGATCCTTCCTGCCTTCCACATAATAGTGATACTTCCTGCCTTCCATGTGCCATAGTGATCCTTCCTGCCTTTCATGTGCCATAGTGATCCTTTCTGCCTTCCATGTACCATAGTGATCCTTCCTGCCTCCCATGTGCCATAGTGATCCTTCCTGCCTTCCATGTACCATAGTGATCCTTTCTGCCTTCCATGTACCATAGTGATCCTTTCTGCCTTCCATGTGCCATAGTGATCCTTCCTGTCTTTCAGGTGCAATAGTGATCCCTCCTACCTTCCATATGCCATAGTGATCCTTCCTGCCTTCCATGTGTCACAGTGATCCTTCCTGCCTTCCATGTGTCATAGTGATCCATCCTGCCTTCAATGTGTCTTAGTGATCCTTCCTGCCTTCCATGTGCCATAGTGATCCTTTCTACCTTCCATGTGCCATAGTGATCCTTCCTGTCTTTCAGGTGCAATAGTGATCCTTCCTACCTTTCATGTGTCATAGTGATCCTTCCAGCCTTCCATGTGTCATAGTAATCCTTGCTATCTTCCATGTGCCATAGTGATCCTTACTGCCTTCCATGTACCATAGTGATCCTTCCTTCCTTCCATGCACCACAGTGATCCCTCCTTCCTTTCTTCCATGTACCATAGTGATCCTTCCTGCCTTCCATGTACCCTCCCCTTTCACTATCATGTCTGGTCACACCCACATTTTTGGTGCAGCGTGCTTAGCGTGGCACAGGTCACTATCTCCCTGAAATGTCCCTCATTCTCAAATTTAAAAGTTGGGAGGTATGGATTACCTCCTCTCCTAAGGTTTCTCCTAAGCCTCTATTTCTGTTTATCTGTTTCAACATCTGCTGCTTAGTGATCAATAGAGCACATACATCAGGGGTTGCAAAAGTCACTTTTACGTGATTCCCTGCTGCTGCAGACTTCTCCAGGTTTTATGACCGGTCCCTGCCGCCTGTTTTCCCCAATGCTCTGAGGTCTGATGCCCTCTGATGTCATCAAAGCCAATGCAAAGCCCATGCATTGGATGTGAGGATGCTGAGCGAGAGTACATTGCTTGAGCAAATGGTGGTAGAGGAGAGTGCTGGCTGCTGGTGGAGTGATGCATCATGTAAGTAAAAGTGCTTTTTTGAGGCCTCTTAGATCTAAAAAAGATATCAACACTTGCAGAGAGTGGGCAGCCCCACTGCTAGTCTGGCCAATCAAGATGGCTGAAAAGATCGCCAACACAGAAGAAGATGATGTTCTGCATGAACAGGGAACTATACACAGTTAGCCTTTTATGTATTATTCCTTAAATCGCTTTCATAGGTTATGTCATACTTTTTTAAGATATAACATAATTTAGAATTGACTGCATTAATTTAATATATTACAATACATTATACTACCATAAGAGCATTTTGGAGCATGTCACTCTATTATTATTAAATTATGTTTTAGTCATTTTTAATAGTATCAGTATTAATTCTATTAATTAATATTAAGATTGTTTTAATCCTTTTTTGTCTCACTCTTTTTTTATATATTTTTTTGCAAATATATTTATGTTCATTCTTTGAGTCTAAATGGACCCTTATCATGTTATTTATAGGTTCTAAATAGGGATGAGCCGAACACCCCCGGTTTGGTTCACAGCAGAACATGCGAACAGACAAAAAATTTGTGCGAACACTGCAAACACCTTTAAAGTCTATAGGACGCAAACGTGAAAAATCAAAATGCTCATTTTAAAGGCTTATTTGCAAGTTATTGCCATAAAAAGTGTTTGGGGACCTGGGTCCTGACCCAGGGGACATGAATCAATGCAAAAAAAAGTTTTAAAAACTGCAGTTTTTTCGGGAGCAGTGGTTTTAATAATGCTTAAAGTGAAACAATAAAAATTAAATATTCCTTTATATATCATGCCTGGGGGGTGTCCTTAGTTAGCCTGTAAAGTAGCACATCTTTTCCATGTTTATAACAGTACCGGAGCAAAATGACATTTCTAATGGAAAAAAGTCATTTAAAACTGCTTGCGGCTGTAATGTATTGTCGGATCCCGGCAATATAGATAAAAATACCCCATAAAAATGGCGTGGATGTCACCCCCCAAAATCCATACCAGGCCCTTCAGGTCTGGTATGAATATTAAGGGGAACCCCTCACCAAACTTTTTTTAAAAATGGCATGGGGTCCCCCAGGCCCCCAGGTACTATATACTCTGAACAGCAGTATATATACTATATGACCTGCCCTATATACTCTGCAGAAAAACTGGGCCTTAGATTTTGGTGGTACCAGAACACTGTAACCCCTCACAGTTACTCTTGGGGGCAGGAACGGGCCCTGCTGTGAAATATTATATCAAAAATTGTAATTACAGGGCCCTGTTAAACCGGGGTAGAAAAATTGGGCCTTTGGTTTTGGTGGTGCCAGAACACTGTAAGCTCTCACAGTTACTCTTGTTGGGCGCAGGAACGGGCCCTGCGTTTAAATATTATATCTAAAATTGTAATTACATGCCCATGTTAAAAAGGGGCAGAAAAATTGGGCCTTGGGTGGTGGTGGTGGTGCCCTAAACCAAAAATATTGTTGGAAGCTAGCATCATCAAGATTGTGGAGGAATGGGATAGTCAGCATAGGTAGTCTTCAAGGGATCCCAGATCCATAGCAAATTCCATCAGTTACATCAACATCAGGTGCTTGATAGCTGCTGATCCAAGACTGATTCTTTTTTATGAATATGAGCCTATCAATGGAGTCTGGACAGGCGCACTCTTTGATCCATTGCAAACCCTCCAGCAGCACTGAATGTGCGTTCAGAAAGCACGCTGGATGCAGGACAGACCAGTAGCTCAGTTGCATATTGAGCAAGTTCTGGCCAGTGATCCATCCTCAAGACCCAATAACCCAGTGGATGCTCTGTTGGAAAGGTCTCCAAGTCTGCTCTTTCCCCTAGATATTCCTGCACCATATAATGCAGATGCTAGTGATGGTTGCTTGAACCGATCATACCTTGGTGCTGAGGACTGAAAAATTGTTTAAAGGCATCGGTCAGCCGGCCACCTTCTCCACCGCTCTTTCTCTGACTGAACAAAGCCTCAGCAACATGTTGTCCAGCACCAGGAAATGGTAACCTCACAGGGTCTGGAAATGCGTTACACAAACCTTTCTTCAAGGCTTCCTAAAGATGTTTCATCCTCTTCTCCCTCTGCGAAGGGAGGATGAGTTCTGCAAATTTACACTTGTAACATGGATCAAGAAGGGTTGCCAACCAGTGATGATCCCTCTCCTTGATACCACGAATCCTAGGGTCCTTTCGCACGCTTTGCAGAATCAGGGAGGCCGTACAGCGTAAGTTTGCAGAGGCATTTGATTCTGGGTCACTAAGGATCACATTATCCGTAACTACCTCCTCCCAGCCAATTAGAACTTCTTGGGTTTCTGGGGACTTGAAACCATCCCTTGAAGACTGCTGCTCCCTCTTCTTCCTGTATGTTTGGCAGGCCCGCAGGAATGCTATCTGGATAAAGGGGGCCTTGAGAGGAAAGAAAGTTCAGCCCCATGTGCCCTGTCCTTGATTCCACAAAGCGTGTGCTCCAGCAGGAAGACTAGAGGGACAGTGTCACTGACGCATGCATTGACGCATGCATTGTCTCTGCTCACCATCCTGGTGGCCTCCTCAAATGGTGACAGGACAGTGCATGCATCCTTGATCAGTAGCCACTGGCATGGCGAAAAGAAGCCAAGCTCCCCTGACCCTGTCCTGGTGTCATACTCACACAGGTACTCATTGATGGCCCTCTACTTTGTGTGCAGCCACTGCAGCATTGCCAAGGTTGCGTTCCACCTGGTGGGCATGTCACAAATGAGGCGGTTGGTGGTTGCAAATGGATATGTAAAATACCGCGCCAATCCAACACGTCAAGATAGCAGCCAACACTACAATATGACAAAAATTGTGCACAATATCAGAATAATAAAAGTGTAGCGCTAAAGTGAAATCAATAAGAAAAGAAATGTGTAAGGGTTTGGGATAAAGGGAAGTCAAATCACATTTGAAGGAACAAGTGACCTCATCTAATCTCAAACCTGAAAGATAAGTATGTTGAAAAGTGAAATGAATATGGATGTATATATTACCACATCTATAAACAGATAAAATGCCCTTTTTTTTTTTTTTTTCCCTAAAGGCTCAAATAATCATGAAAAATATAATAGGTTATAACGACAAATTCTTGACTGTAATGTCCAAAATTATTTTTTTCCCCATAGAATGAAAAAATACATAAATGGTGTCAAAAGTGTCCACAGTGTTGGTGGGGAGATATAACTCTCAGGTAAGCAATGTACACATAAGAAATTAGTCCATATAGTGCATGGTGTGGTTGACCCAAATTGAATCCAAGGCAGGTAGTATCACAATAAAGTGCAAACCGGAGAAAGAGATGTAATACTCTTACCGACTTCGGTGGACTCACAGGCCGTGGGCGGTGAGTCAAATAGGCTTGTACTGTCTTGAGATGGATGACAGTGTAAGACTGGCTGATACACCGGAAGATTTCCTCCTCGGATGGGGGGCCAGGAACCTGCCCAGAAGATCTGCACGATCACTGTCGACTTCGGTGGACTCACAGGCCGTGGGCGGTGAGTCAAATAGGCTTGTACTGTCTTGAGATGGATGACAGTGTAAGACTGGCTGATACACCGGAAGATTTCCTCCTCGGATGGGGAGCCAGGAACCTGCCCAGAAGATCTGCACGATCACCGTCTCAGAGCGTGGGACTCAGCTGTTATCCTGAGTCCAAATACGCTTTGGAGCCACCCCTGGGCTCAGTCTCAGTATCTGCTGCACTCCTCCAGCTGGAAACAATGTGGCTCCATACTGTC
Source organism: Lithobates clamitans (assembly GCA_037952925.1). NCBI lineage: Eukaryota > Metazoa > Chordata > Amphibia > Anura > Ranidae > Lithobates > Lithobates clamitans. Next base: position 2,105,978 of record JBBGZY010000645.1, read on the forward strand.
CGGGGCGAAGCTGACTTTTTACGGGTTTCTTGTCAGTGCTGTTTGTTTGCTCTTGAGTGCAAAGAGTCGGGAAAATGAATGGTTCCCGACCAAGAGCAAACAAACAGCACTGACAAGAAACCCGTAAAAAGTCAGCTTCGCCCCGGACGGTATGGAGCCACATTGTTTCCAGCTGGAGGAGTGCAGCAGATACTGAGACTGAGCCCAGGGGTGGCTCCAAAGCGTATTTGGACTCAGGATAACAGCTGAGTCCCACGCTCTGAGACGGTGATCGTGCAGATCTTCTGGGCAGGTTCCTGGCCCCCCATCCGAGGAGGAAATCTTCTGGTGTATCAGCCAGTCTTACACTGTCATCCATCTCAAGACAGTACAAGCCTATTTGACTCACCGCCCACGGCCTGTGAGTCCACCGAAGTCGACGGTGATCGTGCAGATCTTCTGGGCAGGTTCCTGGCCCCCCATCCGAGGAGGAAATCTTCCGGTGTATCAGCCAGTCTTACACTGTCATCCATCTCAAGACAGTACAAGCCTATTTGACTCACCGCCCACGGCCTGTGAGTCCACCGAAGTCGGTAAGAGTATTACATCTCTTTCTCCGGTTTGCACTTTATTGTGATACTACCTGCCTTGGATTCAATTTGGGTCAACCACACCATGCACTATATGGACTAATTTCTTATGTGTACATTGCTTACCTGAGAGTTATATCTCCCCACCAACACTGTGGACACTTTTGACACCATTTATGTATTTTTTCATTCTATGGGGAAAAAAATAATTTTGGACATTACAGTCAAGAATTTGTCGTTATAACCTATTATATTTTTCATGATTATTTGAGCCTTTTGGGAAAAATTTTTTATCTGTTTATAGATGTGGTAATATATACATCCATATTCATTTCACTTTTCAACATACTTATCTTTCAGGTTTGAGATTAGATGAGGTCACTTGTTCCTTCAAATGTGATTTGACTTCCCTTTATCCCAAACCCTTACACATTTCTTTTCTTATTGATTTCACTTTAGCGCTACACTTTTATTATTCTGGTTGGTGGTTGCATTCCCTTTGAATGTCAGCCAGCAGAGCACTGGCATTGTATGACCGTCAGAAATGACTTTTCTGGCCTGCCTCAGGAGATCTTGAACCGCTGCACCACCAAATTCAGGATGTGTGCCAAACATGGAACATGGGTCAAGTGTCCCTGTTGGAGGGCGGAGAGAATGTTGGTGCCATTGTCACATACAACCATTCCTGGCTGAAGCTGGCGTGGTGTCAACCACCTCTGAGCCTGCCCCAGCGGAGCTGACAGAGTCTCTTCCCAGTGTGGCTCCTGTCCCCTAGGCAGACCAACTCAAGCACCACATGGCATCTTATAGCCTGACTGCTTGTGTAGCCCCTTGACGCTTACAGAGCACCGCTGGTTCAGAGGATAAATCTGCAGAAGAGGCCATAGAGGAAGAAGAAGAGGAGGGGGTGGAGGAGAGACCTGTGAAGAACAAGCTCTAAAAACACTGAACTCTGTCCTGCATCCTTCCCAGCTGCCAGCAGAGTTACCCAGTGTGCCGTGAAGGAAAGGTAACATCCCTGCCCATGCCTGCTGGATTATGAGTCAGTGGTAATATGAACCTTACTGCTGACCGCCCTGTCCAACGAGGCCAAAACATTGCCTGCCACATGCCGGTAGAGAACCGGAATGGCCTTCCGTGCAAAGAAATGGCATTTTGAAACCTTCCACTAAGGTACAGCACATTCCACAAATTTACGAAAGGGGGCAGAGTCTACCAGCTGAAAAGGCAGCAGTTGTAGTGCTAGCAATTTGGCCAAGCTAGCATTTAGATGCTGAGCATGTGGATGGCTGGAACTAAATTTCTTTTTACGGTTCCGCAACTGGGGTAGGGAAATTTGCCTGCTAAAATCAATTGGTGGTGTACTGCTAGCAGATTGGCTGCAAGTACTTGGAAAAACCTATTGCTATACCTTTATTCCTCTCAGTGCAGGTTTTTGAGAGGACTGGAGGTATAGTAGGGGTGGAGATCCCAGATGAGGAGCAAGGAGAAGTCCGCCTTTTTCTTTGATGTGGGTCTTTCAAGTGCTGTTGCCAACGGACTGCATGGCAGGTCGTCATATGTCTGGTCAAGCATGTAGTGCCCAAGCGGCTTCTGTTCTGGCCATGCTTGATCCGCTTCAGACATAGGTTGCAAACAGTAACGGTGCGATCTGCTGCACATGTGTCAAAAAAGGCCTACACCAAGGAACTTTTAAAAGTCAGCAGGGAGTCAGCAGTGCCCTGCACCTGTGGAGCTCTGCAGTGTAAAGCAATAGGGTGGCTGCCCTTAAGCTGCCCCCTAGAGGACATTCTGCCTCGTTGGAGTTGTGCCTCATCTTCACTTTCCTCCTCTCTTCTCACAGGTACGCGAGTACAGTCAGTGACCTCATCATCCCCTCCTTGTCACTGGAGCAAACTTGGCACTATGCTGCAGTTGGAGGAATATGACTGCCAGTTTCTTGTACTTCTGTTGCACCCCCTCTCTCTAGGCTCACGTTACACACTTCCTCAACCTGGGAACCAACATCGGAGTCTTCAAATCGCTGCGCATCCTCCAGCAGCATGTACCTGACACTGTGCTTGAATAATTCTGGGGACTCCTCCATACATGATAGTGGGGCTACGGAAGGAGTGACTGTGGACAAGGAGCCAGTGGAATAGGCCACTTTGGCAGCTGCATTGGAAGGCAAACTACTCTTAACCTGGGTGACAGAGGATGAGGAGGATGAGGGCGGCTTCATTATCCACTCCACCAACTCTTCTGCATGTTGTGGCTCAATAACACGGCCAGCAGCAGAAAAAAAGGACAAGCGTGCCCCACGGCCACCTGCAGAGGATGCACCATGTCCCCGACCACCACTGTTGACTGTAGACACAGAGGCTGCTTGTCCTCTTTTAGTGGCCTGTGAGCATTTGCCTCTCCTTGGTGGCCTTCCGGACTTGATGTATTTTTTGTTTTGCAGCATCACATTACACTGTATCATATATGTTTACACTGCCTGAAGTGTATTAAAAACTATACACCACCGAATGCACTACACTTAATGCAGAATATATATATATATATATATATATATATATATATATATATATATATATATATATATTAGACTGACTATATATATATATATATATATATATATATATATATATATATATATATATATATATATATATATATATATATATATATATATATTTATATATTTATATATATATCAAATACACTGCAACTAACTGAATAACCTGCCTGCTTAATCCAACTCAAGCTATCTCTCTGTCCACTTCAACAACACTACACAGGGCCGCCTTGTAAGCAGCCTTATATATTGTGGGGCGTGGACTTAGGCTGGCCATACATGGTCGAATTTCAAAAGAATTTTCTTTTGAAAATCAGAAAATGTGTGCGTTTTGTGATCCGATGGCGCCATCATTGATTTCGAAATTCGACCAACCAAGCCTTCAATTTCACCTCATGTTGCTACAGAAAATAATTTTCATGGCTGGGAATCTTCTTTTCTTTCCGGGAATTTTCTTTTTTTGCACATGCGCATTTCTTTTTCGATTACATTTCTCGCATGATTCTCCCATCATTGATTAGAAAATCGTTCATTTTTTAAAAAATTTCCAACATGTCCGATTACTTAAATTTGATTGCCGCACGAAAATCGGCTAATGGTGCAAAATACGAACGAAAATTCTTAGATAAGATTTTCCACAAAAATTCGACCCATGTATGGCCTGCTTTAGTCCCCCTGAGCCATGATTGGCCAAAGGCACCCTGCCTTTGGCCAATTATGGCTCTCTCAGCAGAGCGAGCTGTGATTGGCCAAAGAATGCAGGTCAGGTGCATGCTTTGGCCTATCATCATACAGCAATGCACTGCGATATTGCAGTGCATTATAGGGCATTCCGCCGCACTCAAACATCCTATATTGTTTGCTGTTCTGCGAACGGGCGAACAGCCAATCTTCGAGTCAAACTTACGTTCCACCCGAACATCAAGCTCATTCCTAGTTCTAAATAAATAATGACAAACTATATTATGGACTTATATCTTTTATAAGAATTGATGGACATTAGCAATGTTGACCTTAGTTTAATGTTAATGTAAAGGGGACTCATCGTAGTAAGCGGGCCGCTTGGAGCTCCGACCAGCGGTGAGCTGATGCTGACTGTGTCAATGCGATTTTAAACTTTTATATTGTGTAAGCACATATTGTAAGGGGGGTCCTGGTGGGTTTTGTTTAATAAAACTTTTTCACACTATGGAGAGCCCCCCCTTCTATTTCCTTACATGTGTTTAGCATGACATTATATCACTCTGACTGAGGAGGACTGAGAGATTCTGGCAGCGGAGGAGCTGATTCAAGGGAGAAAGGAGATAACAGGCTTGCTTTTGTCTTACCTCTGGTAAGCTTATAACCATAGGGGGTCATTCACGAGGTGTGGTGAAGGTGTATTAACCCATGGAAAAGTGCACTCCAGAAGGAATCTAACCCCTTATCTCAACTGTCTGCTGCATGTAATGAACTGCTAATAAGAAAATCTTGAGTTTATGCAGTTGTCACTGGTGTCTCTTATACCACTTCTGCTATATTATGTGCTATTGCTGGTGACTTTCTGAATGATTACATAGGGACTTTTTGGTTCTCATGTAACTACATTGGATTCTCTGTTATATTATTATTTTTATATTTATATGCATTCTCGTTCATTCGAGATTGTATTATTATTGAGTTTATCACCCTCAACCTTTTGAGTGTTTTGGTGTAATTTCATTAGCGCTGTTAATACTATCTTTATAAGAGAGTATATTTTGATTTCATCTGTATTTTTCCTTTTATAACAGCAGCTTATATTGCATGTATATATAGCGGATTTAGTTCCACTCTTTTCATACTATCCTTTGAGCGCTAGGACTGGAGTTGTTTACCAACCCCGGTGTTGTTTATTTACAGTATACATTGTTTAGAATAATGTGATCAAGCTCTTACTTGATCTTGTGTGGTATATATTCTGTGTATATCTATGTAATTTACAAGTCAGTTCCAGTTCGCCCCTAAGCTAGTGTCGTCTAGTCCTCGGGTGCAATATTCAGCTATAATACCTGATTCCTGGTTCCAGACTGGAGGAAGCTGTATCTTGGCGGGGGCACCCAGGCTGGGTGCTAGGTAGTCTATCACAGTGGCCAATGACAGTAAGTTAACACTAGCGTACAATTTATATTCAATTTTGGGCTTCTTCTTCTACCGGTAAATGAATGTTTGGGTAAAATCATAAAAAAGCATATTCGGTACATCTCTGCTGTACATGCACATTTATCCCGTTTTGTCCTTTTACAAATGCTGCAAGTACAATAAAAACACAATGACTTATTGGTTAGCACTTTTGTCTTGCAGCACTGGGGTCATTCGTTTTGAATCCCAGGACACTATCTACATGGAGTTTGCATCTTCTTCCTGTGTTTGCTTGGGTTTCTTCTGGGTACTCCAAAGACATGCTGGCCTGGCAGGTCATTTAGCACCTGTTTAAATTGGCCCTAGCATGTGAGATGGGACCTTAGATTGTAAACTCCTCGAGGGTAGGCAATGACTGTAAAATATTATTTGTGGACATGATATAAACACTCACTTTACAACAAGTTTTCCAGTTTTTTTCTCAATGGGTCTCTCCAAAGAGGGGTGATCCACCCTACAGATGTATTCTGCCCCCTGGTGGACACTCAGTGTGGGGGACAATGGTCAGACTGGCTGTACAGCTGTATGTGTTATCAGCCTCTGTCCTGGGGGTTATTGTATTTTTATCACCAAGTCATTGTGACCGCGTTGGGGAAATAATTGGTCACTGCAGGGTGACCGGGGTGTCATGGAATACGTTGGGTGTCTGTGTCTCTTCCATTGTTGGGCTCCATGGGTTTTCTACAAAACAAAAAGAAAGAAAGCTTATACTGTATCTCCCAAATCTCCACACTATTGAAATTGTAAAGTCTATATAGCATGAATATTTGCTTGAATTAAGGAAATTCTTTTCCATGTTCTTTTGCATATACAAAGGTTATTGCAAACTATCATATCAATAGAAAATAATACAAAGGAATATGGAATATTCGCAGGACTTCCCTACTAAAGAGAACCAATAATTTGCATAGTCCACTATACTACCAGTATGGTGTTGATTATCATACCCAGATACAAAAATATAAAAAGAAACACTGGGAAAGCTCCCAAAAAAGGTAGGCACTATAGGTAATACTATTGGTTTGACTTCAAAAATACTTTATTACATAGTTAGTCAGGTTGAAAAAGACACAAGTCCATCTAGTTCAACCAATAAAAAATAAAACAAAATCATACAATCCGATATACACAATCCTGTACCCACAGTTGATCCAGAGGAAGGCGAAAAACCCCAGCAAAGCATGATCCAATTTGCTACAGCAGGGGAAAGAGGCAATCGGATTTTCCCTAAATCAACTTTATCTTTAAATGTTAGTGCCCAGTTATATTATGTACATTTAGGAAAGAATCCAGGCCTTTTTTAAAGCAATCTACTGAGCTGGCCAGAACCACCTCTGGAGGGCATCTATTCCACATTATCACAGCTCTTACTGTGAAGAAACCTTTCCGTATTTGGAGATTAAATCTCTTTTCCTTTAGAAGTGAAGAGTGCCCACTTGTCCTCTGTGTTGACCGTAAAGTGAATAACTCACCACCAAGTTCACTGTATGAACCCCTTATGTATTTGTACATGTTTATCATATACCCCCTTAATTCTCAAGAGAGAATAAATTCAGTTCCTCTAATCTTTCCTCATAGCTGAGCTCCCCCATGCCTCTTATCAGTTTGGTTGTCCTACTCTGCATTTTCTCCAGTTCCCTGATATCCTTTTTGAGAACTGGTACCCAAAACTGAACTGCATATTCCAGATGAGGTCTTACTAATGATTTGTGCAGGGGGGCAAAATGATATCTCTCTCTCTCTGGAGTCCATACCTCTCTTAATACAAGAAAGGACTTTGTTCGCTTTGGAAACCGCAGCTTGGCATTGCATTCTATTATTGAGCTTATGATCTACCAAAACCCCCAGATCCTTCTCCACTACGGATTCCCCCAGTTGTACTCCCCCTAGTATATATGATGCATTTATATGCTTAGACCCCAAGTGCATAACTTTACATTTATTAACATTAAACCTCATTTGCCACATAGTCGCCCAATTAGACAGTGCATTGAGGTTGACTTGTAAGTTGGAGACATCCTGTAAGGACGTTATTCCACTGCATAGCTTGGTGTCATCTAAAAATGCTGAAATGGGACTTTTAATCCCAGACCCAATATCATTTATAAATATATTAAAAAGTAAGGGTCCCAACACTGAACCTTGGGGTACACCACTAATAACCTTAGACTATTCAGAGTAAGAATCATTAAAGGAGAAGTCCAGCTTAAGCTCGTTTGGCGGAGAGATGCTGATTGACAGTCAGCAGCTCTCTGTTCGGGGAGCTGTGAGAACCGAGCCATCGGCGATGTTCGATCGCTTGGTCCTCAGTGTAGAGGCACCGGGGGACAGATGCAGCTTCCACCTAGGTAAGTATGAATGGGGAAAAAAGCCCAAACCCGTACTTCTCTTTTAACCACTTCCGGACCGCCTCACGCAGAAATACTGCGGCAGAAGGGTACAGGCAGATTAACGTACCTGTACCTTACCCTTTAAGTGGCAGCTTGCGGGAGCGTGCGCGTGCCCGCTGCAAGCTCTGTGAGTGTGATCGCGGGTCCCGCGGACTCTATGTCCGCGGAGATACCCGCGATCGTCTCACGGAGAGAAAAATGCTGATGTAAACAAGCATTTCCCCGTTCTGCTTAATTACACTGACACTGATCACAGCTCCCTGTAATCGGGAGCGGTGATCAGTATCGTGTCATACATAGCCCTTCCCCACTACATTTAGAATCACTCCCTAGGACACACTTAACTCCTGCAGCGCCCCTTCCTGGTTAACCCCTTCGCTGCCAGTCACATTTTCACAGTAATCAATGCATTTTTAATCACACTGATCGCTGTATAAATGTGAATGGTCCCAAAATAGCGCCAAAAGTGTCCGATGTGTCCGCCATAATGTCGCAGTCACGATAAAAATTGATGATCGCCGCCATTACTAGTATAAAAAAAATTATTAATAAAAATGCCATAAAACTATCCCCTATTTTGTAGATGCTATAACTTTTGCACAAACCAATCAATAAACGCTTACTGCGTTTTTCTTTACCAAAAATATGTAGAAGAATACGTATCGGCCTAAACTGAGAAAAAAAAATGTTTTTTTATATATTTTTTGGGGATATTTATTATAGCAAAAAGTTAAAAATATTGTTTTTTTTTTCAAAATTGACGCTCTTTTTTTGTTTATAGCGCAAAAAATAAAAACGGCAGAGGTGTTCAAATACCACCAAAAGAAAGCTTTATTTGTGGGGAAAAAAGGACGTCAATTGTGTTTGGGAGCCATGTTGCACGACTGCGCAATTGTCAGTTAAAATGACGCAGTGCCGAATCGCAAAAAGTGCTCTGATCTTTGGCCAGCCAAATGGTCCGGGGCTTAAGTGGTTAACCACTACTCTCTGAATTCGTTTTTTAGCATGTTTTCTATTCATTTACAAACTGATCTTTCCAAGCCCGTAGACTTTACCTTACACATGAGCCGTGTGTGGGGAACTGTGTCAAATGCCTTTGCAAAATCCAAGTACACCACGTCCACCACCACCCCTCTGTCCAAGGTTTTACTTACCTCTTCATAAAAAGAAATCAGGTTTGTCTGACAACTTCTGTCTTTCATGAATCCATGCTGTCTGTTGCATAAAATATTTTTTTCCAGCAAGAACTCGTCTATGTGATTTTTATTAAACTCTCCAGTATCTTCCCGACTATAGATATTATTACAGAACGCTAGACAGTATACAAAAACTCACTAAATGATTACCACCACCCATCACCAAAGTTAAAAAATGACAACGTTGTCATACATAAATAAACAGTCCGGACTCAGATGTTACCTGGCAGACTAAAAATTTAAAGGTTTAACCAAAATACTTCCATATATATATACAGATCTCTCCCATTTGCTATTAGCATTTAAACAGCGAGCTCACCATTGTAAGTTCAGGGAATAGATCCGGATAAAGAGAAATCAAGGCTGATTTAATATGTCAGGACATATAGTGATATCCTATCAATATTAGAGCATTCATTTATAAAATGGGATTAGATGTTGCTCATCAAATAAGGTCATATATCAGTAATCACCATTTATTATACTATATTACCAAAAGTCATGGTACGCCTGCCTTCACATCCATATGACCTTTAATGACATCCCAGTCTAATGCCCCGTACACACGGTCGGACATTGATCGGAAATTCCGACAACAAAATCCTAGGATTTTTTCCGACGGATGTTGGCTCAAACTTGTCTTGCATACACACGGTCACACAAAGTTGTCGGAAAATCCGATCGTTCTGAACGTGGTGATGTAAAACACGTACGTCGGGACTATAAATGGGGCAGTAGCCAAAAGCTTTTGTCTCTTAATTTATTCTGAGCATGCGTGGCACTTTGTGCGTCGGATTTGTGTACACACGATCGGAAATTCCGACAACGGATTTTGTTGTCGGAAAATTTTATAGCCTGCTCTCAAACTTTGTGTGTCGGAAATTCCTATGGAAAATGTGTGATGGAGCCTACACGCGGTCGGAATTTCCGACAACAAGGTTCTATCACACATTTTCTGTCGGAAAACTGACCGTGTGTACAGGGCATTAGTCCATAGGGTTCAATTTTGACCCATCCTTTGCAGCTATCCTGTAAATAGCTTCATCTCTTCTGGGAAGGCTGTCCACAAGGTTTAGGAGTGTGTCTATGGGAATGTTTGACCATTCTTCCAGAAACACATTTGTGAGGTCAGGCACTGATGTTGGCCTGAGGTCTGAAGGTCTGGCTTGCAGTCTCCGCTCTAATTCGCCCCAAAATGAGTTCTATCGGGTTAAGGTCAGGACAGGCCAGTCATGTTTCTCCATCCTAAACTCGCTCATCCATGTCTTTATGGACCTTGCTTTGTGCACTGGTGCGCAGTCATGTTGGAACAGGAAGGGGCTATCCCCAAACTGTTCCCACAAAGTTGGGAGCATGAAATTGTCCAAAATGTCTTGGTATGCTGACGCCTTAAGAGTTCCCTTCACTGGAACTAAGGGACCAAGCCCAACCCCTGAAAAACAACCCCACACCATAATCCAATACGGCACTGTGTTATTTTAAATGACAATTGGGCAGTTGTGAGACGCTGTATCCAAATAAAATTGATGTCCCTTTTTTCCCACAAATAAAGCTTTCTTTTAGTGGTATTTGATCACCTCTGTGGTTTTCATTTTTTGCGCTATAAACAAAAAAAGACCGACAATTTTAAAAAAAAAACAACATTTTTTTTACTTTTTGCTCTAAAACACATCCAATAAAAAAAATTAAAAATCTAATTTCTTCATCAATTTAGGCCAATATGTATTCTGCTACAGTTTTTTAGTAAAAAAAAATCCCAATAAGCGTATATTGATTGCTTTGCGCAAAAGTTATAGTGTCTGCAAACTATGGAATATATTTTTGGATTTTGTATTTATTTATTTATTTATTACTAGTAATGGCGGCAATCGGTGACTTAAAGCGGGACTGTGATATTGCAGCGGACAAATCAGACATCTAACTGACACTTTTGACACTTTTTTGGGAACCTGTGATACCATTACAGTGCTAAAAAATATTCACTGTCACCAGTGGCGTCGCTAGGGTGGTTGCTATTTGGGCTATAGCCCCGAATCTCTTTCCGCAGGGGTCCCTGCCTAACCACTGGGCAGCTGGTGGGCTGCATGAGAGAGCCGGGCAGGCGTATGAGAGAAGCGAGCGAGTGGGTGGGCGAGCATCGATGACATCATCTCTCTCCGCTCTCTGCCCACCCCGCATCACTTTTCTTCCGCCCTCACAGCCGGGCCTCTTCAATGTCGGAGGTGCAGCGGGGAGCAGCGAGATGACATCATCCCTCACTGCCCGCTCCGCATCACCCCTATCCTGCCCTCACTCAGAACTGACAACTGCACCTGCCTTTGTGCTAAACGATGCACACAGCGACAATGCACATTTGGTGGCACTGGCTGGGCATAACAAGTGACAATCGGCAAATAGTGGCAGGCGACATGGCAAGTGGCAGTCCGCATCTGGTGGCAAGTGACAATCCGCAAATGGTGGCAGGTGACGGTGGCAAGTGACAATCCACATCTGGTGGCAGGTGACGGTGGCAAGTGACAATCCGCATCTGGTGGCAGGTGACGGTGGCAAGTGACAATCCATGCATTATGGTGAGTTGAACCACTTCATTATATATTACAATGTAACAATAGAAATAATGCGCTTCAATCACCCTGACACCATATCAACCATGGTGCAGGGCCGTCTTAATAACAACATGGGCCCCTGGGCAAAGTAATGCTCTGGGGCCCCTACAATGGAGACAGCTCAGGTAAACAGACATCAAATAGGTAGGTGGCAGACAAGCGGAGCTTCCCCTTTTGGGTGGAGCACCGCATTAACTACATGAACAATCATTCTGTACAGCAAAGAAACAGTGGGAAAATACTACATACATAAAGTAACAAAGCTGTCCTGTGCATATAATATATCTGCTAGATTGATGCCTCCCCAGCACTATGACCCCTCTACACCCCAGATATCCCCCCAGCACTCTGACCCCTCTACACCCTAGATATTCCCCACAGCTCTGTAACCATATACCATAAGATACCCCTTGTATTGTGACCCCACTACATCCCTGATACCCCCTACACTGTGGCCTCTCCACATCCCTGATACCTCTAGCACTTTAGCTACTCAAGCTACCCCAAGCATTGCTACCCCCTATACACCCCAGATTCCCCCTCAGCATTGTTTTTCCCCATACACCCTTGATATCCCCCAGCACCATTATTCCATCCATGTAGAACCCCTTTTTCCAGTGGAGATACAGTGCATGTAAACTTTTGGCTCTGTGCCCACCTCCAGCACTGGACTCCCCTATACCAATCAACCAGGCAGAAGGGGGGCGGAGGAAGCATCACAAGCCTTTCAGTGCGAACAGTGCTGGACAGCTGGGCTCACCGTGACACCATCCACAATACTACCTCCGCAGGTGGGCTCTCAGTGCTGCCGACTCAGCAGCTCCCACTCCAGCTCCTACCTCTCAGCCTTCAAGTCCTGAGAATTCAAGCTGCATGGGGTGGGGTCAGAGCATTACTGGCACCCCGGCCCTGCCCCTCCCTGCTAGCTGTGAAATAATAGGTATTGCTATGCACAGCACGGCGCACCGCTGCCAGCCTGCCTCCCCTGTGTATCCATCAGTCTCTGTGCCATCATGGGGTCCCCAATTTTGAGGCAGCATGGGCTCAAGGACCAGCTGCTTTAGGGAAAGTGTAGGGGCCCCCCATGCAGCTGGGGCCCCTGGGCAGTGCCCAGGTGTACTCTCTCATTAGGACAGCCCTGCCATGCTGCTGTGATGATTGAAGCGCCAACACCAGCCATTGACCCTACAAATTGCCCATGAAAAGTAGCTACCCCCCCCCCCACGGGCCTGCAAAAAGGTTGGTGACCGCTGCTATGGGCTCTAGCCCCAGATCTTTTGCAGACCTAGCAACTCCCCTGACTGCCACTGTACTAATGACACTTGCAGGGAAAGATTTAACATCAAGGGAGATCAAAGGGCTAAATGTGTGCCTAGGGAGTACTTACTAACTGTGGAGGAGGTGCTTTTACTAGTGGAGAAGACATGGATCGGTGTTTCTGCTTCACAGGAACACAGGATCCATGTCTTCTGTACTCACATAATGGCAGTCTGCCTTGTTTACATAGGCAGACTGTCATTCTGTTAGTGTAACGAATGATCGGCGGGTCCCGGCGGACATCGGGTCTGTGGAAATCACTAATCAGCTCCCCCTGTGCAAAATCACAGCCGGAGCGAGCCGGTGGTTGCGTGCGCTCGCGCCCAAACCCAGAAGTGCAGAATTACTTATACGTGATTCTGCACAGAGCGGCCACCCTGTAGCAGTAAATCTTAAAAGAGCAATTTGTGTTAAAATGAAGAAGCTCTTCAGGAATAATGTATTTTTTCCTTATCTCTATGTAACACATATCTCTGTCAGACTCTGTCATATCTCTCAGCCCCCCATTCCAACCCCCCTTTCCAACCCATCCCCCCTTTCCAAAATACAGTACACGCTATCAGTCTATAAGAAGCAAGCTCTCCTCTGCTGAAATACCATTGCCCATATAATTATTGGCTGCGGGACACTGAAGCTGTTTCCTTCTTTCAATAAAAACAATAGCGGGCGGTGACTCGGCTCGGTTCCTCCGTGCTTCTATTAATGCCTGGAATGCTGCCATTCAGGTTCCTGCAGATTTGTCCCTCCATAGGAAACACATAGGCAGACTGTAGAGGTTAGCAGGAGCTTAAAATGCAAAAGGGTGGCAGTGATTGCACGCACATTACTTTTGTTTTTTCTCCGGTTGCTGGCAAAAGGCTACTTTTTTTTTTTTGCTCTGTGGAAACAGACAGAAGGACTCTCTACCCTCACTCCCCAGCACTCTATACACAGAAGGAGATGTTTTCAGTGGCTAGCCTCCTTTCTTCTGCTCACAGGTTGCTATTGGAGGGAGGAGATTGCAGACCAAATAGCAAGTAATTGTGCTGCAAGTTTGAAAATGACTTGCTAAGCTACTGCTAGACTTGCCAGGCTTCACAAGTTTGTTGCACAATTGCAGCAATTCGGCATTACATGACTCCAGGTCAACTTTCTTTGCAAACATTCTGCAAGTCTGCTCCAAGTTCTGGTTCAAATATGTTGTGCAATAGTCATCCGACCACAGGGGGGCACTGTGGCTGAATTTTCATGCTGTAGACTTGCAGAGTTTTTGCTGTAGTGTAGACTCACCACTGCAACTTTGCTCTTGCTAGAGACTTACCATGTAAATTTGCTACAAATTGGAAAAGTGTCAACTAGAACTTGTGCTTCAAGTGCTCTGCTAGTGTACAACTTGCCAGTGAAAATGTGCAGCAAGTTAACAAAATATACAGTTCAACACTGCCCATGCCCATAAGTTTTACACAGCCTATTGCATTAGGGTGTGCAATCCCAAAGCTCAAATGCGCATGTGTGTGTGTGTATGTATATACATAAGTAGGCATACACACACAGAGAACCCATGTAAATGAGCCATTCGTTTTTATTATAATATAATATAATAATATTTGTATTATTTTTTTACATTTTTAATTATCTTTACATTTTTTGTATTATTGGATATAATTTTTAAATTTTTTTCACAATGCTTTTTGGGGGTGGGGGCTTAGGTGAATTATCAGGGGGGTCTTAATAGACAAACAATCGACCTTAAATGCCCCCCCCCCCCCCGGGTCGGTCACCAGTCTCGCACTTACCACATCTAGGTTGTGGGCAGCTCTTCCTCCCTGCGGCGGGCGGTTTCTCCTCCTACTAGTGCTTCACGGTGGCTTCCTCTGCGCCTCCTCCCTCCTCCTCCTCGGTGGCCAATAGGATCACTTCTCCTCTTGGCCAATTGGGTGACGGTTCTCAGGACCCGCTTCCTGATTGGCTGGGAAGACAATCAGGAAGACAAAAGGGCCCCGAGCCCACCCTTTTTTGAAGCCTATTAGAGCCTCTGGCTCTAATGGCATGCGTCTAAAAAACAAACAAAAACAAAAAACCTCATTGAAATCCATGTGTCCGGTGCCCCGCATGTACATTAGGGGGCCAGACGTATGGATTAGGGGGGCGGCGCCCCTGCACCCTGCATTACGGGCAGCCACTGCCCCTGAATTCTCACTTTTGAGGCAGAGAAAGGGACTGAGGAAACACATTCCCCATTTCCTTTTTGCAGCATTAGCTGCACAGAATGAATGAACAAAGAGCTCTGCACAGCCTTCCTGTTCATTCATAAACTGCTTGTCTCCTTGTCTCCTTGTCTCCTACATCCCATGCTGCCAACCCACAAACCACTACCCGCAGGAACCTTCGCAACCTCAACCCTTCCCTTCTTCACTCTGCTACTGATGGCCTTTATGACAAAATCGCACCCCTGTCCTGCCCAGACCTAACCACTTCCATCTACAACACCACGTTGTCATCCTCCCTAGACGTACTTGCTCCTCTTTCTACACGCAGAACCAGGCCCCATCTGCCACAACCCTGGCAAACAGACGACACCAGAAGTCTCAAGAGACACAGCCGTGCTCTTGAGCGAGCATCGCGTAAATCTAAATCCCTGCAAGACTTTACCCTCTACAAATCTGCCCTTCTCAAATACAACTCCTGCCTTCACACTGCTAAACAAACCTATTACAACACTCTCATCAAAACCCTCTCATCCAAACCTCATCAACTCTTTTCTACCCTTAATTCCTTACTTCACCCCCCACTGCCCCTACCCACTAACTTGCTTACCGCTCAACAGATTGCCAACCATTTCAATAGCAAAATCGACACAATTCGCAAGGAGATATCCAGCATTCAAATTCCTCCCCTACCCAACATATCAGGTCCACCACCACACTCAATACTCTCCTCCTTTTGCCGTTACCACAGATAAAGTTGATAAACTCCTCTCCATGGCCCACCTCACTACCTGTCCCCTGGACCCTGCCCCCTCTCAATTACTGTGACCACCTTCCCACTCTATTCTTAACTTCCTAACCCACATCTTCAACCTCCCCCTCTCCTCCAGCACCTTTCCTTCCCCGCTCAAACATGCACTAGTTACCCCCATACTCAAAAAACCCTCACTAGACCCCACCTGTTTGAATAACTTAAGACCCATCTCCCTGCTCCCGTTTGCCTCCAAGCTCATTGAACGCCTTGTCCATGACCAAATGAGTTGCTATCTCACGGACAACAACCTTCTCGATCCCCTACAGTCTGTTTTCTGCCCACAACATTCTACTGAAACTGCCCTATTAAAACTCATCAATGGCCACTACTCCATACTCATACTTTTAGACCTCTCTGCTTGACACAGTTGACCACCTGCTCCTCCCCAGCAAATTACACTCCCTTGGCCTCCATGATTCTGCATTATCCTGGTTCCCCTCCTACCTATCTCAGCGCACTTTCAGTGTCACTTACAACTCCATCTCCTCCGCTCCCCTTCCTTTTTCTGTTGGGGAACCCCAAGGCTCCGTCCTTGGGCCTCTCCTATTCTCACTCTATATCTCTTCCCTGGGCCAGTTGATAACCTCCCATGGCTTCCAATACCTCCTCTATGCCGATGACACCCAGATCTATCTCTCCACCCCTCAACTCACCCCCTCGATCTCCTCACGGATCTCAAACTTACTGACTGACATATTGGTATGGATGTCACACCACTTCCTCAAAGTTAATCTTTCTAAAACTGAGCTTGTTATAATTCCTCCTTCACGGTCCCCACCACCCTGTGACTTCACCATTAATATCAACAACACAACCATTGGTCCCTCCACACATGCCAGGGTCCTGGGTGTACTCTTTGACTCTGACCTCTCCTTCAGCCCCCATATTTAATCACTGGCTAAATCCTGCCGCCTTAACCTCCGCAACATCTCCAGAATTCGACCCTTCCTGACTAATGACACCACAAAGCAACTTATTCACGCCTTGATTATTTCCCGCCTTGAATACTGCAACTCTCTCCTTAATGGCCTACTTTCAAGCAGACTATCCCCCCTTCAGTCTATTATGAATGCTGCTGCTAGACTAATACACCTCACTAATCGATCCATGACTGCTGCCCCCCTCTGCCAATCTCTTCACTGGCTTCCCCTACCCCACCGTGTAAAATTCAAAATGCTAACCATAACATACATACCATCCACAACATCTCCCCCAGCTACATCACCAACCTCATCTGCAGATATCGACCAAATCCTCCCCTCCACTCCTCCCATGACCGCCTGCTCTCTAGCTCCCTTGTTACCTCCTCCCATGCTCGCCTTCAGGACTTCTCCAGAGCCTCTCCCATCCTCTGGAACTCCCTGCCCAAGTATGTCCGATCAGCCCCTACCCTGTCCACCTTTAGGCGATCCCTGAAAACTCATTTATTCAGGGAAGCCTATCCCACACCCACATAACTGTCCCTGAGACACCCCCATCAAATCATTCTCTGCAGCTATTACCTTTTGTACCACCACCCCCTCCCTTTAGAATGTAAGCTCTACAAGCAGGGCCCTCCTGTACCTTTTTGTAGTGAACTGTACTGTAATTGTGTTGTCTCACCTATACATTGTAAAGCACTGCGTAAACTGTTGGCGCTATATAAATTGCGTATAATACTAATAATAATAATAAACTGAAGCATAGTAAGCTTACAATGCTTCAGTTATCAACACAATGAATGACTGGTACCGATCACTCTCTGTGTTCATTCAGAAAAAGAAGAGGCCAGTAAATTACATATTTACCGTCTCCTTCCCCGCTCTCCATCCTGAAGCTCCCCCTGTGTGTCTGGAACAGCTGGCAGGAAAGGAGAGGAGGGAAGCCAGCAGCGCTGAAAGAGGGGTCAGGCACTCATGCTAATGCACACTAGGCGATTAAGGTGTGTCCAGGCGTCCCCGGCACACCCTGCGTGCACACCTATGACACTGGCACAAATTTGTGGCAAGTTATCCTTGCTCTCTGGGAGTCTCCTCCCTCCAGCAGCTATCGCATTTCCTGCTGTGTCTGACAGTAGTGACATTACCTTCACTTCTGTCAGTGAGGCAGCTTTAGAACAGAGCGCATCCAGTGTGAAAGGGACAAAAATTTGGAAGTGATGTAAATTGTTGTAGTGTATTTGTATTGTATTTTCGAATGACAACTGTACTGGTCAAGTGAAAATTGTACAACGGGGTATTGTACGAGAAGAATTTTTGTGCTTGTCAGATCGGATAATATCCGATCGGCTATCAAAAGCTCAGTACTACCGATCAGATTATCGTGCGAACGCAGTGAAAGCCATATTTTTCACACGATTTTCTGATTGTGTGTACGGGCCGTTAAGGGGCACACTAAACAGAAGGGTCTAAATAGACCTGTTACAACAGAATTGTTGTGAAGTGGTGGAAATACTGCGCCAAACCTCAGATATAAGCAGCCAACACAACAGTCAGAATTGTTAACAAGTCTCTGGAAAATATGAAAAGTTAAGGGAGCTCCACCCACTGACACCAAAGGAGAATACAAACTACTTAGAATGTTATTAATGCCCGTTGTGTTGATCAGAGGTTTATGGAGTTGCTTAGGGACACTAAGGTGGTTGGGAATTATGGGAGGAAGGTCTCACTGTTGGGTATATCCAAGATCTATAAAAGGCCAGAGGCTGACTTAGCCCACCAGGCTCCATTTATAACTAAATATCACTTTTGGGTGAATTGACCTTTTAGCAGTTGGTAAAGCTTGATTTGTTCTTTGTTTTTTTGTTTTTTGTTTTTAATAATGAATATATTTGTTGTTATTTTCCAAAGAACCCCATGTAACTCACCTGAGTCTCTGATAGATAGATCCTTATATCCTGGTGTGTCCAGAGATTCATGTTCCCAGCTCACTCGTACTCTGAATTCTGGATCCTTCAGGAGCTCCTCGGAAATTATGACCTCACTGCAGACACTATAGGTCCCATCAGGAATATCGGTGAATGTCTCTGTGGATGTTAAGGCTTGTTGCGGCTCCCCCACTCCATGTGTCCATCTAAGTGTGATGTCACTGGGATAAAATTTCTCCAGAGCGATTGAATACTTCAACTCCCCAGAGCCAGTTAGGGTTCTTGATATTGGCTGTAACATCTGAGGCTTTGCTGAAAAGCGATACATAAAAATGTAAATTATTGTGAAGATAACTGTTATCATGGAATAAAATCTAAGTAAAAATTCAAAGTTCTCTCACTTGTAAAATCAGTTTGATTAAAGATTGACTGTGCTGGCCTTTTTCTAATGCTTACTTGGTTGATGAGGTAGTTGGCTAAAGTTCAGAAACATTTTAAAACTTTACTCTGTATCAGAGCTCCTGTTTCCCCAATCACTTACTGATATTTTTAAAATCATCCACTGGTGACAATTGGAGGCTCATCTAATAATCTCTAATTATTCACACTGTGGCCAATCAGAAGCCAGCACATCCCTTGGACACTGGAATCAAATCATTAAATGACACAATTGGAGAGATTATTAAATGTGAGCCATCCCCACTGTCACTTGCTACTGTCAGCAGTTGGGGACTTTCAATGACATTAACAAAATCATTACAAAAGTGATGGACGAGGGTGGAATGCCGAAGCAGAGTAAATATTTTAAATTTTTCAATGTCAAATATTAAGGTCTGTAAACAGGCTTTTTTTCAGCAGAGCGGTTACAACAAGTCTGGTAAATAAGTGAAAAAAGGCCCTGGAGCGCCACCTACTGGTTGGACACATGAAATTCATTTTTTTTTTAAATCTGTTTTAGTCCTGATCTGAAAGTGTTGGCTAAACTTTGGCAGCAATATTGAAAATACCACCATCATTTTGGGCCCAATACATACACTCTAAGGCCATTGCTAAAACTTCCAAGTCTTCAGAGGTGTCTATTTTGCCTAAAAAGGTTTCCAGATAACATTAAAACTTTTATTATGCCTAATACAGACTATACCTTAAATTATTGGTAACAGATAATTTGTAGAATCAATTACCAATCAATTTACATTGTAACCAGGATAGCAGGTGATGGGAATCTTCCCAACAGACCCACAAACAGCAGTAAATTGTGCAAGAGGCTTCTTCACTGTGAAAATATGGAATGCAAATATGGAATAGACTCCCTAAGGCTGGGTTCACACTGCAGCACGGATCGGCTCACAGCAGGGGTCTGGTGCGTCCCTGTTCACCATTTCAGGTCCGATTTTAGCACGAATATTTGGCTGAATTCGGACCTGAAACGGACCAGAAGACGCACAGAACTCCTGTGCAATTCACACCGGAGCCGCTCCGGAGCTGTGTGAACCGTTTCCATAGAGAGAGAGCCGGTCACAATCTCCTGACATGTGAATTGGAATGCGGAGAAACCCATATCCAATTTGCAATAGTGTTAACCCAGTCTCAAGAACTAGTTCTGGCCAACTCGGTAGATTGTTCTAAAAAGGATCTGGATCCTAAAAGCACAAAATATAAATGGATATTAGCATTTATAGGTGATAACACCAGGGATTGTTGATCCTGGGAACTGCCATCAGGGGATCAGAAAGGATTTTTTTTCTACCGAGTAGGAGTAAATTGGACCGTGCTTCATAGGGTTTCTTTTGCCTTCCTCTGAATATACTGTGAGTACACGGTTCTGTACATGGAGGTTTTCTGTTTATTTTTATTTTTTAGGTTTTCTATTTTTTTTAATTTTGTTTTATTGTTTGAACTAAATGGACGTATATCTTTTTTCAACCTATAACTTTAAGCCGGATACACACTGGGCGAAAATCCATGTGTACAGCTTTGGCCCTTGTGTACAGCTATCTGTTCTACAGAAGTTGGTCTAATGACTGGCTTCTGTCGAATCAGCATGCTGGAAAATCAGCATTCGGTCAGCCAATGGCTGGGAGCTCTGATCAGTGTATAGTGGTGGGGGGTTGTCCCCACTGTCAGAATTCAATGTCCCAATGGTAGAGATCACTGCCTCAACATTGCTTGTGTTGATGCAGCAATCGGTCAGTTTTTTTTTTCTTTCTACCAGCTACTTAAAAGAAAAAAAAAAAACTGAAAGTGTGTACCCAGCTTTACTTTATTCAAAACTAAAAACAAAAAGTTCTGCCTTATATAAACCTTCATTGAAATTGCTCACCACAAGTAGCTCTGCAGTGGAATGTTTTCTCTTGCCTCCATTTCCCACAGCTATATCTACAGATGAAGGTCACATCTTTGTGATTGGTCACACTAGGTCTGAACTTCAGTGAAGATGTGTAGTTTGGTCCGTCTCTGCATGATATGACCCCATACTGTGTGTCCATCAGTCTCTCCTCTTCTTCATTATCTCCTCCATGGGACTCTGGGATCGCATAGACTTGTCCTCCTCTCTTCTCCAGCCAAGTCACACTCGTGTTCTCTGGGCATTTGGTGGCTTTACAGTATAGAGATGTTTCTTTTCCAGCAACCAGCTTGGAAGGTCCATCAATCTCCATTAAAGTAAAAGTAGCTGTAGCATAAAATTCATATTAACGTATTCCGTAATTGGTACAGTATACAGAAATGTAACCAGGTAAACAGCTAGATACATGGATGAAATGCATACATACTGCCTACAAGTTACACATACATCATTATTCACACAATACAAAGGGCAAACTTTATCACATTACATGGTAAAAAAGAAAAAAAGAAGGCTGCTGGATCACCTCCATTACCATTTGTATGATACTGAAAAAAATCATTTGAATATTGCTAAGCATTTGAACGAATGTCATGGGGGTGATCACGCAGCTATCCATATCTAGGTTATTGAGGGAGTAAGATGGATGCCCAAAGAGAGGGGGATACTGAATACTGTTTGGGGGATTTGACCAGCCAGATCCAGGAAAAGCCCTTTACAGGCAGGGGCCGCCAGCCCCTTTGGTGTGAAGAAAGAGTCCTAGTGCCCAGTTGTCTTTTCTGTGGCTACTGATCCCAGCACCACCACTTCAGGCACTGCCAGCCCACCTGGCTGCATCTGCCCCTTTGACTGCCCCTTTCACTAACCCTCCTGGCTAAACTTCCGCAGTCCTCCCCGACTTACTCTGCATCCATCTCAGACTGCTCTCACCCAGTCCTCTCAGGCTGTCTCTCAGTTCTCCTGACTGTCTCACCAGCCAGCCAGCTGTCTTTCTCCCTGGATGTCTCCTGGATGTGCTCACTGGCTCCTGCTGTCCTCACCCCTGATCCCATGCCACTGGAAGGGCTCCCTCTTGGGTTATCAGGGCATCCCTCCTGCATCCGAGCTTCCAGACCCAAGGTCACCCCCCCAGATTAGGGGGCTACCCTCAAGGGTCTCCAACAGCCTCCTAGCACTCCATCTCCAGCTTCCACCCAAACTTCACTGCTCCTGCTGGGCTGTCCCAACCCATCTGTTTGGGATTGATCAGAGCCCTCATGGATACTCCAGGCAGCTCCTCCTCACCTCCACTCCCATTCTTCTAGAATCTTCTCCAAGTTTCTAGAAGGAGGGGGAAGCATTAGAGATGCTGCCTGTGAGTCATACCAGCCTCCCTGAGTCACTCATCCTGACCCAGAAAAAACACAGGCTTGGCTGCAAGCCAATTCAAATTTACCTACACTAAATATATATATATATACACGTCTAGCACTAGAGGGTGCTACATGAGTGTTTCTGACAGAGGTGGTTGAAACTGCTATGAGTAAAGCCCTGTACGCATGGCCTGAATGTTGGGCAGCATCAATAGAAACCGGCCGATATTCGGCTCGTGTATACTGCAGCCAGTCCGTCAGAAAGTACACTTTTTTCCGGCTTCTATCGAATGGACATAATTTAAAAGGTCTGCCCACCAGCTCCTGATCAGCCCTCTCAGCCACTGGCTTTCCCCCTGTCAGAACACAATAGAACAGCAGGGGAGATCACTGTACTAACCCGCTGGGTTGAAAAAACTAGCAGCATGCACTAGGCTTAAGTTCTAGTGTAACATGAAACATGTCAGCGAGTCCCCCTGCTCTTTTGTTGCTATTTTTCTTGATGCTTTACCCTGTTTGGTGGTTTTCTAAATAAAGGTGATTTCTACAGTAGTACGGCCATCTGGACTTCCTTCTTCCTAAAAAAAAAACCTTGTAGTACAAAAAAATAAATAAATAAATACTGACTTCTTGAATGTTAGGGTAAAGGCACACCAATTACTGCATCTCAAAATGCAATTTAGAGCTGTCTACAGCTTGTCTGTAAGCTTAGCGATGACCACCCTGGTTGCTGATCAAGGTGTACATATGTTCTGAGCTCAGGAGGTACATATCTGTGTAGGCATTTTAGGGGGTTCCAAACATGCTCTGTAATGCCAACATGCTAGTGGAGACTTGGAGCGCCTTTCAAAGCTGGATGATAACAAGCGTCCCTACTGGCATTCAGAAAATGGAAGCAGGTGTCAGACACTAATTCAGAAGCGTGGACACATGTGGGGTAAGACACCGCTCAAAACCAACCCCGTGCTTCAGATGTGGATATGGCTGTGTATGGCCTTAACCAGGCTGCTTCGGCCATACCCCTCTGACATGTTTCGCCCCATCTACTGGGGGCTTGGTCACAGAGGTCCTCTGTGACCAAGCCCCAGTAGGTGGGGTAAAACATGTCAGGGGGAGTGGCCGGAGCAATGCTGGCTGAGGCCATACACAGCCATATCCACAGCTGAAGCACTGTATCAGCACTTGGTCAGTTTTGAGCGGCTTCCTACCCCACATATGTCCATACTAGTGAGAAGTTATGATGTCTACTATTCAAAGTTTTGGGTTACATGGTTTTTGCTTTAGTAAATTTAGGCTGTAAGGGGAAATTAAATAATTATGCAATTATGAGATAGGGGCCTATATGATAATCAAATATGCAGCCCTTATTCCTAATCTGGCTAACTGTGTCACCTGCAGGCCTCCTTTAATCCTGCAGTATGATATGAACTAATGCTTTAAAACAAATTATTTGTTGCCATTTGAAAGGTATTTAAACTACGGTACTCATTTTATAAATTACATTACTACTGGTTTCAGGTGATTTAGGATGAGATTTGGTGATGCCACTACAGTGCTGCTCTCTGTACTCCTTAATGAATAGGTAGCTGTAATTGGTGACTGGCAGTGCAAGGATCCCCCACTTCTGCTTTATCTATTCTCCTTCCTTGTTATCTCATCAGTCATCAATCCACCAGTTATCGGGGGGGGGGGGGGGGGGGGGCAGCTTTGACATGAGGAAGCAAAGCCCTGCTTCTACCAAGCTGGTCACCTCCATACAGAGACACAGTGCAGAACATTGCATGAATAACTGGGAAGAGTTCAGCTGAAGGAGACAATAATGGTGACTAGTCTTTTGCCTTCTGCTTGTCTTCTTTGGGTATGGCTTCCACAGTCCAGGTTCTTGCATTTAGTACGAGTTACAGTAAATATAAAAATATAATCAATTGTTTGTATTACCTGCTCTCCTGTAAGTTTGTTTCCAGGAAAAGATACCAATCACAGTTGCTATCAAAACCAGGAGGACAACACCAACAACTATGGGCTCAGTAGATGATGTTTCTATGAAAGTTAAATGAGAAGTGATTAAAGAGAAAAGTCAGACATCCTCCATGTTTACATTGTTACATAAATATATCAAAGAGCTGATAATAATTTATACCTTCATAGACAACCTGGAAGTCCTCCTGTATAGCTTCTGGTAGCGAAACATGTTGAATTGTGCATGTAAACGTTTTATTCTGATCATCATCACTTGGTGTGATTGTTGTAGAGCTCTTCACTTGGTAGGTTCTATCTTTGTATTTATTTAGTTTTCCCATAAACTGATTCTTCAGGACTTCTCCATCTCTGTACCACGTTATCCTGATATCAGGAGGGAAGAATCCAATGGCCATACAGGTCAGGGCATTCTCTTTATTTCTCCGGATGCTCTTGCTGAGGATGGAGAGTAGAGGTCTGGCTGTAGGTAACACAGATGCTGTTATTGAAGTTGAATTGGTTATGGAGCAACTCATATGCTGAGAAGAGTTTAGCAAGTATTGTGAACCCTGATCTCTAGGTAGAAGCAGCATTACACTGATTCTACTGCTTCTACCTAGAATACCTGTTAGGCAAAGCCCATTTACTTTGAGACCCATGTACAGTTTGTCTCATTTTGAAAGATTTGTGGTAGGGAAGATGGCAAAATGTGTAGCCTGGTACTGGCTTCAGGTGGAAAAGCAGTGGAAAAGATGTTTTGCTCTCTCTGTCTAAAGTAAGAAATAAGATATAAAAAGACAACCCCTAGACTGTTTATTGGAGCTAGAATGAGTGGACTGGTGCTTGGGCAGACAGGCAGCTTCTGCACTTTTGGGGAAGAACCAAATTAATACCAGCAGCCCCTATAGGGGTAGCGCTACATATGGTGACTCAAGAAACTGTGAGGAACAGCTGCATAAATTGACAGTGCTATATAATTACCTGTAATAAATAAATAAATGAAAATCCTGTATGTTCTTACCATAAACAGTCAGCTGGATCTCCCTAAACTGTTGGTATGGACTGTGGATGACTAAACATTTGTAAGTCCCGTGGTTGGCAATGGTCACGTTGTGAATGGTCAGCGATGCATTACCCTTTATGGTCTCTTGCTCATCGAAAGACAGCCCCTTTCTGATCACTTTCTCCTTGTTGTCTGTTTTCAGCAGCTCTTTTCCTCCAAAGTACCAGATTATTGATAGGTATTGCTTGTTCACAGAAGGAGTATCCATATGGAAGGTACATGGCAAAATAAAAGACTGGAATAATATAGCTGTTTGAGAAGCAGGGGCTGTCACCTCCAGTTGAGAAACTGTAAAAAAAAAAAACCCACATGGAATTAACCACTTGAGCCCCGGACCATTATGCTGCCTAAGGACCAGAGGTCTTTTTCCAATTTGGCACTGCGTCGCTTTAACTGCTAATTGCGCGGTCATGCAATGCTGTACCCAAACGAAATTTGCGTCCTTTTCTTCCCACAAATAGAGCTTTCTTTTGATGGTATTTGATCACCTCTGCGGTTTTTATTTTTTGCGCTATAAACGGAAAAAGACCGAAAATTTTGAAAAAAAATGATATTTTCTACTTTTTGTTATAAAAAAAATCCAATAAACTAAATTTTAGTCATACATTTAGGCCAAAATGTATTCGGCCACATGTCTTTGGTAAAAAAAATGTCAATAAGCGTATATTTATTGGTTTGCGCAAAAGTTATAGCGTCTACAAACTAGGGTACATTTTCTGGAATTTACACAGCTTTTAGTTTATGACTGCCTATGTCATTTCTTGAGGTGCTAAAATGGCAGGGCAGTACAAAACCCCCCCAAATGACCCCATTTTGGAAAGTAGACACCCCAAGGAAATTGCTGAGAGGCATGTTGAACCCATTGAATATTTATTTTTTTTGTCCCAAGTGATTGAAAAATGACAAAAAAAAAAAAAAATATTTACAAAAAGTCGTCACTAAATGATATATTGCTCACACAGGCCATGGGCCTATGTGGAATTGCACCCCAAAATACATTTAGCTGCTTCTCCTGAGTATGGGGATACCACATGTGTGGGACTTTTTGGGAGCCTAGCCGCGTACGGGGCCCCGAAAACCAATCACCGCCTTCAGGATTTCTAAGGGTGTAAATTTTTGCTTTCACTCTTCACTGCCTATCACAGTTTCGGAGGCCATGGAATGCCCAGGTGGCACAAAACCCCCCAAAATGACCCCATTTTGGAAAGTAGACACCCCAAGCTATTTGCTGAGAGGCATATTGAGTCCATGGAATATTTTATATTTTGACACAAGTTGCGGGAAAGTGACACTTTTTTTTTTTTTTTTTTTTCATAAAGTTGTCACTAAATGATATATTGCTCACACAGGCCATGGGCATATGTGGAATTGCACCCCAAAATACATTTAGCTGCTTCTCCTGAGTATGGGGATACCACATGTGTGGGACTTTTTGGGAGCCTAGCCGCGTACTGGACCCCAAAAACCAATCACTGCCTTCAGGATTTCTAAGGGTGAAAATTTTTGATTTCACTCTTTACTGCCTATCACAGTTTCGGAGGCCATGGAATGCCCAGGTGGCACAAAACCCCCCCCAAATGACCCCATTTTGGAAAGTAGACACCCCAAGCTATTTGCTGAAAGGCATGGTGAGTATTTTGCAGCTCTCATTTGTTTTTGAAAATGAAGAAAGACAAGAAAAAACATTTTTTTTTTTCTTTTTTCAATTTTCAAAACTTTGTGACAAAAAGTGAGGTCTGCAAAATACTCACTATACCTCTCAGCAAATAGCTTGGGGTGTCTACTTTCCAAAATGGGGTCATTTGGGGGGGTTTTGTGCCACCTGGGCATTCCATGGCCTCCGAAACTGTGATAGGCAGTGAAGAGTGAAATCAAAAATTCACGCCCTTAGAAAGCCTGAAGGCGGTGCTTGGTTTTCGGGGTCCCGTACGCGGCTAGGCTCCCAAAAAGTCTCACACATGTGGTATCCCCGTACTCAGGAGAAGCAGCAGAATGTATTTTGGGGTGTAATTTCATATATTTCCATGGCATGTTTGAGCAATATATCATTTAGTGACAACTTTGTGCAAAAAAAAAAAAAAAAAAAAAAAAAAAATTTGTCTCTTTCCCGCAACTTGTGTCGCAATATAAAATATTCCATGGACTCGACATGCCTCTCAGCAAATAGCTTGGGGTGTCTACTTTCCAAAATGGGGTCATTTGGGGGGGTTTTGAACTGTCCTGGCATTTTATGCACAACATTTAGAAGCTTATGTCACACATCACCCACTCTTCTAACCACTTGAAGACAAAGCCCTTTCTGACACTTATTGTTTACATGAAAAAGTTTTTTTTTTTTGCAAAAAAATTACTTTGAACCCCCAAACATTATATATTTTTTTAAAGCAAATGCCCTACAGATTAAAATGGTGGGTGTTTCATTTTTTTTTTTCACACAGTAATTGCGCAGCGATTTTTCAAACGCATTTTTTGGGGAAAAAACACACTTTTTTTAATTTTAATGCACTAAAACACGCTATATTGCCCAAATGTTTGATGAAATAAAAAAGATGATCTCAGGCCGAGTACATGGATACCAAACATGACATGCTTTAAAATTGCGCACAAACGTGCAGTGGCAACAAAATAAATACATGTTTAAAAGCCTTCAAAAGCCTTTACAGGTTACCACTTTAGATTTACAGAGGAGGTCTACTGGAAAAATTACTGCACTCGATCTGGCCTTCGCGGTGATACCTCACATGCATGGTGCAATTGCTGTTTACGTTTGACGACAGACCGCCGCTTGCGTTCGCCTTAGCGCGAGAGCAGGGGGGACAGGGGTGTTTTTTTTTTTTTTTTTTTTTTTTCTTTATTATTTTTTTGCTTTTTTAATCTTACTTTTAAACTGTTCCTTTCATATTTTTTTTTTTAATCATTTTTATTGTTATCTCGGGGAATGTAAATATCCCCTATGATAGCAATAGGTAGTGACAGGTACTCTTTTTTGAAAAAATTGTGGTCTATTAGACCCTAGATCTCTCCTCTGCCCTCAAAGCAAATGACCACACCAAGATCGGTGTGATAAAATGCTTCCCCAATTTCCCAATGGCGCTATTTACATCCGGCGAAATCTAAGTCATGAAATACTCGTAGCTTCCGGTTTCTTAGGCCATAGAGATGTTTGGAGCCACTCTGGTCTCTGATCAGCTCTATGGTCAGCTGGCTGAATCACCGGCTGCATTCTCAGGTTCCCTGTTGAGACAGGAGAGCCAGAGAAAAACACGGAAGACGGTGGGGGGGGGGGGCATTCCCTCCCACGGCTTGTAAAAGCAGTCTAGAGGCTAATTAGCCGCTAGGATTGCTTTTACATGAAAGCCGACCGCTGGCTGAAAAGAATGATACCAAGATGATACCTAAACCTGCAGGCATCATTCTGGTATAACCACTCAAAGTCGTGAATGGCGTACCTGAAAACAAAAAAATGGTTAACAATGGTTAACAATAAAGCACAGTAAAGTGTAAATAATTACACACCTGAAAAACAAACATGATAAAACATAATAACAATAACAATAACAATAAAACATTGCAGAATAGAATACAGTAAAAAAGAGCAGAACAATAGAGAGAGAGAATAGAGAGAGAGAGAACAATAAAACAACAACTATTTTTTTTTATTTCATATTTTTTTTTTTTTTTTACACTTTTTTTTGTAACTAACTTTTATAACGGTAACCGGTTCCAGGTTCGGGTCTCTCAAAATGCGATGGCATCTTGGGAGACCCTGTGAAAGTGTGCCTAGTCTGTGCAATGCTGTACCCTACGCTAATACTCAACTAGTGAATGGTAGCGTTCAAAACATTCACCAATGCAAAGACCAGGATTGTCAGGACAGGAGGGACAATAATAGCGGGTGTCACGTCTATATCCTCGCTTGCTGCAGACACGACATCTTTTTTGGGGGGTTCGTTGGGTAGGGGTACTCGGGAGGACATAAAAATGCCTCTCATGCAGCCGACTGCATTTGGTTGGGGATGTGAATGGGGGAAGTACAGGCGCTGCAGAAGTGGTGGGCTCCCAATTAGGATTGGCGAATGCAGCAGGAAGGGCACTATGGGCACGACAGGCCTGTGTTTGTCTTTTTGGTGGCAGCGGGACACTACTTGTGCTTGCCACCTCACCAGCTTGAACTGCACTTATGGGACTCGCCATGTCACCAAGTGTTACTGCAGTGCTGGTTTGACTACGACCGGGGTGTACTAGGCCGCTGGCGCTTGCCAGTTCACCAAAACACTACCAAAAAACTGTTAGCGATCGCAGGGATCAGGCCTGACTCTGCGAACGCTGCAGTTATGCGTTTAGTGTTTTGTAAGTGTCAGTGATCGATCGATACTGCACTTGGGTGGGCTGGGCTGGGCCGGGCGGAGGGGCAAAACGCAGGTGCTAGCAGGTATCTGGGCTGATCCCGCTAACACTGCGTTTTTGGGAACCCTAAACTGCTGGTGACGCTAGTATAGATCTAATCGGATCAGATATTGATGCGATCAGATACTATACCACTAAGGGAGGTGTACAGTGCGTGCGTGGGTGTTAGCGGTACTGGCGCTAATCTGACGCTGCCTGGGGCTGGTGCTTGCCAGTTCACCAAAACGCTACAAAAAAAACTGTTAGCGATCGCAGGGATCAGGCCTGACTCTGCGAACGCTGCAGTTATGCGTTTAGTGTTTTGTAAGTGTCAGTGATCGATCGATACTGCACTTGGGTGGGCTGGGCTGGGCCGGGCGGAGGGGCAAAACGCAGGTGCTAGCAGGTATCTGGGCTGATCCCGCTAACACTGCGTTTTTGGGAACCCTAAACTGCTGGGGACGCTAGTATAGATCGGATCGGATCAGATATTGATCCGTTCAGATACTATACCACTAAGGGAGGTGTATGGTGCGTGCGTGGGTGTTAGCGGTACTGGCGCTAACCTGACGCTGCCTGGGGCTGGTGCTTGCCAGTTCACCAAAATGCTACCAAAAAAACTGTTAGCGATCGCAGGGATCAGGCCTGACTCTGCGAACGCTGCAGTTATGCGTTTAGTGCCTTGTAAGTGACAGTGATCGATCGATACTGCACTTGGGTGGGCTGGGCGGAGGCACAAAACGCAGGTGCTAGCAGGTATCTGGGCTGATCCCGCTAACACTGCGTTTTTGGGAACCCTAAACTGCTGGGGACGCTAGTATAGATCTGATCGGATCAGATATTGATGCGTTCAGATACTATACCACTAAGGGAGGCGCATGCTGCGTGCGTGGGTGTTAGCGGTACTGGCGCTAATTTGACGCTGCCTGGGGCGACGCATATCGCCGCCGGGCGATCGGGGGGCTAAACCTTTATTCGGTAATAAACGGCGGGTGCCCTGACACTATAAAAAATAAACGAACTAACCAGCGTCAACCGTAACGGTTATACGGTG
The DNA here is from genome assembly GCA_037952925.1 of Lithobates clamitans. NCBI lineage: Eukaryota > Metazoa > Chordata > Amphibia > Anura > Ranidae > Lithobates > Lithobates clamitans. The sequence goes on from JBBGZY010000645.1 coordinate 2,136,779, forward strand.
ATCAGTGGTGAAAGGGTTAACTAGGGGGCAATCAAGGGGTTAAAACATTTATTAGGTAGTATATGGGGGTCCCTGTCGCTATAAAACGCTGACGGCGAACCTAAATATTTACCTCACTAACTAGCGTCACCAGTGACACTAATACAGCGATCAGAAAAATGATCGCTTAGCGACACTGGTGACAGGGGGTGATCAAGGGGTTAAAACTTTATTAGGGGGGGTTAGGGGGGTACCCTAGACCTAAAGGGGGGTAATATACACTGTCCCAACACTGTCACTGTCACAAACTGACACTATGCAGTAATCAGAAAAAAAAACAAAAAAAAAAAAAAAAAACTGCTGGTGTCAGTTTGTGACGGGGGGGGGGGGGTGATTGGGGGGGGATCGGGGGGCGATCGGGGGGGGGATCGGGGTGATTTGTGTGCCTGGCATGTTCTACTGTGTGTGTAGTGTTTGTGCACTCACATACTTGTCGTCTCTCCTCGGGCCGGAACGGAAAATACCGACCCGAGGGGAGATGACATCACTTCCTTTGCTGCCGTTTAGCATACAGCAGCAAAGGAGTGTTTTCATTGGCCGGCGGCGATCGCGAGGGGGGGGCCACGAACGGATGGTCTCCCCCTCATCACCGATCGCCGCTGGACAAACGACGACCGCCTCGGGCACCGGGGGGGGGTCCGATCGGACCCCCCACCCGCGGAAGGCAAATCACGTACCCTGTACGTGATTTTGCCTGTCCGTGCCACTTTGCCGACGTACATCGGCGTTAGGCGGTCGTCAAGTGGTTAAAGCACAAACATTTACTTTAGGTTTGGATGGAGTACGTAACCCAATAGGACCCGCTACTGGTTTACTACGTCTGTCTGTGTCACTGTGGGCAAAGTTTTTCCTTTTCTTCATGTTGCTTTTCAGCAGGACAACAAGTCAGGGTTAACCTTTTCCAAGAACATAGCCATAAAAATATGTGTATTGTTGTGGGCCCCATTTTCCAGCCTCCACTCTTCTGGGAAGGACTTCCACAAGATCTTAGAGAATATCTGTGGAAATTTGTGCCCATTCAGACAAAAGAAAATTTGTGAGGTCAGGTACTGATGTTGGATGAGAAGACCTGGCTCGCAATTGGTGTTCCCATTTATACCAAAGGTGTTCAGTAGGGTTGAGGTCAGGGCTCTGTGCAGACCACTCACGTTCTTTCACACCAAAATCATCAAACCATGTTTTTATGGAGTTGGCTTTGTACACAGGGGCACAGTCATGTTGGAACAGAAAAGGGTCTTCACCAAACAATTTACGACAAAACTGGAAGGGTACAATTGTCTAAACTGTCTTTGTATAGGATGGTATTAACAGTACTCTTCACTGGAAACATGTATCTGGAAGCACATGTCTTTCTCCGTCCTCATTGACTTCTGTAATTCTTCTATACAGTCTATTGGGTTTATTGGGTAACGTGGAAGTTAAAGTGAATTTTCCCTTATCTTCATGAATGAGGCAAAACAAAGTGAAATTTATGGTCAGTTATTAGATATCTGCGAAATGGTTTAATTGTACTAAGGGGTATCTTTGCTTTTTCAATGCACAGACATTAAATGACAGAAAGGTATATTTTTAGCGTGCTTAACCTCTATTAATCCCCTGTACTTTAATAAAACAAAAATGCATCAAAAAATTCTAAATACAACTATTAAACTATTTCAATAGTTAGGTTTACAACTCTTTGATTTTTTAAGTGAATGCATTTTTGTTTTATTAAAGTATAGGGGGTCAATATAGGTTAAGCGTGTTAAAAATGGAGTTTAACTTTGAAATCCACTGCAAAGAATATTCTCGTTCACTAATAAAAGTGATTTTTCTCTTTTCAAAGGGAATTTTCACTTAGCTTGGTGAATGAGGTGAAGATATTTTGGATACAATCATCTGATCATGTGTAAGCCAAAAAAAAATCCTGTTTTAAAAAAAAAAAAAATAACTAGCACATGATTGGGTATTCTTTGTGTATCCCTAGTGAACCCCCTTGATTTGGCTCCAATTGTTTCCAGAAAATACCCCCCCCCCCAGCTACCACTGAGCTGGGACCTTGATGAACTCCCGCATACTTCAGCTACACGGCCTAGGAGGGCAGCAGCCCTTTAGGCTGGGATTTTCCTGCTCCTCACCAAACTATTTTTGAGCATTCTCCCCCATAGATTGGCTGAGATCACATAAATATTCAGGCCAAGGGTGTGCCTTTTGCAGTTCACTACCTTCCGGAATCCACTAGAAGGTGGAGGAAGTAGTCGAGCCTGCAGCCAGTGAGATCCAGAGCAGCTAAAAATAATCACACACCGCTCCAATGTTTACATGGGAGCCAAGAAAAAAATAGATTTACCTGAGCATCTCTAGTATCCTACTTCAGAGGGTTCTACATTTGCAATGTGAATGTTCACTATGTTTCACCTTATTTGCTAAAATATATGAAAACTCACTTTGAACGTGAACATGCTTTACTTCTTTAGCAAACAAGGGTCAATATCTCTGAATTTCAGCCATACAGTTTTCCTACTCATGCCTGGCACTGCTTTGGGAGTTGTGAAAACACCCAGGATAAAATTGGGGCAAGCCTTCCATACCATTTGTATTACCCTTGGAAGATAAATGATTAGGGACTGTTGCACCCCCCCCCTCGCTCCTTCCCATATAACATATTGATTAATATACATTAGGTAGAAGACCAAGCTCATCTTCATGTAATTCTAAGATACCAAGAAATGTAAAAGAGAACAAATCAGCGCAATAAAACAACCCCTATTGACATAAAAGCAGCTGAACACCAAGGGTCAACTTTCAAATCCCCGAGTCAAAAATTATAATATATAATATATAATATAATATATATCATAAAAGATAAAGATGAACGTCCATATATTTAAAATGAAGAGCAATCACTGAGATCTTCAGTGGTGAGCTGATAAGTCATGCAAGTGACTTTGTGGGTAAAAAACCTCCACCAATGGTTGAAATGGCTGCTCACCTCACAGAGTGGACCCTTTTATTATGGAGGGTCAGACACGCTTTCCCACACAGGGTGTATAACAGGTAACATGTCCACAGTAATCCTTCATATGAGTGGTGGTAGCCATCAGCATCACAGATCCCATAGCGTAAGATCATGCAAATGCAAGGCAATACATAGTGCTCTCCGTACATACAACATTTAATGATAAGATAAGTTAATAAAAACTTACAAAACAGGCACTTAAAACCAAGTGCTGGGTATGTACAGCATAAGAAACACAAACGACGAAAGCTACGGGTGACGTCACGTGAATTCTAAGATATCAACCCTACGATTTAGTGAAGGTGCCTATGCCTTCCCAGAGCTCAGTTAATGGACAACCACTTACAAGTCTGGTGTAAAGAGAGGAGAAGAATTATTCCGAAAATAGTCATGTCTGCCGAGCTGAAGCTTCGTGACATGGAATGTACTTTACCCCGATGTCCCAAGACTCAGAATAAACAGTGGCAAGGTAGTTTCAGTTTCAAATGTTTATTGCAATTATAACAATCTCTAGTAATACCATGAAATAAATCTTAAAGCTGTATTATTTCTAATGGAGGCCACAATTACTTCATGTCAGAAAACAATGTTATACAATTTTAGAAATTAGAGTGGAACTCAGGGTAAAATACAAAAATCAAAGGAAAAGTGTCAAAAAAATATTGCGCCAACTAAAATGTGAGGAGCAGCCAACATAACAATCAGACTAATTGTGAGCAAATATAGTAACACAATGTGGCGCCACATTGTGTTACTATAAAATAAAAAAATAACATATTTTATATGGAGCCTTCTGTCACTAGCATTACCACAGCAGTTTTTGTTTTTCTGAGTCCCCGTAACATAGTTTTATTATCTGTTGATTCTTCCAGTAGGTTCATTAATTTTCCTCTTCCTGTAACAGGGTGGCAGCTGTTCGTTCTGTAGTAAAATCGCAAAGTAGCGTTGTCACCTGCAGACAAGTACGCCTTAGCCCCGGTTCACACAGGGGCGACTTGTCAGGTGACTTAGCCGCCTGACAAGTCGCGTCCCGTTCTGTACTATGGAACCGTTCTAATAGGAGCGACGCAAGTCGCTCCCACTTAGAAAAAGGTTCCTGTACTACTTTGGGATGACTTCAGGGCGACTTGCATTGACTTCTATACAGAAGTCATTTTGCAAGCCGCCGCTGAAGTCGTGTGCAGGTCGCCTTACAGAGTCGTGCTGCAAGTCGGGCTGCCCCTGTGTGAACCGGGGCTTAGATAGAGATGCAGTTTTACATGAACTTTAACCCCTTCGTGCCTAAGGGTAAAACAAATCTTAATCCCAAAGCACAATTTTGCAACTTTGACATGTGTAAAACTGTACATATCATCATAACTACTTTGTGTGTCCAGGTGGATTATACCGCATTTTTTTCCCCCAGGACAAATTGGGCTTTCATTTGGTGGTAAATGGTAATGAATACCTTTTTATGATTTTTTTTTATCAAAGGAAAATGGGCCCAAAATAGTAAAAAAAAAATAAAAAATTAATTTAGCTGTATATTTCTTGCTACTACCATAACCTTTCACCAAAGAACAACCCAACATAAATTCTTCTGCTCCTGACTATCACAGTGATACACCCTATGTGTATGTTATTTTTTGTTTATACCCGTAGTACAACCCAGACACAATAGTGCACATTTTCTTTTTCTTTTTTATTCTACCTAAAACAAACTGACACTGATACTAATTTAAAGAAAACATTGTGTCCAAAAGAAATACTGACCATGACCTTTGACCCCTTGATCTAGGTTTTGTTTTGTATTTTTTTATTTTAGTTTGTAATTATTGTAATTTTTTTTTTTTTTTACACACACTCTGCTTTACTAAAGGCTCTGCAAGAGCAGTTGCTCCAGAGCTTAGTAATTTAGCAGATGCTCTGCTGACTTCCATGCACTTGCACAGTGTACAGTCTATTTGCCTTTAGTAAACCCCAATGTATCTCTCTCCTCCATTCACAGAGATAGAAAACACAGGGATGGGCTTCACAGTGACTGAATACTGTGATAGCCAATCAGAGGCTATCACAGCAATCAGGTGACCCGGAATCAGGAGTTCCGGGTCTTGATTGTCAGTACAGGGTCCTGGACTCTCAGTGAGACCCTGGTCTCTGTGCTGGGAGATATGCAAATATGCGGCTCCATGGGAAAAAAGCCCAGTCCGGTGGGCAGTAGGGGTGTTGAATATAATCGTAGCATCGATGCATCGGGATTCGGGTGTCCACGATGCGTCATCGATGCTACGACCGGCATAATCGATTGGCGGGTGATGTCATCCCGAGTTGACCCGCCCCTCCTGGGAGAAGCACCCCCATCATACTCTACAAGTTTAAAAAATAACTGTGTCTTATCGAACCCCCTCTTATAATACATTAAGTGCCCCACTGTTCAAGTGTACATGCCTTTTAAAAAATATGTAGCAATATAAAGCATATTTCAAAATGTTCCTCGGCGTTTATGTGACTGCCCGGCGCACAGCTCTCCTCTCTCCATCTAACAGCTACAGTGGGAGGGGCTGAGAATCCTCCGCTGATGTGAGCCGAGAGGAGAGCAGCAAGTGGCCAGCCGGGTCTGAGTTACATGTGAGTCAAGGGACAGTCTGAAATATGTGGTATATAAATAGCTACATATTTTTTAAAAGGCATTTACAGTGGGGCACTTAATGTACAATAAGAGGGTATTCGATAAGGCACAGTTAGTTTAACACGAGTGAGCAGAGTACATATAAGTGTGCTCTGCTTACAACTTGTACTGACCACCCGTTCACACATTCCACTGTTAACTCCTAGAGTGTTGGAATGTGCAAAGGGGAAGAGCTGAACTCTCAGCACTTAGAGATCTGTGAGGTTCACTGTATTCTGTTTGTCAGCAGCAGATTCCATCACTTCTGTCCTCCCGGCAGCAGTCTGTTTTTCTACCATCATTTACCAAAACTGTTACCACAAGGTTGAAAGAACAAAATTATCTACAACGCCTTTAGAGGGTGTCTGTGGGAATTTGTGTCAATTTGTGAGGTCAGGTATAGATGTTGGATGAGAAGACCTGGCTCACAATCCAATTAATCCCAGAGGTCTTCAGTAGGGTTGAGGGCTCTGTGCAAAAGGATACTCAAGTTCTTCCACACCAAACTCATAAAACCATGTCTTTGTGGAGTTGACTTTGTGCACAGGGGCACAGGCATACTGGAACAGAAAGGGGCATTCACCAAACTGTTACCACAAGGTTGGAAGAACACAATTATCTACAACGTCTTTAGAGGGTGTCTGTGGGAATTTGTGTCAATTTGTGAGTTCAGGTACAGATGTTGGATGAGAAGACCTGGCTCACAATCCAATTAATCCCAGAGGTCTTCAGTAGGGTTGAGGGCTCTGTGCAAGAGGATACTCGAGTTCCTCCACACCAAACTCATGAAACCATGTCTTTGTGGAGTTGACTTTGTGCACAGGGGCACAGGCATACTGGAACAGAAAGGAGCATTCACCAAACTGTTACCACAAGGTTGGAAGAACACAATCATCTACAACGTCTTTATAGGGTGTCTGTGGGAATTTGTGACAATTTGTGAGTTCAGGTACAGATGTTGGATGAGAAGACCTGGCTCACAATCCAATTAATCCCAGAGGTCTTCAGTAGGTTTGACGGTTGAGGGCTCTGTGTAGGTGTATACTCGAGTTCCTCCACACCAAACTCATGAAACCATGTCTTTGTGGAGTTGACTATGTGCACAGGGGCACAGGCATACTGGAACAGAAAGGGGCATTCACCAAACTGTTACCACAAAGAACACTATTGTCTAAAATTATTTGTATGCTGTAGTATTACCAGTACTGTTCACTGGAGACGCCTAAAATAGATCATTTGAAGGGAGTTCACATATTTTTGTCCATTTAATGTACATTAGGAAAAAGATTTATTGGTATGCAGATATCTTCTGCATATGTCTTCACTTAGGGAAAAACATCTGTGCTGAAAGTTTCGTAAGGTGGAGCAGAAAATACAATCCATCTATCTTCAAAGAGTCCATCATTTAGAGGGGTTTGGAGCACACTATAAGGAAATTAAGAGATTTATTATAAATACAATGATTCATTCTCTTAAAAGATACAGCATTATTACAGTCATGGATTTAGTCAGTCCTTAAAAAAATGTTACTGCTACTACTACTAGTTCACTATACTGTATGGGAGAGAGGTACTAAAACTGGAGAGTGCTAAATCTGGTGCAGCTCAGCATAGAAACCAATCCGCTTCCAGGTTTTATTTTCAAAACTTAATTGAACAAGCTGAAGTCAGAAGCTGATTGGCTAACATGCACAGCCCAGATTCTGAGTGCTCTAGTTTTAGTAAACCCCCCCCCCCCCCAGATGTCCGAATAATTTAAACTACTAGTATATAAATTATTTTACTTTTAAAATTCCAGATATGTAACAAAGTTATTGCAAATTCCCATCTGCTTCTCATCTAGATGAAAAAAAAAAAAAAAATGACTGTACTTTTTTGAGAATGAGAGCCTAATGGTATGTTCTGCAGGAAGGACAAGGTCAATGCATAGCATGTCAGTGATTGTAACAAACCATTCATATGTTTATTTCCTTCACTGACAGGCAAGGGAGACCATAATTCAGTTGTCATTGATGCCTTGGTTAAGAAACTTTGTGCTGGTAAAAAAAAATTTAACGCTGTAATTGCATGTGATTGCTATGTAATGCAATAGAATTCTGTTTAAAAATAAATGCATAAAAATGTTAATTTAAATAAATTCCTTAACAACTTCCGGACCACCCACCATTGTTATACGTTGGTACTTTGAGGAGGAATATCGTTGTTATGGCAGCAGCTAGCTGCCATAACCCTGGTATCCTCTTCTTCAGCTGGCAGTCCACTTCAAGATAAAAGTGTTCTCTGCAGCGGATTCGCCACAAAATCACTTTTATCGGCGGCGGGAGAGAGGGCCCCCCTCCCGCCGCGCTCCGGTGCCCTCAACCGCTTACCGGAGCCATCGGCAGCGGTGGTAGCGATCGGATTCTTCTCCTGGCATGACATGGAGACGAGTGAGGGGAAGATGGCCCCACCCGTCTTCATATCATTGCAGGGCAGAAGCAACGTCAAAAAGTCACTTCCACCCATAGCTCTTAAAGGGCCATTTTTTTTTTTTGCATATTAGTGTAAATATGAGATCTGAAGTCTTTTTGACCCCAGATCTCATATTCAGGAGGTCCTGTCATGTTTTTTTTCTGTTACAAGGGATGTTTACATTCCTTGTAATAGGAATAAAAGTGACACAATTTTTTTTATTAAAAGAACAGTGTAAAAAATAAAAATAAATGGTAATCAAATAAGGAAAAAAAAAACATTTTTAAACGTGCCCCATCCCGCCGCGCTCACGTGCAGAAGCGAACACATACGTGAGTAGCGCCCGCATATGAAAGCGGTGTTCAAACCACACATGTGAGGTATCGCTGCAATCGTTAGAGCGAGAGCAAAAATTCTAGCCCTAGACCTTCTCTAACTCAAAATATGCAACCTGTAGAATTTTTTTAAACGTCGCCTATGGAGATTTTTAAGGGTAAAAGTTTGTCGCCATTCCACGAGCGGGCGCAATTTAGAAGCGTGACATGTGGGGTATCAATTTACTCGGCATAACATTATCTTTCACAATATAAAAAAAATGGGCTAACTTTACTGTTGTCTTATTTTTTAATTCCAAAAATATATTTTTTCCAAAAAAAGTGTGCTTGTAAGACTGCTGCGCAAATGCGGTGTGACAGAAAGTATTGCAGTGACTGCCATTTTATTCTCTAGGGTGTTAGAAAAAAAATATATAATGTTTGGGGGTTCTAAGTCATTTTCTAGCAATAAAAAAAAACAGCTTTTAACTTATAAACAACAAATCTCAGAAAGAGGCTCGGTCCTTAAGTGCTTAATAACCAAAAAGGATGACTCCATTTTGTGCACCAAATGCTATGCAAACCAAATATTACTTTGTAAAAGTATTCTGAGATCAAAAGGCAAAATGCTGAGTTTGACTTTTAATCTCAGAATTTTGACTTTCAATCTCAGAATTTTGTTTTGCAAAGTTGTTTTGTGTAAATGATAAACTACAGGTCTATGAAATAGTTATGCAGAAAAAAAAAAAGACGTACATATTTCCAGAGGTCCTGTACTTATTTCTATTGGCCGCTCCAGGCTGGGGTGCTCCACTCTACAGATGAACTCTGACCCCTGTTCTTCTCTTATAGTTGGGGTAAAATATAAAATAACTGTGCAGCCAAACGTGGTCTTTACGTCCTTGTGTGGTAGAATCTCTACAGCCATATTACTAGAGACCGGAGCCGCAGACAACACACCTCTTTCTCTCCTAAACCAAGCCACAGTTATAACATTAGGGAAATAACCGGTGATGCGGCATCTCAGCATGGATTTTTGGTTGTCTTCCAAAATTGGGACATTTATTTTTCCTAAAATGGGATGCCAGGGAAAATCTACAAAGAAATAAAAAAGTATATAACTAATTCTAAAGAATAACTTCACTTTTGTGGAAATAATATACCAAATAAAAAAATAATGTAGCATATACAATTTCTGCACAAGCCATATTGTAATTTAATGTTTCATTCTGCAGCCACTGTTATTCTCTCTAAAATTTATTTCAATACGGCAACCTGTTGGTGTATACAAAAACAACAGAAAGCAGCGCCAATCTAAGTGTATCAATTAAAAAGGCAAGATTTATTCATAAAGGATTACACTGACTAGACAGTGGTGGTAAAACGGCACAACGAGATCAGCAACCAGGGGGTTCCAGAGGACCAGAAAGGCTTCAATACAGTGCAGTCTCATCACACTCGGTGGAGCCGGTTGCGCAAAGGTTGCCTGAGGAAGGAGCATGCATGCTCCGAAGGTGTACATGGTTCTGCAGCCGCCCACCAACAACCACCTGACCAGAGACGTCCTGCTGACGATTTCCTCCTGCGCCCTTCACATCTACCCTGGGACACCGGCGCCACCGAGTATGATGAGACTGCACTGTATTGAAGCCATTCTGGACCTCTGGGACCCCCTGGTTGCTTATCTCGATGTGCCCATTTACCACCACTGTCTAGTGAGTGTAATCCTTTATGAATAAATTTTGCCTTTTTAATTGCTACACTTAGATTGGCGCTGCTTTCTGTTGTTTTATTGTTCCTATATCCAGAGTCACTTCTGCTCTTCAGCATGCTGCCTTCAAGTGTTAACCTACAGATCGTCATGATTTCCTGAGGTTACTACCCAGGACACATGGACTTTGTTCTTGGACTACCTTAATCCGTTCATCCATCTAAACCTACACAACCAGTAACATCTCTCCTTATTTCATTTTCCCAATCCCCACTAAAATTTATTACTGGTTTTAATGTTTTAAATACATTCTATTCATTGTGTATGGCTATGTTGACTCTCCTCTAGAGGTGTCCCTGCTCATGCCGCAGAGTGCCTACCCTGTTTCCCCGAAAATAAGACCTAGCGTGATTGTCGGTGATGGCTGCAATATAAGCCCTACCCCCCAAATAAGCCCTAGTTAAAGTCCTTGTAGGTCTTATTTTCAGGGTAGGGCTTATTTTCGGGGGAAACAGGGTGAGGGCTTATTTGGGGGGTAGGGCTTATATTGCAGCCATCACCGACAATCGCGCTAGGTCTTATTTTCGGGGAAACAGGGTAGTGCGACAAATGTTTGTTTGTGTACATAACTTCCCCAGAAATGTCATTTCCTGCTTCTGTGATTGGCTCACTGATTTTCCCAGAAGTCTGCACTAAGATACAAGTCACATTTTAGGCCCCCCCCTGCAATAGGAATTTTAGGTTTGGTTCGATACTCCAAGGGTTAAGATAAGTTCAGCTTTCAAAACATGTTTTTGTTTTTTTTTAATTGTGACAGTGGGAGCGGGCAGAAGATCCCCGACACACTGTCACAACGGGGGCTCGGGGGCTGCTCATTTAGTAACATGTTACATGTTACACCCTGAATACGGGTGTAACATGTTACTAAAAGAGTTTCCCCCCCGTTGTGACAGTGTGTCAGGGATCTTCTCCCCATACCCACTGTCAAAATAAAAAAAAAATAAAAAAGAAAGTAGCTGTGCTGGGTTTCACCCACCTGGCCATGTCATTCATTGAGTTCTGTGAATGGGAGAACTACAACTACCATCAGCCATTGTGGCTGACGGCTTGTAGATCTCAATGAATTACCAGGGAGCCTGGTGAGCAGTCTAGGTATTTCATTGATGCTTCCTGTCATTCAGTAACTGCCTGCCCGTACGAGGTACAGGTAGACAGCTACACTGACAATATGCAGGAGCCTAAGATTGCACCCGTGATCTGTTGATCGTGGGTCCAATGCTTTACAGGCTCCTAATAATAAAAAAATAAATGCACATTTTTTACCTGCAAAAAAAGTGCATTTATTATTATGTTTTTAAAATGTTAACTTATCATTGAAATACTTTTAAAGGGATGCCAACAGTCCAGCTTTTCTCACCAGAGCACTTAGAGTGCACCAGGTGATCATAATGAACCAGCCCCTTCCATTCAAATTCAGTGTGAAAGGATATGGTGAAACAAACAGCTATAAACAAACAGCTATTTCTTCAGAGCAACAAAAGGTAGGACTCTGTAATAAAGTTTGATAGCATCACTCCAATGTGGATTGTTTTTTCCCAAACAAAAGTGGAGTTACACTTTAACTGTGATAGGGATTTTCTCACCTGTAAAGATAGGCTTACCTCTTACAGACAAGGTTCTGGTCTCAGGCCCATCCAAAGATGCATGTTCCCAAGTGACGTACAATTTATAATGAGGATCTGCGAAGCTGGGACCCCAAACCTGACATTTACTGGTGACACAAAATGTCAGATCCTCCTCCTCTGTGATTGTTTCTGTGTGTTTGGTTCCCTGCCGGACTCCTTTTCTGGGCTGTGGCTCCTCGCGGTACCATTTTATCTTGATGTCTTTTGGATAAAATTTCTTGAGAGTCAGGCAAAACTGAATGAAAATAGTATCCACCAATGTCATCTGTATGGGATCCATCTGAGGTTTTCCTGGATAATGTAACACAGGAAGTAGAATATCAAAACTAATTATGATACTTTTTTTTTTTACATTCTGTCAATATGATGCGTAGATTTATGCAGCATAGTTAGAGCTCAAATGAAGTCTCAGTTCTCTTTTTCTGTTAATAGTCATATTCTGAAGTACAGTCTATTGATCCTTGACCAAAAGAACAATCTCCTGCACTAAAGAGGAATCTAATGGCAAAGAGGGATCACCAGTCTTAAGCCTCGTACACACAGTACGATTGTTGGCCAACCGAACGTCTGATTTTTGTTTTAAGGGCGTGCACCAGGATCTTGTCTTGCATACTAACGGTACACAATTGTCGTGCCACAAACACGAACGTAGTGATGTATTACAAGGAATTTCAGCTCTTGAGCGCCACTCTTTGGGCCCCTTCTGCTAATTTTGTGTTTGGTTTAGCATTGATTCCGAGCCTGCGTGTTTGTACTTTCGACTTTTGTGTGACCGATTTGTGTACTGACCATGCGAAAATCTGACGTCAAACCGTTGTCCGCCGAAAATTTACTAGCCCGCCATCCAAAATTTGTTGGCCGAAAATTGGACAACAATTGGCAAAAGGAGCGTACTAATGGTAAGATTTTAGGACAACAGTCTGTCAACAGACAATCCCCTGCCCACAATCGTACCGTGTGTACGAGGCTCTAAGCTATTCCATTATAGGCAAAACCTTGCTGCCCTCCAAGGACCGGGGGAGCCCAAAAGTTTTCTAGTCTGTTAATCATTTACTGATTTTTTCCTTGAAAATGCCTTCAAATACCTTTTTGTTCTTAGTAAAAATGTAATCTCTAATCTCCCACTCCAGTGCTCTAGGCTTCCATAGATGACTAATGCCGCGTGCACACGAGCGGACTTTTCAACCGGACTGATCCGACGGTCTATCCGACGGACTTTGGGTGGATTTCTGACGGACTTTCCGAACAAACGGACTTGCCTACACATGATTACACCAAATTCCGATGGATTCGTATGTGACGGCGTACAACCGGACTAGAATAAGGAAGTTCATAACCAGTAACCAATAGCTGCCCTAGCGTCGGTCTTTGTCCGTCGGACTAGCATACAGACGAGCGGACTTTTCGATAGGAACTGGGTCCGGTGGAGTTCCGATGTAAAGTTTTGAAACATGTTCCAAATCTAAAGTCCGTCAGATGTTCGACTGAAAAAGTCCGCTGCAGGTCTGATGAAGCCCACACACGGTCGAATTGTCCGCTGGACTCGGTCCATCGGACCAGTCCGGTCGAAAAGTCCGCTCGCGTGTACACGGCAAAACAACCACATCACATATGTAATGCTGAGGATGAGGACAAGGAGGAGTACCTGACCAGGACTGTTAGAAAACAGAGTGCAATGAGCAGCGAGGTCACATTTAGTACACTGCAACTGTAATGCCCTGTACACACGATCGCACATTCCGACAACAAAATCCATGTTTTTTTTCCAACGGATGTTAGCTCAACCTTGTCTTGCATACACACGGTCACACAAATCTTGTCGGAAATTCCGATCGCCAAGAACGCGGTGACGTACAACACGTACGACGAGCCGAGAAAAAATGAAGTAAAATAGCCAGTGCGGCTCTTCTGCTTGATTCTGAGCATGCGTGGAACTTTGTGCGTCGGAATTGTGTACACACGATCTGAATTTCCGACAACGGATTTTGTTGTCGGAAAATTTGAGATTCAGATCTCAAATTTTGTTTGTCAGTAATTCCGACGGAAAATGTCCGATGGAGCCTACACACGGTCGGGATTTCCGACAACAGGCTCCCATCGAACATTTCCCGTCGGAAAATCCGACCGTGTGTACGTGGCATAAGTCTCCATTCACACCTGAGCGATTTGGATTGCGGGCAGAATCGCCATGTATCTGCCTGCAATTCCGGAATTGCGGCAAAATACGGAACGCGTTTGCAATGTCATTATTTCTTAAATATTATTTCTTAATGGCACCCCAAAGCGCTCTAGATCGCAGCAAAAATCACAAAAACAAACACCCCTTGCTCTGTACCAAGATATGGTACATGAGCTTTTTTGGAGCATTTTTGGAGCGAAGGGAGGTCCATTCAAATGAATGGTGCCACTCCAAAAACTCTCCACAAAAAAAAAAAAAAACGCGCTGCAGCAGCTGACGCTGTGCTACACTTAGGTGTGAACGAAGCCTTACAGCAGGAAAGTTGAGGTAAGACCATGTCAGTGTAATAGAGGGAATTTACCAAAACTGGTGCAGGTGTGCATGGCAACCAATCAGCTTCTATCTTCAGCTTGTTCAATCAAGCCATGCACAGCTGTTCCAGATTCCTTCTGTTACGGTTTTTAAAAATCCCCATTTATGGGACAATTTAATATAGCATTCTCAGTGTGAAAATTTAAATGCAATTACCAACACGTACAACAAATTCAGGTAAAGTGGAATCTTGGATTACGAGCATAATCCGTTCCAGGAGAATCCTTGTAATCCAAAGCACTCGCATATCAAAGCGGGTTTCCTCATAGAAGTAAATGGAAATGAAGATAATTAGTTCCGCATTGACTTCTATTGCATGCAATACCGCATGTGGCCAGAGGTTGGGGGGGGCGCCGGATAACCTCGGAAATACTCGGGGACAGCTCAGCCGAACTCTGAAACCCTCGGAAAGGCTCAAAAACACTCGAAAACTGAGTATTTCCGAATATTTCCGAGTGATTCCAAGTATTTCCGAACGGCTCCGAACCGAGTGTCACCGGCGCCCCCCCCCCCACACCTTTGGCCAAATGCGGTACTGCACACCGCATTAGCTTGAATTCTGCTCGTTTTGCCAGACAACACTCGCAAACCGAGTCAGGATTTTAAAAAAAAAGTTGCTCGTCTTTCGAAACGCTCGTTAACCGCGTTACTTGTTAACCAAGGTTCCACTGTACTACCTAATAGGGACACTTCATTATGTCTCAATGGATGCAGTAAATTCATATAGAAATACCATGTTTCAGAGATAAGATAAGGAAACTGGAGGTAAAAAAAAGCCCAGTGTCCATAGAGGGCGCCGCCTCCCGTATCCATGCCGGTCAATATTCCTATCGCACACAATTTTGCAACCTTGACGTGTGTTAGTAAAACCGTACATATCATCACAACTACTTTGTGCATCCAGATAAATGATACCTTCTTTATTTGTAAAAAAAAATTTTTTTTATAATTTAGCTGTATATTTCTTGCTACTACAATAACCTACACCAAAGAACAACCCAAAATAAAAGATCCTACTGGTAAATGGTAATGGATATCTCCTGATTTCTTTATCCCCTTCCCGCCGAGTGTACGAAGATGTGCGTACTCGGCTTTCCGGGGTTATACCGGGATAATGCCCGCAGCTGCAGGAATCATCCTGGTACCGTTTTTTAGAGCCGGCGATCGGCTTTCCAGGGATAACAACCAATGCGGCTAAAAGCTGTTCGGCTGTTATACCGGAGGAGCGGGAGGGGATGTCCCCCCCTCCCGCCGCTCTCAACAGGCCTCCCAACCCACCGGGAGACCCGATCAACAATCCGCCGCCCCCGGCGGCTAGCCACAAACTGGAACAAAGCCGGAAATGGCTTCGTTCCAGTCTCCTGAATGTAAACACGGAAGCGACGTCATGGCGTCACTTCCCATTTACTCGGCTGCCAATGGCGCCGGTTTTAAAAAAATATACAGTATTCAGAATCGCCGAAAAAGGGGATCTGAATACTGTGAAGTGGAAAGGAGGGATCGGGGGTCTTTTAGACCCCCGATCCCTCCATAAAGAGTACTCGTCACCACCTATTACTGTCACAGGGGATGTTTACGTTCCTTGTGGCAGCAATAAAAGCGATCAAAACTTTTTTTAAACACAATTTATTAATATAAAAATAAATAAGAAAAAAAAATTTAAAGCGCCCCCGTCCCCGCGAGCTTGCGCAGCGAAGGAAACGCATACAGAAGTCGCACCCGCATATGTAAATGATGTGCAAATCACACATGTGAGGTATCGCCGCAATCGTCAGAGCGAGAGCAATAATTCTAGCACTAGACCTCCTTTGTAACTCTAACCTGGTAACCGTAAAAAAAAATTAAAGCGTCACCTATGGGGATTTTTAAGGTTCCGTAGTTTGCCGCCATTCCACTAGTGCTCGCGATTATAAAGCGTGACATGTTTGGTATCTATTTACTCGGCGTAACATCATCTTTTACATCATACGAAAAAATTGGGCTAACATTACTGTTTATTTTGTTTTTAATTCATGAAAATGTCCCTTTTTCCAAAAAGTTGCATTTAAAACACCGCTGCATAAATACCGTGTGACATAAAATATTGAAACAATCGCCATTTTATTCTCTAGATTGTCTGCTAAAAAAAATATATATATAATGTTTGGGGGTTCTAGCAAAAAATACTGATTTTAACTTGTAAACACCAAATGTCAAAAATAGGCTTAGTCATGAAAGGGTTATATTATCAAAGGAAAACTGCCCTAAAATAGGAAAAAAAAATATATGCATATTTGCGTGATGTCAGGGCCAAGGGGTTAGACTTCTGAATGGAAACATCTTTTATTACTGCTGGTATGTATTACTCACCCATCAGACTGAGCTGCCCTGTGCTTTTTTCAATGGCTTCCTGCAAAGAAGGATGCTGCACTCTGCATATGTACTCTGCCCCCTGGTGGACTCTCAATGCAGGTGTGATTGTCAGCCTTGCGGTACAGCTGTATGTATTATCTGTGTTTTTATGTGATGACATTTTTTGGTTGGAAGCAGAATCTTCGTACAACTCCTGGTTCTCCTTGTTCCTTCTCAGCCAGGTGACAGAGATATCATCTGGGTAATACCCCGAGATGTCACACTGCAGGGTGATTGGGGTGTCATGAAATAAGTGGGGTACTTGTACTTCTTCTACAGCTGGACGCCAAGGGAAATCTATCAGAGACAAATCAATATTATACAAACATATCACACCCACAGAATAAACATGATAAGCCTTAAAATAAACCAATAGTGACTGTACAAAAAGTAAGCTAGCACTAGCAATTTATAGCTGGCTTTATGACCCATGTATCTACTGCATCATACACACACAGTAAACATATTTAACCTCTTGCTTACCGAGCACTTTTACCCCCTTCATGCCCAGGCCAATTTTCAGCTTTCAGCACTCTCACACTTTGAATGACAATTGCGCGGTCATGCTACACTGTACACATATGAAATTGTTATCACTTTTTTGAGACAGATAATACTTTCTGTTGGTGGTATTTAATCACCACTGGGATTTTTTTTGCTAAAGAGTTAGCATAGTTTGTTTTAAAAATTTACAAACAGGTAATTTTTCTGCTTCACTGATGTGTGCTGATGAGGCTGAAACTTATAGGTGGCACTGATGGACAATGAGAGTCGGCACTAATAGGCAGCACTGATAGGTGACATTGATGATGAGTGGTGGACACTGATTGGCAGCACTGATGGGCAATGATAGGTGGTACTGATGGGCAATGAGAGGCGGCACTGATGGGCAATGAGAGGCGGCACTAATAGGCAGCACTGATAGGTGACATTGATGATGAGGCACTGATGGGCACTGATTGGCAGCACTGATGGGCAATGAGAGGTGGCACTGATGGGCAATGAGAGGCGGCACTAATAGGCAGCACTGATAGGTGACATTGATGATGAGGCACTGATGGGCACTGATTGGCAGCACTGATGGGCAATGAGAGGTGGCACTGATGGGCAATGAGAGGCGGCACTAATAGGCAGCACTGATAGGTGCCAACAAGTGTCTGGGGAATGCCCAGGAAAAAGCCAAAGTCTACTTACCACCAGCTTGCAGACAACCAAATTGACCTTTCTAACAGTAAGCGTTAAAAAAGGGGTTTAGTCCGCACGCATTTGCAAACGCATGCGTGAGCCACAGAGCCACGTCACGGCACCCTTGTATCTGTGGTCCTAACACTAAAGTATGAGTGTCCCCACAGTGGAGGCACATGCATGGGCAATGAGAGGCGGCACTAATAGGCAGCACTGATGGGTGACATTGATGATGAGGCACTGGTGGACACTGATTGGCAGCATTGATGGGCAATGATAGGTGGCACTGTTGGGCAATGAGAGGTGGCACTGATGGGCAATGAGAGGTGGCACTGATGGGCAATGAGAGTCGGCACTAATAGGCAGCACTGATAGGTGACATTAATGACGAGGCACTGATGGGCAGCACTGATGGGCAATGATAGGTGACACTGATGGGCAATGAGAGGTGGCACCAACAGGCAGCACTGATAGGTGACACTGATGATGAGGCACTGATGGGCACTGATTGGTAGCACTGATTGACACTGATATGTGGCACTGATGGGCACTGGTTGGCACAGATTGGGACCAATGTCCCTGTAACAGAAGCCGGTTACCGGCTTTCTTCTATTCTCCTCACGCTAAACGTGAGGAGAGAAAAAGCTGACAATTGGCTTCTGTTTAATTCCATGATCAGCTGTCATTGGCTGACAGCTGATTACATGGTAAAGAGTCGCTGGGATTGGCCCTTTACCCTGTTCTGTGATCAGCCAAGCAGTGTGATCATGGGAGGAAGTCTATAGAAGCCTTCCTGGCACTGGAAGCGCACGCTGTAGCCGTCTTTTGGCTGTAGCATGGGCGGAAAGTGGTTAAATATGTAAACGCTAATCTACTAATATTGCATAGGGCTAGACACATACAGAACAGGCTGTATAATGTTTAAATATTACACTAAATATTTCATAATAATATTTTAGTTGTTTAACTGCTTGCTGACCAGCTGCCGCAGTTATACTGAGGCAGGTTGGCCCAACTACGGGAATCGCCATAGGTGTATGTTGGGCTTGTACGTGGTGATCTGTGGGTGCACGCGTGCGCCGATTGGCCAGCAGGGGAGCCAATCAGCGGGTCTGGCGGACTCGATGTCTGCCGGCCGTCCTCGATTGTGCCCTGCAGTGACAGAATGGGGATCTGCCAAAGAAAACAAGGCAGATCTCTAATTTGTCAGGGGATGACACACAGATCCTGTCTTTCTGCTAGACAGGAAGACGGATCTGTGTGTTGTCCCAGGCAGCCCATCCCTCATACAGTTAGTAAACACACCCAGGGAACACATTTAACCCCTTGATCTCCCCTGATGTTAACCCCTTCCCTGACAGTGTCATTAGTACAGTTATGCCCCGTACACACGGTCGGATTTTCCGACGGAAAATGTGTGATAGGACCTTGTTGTCGGAAATTCCGACCGTGTGTGGGCTCCATCACACATTTTCCATCGGATTTTCCGACACACAATGTTTGAGAGCAGGCTATAAAATTTTCCGACAACAAAATCCGTTGTCGGAATTTCTGATCGTGTGTACACAAATCCGACGGACAAAGTGCCACGCATGTTCAGAATAAATAAAGAGATGAAAGCTATTGGCCACTGCCCCGTTTATAGTCCCGACGTACGTGTTTTACGTCACCGCGTTCAGAATGATCGGATTTTCCAACAACTTTGTGTGACCGTGTGTATGCAAGACAAGTTTGAGCCAACATCCGTCGGAAAAAATCCTAGGATTTTGTTGTCGGAATGTCCGAACAAAGTCCGACCGTGTGTACGGGGCATAACAGTGCATATTTTTAGCACTGAACACTGTAATAATGTCACTGGTTCCCAAAAAAGTGTAAAAAATGTCAGTTAGGTGTCCGATCTGTACGCCGCAATGTCGCAGTCCCGCTAAAAATCGCTGATCACCGCCATTGTTAGTAAAAAAAAATAATAATAATAAAAATGCCATAAATCTATCCTCTATTTTGTAGACGCTATAACTTTTGCACAAACCAATAAAATTATTGGGGTTTTTTTTTACCAAAAATTTGTAGCAGAATACATATTGGCCTAAACTGATGAAGAAATTAGATTTTTTAAAAAAATTTTTATTGGATGTGTTTTATAACAGAATATAAAAAATATTGTTTTTTTTTTTTCAGAATACAGTAGTCGGTCTTTTTTATTTTGTAGTGATCAAATACCACCAAAAAAAAACGCCCTATTTGTGGAAAAAAAAGGACCTAAATTTTGTTTGTGTACAACGTCGCACAACCGCGCAATTGTCAGTTAAACAACGCAGTGCCGTTTTGCAAGAAATGGCCTGGTCATTAAGGGGGTAAATTCTTCCGGGGCTGAAGTGGTTAATGTGTAGGAGGAGCTCCTTCTGCCTGCAGGTTTTCTGCAGTTCTTTATTTTAATATTATGAGGGAAGAGTAATGGGGGATTACTCTTCCCTCATAATATTAAAATAAAGAACTATTAACTTTTGGACTATCTCTCTCTAATTGATCCTCTATGCAGAGCCCTATACACTATAGACAGGGAGGGGGTCTATAGTGTATAGGGCTCTGCATAGAGGATCAATTAGAGAGAGATAGTCCAAAAGTTAACAGCTACTGCTGGGTTGTCTTACTAGAAAACCCAAAAAATTCTGTGGACACAATGCCATGGAAGTGCCTTGCATTAAAAATGTTAACCCAAAATGAAGATTTTAAACACGTAATTAAAAACTGATGTATAAAGTTTAGAAACTTTTAACTTTTACATTTTGGATCTTTTCCATTTTTCACACACTTTAAAATGCACATTATGAAATTTGCTACAGGTCATCCAAAACGATGTGTTTTCTGACAACAGAGAACCCACAGAGCGGGGAGTCCCAGTTTTATATTCTGCACCGATATCGGTGCAAATGTTTATCTTATCATGTGTGGCCTCTACCATCACTAAAGGGCCACACATAATATTTAGTAAATGTAATGCTACTGAAAGCTTCTAGAGACTGCAGAGATGCAACAGAAAATGGGCATAGATTATGGGGCATGCTACAAGAGACGGTCAGAGACTGCAGAAATACTACAGGAGGTGATCAGAGACTGCAGACATACAGGAGATAGTCAGAGACTACAGACATGATACAGGAGGTGGTCAGAGACTGCAGACATGATACAGGAGATGGTCAGAGAGTGCGGACATGATACAGAAGATGGTCAGAGACTGCAGACATGATACAGGAGGTGGTCAGAGACTGCAGACATGATACAAGAGATGGTCAGAGACTGCAGACATGATACAGGAGATGGTCAGAGACTGTGGACATGATACAGGAGATGGTCAGAGACTACAGACATGATACAGGAAGTGATCAGAGACTGCAGACATGATACAGGAGGTGGTCAGAGAATACATACATGATATAGGAGGTGGTCAGAGACTGCAGACATGATACAAGAGATGGTCAGAGACTGCAGACATGATACAGGAGGTGGTCAGAGACTGCAGACATGATACAGGAGGTGGTCAGAGACTGCAGATATGATACAGGAGATGGTCAGAGACTGCAGACATGATACAGGAGGTGGTCAGAGACTGCAGACATGATACAGCAGATGGTCAGAGACTGCGGACATGATACAGGATATGGTCAGAGACTGCAGACATGATACAGGAGGTGGTCAGAGACTGCAGACATGGTACAGGAGATGGTCAGAGACTGTGGACATGATACAGGAGATGGTCAGAGACTACAGACATGATACAGGAAGTGATCAGAGACTGCAGACATGATACAGGAGGTGGTCAGAGACTGCAGACATGATACAGGAGATGGTCAGAGACTGCAGACATGATACAGGAGATGGTCAGAGACTGCAGACATGATACAGGAGATGGTCAGAGACTGCAGTCATGATACAGGAGGTGATTAGAGACTGCAGACATGATACAGGAGGTGGTCAGAGAATACATACATGATATAGGAGATGGTCAGAGACTGCAGACATGCTACAGGAGATAGTCAGAGACTGCAGACATGATACAAGAGTTGGTCAGAGACTGGAGACATGATACAGGAGATGGTCAGAAATTGCAGACATGCAACAGGAGATGGTCAGACACTGCAAACATGATACAAGAAATGATCAGAGACTACAGACCTACTACAGGAGATGGTCAGAGACCGCAGACATGTTACAGGGGATTTTCTGAGAAAGCAGACATGATACAGGAAATGATAAAAGACTGCAGACACGATACAGAGCTGGTAAGAGACTGCAGAAATGCTACAGGATATGGTCAAAGACTGCAGATATTCTTCAAGATAAAGTTAAAGACTGCAGACATACTACAGTATAAGGTCAGAGAAGGCATACCTGCTATAGGAGATGGTCAGAGACTGCAAACATGCTATAGGTGTTGCAGTAGACTGGAGATGTCCTTCAGGAGACAGTCATGGACTGGGGACATGAGACTGCTAAAGATCTGCTATCACAGCCCCTTCGCAAATC
Organism: Lithobates clamitans; assembly: GCA_037952925.1. Taxonomy (NCBI): domain Eukaryota; kingdom Metazoa; phylum Chordata; class Amphibia; order Anura; family Ranidae; genus Lithobates; species Lithobates clamitans. The sequence goes on from JBBGZY010000645.1 coordinate 2,159,274, forward strand.
CGTGCTCCCTACAACCTCCTTTACTTGTACTACATTAGCCATTTCTCAGAGCAAAATCTATTATAAAAAGTTTAGAGAAAAAAAAAGAGAAAATGGATGGAGAGCACATAAAAAAAGGAAGAATAAAAAAAAGGAAACCCTTTTGCCTATTAGAAGCCAATATTGTCTATAAGGGCCAGAGGGCTGCACAGTGAGGGTACATTTACACCATTATGTGAAAAGTCTGCATGTGGCCCCCAGGATGCAGGGTGGGGACCCGGGATGTACATGATGGTCTTCTCTCACCTCTGTCATCTCGGATACACAGCTTTTCATGTCCGGTGCTATTGGTGTATTCATGTTCCCAGCTGACAAGCACTGTGGATCCGGGACATTTGAGGACAGTCTCTGGAATGATGACCTCACTGCAGACGGTGAATAGATGATTATTTTCTATGTAGCACTCTTGGGATGATAGAATGTCAGCGTCCTTGTTCTCTCCACACGTCCATTTGAAGTGAAGGTATCCGGGATAAAACCCCTCCAGAGTCAGGGAGTATCTCAGCCCCCCGGAATCACACAGGCTTCTTATCACTGGTCTGCCTGAAAAGGTAACCATAGAGAAAGTTCAAATATTATATAATGATGTATGAAAACCAGAGCAAAGGAACATTCCGTTCTTCTCTAAAGAAATCACCGCGACACCTGCGAGCTCCATCGACTTTGCCCATCTTTTGGGTATGGAATTTTCGGCTATTCTGATTGGCTGTGCCAGGATGGCATAAATTCCTACAAAGTCTATCTAAACCCAAAAACTAAAAATTTAATATATTGAAGCTTACCAGTCCTGAGATGTGATGACTGCATTCGTTTTCTTTTTTTTATATATATATTTTCTTCCTGTACAGAAATACCTGTTAAAGCAGTTGTAAAGCCAGCTTTCTTATTTTTACATACAGGTAAGCCTATAATAAGTAGACATGTGCACTGACAAAAAAATTGTTCATTCATTTCATTCGTTTTTTTTTTCTTTTTTTCGGAAATTCAGAAATCCGAATTTTCAAATTTTCAGATTTCCAAATTTTCGAATTTCGAATTTCCGAATTCCGAATTTTCGGATTTCTGGAAAATTCCAAAATCCGAAAATTAAAAAATCTGAAAAAAAAAAAGAAAATCAGTAAAATTTGAAATAATAACTAACTATTAAATTATAGGTATTGGAACTTCCTTTCAAATTTGGCTGTTCGGCATTCATTATTTCAGACCATTCGTAACTTAAAATAAATTCGTACTCGTTACGTTCACTAACAGCCAAATTTGAAATGAAATTCCAATGCCTATAATTTAATATTCATTATCAGTTATTATTTCAGATTTTCGGGTTTTTGAATTTTCAGATTTTCATTCTTTTGGATTTTCAGATTTTCATTCTTATTTTTGGATTTTCAAATTTCCAAATTTTAGAATTTTTAAATTTATGAAATTTTGAATATTCGAAATTCCGAAATGTCGAATTTTCGGAAATTCGGAAATTTGAAATTTGGAATTTCGGAAATTTGAAAATTTGAAAATTTGGAAAATCGGAAATTTGTCATTTCGGGAATTCGAAATTCAAAATTTGGAAATTCAGAAATTTCGGAAATTCGGAAATTTCGGAAATTTAAAAATTTGGAAATTTCAGAATTAACGAATTTGTCAAAATTTGTTAAAAAATTAATTTGGAACTAAACGACTTGCACATGTCTAATAATAAGACTTACCTGTAGGTAAAATTAATATCTCCTAAACCTGCACGGTTTAGGACAGGGGTAGGCAATCTGAGGCCCTCTGGCTGTTGCAGAACTACAAGTCCCATCATGCCTCTGGGAGTAATTGTAACTGCCAGCCCTGCAATGCCTCATGGGAAATGTAGTTCTACAACAGCTGGAGGGCCCCAGGTTGCCTACCCCTGGTTTAGGAGAAATTCACTCTACATGCAGCCACTGACGTCAGCGGCGCATGCTATATGAAGGTCTGGCGTATTGTGACAGAACTTCAGAGCTCCTTTCCAGAATGGAGGGCTCACGCATGCATGCGCATGAGTGACGTCATCGCGACTCCGGCCACTCACAGCGCCAGAGCCCGCAAACCCAGAAGAAACGTTGGGGGAACATGTAGGCCCCCTCAGCGGGGGCTTCGTTCTTAGGTGAGTATTTCATAATGTGCTAGCATGCGATGCATACTAACACATTATCCTATTGTCTTGCAGGGGGGTTTTTTTGTTTTGTTTTTTCAGGGGTTTACTACTGCTTTAATCCTGCTAGAAATTCCACGTCCTTGTAACTGCTTGTAAGCTGAACTGGAATCTTAAACTATCCCAGCTATCGTCTGTGAACTATAAGACCCCTCCTCCCCGCTCGTTTAACATTGCTGCTTTTCACAGAATGCCTTGTACTGTATATTATTTTTCAATGAAAATGAGGCGTTCTGTGATTGGACAAGGAGGAAAGATCAGGAAGTGATGTCATAATTTCCATCTCTTCCAATCAAAGAATGCCTCGTATTCATTGAAAAGAAAAAAATACAAGACCTTCTGTGAATGGCCGCAGTGCCGAGCGAATGACCCCCTCGTGATTGGAGGATCTAAGTCACATAGCTTACATAGCTACATAGCTGGTCAGGCTGAAAAAAAAGACACAAGTTCATTCAGTCCAACCATAAAAAAAAATTAAATAAAAGAAAAAAATATCATCCCATATACACAATCCTTCACCCACAGTTGATCCAGATGAAGGAGAAAAACCCCTGCAAAGCATGATCCAATTTGCTACAGCAGGGGAAAAAATTCCTTCCTGATCCCAAAGAGGCAATCGGATTTTCCCTGGATCAACTTTACCTATAAATGTTATTACCCAGTTATATTATGTACATTTAGGAAAGAATCCAGGCCTTTCTTAAAGCATTCTTAAAGCTTGGCAGAACCACCTCTGTAGGGAGACTATTCCACATTTTCACAGCTCTTAAGCCGCGTACACACGATCAGGATTTTGGTCGGAAAAAGATATGATGGCTTTTCCGACGGAATTCCACTTAAGCTTGGCTTGCATACACGCAGTCACACAAAAGTTCGCTGAACTTTCGGCCGTCAAGAACGCGGTGACGTTCAACACTACGACGAGCCGAGAAAATGAAGTTCAATGCTTCCAAGCATGCGTAGGAATTTTGCGCGTCGGAATTGCTACAGACGATCGCCTTTTCGGATAGGAACTTTTTCCAAAGGAAAAATTGAGAACCTGCTCTCAATCTTTTGCTGGCTGGAATTCGGCCAGTAAAAGTCCGATGGAGCATACACACGGTCGCATTTTCCGACAAAAGCTCTCATCAGTCTTTTGCTGGCCGAATTTCCGACCGTGTGCACGTGGCATTACTGTGAAGAAACCGTTCCGTATTTGGAGATGAAATCTCTTTTCCTCTAGACGAAAAGAGTGCCCCCTTGTTCTCAGTGTTAGAGAAGGTGAACATTTTCTGGGAATCATACCTTCTATTAAAAAATGTTGGGATATTTTATGGGGCACATGAGTAGTGTTAAGGCAGCCCATTAAAAATGAATGGGCTACCAGACATTATTCTCATGAAGACCTTGGTTTCCACTAGCAACAATGTCCCTGACAAAGCCCGTCCAGCTTGGACTTGCTGGGTGGCATAAAGAGACTCTGATTCATTCAAGGTCTTAGTTGGCCATTCATTTTACATTACCTATAACCTTATACTGGGAAGTCCCACACATTCTGATTCATATCCTCAATGGCTCTTGGACCCCACCAAGGTCTCAGCACATCACTACCTTGGACTGCCTGGTGTATCAAGGCCTGACCATTGGCCTATCACTTCTTTTTGTGCATTCCTTATGCCCCCTCTCTCTTGCCAATCCCCTTCTCTCCATCATTCCTGTTTATGTTTTAATACCCTATAGCAGTGATGGCGAACCTTGGCACCCCAGATGTTTTGGAACTACATTTTCCATGACGCTCAACTACACTGCAGAGTGCAAAATTATTATTATTACTTGATTTATAGATGTTATAAAACTGATTAACCCCTTCCCGACCGCCGCACGCCGATATAAGTCGGTAGAATGGCGCGGGTGGGCAAAAGGGGCGTACAGGTACGTCCCCTTTAAGATGCGGCATTGTGGGCCCACGCGTATTGCCGCATGCTCAGTGAGTCCCGGGGACTTGATGTCCGCCGGGTGCCCGCGATCGTGTCACGGAGCGGAAGAACGGGGAGATGCTTTTGTAAACAAGGTATTTCCCCGTTCTGCCTAGTGTCATGACAGAGATCACTGCTCTCTGTCATCAGGAGCAGTAATCGCTGTCATGTGAGTAGTAAGTAGTCCATCCCCCCACAGTTAGAATCACTCCCTAGGACACACTTAACCCCTTGATCGCCCCCTAGTGTTTAACCCCTTCCATGCCAGTGTCATTTACACAGTAATCAGTGCATTTTTATAGCACTGATCGCTGTATTAATGACAATGGTCCCAAAATAGTGTCAAAAGTGTCCGATAATATCGCAGTCCCAATAAAAATCACAGATCGCCGCCATTACTAATAAAAAAAATGAATAATAGAAATGCCATAAAACTATTCCCTATTTTGTAGATGGTATAACTTTTGTGCAAACCAATCAATACACGCTTATTGCGAATTTTTTTTACCAAAAATATGTAGAATACGTATCGGCCTAAACTGAGGAAAAAAATTGTTTTTTTATATATTTTTGGGGGATATTTATTATAGCAAAAAGTACAAAATATTGTTGTTTTTTTTTCAAAATTGTCGCTTTTTTTTGTTTATAGCGCAAAAAATAAAAACCGCAGAGGTGATCAAATACCACCAAAAGAAAGCTCTATTTGTGGGGAAAAAAGGAAGTCAATTTTTGTGTGGGTGCAACGTCGCACGACTGCGCAATTGTCAGTTAAAGCGATGCAGTGCCGAATCGCAAAAAGTGCTCTGGTCAGGAAGGGGGTTAAATCTTCAAGGGCTGAAGTGGTTAAAGATATAATTATAATTATAATAATCATACATAACCCTTTTTTGTAATTGAATGCACTAGTGTGCATTGTGGCAAGCTACAACACAGGTGCATTCATTGGAAAATGAAGGTCACCCCAACCCAGTAACACACGTTATAGAACACAGGTTCTAATCATTCACCGATTTATCCAAAGCTTTTAAAAAAACTTCCATTTGTCTTTCTTGCACCCTTTTAGCACACACCTTTTGCTCACCTGTAGGGGGTGCAGTTTTTTCTTCCTCTACTTCACCTAGCCTTACAAATCGATCTACTGGAAATAAAATATTAAAAAAAAATTAGAGAAGCCATCAAAGCAACCAACAAATGTTAAATAGAGCCTACCGCTATGTTTCGTTTTACAGCATCTAACATTTCTGACCCCTCCTTCTGAACATGCCAGTTCCCTATCTATCATATTGATCCTCTGGTGTTGATCTTAAAACTTTAATCAGAATAAAGTATATGGATCAGTAGTTTCTGACTTGAAGGTCAACTTTCTTTTTTGCTTGGACCTTTGGAGCTCTATTGCGTATAAGGTTCAATTGACTAAACTATAAAAATTGTGGTAATCAATATTTTAGCACTTATATCATAAAAAAGAGAACATGGGGGATATTTATGATAGGCACCGACTAATCAATTATAATAAAAAAGATAGATTGTATCTGTTCTGTGCATCAATCTGTGAGGAGTTGTTAAACAAAGTCTCAATAATGAGCTCTAATTTGAATATTCAGTATCAATTATGACTCAACCTCCCACCAAAATCAAATTCAATAAAAAAGTCTCGGATAATTAGCATGAAGGGCAAAAGTTCACAAACCGGTTCAATCCAATTATTGCAGCTTTGTATGTGTATGATGTGTGTGCATGTGATAACACTGGACCAAGAGAAGCCAGGCTTGGTTTTGATGGATACACAGTGAGGCCTCCTTCAGAGCAACGAATACGTAATTAAGATACAGTATGGATAGACCTTGTTCCGATCGCAGGCTGCTAATTCTCTGATAGCGCCAAAAGTAACGCTCAGCAGATGGCAAACTCTGGAGAGTGCAGAGTACAAAAGATCATATCACTCAGAGGTCCTTATTAAATGTTTATTGGTTAAGACCATCACGTAAAGCCAAGGTGTTTCAAGGGAAAGGTCTCCCCCTACCTCAGTGCTAGAGCAGTAGATGTTATTAGAATTACAACGAGAACTCCCAGCATGGTAACCCTGAAACGATTCTAGCAGTTCATAATGCCCTAATATCAGTCTCCTATTGCATCTCATCATAATTCTAATTACATCTACTGCTCCAGCCCTGAGGAAGGGACAGGCCTTTCCACTGAAACATGTTGGCTTTACTTGATGTACTAAATCAGAGGTCTCCAAACTTTCTAAACAAAGAGTAAGTTTACTGTCCTACAGAGTTTAGTGGAGCCGGACTGGGGCCAGAAGGGGTAGAACTTGTCCTGGCATCAGTAAGAGTAACCAAATGCAACATCTTTGATGGCAGAGGGAGGAATAGTGCCCCATTTGAGGTGTCAGTGGTAGGAATTATGCCCCATTCTTGGTGACAGTGGAATAGTGTCTCATACCAGTGGGAGGAATGGTGCCCCAAGGGGTGAATAAAGGCAAGCAAAGAGCCACATCTGGCCCTAGGGCCTCAGTTTGGAGGCCACTGCTCTAAAACAATCTACATTATTTTTTAAAGTCCTCTGAATTATACAAACTTTTGTACTGGGTGCTCCTCAATAACCACCTCCAGATTTTGCAGCTCTGTGTAAAAGAGTGGTGCTCTACTTAACCACCAAACCAGGTAAAAGACAGCAGAGTACACCAGCATGGTGTGAAATCCTTCTTTATTCCTGGTAATAAAAGATAAGTATTGCACTCACAGATTAAAACCTTCTGTACATTCTATGTAGGTTACAGTGCCTTGAAAAAGTACTCACACCCCTTGAAATTTTCCACATTTTGTCATGTTACAACCAAAAACGTAAATGCATTTTATTGGGATGTTATGTGATAGACCAACACAAAGTGGGACTGTGAAGTGGAAGGAAAATGATAAATGGTGTTCACATTTTTTTACAAATAAATATGTGAAAGGTGTGGGGTACATTTGTATTCAGCCCCCCTGAGTCAATACTTTGTAGAACCACTTTTCACTGCAATTACAGTTGCAAGTCTTTTTGGGGGTGTCTCTACCAGCTTTGCACATCTAGAGAGTGACATGTTTGCCCATTCTTCTTTGCAAAATAGCTCAAGCTCTGTCAGATTGGATGGAGAACGTCTGTGAGCAGCAATTTTCAAGTCTTGCCACACATTCTCAGTTGGATTTAGGTCTGCACTCTGGGCCATTCTAACACATGAATATGCTTTGATCTAAACCATTCCATTGTAGCTCTGGCTGTATGTTTAGTGTCGTTGTCCTGCTGGAAGGTGAACCTCCGCCCCAATTTTGGTCTCATCTGACCAGAGCACCTTCTTCCACATGTTTGCTGTGTCCCCCACATGACTTCTCGCAAACTGGAAAACATAACTGCATATGGCTTTCTTTCAAAAATGGCTTTCTTCTTGCCACACTTACATAAAGGCCAGATTTGTGGAGTGCACAACTAATAGTTGTCCTGTGGACAGATTCTCCCACCAGAACTGTGGATCTCTGCAGCCCCTCCAGAGTTACCATGGGGCTCTTGGCTGCTTCTCTGATTAATGCTCTCCTTGCCCGGCCTGTCAGTTTAGATGGACATCCATGTCATGGTAGGTTTGCAGTTGTGCCATACTCTTTCTATTTTCAGATCATGGATTGAACAGTGCTCCGTGAGATGTTCAAAGCTTGGGATATTTTTTTATAACCTAACCCTGCTTTAAATTTCTCCACAACTTTATCCCTGACCTGTGTGGTGTGTTCCTTGGCCTTCATGATGCTGTTTGTTCACTAAGGTTCTCTAATAAACCTCTGAGGGCTTCACAGAACAGCTGTATTTATACTGAGATTAAATTACACACAGGTGGACTCTATTTACTAATTAGGTGACTTCTGAAGGAATGTTCCACTAGATTTTAGTTAGGGGTATCAGAGTAAAGGGGGCTGAATACAAATGCACGCCGCACTTTACAGATAATTATTTGTAAAAAAAACTTAGAAAACCATTTATAAGTTTTCTTCCACTTCACAATTATGTGCCACTTTGTGTTGGTCTATCACAGTGGTCTCCAAACTGTGGCCCTAGGGCCAAATGTGACCCTTTGCCTGCCTTTATCCGGCCCTTGGGATACTACTCCACCCACTGATATGAGACATAAGCAAAAGATTGCCGCTCCAATCTCTCAAATCCGTATCAAGACACCCGCCCTAATGGAACTCACAGGTGCTGGCTCTGCACAAGCTTGAGGAAAGAGAAAAATATCCTGGACGGCCGCACACCATAGAAGACGTTTTTATTGATATGAAGAAATAAAATCCAAATGCAGTCACCTCATGTACAGGGAGGAACAGGAAAGATAGCTAACATGTTTCACGCCCCATCATGGCGCTTATTCAAAGCTTATTCAAAGCTGATATGAGACACTATTCTGCCAACTGACACCAACAATGAAGCAGAATGTCTCCCACCAACACCAATAATTGGGGCACTGTACCTCCCCCAAAAACCAAATGTGGCGATGTTTACTTCCACTGAAGCCAGGAAATTTTCTGCTACCACTGGTCATAGTCCGGCCCCCCTAAAGTCTGAAGGACAATAAACCGGCTCTTTGTTTAGAAAGTTTGGAGACCCCTGGAATACATTTACATTTTTGGTTGTAACATGACAAAATGTGGAGAATTTCAAGGGGCAATTGGTTCCACAAGATTTTAGTTAGGGGTATCAGAGTAAAGGGGGGATGAATACAAATGCACGCCACACTTTTCAGAAATTTATTTGAAAAAAAATTTAAATCCGTTTATGATTTTCCTTCCACTTCACAATTATGTGCCACTTTGTGTTGGACTATCCAAAATCCCAATAAAATACATTTAGGTTTTTTGGTTGTAACATGACAAAATGTGGAAAATTTCAAGAGGTATGAATACTTTTTCAAGGCAATCTATCAGTGACTGGGTCTCCTTATTGGGGCACATGGCCACTGGAATCAGTGGGTAAGTAGGATGAGAAGCAGCGGAAGTGTTCTGCATTGGCTCTCCTTCCTCCCGGTGTCCATCAACAGTCCCCTCCTATTGCTGAAATTTCCATCACTAAACCAAATAGTAGAGTGGAGTCCACTTCAGAGGACCATCCCATCCCTACACTGCCTCCATTATAGGTTGGTGCCCTTATTTCAATTTTGGGCATGGATCCTCCATCATAATGTTTTGTTTTTATGGGAGCAATCTCTAAACTTTCTTTCAATGACCTTTGGGTATTTTTCAGTGCGTTGAAAGATGTGTTAACATTACTCTGTTAATGACCTGTTGCATAAGATTATCTTTATGGTTTGAACTGCATATGAATCCTTGAAAAAGTGGACTTTGTTGCAAGAAACACATTGGATGATACTATCATGTGTAGGATAATCTGTGATGTAACTATGATGTCTATAAAAAGATCTTCATGGTTTTTAAATAGGGAATATTTACATGTTCTCATTTTATTTAAAATGTAACAATAAAATTGTTGTTCCTCATCAGCAAAAAAAAAATATAGGCACCCACTTATATTCCCCCCTGGAGAGTGCGGGTGGTCTCTGTGTTGCAGAGGGGTAAGGGAAATATTATATTATGTGGTTTTTTATCACTGATGAGGACAGTATTATATGATGTATGTGTCATAATTGTATACATATTGTATATTTTTTCTTTTTATATTTCCTTTTTTTTATGTTTTAGGATATGTTTATTATACTCTTAACTGGAATAATTTTACGAATTTGATGTACAGTATATGGTCCTGAGAAAGCACGATGTCCCAAGAAACGTGGAGACCAATCCATATCATCTTGGCAATCATATTTCAGAGTGTTGGAACCTACTTACACTATTGTGATCATTATCTGACCTTTTGTTTTTAATTTATATTGTGGTATCTATGTCTAACTATTTTATGTGGAATGGATTAAAAGGTATTTTATTACCTATAAATGTCATGTGTGTTGGACTTCCAATGGCATATTTAAAGTCCCACCTATACATGTTTGGATTTGCTTTGATATTTTTGGGATGATGCCCAAGGAAGTAATTTTTAGGCCTCATGCACACCGGACGTTTTTACAGCTGCCGTTTTCTTTATAATCCACTCTTTTGGGTGACTACTTATAAAATGTTTATTATTATCACTTTTTCTCTCAGTGACAACAGTCACCAGGACAAACATAAAAGATGAATCTCCCCAATGGAGAACACAGACAACAATTAAAATTTGATAAGGATTTCAACACTATACAAAAAAAAAAAAAAGAAAGACTTTAAATGTTGTCTTATTTCTCACCTTTTTTCAAGTCTTGGCGAAGTTCTTCTGCCACCTGTTTCTCATTGATGGCATCAAGAACTGCCAATGTCACCTCAACCCCATAGACATCCTTGTAGTAGGTTCTGATAAGATCAGCCACATCGCTCTGGTCCTTGTCTTCTAGCTGGCTCCTTGGGATCTTTCTATACATCTGTTTGATATCAGTGTCGTGTAACTTGGCCTTGAACTTTTTGAATCCATCCTTCTTCAAGTTCTCCAGAGCTGTCACCAAGACGTCCCTCACCGTTACCCTCATCTTTTTATAGGATGAATGTCACACAGTTCCATTGCTATGAGTCTTCATTGGTCTCTTTTTCTTCCTCTATCATGGATGCAACATCATGCCTGGGACTAAATAATGAAAAAATAGGCAGACCGTGGTTAAAATTTCTTAGCTTGGAGAGCTTCCTAAAATGAAAACATTTTCTCCATACACTAGCTCCAACATTGGATCAGAACAGAGACCTTAAATGATAACTAAACCCAAGAACAAAAATGTTGTATAGTGCAGTTTACTAGTCCTTAGAAGTGATGGCTGCATTCGTTTTATTTTTTCACACTGAGAACATTTTCAGCAAGTACAAAAAATACTCATTGATCTTGCAAGAAGTTCGGTGTCCTGGTCACTTTAAAGCCCCGTACACACGATCAGAATTTCCTACAGCAAAACCGTGGAATTTTGTTCGAAGGGTGTTGGCTCCAACTTGTCTTGCATACACACGGTCACACAAATGTTGGCCAAAAATTACGAACGTAGTGCCATACAAGACGTACAGCGAGCCGATACAAAGGAAGTTCAATAGTCATGTGATATCTCCATTACGAACGCTAGTTTTACAAGACCGAGTGCTTCCGGCTCATCCTTGATTCCGAGCATGCGTGTTTGTACTTTGGACTTTTGTCTGACGGACTTGTGTACACATGATCGGAAAGTCCGACAACACACATTTGTTGGTTGGAAAATTTGAGAGCATGCTAGCCAAAATTTTTTGGCGGACAGTCCGAAAACAATGGTCCAATGGAGCATACACACGGTCGGACTTACCGCCAACAAGCTCACATCCAATATTTCCCGTCGGAAAATCCGATCGTGTGTACGCGGCATCAGAGAGTTGAATTGGAAGCATAAAACAATTTTATCTTCCTTCCGTAAACTACAAATCTCCCCATTTCCCATGTAGTAGAGATGAACAAGGGCAGATATGTTTGAAGTCAACTAAGGCTTCCTCCATAGATACAGTGGAAGGGAAGGTGCAGCCTCCACGGGGCATAAAGTGTGTCATTTTCAAGATTATCAGGTGAAAATAAAGGCGAGAAACCATCATATGCCTTCACCTCATCTAAGGACTAGTAAGCTTCAATATATTAAATGTATGTTCTTGGGGAACACTAGGAGCCTATCAGATGTACTGCAGGGCAATGGACATTTTGATAGGAGGAAATAGCAGTGTGAAAGAGAGATAAGGTAGCTAGTCTGAAAAAGTTTATTCCCACTTGTATTGGGAATACAGAAACAATAATTCACTCCTGAAAGATATACCCCCTTTATAAAGATGTATATAGGGGGATATTTTTCATATACACATACTGTAATAACACCAACACATGAACAAATATGTTGTATATGTAGAAGAGAGAAATGTTTCACTCTTCTCAAATTCTTCTGTTTAGAAACATAAGCAGTGGCCCATTGCATAATTGTGCACACGATCGTTTCTATCCAACCCATTTCTTGGAGCAATGTCCACTTTCTCAAGGGTGCGTTTGCAGTTTAGTAGGTAGAGATAAATTCCTGTAACAACTTTAACTATTTAATAAGACATCCTACACCAAGAGCAGAGTGTCAGAGAAGTCGCCCCTTAGGCTCGGTTCACACAGGGGCGACTTGTCAGGCGACCTAGCCACCTGACAAGTCCCCTTCAGTTCTGTACAATGGAACCGTTCTAATAGGAGCGACGCAAGTCGCTCCGACTTAGAAAAAGGTTCCTGTACTACTTTGGGGGCGACTTGAGGCGACTTGCATAGACTTCTATATAGAAGTCGTTTTGCAAGTCACCGTGGAAGTCGTGTGCAAGTCGCCTCGGTGAGGCGACCTGCAAGTCGTGCCGCCCCTGTGTGAACCGGGGCTTAGGAGGCACCTATTAAGAAAAACTGGTGTCCCAGAGTGAGAAAAAGGATCCTAGGGTAAGGATGGCCCAAAAAGGAGACCATTAACTTGTGCCAACTAGAGGCATGCCTTGGGAGAGAGTCTATTTTATATGTACAAATAAAAATCAAGTTTCTTTTATTTAAGTCTTGGTGATAGTACATACTGTATCCCTCTGTTTTTTTTTTGTTTTTTTTTGGAGGTAGTCTTTTGCTTCTCCTCTCACTGTCCAGTGAGACCTGTGTTATTGAACTGCAGAAAAAAAAAATCAGGTCTCAAACCCTGCCAGACAAAGTTGTACTGTGTAGCAGAGCTGTGTAAATCTTGCAAGAGGAAGGTCAAAAATACAATTCCTTTGTCAAGTAAAACAACTCCCCTATGTTTTTATCATCTGTGTCTTTAGCTTTTTGCCTGAAGTTTCGGCTTTAACCATAGCTCCCAACTGCCCCTGATTTCAAGGGACTGTCCCTGATTTGGAGCAATGTCCCTCTGTCCCTCTTTCCTCCTCATTTGTCCATCATTTTGGTCTGATCTATATAGTTGTATATAAATGCACTTTTTATCTTTCAAAAAGTGTTTCCCAGTGCTAAACCTTTTATCCAAATTCCAAATTGCTGCATTTTGTAAATTTTAAAAGCCAATATAAAGGAATAGTAGTGGTAAAAAAAGGTCTTGTGGATTTATATAACCTTTTTTTTGGGTTAATTCTCCTTTAAGGAGGTGTGGCAGAGGGCGTGTCCTATGCCTACATACATTTGCTAGTAGGTGCCCCTCATTCCCATCTCAAAAAGTTGGGAGGTATGCTTTAACCTCTTGCAGCAGGGTGTGTGGGCCGCACATTTGCATCCATGGTGCATAATTGTTCCGTGCTAAGAGAGCACTAAGAGAGGACTCATCAGTCACTGTTTACAATTAGGAGCCCGTGGGAGGGGCATCTTATCATGTGACCACTGCGGCACCCATCATGGGTGGGTGGCAACCATCTCCGCCTCCTATCATTCAGAAACCAAGGGTGATTGGTCAAGGGGATAAGAAGGGAGGAGAGGTGGTCAATTAAGTATTTGATCCCTTTAGAAGAAAATTAACAAATCACTATATTATTATTGTGTATTATTATTATTATTAATATTGTGCCAACAGTTTGCACTGCACTTTACAAAATTAAAGCAGAACTCCAAGATAAACCTAACAAGCCTTAAAGTGGTTGTAAACCCTTGTTTGTTATTTTTATATATAAAAAAAAAAGAAAAACATGTCATACTTACCTGCAATGTGCAATCGTTTTGCACAGAGCAGGCCTGATCCTCCTTTTCTGAGGACCCCCCGCTGGCGTCCAGGCCCCTCCTCTTCATCAGGTGCCCCCAGGGAAAGCCGCTTTCCCTGGGGGCACCCTGTATGGGCTCGCTCCCGGGTCTTGCTGCTGCGTCCATTGACACAGACATTGGGACTCTGCCCCATCCCCGATCCTGTGTCACTGGATTTGATTGACAGCAGCTATCAATCTGTCCAATGAGGAGAGAGATAGTGGCTGGAGGCGCTGCTCTTCTGCACATTGCTGGATCGGATTAGGCTGCAGCACAGAAGGTTTTTCACCATAGTGCATGGAATGTATTCAAGGTGAAAAACCTTGAGGCTTTACAACCACTTTAAAAATGTTCCCTCCCTCCTTCCAACACCTATCGACAAGCCTGTATAAGAAAGATGTATATACAGTACTTACAGCATATACTCGAGTATAAGCTGACTTTTTCAGCACATTTTTTATGCTGAAAAAGCCCCCCTCGGCTTATACTCGAGTGATGGTCTTGAGTGAGGGTGCAGCCTCATTATGCCCATCTGCAGCTGTACCTTTGATAACCAAAACAGCGGGTGTCTCCCGCTGTGTCGTGCAGTCTGTTTGGCGGCCGTTCATTGTAACAAAGCCCCACCTCCTCCTCGTCCATGATAGATGGAACACTGATTCAGTTTCCCAGCACTGTATCAGTGTTCCATCTATCACGAATGAGGAGGAGGCAAGGCTTTGTTACAGTGGATGGCCGCCGAACAGACTGCATGACACAGCGGGAGACACCCACTGTTTTTGGTTATCAAAAGGTACAGCTGCAGATGGGCACAGTGAGGGTGCAAATGGGCACAGTGAGGCTGCAGATGGGCACAGTGAGGCTGCAAATTGGCACAGTGAGGCTGTAGATGGGCACAGTGAGGCTGCAAATGGGCACAGTGAGTCTGCAAATGGGCACAGTGAGGCTGCAGATGGGCACAGTGAGGCTACAGATGGGCACAGTGAGGCTGCAGATTGGCACAGTGAGGCTGCAAATGGGCACAGTGAGGCTGCAGATGGGCACTGATGATACAAGTGGGCACAGTGAGGCTGCAGATGGGCACAGTGAGGCTGCAGATGGGCACAATGAGTCTGCAAATGGGCACAGTGAGGCTGCAGATGGGCACAGTGAGGCTGCAGATGGGCACAGTGAGGCTGTGATGGGCACAGTGAGGCTGAAGATTGGCACAGTGAGACTGCAGACTGGCACAGTGAGGCTGCAGATGGGCACTGATGATACAAGTGGGCACAGTGAGGCTGCAAATGGGCACAGTGAGGCTGCAGATAGGCACAATGAGCCTGCAAATGGGCACAGTGAGGCTGCAAATGGGCACAGTTAGGCTGCAGTTGGGCACAGAGAGGCTGCAGATGGGCACAGTGAGGCTGCAGATTGGCACAGTGAGGCTGCAAATGGGCACAGTAAGGCCGCAGATTGGCACAGTGAGGCTGCAAATGGGCACAGTGAGGCCGCAGATTGGCACAGTGAGGCTGCAAATGGGCACAGTGAGGCTGCAGATTGGCACAGTGAGGCTGCAAATGGGTACAGTGAGGCTGCAGATGGGCACTGATGATACAAGTGGACACAGTGAGGCTGCAGATGGGCACAGTGAGGCTGCAAATGGGCACAGTGAGGCTGCAGATGGGCACCGATGATACAAGTGGGCACAGTGAGGCTGCAGATGGGCACAGTGAGGCTGCAGATGGGCACTGATGATACAAGTGGACACAGGGAGGCTGCAGATGGGCACAGTGAGTCTGCAGATGGGCACAGTGAGGCTGCAGATGGGCACAGTGAGGCTGCAGATTGGCACAGTGTGGCTGCAAATGGGCACAGTGTGGCTGCAAATGGGCACAGTGAGGCTGCAGATGGGCACTGATGATACAAGTGGGCACAGTGAGGCTGCAGATGGGCACAGTGAGGCTGCATATGGGCACAGTGAGGCAGCAGATGGGCACTGATGATACAAGTGGGCACAGTGAGGCTGCAGATGGGCACAGTGAGCCTGCAAATGGGCACAGTGAGGCTGCAAATGGGCACAGTGAGGCTGCAGATGGGCATTGTTTACCGAATAGCTGCTACATTTCCCACCCTGGGCTTATACATGAGTCAATACGCTTTTTGTGGTAAAATTAGGTGCCTCGGCTTATATTCAGGACGACTTATACTCGAGTATATACAGTACCTATTTTCAGCCTGCTATAGTCAGGTCATGTGGTTCACTATGTCAGCCAGCAGCGGCTGCAGGGGAGAGGAGAGAGCTCTCGATAATGGCTGGTAAAGCCTGGCAGCGGTGACATCACCAGCAGGCTCCTATGGCCCATCCATTGTTGGCATTTTCTCCTCTCCCCTGCAACCACCGCTGGCTGTCACAGGGGGACCAGATCTCGTGACTGGACTGAAGAAGGCTGAAAATAAGCAAAAATATACATATTTCCTACACAGGTTTTTTAGCATAGGTATTAAGAGAAGGGAAGGGAAGGGACAGTTTTAAGACCGTTAGGTTTATCCTGGAATTCTGCTTTAACTGCTTAAAGAGGAACTGCAGTCTGCTCACATCATTTATAATAAAAACATCTTTGCCATTCTGAAGCTTCCCTCCAACCATTTTGCATATTTTATATAAACTGTGATTCTGTACTTGCCAAATATGATGCAGAAATCTCCCTCCACTGAGTCTGGCTGCAGCCATTTTAACTGTGGGCAGCAGAAGCTGCTGCCTGTTCACTTCCTGGATTTACACAGACACACACCTCCAGCTCTGCAGCTCTCATTGGCCCTCTTATGACTCATCCCCCCTCCTTTCCTGGCAAACTTTCACGAGGGTGAGAGAGAGAGAGAGCTGTGCATGATGTCATAAGCCTAGGCTAATGACCAGACAAGAAACAAGACAAGAAGTGGGCTGTATAAGGTATTTACTGACAGAAAAAAAATGTTTTACCATCCAAAAGTTAAAACAACAACAAGGGCAGAGGATTTAATAGAAGGAAAGATGAAAAAATGACTGAAGTTCCGCTTTAATGACTGCCCCACGTACATATACTGCAGCAGGGTGGCCCTTAACCGGTTCAATACAGGGCATTTTCACCCCCTTCCTTCCCAGGCCAATTTTTAGTTTTCAGCGCTGTCGTAATTTAAATGACAATTGCGCGGTCGTGCGACGTTGTACCCAAAAAAAATTGACGTCCTTTTTTCCCCACAAATAGAGCTTTCTTTTGGTGGTATTTGATCACCTCTGCGGTTTTTATTTTTTGCGCTATAAACAAAAGAAGAGCGACAATTTTGAAAAAAAAACACAATATTTTTTACTTTTTGCTATAATAAATATCCCAATTTAAAAAAAAAACAAACAAATTTTTTCCTCAGTTTCGGCCGATACGTATTCTTCTACATATTTTTGGTAAAAAAAATCGCAATAAGCGTATATTGATTGGTTTGCGCAAAAGTTATAACGTCTACAAAATACGGGATAGATTTATGGCATTTTTAAAAAAAAAATATATATTTTTTTTTACTAGCAATAGCGGCGATCGCGATTTTTTTTCGTGCCTGCGACATTATGGCGGACACAACGGACACTTTTGACACATTTTTGGGACCATTCACATTTATACAGTAATCAATGCTATAAAATTGCATTGATTACTGTGTAAATGTGACAGGCAGTGAAGGGGTTAACCACTAGGGAGACACAAGGGGTTAAATATGTTTCCTAAGGGAGTGTTTCTAACTGTAGGGGGCGGGGACGTACAAGGGGAGGAGACTGATCAGTGTTCCGCTGTACTGGGAACACAGATCGGTCTCCTCTCATCTGACAGGATGTGGATCTGTGTGTTTACACAGATCCACGGTCCGGCCCGGTTAACGGGCAATCGCGGGTGCCCGGCGGACATCGCGGCCGCCGGGCACACACAACGGGTCCCGAGCAACGCGGCGGGCGCGTGCGGCCGGGAAGCCTAGGCCGTCGTATGACGTCCACCCAGGATGGGAGATCCCATCTGTGGACGTCATATGTCTATGGCCGGGTATTGAAGTGGTTAAGCACAAATCACGCACCTGTACGTGATTTTTTCCTTCGATTCCGGGGAGTGCGCACACACCTGCCAGAGTCCTGCTCCCACTGTGATTAAAAAATAATAATAGCGCGGCGCTTGTTTTTTGAAAAAAAGATACAGTGCAATAAATAAATATTGGTAAAAATATTGTGACGTAGAAAACTGTGAATATGCACACAAATGATAAAACACAAATGTAACAGTAAATGAATAGAGAATACCGTGCTCTGATCAATAAACAAAATAAGCAATGAATAATTAAAGTTCAAAAACTCCAAAATAAATGTTCATAAATCAAAAAATGAATGAAAAAAAGTCCACCGAGAAAATGAAATCCTTAGGTGAAGATGAAGATACCCAGGTGAAGGTACAGTAGAGAAAACACTGGCCACTGGTTTGTGCAATCCACCACCTGAGAGTACCAGAAATGATGGACTCATATACTGGTTTGTAATGAATCAACCAAGCATATGTGAGGGAACACCTCAACCTTGTCTTGCTGTATCGGATGGATGGTCTGTATACACCCCATTACTGGTTGAATGAGGAGCTTCCACTTTAATCAAACAAATTCCCAACAAACAGTAAACATCAGAAAGGGAGGGCGCTCCCGAACATGTATGTAGGGAATAAACAGTCACACATAGTGTACAACTGTACAAAAGCGTTTTATTGTAAAAACAGATGTACACTTACGCAAGTCGGCTTGATGAGCACATATAAAATCCAAAGATGCATCAGGAAAGAGACTGCAACGGCTCATGAGTGGCAGACGCGTTTCGTCCTATTGGACGTCATCTGGGGTGTGATTGGACACAGTGAGAGCCAATCAGTGGGTCCAGATATATCCGCCGGGACCCGCCGATCATTCGGAGGAGAGGCAGAAAGGCGGTCTGCCTATGTAAACAAGGCAGACCGCTGTTCTGCCAGAGGGGAAAATAGAGATCTTGGGTTTCTGCTAAAAGTCTCTGTTTTTCTTTAGTCAAAGCACATCCTCCACACAGTTAGAACGTACTCCCTAGGGACACACTTAACCCTTTGATCGCCCCCGATGTTAACCCCTTCCCCTAACCCCTTCCCTGCCAGTGTCATTAGTACAGTAACCATGCATACTTTTAGCACTGATCACTGTAATAATGTCACTGGTCCCCAAAAAGTGTCAGTTAGTGTCCCCCGCAATGTACCAGTCCCGCTAAAAATTGCTGATTGCCACCACAGTTACTAGTAACAAAATAAATAAATAAATATAAATATCCTTTAGTTTGTAGACGCTATAACTTTTGCGTAAACCAATCAGTATACTCTTATTGGGATTTTTTTTCCAAACATACAGTACAGTGGAACCTTGGATTACAAGCATAATAGGTTCCAGGAGAATGCTTGTAATCAAAAGCACTCGCATATCAAAGCGAGTTTCCCCATAAAAGTCAATGGAAACAAAGATAATTAGTTCCGCATTGACTTTATTGCATGCAATACCGAATGTGGCCAGAGGTGAGGGGGGCACCGGAGAGCCTCAGAAATACTCGGGGATAGCTCGGCTAAACTCGGAAACCCTCGGAAAGGCTCAGAAACACTCGGGAATGGAGTATTTCTGAGTGCTTCTGAGTATTTCCGAACGGCTCTGAATCGGGTGTACTCACTTTTGCTGCCAGCGGTTTAGACATTAATGGCTGTGTGTTGAGTTATTTTGAGGGGACAGCAAATTTACACTGTTATACAAGCTGTACACTCACTACTTTACATTGTAGCAAAGTGTCATTTCTTCAGTGTTGTCACATGAAAAGATATAATAAAATATTTTTCAAAAATGTGAGGGGTGTACTCATTTTTGTGATATACTGTATGTAGCAGAATACATATTGACCTACATTGATGAATAAATTCCATTAAAAAAAAAAATATTGGACGTGTTTTATAGCAGGAAGTAAAATAATTTTTTATTTTTTTCAAAATTGTCGCTCTTTTTTTGTTTATAGCGCAAAAAATAAAAACAGCAGAGGTGATCAAATACCACCAAAAGAAAGCTCTATTTGTGGGGGGAAAAAGGATGTCAGTTTTATTTGGGTGCAACGTCGCACGATTGTCAGTTAAAGCAACACAGTGCTGTATCGCAAAAAATGGCCTGGTCAGAAAGGGGGGTAAACCTTCCGGAGCTGAAGAGGTTATAGTGCTATTCAACCCACATCATAAAAAAAAAAAAATCAACACGTTGTTCATGCTCACTACATAAATTGATTTCTGTATTCTGCAAAAAAAATCCTGGCTGGTGTCAATGTAAAGTTAATGACACCCCCAGATCGGTTCGCAGATCGCAGTGCGAACTGTCAAATAGTGCAGGGATTGGATTGCACCCATGCGATCCGATTCCAGTGCAGACCAAACAAAAGGGTCCTGCACCATTCTGGATGCAAATACGATGCGATTCCAGCCATACAGTTTGTGAGGCTGAATTCGCATCACACAGACATTGCATGCGATCTGCGCAGAATCATTCGGTGCGACTCCCATGTGACATCTGTGATCTCCCCGGTGTGAGCCCAGCCCCCGTTCTGGTAGTCCGCTGTCCCGGCAGAGCAGCATGACCTACACATATCAGTTGTAAGCTACAATCTCCTATTCTCCAGACTTATGTAACATTTCATCAGGTTATAAAACATTATTATTATTATTATTATTATTATTATTAATTACAAATCTTTATTCCATACCGATCTTCACATTCATTCCACTCTTTAGGTCCTGCTAGTAAAGACTCACACCGACATTCTTCATACAGCACAAAGCTGAGGGTGTGTTGTGTATTATCTGCTGGTCTGCTGCCAGATCCTGTCCCCATAAACCGGCCCCTTCCCCTAGTTATACAATCATTTCCTACCCACATGGGAGGAGGTGAGAGCAGATCTGTGCGCTGCAAACACACCGAAGTGTAACTATTACCATTTATTACACTTGGGGAATTCCACCTGCTACAGTTCTGCAGAAAACAACCTAAGTTCCCACTATTGGCACACTGGCACATAGGTTCTGCCATGATGGCCGATCATTTTTAATTAACCACTTCCATACCGGAATTCTTAACACGCCTCTCCTACATGTAAAAAAACATAATTTTTTTGCTAAAAAATTTACTCAGAGCCCCCCAAACATTATATATGTTTTTTAGAGAGACCCTAGGGAATAAAATGAAACTGCAACTTGGCCCGTGAATGCAGCCTCAATGTGCCCACCATTGCAGCCTCACTGTACCCGTGAATGCAGCCTCACTGTGCCCACCATTGCAGCCTCACTGTGCCCGTGAATGCAGCCTCACTGTGCCCACCATTGCAGCCTCACTGTGCCTGTGAATGCAGCCTCACTGTGCCCGTGAATGCAGCCTCACTGTGCCCACCATTGCAACCTCACTGTGCCCGTGAATGCAGCCTCACTGTGCCCACCATTGCAGCCTCACTGTGCCCACTATTGCAGCCTCACTGTGTCTGTGAATGCAGCCTCACTGTGCCCGTGAATGCAGCCTCACTGTGCCCACCATTGCAGCCTCACTGTGCCCGTGAATGCAACCTCACTGTGCCCACTATTGCAGCCTCACTGTGCCTGTGAATGCAACCACACTGTGCCCGTGAATGCAGCCTTACTGTGCCCATCATTGCAGCCTCACTGTGCCCACCATTGCAGCCTCACTGTGCCCACCATTGCAGCCTCACTGTGCCCGTGAATGCAGCCTCACTGTGCCCGTGAATGTAGCCTCACTGTGCCCACCATTGCAGCCTCACTGTGCCCGTGAATGCAGCCTCACTGTGCCCACTATTGCAGCCTCACTGTGCCCGTGAATGCAGCCTCACTGTGCCCATGAATGCAGCCTCACTGTGCCCACCATTGCAGCCTCACTGTGCCCGTGAATGCAGCCTCACTGTGCCCACTATTGCAGCCTCACTGTGCCTGTGAATGCAACCACACTGTGCCCGTGAATGCAGCCTTACTGTGCCCATCATTGCAGCCTCACTGTGCCCACCATTGCAGCCTCACTGTGCCCACCATTGCAGCCTCACTGTGCCCATGAATGCAGCCTCACTGTGCCCATGAATGCAGCTTCACTGTGCCCACCATTGCACCCTCACTGTGCCTACCATTAGAGCCTCACTGTGCCCATGAATGCAGTCTCACTGGGCCCACAATTGCACCCTCACTGTGCCCATGAATGCAGCATCACTGTGCCAATTATTACAGACTCACCATCGCCTGGTAACACACACACAGCGGGCATGTCCTCCTGTGTATCACGGAGCTGGCTGGGTCTGTGTTCGGGGGCCATGCTGTAACAAGGTCCCGCCCCCCAAGGGGCATTGCTAGGTGTGAAAAAGACCAGGGGTTTCAGCCCGAAGCCCAAGGCCTGCGGCGGCGGCAGGCTCACTTGCTGGTTGCTGCCTGTTTTACCAGTGCCCATCCATGCTGACCACTAAACTGACCTACCAGACTCCTACACTACTGATCCCCCCTGACACCTACACTGATCCCCCCTGACACCTACACTGATCCCCCCTGACACCTACACTGATCCCCCCTGACACCTACACTGATCCCCCCTGACACCTACACTGACCCCTCTGACACCTACACTGATCCCCCCTGACACCTACACTGATCCCCCCTGACACCTACACTGACCCCCCTGACACCTACACTGATCCCCCCTGACACCTACACTGATCCCCCCTGACACCTACACTGACCCCCCTGACACCTACACTGATCCCCCCTGACACCTACACTGACCCCTCTGACACCTACACTGATCCCCCCTGACACCTACATTGACCCCCCTGACACCTACACTGACCCCCCTGACACCTACACTGATCCCCCCTGACACCTACACTGATCCCCCCTGACACCTACACTGATCCCCCCTGACACCTACACTGACCCCCCTGACACCTACACTGACCCCCCTGACACCTACATTGACCCCCCTGACACCTACATTGACCCCCCTGACACCTACACTGATCCCCCTGACACCTACACTGATCCCCCCTGACACCTACACTGACCCCCCTGACACCTACACTGATCCCCCCTGACACCTACACTGATCCCCCCTGACACCTACACTGACTCCCCTGACACCTACACTGATCCCCCCTGACACCTACACTGACCCCTCTGACACCTACACTGATCCCCCCTGACACCTACATTGACCCCCCTGACACCTACACTGACCCCCCTGACACCTACACTGATCCCCCCTGACACCTACACTGATCCCCCCTGACACCTACACTGACCCCCCTGACACCTACACTGATCCCCCCTGACACCTACACTGATCCCCCCTGACACCTACACTGACTCCCCTGACACCTACACTGATCCCCCCTGACACCTACACTGACCCCTCTGACACCTACACTGATCCCCCCTGACACCTACATTGACCCCCCTGACACCTACACTGACCCCCCTGACACCTACACTGATCCCCCCTGACACCTACACTGATCCCCCCTGACACCTACACTGACCCCCCTGACACCTACACTGACCCCCCTGACACCTACATTGACCCCCCTGACACCTACATTGACCCCCCTGACACCTACACTGATCCCCCCTGACACCTACACTGATCCCCCCTGACACCTACACTGACCCCCCTGACACCTACATTGACCCCCCTGACACCTACATTGACCCCCCTGACACCTACACTGATCCCCCCTGACACCTACACTGATCCCTCTCCTAACACATACACTGATCCCTCTCCTGACACATACACTGATCCCTCTCCTGACACATACTCATCTCGACATCAGTGCTTAGATTTGACAGCTCCACTCTCACTGCGACCGCAAGCCCCCAGCTTGCCCACCAATCACTGGCTGTTTACATTTGGGGTATGAGAAATACAAGACCCGGGGCTTTTTGTGGACGCTGGGCAGGTGGGGGCCCCCCAGGCAGGTGGGGCCCCCGGGCAACTGCCCAGCGTGCCCATGCGAAAAGACGGCCCTGTGTACACTGCTGCTTTCTAAACAGACGTTTAGGCTTAATGTACACGGGATGTTTTCACAACCTCTCCTGAACGATTTAACTTGACAGATAAAAACCCATGTTTAAAAACGTTATTCAAAATATTAATCAATATTCAAAAATGAAAAACGCCTGTAAAATGAAACGCTGGTAATGCGTTTAGCCACATTTAGCAGCGTTTAGTGTCTGAAATGTTGGAGACTTTGGCGTCTGAACTCACTTTTTTTGCCTCTAAACGCACTTGCCTAAAAACGACATTAAACGAACCTGTGTACATGTACACTACACGGGACGTTGTTCAACCTCTCCTGAAAGATTTAACTTGACAGCTAGAAACCAGCGTCTAAAAACGGCCGTTTAGCCGCGTTTACATGCCGCGTTTAGTAGCCTTTAGCCGCGTTTAGTCGCGTTTGCGTCTAGAAGCGTTTGAAAAAAAAAAAAGCCAAAAGTGAAAGACACCTGTAAACGAAACGCTGCTAAACGCAAGTTGCCGCGTTTGGTATTTTAAGTGCCTCTAAACACAGCTTCTGAACTCATTTTTTTGGGGTTTCAAAAAAAGCCTCTAAACACAACTGCTTAGAAACGACTATAAACCAACCAGTGTACATGTACTGATAAGATAACATAGAGGAGAGTTCAGGGGCAGTTGAAAAAAATTGCTAACTGCTCTGTTTACCAGCAGCCGTGTACATGAGGCATTAGGAGCAGTTGGGCATTTTTTTCAATTGCCCCTGAACTCTCCTCTGTGTTATCTGATCAGTACATGTACACAGGGCGGTTTATAGTTGTTTCTAGGCAGTTCAGTTTAGAAGTATTTTTTGGAAAGCAAAAAAATTAGTTCAGACACTGAGTTTAGGGGCCTTTCAAGCGCCAAACGCTTCTAAACGCGGCTAAACGCAGTAACTTGTGTTTAGCCGGGTTTTGTTTACAGGCGTTTTTCATTTTTGGGAATTAAAAAAAAAATATATATATATATATATGTATAACTATAACTATATAGTTAAAACTATATATATATATATATATATATATATATATATATATATATATATATATATATATATATATATATGTAGCACTAACTCTCGGTGAAGCTGCTGGTTTAAGCGGGCTTGTTACCTTCACTCTCGATACCTCTGTTTCACCGGCACCAGGTCTAGGGTTCCGTTGAGTTCACCTCTGGACGATATAAGCACCAAACCCTTGAGTACGTTTTCAATGCTTTATTGAACCAAGTAACGAAGGAAGTAACAGGAAAGAGGCAGGAGGAAAACTGCAGGGAAGCTCAAATACCTTTCTTTAGGTTTCTTTAGAACATCCTTTAAAGTTGAATACTGTAATTGAATGCACTCCCCTTTTGTGGGACACGATCTTTGCCCGCCTGGATAGACCTTTCTCACTTGCCTAGCAGCCAGTACGCAGCACGAACAAAAGTCTCTGCTACAGACTTGCTTGAAATAAACCCGTACGATCCTCTGCCACAGGATGTATTGGTTCACGATAAATGTCAGACACAGTACTTGGACCTCTAAGCCAACCCGGCAGTACCATGCAACAAGACTACTTCAGGATACGTCCTCCAACCGAGTCACCAGGCCCCTCTCCAGACCAGCACTCTGCATGATCCTTCCATGATGGGTCTTCCCCTGGGATCTCCTCGGTTATCCAGCTTCTTCACTCTGGATAGACAGCTCAGGACCATTCCTCGGCTGCTGTGGTAGGACCCAGACAGGCTTCTGGGCCCACCCACGCGCCACAACGACGCGGGCCTCCGGAACGGAGGACCACGAGGTGGTACTCTAACGCATACCTGTCGGCCAGGAGGGCCAGCAGGTGGCTGAAAACGAACCCCAAAACATGGCGTCTGTCCCATAAATACCCTCTCCCAGAATGCAACTCGGAGGACCACCTCCACTGAGTTATCTCCGGGACAGAGGAGCACTTATCCGCTTTAACTCGTTGCTTTTCCAACACCCGCCGATCGTGACAACGACACCCACCGGCACAATGTGGAACTACACGCAACGCTTCTAAATGCAAATGCGGCAAAACGCTGCTAAACGTAGCATGTAAACGCGGCAAAACGGACGTTTTAAACGTGGGTTACTATCTGTCAAATCAAGATGTTCAGGAGAAGTTCTAAAAACGTCCCGCGTACATGAAGTCTAAATAAAACGTTTTTTGCGCAGCAACTTTTCAAACTTGTTTTTTTTTTGGGGGGGGGGGGGGGACAGTGTCATGAATAAATAAAAAACAAAACAGTAAAGTTAGCCCAATTTTTTTGTATAATGTGAAAGATGATGTTATACCGAGTAAATAGATACCTAACATGTCACGCTTTAAAATTGTGCATACTAGTGGAATGGCGTCAAACTTCAGTACTTAAAAATCTCCATAGGCGACACTTTAAAATGTTTTACAGTTTACCTGTTTAGAGTTACAGAGAAGGTCTTGGTCTAGAACGGTTGCTCTTGCTCTAATGTTCGCGGCAATATCTCACATGTGTGGTTTGAACAGCGTTTACATATGTGGGTGCCACGTACGTATGCGCGGGGACGGGAGAGCGGGGGAGCTTTACATTTTTTTTATTATTGTTTATTATATTTTTATTTTTACACTTTCCCTTTAATTTAATTTTTTTTTCACTGTTATCCCTATTACAAGGAATGTAAATATCCCTTGTAAAAGGAATAGGGCATGACAGGTCCTCTTTTCATGGAGATCTGGGGTCTATAAGACCTCACATCTCTCCTCTAGGCTTAGGAAAAAAAAAAAAGAAGCAATCCCGGGCTTTCCTGAAAAAAAAAACAGTAGTGTTTACATCTGCTGAGACTGGACGTGACGTCATAATGTCACGCCCGGGCTCCAAAGGTCATAGAGACTGCTGGGGACCATCTGGTCCATGGTATCCTCTTTGGTAAAATTCAGCCGCCGTCATATTCATTCTCCGGCTCGCCGATCGCACGGGTGAGCTGGTAGAAGCACTGCAGGGTGACTGCGGGGGGGGCGGGAGCCGCTATGATTGCTTTTAAGGTGCAGGGAATCACTGGCAAAAAAAAAAAAGATATCTACATGATGCCTACAGCTGCACCCATCATCCAGATATCCCCACTTAAAGTCTAGGGCGTCATATGACTTACAGCGGGCAGGAAGTGGCTAAAGCGTTATTAAACCCAGAACCAAAAATGTCATATAATACAGCTTACTAATCATTAGATGTGGTGGCTGCATTCGTTTTCTTTTCTTAGGCTTTTTTTTCCCCCTCTTTTTTCACCTGGTGATCTGGCCAGTAACACACCTCTTGTATTAGCGTGTCCCCACTCTGGATGAAGAAGCACAGGGGGCACCTTTGGACAGCAGCATTGTCAGTCTGGGGGGAGGGGAGTGTAAAATGGACTAGCAGATTTAGATACACTAAATACACTGTGCAGGAGTGAGTGCCATTCTGCCACCGTCAATTGACAGCAGGCGGTCGGCAAGCGGTTAATCAGGCCTAGCTAAAATTGAAGTCAAACTCCAGCTAAAACTTAGTAAGCAGTTACCGCAAACAATTTTGTTCTTTTTTGGGATAAAGGTTTTATATGAACAAATAAAAGCTGACCATTGTAAGCACCCCTGTATCGTGGCTTATGTGGACAGGTTACCAAATAAATCTGTAATAGATCTAACTTGCTTGTTCATGAGATATCAGTGAAAATAAGTGTCCCAAGTGCTAGTAGTATTTATTCTGCTGCAAATAATATTTTCACAAGTTAGATCCAAAACTGATTTATTTGGTAA
The DNA here is from genome assembly GCA_037952925.1 of Lithobates clamitans. NCBI lineage: Eukaryota > Metazoa > Chordata > Amphibia > Anura > Ranidae > Lithobates > Lithobates clamitans. The sequence goes on from JBBGZY010000645.1 coordinate 2,187,116, forward strand.
CTTGTTTCACTAAATCTACTTAAGCCCTGATGAAGGAGTGAGTTGGCCCTGAAACATGTTGGCTGGTTTATGTGATCATATTGTGAATCATTATAGCGATTTGGCGATTTGGATTCTTTCTTTCACTATTTGGTTTGGTGATGCTTTTGAGTCACATTCTGGCTGCCCACTCAAGGAAAGGCTCGCTTCATGTGAGCACCATTGCTGGTGAGCTTGTTAAATTATGATGTTTTCTCGGATTTATTGACTGAATACGTTCTAATACCAAATGTGTAAGAAAACTGTGTGTGTCTGCAAAATGATGGTACTGAAAATGATCAACAGGCGACGATTTAAATGCCTTAACAGCTCATCATTTTACACTCCACTCCATGATATATACTGTATATCATGTGTGGTGCAATATCATGATTAGATACATGTGTGCACCAATATCATGTGTGCGTCATGTGTTTTCATTTGCAATTTTAGGTGTATGCGGAGCAACTGGGTTACTTTAAATATTTTTGTTTAGTAAAGTTTTTTTTTTTTAATTTACCTTTATTGTTATCACAAGGAGGCTAACAAGTCCCCTATGTGATAGCATTGGGGAGGTGACAGGTTCTCTTTATGGAGGAAACAGGGGTCTATGTCTCCCCTGATCTTCCAGCAGCTAATCAAGTGCAGATCATACTTGATTAGCTGCATCCATAGCAGCCAGGGAATAACAGCTCTGAAACCAGAAACTCAGAGCCAGTGACAGCTGGTGAAGTTTTAGGATGGGGGGAGGCAGACCCCGCCCTTCCTTTTTGACCACTCCCACTTCTCATAAGCCCCACCCCTTATATAATCCACCCACTCCGTCCGCTGTATTCCACTTTCTTCCACCAATAGTGTCAGGAGTATACAGCTCAGCATCACAGATTAGGGTATACAGCTCAGCCTCACATTAATCATTGTATAATACACCCATCATCATCCTCATCATTGTATAATACACCCATCATCCTCATTATTGTATAATATACCCATCATCATCATCCTCATCATTGTATAATACACCCATCATCATCCTCATCATTGTATAATACACCCATCATCATCCTCATCATTGTATAATACACCCATCATCATCATTGTATAATACACCCATCATCATCTTCATCATTCTATAATACACCCATCATCATCTTCATCATTCTATAATACACCCATCATCATCTTCATCATTGTATAATACACCCAACATCATCATCCTCATTGTTGTATAATACACCCATCATCTTCATCATTGTATAATACACCCATCATCATCCTCATCATTGTATAATACACCTGTCATCGCTATCCTCATCATTGTATAATACACCCGTCATCGCTATCCTCATCCTTGTATAATACACCTGTCATCGCTATCCTCATCATTGTATATTACACCCATCATCTTCATCATTGTATAATACACCCATCATCATCCTCATCATTGTATAATACACCCATCATCATCCTCATCATTGTATAATACACCCATCATCCTCATTATTGTATAATACACCCGTTATCATCATCCTCATCATTGAATAATACACCCATCATAATCCTCATCATTATATAATACACCCAGCGTCATCGCTATCCTCATCATTGTATAATACACCCATCATCTTCATCATTGTATAATACACCCATCATCATCTTCATCATTGTATAATACACCCGGCGTCATTGCTATCCTCGTCATACAATGATGAGGATGATGATGGGTGTATTATACAATGATGAGGATGATGATGGGTGTATTATACAATGATGAGGATGATGATGATGGGTGTATTATACAATGATGAGGATGATGATGGGTGTATTATACAATGATGAGGATGATGATGGGTGTATTATACAATGATGAGGATGATGATGGGTGTATTATACAATGATGAGGATGATGATGTTGGGTGTATTATAAAATGATGAAAATGATGACGGGTGTATTATACAAGGATGAGGATGATGATGGGTGTATTACACAAAGATGAGGATGATGATCGGTGTATTATACAATGATGAGGATAGCGATAACGGGTGTATTATACAAGGATGAAGATGATGACGGGTGTATTATACAAGGATGAGGTTGATGATGATCATCCTCATCCTCATCATTGTGATTTTGTATAATACACTTGGCGGCTGGCGTCATCGCTATCCTCATCCACTGAGTGACGAGGACATCTGGCCAGGTAAGTGGTAACTAATACTCTTGATTATTTTTTTTTTTCTAAGCAAGTTGCAAGTGAAGTTCCAGTTTGAATCCTGAGGATTAAACTGAGACCTCATTGCAAACAGAATGGGTGTCAGTTACGCCTCTGTCAGCAAGCATATTGCAAGTCAGATTTTTATGTCCAGTGTAAGTAAATCATGGAGACAGTGAGCACTGAGCAAAGGATAGAATTTCACTTTATAGAAGCTTTAATGCAAGGATAGTGGAAAGCAGCCGTGTAGTACGTCCTTGCAGCAGATAAGAAATGGTTACCACTCACAGCTCCTCCACAGATGTCAGCAGGTCATACAGAGAGCAGAGAGCTTTACTGACACACTTGTTTTGCTGAATAGCCTGGGGGAAGGGCGCCTGTGTGTCCCCTGTGGATGGGCCTCCACTGCTCAGAGCTCAGCACTTCCAGCTTTATTTACAGCAGACAATATTGGGGAACGTTCACACTGTAAAGCCTCGCACACACAATCAAATTGTTTGCCAACAAAACCGTGGACTTTTGTCCCAAGAGCGTTGGCCCAAACTTGTCTTGCATACACACGGCCACACAATTGTTGGCCAACAATTACAAACGTAGTGATGTACTACTTGGTTTTTCAGCTCTTTAGCGCCGCCCTTTGGGCCCCTTCTGCTAATTTTGTGTTAGTAACTTTTCATTTATCGCCTTTCAGTTCGTTTCTGAACGGCCGTTCGTCAACCAGCCATGTTGCAGAATTGGAGGAGATAACGGGTTATATATTATTGGCCTTGGAGTTATTGCTTTGACATTATTTTTTTGGTTGAATAATGATTTGATTTGGTATATTTTCTATATTTGGATGCATAAAATGCACTTTTTGGTTAAGTTCTATTGGCAGATAGAATGTCTAATTTTATTTGTTTTCTTTTTTTAACCCTTTCATGACTAAGCCTATTTTTGAAATTTGGTGTTTACAAGTTAAAATCCGTATTTTTTGCTAAAAAATTACTTAGAGCCCCCAAAACATTATATATATATATTTTTAGCAGAGAAACTAGAGAATAAAAAGGAGATTGTTGCAATATTTTATATCACACGGTATTTGCGTAGGGATGTTTTAAACGCAAATTTTTGGGAAAAGGAACACTTTCATGAATTTAAAAAAAAAACAAACAGTAAAGTTCCCCCAATTGTTTTGTATAATGTGAAAGATGATGTTATGCCGAGTAAATAGATACCAAACATGTCACGCTTTATAATTGCACGCACTCGTGGAATGGCGACAAACTACGGTACCTAAGAATCTCCATAGGCGACGCTTTAAATTTATTTTACGGTTACCAGGTTAGAATTACAGAGGAGGTCTAGAGGTAGAATTATTGCTCTCGCTCTGACGATCGCGGCGATACCTCACATGTGTGATTTGAACACCGTTTACATATGCGGGCGCGACTTCCGTATGCGTTTTCTTTGCTGCGCGAGCTCGCGGGGACGGGGCGCTTTGAAAAAAATTTTTTTTTCTTATTTATTTTATTTATTTTTATATTTATAAATTGTGTTGAAAAAAAATAAAAATTTTAATGACTTTTATTGCTGTCACAAGGAATGTAAACATCCCTTGTGACAGTAATAGGTGGTGACAGGTACTCTTTATGGAGGGATCGGGGGTCTAAAAGACCTCCAATCCCTCCTTTGCACTTCAAAGTATTCAGATCGCTGAAAACGGCGATTCTGAATACTGTATATTTTTTTTTAAACCGGCGCCATTGGCAGCCGAGTAAACAGGAAGTGACGTCATGTCGTCGCTTCTGCGTTTACAATTAGAAGGCTGGAACAAAGCCGTTCACGGCTTCGTTCCAGCCCGCCCCTAGCGGCCGGAGGCGTCCGATTGGTCATCGGGCCTCCTGATGGAACGGGAGGCCCGGTAAGAGTGACGGGAGGGGGGGATGTCCCCTCCCGCTGCTCCGGTATAACAGCCGAGCGGCTTTTAGCTGCATTGGTTGTTATCCCAGGAAAGTTGATCGCCCGCTGTAAAAAATTGTATTGGGATGATGCCTGCAGCTGCGGGCATCATCCCGGTATAACCCCCGAAAGCCGAGTACACACATCTGTGTACGCTCAGCGGGAAGGGGTTTTAATGCACAATAATAAAATATTGTGTAGAATAATACTTGGCTATGTGTTTTACTTCAAATGACAGTTTGGGAGGAGGCAGTTACATTTTATAAAATACAATGTAAAATTGACAAAAAAAAAACCATAATAATATTATTCTTGATATCACTAGAAAAAAAAAGCCTTTAAAAATTCTTTTGCAATAACTCCATCAGTATCACCAGCAAAGCAGCTTCATTATCATCCCATTAAAGAAGAAGAGAATTGTGCGCTGCATTTGGAGATTTCATAATTTGCCGCGTCACAAATGTTAATTCTCCATTATGAACGCTAGTTTACAAGACCGACCGCTTCTGGCTCGTCCTTGCTTCCGAGCATGCGTGTTTGTACTTTGGACTTTTGTCCGACGGACTTGTGTACACACGCTCGGAAAATCCGACAACAGACATTTGTTTGCGGAAATTTTATAAACCTGCCATCCAACATTTGTCCACGGAAAATTGGCCAACAATTGTCCGACGGAGCGTACACACGGTCGGATTTTCCGCCAACTGCCTGTCATCAAACATTTCCTGTCGGAAAATCCGATCGTGTGTACGAGGCTTAAAAGTGATCGGGCGGCTATACAGTCACCAGGATCACTTTTACATGCTGGCTAGGAGTCAGCTGAACAAATGCTACTACTGCTACTGCAGCCATGAGCTTGTTTTACACCCTTCACTCTCTGAGCTTACAAGTGTAGCACCCTCTACTTTAGGTAGGGGCTAGAGATGGGTTTTTATCTGAGTGCAGGTTAATTTAACCACTTCAGACCTGGAAGAATTTACCCCCTTCCTGACCGGGCCATTTTCTGTGATACGGCACTGCGTCGCTTTAACCGAGAATTGCACGGTCGTGCGATGCTGTACCCAAACAAAATTGACATCCTTTTTTTCCCACAATTAGAGGTTTCTTTTGGTGGTATTTGATCACCTCTGTGGTTTTTATTTTTTGTGCTATAAACAAAAAAAGATGTATTATTTTGAAAAAAAAGTAATATTTTAAATTTTTTGCTATAATAAATATCCCCCAAAATATATAAACAAACAAATTTCTTCCTCAGTTTAGGCCGGTATATATTCTTCTACATATTTTTGGTAAAAAAAATTGCAATAAGCGTATATTGATTGGTTTGCACAAAAGTTATAGCATCTACAATATAGGGGATAGATTTATGCCCTTTTTTTATTCTTTTTCTTTTTTTTACTAGTAATGGCGGCGACCTGTGATTTTTATCAGGAATGCAACATTACGGCGGACAGATCAGACACCTTTGACACTATTTTGGGACCATTGACATTTATGCAGCGATCAGTGCTATAAATAGCCACTGATTACTGTATAAATTTCATTGGCAGGGAAGGGTTAACACTAGGGGGCGATCAAAGGGTTAATTGTGTTACCTAGGGAGTGATTCTAACTGTGGGGGGATGGGGCTGCCTGGGTGAGGAGAGCGATCGTTGTTCCTAAGTTTTAGGAACAACAGATCGCTCTCCTCACCACTGACAGAATGGAGATCCTTCTCAGGAGCAATCGCAAGTAGCCGGCAGCCATCGGGTCCGACGACCACGAGCATGAGCTCCTACATCATGCCACGCGCGTGCGCTGCCGGCAGCGCATGTGTGTGCGCCCTATACTTCTTAAATTGCCCGCCGTACAGCTACGGCGTTTTGCGCAAGAGTGCCATTCTGCCGCAGTCAATCAATGGCAGGCGGTCGGCAATTGGTTAAGCAGGCCTAGCTAAAAGCTGTGGGCTGGGAGTGCCCTAGAGTAGGCTGGTGACTCACAGGCAGCATTGGTTACCTCCCTCTGGCCTCTGGAAGATTCTAGAAGCAGAGGAGGAGAAGAGAGGTGGAGCTGTCTGGGGTGCGTTAAGGAACCCTGACCAATCCCCAACTAGGATTGGCAGGGGGCAGGCCTCCTTGATATACCCAGGGTCAGCCCAGCTAGGGAGGATTTGTTCGGGTGGAAGAACTGGAGATGGAGTGTTAGGCTGTTGGGGCCTTGGAGGGAGCTCCCCAGTCTGGGGGGGATGGGTTGACCTTGGGCCAGGGGCTCGGAGCTGAACAGGAACCCCACACAACCCAGGGGGTGTCCTGAACAGGAGAAGGAGAGGACAGCAGGGAATACTGCCGGGTAAATCTCCAGGAGGGATCCACCAGGTGTTGGTGAAGGACACACAGCCAGGAATGCTGGGGAATGCTGGGGAGGCATGCTGGAGCGGATTGATAGGATGCAATCTGAGATGGATGTAGGGCCAAGAAGGACTGTGGTGTCATGGGTGGTGAATGCAGGCAGCTGCAGCCAGGAGGGCTGTCAGGGTCTGAAGAGGACTGACTGAAATCAGTAGTCCACCAAAGAGGGCAGCTAGCACCAGAACTTTCTTTTGCTAGACCATAGGGGTCCGCAGTGGTCCCTACCTGTATAAAAGCACTTGGCTAAGGCCTAGCCGAAACCAGTGTCAGGCCTAACTGCGCCTGCAGCATAGCTCCTAACTGTCCCTGATTTCGAGGGACTGTCCCTGATCTGGAGCAATGTCCCTCTGTCCTACTTTCCTCCTCATTTGTCCCTCATTTTGGTCTGATATATATAGTTGTATATAAAATGCACTATTTATCTTTTAAAAAGTGTTTCCAAGGGCTAAACCTTTCATCCAAATACTAAATTGCTGCATTTGTAAATTTTAAAAGCCAATATAAAGGAATAGTAGTAGCCCTTGTGGATTTAATGAACCCTATTTTGGGGTTAATTCTCCTTTAAGGGGGTGTGGCAGGGGGCGTGCCCTATGCCTACATACGTTTGCTAGTAGGTGTCCCTCATTCCCATCTCAAAATGTTGGGAGGTATGGCTGCAGTATTGTGCTGGAGGGAGAAGGAGAAATAGTCTGCAGCAAGTATTGTACAGGAGAAGAGTATCTAATTTGTCCCAAGCCAAGCAAGAATCTTTTCTGCGCACCCCATGAATCCCTTACCCCATCCAAGTTTAATTCCTCAATAAAACCCAAAAACAAAGCTGATGGACTTTTCATTTGTCTGGAGTGTCTGGAAGTGAATGCCGGGCTGGGCAGGGTGACAGGTGCGCCACAATCACTCAGCAGCCCCTACAGGGGTACCTCTACACAAGCAATAAAAAGCTCCCAGGGGGTCAAACCTAGCCCTATTCTATGCAAAACTAATAATAGTTACATGTATTGGCTTAGTAAAGTTGAGAGGGATTAGAACACTTGTTAGTATTTATTACTGTCTCTGCCCCCATTAGGGAGATTCAGTCTCTCTATTTGTCTTGGTTACCATTATCACTGAAAGTGAAAGTAAAAGAAAATCCCAAATTTGTGGGTTGTCCCCAGAAAAGTAATAGAGGGGAAATTTTCCAATGGGGACACTAGTTCTGGTGACCAGGGGGGTCCCCAAGGAATTACCTTAATATGCAGAGATTTCCTCTCACTTCCCGTTTGGCTATGGGACAGGAAGTGAAGGGAAATCTCCGCAATGGGACACAGATAGAGGAAATTAAATCTGACGGGTTATAACCCTCCCTTGCTCTATCAAAAAAAAATGTTTTGCCTATGGTTCTACTTTAGGTGCTCTCTAGAATTATTACGTTGCATCTCTTGCTACAAAGACATGTATTTAAAATGCACTTCAGCTCCAGCAAAAGAATCAAAAGACCATGTTGTGACTATTGTAAATGGTAGCCACACTGAGTGAGTATGTTTAATTTTGTCTTTTAATTATATTATAACATGCTGCATCTATCACCCATTTTTTATGTTACTTTGCATATTATTTGTATATGTTAATGAATAGTGGTGAGATGTTACTATTTTACCCTCAGAAAATACAGTCTGCTTTAACCATTTGCCGACCGCTGCACGCCGAAATATGTCGGCACAATAGCAGCAGTGGGCAAATGGGCGTACCTGTACGTCCCCTTTAAGAGGCGGGGATAGCAGGGTACAGTGTACAACGGGATCGGCAGACTCGATGTCCGCTGGTCTCCCGGCGATCGTGTCGCGGAGCCGCAGAACGGGGGAGTGCCTATGTAAACAAGCATTTCCCCGTTCTGGCTTGTGTCATGACAGAGATCACTGCTCCCTGTCATCGGGAGCAGTGATCGCTGTCATGTGAGTTGAAGCCCACCCCCCCCCACAGTTAGAATCACTCCCTAGGACACACTTAACCCCTTCATCGCGGCCTAGCGGTTAACCCCCTCCCTGCCAGTGTCATTTATACAGTAATCAATGCATTTTTATAGCACTGATCGCTGTATAAATGACAATGGTCCCAAAATAGTGTCCGATGTGTCCGCCATAATGTCGTGGCCCCGATAAAAAACACAGATTGCCGCCATTACTACTAAAAAAAATAAATAAATAATAAAAATGCCATAAATCTATCCCCTATTTTGTAGACGCTATAACTTTTGTGCAAACCAATCAATATAGGGTTATTGCGATTTTTTTTTTTTTTTTTTACCAAAAATATGTAGAAGAATACATATCGGCCTAAACTGAGGAAAAAATTGTTTTTTTTATATATTTTTAGGGGGATATTTATTATAGGAAAAAGTAAAAAATATTGTGTTTTTTTCAAAATGGTCGTTTTTTTTTTTGGTAATAGCGCAAAAAATAAAAACTGCAGAGGCGATCAAATACCACCAAAAGAAAGCTCTATTTGTGGGGGAAAAAGGACGTCAATTTTGTTCGGGTGCAAAATCTTCTAGGGCTGAAGCGGTTAAGCATTCCCTGAAGAAGGAATTTATTACTTTCCGAAACATGTTGGGATCTTCCATGTAAAGTAAAAGTACAAAAATGTTATTATAATATATAAAATTATAGTACAAACATCACAAAAAACATCATTAAAACTGAAATTTGTAGCCACACATAGTACAATACAGAGCTGATGTCTTGGACATACGGTTGGTCTCGTGGTAGGAGGCCAAACCACAGACCCACCGTATGTCCAAGACATTAGCTCTGTATTGTACTATGTATGGCTACAAATTTCGGTTTTAATGCTGTTTTTTGTGATGTTTGTACTATAATTTTATACATTATAATAACATTTTTGTACTTTTACTATACTTTTCTACTCTTTGATCTGGCTTGACCACTGCTTTCAAAGTCCCGGGGGCACCCATCCATTTTCTTCTCTCTCTGTTTGCGATGTGGCAGTAGGTCTCCAGCCCCTTTTCTCAACCAGGTAGCTTTTTTCAATACAGTTATACCTTGGTTTGAGAGTAACTTGGTTTGAGAGCGTTTTGCAAGACAAGCAAAATTTTGAAATTAAATTTTGACTTGATATACAAGCGATGTCTTGGTATAAGAGTAGCGTCACGTCACAACTGAGTATAAAAGAGAAGAGAGGTGCCTCTAAGTGTAGCAATATGGTTACATTTATTGAAGGTACAACGTTTAGCAACTCACATGGCTGATAATTAAAACGGGCACATCTAAGTATGCAGGCATCCGGGGTAAAGCTGTCCATCCTCCACACCTCCATCGACGTCACCCCTCCAACGCTGCGCTCTACGAGCGATTCAAGCCTCGCTTTCAGATCGCTCTACTGCAGGGTAGTCTTCCCGGTCACGATTGCAGACTGACAGCGGTGAGAGCCGGCGGCGTTAGTTTAGTTGATAACCTCCCTTGGCTTCCAATACCACCTCTACCCGATGACACCCAGATCTATCTCTCCGCTCCTCAACTCACCCCCTCGATCTCCTCACGGATCTCAAACTTACTGACTGACATATCGGTATGGATGTCACACCACTTCCTCAAACTCAGTCTTTCTAAAACTGAGCTTGTTATATTTCCTCCTTCCTGGTCCCCCCCCCCATGACTTTACCATTAAAGCGGGGTTCCACCCAAATTTTGAACAATATCTGTATGTATTCTCTTCCTTGCCTAGATGCTGACATGCCGTTTAAAAAAAATTAAATTGCCGTAATTACCTTTTATTTTTCTATTCTTCTTTGCACTTCCTGGTTCTCCTCCCGTGGGAGTAGGCGTGTTTCTAGCCTCTCCCAGACTCCTGGGAGCTAGTCTCAGGCTTCCCAGGATGCCACTGAGTATGTGCGGGAACGAGCGGTGAATGCTGGGAGCACAGGATTCACCACATCCAGGAAATAAATGCTTGTGGGCTTCAAATGCCCACAATGAAGATGGAAACCGCCTGCAGTGAATAATATAAGTTATTCTTTCCGACGAAATCTGACACAGGCGGACATATTACACACAATATGTGAGTATGTAATGCTGAGAAGAAAAGTTTGTGAATGAACTCAAAAAAAAAAAAAACGATAGATAGGTGGACCCCCGCTTTAAGATCAACAGCACAACCATTGATCCCTCCACACATGCCAGGGTGCTGAGTGTAATCCTTGACTCTGACCTCTCCTTCAGCCCCCACATCCAACCTGCCGCCCTAGAGTCAGTTCACACTAGGACGACTTGTCAGGCGACCGTTCTGTACAATGGAACCGTTCTAATCGGAGCGACGCAAGTCGCTCCGACTTAGAAAAAGGTTCCTGTACTACTTTGGGGGCGACTTGAGGCGACTTGCATAGACTTCTATATAGAAGTCGTTTTGCAAGTCGCCGCCCCTGTCGTGTCCAGGTCGCCTGAGGCAGTCGCGCTGCAAGTCGCGCTGCAAGTCGCGCTGCCTCAGTGTGAACCGGGGCTCAACCTCCGCAACATCTCCAGAATTCGACCCTTCCTGACTAATGACACCACAAAGCAACTTATTCACTCCTTGATTATTTCCCTCCTTGACTACTGAAACTCTCTCCTTAATGGCCTACCCTTAAGCAGGCTATCCCCCCTTCAGTCTATTATGAATGCTGCTGCTAGACTAATGCACCTCACTAATCGATCCGTGACTGCTGCTCCTCTCTACCAATCCCTTCACTGGCTTCCCCTACCCCACCGTGTAAAATTCAAAATGCTAACCATAACATACAAGGCCATTCACAACATCGCCCCCATCTACATCACCAACCTCATCTGCAGATATTGCCCAAATCACTCCCTCCGCTCCTCCCAGGACCTCCTGCTCTCTAGCTCCCTTGTTACCTCCTCCCATGCTCGCCTTCAGGACTTCTCCAGAGACTCTCCCATCCTCTGGAATTCCCTGCCCCGGTATCAGCCCCTACCCTGTCCACCTTTAGGAGATCCCTGAAAACTCACTTATTCAGAGAAGCCTATCCCACACCTACCTAACAACTGTCCCTGAGCCACCCCCATCAAATCATTCCCTGCATCTATTACCTTTTCTACCACCACCCCCTCCCTTTAGAACAGGGATCCTCAAACTACGGCCCTCCAGCTGTTGTGGAACTCCATGTCCCATGAGGCATTGTAAAACATTCACAGACATGACTAGGCATGATGGGAATTGTAGTTCCTAAACAACTGGAGGGCCCCTGCTTTAGAATGTAAGTTCTACGAGCAGGGCCCTCCTGTCCCTTCTGTATTGTACTGTAATGCCCCGTACACACGGTCGGACATTGATCTGACATTCCGACAACAAAATCCTAGGATTTTTTCCGACGGATGTTGGCTCAAACTTGTCTTGCATACACACGGTCACACAAAGTTGTCGGAAAATCCGATCGTTCTGAACGCGGTGACGTAAAACACGTACGTCGGGACTATAAACGGGGCAGTAGCCAATAGCTTTCATCTCTTTATTTATTCTGAGCATGCGTGGCACTTTGTGCTCCGGATTTGTGTACACACGATCGGAATTTCCGACAACGGATTTTGTTGTCGGAAAATTTTATATCCTGCTCTCAAACTTTGTGTGTCGGAAAATCCGATGGAAAATGTGTGATGGAGCCCACACACGGTCGGAATTTCCGACAACAAGGTCCTATCACACATTTTCCATCGGAAAATCCGACCGTGTGTACGGGGCATAATTGTGCTGCCCTCCTTCTACATTGTAAAGCGATGCATAAACTGTTGGCGCTATATAAATTGTGCATAATAATAATAATAATAATAATAATATTTTACTATTGCCCATAATAAAAGCACATACGTTCGGAAGAGAAAAAAGCCTAAAGAGCATTCAGATTTGCCCAGATCACACAGAATGACTGTAAATGCACGTTTTCTTGGCCATGTCTATGCAAATGTTGTTGTAATAGTGTTGGAGATCCCCTTGTGCTTAACAGGAGAATGAAAGAATTCTTGAATAACTTGTGTAGAGCGTTTCCTGTTGTCTCATCCAGTTGGGAAGCTTGCCAGAAGGTCTGCTCTTCCGTTAGGAAAGTGAAAGTAGAATGTGAGAATGTCCCCTCGCCCCTTACAACGTCTCCATGCTCCAGTTATGGATTTTCGGGGAATTCTGCTGCTTCTCCTGCTAGGCCAGACCTGTAAGTAGACATTATTATTTACATCGGATATGTAGGAAAGGGTGGAGGGTGTCCTTGTAACTGAAGAGATTAGATATATATAGTAAAGGTCTCTGATTGTCTCTTCTGGTCGGGGATATCAGAGCTGTATAAGCCTGACTGTACTGTAATATTGCACCATCTCCATTCTGGAACTCGAAAGCAGAAGGACCTTCACCTTCCCCTATTCTGGTTTCGCTTCCTATTGGAGTGTTGAAGCAGATAACAGTTTATTATATTTCTCTGGGTCCTGTGTTATGAGATTCTTGATTTTCAAGTGGAATTCAAACATTCAGAATACAAATGACTAAAAGACAATTACATCAAACACTTCAGCCCCGGAAGATTTGGCTGCTGAATGACCAGGCCATTTTTTGCGATTCGGCACTGCGTTGCTTTAACTGACAATTGCGCAGTCCTGTGATGTGGCACCCAAACAAAATTGACGTCCTTTTTTCCCCACAAATAGAGCTTTCTTTTGGTGGTCTTTGCGTTTTTTATTTTTTGCGCAAAAAAAAACAAAAAAAGAGCGACAATTTTGAAAAAAACACAATATTTTTGCTTTTGTTGTAATCATTTTTATTACAGCAAATTTTTTTTATTACAGCAAATTTTTACTTTTTGCTGTAATATCCCCATTTTTTTTTTTAAAAAAGTGAATTTTTTCTCAGTTTAGGCCAATATATATTCTTCTACCTATTTTTTGTAGAAAAAAAAAAAATCGCAATAAGCGTATATTGATTGGTTTGTGCAAAAGTTATAGCGTCTACAAAATAGGGGATAGATTTATGCCATTTTTATTATTATTATTTTTTTTTATTAGTAATGGCGGCGATCTGTGATTTTTATCTGGACTGCGACATTATGGCGGACACATCGGGCACTTTTGACACTATTTTGGGACAATTGTCATTTATACAGCGATCACTGCTACATACCTCCCAACATTTTGAGATGGGAATGAGGGACACCTACTAGCAAATGTATGTAGGCATAGGACACGCCCCCTGCCACACCCCCTTAAAGGAGAATTAACCAGAAAAAAGTTAATTAAATGCACAAGTGCTTTTTTTTACCACTACTATTCCTTTATATTGGCTTTTAAAATGTACAAATGCAGCAATTTAGAATTTGGATGAAAGGTTTAGCGCTGGGAAACACTTTTTGAAACATAAAAAGTGCATTTTATATACAACTATATAGATCAGACCAAAATGAGGGACCAATGAGGAGGAAAGAGGGACAGAGGGACATTGCTCCAAATCAGGGACAGTCCCTCGAAATCAGGGACAGTTGGGAGGTATGCTGCTATAAAAATGCATTGATTACTGTGTAAATGTCACTGGCAGGAAAGGGGTTAACACTAGGGGGCGATCAAGGGGTTAACTGTGTTCCCTAGGTGTGTTTCTAACTGTAGGGGGAGGGGACTGACTAGAGGAGATGACAGATCGTGGTTCCTAGATAATAGAACACACGATCTGTGACGCCTCACAGAACAGGGAACACACGTCCCTGTTCTGCCTCTCGTGCCCGCGATCACTCGTGGCCGGAGCTCATCGCGACCGTCGGCCACGGGCATCTGCACCCCAGCTGTGCAGCGAGTGCGCGCCTCAGGCGGCCCACGCGCGCCTGCTATCCTGATCCCGTGAGCCTATGTATAGCTACGATGGTTCGCGGATCGTGCCGACCTGCCGCAGTAAAATGACGGCGGCTGGTCGGCAATCGGTTAAACAAGACAACACAAAAATCACAATAACAAGGCGCAGCAACAATAAAATAATCAATCACATCAATTAATACCACATTAAACAAAATCAATATTGTACTATAATCAACCATACCATCCTATTAAAATACTACATAGAATAAATAACACCGAATGAAGAAATAACACAGATTAAACTACCAACATGCATATTACACCACTTTCTCTAACATTACCCAAAAATCATTACACTATATTACTAAGTATTGGGGCACCTGCCTCTACACGCACATGAACTTTAATGGCATCCCAGTCTTAGTACGTAGGGTTCAATATTGAGTTGGCCCACCCTTTGCACCTATAACAGGTTCAACTCTTCTGGGAGGGCTGTCCACAAGGTATAGGAGTGTGTCTATGGGAATGTTTGACCATTCTTCAAGAAGCGCATTTGTGAGGTCAGGCACTGATGTTGGATGAGAAGGCCTGACTTGCAGTCTCCACTCTAATTCACCCCAAAGGTGTTCTATCGGGTTGAGGTCAGGACTCTGCGCAGGCCAGTCAAGTTCCTCCCCCCCAAACTCGCTCCTCCGTGTCTTTATGGACCTTGCTTTGTGAACTGGTGATCAGTCATGTTGGAACAGGAAGGGGCCATCCCCAAACTGTTCCCACAAAGTTGGGAGCATTAAATTGTCCAAAATATCTTCGTATGCTGACATCTTAAGAGTTCCCTTCAGTGGAACTAAGTGGCCAAGTCCCCCACCTACGCACCACATGTGGGTAACTACGATTTACTCTGTCCTACCATTGTGTAAGCTGACCTATGAGAGCAGAAACTGTCCTAGAAAATTTGATAAGGTCTGGTCGCAATGGATCGATGCGAATGGCCTGGAGCCCTAAGGCTCATTGTGAGGTCCTAGGCGCCACCATTGCGCCTTATGTGACTTTTGTGATGTTCGTTTTGACGACCTCATAACATGCTCCTCCTCCCTCTTCGTCCCCCCCCCTCCCATTTCACCCTGGGGTAGAGTGTTGGATGCGATTGTCATAATGTTCAATTTGCCTACGGATGTATTCTACTCATGACACTTATTATCAGCTTCACTTGATCCATTGTAAATTATAAACAAATATATACCGCGCTGTCTCAAAAAAAAAAAAAAATAAAGCAGCCAGCACAGCAGTGGATAAAATTGCAAAAATGACAAATTAGGTGAAATGTGCAGCGCTTATGTGATCATATAAACCATAACAAATAATATGAGTACAAAAAACGTGAATAATAAATGATGTGCTCAAAAATACTCCAAGCAGTCCTTTATTATGACATGTGATTTCTTATAACAGAGGAACTTGGACGTGTGATGTCCAAAAAAGAAAAAAGTCAGTGACAAGCTTCAGTCATGTGTGATGATAATCCTCAACCACATGTGGATGTAATATAGTGACAGTCTTTAACCACTTGACCACTGGGCACTTAAACCCCCTTCCTAACCAGACCAATTTTCAGCTTTCGGTGCTCTCACATTTTGAATGACAATTACTCAGTCATGCAACACTGTACCTATATAAAATTTTTGTCCTTTTTTTCACACAAATAGAGCTTTCTTTTGGTGGTATTTAATCACTGCTGAGTTCTTTATTTTTTGCGCTATAAAAGAAAAAAGACCAAAAAATCTGTAAAAAAATGCATTTTTCTTAATTTCTGTTATAAAATTTTGCAAATTAGTAATTTTTTCTTCATATATTTTGGCCAAAATTTATACCGCTACATATCTTTGGTAAAAATAACCCAAATCGGTGGATATTATTTGGTCTTTGTGAAAGTTATAGAGTCCACAAGCTATGGTGCCAATATCTGAAAATTGATCACACCTGAAGTACTGACGGCCTATCTAATTTCTTGAGGCCCTAACATGCCAGAAAAGTACAAATACCCCCCAAATGACCCCTTTTTGGAAAGAAGACATTCCAAGGTATTTAGAAAGATGCATGGTGAGTTTTTTGAAGTTGTCATTTTTTCCCACTATTCTTTGCAAAATCAAGTTTTTTTTTTTTCACAAAATTGTCATATTAGCAGGTTATTTCTCACACACAGCATATGCATACCACAAATTACACCCCAAAACACATTCTGCTATTACTCCCAAGTATGGCGATACCACATGTGTGAGACTTTTACACAGCGTGGCCACATACAGAGGCCCAACATGCAGTGAGCACCTTCAGGCGTTCTGGAGCTCCCAGGCCAATTCTGACATTTCTCTCCTACATGTAAAAATCATCATTTATTAGCTAGAAAATTACAGAGAACCCCAAAACATTATATATGTTATTTTAGCAAAGACCCTGGAGAATACAATGGTGGTCATTGCAACTTTTTATCTCGCACGGTATTTGCGCAGCAATTTTTTTAACACTTTTTTTTTGTAAAAAAAACAGTTTTGTGCTTTAAAAAAACCAAAACAGTAAAGTTAGCCCAATGTTTTTGCATAATGTGAAAGATGAAGTTACGCCGAGTAAATAGATACCCAACATGTCACCTTTCAAAATTGCTCGCGCTTGTGGAATGGCGCCAAACTTCGCTACTCAAAAATCCCCATAGGCGACGATTTAAAATTTTTTACTGGTTACATGTTTTGAGTTACAGAGGATATCTAGGGCCAAATTATTTTGATTTCGCTCTACCGATCGCAGCGATACCTCACATGTGTGGTTTGAACACCGTTTTCATATGTGGGCGGGACTTACGTATGCGTTCGCTTCTGCATGCGAGCACACGGGGACAGGGGCGCTTTAAAATTTTTTTATTTTATTTTTTTGTTCATTTTACTTTATTTTAGTTTGATGCTTTTTTCCCCCCAAAAAATTTTTTGACCACTTTTATTCCTATTACAAGGAATGTAAATATCCCTTGTAATAGGAATATGGCATGACAGGTCCTCTTTACAGTGAGATATGGAGTCAATAAGACCCCACATCTCACCTCTAGGTTGGGAAGCCTGAAATAATAAAAAATAAATAAAGGTCCTGTGATTTGATGGAGCGATCACATGGTAAACGGCCGCGATCAGCGGCCATTTACCGAGATCCATGATGCGCCGGGTCCTCTGGACCCGGCGGTCACGGATGTGTTCGGGTGCGCGCCCCGAGAGGAGAATTCTGGGAGGACGTCATAGTACGCCCTCCCAGAGTTATCCAACCGCCCTGCAGCCATCATTCGGCTATGGGCCGATTGGTAAGTGGTTAACTTCAAATATGTATGATGTAATAACAGCTAATAGTAGGTCCACCACCAAAGACACCAGAAGCTGCTTACCAGAGGGATTGACTCACTAGGTGTACACCAATGAGTCAATCCCTCTGGTAAGCAGCTTCTGGTGTCTTTGGTGGTGGACCTACTATTAACTGTTATTACATCATACATATTTGAAGTTAAAGACTGTCACTATATTATATCCACATGTGGTTGAGGATTATCATCACACATGACTGAAGCTTGTCACTGACTTTTTTCTTTTTTGGACATCACACGTCCAAGTTCCTCTGTTTATAGACATCACATGTCATAATAGAGGACTGCTTGGAGTATTTTTGAGCACATCATTTATTATTCACGTTTTTTGTACTCATATTATTTGTTATGGTTTATATGATCACATAAGCGCTGCACATTTCACCTAATTTGACACTTGATCCATTGCCTCTGTTTTTGTGACCTTATGCATTTATTTATATATATATATGTCTGTACACTGTGTCAATGTCAATTCTAATACTTCTAAATAAAAACCTGTTTAAACTGTTAAAAGCGGCCAAGCCCAACCCCTGAAAAACAACCCCACACCATAATCCCCCTTCCACCAAATGATTTGGACCAGTGCACAAAGCAAGGTCCATAAAGACACGGATGAGCGAGTTTGGGGTGGAGGAACTTGACTGGCCTGCACAGAGTCCTGACCTCAACCCGATAGAACACCTTTGGGATGAATTAGAGCAGAGTCTGCGAGCCAGGCCTTCTCATCCAACATCAGTGCCTGACCTCACAAATGTGCTTCTGGAAGAATGGTCAAACATTCCCATAGACACACTCCTAAACCTTGTGGACGGCCTTCCCAGAAGAGTTGAAGCTGTTATAGCTGCAAAGGTTGGGCCAACTCAATATTGAACCCTACAGACTAAGACTAGGATGCCATTACAGTTCATGTGTGTGTAAAGGCAGTCCCAATACTTTTAGTAGTATAGTGTAGTTAACCTAATAACAACATAATATAAAAACTACATAAAAATCGGGATCATAAACCAGATGAAATCCTTACATTTAGCACTCACAGAGAAGAATTACCGTATTTATCGGCGTATAACACGCACCCCAATTTAGGAGGGAATTTTAAGGAAAAAAAAACTTTTAGGAGGGAAGTTGAAGGGAAAAAAAACTTACATTTAAATGCCCATCATTGCAGCCTTCTCAGTGCAGCCTTGTCAGTGCAGCCATGTCAGTGCAGCCTTGTCAGTGCAGCCTTGTCAGTGCAGCCTTCCCCAGTGCAGCCTTCGCCAGTGCAGCCTTCCCCAGTGCAGCCTTGTCAGTGCAGCCTTCCCCAGTGCAGCCTTGTCAGTGCAGCCTTCCCCAGTGCAGCCTTGTCAGTGCAGACTTCCCCAGTGCAGCCATGTCAGTGCAGCTTTCCCCAGTGCAGCCTTCCCCAGTGCAGTTTTCCCCAGTGCAGCCTTCCCCAGTGCAGTTTTCCCCAGTGCAGCCTTCCCCAGTGCAGTTTTCCCCAGTGCAGCCTTCCCCAGTGCAGTTTTCCCCAGTGCAGCTTTCCCCAGTGCAGCCTTCCCCAGTGCAGCCTTCCCCAGTGCAGCTTTCCCCAGTGCAGCCTTCCCCAGTGCAGCCTTCCCCAGTGCAGCTTTCCCCAGTGCAGCTTTCCCCAGTGCAGCCTTCCCCAGTGCAGCCTTCCCCAGTGCAGCTTTCCCCAATGCAGCCTTCCCCAGTGCAGCCTTCCCCAGTGCAGTTTTCCCCAGTGCAGCCTTCCCCAGTGCAGCTTTCCCCAGTGCAGCCTTCCCCAGTGCAGCCTTCCCCAGTGCAGCCTTCCCCAGTGCAGCCTTCCCCAGTGCAGCCTTCCCCAGTGCAGTTTTCCCCAGTGCAGCTTTCCCCAGTGCAGCCTTCCCCAGTGCAGCCTTCCCCAGTGCAGCTTTCCCCAGTGCAGCCTTCCCCAGTGCTGCCTTCCCCAGTGCAGACTTCCCCAGTGCAGCCTTCCCCAGTGCAGCCTTCCCCAGTGCAGCTTTCCCCAGTGCAGCCTTCCCCAGTGCTGCCTTCCCCAGTGCAGCTTTCCCCAGTGCAGCTTTCCCCAGTGCAGCTTTCCCCAGTGCAGCTTTCCCCAGTGCAGCCTTCCCCAGTGCAGCCTTGCTACAGTGATCCCAGCCATTCTGGGCTTCAAAATCGCCGATCGCGATTTGAAAATGGCGCCGCCGGCGCCGAAATACACAGAGCCGGTCCTCGGCTCTTTCCGGCGGCTGTCGTTCATTTTCGGCTCCACTCGTAGTCCCGAGCGGAGCTATCCGAACCTAGCCGATTTTGAAAATGTGACAGGTCGGATCGCAGGGGATCGGCGTATAACACGCACCTGCGATTTTCCCCTGATTTTAAGGGGAAAAAAGTGCGTGTTATACGCCGATAAATACGGTATATAAATTGATCGCACAGGTCACAGGCAAAAAGGATTTCCTGTGTCGCTCATGGTTGTAACATAGCTCCCAACTGATCCTGATTTGGAGGGACTGTCCCTGATTTGGAGCTATGTCCCTCTGTCCCTCATTCCTCCTCATTTTTCCCTCATTTTGATCTGATCTATATAGTTTATAGATATTTATAGTATATAAAATGCACTTTTTATCTATCAAAAAGTGTTTCCCAGTGCTAAACCTTTCATCTGATTTCTAAATTGCTGCATTTGTAAAATCCAAAAGCCAATATAAAGGAATAGTAGTGGTAAAAAAAAAGCACTTGTGAGTTTAACAAATCTTGATTTTTTGTACAATTCTCCTTTAAGGGGGCGTGGCAAGGGGTGTGTCCTATGCCTGCATACCTTTGCTGATAGGTGTCCCTCATTCCCATCTCAAAAAGTTGGGAGGTGTGGTTGTAAATCACCAGAAAGTAGCTTTATTGTCAACTTACATTGGTCTAACTTGGGACAAAGGCCTCTGGGGATGCTGTATTAGTACCTCCTACATGCAGTGATAGCAGCAATATTCCAGCTTTTGCTCAAGCAGATTCCTCTCTGCACACTGAATACAGGGGGGTCGCTTGCTTGGCATTGCCACCAATCAGAGAACACCTAGTCATTTTTTTTTTCCCCGTGAATACAAAGTGTTTCTGATTGGATGAGGGTAGATAGTAACATCATCCACCCCTCCCATAGTTGCCAACATTGAAAAAAAAATATGTGGGACACTTTTTTGGCTGTAGGCGGAGCCGTACAATAATTAGGGGGTGGGGCATTCGTTTGTAGGCGTGGCTTAGCAAAAATCTGATACGTGCGCCGAAAAATGGGTGTGGCTTATGTGAAAAGTGGGCGTGGCTTATGTGAACAGTGGACGTGGCTTAAATGGGAGTGGCTCAAGAGGGTGTGGTTAGAGTCTGAGATGAATGAGGGATGGAGAGGGAAAGGGGGAGAAGGAAAGGGGGAGAGGGAAATGAAGGGACAGCAGCCCCAGATCCTACACAATAGAAATATGTGTATTCTAGAAAGTTTAACAATCAGCAGATAAAGATACTCCAAACACCTGGTGTTAACGCTTCAATCATTCCGGCACCATGATTGTTATGGTGTCAGGATGATTGAAGCGCATTATTTCTATTATTACATTGTAATATAAAATGAAATCATTCAACGCACCATAATGCCGAATCAGTGGGATCCCTGAGCGTGTCACTAGCCACGTCGCCTGCCACCAGCAGAGTCTGTCCTTGCATCAGGTGCCCCTGCCAGAGTCTGTCCTTGCATCAGGTGCCCCCGCCAGTCTGTCTAGACCCCCTCAGTGCAGACCCCCTCCATCAGTGCAGACCCCCCTCAGTGCAGCCCCCCCTCTATTATTGCAGCCCCCCCTCAGTGCAACCCCCCTCAGTGCAGACCCCCCTCAGTGCAGCCCCCCTCTATTATTGCAGCCCCCCCTCAGTGCAGCCCCCCCCTCGATTAGTGCATCCCCCCTTTATTAGTGCAGCCCCCCTCTATTAGTGCAGCCCCCCTCTATTAGTGCAGCCCCCCCTCAGTTAGTGCAGCCCCCCCTCAGTTAGTGCAGCCCCCCCCTCTATTAGTGCAGCCCCCTCAGTTAGTGCAGCCCCCCTCAGTTAGTGCAGCCCCCCTCTATTAGTGCAGCCCCCTCAGTGCACCCCCCCCCTCAGTGCAGCCCCCCTCAGGTAGTGCAGCCCCCTCAGTTAGTGCAGCCCCCTCAATGCTGCCCGGCCCCCGCTCAGTACTGGAGCGGCCAGTGTTCTGCCGAGATAGTTCCACTCGGCAATGGAGGACCCCCTGCACTGCGCAGGCGCAGAGCTTGCGCAGTACGGGGCTGGGAGCTTTCAGCAAGACACGGCGAAGACGCCGTATCTTCTGCTCGCTTCAGTGGAGAGGGGAGGGGCCGTGCAGCTAAAGAAGGCGCTTCATTGGCTGCACGGATCGAGCCCCCTTCCCCTCTCCACTGAACACTAGAGGAGAAGAGAGCGGCGGCGCCGGCCGCCATTTTGCTGGAGCCCGCTGCTCCAAAAGAACAAAAAAAACCCAAAAACCAACATCCCCAATTTTCCTTATGGGAAATCCCGAATTCGGGACACTCTCCAATCGGGACGAGGGTCCCAAAATCGGGATCGTCCCGGGAAAATCGGGACTGTTGCCAACTATGCCCTCCTGTTCACTGCATCCAATCAGACAAAGAGTTGATTTGCTAAAGGCAAAAAAGATTGTGCACTTTGTAAAGTGCAGTTACGCTTTACAAGTACGGTTGCTCCAGAGCTTAGTAAATGAGGTAACGATTTACTTTGCAAAACATAGCCAATCACGTACAAGGAAAAAAAAAACAGCATTTTTGCTTGCACATGATTGGATGATGGAAGTCAGCAGAGCTTCACCTTCATTTAGTAAGCTCTGGAGCAACTGCTCTTGCAGAATGCAACTGCACCTCAAGTACATAGTTTATTTTTATTTGCCTTTAGTAAATTAACCCCAATGCCTTGTATTTATTGAAAATATGCAAGAGGGTTGATTTACTAAAACTGGAGAGTGCA
This sequence comes from Lithobates clamitans, assembly GCA_037952925.1. Lineage (NCBI taxonomy): Eukaryota > Metazoa > Chordata > Amphibia > Anura > Ranidae > Lithobates > Lithobates clamitans. The sequence goes on from JBBGZY010000645.1 coordinate 2,209,857, forward strand.
ACATCTGGTGCAGCTGTGCATGGTGGTAGCCAATCAGTTTTTAGCTTCAGCTTGTTTAACCGCTTCTCGACCAGCCGCCGTGATTATACTGGGGCAGGTCGGCACGATCCCGTGAACAGTCGTAGCTATACAACGGTTCCTTTAAGTGGGATAGCAGGCGCCCGCTGCACAACGGGGGTGCCAATGCTCATGACCGGCGGTTGCGATGACCGCCGGCCACGAGCATACGCGGGCACGAGAGGCAGAACAGGGACATGTGTGTGTAAACACACAAATCCCTGTTCTGTTCTGAGAGTAGAGACAGATTGTGAGTTCCTACGAGCTAGGAATAACGATCTGTCATCTCTTATAGTCAGTCCCCTCCCCCTACAGTTAGAACACACAGTCAGGGAACACAGTTAACCCCTTGATCGCCCCCTAGTGTTAACCCCTTCCTTGCCAGTGACATTTATACAGTAATCAGTGCATTTTTATAGCACTGATTGCTGTATAATTGTCAATTGACCCAAAAATGTGTCAAAAGTGTCCGATGTGTCCGCCATAATGTTACAGTCATGATAAAAATCGCAGATCGCCGCCATTACTAGTAAAAAAAAAAAAATAATAATTAAAAATGCCATAAATTTATCCCCTATTTTGTAGACGCTATAACTTTTGTGCAAACCAATTAATATACGCTTTTTGTGATTTTTATTACCAAAAATATGTAGAAGAATACATATCGGCCTAAACTGAGGAAAAAATTAGCTTTTTTAAAAAAAAAAAATGTGGATATTTATTATAGCAAAAAGTACAAAATATTGTGTTTTTTTCAAAATTGTCGCTCTTTATTTGTTTATAGCGCAAAAAATAAAAACCGCAGAAATGATCAAATATCACCAAAAGAAAGCTCTATTTGTGGGGAAAAAAAAAGAATGTCAATCTTGTTTGGTTACAGCGTTGCACGACCGCGCAATTGTCAGTTAAAGCGACGCAGTGCCGTATCGCAAAAAATGGCCTGGTCATTGAGCAGCCAAATCTACCGGGGCTGAAGTGGTCAATTAAGCTTTGATAATAAAACCTGGAAGCTGATTGGTTTGTATGCAGAGCTGCACCAGATTTTGCACTCTCTGGTTTTAGTAAATCAGCCCCCATGGCGTTCTATGAATGAGGGCAGTGCCCGCTCACACAGAACCCTCGCTGAACTTTGAAGATTGCAGCCATCACTTCTAGTAACACGGACTACTACCGTGACTGTCAGCCTCCACAGGGGTCTCTTAGGTATGAGATATACATATATACATTGTTCAAAGCTGGACCAAAATATGGAATAAAGATGATTACTGAACTTTTAATATACCATTGAAAATATTTTGTTATATCTGTTTAATATGTGTAAAGAAAAAAAAACTCCTGTAATGGCTGATAATCGTCATGTGCTGTGATAAGCTCGGGTTCAGTCCGATCCCAAGTTTGACAGAACCTGGAAGTAAGCTGTCATCACTGGGCTATGTGGCCATATTCGATCAATGATGTGACAAGTATCATCATTCCTTTGTATTTGTGCAGCTTCGAACTGAGGGATTCCCTTGCCAGCAGCTTGGCAATTGCAGCTTGCTTCCAGGTTCCACCAAACATAGGTTCGGTCCCAACCCAAACACAACCTAGCTATGAACAACTGGTTTGGACTGATCACTGAGATCTTCACTCTGCTCTACAGGAAATGCTGGCAGGCTTCCAGTGTAAATGGGATGTTTTCATTCCCCCAAGAGCTTTAAATATATATAGGAAGGAAAGAGCTGTAGTTCAATTTGCACACTTGGCACACCCTGTGCGCACGCCCATGGTATTCACGTTTTAGGGATCTATCGCCGCTTGTTTGCCGATTTCCTATCGTAAGATATCTTATACTCTTTTCTCCTGGCATTTTCCATAGTGTTTGTGAGCATGTGAAGCCCACAAGCACTATCTTCCGGGATACGGTGCAGCTGAACGACCAGCATACACCGCCCGTTCTCGTGCATGCGCAGTATGTACGGCTCGCAGCGCCGTACACTTCTGACGTTGCCATGACAATCGGAAGTGCCCACCCCGTTGTGATGGCAACAAAGAAATCTCACGATGAAATGTCGCAATGCTGAGCGGCGGCGATCCACACTGATTCCTGGGAATTATGACGCCAAGCTCCCCGGTGCGCCACCGGGAAATGACGCCACTAGCTGCGGGTCAACTGCCCCCCCCCCCCCGAAAAAATGGTGAGCAGGCTGTGCTGATGTAAACCTCCCATCTGCCGTTGCTGCCACAGGACACAGGACACAGGACAGCAGTGCCGAAACTGACATGCTCAGTGAAGGGAGTGACACAGGCAGAGGCGCAGCTGCGGGGGATTTCCACCCCTCCTTCTCCTCCTTGAGCCGAGCATTCACCTGGCAATGCCCTCCTATTGGTTACATTCAGGGCCAATGGCTGGGAAACTAGCAGCTAGAGGATTATGGGACATGTAGTCCCGGATACCAGCAGGCCCCAGGATGATTCCCTGAGAGGACTGCAGCTCCCAAAATGCGAAGCGGGAAGGGAAAGAGGAAGTGAGGAGAAGAGGGACCATGAGGTAGGAGGAGGGAGTCAGTGATTCTATTATTATCATCCAAGGTAAGAACTTACCTCCAGGTGGGGGGAGTGAGGGGGATGGAGGGGGCAGGGATGCAGGCTTCCTGACTGCTCCCACCCTCTCCTCCCCTCCACCTGGCTGCTTCCACTCTGTCCTCCCCTCCACCTCGACTCTTCGTTTCTGAACGGCCGTTCGTCAACCAGACATGTTTTGGAATCAGAGGAGATAACGTGTTATTTATTATTGGCCTTGCTTTGACCCAAGTCCAGTCCAGGAACAGGAGGAGGAGGATTTCTTGGACCAAAAATTGGTTGCTTTATTAATAGTAACCAATTATGTCATATGCCTTTGCTGCGGGAGCTCCAGGAGAATAATCCGGATGATTTTCAGAATGGATAAAAAAGTAAATAATAAAAAAATTGTGGAGAATAATACTTGGCTATTTGTTTTACTTCAAATGACAGTCTGGGGGTAGGCAGTTACATTTTATAAAATACAATGTAAAATTAACAAGGGACACCAACATAGTTGAATCTTTGATCTTAAAAACTACAGGATAATGGTGTTGTGGTAACTTGCCCCAAAAAAAAAAAAAACAAGCATAATAATATTATTCTTGATATCACTAGAAAACAAAAGCCTTTTAAAGTACGTTTGGCAGAACTCCATCAGTATCACCAGCAAAGCAGCTTCATTATTATCCCATTAAAGAAGAAGAGAAATGATGCGCTGCATTTGGAGATTTCATAATTTGCTGCGTCATGAATGTTAATTCTCCATTATGAACGCTAGTTTACAAGACCGACCGCTTCTGGCTCTTCCTTGCTTCCGAGCATGCGTGTTTGTACGTGTTTGAAAATCCAACAACAGACATTTGTCCGCGGAAAATTTATAAATCTGCCATCCAACATTTGTCCGCGGAAAATCCAACAATTGTCCGATGGAGCGTACAAACGGTCGGATTTTCCGCCAGCAGCCTGTCCTCACACATTTCCCGTTGAAAAATCCGTGTGTACGAGGCTTTAGTGTGACAGGATGCAACATTAATGAAAGTCCCTCTTATATGTTTCACACATTTGCAAACCCTGTAAATAACATCTTCATTCCTGTTGTATCCTGTCAGGCTACGTTTGTGAAAGATTAAGGAAGCCAAATGCACTTTTTGGTGTGTTGTCATACGATACTATATGTGCATATTGGTCAGTGACAAAATGAATGGGCACCCACTAACTAAAGGGACTAAGCTAGAGCAGCACCTTCTTGGAACTGTATCACCCTATTACTCTTTTTATTTGCCATTTTCGTAGTACGAATGGAAATGTAACCACCAATGTTTGTAACCTGAGAATCTTCTTACCACCTGCCATGGCCTTCAGCACGTGATCCTGTTCCTTTGGTTGAGCACCGGCAAAGTGAATCAGTGACAAGCGACAATCACATTTCTGTTTTTTTGTTTTTTTCACTTACAAGGAAAACACTATAAATACAGATACAAATATTAGAATGTTATGTGTAATCTACAATATTTCTCCTTCTCACTCTCCTAACAGGTGCAGCGATGGAACTTTACATTTCTCCTACTCAGCGGACATTTAGAGGCTCTAATATTGTTCTAGGTTGCACCTTCTCAGTGGACAACCCTTCTGTGGGACCTTCATTCTTTATTATAAAATGGTACTTCAAGAGTAAAGAAATTCTGACATATAACAGTGAAGGCCTCAGTCTGCAGCCTCGGATGTCTTTCAATGACCAAGCCGCAAGAGACGGAGATGCTTCTCTATATATATCTAATGTATCAATCTTTGATGATGGGACCTATACATGTTCTGTGAAGTACAACATGGAGAGGAAGGAGAAGGATACCCAGCTGCAGATAATGGGTAATAATAACCATAATGGTAGTGCTACCGAATATGTATAAAGAAGGCATGTAGGCACTGGTGGATTGACAAAGACCTCCACAAGATAGGGTCCTGCATCACACAAACTTACTAGTAAACTAACACAGCAGAAATGTGGTGTATGGTGGTGGGGTCTTGGGAAGTAGCTGAAGGTTTTTTTGTGCTTTCAGGTAGAGGGGTGGAGGTGGGGTTGCCACCTCATCCCCTTTGAATTACACAGGTTCTGAGGCTAATTAAATGCAGATAAGGCAACAAGTGAGTTTAATTACCACCGTAATCAGCCACAGAACCTGTGTAATTAATATGTGTTCAGGTTTAAAGGGATGAGGTGGCAACTCTAGGTGGAGGGCTGGGGGTCACAAGAGCCTGTGTTAGGTTCTTTGGTAATCTGAGCAAATTTTATGAAAAAGGATAAAGCTCACTCTCTTTGAGAGTCTCATATGTGTGTCATAAAAACTGCCTTCCCCGATTCGATGCCTCTGAACTGGTGGGACATCCCTTTAATCTAGGACACATATTAATTCCACAGGTTCTGAGGCTGATTTAATGCAGATAAGGCACCAAGTGAGTTTAATTACCGTATATACTCGAGTATAAGTCGAGTTTTTCAGCACATTTTTTTGTGCTGAAAGTGCCCCCCTCGACTTATACTGGAGTCAAGCACTTTTCTGCAGCAAAAAAATTTCATTTTCTGAACCGACTTTGGGGCCCCGTATCTCAGGGCCACTTGGAGAAACATGGAGTTCCTAGCACTAAGTGGCCCCGAGATATGGGGCCCCAAAATTGGTTCGGAAAATGTCCTTCTCTGCTGCAGAAAAGTGCTTGACATTTTCTAAACCAACTTTGGGGCACTGTATCTTAGGGCCACTTGGTGCTAGGAACCCCAAATTTGGTGTGCAAACCCAGTGGAACTGGTTCCATAACATATCCAAAGCTGGGGTTCCTAGCAGCAAGTCGCCCCGAGATATGGGGCCCCAAAATAGGTTCAGAAAATGTCATTCTCTGCTGCAGAAAAGTGCTTGACATTTTCTGAACCAATTTTTGGGGCCCTGTATCTCGGGGCCACTTGGCACTAAGTGACCCCGAGATACAGGGCCCCAAAGTCGGTCAACTGTGTCCATCTGCAGCAATGTCATTTCGGGACCCTTTGGGTTCAGAGACCCCAAATTTTGGCTGCAGCTAGGGGGCATCTAGGAACCCTTAACTAACGAGTTTGAAGTTCGGGGGACCTATGGCTGCAAATGGGCACAGTGAGGCATGCAAATGGGCACCGTGATTCTGCAAATGGGCATTGTTGACCCTCTTTTCCACTTACAGTAGCTGTGCATTTCTCACCCTCGTCTTATACTCGGTTCAGTAAGTTTTTCCCATTTTTTTGTGGTAAATTAGGGCCTCGACTTATACTCGGATCGACTTATACTCGAGTATATACGGTACCACCTTAATCAGCCACAAAACCTGTGTAATTAAAGCGTGTCCTGGATGAAAGGGATGATGTGGCAACCCTAGTAAGGCACCTGTACAGAAGGTTTCTTTTCTTCTATAAAAATAGCTACAGAACCTGCATTGCAAGTTAGCTGTAGGCAGTAGCCAGCAAAGCATAGTACACATTTAACTTTGTGACTAATGCTTCATTCTGCCAGTGAGGAGGTCATTTTGACTTAAAATGGTTAGCAAATGGCTGGGCTGGAAGCAAAGGCTGTTTTCAAAGGGGAGAGGATAAGCAGATGGTGTGTGTTAGAGAGCAGCTGGCCTAGTAGAATAATGCATGTACAACTCCACAAATAACCACCCTGATTCCACCCAGCTATAACCGTCTGATCAATCATGCTAGTAAAGAAACCCATGAAACCAAAGTGTAGAAAATTATGCCCATGGCCCCTTAGTTGAGTTTGAAACAAATATGATAACCTTTAACCTTTGTTGTACCACAACGTTCACATTAAACACACAGACCAGTGCCACCGTTAAAACTTTACCCAAACCACCTGCTCATTCTTTCAAGATTCAAGCACCAAGTAACTGTACCAACCACTAGGTACCACCATAAACAGTGTCCGCCCACACCTGTGAGGTGACATTACTCCAATAAAGTTAAAGCCATAAAAAAAACGCGAAGGAGGGGAGCAGCAGAAATATTCTGTGCCTTATATTGTATTAATTCAATTAAAGCCGTGAACCAAGGAAGACCATGTAGAAAGGAAAGGAGGGGTTGGTTGTAGGGGATGACGGGTCATGGTTAACACCGTGTCCCTAGCAAAGGCTTACCAGTTATGGTGCATATGTTATAAGGTGCAAAATCAGCTACTCATGCCCCTCACATGATGGTACTCTGTACAAATACATAATGTCACATGCAGGTCTCTCATCCAACAAGGTAGTTGATGCATTTCCTGAGTTTCCTTGCTCTTTGGACCCCTCTGTTGAACCCCCCCCCCCCCACACTGCAGAATCCTTTACAGAGACCATGTGCATAAAACAGTATTTCTTTATAGACCCAGGTGTCCTGTATAGCTACAAGGGCATGGCTCAGCATTTGGCCTGATTGAACCAGCTTCTTTTAACAATTTGTTCGTTTGTGAATATGGCGTTTTATTTTGCTTTGGATTGGCCTCAGTAGTGGACCTTACTTTTCCTTAGCGCACTGGTATTCTCCTTGCCCTAACTGTGCATTGGCTCCCCTCTGTTTTGATTCTCAGCTCTGGGTTCTCTTCCCTTACATTGTCTGTCTCATCTTCTGGGACCACTTAGCTCTGTGTAATCCTTAGCTTCTCTATTGACTTTCACCAGTGAGACCATCTCAGGAACCTTATTTTTATTTTTGGAGTGCCTCTCATCACAAACTTGCAGGTGGCTCTGAGTATCTTCTGCCATGCTTGCTTCTGTGTTTAGATCTAACCCAAGAGGTCAGCATTTTTCCATGGGTGTTGCTGGTTAGCTCACTAGAAAGTATAGCAAAGAGTGCAGGTGAGTAATCCAATACCCAGTGGGCATAACTGCATATCAGTGTGTTTATTCTAGAGAGCAGATGGGTCACAGGGTGGAATTATTGTCCAGTACCCTGAAAGCAGAGTCAATGCAATCCAGTGTCTATTTCTGTAATATGGCGGTGAGATGGTGTAGCTTTCACCATGGCAGTGAGTGAACATTTTCAATGAGAAACCCCTATTTTTAACATTCCTAGACTGTACAAAGCAGCCTTTCTCAACACGGGTACTTTGTGACCCTAGGGTGGTCCCCCCTATCTCATGCACCACCAATGTAAAGAAGCATTTTTCTGACCACCAATCTAAGTCAAAATTGCTCCACTGAGCAACAATGTGAGAGAATGCATACATTTTTACTATCTGTTTTACTTTCTGGCTATGTTTAGTATTTGCTTAAATTCATTATTATTACTGAGAATACTTTTGTCAAATAGAGTGACTTAAGGTGTCAAATACATCAAGTACACCACAGTCTTTATTCTTTTTCCTTATATCTCAACCCATTGTTCTTGCTAATGTACCCTTGCACTGAAAATATAGTAATTATTCGTAGGGGTCCCCTCAGACAAAATACCGTATTTATCGCCATATAACACGCACAAGCGTATAACACGCACATTCATTTTAAGGGGGAGGTTTCAGGAAAAAAACTTACATTTTAAATAAGGAACTTTGAAGCAAAATAAGGGTCAGTGCCCATCTGCAGCCTCACCATTGCCATCAATGCAGCCTGATCAACGCCCACCTGCAGCCTCACAAGTGCCACTAATGCAGCTTTATTAGTCCGCATCAATGCAGCCTTACCATTGCCATCAATGCAGCAGCCTCATCGCCATTGCCATCTTTTGACTTCCTATTACAGAGGCCGCCAAGTAAACAGGAGATTCTCACTGTATGTAATCTGACGGCACTCAACCCCCGTTGCCTATTTGCTATTTGCACCCGATTTTCATGGTGAAAAAGTGAGTGTTATACGCCAATAAATACAGTAGTTATTTTAAAGGTTCCTCCATGATAAAACAGTTGAGAAAGGCTGGTGTAGAGTATATGTTAAATTGCACATCTAGTCTTAACACTATTTTAACACAAACAAATTTGAAGTTGTTTTAAATGTGCTATGTAATGTTTAAAGTGATAATAAAGGCTCAAATTAAAAAAATAACAAACATGTTGCTGCTCCTCTATGCCAATTCTTCACTGGCTTCCCCTACCCCATCGTATAAAATTCAAAATGCTAACCACAACATACAAGGCCATCCACAACATCGCCCCCATCTACATTACCAACCTTATCTGCAGATATCGCCCAAATCGGCCCCTCCGCTCCTCCCAGGAGCTCCTGCTCTCTAGCTCCCCTTATTACCCCCTCCCATGCTCGCCTTCAGGACTTCTCCAGAGCCTCTCCCATCCTCTGGAATTCCCTTCCCCGGGTATATCCGATCAGCCCCTACCTGTCCACCTTTAGGAGATCCCTGAAAACTCACTTATTCAGGGAAGCCTATCCCACACTCGCCTAACAACCCCATCAAATCATTCCCTGCATCTATTACCTTTTGTACCACCACCCCCTCCCTTTAGAATGTAAGCTCTACGAGCAGGGCCCTCCTGTCCCTTTCTGTATTGAACTGTACTGTAATTGTGCTGTCCCCCCTCTACATTGTAAGCACTGCGTAAACTGTTGGCGCTTTATGAATTTTGAATAATAATATTAATAATACCTGCTCTGTGCAGTAGATTTGCACAGAACAGCCCTGATCCTCTTCTTCTAGGGTCTTCCACGAGTACCTCCCCCTAGCTCACTCCTGAGCCCCACTGGCTGTGTCCATAGACAAATACAGCTCTATTATGCAGCTCTCCCCCAGCCCTCTCTAACTACCTGAGCCAGATCCCGATCCACCAATGTTCAAGAGAGCAGCTGCTGTGATTGACAGCAGCAGGAGCCAATGGCTCCCAATGCTCTCTCTGAGACAATGAGGAAGCCGAGAGCCGGGACAGCAGCTGCTCTTGTGCACTTGGCTAGATCGGGATCAGGCTTAAGTAAGTATTTGGGGAGGGGGCCAGGAGGAGAGCTGCGTAGTTACGTTTTTTTACCATCATGCATATAATGCATGAAGGTAAAAAACCTTGAGCTTTTACAACCACTTTAAATATGCCCGCAAATTGTGACATCGTAACACAATCAAAGAGAGACCACACAATACAATAAACTAAAATAAAGGGGGAGAAACACCCCTGAATGGTTAATATGTACAAATAAGTTAAAATTGGCCACTAGAAAACATACCAAATACACAGGACTTAATTTCTGCATAGACAAACCCTCTTTGGTGAATTGAACAAGAACACCTTTGTTACTTAGTAAACAATTTTGCATATAGGGCAGTAAGTCCCACATAGTAGGTATTTTCCTTTATCTTGGCAGTATCAATTCCCTCTACGCATTTCATGGGATTTAGCTCAGGTTTCTATCCCCCTTGTATTGTGTGGTCTTTCTGGGGGCACCTTAAAAGTTCGTTTTGAGCTTAGGTGATTTTAGGATCTACATTATTTGGATGTGGTGTCTCCTTTGGTTTGTATGGAGCTTCCCAAAATGTAAAAGGGTTTATACTTTTTATATATGAAAAAACTGGAACCCATCTCACCTTGTAGGACACTTGTATCAATCAATGTCATGAATGTAATAACGAAGTGCAACCAAAACTATTACTTTTCCTTTTTTTTTACTGTTGGAGCAATAGGATTTTTGTCAGGTTTTCATTGATGGTCTTATAAAATGTGTTCTGTTTTTAGACGTAACTTAAAAACTGACAATATTTTCTTCTCAATAGCTTCACCAAAAGTCCTGATAACAAATAAAGTTGTCACTGAGAATAAAGCAAGCACCATGACCTGCACAGCCACCGAATTCTTCCCCCCAGATATCAGGGTTACATGGCTCAGAGATGATCAACTTCTACAAAACTCGGAAATGGGTGAAATCACACCAAATGATGACTGGACATTTAGCGTGAAGAGCACTGTAATAATTACACCATCCGATGATGACCGGGAACGGATCTTCTCTTGTAGAGTCCAACACGCCTCCCTGCCAGAGCCTAAAAGGGTGGATTTCCAACTAGACATCAAAAGTATGATTGATTATTCTTTTATGTGTTTACTATATGTTGTATGCTATAGAAATGTACAGTATATGTGATCCTGATTATGAGTCCAGAAAGAAGAGACTGGATGGGATTTTCCTTTTTTGCTAAAATTTTGGAAGTACTCCTAGACTTGCACTCTAGTGGTACTAACTTACATCTTTACATAAACATACCAATTGGGTTTCTAGATTTTATTATTGTTTTATCTCTTGCATTTCTTTATTTTCAGAAGACATCAACATTGGAATGTATTTGGGAATAGCTGCTGCTGTTTTTTTCTGTCTATTAACTGTTCTGGGAATTTGGTGCTATAGAAGAAGCAAATCAGGTACGTATTTGTTTTGCCTTGTGAAAATATACTGTATGTCACAAGATATACATCAGCCTTTAGGATGTTTAGAAAATATAGGCTTTTAAACATAGTAAGGTGTAAAAAGGGTATTTTTAATGGATTAAATATGTAAAAAATTTGTACAGACAGTTATACAGGTTCAAAGGCACAGAGGAAACCAGTAAATATATCCATATACAGCCAATCAACCCTAAACCGTCTATCTGATGCTCCTGTTCCCCTGACGACATGGATTGACACAAAATGCGTAGGGAGGGGCTTGACTGGTGACGTCATCATGCCCCCCAAATGGTTGTCGGTGTGGCATCTATACTGTGTGCCAGTGGCGGCCCGTCCATTAGGGGGTGCCACCCCCCTACTCCATGCGTCCAATCCTGCATGTAGAAGCACTTGATTTGAGGGTCTTATTGGCTTCAAAAAGGGTGGGCTCGGGGTTGACTGGCTGAGGGGGAGTTGGCTTCCTTGACTGGGGGGCCGCGGGCCACCCCCCCACCCAGTAAATTGAGCACCAGCCGCCACTGCTGCTTGCTAATTTGTCTTAATGTGTTAGTCTGTCAGACACGAGTAGAGGAGAGCCGATCGGCTGCTCCTCTGACAGGGGGGTCTGTGCTGATTGATTATCAGTGCAGCCCCCCCGAGGATGCCCACCCAGGACCACCAAGGATGCCCACCACTTGTAACCACCAGGTATGCCACCCATGGCCACCAGGGATGCCACACTGTGCCCAAAAATAATGCCAATCAGTGCCCATCACTAGTGCCTGCCAATCAGTGATGCCCATCAGTGCCATCTATCAGTGTACATCAGTGCCATCTAACTGTGTACATCAGTGCCCATCAGCGCCATCAGTGCCACCTATCAGTGCCACCTTTCAGTGCCCATCAGTGCCACCTATCAATGCCCATCAGTGCTGCATATCATTGCCCATCAGTGCTGCCTATCAGTGCCCATCAGTGCTGCCTATCAGTGCTGCATATTTAGTGCCCATCATCAGTGCCCATCAGTGCCACCTCATTGGTGCCCATCAGTGCCACCTTGTCAGTGCCACCTTGTCAGTGCAGCCTCATCATTGCCACCTTGTCAGTGCAGCCTCATCAGTGCCCGTCAGTGAAGGAGAAAACTTACTTATTTACAACATTTTGTAACATAAACAAAAACAAAATTCTTTTTATATTTGTTTAGCAGAAAATAAAAACCCCAGAGGTGATCAAATACCACCAAAAGAAAGCTCTATTTGTGGGAACAAAATGATAACAATTTAGTTTGGGTACAGTGTTGCATGACCGCGCAATTGTCATTTAAAATGCAACAGCGCTGAAATCTGAAAATTGGCCTGGGCGGGAAGGGGGGAAAGTGCCCAGTATTGAAGTAGGTAAAATAGTAAGTAGAAGTAAATAGTTAATTTAGAGCAGCTTGGTCCAAACTGTTTAACCTTCACTTCTAGCTGAAATTCAGAATTAACGCTTTCTTTCAGATTGTAGAAAAAATTGATTATACCATATATAAACTCTAAAAATCACGTAAATTGCCAACACAGTGACAAGTGTATTAATCTTCTCCTAAATACAAATATATCTACATAGCTACGTTTGAGCCGAACTCCATGAATTCAGCCACATTGTAAAATGTACTGAATTATTAGGGGTTAAGACATTCCAACAAGGGGCATGCCACCTCATGGACGTATCACTTTAATTTACAGTTGACATCTTTACTGAGCAGCGGGAGTACAGCTATTGCTATACTTCCGGTGTTCCAGCACTGGACCTTCTGGTCTCAGCTCCAGCAGAGTCCCATGAAGCCACTGTGGCCACTCCTATCAGTCTTGCTGCCTCTTCTTTCTGCATCTTCCCCAATGTGGTTTCACTGCCTCCTCTTTTTCCCTCCTCTCTATCCATTCATCCAGGGTCTATTCCTAGGAGCAGTCTCCTCTCTTTCTCCTCCACAATCCAGTCTTGCTGCCTCCTCTTTCTGCTTCCACTCCCGTGTGGTCTCATTGTCTCCTCCCTCCATTTTCTTCACAATCCAGTCTTGCTGCCTTCTCTCTGCCTCCTCTCGCTCCATCCTCTAGGGTCTATTCCTAGGAACTGCCTCCTCTCTCCCTCAACTCCTCAATCCAGTCTTATGCCCCGTACACACGGTCAGATTTTCCGACAGAAAATGTGTGATAGGACCTTGTTGTCGGAAATTCCGATCGTATGTGGGCTCCATCACTCATTTTCCATCGGAATTTCTGACACACAAAGTTTGAGAGCTTGCTATAAAATTTTCCGACAACAAAATCCGTTGTGGAAAATTCCGATCGTGTGTACACAAATCCGACGCACAAAGTGCCACGCATGCTCAGAATAAATTAAGAGATGAAAGCTATTGGCTACTGCCCTGTTTATAGTCCCAACGTACGTGTTTTACATCACCGCGTTCAGAATGATCGGATTTTCTGACAACTTTGTGTGACCGTGTGTATGCAAGACAAGTTTGAGCCACCATCCGTCTGAAAAAATCCATGGATTTTGTTGTCGGAATGTCCGATCAATGTCCGACCGCGTGTACAGGGCATTACTGTCTCCTCTTTCTGCTTCCACCCCAGTGTGGTCTAACTGCCTCTTCTTTCCATTTCATTAACAATCCAGTCTTGCTGCCTTCTCACTGCCCCATCTCTCTATGTTCTTAGGAACAGTCTCCTCCCACTATCTCCTCCACACTTTAGTCCTGTTGCCTTCTCTTTCTGCATCCTCTCGAATGTAGTCTCACTGCCTCCTCTCTATCCCTCCAGGGTCTATTCTTAGGAGCTGCCTCCTCTCCCCTCTTCTCTACAATCCAGTCTTGCTGCCTCCTCTTTTTGTTTTTACGCCAGTGTGGTCTCACTGCCTCCTCTCTCCATTTTCTTCACAATCCAGTCTTACTGCCCTCTCTGCCTCCTCTCACTCCCTCCTCCAGGGTCTATTTCTAGGAACTGCCTCCTCACTCCCTCAACTCCGCAATCCAGTCTTACTGTTTCCTCTTTCTGCTTCCACCCTAGTGTGGTCTCACTGCCTCCTCTCTCTCCCTCCTCCAGGATCTATTCTTAGGAACAGTCTCCTCTCACTATGTCCTCCACACTTTAGTCCTGCTGCCTTCTCTTTCTGCATCCTCCCAAATGTAGTCTCACTGCCTCCTCTCTATCCCTCCAGGGTCTATTCTTAGGAGCTGCCTCCTCTCTCCCTCTCCTCTACAATCCAGTCTTGCTGCCTCCTCTTTCTGCTTTTACCCCAGTGTGGTCTCACTGCCTCCTCTCTTCATTTCCTTCACACTCCAGTCTTACTGCTCTCTTACTGCCACTCCCCTCTCTCCCTCCTCCAGCGTCTATTCGTAGGAACATTCTTCTCTTTCCGTCTACTCCACAATTCAGTCTTGCTGCCTTCCTACCTACCTCTGCAAAACACATCTTCTCACCCACCTCACAATTGTGTATCATTGTCTCATTGCCTCCTCTTTCTATCTTTCCTCCACAATCTAGCCCGTTGCCTCCTCTCCTTCCCCTCCACAATACATTCTTGCTTCCCCTTCCTCTCACAATTTGGTTTAACTTCAGAATGGGTTGCGCATACTTGCACATTATGGCAAATGCTGGCTGACCCCAACAGTTTATGTCCAGTTTGAAAAATAATTATTGTGTTCCTTACTTAGTAAAGTTCAAAGTGCATATTTTTGTTTAATGTTATAGGTACTGATTCTGTGTTTTAGATGACTTTATTGGGTAACTTTGTTGTTCCAGCGCCACATCCACAAACTGTACAGCATCCAGAGTACATTGAAGTGGATCAACGCTGTACACCTGAAGAGCCGGTTCAACCATCTACACACGAAGAGCATAATATGATAGAATCCCAACATCAGCATCCTTCCCCACAGGAAGCTAATATGGAAGAGGAACCTGGTGACATTAAACATAATCATAGGACTTCCACAGATCTTCACTTACCACCCACAGGAGAGTTAAATGCTGAAGAACTGGATGACTTTGAGATAATATATATTTCAGAGGTGCCTCATTATCCATAGATGATGAACCTCCAGGATTACCCTTCATGTCACAATGTGGCTGAGCAGAGAAGAGTCTGGGGATACTATAAACCATGAAGATTTCACTCATCATCATACACAACAATCAGTTGGACCACACTGGTGAAATCAGCTAATTAATTGGGTGTATTTTCCCATAGATTCATCCCTATAACATGCAAAAGCCTTTGGTGGATCTCATTACATTGGAGCATTAATACCATAGAAGCTTCCTATTAATAATGTTCTATCCAGTGTTACTCCATCTAATAAGTGTGGTCCTCTTTTGGGGGGTTATGAGGAATTCCGTCCACAAAATGGGAATTGCACCAAACCTATCGGTAAATAGGAGAACCAGAACTAAGTGGAAGAGTGGGATGGGTAATAAGGCTAGCACTGCCTCCAGCCAAGACAGGGCCACTGTGAACAGAGGGGATTCCCTTCCTGGGAAATGAACCACTAATCTGATCAAAGTAATTGGAAGCAGAGGAACTATTGCAACCAGCATAAAACATTAACCATACCATAAGTATATAGATGCGCAGCAGTATAGAAATAATACAAACTTTATCTAGGAAAAGATTAAAAACAGTATGTATATCTAATGTACAAACCGATTATATCAGCAATGGGCCTGATAGAAGTCCTGGTGGAATTGTGCCCATATACTGTACCCTGATATATATAGTTATTTATAGAGATACCTTCAGATGAATATTGCAGCAAAGACCCATTGCAGGGGCCCCTGAGGATGATGCAATATCTGTCTTTGTATTGGAGACCTGAAGACATGATCTGTGGTGCTGAGGAGACCTTCCAGCCTTTACCCAACCAGCCTGGAATGCAGTCCTAATTATCTGGTAATAATTGTCTCTTTTGCTTTGATATTAGTAGCATGGACAAATCTGCCAACACAAGCCTTGAGGAATCTACATAATGTATACTTTTGTGGCAATTATCTTCTACTGCAGAACAAGGGTGCATTTCCCTACGCAGCAAAAGCCATCGGTATAAAATCTAACCTTTATTAAGGACTTTTTATAAAATGTATAAATAACTGTGTGTGTGTTTTTTTATTTTATTTTAAGGGAGTTTTTTTTTTTTACTCCAGATAAAAAGAAAAAGAGGTACATCTATACCCAATTGATTCAAACAATGACAACTCTTTATTTACCTTGACATACAGTATATGTGGCATAATGTAAAGCTTCTATAAAAAAATAACCACATGGCAATGAATGTACAAGAAAGCTCAGTAGCTAAATAAACCTCTCTATTTGCTATAATCCCTCCATACAACTGAACTGAGGTACTATTTGAAAACCACCATATATCTTGCAGTATTCAAATCACCTTTCCCAATAAACCATGTTTAACCCCAAAATGTAAATTCCAAAAAAGTGCTCTCAGATAAAAGACCCTGCATGTTTCACTCACACAAGAGCTTCGTCAGGAGTGTAAAATAGGGGCGTGGCCAAGAGCGGCATGTGAGCGGACGTGTCTCACAGAGCTCCCTCCTGAGACAGGGAGCAGTGATCCCTGTCATGTCACTAGACAGAACGGGGAAATGCCTTGTTTACATAGGCATCTCCCCATTCTGAGGCTTCGTGACACGATCGCCGGGAAACCGGCGGACATCAAGTCCGCGGATCCCGCGGGCACGATCACGCTATAGCCCCGCCAATTAGAGGGGACGTACGGGTACGCCCATTTGCCCAACGCTGCCATTGTGCCGAAGTATATCAGCGTGCAGTGGCCGGCAAGTGGTTAAGGGATTCATCTCCAGGGCTTACTCTATGTTATTATGCAAAAGAGGATACCGCGCTAGAAAAAAAATTAAGTGAATAAACTTGTAGAGAAGCAGGCCCTAATATCACTGCAGTATTCACACACAAACAAGAAAAGTGCCCGACCACCGTAGCTGTAGATTCTGCTTACCAGACGGCAAGCTTAAAAGGCAGATGGCTATAACCCAGCCTAGGCCTTTTAGCTTGCAGATGACCACAATAGGGACGGTGATTCGGATGGTGCAGATCGCTCCCTTTGTCCTGCTAAAGTGTCCGTACACTCAATTGGGTGCTCAGGAAAAGAGAAAACTGGACATAGTGTAATATAGTCTGAACATCGTTTAATAAAACAAAGTAATGCACTTACAGTTAAAAGAAGATAACATCGCATAAAAGAATGCCGGCTGGCATAAGCAAAACAGAGCCAGTCCTCCTACTCCGATCGCGTGGTGACCTCACTACGTGCCTTCGTCCAGGCGCGTTTCGTCATCAGCAGACGTCAATGGGGTTACCCTATGTTATTGTCTGAATTCCTGGATGGCTTCCCATCCAGAGCTGCATCCAGGTGTGAGGATGACGTGGGCACTTTCAAGGAGGATCAATGGGAGGGAGGTATTGCAGGCCATACAAATGAGTTCTCTTAGTGACTCTGACAGTAAAGGGCAGCAGATTCCTACATAAACATAGCAGACACACAGACTAGAATACTGATATCCGATCGCTTAGGAAAAGTATGGATTCAAGAAGTAAAGGAATTGCACATCATTGGCTGAAGCTGAATACTGCAGCAAAAGCTGATTAGCGGACATGCAGCTGTTGCAAAACTACAAGTCCCATCATGCCTCTGCCTCTGGGTGTCATGCTTGTGGCTGTCAGAGTCTCGCTATGCCTCATGGGACTTGTAGTTCTGCAACAGCTGGAGGTCCGCTAATTGCATATCCCCAGTCTAGGGATTCGTATTTCTGTCCATTCAGTAATAAAATTTACACTGCACTGCCTAACAGTACAGCATACCTCCCAACATTTCAAGATGGGAATGAGGGACACCTACTAACAAACGTATGTAGGCATAGGACACGCCCCCTGCCACACCCCCTTAAAGGAGAATTAACCCAAAAAAAGGTTAATAAAATCCACAAGGACTTTTTTTTGCCACTACTATTCCTTTATATTGGCTTTTAACATTTACAAATGCAGCAATTTAGAATTTGGATAAAAGGTTTAGCACTGGGAAACACTTTTTGAAAGATAAAATGTGCATTTTTTATACATTTATATAGATCAGACCAAAATGAGGGACAAATGAGGAGGAATAAGGGACAGAGGGACAGTCCCTTGAAATCAGGGACAGTTGGGAGCTATGGTACAGCCCTGTGAGTACAAGAGACCTGCAGTTTAGTAACACTTACAGGTTTTGTCCCTCCCCCAGTCTGTAACTGAATAGACACAACAGACTGATGAGCTCATCTCTCTGCCACTCTGTTCTTTTCTCCTATCAGCATGTCTCATGTTAGCACCTAAGAACTTCAGCACAACTGATTAGCTCCTTGTGCTGCTTCTCCCTTTCCCAGTATGAGTTCTGTTGCATAGGGCATGCAAGAAGCAGATACCTGAAAAAATGCAGGTGCTTGCATTTAAATAATAACAAAATAAATAAAATAAATGTAATGAAGGTTTTATGATTACAAATCTGCATTAATGCATGTCTTTATTTGTGCCTGAAGTTCAGATTTAACTGTGCTCACCTGGTGGAGTAACATGTTATATTGATATGTTTACAAGTTATACATGAATCATTATAGTATAGGTAAGTATAGTAGTGTAGTGTAATATAGGTAAGTATACAATATTTATTTTGGAAAATGAAGATTTTATACAAGGTGCATCCATGGCACTCATCTTACAGCAGTCTTACACCCAACATCAAAAATATAAAATATTGCAGCTTACCAATCATTAGTTGTGGTGGCTGCATTCGTTTTCTTATTTTAGGCTTTTTTCCCCCGTGTTTTCCCCTGGTAATCTGGCCAATAAGGCTGGATTCACACCTATTCATTTTTAGTGCTTTTTGCATTTTGCAGATTTGAACTACAGTCCATTTAACATGGTTTCCTATGGAACACATTCTGTAGTGCAAATCTGCAAAATGCAAAAAGCACAAAAAATGCGTCGGTGTGAATCCAGCCTAACACACCTCCTGTATTAGAGAGTCCCCACTCTGGATGAAGGAGCACAGGGGGCACCTCTGGACAGCAGCATTGTCAGTCTTGGGGGGGGGGGGGGGGTGTTAGGTGTATTAGCTGATTTAGATCTTTTTGATTTAGAGCCCTCACTTTATAATCAATTACAGCAGTTGTTTTTCTTTTGTGATAAAGGTTTTATGTAAATAAATTGAAGCTGATAATTTTAAGCACCCCTGTCAATAGTAAATGGTTTGTCTCAACCCTGTAACTGCTACATCCGCAGGACGGCTTCTTCTGTTGAAATACAGTGCCTTGAAAAAGTATTCATACCCCTTGAACTTTTCCACATTTTGTCATGTTACAACCAAACATGTAAATGTATTCCAGGGGTCTCCAAACTTTCTAAACAAAAGGGCCAGTTTATTGTCCTTCAGACTTTAGGGGGGCCGGACTGTGACCAGTGGTAGCGGAAATTTTCCTGGCATCAGTGGAAGTAAACATCGCCACATTTGGTTTTTGGGGGTGGTATAGTGCCCCAATTATTGGTGTCAGTGGGAGATATTCTGCTTCATTGTTGGTGTCAGTTGGCAGAATAATGTCTCATATCAGTGGGCGGATTAGTGTCCCAAGGGCCAGATAAAGGCAGGCAAAGGGCCACATTTGGCCCCAGGGCCACAGTTTGGAGACCACTGTGATAGACCAACACAAAGTGGAACATAATTGTGAAGTGGAAGGAAAAAAATAAATGGTTTTCCAAGTTTTTTTTACAAATAAATATCTGTAAAGTGTGATGTGCATTTTTATTCAGCCCCCTTTACTCTGATACCCCTAACTAAGATCTAGTGGAACCAATTGCCTTCAGAAGTCACCTAATTAGTAAATAGAGTCCACCTGTGTGTAATTTAATCTCAGTACAAATACAGCTGTTCTGTGAAGCCCTCAGAGGTTTGTTAGACAACCTTAGTGAAGAAGGAGGGTGTAATGTGCAGCACAGAGTAAAGAGTGCAGTGGTCAGAAGGATGTAACAAACAGCACAGTATAAAGAGTGTAGTGGCCAAAATGATATAAGGTATAGCCCAGAATACAGAGTGTAGTGGTCAGAAGTATGCGATTTATTACAGATTGCAGGTGTGAGGATACAAAGTGCTGATATCCAAGAAAAGCAAGGGTGACCACATCTGTGTAGCTGTACAAAGGAGACTGGACCCAAACTAAGTGACAATATAATAAGATGTATTAATAACACAGCAAAAAAAACATTCAATACCACAAAATACAAGCAAAAGTGAAATTTGTGCAATTAAAGACTAGTGAAAAATGACCTAACACAATAACTATGATCAGGGCTGCTGGTAGAAATCACAGGGCCCCATACAGCCTACCAGACAGGAGGTACAAGGAACAGCTGGTGAGGCAGGTCAGAACTGGGATCAGTATTCGGCCCTATAAATTGAATAAAAATGATATGGACCACAGCTTTTATATTTTTTTACATAATTCCCCAGTCTGGATCTTTATTAAGGTTAACAGTATATTTAGAAATCGAATTTGGAGACACAAAGTTCCTTGTATCAAACTGGAATTTTGCTGAGGCAGAGTGGCGGGGTTAGCCCCCCCTGGTGGGCAACCCGCGACCGGCGCATGCGCCGCTCGCTGGGATGCTGTGATTCCTGTGGCCTAGGTCAATGCGGGTCCAGTGGTGGCTGCATTGCGGCCTTCCGCCCTGTCGTTCACGGCTTCAGATGTTCACATATGAGCGGTCTGTTGCCTGAAGCAAAACGCCTGAAGCTCAAAAAAGTACACGAGCTTCTTTTTTGGCAGATTACAGGCATTTTTCTGCTTTTTACACTGGTGACCCTTTGGCCTGTACAAAATCGCAGCAAAAATCGCCTGAAAACAAAACGCTCAGGTGTGAATGCAGCCTTATGCCCCGTACACACGGTCGGACTTTGTTCGGACATTCCGACAACAAAATCCTAGGATTTTTTCCAACGAATGTTGGCTCAAACTTGTTTTGTCTACACACGGTCGCACAAAGTTGTCCGAAAATCCGATCATTCTGAACGTGGTGACGTAAAACACGTACGTCGGGACTATAAACAGGGCAGTGGCCAATAGCTTTCATCTCTTTATTTATTCTGAGCATGCGTGGCACTTTGTCCGTCGGATTTGTGTACACACGATCGGAATTTCCGACAACGGATTTTGTTGTCGGAAAATTTTATCTCCTGCTCTCCAACTTTGTGTGTCGGAAAATCCGATGGAAAATGTCCGATGGAGCCCACACACGGTCGGAATTTCCGACAACACGCTCCGATCGGACATTTTTCATCGGAAAATCCGACCGTGTGTACGGGGCATAAGTGTCCAATGATTATTCTCAGTCGCATGCTGTGTGAGTGTTCTCCAGCAGAGTGTGCTAGAGATATTACTGGACATCATAGATATTTAATACCTGGCCAATCAGCAGGCCTAGGGAGCTTGCTGTGCGTCCTGGGAGAGCTATTAGGTATCTGAGTCACATCTTGCTCTTTCTCTTTCCCTCCAGGGATTTTCTCCTAGGGGATGTCTGTGTGATCCACTTATTTAGGCTTCAGGCCTTAGGGCCAAGAGGTATGGAGTGTTGAGGGATCTCCTGCCATTGGAGGTGTCCCTAAGCTGCTGGCTGAGATGAAGTGCTACTGGCCATTCGGGAAGCAAAGCTTTGGTTGTCCTACCACAGGGATGGTGTGTGACCGACCAAGCTGGGAAGCACCACGTGAACCTTGCCACTGCTGTCCTGCCTTGTATCATAAGACTGAGAATACACAGGAACCTCAGTTGAGAAGGAGACACATTTATGAGGGGTATTCCATCCAGCAGAGTTCTGTTACAGAAGGATTGATATTAGTGAGAAGACCATGTATGAGACCAGAGACTGTGTATTGTTAATGGAACACTCAGGTATCCTGTGTTCCCTCCACCTCCTTCCCACTCTTCATGCATGTTCATTATTAAAACATCTAAAATGTATTCAAAGTGACTGGCGCCCTTAATTAATCCACCACCACCCGGGAAAAAGGACTTTCACTCTGAGAAGGAATGTGCCTGGGACATTTATGACCAAGTAGGTGGGTCTGGGACATTCACATGTACCTATTGGACATTAGTAGAGCCAAATGTGCCAGGACTGGTTACCGATAGCGTTACATGTGTATAAAACCATTTTATTTTTTTCAAATAAAAGAATATCTGATTTATAAAAAAAAAGGTACAAAGGGAACAAGTAGAGGCAATGAGATTAGGGGAACAGATACAGAACCTGGATCAGGATATTTGGCACACAGGGCAAAGCACTGAGGCTCTATGGAAAGCTAAAAGAGGGGCTAAATACCTTCCCAACAACCAGGTGTAGATTAATTCATGGGACCTGCTGTCTGGTAGGAGACACCCGCTGGTAGACACCAGAACTACACCTTTCAGCTCTGAGGACCACCATAACCCTAAGCAGGTGCTGTGGTTCCTGACAGCATTGGTCAGGACTCTGTAACATAAATACTCCACAATGTACTATAAAGTTTATATCCTTTGTAGACAACACACAGTTACAAAGTATAAATGGATTGTAGCCGTGCTGCATGATTAGGATATTTTATTGACTGGAAGAGCAGTGAGATCAGGGGAGTGTCAAGAAACATTACCACACATCAGTTTAAGAGTAATAATAAATGAGTCTGTTTTCTAACTCCAAAAGAGGGTTTATTTAAAACAGGAAAAGTCTCTTGCAGAGAATATAATGTTCTCTAAGGCTGCTTTCACACTGGGGCGGTAGGGGGCATCGGCGGTAAAACAGCGCTATTTTTAGCGCTGCTTTACCGCGGCATTCGGCCGCTAGTGGTGCGGTTTTAACCCCCCCGCTGGCGGCCGAAAAAGGGTTAAAACCACTCGTATAGCGTGGCTATAGCCACGGTATTGCCGCGGTATAGCCGCGCTGTCCCATTGATTTCAATGGGCAGGAGCGGTGAAGGAGCGGTGAATACACCGCTCCTTCACCGCTCCAAAGATGCGGCTTGCAGGAGATTTTTTCTTCTCCTGCCAGCGCACTGCTTCAGTGAGAAAGCCCTCGGGCTTTCACACTGAACAAACAGCAGCGGCTGTTTTGGGTCGGTTGGCAGGCGGTATTTTTAGCGCAATAACGCCTGCAAACTGCCCCAGTGTGAAAGGGGTCTTACTTTAAGTACATGCTGGCTTTGATATTGTATCTTCTATTTCCTTTACAGGTACTGTACATGTGCGGAAATTATATGATACGCAGACAAATATTGAGGGTAGAAACTTTCTTTTTAACTCAACATGAAGATTTCAAAAAGTAAACTTAAGTGTAATGTAGTAATTAAGTTATCCACTCACTTCTACTAAGTGTATAAATATTGTAAAGAACTATCAAAAGTCCCAAAATGTACTGGATTTGCCACCCTACCAGTGTTTAACAAGACTCGTGGCCACTCATTAAAATTAGAAGAAAAGAGGTTTAACATTAAACTACGTAGAGGGTTCTTTACTGTAAGAGCGGCAAGGATGTGGACTTCCCTTCCACAGGCGGTGGTCTCAGGGGGCATTAATAGTTTTAAGAAACTATTAGCTATAAGCACCTGAACGACGGCAACATACTGGGATATACAATATAATACTGACACATAATCACACACATGGGTTGGACTTGATGGACTTGTGTCTTTTTTCTACCTCACCTACTATGTAACTATGTAATCACAAGATGGTTTAACGAATATGTAAAGCCAACATTTCATATTCCTGATATGTGCCTGCTGTACCATGTACTTGTATGAGAATGTATTCTGTTCTCTTTGTATTGCTTCCTTTGTGTGGAATCCCTGGTGTTTCTGCCAGTAGTCCCTCTGCTTTTCTAAGACAAACTGACCTCACTAGGCATCAGAGCACAGTGTGGTCAGTTTGCTGGTTATGCTGGGAATTCTCTACTCCAATGATGAGACTTGTCCTGATATGCGCCGCCGTCCCCCCCTCCCCCTGCACAGCTATTCATTCGCTGCTGGTTCTCCTACCCCCAGCTCTTATGCAGCTGAGAACAAAGGGAATGTGATTACTTATTTTTAAAAAAAAGGTATTTTTGATTTTTTATTTTTTTTATCAATACACAAATATTTTGCCTTTCATTTCTATTTGAAACTGAATAGTTTGTTTTACAAGGTGAGGGTTCACATATATTTTAAAGATTCTCACTTCTGCTTATACGGTCGATGTATCTTGTGATCCTCAAACAGAGCTGCCGGGGCCTGTGGATGTCTTCTAGGCTACTGATCCTCTATGCCATTGATGGCAAGCCTTGGCACCCCAGATGTTTTGGCATTACATTTCCCATGATGCTCATGCACTCTGCAGTGTAGTGGAGCATCATGGGAAATGTAGTTCCAAGACATCTGGGGTACCTGGGTTCACCATCACTGCTCTATGCTGTGACTTCATTGTAGACTTGGCTAGCCCCCAAAAAGCTCCACAGGTGTGTAGAAGAAAGACCTTTCTGTATGAGCTCAGTGTTACACCATATAAGCCCTAAACTCACTTTTTTCATTACTACAAATACATTGTAAAAGGCGTGAATGCAGCCTCAATGTAAAACATCACCAGTGAGTGCCGGTTCACACTATGTGGTGTGGGAACCACATGAGATTTTGAACAGGAATCGCACCACATTCCTGTTCAAATCACATGCAATTCTTCAGCAGTGAGAATTGTTGGCTGTATGGCTCAAATCGCACCAAATCCGCATCAAAATTGCCACGACCCTTTTTTTGGCTGCACCAGAATAAGTTTGCATGAGCATTCACGCCCATGCTATCCGGTTCTGCAAATTGCACTGCATTTTGCAAACCGATTTAAGGGGGTCGTTAACTTAACATACACCCCCGGCAGCGGTTTGCATGAACCAGGTGCAATTTGGATGCAGTGCAGAATTTGCTGCGAATTCGCATTGCACAAGTGTGAACTGGCACTGAACTGTTACATGATGACAGTCCTAATATGTACCTATTACTATAGGACCCGTTCTTCTCTCTATTGGATGCTCCAGAATGGGATGTTCCACTCTACAGATGAACTCTGCCCCCTGATCTCTGAGGAGTGATGGGGTGAATGTCAAAGATGACTTATTGGAGAAGATCTTATCTTCCTGCTCCTTATCAGAGACTTTATATTCATCTTTAGGTAGTTCCGTTACAATGGGAGGTGAGTCTGTTCCGGGTTTCTTCTTAAACCAGCTCACTTTCAGATGACCTGGGAAATATCGGGAGATATCACAGGTCAGACAGGCCTCTTTATCTTCTTTCAGGTGTGGAACTATGATGTCTCCAACTTGTGGATGCCAGGGCAGATCTGCAATGCAAAATTATGCAGGTCAATTCATATTTCACAAGGGGTCGGATTCTCTAACAAGCAATGTTGGAAGTATTCCATGCAGAAGAACGTACAGATGGGATCACTTCATTCACTTCATTAGGAAGCCTTCTTTTGAATGCTACTGTAAAGCATGTGAAAACAGGTAGTACCACATACAAACTTACTACTCATTTTAAAATGGAACTCCTGAATTAGGGTCCCCCAGACCTGCAAGGGTTAAATTCCAATTTTGTCTAGGGGGAACATATAAGGCCTGGAGACACGTGGGGAATAGACACACCACAGGAAATCGGCTCAGTATGTGAGCGATTGATGCTGTGGATCCCTACCTCTGTGTTACTCTTACAAATACAGACATTTTTGCCCTTGGGACTTTAAATGAGGTGTGACACTCGTATTGATGAACTAAAAAACAACAGATTTATTGGTTCACACAAGATCTACAGTAGCCACAAACAGATATCAGGTATATGTACAGTACAGTATAGTATAGGTACAGTTTCGTAATGTTGTACACATAATATTGCAGTAAAATATGATTTTCCATGACAAAGGTCCAAAATAAGTACAAGAATGCGTCCTAGTGACCCGACGCGTTTCATGAACACCTGTTCACTCCAACAGGGGTTGATGCAAACTTGATATCTATAAGGTAAAAACAGGAAAAAGTATAATAGAGTAGGTAGGCATTCTTGTACTTATTTTGGACCTTTGCTAAGAAAATTGTATTTTACTGCAATATTATGTGTACAATATTACGAATCTGTTCATATACCTGACATCTGCTTGTGACTACTGCAGATCTTGTGTGAGCCAATAAATCTGTTGTTTTTTATTTTATCAATACCAAATTCTGTATTTGTATGTTCAATAGATGGAGGTGTGCCACGGGTTACACCAGGTCACACTTTATTTTTCCCTGTGTTTTCTCTCTATACCGCTCAACCCTTCTGGTCCTTGTCTGCCCCCTGTGGTCACCCACAGCTCTGCAGTTGATTTGGCACTTTATTCTTATTACACAAACCAGTGTCTACAAATTTAAAGTGACATTGCAGAAATCCGAGTGTTAGGTACCTGGTAGTGAGCCTGACTTGTAGGAGAAGACCTCTCATACAACGCTGGTTCAAGAGCCACTGGAGTGGGGACAGTGGTCTCGAGAGCACAGTGGGGTAGGAGTGCCTGCTTGACATGAAGGCTCTGATGCTGGAGCAGAGTAGACATCCCTCCAGGGATGGCTGGACTGCAGGTAAGGTGTCGACAGGAAGCAGCAGGCTGCAGCACTGAAGATGCAGATGCAGAAGTCACTGGAGCAGGAGCTGAGGGTGCAACAGCACAGCAGACAAACGGCAGGCACAGGCAAGGTCAAACAGTCCGGGTCAGCAGGTAACAAGGCGGTTAATACAGTAGGCAGGCAGAGGTCGGCAACGGTATTGGTAGATACAGTAGCAGAATCAGGCAGGCCGGGTCGGACTGGAGAAGGAGGAATGGTCAGTCAAGCCGGGTCAATAGGTAATCAATCAATCAGGTACAGGTTAAGCAAATCTACAGAGATGAGACGAAACAGCAGTGCATTCCTGCAACAGGAGAACTTTTATGCACCTCTTGGCGCCAAAATGGCGCTAATGTGAACGCGTGCGCGCCTGTGCGCGCGTACGCACACACACGCACCCACACACGCGCCGCGCACCCGCACACGCCCGAGCGCTGCGCTGACGCACGGCAACAGCTGGAGATTGCTGAATTGCCTGAGCAGGAGCGCATCGGCGTACGCACATGCACCGGTCTGGTGCTGACAGGTCCCTGACACCGAGACCCTAAGCAGATAGCATCCTCTGAGGAAGCCAAATAATAGGGTTAAACATGTCAGGATCTACACGTATACCCCGAAACACTAAATACAGACCATAATATAAGGGTTATGAGCATATGTTCTTTTATGCGAATATGTGATTTTAGATTGTTGTCAATAAGAATCTATTTTTTTTACTTCTAACATTTTGTTTGGTTATCATATTGCACCGATATAGTCCCATTCAATCTACCATTGTTCTACAAAACTAAGGGATGAGGTGCTTATGATTTATCCACATTAGATTACATTCCATAAAGCAACTATACTTGCCTTATTTTTCACTTCTGTAGGCTTCCTCCCAGCTTCATGACTGTTTCCCTGAAGCCGCTTGGCTTTGCCACTCAGTCGATCGCAGGAATTCTATCATTGTAAGTGAGGAAGCTGAGGGTCCACCCGGGAGGGAGAAGAATGTTGACAGCCGGGGGAGTGAGGAATGAGGTAAGTATAGTCAGGGCTGGCGCCAGCATAAAGCAGCTTAGGGCGCCAGCATGGGGGGAATTTGGATTTTTAACCTTTCTTCAGCCATGTGTTTTTTAACACACTCCCATCCACTATACCGGCCGGGTGCAGGTTTACTTTAGTAAAGCCGACTGTTGGCTTTCAATGTGGAGATGATACAAGCAGCTGTGAAGCCACTGATCACTTCCACAACTGCCACAATGTGCCGCCCCCTAAAGCGAATCCCCTCACCACCATGTTTACCGTGCTCTGCTATCCCACCTGCGGTCATGGAGGGTGTCACTGGGAAGGACGGCGGGAGCTCAACGGACATCCATCTGCTGAGCCTTCCTCCTGAGCACAGGCCAGGAAGTAACGTGTATGACATCTAGGGATGGGCTCAGGCATGTGCGGATCATAGTCCCAACCCACCTGAGAAATCCCGCCAGGAAGCCATCACTTCACACCGCCAATCATAGGCAGCTTGTGTATGTGCAGCTGCGGGCCAGGAAATGCTTTACTGCCCATGATTGGTGGTGTGCAGTGATGGCTTCCCGGTGGGATTGTTCAGGTGGGCTGGTACTACGATCCAAACATACCTGAGCCCATCCCTAATAACATCACTTTCTGAACCGACACTGTCACTCTCCAGGAGCAGTGCTCGAGAAGGCTGCTAATGGAACACGATCTTTCAAGTTGAACTATAGTAGGGCATAAATACATCTCTACCCACATTATTATCTAATTGGAGGGTAACACCATCTACCCCAACACCAAACATACTTTACACGAAGGAACACGATCTTTGTCCCCTCATTACAAATTCTGTGTGGGGACAAGGACACAATAGATGGTTTAATTTAATTGAACCCCTTGGCCCTTTAAGGGGATTGGAAAGCCAGGGGGCGGGGCAGGGCTTGTGAGCATGTGACTGCCGTGATTGCCTGTCACGGCGGTCACATGTTCAGAAAACTCCCGATCGGGAGCTTTCTGTGAGCCGCCAGTCACTGTACCGAGAGCGGGCAGGGCGCACGCTCTCGGCACAGCACTGTGGGAGCTATTGTGCGCAAATATGCAGCCGCTCGCGCCAAGGCCCGGCTGCCCAGAAGCTGTATATTTGTTTGCGCTCGGCGCAAAGGTGTTAAAATAAATATTGTTTTCACATATTTGGTTTTATTGTTCTCTAGAACGACGGTCTCCATATTTCTTCATTACTATATTTATGCTCTTTGATATATTTTCTTCCTTACCTCTTATAGTCAGTATTCTGGTCTCTGGTTCACCCATAGATTCATGTTTCCATGTTACAAAGACTTTGAACTGCAAATCCTTAAACACTTTCATAGGAATTTTGACAACACTGGTTACACCATAAGTAAGATCTTCACATTCTATAAAATCGTTGGTGCATTGTATTTCGGACGTTTTATCTTCATGTTCATATGTCCATTCTATTTCAATGTTTTCCGGGTAAAACTTCATTAGATTGAGAGTGAAGAGAGCACGAGTGGAATACCCCATACTAGTGATCATTATAGGCTCCACCATCTGGGGTTTAGCTGAAACACACAAACAGAGTCTTATGGAATATCAAAACCCAAGAATAAAAAAAATGGAATATATTGCAATTTACCAAACCTAATATATGGCAGCTGCAATGATTCGTTTTTCTCTTATTTCTTTGATTTTATTTTTACCTGGTGATCCTGCCAGTAACACACTTCTTCTTCCAGGGTGACAATGCTGTCTCTCTACTGCACTGTGCCTATGGAGGAGCATTATTGTAACCCTAGAACATGAAGCATGTACGGACTACCTCTGTAATTCAAGGCAGTAACTAGGGATGAGCCGAACACCCCCTGGTTCGGTTCTCAGCAGAACATGCAAAAACTTGTTCGAACACGCGAACACCGTTAAAGTCTATCGGAAACGAACGTGAAAAATCAAAAGTGCTAATTTTAAAGGCTTTTATGCAAGTTATTGTCATAAAAAGTGTTTGGGGACCCGGGTCCTGCCCCAGGGGACATGTATCAATGCAAAAAAAAAAGTTTAAAAAAACGTCACTTTTTTCAGGAGCAGTGATTTTAATAATGCTTAAAGTGAAACAATAAAAATGAAATATTTCTTTAAATATCATGCCTGGTTGGTGTCTATAGTATGCCTGTAAAGTGGCGCAGTTTTCCCATGTTTAGAACAACACCACAGCAAATTGACAATTCTAAAGTAAAAAAAGTAATTTAAAACTGCTCGAGGCTGTAATGTATTATTGGGTCTCAGAAATATAGATGAAAATCATTGAAAAAAACGGCATGGGTCCCCTCCCCCAGTCCATTACCAGGCCCTTTGGGTCTGGTAATGACCACAGACTTTTCTGGCCTGCCTCGGGAGATTTTGTAAGCCTGGGTACCTGCTCAAGAACCGCTGCACCACCAAATTCAAGACGTGTGCCAAACATGGAACATGGGTCAAGTGTCCCTGTTGGAGGGCGGAGAGGAGGTTGGTGCCATTTTCGAATACAACCATTCCTGGCTGAAGCTGGCCTGGCGTCAACCACCTCTGTGCCTGCCCCTGCAGAGCTGCCAGAATCTCTGCCTCAGTGTGGCTCCTGTCCCCTAAGCAAACCAACTCAAGCACCGCATGGCATATTTTTGCCTGACTGCTTGCGTAGCCCCTTGAACGCTTATGGAGCACCACTGGTTCAGAGGACGAATCTGCACAGGAAGAGGCCACAGAGGAAGAAGAAGAGGAGGGGGTGGAGGAGAGAGACGTGGCAATATCACCACTAGCATTTTGGAGGCGTGGCATAAGCCAGCAGCGGTTCGCACGTCCTCTCTTTAAGATCTGGAGACTGCTATCAGTAGACGGATTGTCATAAGCCAAAGACTGTTACAGTGTGGTTTTCTTTCCATCTTTGTGAGCAGTTTTTAATACTTTTTCTTTTAATAAATATACCAAAAGATAAAGTACAAGGCTGGTGCGCCCTATTTTTCTATTTTGTTTTTTACTCCCTTCCTCAACCTGGTAACCAACATCAGAGCCTTCAAATCGCTGTGCATCCTCCAACAGCATGTACCCGACACTGTGGTCGAATAATTATGGGGACTCCTCCGTGCATGGTGGTGGGGCTACAGAAGGAGTGACTGTGGACAAGGAGCCGGTGGAATAGGCCGCTTTGGCAGCTGCGTTGGAAGGCAAACTATTCTGAGCCTGGGTGACAGAGGATGAGGAGGATGACGGCTTTGTTATCCACTCCACCAATTCTTCTGCATGTTCTGGCTCAATAACACAGCCAGCAGCAGAAAAAAAGGACAAGCATGTCCCACGGCCACCGGCAGAGGATGCACCATGTCCACGACCAGCACTGTTGACTGTAGACACAGAGGCTGCTTGCCCTCTTTTGGCCTATGAGCGTCTGCCTCTCCTTGGTGGCCTTCCGGACATGATGTATATTTTGTTTTATAACACCACACTACACTGTATTAGATACTGTGTACACCACCAGAAGTGTAGTAGAAACTGTACACACTGTATTAGATACTGTGTATACCGCCTGCACTGTATTAGCAACTGTACTATGGCTGCACTGTATTGTGTACTGTGTACACCACCAGAAGTGTAGTAGAAACTGTACACACTGTATTAGATACTATGTACACCACCAGAAAAGTAGTAGAAACTGTACTACGGCTGCACGGTATTGTGTACTGTGTAAACCACCAGAAGTGTAGTAGAAACTGTACACACTGTATTAGATACTATGTACACCGCATGTACTGTATTAGCAACTGTACTATGGCTGCACTGTATTGTGTACACCACCAGAAATGTAGTAGAAACTGTACACACTGTATTAGATACTGTGTACACCGCCTGAAGTGTATTAGAAACAGTACACTACAGAATGCACTGCAGATATAAGCTACACTGGATGCAGAGTATTTATATATATATATATATATATATATATATATATATATATATATATATATATATATATTAATACACTGCCTGAAGTGGATATAGGCTACACTGGATGCAGAGCATATATATATATATAGATATATACATATATCTATATATATATCTATATATATATAGATATATATAGATATGTATATATGTATATATATATATATATATATATATATATATATATATATATATAGCTGACTGTATATACAGTGGAAGCTCGGATTGCGAGTAACGCGGTTAACGAGTGTTTGCAAGTGTTGTCTTACAAAATGAGCAGGATTCAAGCCTCTGTGGTGTGCAGTACCACATTTGGCCAGAGGTGCAGGGGAGCTGATGACACTCGGAAACACTGGGAAATACTCCGTTCCCAAGTGTTTCCGAGCCATTCCAAGGGTTTCCGAGTATTTCTGAGTCTCTCCGGCGCCCCCCCCCCAACTCTGGCCACATGCGGTATTGCATGCAATAGAAGGTAATGGGGAACAAATTATCTTAGTTTCCATTGACTTCTATAGGGAAACTCGCTTTGATATGCGAGTGCTTTGGATTACAACCATTCTCCTGGAACGGATTATGCTCATAATCCAAGGTTCCACTGTATATATATTAATACACCGCCTGAAGTGTATTGGAAACAGTACACCACGGAATGCACTGTAGATATAGGCTACACTGTACGCAGAGTATGTGTGTATATATATATATATACGAGACTGTGTGTGTGTATATATATATATATATATATATATATATATATATATATATCGAATACACTGCTACTAACTGAATAACATGCCTGCTTAATCTAGATCAAG
This sequence comes from Lithobates clamitans, assembly GCA_037952925.1. Lineage (NCBI taxonomy): Eukaryota > Metazoa > Chordata > Amphibia > Anura > Ranidae > Lithobates > Lithobates clamitans. The sequence continues at coordinate 2,242,330 of JBBGZY010000645.1, forward strand.
CTATCTCTCCGTCCACACCAACAACACTACACAGGGCCGCCGTGTAAGCTGCCTTATATAGTGTGGAGCGTGGACTTAGTCCCCCTGAGCCATGATTGGCCAAAGGCAACCCTGCCTTTGGCCAATTATGGCTCTTAGCAGATGGCGCTGGGATTGGCCAAAGCATGCAGGTCAGGTGCATGCTTTGGCCAATCATCATATGCAGTGCATTATGGGGCGTAGTGCATTATGGGGCGTAGTGCATTATGGGGCGTTCCGCAGCGCTCAAATTTGCCCGCCCCATAATGTTTGCTGTTCTGCGAACAGGCGAACACCCGAAGTACGAGTCGAACCTTTGTTCGACCCGAACATCAAGCTCATCCCTAGTGGTAACCTGATAACACTGCTTGAGAAAAGACCGCAGAGTGCACAGAGCAACACTGGAGGTTTTGACAGGATCAACAGTTTATTTTCACTTATCTTATTATTAATATTATTATTTATTAATTTAGGGTATTTATATTGCACCGACAATTTACACAGCACTTTACATATAGTATATTATGCATTCACATCAGTCCCTGCCCTCAGGAAGCTTACTGAGACTGAGTCACAGTAACAGTCTCTCTCCACACTAGGTGGTCCCTTTAGTCCACTCCAGTTTTTCTCCCGTCTTGCCTTGCTCCCGTCTTGCAGACCCGCACACGAGACTCCGGTTGCCCTGTTTGGCTCCCTTGCACCATGACATCACATGACATACTCAGGTTTAACCCCCCCCCCCCATGCCACCCAAAGACGTTGTAGCAGGCACCCAGATGGTCTTGGTTGGCTCCAGACTGGAAGCCAAATTTTTACTGGCAACCTTTTCCTGTCACTGGCATTTACTGGCAGAAGAAAAGTGCCCATTTTTTTACTGGCTGCCAGTAAAAATACTGACGGTTGGCAATACTGCCACCAGCATGTCTTTGGGGTGTGGAAGGAAACTGGATTACCCAGAGGAAACCCACACAGGCACAGGGAGAACATGCAAACTCCAGGCAGGTAGTGACATGGTTGGGATTCGAACCAACAACTCTAGTGCTATTAGGCAGAAGTGCTAACCACTTACCACTGTGTATAAATTCTTATATATTTTTAATAAATCATAATAATTTTAGTAATATTAATTTACAGCATGGATTGTGTAGCAATTGTATATGCTATATTATTTTAGTTGCTATATTTTTTTACAAAAAGTGGAGTCACTCTTTAATAATAGCATGCAATGCCGAGCTGAAGTTTCTAAAACGAGCAAAATACTTTTGGATACCATCAAAATGAAAGGATTCTCCACTGCAAGCTACTGCTTCCCGGTGCTACTCACACCTCAAGTGCAGGAAGCAAGCTGAGCTGTCCATACTCCCTAATCACAGGTAAAAGAAAAAGTCACCGCACACTGGATGAGTCCCAAGCATCCACATTTATTGTAGAAACTGTCCACAAACATGGTAATGGCAGTCCCAGCCCTAGGACTGCCCCATGTAATGCATTTTACCCAGTCAGGGCTTAATCATAGAGATGTCAACGATTAAGCCCTGAAACGCATTAGCTGGGGTGGTCCTAGGGCTGGGATTGTAATTACCATGTTAGTGTTTCGTTGTCTCTACAATAAATGAGGATGCTTGTGTTTCATCAAGTGTGCGGTGGCTCTTTCTTCTACTCCAAGCAAAATCCTTCCTTGTATTAAGAGAGGTATGGATTGCAGAGAGAGAGAGATATCATTTTGCCCCTGTACAAATCATTAGTAAGATCTCATCTGGAATATGCAGTTCAGTTTTGGACACCAGTTCTCAAAAAGGGTATCAGGGAACTGGAGAAAGTGCAGAGAAGGGCAACCAAATAATAATTAAATTGTAAAAATATAATAAAAAAATAAAGAACTACTGACACCGCCCACTGCCCTCCTGACACCATCCTGCACATACTACCCACCACCGTACACTCCACACTCCTCACCTGCACATACTACTCACCACCATAAACTCCATACTCCTCTCCTGCACATACTACCCACCACCATACACTCAGCACTCCTCTCCAGCACATACTACTCACCACCATGCACTCCACATACTCTGTACTGTACATTCCCTTTTTAACATTACCACATTCTGCACTATGTAAGTCATCTCAGACTCTATAAAACCTCACCCCCTTTAGGCCACACCCAATATTTATGTGCAATTTAAGCCACGCTACCAATTCACCACATTTTTTTTATCAATGCCTAGGGCCCACTTTTTATCTTGCACACGGCCCCACTGATTTCATGATACGGCCCCTGTCTGGAAGGAATCTTTTTCCCCACTGGAGCAAATTGGACCATGCTTCATAGGGGTTTTTTGCCTTCCTTTGGATCAACTGTGGATATAGGTTTCAGTATATGGTGTTTTTTCCATGTATTTTTTTTTTTTAAGTTGGCAGATTTCTTGCTGCAAATACTGATTGACAGGCGGGACATTTTTCCATGCTCTAGCTCTAGCTCAATACCAGGTCACAAGGCCCCCACAATCTTCTTCCTGATCCTTTCAATGGGGTTCATTTACAGAAATTGAAGAGTGCAAAATCTGGTGCAGCGGTGCATGGTAGCCAATCAGCTTCTAACTTTAGCTTGTTCAGTTAAGCTTCGACAAAAAAAAAACTGGAAGCTGATTGGTTTCTATGCAGAGCTGTACCAGATTTCACACTCTCCAAGTTTAGTGACTCAAACCCAATGTGTGTTAACATCATGCATATGATGATACACTTGTTGTCACCTATCAGCCCTAGTTTACAAAATTTTGATGTGGTCATTATAATTTCCATTGGTCAAAACCTATATTACCCCTGGTGAAAACCCCCATGGCATGATCATTTGCCCCTTCATTTCATAACAGAACTGACCGATGGTGGCTGGTGCTCAAAATTTTTGGGGGCGCAAACGAACTGAAAAATACTGAAAAATAAAACCCATCAATTGCAGCCTCACTGTGCCCATCAAATGCAGTCATTGTGCCTATCAAATGCAGCCACTGTGCCATCAATTGCAGCCATTGTGCCATCAATTGCAGCCATTGTGCCCATCAAATGCAGCCACTGTGCTCATAATAGGCAGCCACTGTGCCCATCAAATGCAGCCACTTGTGCCCATCATATGCAACCACTTGTGCCCATCAATGCAGCCACTTGTGCCCATCAAATGCAGCCTCTTGTGCCCATCACATGCAGCCACTTGTGCCCATCATATGCAGCCACTTGTGCCCATCATATGCAGCCACTTGTGCCCATCAAATGCAGCCACTTGTGTCCATCATATACAGCCATTTGTGTCCATCATATGCCGCTACTTGTGCCCATCAAATGCCGCCCCTTGTGCCCCATAAAATTCCGCCACTTCTGCCCATCAAATGCAGCCACTGTGACCCCCGCCCACTGTCTGCTTGAATCTATCCATTAGTCATAGAGGGGGTGGCTGGAGAGAGGCGGCAGCGCCTGTGTGCCCTTAATGGATGGGCCATCCCTAGAACTGACTATAAAATCTTTTTTTTTACTAAGCTGGTGTGGCGAATGGCCTTTTTTGGGGATTTGCATCATCGCTCATTTAATTGTCTATATTTGGACATATAAGTGAAAATGTAGACAATTATGTCCTGGATGACCCAGTGCACCCATAAATACAGGGTGTCCAAAGACTACTTCACTTGGTCACCGCAGGCCACCTATAGAGTGGAATTGGGCCTGTACAACCATAGAAGGTTTTAATAGAACTGGCAAGGACATTCCAAAGCCGTATTCATCAAACACAAGACAAGTCAGATTTGTAAAAGTATGCTTCTTCCAGCAAATTTGCCTAATCCCCAAGCAGATAAGTTTGCTAAAGAGATCCTGTCACTGGACCACTCATTTCAACAGCAACAACCTTCCTGAAAGATTATACTGTATGTGCATTTAACATATTGTATGCATGATATTTACCTGTAAAAGCCTCCCTTGTGTAGATCTTGAAAATTCAAGACTGCTGCTGGGAGCCACCATCTTTGATGTCAGCAGCCCTAACAGGCTCTGTCATTCAAGTAAAATATTTACTTCACTTCTCCCCAAGTTACTTCATAGAAGGTAGAAAAGCTAGGGGAGGGGTGGAGGAGAGGGCTATAACATGCAAGGGGAGGATGCTTAGCTTGGGAATTGGCTCTTCCTGAAGTAGTCAAATTTGCTACCAAGTTTAAAGGCACATTGCAAACCAAAAAGACATTGCTTATGGAAACGAAAAACACTGCAAGAATATTTTTTTTGTTGGTTATGTGCTTTTACCTGCAGTTTTTTAAGATGGTGACAGGGTTTCTTTAAGGAATCTCTCTAATGTGTGATCTATTTAAATAATACAAACACTCACCCTTTACAATAAGTCTTTCAGTTCTCCTCTTGATGGGTCTCTCCAGAGAGGGGTGGTTCACCCTACAGATGTATTCTGCCCCCTGGTGGACACTCAGTGTGGGGATGATGGTCAGACTGGCTGTACAGCTGTATGTGTTACCATCTCCTTTCCTGGGGGTTATTATATTGCTAATCATATTATCAGTTTCCTCACATAACTCCTGATTCTGGCTTTTTCTCAGCCATGTCACAGTGATGGCATTGGGGAAATACTCAGAGATATGACACTGCAGGGTGACCGGTGTGCCATGGAATATGTTGGGTGTCTGTATCTCTTCCATCACAGGGGTCCATGGGTATTCTACAAAACAAAAAAAGTGTGTCATTAGGGTTCAGATTTCATCTCCCACATCTCCAAGAAGCAGTATATACAAACCTTGGCAGCTCGGGAAGTTTACTAGAAGCAATTATCCCATTTTGGTTGACCTCCTAATTCCGACTTACACAAAGTCTCTACAAGTGGTCTGCGGCTGAAATCTGCTTTCAGCTTTTGTTTGTATAAAGGTACATATGAACACACATAGATTTACAGTAAGGGCCTATAAATGCAACTATCATTCAAATGTTCAGATGTTAAAGCGGATGTGAACCCAATCAGGATGACATTTGGTTTGCTTAAGCACTGTAAGGGGGAGAAAGGGGAAGCGCCACCTCAGTGTAGAGATTAAAACATGCTTTATTAGCGCAGGGATAAAGAACACTTACAGGATAAAAAAAATTTCAGGGTCATCAAGACCAAGGGTAATGGGGGTGTCAAGCCTCAGCGTCCTTGTGGGTTCCCTGTAATTTCCCAGGCTGTGTGTAGATGGATGGGGGGTCCTCCATGCGCCCTGTGGTCACCAGGAAGCAGGAACCAGAACAAGCATGGAACACGACCGGGATGCGACTAGAAATGACGTCAATGGAATGGGAGACAGCAGGGCTGGGCAAGCAGAGAATGGGCTATGCACTCGGAGCTCCAGCTCCTATTACAGGCCTCTAGAAGGCCTCATCACCCTTTGTCTTGATGAGCCTGAAACATTTTTTTATCCTGTAAGTGTTCTTTATCCCTGTGCTAATAAAGCATGTTTTAATATCTACACTGAGGTGGCGCTTCCCCTTTCTCCCCCTTCTTGTCTTAACACAGAGCTGGCTATACTCGGAGGATAGCTGCTGCCTACCATCTTCTTGTTAGCCACATATATGTATGCCTGCATCTCCCCTCTTACCCACAGATCTTTTTATGGACTATAAAGTATATGGACTTTATTGTTTTTAACCCCCAATCTACTTTCTGATTCAGGCCTCTTTTTGCGCTAGTGAATTTCTCCGCTGCTAACACTGTTTTAATCTTTATTTTGTGTGGGGTCCCCCTTAAAATTCATACCATGCCTGAAGGACCTGGTATTAATTATAGGGGAACCCCCAAGTCATTCTTTTTTATTTTAACTTTATCCATGGCTCCTTTGCTTACATGGCCGGGGCGGGGATTCCTGGTAATGTAAGTGAATGGGCCTCCAGTGCCTGCATCTTCCGGCATCCCTAACAATCACTGGCAGCAAGAAGCTGTCAGGTATACTAGTGGAAGTAATAATGCTATTATATTCACTTGCTGCCAAATCACATACACGTACCTGACGGACTGCAAGTGGTTAAACCGTAGTTATGGCTGTAGCTGTCAGCCATAACCCCGGTATCAGAATTTTTAGCCAGTGATGCTTTGTAAAGTAAAAGCAATCCTAGTGGCTAATTAGCTGCTGGATTGCTTCTACAGGTGGGGGAAGGGGTCACCCTCTCCCCCCACCCTCTGGTGCCTCTCCGGCTCACCTATCCCTGCGGGGAGTCTGGCATCCGATCCAGCGGTAGCGCCTGTTTACAATAAAGGTGACTGAAGACCGGATTGTCTCTGATCACCTCCATTGTCCTGGACAGTGGTCTTCAAACTGTGGCCCCTGGGTTGGATGTGGTCCTTTTTTTGCTCTTATCTGGCTCTTGTGGCACTATTCCACCAACTGACACTAGTGATGGGGCATCATTTCCCCTACTCTTCCCATTAATACCAACAATGGAACACTATTCCTTTCACTAAAACTAATGATGTGGCACTGATGCCAGGGCATTTTCTACTCCCACTGGGCACAGTCTAGCCCCCCTAAAGCCTGAAGGACAGTAAACTGGCCATTTGCTTAGAAAGTTTGGAGACCCGTGGTGTAGGAGACCAGAAGCGACAAGCCTTTTCATCACTTGCAATCACATGAGATCAATGGATTTTTTTTAGTCTTATGCTTTCAAGGCTTTTCACATCACACATGTGAGGTATTTCTGCAAACAATAATTCTAGTGCTAGACCTCCTTTGCAACTCTAAACTGGTAACCTGTACAAATGTTTCAATTGTTGCCTATGGAGATTTTTAAATATCATAGTTGTCACCATTCCACAAGCATGCGCAGTTTTAAAGTGTGATATGTTAGCTATCTATTTACTCAGCGTAACATCATTTTTTATAGTCTACCAAAAAATTTTGTCCAAATAAGTCGCTTTTGAAAAACCGCTGTGCAAATACCGTGTGACATATGAAATTGCAATGGCCACCATTTTATTCTCTAGGGCCTCTACTTAAAAAATATACAGTACATATAATTTCTTGCAGATTTTTTCATGTAAACAAAACGTATCAGAAAAGGCCTGGTCTAGAAGTGGATATACGATGTTCAGCTGATGCAGAATGGGTAAATATTTGAATGCCCGAACAGCCAAGGTTTGGACCAAACCTTAAGCTCATCTCTACCAATGACTTTCCTTTTCCATAGTCTCAAGATGATGGCTAGACAATATGACTTTAAAGTCTAGTTAAGAGTTTCAGGCATACTGTAGGTGCCCAATGGTAACCATATCCTGCCTGAGCATCCAGAATTGTGTATATAGGCGCTTTAATCTATCCTGCCACATCCACCACAGAAGAATTAGATGCTATTATTTGTTTGATATATTTATCATGCGGCTGTAGATTGCTTGTTATTCAATATTACTGTCTATTGACTATACAGGAAGCTCCCTATCTTAGAGCACTTTTTTTTAAAATGGATTCTAGCTGATGGGTCTAAATGTTTGATGACAAACAACCTCATGTAGCTCACCTGGGTCTCTGATAGATAGATCCTTATACCTCTGTGTGTCCAGAGATTCATGTTCCCAGCTCACTCGTACTCTGAATTCTGGATCCTTCAGGAGCTCCTCAGGAACTCTCACCTCACTGCAAACACTATAGGTCCCATCAGAATTATTGGTGATTGTCTCTGTGGATGATAAGGTTTGTTGGGGCTCCCCGACTCCACGTGTCCATCTGATTGTGATATTTCTGGGATAAAATTTCTCTAGAGTGACCAAATATTTCAACTCCCCAGAGACAATTAGACTTTGTGATACTGGCTGTAAGAGATGAGGCTTGGCTGAAAAGTAATAAATACAAACATATAAAGTATGAGTAATTATTAGTGACATGAAGAATGCAAGATACCTATAATATTGTTTTTTTTGCTATAAAAGTAAATCACACAACAAAAATTCAGTCATTTCATAACTGAATGGAGTCTAATGTTGAGTAGAGAACGTTTTCTATAGCCATTTGAAAACTGAAAAAGTGTCTTGCAGTAGCTACAAAATGCTTTTAGCATTACAGAACACATCTAGTTGAATGGCACCACCTACTACTAGATATACTATATTGTAGTATATCTACTAGGCAGACACCCTGACTAGTTACAGTATGAGCTAAACTGCCCTGGGTGTGGTTCGAGCAGGGTTCAGTGAACTCCAGAGAGGTTTGGATGCCAAACCTGAACCCTATTGAAATCAATGGGGGCTGTCTTTCAAATGAAACAATTCTATTCTATTATCTCTGCTAATAGGCAAGGGGGTGTCAAAAATAGCATAGAACCTACCCAGGGGACTTATACCAATACAAAAAATAGGTTCCCCCAGGAAATCCACGCTGGACTCTTAATCACGCAGATTGGTTGGCTGGGAAAGGGGGTGGACAAGTGTGCAGCACCCTTAATGAACCATACCAGGCCACATGCCCCCAACACTGCGGGGTGCCTTGCCAGGGGGAACTTCCCCACCAAAGCAACTTGTCCCCATGTCAAAGAGGACAAAGGCCTCCTTCCCACAATCCTTGCCCAGTGGTTGTGGGGGTCTGCGGGTAGGGGCTTATCAGAATCTGGAAGCCCCCTTTAAAAATAAGGGGCCCCCAGATACCGCCCTTTCACGTGAATGACTATGGGGCACATTGTACCCCATGATAAAGGAAGTTCCAGCAACCTACCTCCCAGTAGCTGCCTACACACGAGAGTTGGAGAGCCTCAACCCGAACATTGCCTACAGCCAAATCTATCTACACCAGGGATATGCAATTAGCGGACCTCCAGCTGTTGCAAAACAAGTCCCATCATGCCTCTGCCTCTGGGTGTCATGTCTTGCTATGCCTCATGGGACTTGTAGTTCTGCAACAGCTGGAGGTCCGCTAATTGCATATCCCTGATCTACACCATCAGGAGCTTTGGTGAAGACAGGGTGGCGCCTTAGACTCTGCACCTTGGTCTTTCTAAGGGCTTTCACTTCTGCTGTCATGCAGGCACACTGGGTTCTTTAGACTTGTGCTTTTGGGCTCTTTACACTCGCGGTGCTCTTCAGAGATAATTTGACAGGTGGTGAGGAGGCATCATATTGCCTCCTCGCTGCCTAATTTACCACTATAATGTTTTGCTACAATGCCACAATTGCGTGCCATGCACACGGTTTTGGCGCAGCCCCATTGAACTCAAAGGGCAAGTTTGACAAGCAGTGCCACTTTTCACACTCTGCAGCCCAAGTTAAAAATGCCGGAGCCACAAAGCGAAGTATTGCGGCTGCAGCACAAAAAACAGCCCTCTCTGGCTGTTATTTCACAGTTGGGATGGACGGCCAGGTGAGGGTAAAACCATGAATGATCCGCCCAATTTTAAAGCCGCCCACCTGAAAGAGATCTTCAAGTATATCCAGTCCATCCCAGACTCCTCATCCCCACCTGTGTCTGCTCCGTGGTCATGCGTACCCCATGTGATGGCAATGTTTACCCTCACGGTGATGCACAAGCGCTCTGTGTCATCTGGGATGCAGTGGCTTCACAGACACAGTCACTGCTCCTAATATGACATTATGCTGGGAGCCATCCCTACTGAAAGAACATAGTGATTACTGCTAGCGGCTATAGCCACTTGCAAAACTGCATGCTAAAAATTTAACATGCTGGCTGTACCTAGGTCAATTAATGGATCAACTTGGATACAATCAGCCTACCCATAGATGGATTGAATCTGTCAGTCCCTGCTGAGCTAGCTGAGATTTGAACCATCTATGGCCCGCCTAAATCTCTCCTTCAGTACACTAAATGTAATTCCTGACTTTACTCCAATAAAAAAGACAGGGCATTGGTGATTGGATGTTAATTTTCTTGTTTTAAAACTATTACACCATTAATGTCCAGCAGTGTACAAAAGCCATGGATGTATTAATAGGCATGCCTCACCACAAATTGCTCTGCAGTAAAATGTTTTTTCTTTCTTCTTTTTTCCACAGCTATATCTACAGATGAAGGTCACATCTTTGTGTTTAAACACACTGGGTCTGAACTTTAGTGAAGATGTGTAGGTAGTTCCCACTCTGCATGATATGACCCCATACTGTGTGTCCATCAGTCTCTCCTCTTCTTCATTATCTCCTCCATGGGACTCTGGGATCTCATAGACTTGTCCTCTTCTCTTCTCCAGCCAAGTCACACTCGTGTTCTCTGGGCAATTGGCAGCTCTGCAGCATAGAGATGTTTCTTCTCCAGCTATCAGCTTAGTAGGACCTTCAATGTCCAATAATGTGAAAGTTTCCATATCTGAAAATTCATTGATTACAAATGCTCTCAGTTAATATCTCACACATCGGCTCTTATCGTGCTTTGAAGCTTTACAATTGTGCCCAAAATTACACATCATAACATGCAAGGCTGTAAGCACATGTAAGATGACTTACACATCAGGGACCAATTATTGTTATTATAAGTAAACTTGGCCATCACCTAGTCATGTCTGCCCCACATCTTCCCCCCATCTCCACCTCCATCTCCATTCAGCATGATATGTTCTAATGTTGAAAATGTCATTCTTATTATGCACCATTTTTCAAAAATTCTCAAACAAACTGCAATGAAATATATGTAGCACACTCCTAGATAGGTGCTAGGTTGGGTAAATTTAGTTCTTGGCTCACCGTAGTCAGTTGAGCTGTGTGTGATTATTCTGGTCTTTCCTAGGTTTCACTGGCTGCAGGGTTGACTGCTTTCCCTTGTCTGAAAGGAAACATTCTGGAAGACAGGGGGCTGGGAGAGTCAAATCAGCAGCTGCATATTCATGCAGCCCTGGTCAATCTTTGGGGAGATGTGCCCAGATGGTGGCTGGGTGTGTGTATAAATAAACTTGGGCCTGGAGCTGAAAAGTATTTTCCTACGAGGAGGAGATCAAGTTTAGGGTCTACCCCTACACATTTACCAATAAAATAGCAAAAAATGGGCCTTTGTTTTTTATTTACTTGCTATTTTTTATGGATGAGTAGGGGTACTTTGTATCCTATACTCATTCACATGGGGGGCAGGATCTGGGGACCCCCTAGTTAAAGGGGGATTCTAAATTCCAATAAGTCACCCCCCGTACTCCCACAGCCACCAGACCAGGGTTGTTGGGAGCACCCCTTGTGTTAAAGGCATGTGGCCTGGTATGGTTCATTGGGGGGGGCTACATGCTTGTCCACCATTTTTCCTGGGCAGCCAGGCTGCATGCTCAGAATAAGGGTCAGGTATGGATTTCCTGGAGGACCTCATACTTTTTTTTGCTTTTTTGAGTGAAGTACCCCATTAAAATCCATTTGATACACAAAGGTTCTGGTATGCGTTTTGGAGGGGGAGGACTGTACACATTTTTTCTACATTCTCGCTGTAGGATGTGCTACAGCAATGGTGACATTTGTAAAGAAAAAAATGATACAGTTTATATTGCCGGCAAATTACATTCACGGCAGAGCAGAGAGCAGAAGGCAGGACATAGGGAGACCGAGAGTGACAGTAGCCCAAGAGAACTTTCCAGATTAACTAGCAGGTGATCGGTTGTTAGGACACAGAACGGTCCTAGAAACTTGTTACTATGCAAAGTTAACTTCAAGAGCTCCCGCCCTCCATCCAGTGCTACTTTGCCTCTTGGTCTCGGTATGTCCTGCCTCCCGCCCTCTGCTCTGTGTACCTGTGTAAGATAGTAGAGTGAGGGGGCAGAGGTCCTGGCTCTGAAGGATAGGAGAGTGGGGGGATCACAAACATGTGATTTGGACCTCTGCTGGAAGATAATTTTACTCATTGGACCTCCGAGAATATTAATTCAATACCCCTGCCCTGTGTTGTTGGTGTGAATTGGACTGGGCTTGTGTGACTGGCTGCCTCTGTACTATACTGGGAGACCTGGGTACATTCTCAGTGGCCCCTACAGGGGTAAGTGCTACAAATGTAATATATTGCAGCTTACCAATGATTGGTGGCTGCATTCGTTTTTTTCCCCTCTGTTTCCACCTGGTCATCTGGCCAGTAATACACCTCCTATATTAGAGTGCCCCCAATCTGAATGAAGGAGCACAGGGGGCACCTTTGGATGGCAATATTGTCAGTCTGGGGGAAGGGGAGAATTATAGGTACTAGCAGATTTAGATATACTAACAAACTAAAAAAGAAAACGAATCCAGAAATCACATCTAAGAACTGGTAAGCTGCAATATAATAAATGTTTGCTTTTGGGTTTAATATTGATTTACTGAGTGGTTCAAGTTGTAGATTAAATTACAGGCAAAGAACAATTTGCGGAAAAAAAGTGTATAGGTGCTGCAACCTTCCCACATAAAAGCTCCGCCCGGTGCTCAGACCTTGAGGCTGCTGACACCTCCAACGTACCAAAATAAGGAAAGGGATGGTCGGCTCTCAGGATGACATCCCAAATTGTATTCCTTTATTAAATACATGTAGAGAGCTGTAGAACGGCCTACGCGTTTCGGATGTTAGTCCTTAGTCATGGCACTAATGACTAAGGCATGACTAAGGACTAATGTCCGAAACGCGTAGGCTGTTTTACAGCTCCGTACATGTATTTAATAAAGGAATACTATTTTGGATGTCATCCTGAGTGCCGACCATCCCTTTCCTTATTAACCTCTTGCTTACTGGGCACTTAAACCCTCCTCTTGCCCAGGCCAATTTTTAGCTTTCAGCGCTGACACATTTTGAATGACAATTGCGCGGTCAGGTTACACTGTACTCGAATGAAATTTTTATCATTTTTTCCACACAAATGGAGCTTTCTTTTGGTGGTATTTAATCACCACTTGGGTTTTTATTTTTTGCTAAACAAACAAAAAAAGACAGAATTTTTTGAAAAAAAACAAACAAACATGTTTCATAGTTTGTTATAAAATTTTGCAAACGGGTAATTTTTCTCCTTCATTGATATTACCTGATGAGGCTGCACTGATAGGTACAGATAAGGCGACACTGATAGGCACAGATAAGGCAACACTGATAGGCACTGATAAGATGGACCTGATGGGTGGCACTGATGGGTGGCACTGATGAATGGCACTGATTGGTGGCACTGATAGATGTCACTGGTGGGCACTGATAGGTGGCACTGATGGGCACTGGTAGGTAGTATTGATAGGCAGCACTGGTGATGAGGCACTGATTGGTAACATTTATAGGTGGCACTGTGGGCACTGATAGGTGACACTGTGGGCACTGATGGGTGGTACTGTGAGCACTGGTAGGTGGCACAGGTGGGCACAGAAGCCTCTGCAGAGGCTCTCCATGATCGGGACCATGATCACAGCCGCCGGTGATCGGCTTTTTTTTTTCTCCTCATGCTACCAGCGTGAGGAGAAAAAATAGCCGATTACCAGCCTTGTTTACATCACATAATCAGCTGTCATTGGCTGACAGCTGATCAAGTGGTAAGGGATCGGGATCTCGCTGATCACAGAGCATGCCACGCGTGCCCTGCAGGGGGCGCGCAGACCGCTTGAGCACCGGAGGACGTCTATGGACGCCATCCCCGCAAATTAGGTCCGCGCTGCAGCCGTCTTTGGGCTATAGCGCGGATGGGAGGTGGTTAACCACTTGCCGACCGCCTAACCACTATATACGTGAACACAATGGCACGGGCAGGCAAAATCACGTACCTGGTGCTAGCAGCGGTCGGCTTTTGTCTGGGAGCGCCTTCAGGCTTTCTAAGGGCGTAAATTTTTGATTTCACTCTTCACTGCTTGTCACAGTTTCGGAGGCCATGGAATGCCCAGGTGGCAAAAACCCCCCCAAATGACCCCATTTTGGAAAGTAGACACCCCAAGCTATTTGCTGAGAGGTATAGTGAGTATTTTGCAGACCTCACTTTTTGTCACAAAGTTTTGAAAATTGAAAAAAGAAAAAAAAATTTTTTTTCTTTCTTCATTTTCAAAAACAAATGAGAGCTGCAAAATACTCACCATGCCTCTCAGCAAATAGCTTGGGGTGTCTACTTTCCAAAATGGGGTCATTTGGGGGGGGAGTTTGTGCCACCTGGGCATTCCATGGCCTCTGAAACTGTGATAAGCAGTGAAGAGTGAAATCAAAAATTTACACCCTTAGAAATCCTGAAGGCGGTGATTGGTTTTCGGGGCCCCATACGTGGCTAGGCTCCTAAAAAGTCCCACACATGTGGTATCCCCGTACTCAGGAGAAGCAGCTAAATGTATTTTGGGGTGCAATTCCACATAGGCCCATGGCCTGTGTGAGCAATATATCATTAAGTGACAACTTTTTGTAATTTTTTTTTTTTGTCATTAATCAGTCACTTGGGACAAAAAAAATAAATATTCAATGGGCTCAACATGCCTCTTAGCAATTTCCTTGGGGTGTCTACTTTCCAAAATGGGGTCATTTGGGGGGGAGTTGTACTGCCCTGCCATTTTAGCACCTCAAGAAACGACATAGGCAGTCATAAATTAAAGGCTGTGTAAATTCCACAAAATGTACCTGTCAGGAGACTAGTAGACCAGACTGTGTGGACTGCACAGAGGAGACCAGAAACACATGTAAGTGAAATGGTGTTTATTAACAAGTGATAAGTGACAGGAACAAACAGTGCAAAAACCCACACAACAACCCACTACAAACAACAATGTATATATATATATATAAGTAAAAGGGAGATACCGTAATCGTAAACAAGCCAAGCCAAGGTCATACACAGGGAAGTCAGCAGAAGGGTAAGGACGGGAACCTGAACAGGACAAGGAGAGGATGGATGGATGGGGTTCAGGGCAGGGATCCAAGGGAGCCAGGAACAGAAGGGACAGGACTAGGAAGGCCTCAGGATAGGGATTGGATCAGATCAGGACAAGGCAGATAGCAGGCTCAAGGTCAAACAGGCAGCAAGGTCAGAACGCAGGGGGAGAGAGAGAGAGATACCAAGGCAAGCCTATGAGGGCTTGCCGGGTATTTGTAAGGCTGTGGTAATTGACCTCACGTTACAGCTGAGCGCAGTGTGACCTGTTTGCTCCACACTGCCAGAGTGCACCCGCTGGTTGACGCCGGTACTACGGCCCGAGGATGCAACAGTGCCACCAGCAGGAAAGACCTCTTACTGCAGGTCCTAGGTGTTGGAAGACACCTGCTGATGGACACTGGTACTGCGATCCAAGAGACCGATAGCGCCACCAACGGGTAGACCTTCTCATGACAGTACCCCCCCCTAAAGGAGCGGCCTCCAGGCGCTCCAACAAGGTGTATCTGTTCAAAGTTCATGGCCTTCAACTGGACAGGTGAGGGCACATCAGGCCGGGCATCGGGTACATCAACCTGGACAGTGGGTACTGCTGGCATGTCAGAGTCATTAAGCTGGGCAGCAGACGACAGGAACCACTTGAGCTGGGCAGCAAACGACAGGAACCACTTGAGCTGGGCAGCAAACGACAGGAACCACTTGAGCTGGGCAGCAAACGACAGGAACCACTTGAGCTGGGCAGCAAACGACAGGAACCACTTGAGCTGGGCAGCAAACGACAGGAACCACTTGAGCTGGGCAGCAAACGACAGGAACCACTTGAGCTGGGCAGCAAACGACAGGAACCACTTGAGCTGGGCAGCAAACGACAGGAAACACTTGAGCTGGGCAGCAGACGACAGGAAACACTTGAGCTGGGCAGCAAACGACAGGAACCACTTGAGCTGGGCAGCAGACGACAGGAAACACTTGAGCTGGGCAGCAGACGACAGGAAACACTTGAGCTGGGCAGCAGACGACAGGAAACACTTGAGCTGGGCAGCAGACGACAGGAAACACTTGAGCTGGGCAGCAGACGACAGGAAACACTTGAGCTGGGCAGCAGACGACAGGAAACACTTGAGCTGGGCAGCAGACGACAGGAAACACTTGAGCGGGGCAGCAGACGACAGGAAACGCTTGAGCTGGGCAGCAGACGACAGGAAACGCTTGAGCTGGGCAGCAGACGACAGGAAACACTTGAGCTGGGCAGCAGACGACAGGAAACACTTGAGCTGGGCAGCAGACGACAGGAACCACTTGAGCTGGGCAGCAGACGACAGGAACCACTTGAGCTGGGCAGCAGATGACAGGAACCACTTGAGCTGGAGGGCAGACACCCGAACATCAGGCTGGAGGGCTGGAACATCAGACTGGAAAGCTGGAACATCCGACTTGGAAGCTGGCACATCAGACTGAGAAGCTATCTTCGAGGCATCAGGCTGAAAGGCAAGCTGCAAGACATCAGGCTGGGAAGCTGGGACAGCAATCTGGGAAGCTGGCACATCAATCTGGGAAGCTGGCACATCAATCTGGGAAGCTGGCACATCAATCTGGGAAGCTGGCACATCAATCTGGGAAGCTGGCACATCAATCTGGGAAGCTGGCACATCAATCTGGGAAGCTGGCACATCAATCTGGGAAGCTGGCACATCAATCTGGGAAGCTGGTACATCAGACTGGGAAGCTGGCACATCAGACTGGGAAGCTGGCACATCAGACTGGGAAGCTGGCACATCAGACTGGCAGGTAGGCATCAAGACATCAGGCTGGAAGGCAAGCTGCAAGACATCCGGCTGGAAGGCAGGGACATCGAGCTGGAAGGCAGGCATCGGGACGACAGACTGGGAGGCAGGCACATCAGACTGTAAAGCTGGAACATCAGACTGCAAAGCTGGAACATCAGACTGGAAGGCTGGAACAGCAGACTGGAAGGCTGGGACATCAGACTGGAAGGCTGGGACATCAGACTGGAAGGCTGGGACATCAGACTGGAAGGCTGGGACATCAGACTGCAAAGCTTGAACTTCAGACTGCAAAGCTGGAACACCAGACTGCAAAGCTGGAACATCAGACTGCAAAGCTGGAACATCAGACTGCAAAGCTGGAACATCAGACTGCAAAGCTGGAACATCAGACTGCAAAGCTGGAACATCAGACTGCAAAGCTGGAACATCAGACTGCAAAGCTGGAACATCAGACTGCAAAGCTGGAACATCAGACTGGAAGGCTGGAACATCAGACTGGAAGGCTGGAACATCAGACTGGAAGGCTGGAACATCAGACTGGAAGGCTGGAACATCAGACTGCAAAGCTGGAACAGCAGACTGGAAGGCTGGAACAGCAGACTGGAAGGCTGGAACAGCAGACTGCAAGGCTGGAACAGCAGACTGCAAGGCTGGAACAGCAGACTGCAAGGCTGGAACAGCAGACTGCAAGGCTGGAACAGCAGACTGCAAGGCTGGAACATCAGACTGCAAGGCTGGAACATCAGACTGGAAGGCTGGAGCATCAGACTGGAAGGCTGGAGCATCAGACTGGCGAGCTGGAACGTCAGACTGCAAAGCTGGAACATCAGACTGCAAAGCTGGAGCATCAGACTGGAAGGCTGGAACATCAGACTGGCGAGCTGGAACGTCAGACTGCAAAGCTGGAACATCAGACTGCAAGGCTGGAACAGCAGACTGGAAGGCTGGAACAGCAGACTGGAAGGCTGGAACAGCAGACTGCAAAGCTGGAACAGCAGACTGCAAAGCTGGAACAGCAGACTGCAAAGCTGGAACAGCAGACTGGAAGGCTGGAACAGCAGACTGGAAGGCTGGAACAGCAGACTGCAAGGCTGGAACAGCAGACTGCAAGGCTGGAACAGCAGACTGCAAGGCTGGAACAGCAGACTGCAAGGCTGGAACAGCAGACTGCAAGGCTGGAACAGCAGACTGCAAGGCTGGAACATCAGACTGCAAGGCTGGAACATCAGACTGGAAGGCTGGAGCATCAGACTGGAAGGCTGGAGCATCAGACTGGCGAGCTGGAACGTCAGACTGCAAAGCTGGAACATCAGACTGCAAAGCTGGAGCATCAGACTGGAAGGCTGGAACATCAGACTGGCGAGCTGGAACGTCAGACTGCAAAGCTGGAACATCAGACTGCAAGGCTGGAACAGCAGACTGGAAGGCTGGAACAGCAGACTGGAAGGCTGGAACAGCAGACTGCAAAGCTGGAACAGCAGACTGCAAAGCTGGAACAGCAGACTGCAAAGCTGGAACAGCAGACTGGAAGGCTGGAACAGCAGACTGGAAGGCTGGAACAGCAGACTGCAAAGCTGGAACAGCAGACTGGAAGGCTGGAACAGCAGACTGGAAGGCTGGAACAGCAGACTGGAAGGCTGGAACAGCAGACTGCAAAGCTGGAACAGCAGACTGCAAAGCTGGAACATCAGACTGGAAGGCTGGGACATCAGACTGCAAAGCTTGAACTTCAGACTGCAAAGCTTGAACTTCAGACTGCAAAGCTGGAACATCAGACTGCAAAGCTGGAACATCAGACTGCAAAGCTGGAACATCAGACTGCAAAGCTGGAACATCAGACTGCAAAGCTGGAACATCAGACTGCAAAGCTGGAACATCAGACTGCAAAGCTGGAACATCAGACTGCAAGGCTGGAACATCAGACTGGAAGGCTGGAACATCAGACTGGAAGGCTGGAACATCAGACTGGAAGGCTGGAACATCAGACTGGAAGGCTGGAACATCAGACTGGCGAGCTGGAACGTCAGACTGCAAAGCTGGAACAGGTTGGGTTACTGGCAAGATGGTGTGGGTCGGGAAGAATTTTTGCTTCTTCTTTGGTTTAGCCCGTGCAGTTTTGTATGTAGGTGCAGGGCTGTAAGCAAAGAAAGTGGCTGGATCGAAGGAAGACCAAGGAACTGTAGCTAGAGAGGGGTTTTGTGGGACTGTTACAGGTGGAGGAGAAGAGACAGGTGAATTGAAAGCAGGATAGGTGCGACACTTGGAGACTGGGTGATAGTATTTGGTAGGGAACTGATTAAACTGGGTTGTAGCTGAGGTTGCCATAGGTGACGGGGAGATAGATCTTTTGGAAGGCAGATGATTAATGGCAGGGCTGGAATGTTGTGGCTTAGCTAAAGACAGGAGATCTGACCATGCCTGCAGCAAAGGTTGAACAAACGCTGATTTACATACAGCCCGACTAACCAGAGATTGTACTGAATAAATGCAATCGGATAACACCTGCTGGGAACAAGCGGAATAATGTTCATCAAAGTAAGCCGGATCCTCCTCTAACAACCATACCAGGGATTCCACCTGGTCACAACTGAAAGGAGGGGAGAAATCGTCACTACCTTCGGGAATGCATGATGAGGCTGACTTTGTACATAATTGGATCAAAGGCAGAACATCCTCAAATAACACATGACCTTGATCTACAAGTAAATGGGCGGTTTGTATCGTTTCCAGCAGTTGGTCTCGGGTCCAATCTTTAAGAGTCTGACAACAATATTCATTATCCTCTGCCGCCAGCAGAGAATAATAGACAATTTCATCAAAGTCCATCTTGCGCGCCCACCGTAACAGGACGGTTTCTCAGTGCAGCCACGTCTGGTCAGGGATGGCCTTGGTATACTGTCAGGAGACTAGTAGACCAGACTGTGTGGACTGCACAGAGGAGACCAGAAACACATGTAAGTGAAATGGTGTTTATTAACAAGTGATAAGTGACAGGAACAAACAGTGCAAAAACCCACACAACAACCCACTACAAACAACAATGTATATATATATATAAGTAAAGGGAGATACCGTAATCGTAAACAAGCCAAGCCAAGGTCATACACAGGGAAGTCAGCAGAAGGGTAAGGACGGGAACCTGAACAGGACAAGGAGAGGATGGATGGATGGGGTTCAGGGCAGGGATCCAAGGGAGCCAGGAACAGAAGGGACAGGACTAGGAAGGCCTCAGGATAGGGATTGGATCAGATCAGGACAAGGCAGATAGCAGGCTCAAGGTCAAACAGGCAGCAAGGTCAGAACGCAGGGGGAGAGAGAGAGAGATACCAAGGCAAGCCTATGAGGGCTTGCCGGGTATTTGTAAGGCTGTGGTAATTGACCTCACGTTACAGCTGAGCGCAGTGTGACCTGTTTGCTCCACACTGCCAGAGTGCACCCGCTGGTTGACGCCGGTACTACGGCCCGAGGATGCAACAGTGCCACCAGCAGGAAAGACCTCTTACTGCAGGTCCTAGGTGTTGGAAGACACCTGCTGATGGACACTGGTACTGCGATCCAAGAGACCGATAGCGCCACCAACGGGTAGACCTTCTCATGACAGTACCCTAGTTTGTAGGCGCTATAACTTTTGCGCAAACCAATAAATATACACTGATTGACATTTTTTTTTACCAAAGACATGTGGCCGAATACATTTTGGCCTAAATGTATGACTAAAATTGAGTTTTTTTTCAATTTCTTTTAGAACAAAAAGTAGAAAATATCATTTTTTTTCAAAATTTTCGGTCTTTTTCCATGTATAGCGCAAAAAATAAAAACGGCAGAGGTGATCAAATACCATCAAAAGAAAGCTCTATTTGTGGGAAGAAAAGGACGCAAATTTCGTTTGGGTACAGCATTGCATGACCGCGTAATTAGCAGTTAAAGCGACGCGGTGCCAAATTGTAAAAAGTGCTCTGGTCAGGAAGGGGGTAAATCCTTCCGGGGCTGAAGTGGTTAAAGAACAATTTGCCTTTGGCAGCATTAAACATTCAATAAGGACACGGCATATATTGATATATTTTTCATACCAGAAAGTTCAGCAATTTACAGGGTTTTAACAAGTATTACCTTTTCCTCTGTATTTTCGCATCCATAAAAAAATTCCGATCCCAACTATGATTATCAAAGCCAGAACAATACAGACCACGATGACCACAGTGACCACATTAGATGATGTTTCTATATCTGTAAAATAAGATATTGATTAAAGGAAAGAAAGTCTTCTTAACACATCCTCCATATAGGGGATTACATGACTTGGATGGGGCAGGAGCACCAGAGAACAATCCCCCCCACTGGTGAACTACCAATATCCCACCTAAACACTAATACACCAGGGTTACCTTTGGAATATTTTGACCCCAGCTTTAATTAAAGAAGTATGGCCAAAGCTTTTTTTGGCCAAACTTCTTTTGTGGGTCACAGGAATGCACTGATTTCTGCACTTCTGTGATCCAGATTCATCGGCTAAAGCCACCACAGAGCTGATCCAATATTGCCTGGCAAGTCCGCTGGCTCAGCCTCTCAATGCACCCCCTTTATAGCCAGGCATTCAAGTGAGCACTGGAGGGGCAGAGCAGCCAGTCAGTGCATGACAGTTACCACTATCTGCTCACTGAAGACTGAGAACTGAGCGATCAGCAATCATGTGATCGCTCAGTTCTCAGTGATAGAGCCAGCGGGGGACAGCTGCAGCATCAGTCCACATAGGTGAGTATGTTTGCCTTAATCTCGCACTTCACTTTTAACCACTTCCCACCGATGTGGCTCATATATGCGGCCTCTCAGCGGGTGGGCTTTAACACCGAGAGGCCGCACATATGCAGACTTATGTAAACGGTTTGTGTTTAAAACGCGTGCCCTATGCGCTCCCAGCACAGTCACCGGTGGTGACCAGACATCTCCTAATGCATACTTGCAATTGGGAGCTTTCCGATCATGTGACCACTGTGACAGCCAATCACAGCAATCACATGACCCCAATGCCCGCCTCCGCTTCCCGGTATTTGGACGCACTTAAAGGGTTATTAAACCAACTTTTTTTTAAAATAACAAACATTTCATATTTACCTTCTCTATGCAGTTGGTTTTGCATGGAGTGGCCCCGATCCTCCTCTTCTGGGGCCCCTCAGCGGCGCTCGTGGGTCTTCCTCTTCTCGAGTGCCCCGTCGGAGAAGCGCTCTCCTTTGGGACACCCATGCGAGCGTGCTCCTGAGTCCTGCTGCTGCGTCCATTGACACAGACAGCAGGACTCGGCCCCGCCCCCGCCCCCCGCCCCGCGTCATTAACAGACCCCTGATATCTCCCCCTTGAGACAGAGAAAGAGACCGAGGATAGAGATTTCCTAGTCCTTTTCTCTGCAGCCTTCGCTGCACTGAAAATGAATGGAGAGAAGACAGTGGCTCCTCTCCATTCAAAAACTGCGACATCGTAATCACAGGAGGTTACAATGTTTCAGTTATGTGAATGGACAGAGTCAGCTGACTCTGTCCATACAGAAAAGGAAGAGTACATGGAGAGGGACAGCAGAACGGAGGGGGACACAGGGGAAGAACAGAGGGGGACAGGAGCAGAACGGAGGGGGCATGGAGGAAGAACGGAGGGGGACAGAAGCAGAACGGAGGGGGCATGGAGGAAGAACGGAGGGGGGCAGCAGAACAGCGTGGAGGAGGATGCTGTGACAGTCAGCGGTGATCGTGTGTGGGTTACAAGCACCGATCACCGCTGTATAATTTTCAAGTACTCGGGCAAATGCTCGGTATCGGTGCAGATACCAATACTAGTATCAGTATCAGGACAACCCTAATTGTAATCGATGCTTTTGCAGGACAACTTGTTCATTTGAAAAGTAACAGGCATGCTGGCTAGATCATCAGATGATAATAGAAGAAAGAAAGTCTGAGAAAGAATCGGCAAGCTGCAATATAATAAATGTTTACTTTTGGGTTAAATACTGGTAAAATTTAAAAAAATGTTTGAAACAAGGAGTGGATGATTATACCTTCATAGATGAGCTGGAAATCCTTCTGCAGAGGTTCTTGTAGAGTGTCATGTTGGACTTTACAGGAGAAGGTCTTGTTCTGGTCATCATTGGTCGGTGTGATTGTCATAGTGCTGTTCACCTGGTATGTTTCATCGTTATACATTTGTGGTTTTCCCATTAACTGATTTCCTAGGACCTCTCCATCTCTGTACCAAGTTATCCAGATATCCGGAGGAAAGAATCCTGTGGCCTTACAGGTCAAGGTGTTCTCTGTGTTTCTGTGGACCTTCGTACTAAGTATTGATAATAGAGGTCTGGCTGCAGGGAACACAGATAAAGTTCATGAAGTGGTATATATACATTATATTTATGTAGCCCTCTGTTGGGGGGTTGTGAGAAATGGCCCTTCCCTAACAGGATATTGCACTAAACCTGTAGGTAAATAAGAGAACCAGAATCTTAGAAGAGTGGGTCTGATAGTAACTTTGGCAGTGCCTCCACCCAGGACAGGGCCTCTGTGAATAGAGGGGGTCCCCTTCCTGGGAAATTAATAAGTAATCCAATCAAATAATTCCTGCAACCAGTATATAACATTAATCATAAGCACATAGATGCATATAAGCATAGAAAAAATACAAGCTTTATATATGAAGAGATTAATAGTAGTACATGCATCCAATGTACGAACAAGTTTTGTCATCAAAGGGCTCGATAGGGGTCCTGGTGGAATTGTGCACATATGCCCGGATATCTATACAGTAGTTATCAATAGAGATACCTCCAGATGAATTTTGCAGCCAAGTCCATTTAGAGGGGCCCCTGAGGATGATGTGGTGTCTGTTTTTGTGTTGGAGACCTGAAGACAAGATCAGCAATCACAAGGGTAGCCTCCAAGGTTTATCGGACCAGCCTGAAATAGTCCTTTTCACCAGCAAGAACTGTGGTATGGCACTGGAACTGTGGCACTGGAACTCAAAGTTAGCCTATCTATTATGTGCTTTCGTCCCTCCCTAGTAGTTTATAATAGTCTCTTCTGGCTTGGGGATTAGCAGCATGGACAAGACGTGACTGAGACTGTCTCTCTATCTCCATTTCCTCTTACCAGGGTTTCAAAGCCAATAAACTGGGGCAGGGGCAGACTGACAACTCATGGGGCCCCCGGGCAATAGAAGATCATGGGGCCCCCTTTGTCTCCGCCCACACGCAAGCCACACCTACACAAAGCCCCACTTACATAAATCACAGGGCACACAGCAAGGCACATCACATGGCACACAGCAGAGCATGGGGCACATCATAGGGCACAGGGCATGGGGAACACAGTAGGGCACATCACAGGGCACACAGGAGGACACATAATGGGGCACCCAGCAGGGCACTGAGCAAATCACAGGGCATGGGGCACATCACAGGGCACACAGTAGGGCTCATCAGGGGGAACACAGTAGGGCACATCAGGGGGCACGCAGCAGGGTTTATTATGCTGTACACAACAGGTCACATTATTGAGCACAGCATGGTGCATCACAGGGGGTACAGAGCACATCAGTAGGTACACAGCGGGGCACATCACAGAGCACATCAGGAGATACACAGCAGGGCATGCCGCACATCACAGGGCATGTGGCACATAATAGGGCACACAGCAGAGCACAGGGCACACAGTAGGGCACATCCTTGGGAACAGGACACATTAGGCGGTACAAATCAGGGCACATCACAGGGCATGAGGCACACATCCCAGGGCATGGGGCACACAGTAGAGCACATCACAGGGCACACAGTAGAGCAGAACAGGCGGTACACAGCAGGGCACATAACAGGGCAAGGGGCACACAGTAGGGCACATCAGGGGGACAACAGCAGGGCACATCACAGGCCATGGGGCACGCAGTAGGGCAAATAGCAGGGCACAAGCCAAAACACAGGGCACCCAGTAGAGCACTGGGATCCTCCAGACTCAGCACAGTGTCTCTCAGAGTAGCCATCAAGGGGGAAGGCAACACAGTGGGGGATGGCAGACACAGGGGGACACCGTTGGGATAGAAGACACAGGGGGACACCGTGGGGGTGTTGGAGGGCACAGGGAGATACCGTGGGGGGGTTGGAGGGCACAGGGAGACACCGTTGGGGGGGTGGGTGGCACAGGGGGACACTGTGGGTGGGTGGCACAGGGGGACACTGTAGGTGGGTAGAGGGCACAGGGGGACACTGTAGATGGGTGGCACAGGGAGACAGCATGGGGGGGATGGAAGGCACAGGGGAACACTGTGGGGGGTGAAGGGCACAGGGGGACACTGTGGGGGGGTGGAGGGCACAGGGGGACACTGTGGTTGGGTGGCACAGGGGGTCACTGTGGGGGGGTGGAGGGCACAGGGGGACACGTGGGGGGTGGATCGCACAGGGGGACATGGTGGGGGGTGGAGGGGACAGGGGGACACGGTGGGGGGTGGATCACACAGGGGGACATGCTGGGCGGGTGGAGGGCACAGGGGGGACACTGTGGGGAGGTGGCAGAGGGGGACACTGTGGGTGAGTGAAGGGCACAAGGGGACACTGTGGGGAGGTGAAGGGCACAGGGGGACACTGTGGGGGGGGTGTGCAGGGCACACTGTGGGGAGGTGGCACAGTGGGACACTGTGGGGGGGTGGAGGGCACAAGGGGACACTGTGGGGCACAGGAGGACACTGTGGGGGGGGTGGAGGGCACAGGGGGACACTGTGGGGGTAGGTGGCACAGGGGACACTGTGGGTGGGTGTTACAGGGGGTCACTGTGAGGGGGGGGGCACAGGGGGACACGGTGGGGTTGGATCGCACAGGGGGACATGGTGGGGGGTGGAGGGCACAGTGGGACACTGTGAGGAGGTGGCACAGGGGGACACTGTGGGTGGGTGTTACAGAGGGTCACTGTGGGGGGGTGAAGGGCACACTGTGGGGAGGTGCAAGGCACAGGGGGACACTGTGGGGGGGTGGAGGGCACACTGTGGGGAGGTGGGACAGGGGGACACTGTCCGGGTGTGGAGGGCACAAGGGGACACTGTGGGGAGGTGGAGGGCACAGGGGGACACTGAAGGGAGGTGGAGGGCACAGGGGGACACTGTGGGGGGGAGGTGGCACAGGGGACACTGTGGGTGGGTGTTACAGGGGGTCACTGTGGGGGGGGGCACAGGGGGACACGGTAGGGTTGGATCGCACAGGGGACACGGTGGGGGATGGAGGGCACAGGGGGACACTGTGGGGAGGTGGCACAGGGGGACACTGTGGGTGGGTGTTACAGGGGGTCACTGTGGGGGGGTGGAGGTCACACTGTAGGGAGGTCGCACAGGGGGACACTGTGGGGGTGTGGAGGGCACAAGGGGACACTGTGGGGAGGTGGAGGGCACAGGGGGACACTGTGGGGGGTGGGGGGCACAGGGGGACACTGTAGGGAGGTGGAGGGCACAGGGGGAACACTGTGGGGGGGGTGGAGGGCACAGGGGGACACTGTGGGTGGGTGTTACAGGGGGTCACTGTGGGGGGCGTGGAGGGCACAGGAGGACACTGTGGGTGGGAAGCTGTGCAGCAACTTTCTAATAGCAGCACGTGGTAAAGCTTAAGTACAGGACAGCATACAAGCTGCTGCACTGTCCTTCCTAGATGCAGAGTAGCGCGGGAAACGGCTGTATACAGACCTCTCGTGATGCGCTCCTCCTCACTGACCCCTCCTCAATTCTGTCCATCCGAGGTGATGACAGATACAAGCACCTTGGGTGGACGGGAGGGAAGGAGGGGCTGGCGGGGAGGAGCGCATCATGAGAGGTCTGTTTACACTGCAGTCTCTTAGCAGTGAGCAGAGACCTGATCTACCCGTCAATCACAGCTAGCTGACGGGTAGATCGGGTCCCGAAGTGGAAGCTGTCATGGGGCCCCCTACTGGCCACGGGCCCTCGGTCAGTGACCAAACTGCCCGATGGTCAGTCCACCCCTGAACTGGGGGCAGGATGTGCATGTATATGTAGCACCCTTGTCTTAATCAGGGCTACAATTAAATTCAGCTGTGCTGGGTGGTAGCTGCCCTGGCTAATTTGCAGTCTTTATGGATCAAATGGGTTTCCTCCTATGCCTGCTTCATCTGTGGCTTCTCCCTTTTGTCAATAGGTGGCACTGTTACCTTTGGTATTAGTATGATGAGCTACAGTGAATTCAGGTTAAGAATAAACATACTTTTCTCAGCCAATCAGAATGGCCGCTATGAATGCTGGGAGAAGGTATTTATTTGGGGAAGGTCAGGTGATCTTGGTCTTCTCCACCCAGCAGTCTGGGTGGGTGTGTGAGGAACAGCTCCTGCTGGGTAGGCCTGACCATGTGCTTATGGGTCTGCAAGGGAGAGCCTGCTCATTACCAGGAGGCATGAAGGAAATGACGAAATCATCCACAGAATTCCTGCACCTTCATGTGAGTTCTTTTCAGTTGCTATAGGAGACAGCTTATGCTGCAAAGTACAGATTTCTGGTTCCAGGCTCTTTTCCTGCATTACTGTCTACACTTTCCTACATATTTGTTTAAGGAGTCTGCCGGTCTGCTAGTTTGCTGCTATATTTGACTAAGGGTGTCCTGTGCCCTACCCCTCTCTCCCACATTTTCCTGTTGTGAGAAAGAAACTTTGTTCAGCATAAAAGTGACTGGTGGTGCCCATCTTTCTACCTTGAAAAACCACCCACCATGCCTAGTAACCTGCACCCTGAGGAGGAATATCGGCCCTCTCTGTCTCTGGGGGTCACCATCAGGCCTCCGGAAATTGGGGGGGGGGGGTGGGCACTACTTAGAATTGTACTTAACACTGTAATATTAGCAGCTAACACTAGAAGGCAGTAGGTCCCCACATTTGTAATAGTGTACCTACTGGGGTTGCACTTGCGACTTGCCCTCATGCTCCAGGGGGCACGTGCCCCTCCTCCTTTACACCAGGATAGAAGGGGCGGCGGGGGGGCATATAGAGAAACTTATGCCCTCCATTTTCCTCCTGCAGCCCCTGAAAGCCTGCTTTTCTCCTCTCCCTCAGGCATTCAGCGACTGCAGTAGGAAAATAGAGGGGATCAGTTTCTCCACATCTCCTGAGTGTATTCAGAATCCAGGGAATGTTGGGATTGTGGAAGCTGACTTGAGGGAGTCAGCACCCGTCACTGAAGAGGGACTGTGGGCTATATACTATTCAGAAACTCTCATACACAGTAGGGCATATATACAAAAGTGTTGGGTCTTGTATCTAAAGTCAAAACTATTGTTTTCGTTTTATTAGAGTAGGAAAAAGTAAAAAAAAAAAAGTTGCCTGTGTCTCCTCGTTAGGGAGATTTACCCCCCATTAATTGTCCTGATGACCATTGTTATAGGGGCAAAAAATTTATAAATATTACATGGTGATCTTGCAATGTGGGCTAATGGGGATTACACATGGCCGCTGTAATACACATGGTCTATTGTTGTCACCATCTGGAAACCTGCCCTAAGAATAACATAATAAATATAAGCTTTTCATATATATTTTTCATTGAAATAGTACCTGGAGATCCTACCAGCTCTTTGTTCAGCCACTTACTTTTATGGGGTGACAACTATCCCTCCATTGTCTTCTTGTATTGTTACCCTGTCACATGTCCAATTGGTGGAGATAACAATCAGCTGTGCTTAGGCATTGTCCACCTTTGCCACTATCAGGAAGCCACAGGAGTGGACTGGGCTGGGGGGCAGGGGGCAAAAGCCCCCTGGGCCGCTCTAATGCCCCGTAAAAAGGCTGCACCACTTCCACCGCAAACATGCCTAAAGGCAAAATATTAATAAATCAAAAATAAAAAATATAAATATAGTCCTTGTGATTAAATGTCCAACAACAAAAAATGTGAATACAAAAAATTCCTCAATATTCAATAGCTGATGGTAGAGGTTGGCGTAACGCAAATTCCTGTTAAATGAAATGCTTACCAGATAGCAAGCCAAATGAAACAGGTGGCTATAAACACAGCCTGGGCCTTTGGGGAACCAATCCCGGTATATCCTGGACGAATCGCACTTGCAGACCGAATTGGATCCACGAAGGTTATACCCAAAAAAATGTATAATAACATAGTGTAATACTGACACAAACTACGTGATAGTAAAGAAAAGGAAAAAAGGATTTTTTATATAAGTGACACTCCACCAGTGATAAAATCATATAAGATCATAAACCATCCAGTGCCTATAGGCACAAATGGAATTATAGGGTGAGTGACATAAAAAACATGCATTAAAGTGAAAATCTCCTATATGGAGAACCAGTGCAAAAACCTTCTAAAAAAGCCGCTTACCAGATGTTAAAAAACAAGGAGGCATGTGATTAACCACCAGATGATAAATGGAAAAAGGAGGTATCTAAAGCCGCTTGAAATAGAAATGGGCATATAACTATCCACCGGAGGATAAATGGAAAGGAATAGCCAAAGTGCATCAAACCACATGAAAGTCCTGCTTACCAGATAGCAGACTCTATATAGGCAGACTGATATAACAACAGAACCGGCTTCCGGGAGCCGGTTCTGCGTGGATCCATCAAACCATCCATATCTCAGACTCCGCAGTATACATGTAGTAAAGAATGGTGGCAATAGTGTAATACGTATAGACTGCTTTATTTATAAAAAAGTAACACTTACAATGTAGCGAAAATAAAAGGACAACGGCATACAAACAAACTCCCGTCCTCAATATGGCAACGTGGTGACGTCAGCATGTCCCTCCCAGACACTAAAGGCGTCCTGATGAAGAGGAATAAAAAGTCTCCACTGATGTCCTACCAAGCGTGGGATGAGGGCGGGGACAGAAAGCCAGCCACCCCCTGGCATGGATGGTGTATGCTGTGTCCAAGCAGAGGCCAGCTCTGTACCCCACCTGAGGCTCTCCTACCCCAGACAGCCCCAACCAAGCCGCCCAACTCCCCAATTCAGCCCGTGGCCGCCCTTCCTGGCCAGTTTGGGGTGGGTGCAGTAGGTTCTATCCAGTCCAACGCACCCTGTGAGCGAAGCTTCAGCCAGGGATGGGGGTCAGGGGGGCAGGGAAGAGGGAGAGTGGGAGGGGGGCTGAGTCGTTGCACCATGGGCTTTGGGTTGTACTTGCCCCCTGGGCTAAAAATTATCTGTCTGCCCATGGGAAGCCAGAACAGAGCAATGGTGTGCAGCTGATGCTAGAGCGAGTGCATGTAGACAGGAAATGGCTTTAAAAGGCTGCCAGAGATCAGCAGGACTAAAATGAAAAAAATGAAAAAAGTATTTTGTGGAAAAAAATGGCAATTGTTTATGGCAATTGTTTATTCTTTAGCAAACTACAGTAAATGTCAAGTTAGAGATCAGATCTACTTAATTCTTTTTGTCAATTGTACAGCAGTTTTTTTGTTCCCCAAAAGCTAAATGTGAAAGCAATGTTTAACTCAACATTTATCATTGTTATTTAGTAAGCGCTCTTACCTAAAACTTCAAATACAATCTCCTTCTCCTTGCTTTCAGGGCTGTAGATAATGGAACACTTATAGATGCCCCTATCAGAGATGGCCACGTTGGATATGTGTAGTGAAGCAGCTCCGTCCCCCAGGGATTCCACATTGAGGGACATCCTGGGATCTTGGATGGAGAAGTCTTTGTTGTCATATCTTAGGATGACTTTTCCCTGGAAACTCCACAATATGGTCAAAAAGTTTAAATCCAGTTGTCTATCCACTGAGAAGAAGCAGTTGAGGACGCTGTCGTTGGTGACAAGAGCCCTTTGTTGGGAAGGAGCGATTATATCCAAAGCTGCATCTATTGCGATACATCAACAGGTAAGATTAAGTAAAAAGTAATACTCATAAAATGCATCAGTGATCAAGGAAAATGAGTATGTGCTTCTGGGGAGGGTGAAAGAAAATAAAAAGTATACAAATTATAGTGTATGTAAAGTCAGAACCTTTTGTTCAGTTTTGGCTAGCATGTGGAAGGGTCAGGACCCCTGTCAGATTTCTGTCAACATCTCTGTCCATGTTGGGGAGATTTACCTCACTACTAGTCCTGGTGACCTTTTTCTCTAGTAGAGAAAATGGGAAACCCAAACTTTTTAATTTGTCACTGGAACAAGAGGTGAGAAGATATCTTCCAATCAGGACACTTGGAGACATCCATTTAAGTTGGAAAGACCTCCTCTTGCTTCCGGTTGTGTCTGTAGGACAGGAAGTGAAGAAAAACCTCTTACCTAAAACTTCAATCTCCTTCTCCTTGCTTTCAGGGCTGTAGATAATGGAACACTTATAGATGCCCCTATCAGAGATGGCCACGTTGGATATGTGTAGTGAAGCATCTCCGTCCCCCAGGCATTCCACGTTGAGGGACATCCTGGGATCTTGGATGGAGAAGTCTTTGCTGTCATATCTTAGGATGACTTTTCCCTGGAAACTCCACAATATGGCCAAAAAAACTCCAACAACAAGAGGTTGTCAAAAATTAGCACAGAAAGGGTTTGGGTACTCCCTAGGGAACATATACCAAAGCTAAAAAAAAATCATTTAAATAACATGCCTAGGGGGTGTCCTAACCCTGCTTCTGAAGAAGAACATCTCTGTGATATGCAGAAAGTACTGCAGTGGTACTGACATTTACAAAGGAAAGGAAAAGGCTTCTTTATATATATATATAAAGAAAAAAATTCATTCTTGCTGTAGGATGTGCTACAACAAAAATTTAATTTACAAAGAAATAAATTATACAGTTTCATTGCAAGCAAATTACATTTCACTTGCTTCTTTTTTTTAATGGCACAGAGACCCCTCTAAATAACACCAAAATTAAAAACAAAAAAAAAAGAAGCTGGCAATGAAATGTCATTTTTTGGTAAATAAACTGTAAAATTTTCTCTTCGTAAATGCCACTTTTGCTGTATATTAGAGCAAGAATGAAAAAAAAATTACAGAGTCCCCTGCCCCCCCCCCCCCCAAATGCATACCTGACCCTTTGCAGTATTGAGGTACATTTACTAAAGCTGGTGCATGGTAGCCAATCAGCTTCTAGCTTCAGCTTGTTCAATTAAGCTTTGGCAATAAAATCTGGAAGCTGATTGGTTTCTATGCAGAAGTGAGCCTGATTTTGCACTCTCCAGCTTTAGTAAATAAACCCCTTTGAGTCTGGTATAGCTTTTAAAGGGGAACCCCACACAAAATGTGTACAGTACTCCAAGAATTCCATACCAGATCCTCCAGGTCTGGCATAGATTTTAAGGGAACACCCATGCAAAAATCCATACCAGACATTTAAAGTGATTGTAAAGGTAATTAAAAAAATTAAAAAAAATAAACATGTCTATACTTACCTGCTCTGTGCAATGGAATTGCACAGAGCGGCCGCAAACCTCCTCTTTTTGGGCCCCCACTGTCGCTTCTGGCCCCTCCCCTCTGCCCAGTGCCCCCATGGGAAGCCTTTCTCACCTGCACTTTGGGAAAAGTGTTTTTCATTTTGCACTGCTGTAGGGCTCATGCCACATATTTTGTGAACATGCCCCTTTGCTGTCACATTCTGGACCAAGGTATTTAGTCTTCTTATTCTGCAGGGACATTAAAAAAAGACCCCTGGCAGGCTATCCTACATTGCATGACTGATCTGTTCGACTAGAAGCTAGCAAGTACTGTATACTTTGGGCTGAAGGATAGCACACAGATCCCACCCATTGATTGTGCACATAAACCTGTTTTATAATCAATAAACATGATCAATGTTCCTGAAGAATCCACTTGGAAGCATCTTTTTATGTACTGCCACTGCTGACCACACATTAGTTCCATCTTGGAACCACCTTCATCTTTGCCATTGCTCTCCAGGCCAGACCACAGCTTAGAGTAGTGCAAGAATCTCCACCCTTATACAAATCGAGAGTGACCATCGGCACTCTGCATGGAGACAGCCATATTCTCCACATATGTTAATATACTGTAGATGGTATGACCACAGGACAGGTATCCAGCAACCTTATGATTGTGAAGTGACACTTGTGACACTTTTTGCTATACTAGTTTTTTGATAGAGTGGACAGATTTAGAATGCTTGTCAGTTTTTATTGCTGTCAGCCCCCCCCCCCCCTTTAGGAGTTTCACCCTCTCTATTTGTCCTGTTTACCATTTTCATTGAAAGTAAAAGTAAAAGAAAATCCCAAATTTTGGTTGTCCCCAGAAAAGTACTGTAATAGAGGGGAAATCTTCCAATGGGGACACTGGTTCTAGTGACCTGGGGGTCCCTAAGGAATTCCCCTAATTTGCAGGAATGTCCTATCACTTTCTGTTTGGCTATGGGACAGGAAGTGAAGGGAAATCTCTGCAATGGAACACCGATGGCGGAAAAAAAATCTGTCAGGAGTTATAACCCTTTCTTGCTCCATCCAAAATGAAAAAAAAAAAGAAAGTTTACTTTGATGAAGCAACTTCCTCCTAAGAATCTGAGAACAGTCCTTGAAGCAGAAAATATTGGGCTGAGCTATTTTAGAGTTTTATATTTAAGAGTTTTCACCTTTCAGCAACGCTGACTCTAGTACAAAAGGGATAGTAGCAGCACACAGTCAATGGTATTCTGACATTGATTTTGTACTCACTAATGTCCTTGGATAATTGGATGCCTCATTCCAATATCTTCCAAATCAGATCCACAAAAGCAAGTCCCTCAGTCAGCTCCAGTGAAATTCAACAGAATTGGCCCCTGAGCTAGCCAAGGTGAGATCTCGATGAGCAGAAGACACAGGGCAGGTCTGCCCAGAAGGGCAGCAGCCCCCCAGACTGGGAACTCCTCCTTTAGGACAAGGACCCTTCTGTTCCAAGCCCCAGGCTATTTATGCTCCCTCCCAGCCACCTCTCCCCAGGGATTGGATAGGGCTGCATAAACATTCAGCTGCTGATTTGGCTTGCCCTGCCCACTATAATTCAGAACCTTCCAGAGAGACAGAGGAAAGCAGTCAACCCTGCAGCCAGAAGAACATAGAACAGACCAAAATAATCACATTGCAACTGATTAACTGATTACAGTGAGCTAGTAACTAAATTGACCTAGCTTAGCACCTATCTAAGAGATTGCTACATTTTCTTGCAGCAAAGTTAACACTAGTAGGCAGCTGGTAGAAACAACGTATCCCATTTCTTGAAGTTTAAAACAGGGTGGACAAAAGTATGGCCAATGAAAGGCTTATTGGTATCCTAGATGATAAGAACAAGATCTAAGAACCTTTGGTAACACTACACTACTCATAAACTGCTAGTCTTAGTTACCTTTGTTGCACTGGGGGGGCATACTATGATCCTGGTTCTCAATCTTCTTAGGGCTAGTCATATTCGCTCCCTGTACACCCATATGTGAGGGTAATGGTGCCACCACTGCTTGTGCCAGTCCCGGATCTATTATCTTCTTTTCTACTCTTTTTTACCCCCCTGCCTCTTCTCTCTAACATTGTACTAAAGTTGCTTTACTCCCACTGTGAACATGGTATACAGTAGGGTTGTCCTGATACCGATACTAGTATCATTATCGGCACCGATACCGAGCATTTGCCCAAGTACTTGTACTCGGGCAAATGCTCCCGATGCTTCCCCCGATACCTAGAGGACAGCTGTGATTGGCGCGTGGGGGAGTTACAAGATTCTCCCCCAGCGGCTTTAGTGACATACAGTGGTGATCGGTCACAGCTGACTGTCACTGCATCCTCCTCCATGCCCCCTCCGTTCCCCTCTCCTTCTCTGTCCCCCTCCGCTGTCCCCTCCGTTCTGCTCTCCTTCTCTGTCCCCCTCCGCTGTCCCCTCCGTTCTGCTCTCCTTCTCTGTCCCCCTCCGCTGTCCCCCTCCGTTCTGCTCTCCTTCTCTGTCCCCCTCCGCTGTCCCCCTCCGTTCCCCTATCGTTCTCTGTCCCCCTCCGCTGTCCCCTCCGTTCCCCTCTCCTTCTCTAAACCCCTCCGCTGTCCCCTCCGTTCCCCTCTCCTTCTCTGTCCCCCTCCGCTGTCCCCTCCGTTCCCCTCTCCTTCTCTGTCCCCCTCCGCTGTCCCCTCCGTTCTGCTCTCCTTCTCTGTCCCCCTCCGCTGTCCCCTCCGTTCTGCTCTCCTTCTCTGTCCCCCTCCGCTGTCCCCCTCCGTTCTGCTCTCCTTCTCTGTCCCCCTCCGCTGTCCCCTCCGTTCCCCTCTCCTTCTCTGTCCCCCTCCGCTGTCCCCTCCGTTCCTCTCTCCTTTTCTGTCCCCCTCCGCAGTCCCCTCCGTTCTGCTCTCCTTCTCTGTCCCCCTCCGCTGTCCCCTCCGTTCTGCTCTCCTTCTCTGTCCCCCTCCGCTGTCCCCTCCGTTCCTCTCTCCTTCTCTGTCCCCCTCCGCTGTCCCCTCCGTTCTGCTCTCCTTCTGTCCCCCTCCGCTGTCCCCTCCGTTCCCCTCTCCTTCTCTGTCCCCCTCCGCTGTCCCCCTCCGTTCCTCTCTCCTTTTCTGTCCCCCTCCGCTGTCCCCTCAGTTCTGCTCTCCTTCTCTGTCCCCCTCCGCTGTCCCCCTCCGTTCTGCTCTCCTTCTCTGTCCCCCTCCGCTGTCCCCCTCCGTTCTGCTCTCCTTCTCTGTCCCCCTCCGCTGTCCCCCTCCGTTCCTCTCTCCTTTTCTGTCCCCCTCCGCTGTCCCCTCCGTTCTGCTCTCTTTCTCTGTCCCCCTCCGCTGTCCCCCTCCGTTCTGCTCTCCTTCTCTGTCCCCCTCCACTGTCCCCTCCGTTCTGCTCTCCTTCTCTGTCCCCCTCCGCTATCCCCTCCGTTCCTCTCTCCTTTTCTGTCCCCCTCCGCAGTCCCCTCCGTTCTGCTCTCCTTCTCTGTCCCCCTCCGCTGTCCCCTCCGTTCTGCTCTCCTTCTCTGTCCCCCTCCGCTGTCCCCTCCGTTCCTCTCTCCTTCTCTGTCCCCCTCCGCTGTCCCCTCCGTTCTGCTCTCCTTCTGTCCCCCTCCGCTGTCCCCTCCGTTCCCCTCTCCTTCTCTGTCCCCCTCCGCTGTCCCCCTCCGTTCCTCTCTCCTTTTCTGTCCCCCTCCGCTGTCCCCTCCGTTCTGCTCTCCTTCTCTGTCCCCCTCCGCTGTCCTCCTCCGTTCTGCTCTCCTTCTCTGTCCCCCTCCGCTGTCCCCCTCCGTTCTGCTCTCCTTCTCTGTCCTCCTCCGCTGTCCCCTCCGTTCCCCTCTCCTTCTCTGTCCCCCTCCGCTGTCCCCTCCGTTCCCCTCTCCTTCTCTGTCCCCCTCCGCTGTCCCCTCCGTTCTGCTCTCCTTCTCTGTCCCCCTCCGCTGTCCCCTCCCTTCCTCTCTCCTTTTCTGTCCCCCTCCGCAGTCCCCTCCGTTCTGCTCTCCTTCTGTCCCCCTCCGCTGTCCCCTCCGTTCCCCTCTCCTTCTCTGTCCCCCTCCGCTGTCCCCCTCCGTTCCTCTCTCCTTTTCTGTCCCCCTCCGCTGTCCCCTCCGTTCCTCTCTCCTTCTCTGTCCCCCTCCGCTGTCCCCTCCGTTCTGCTCTCCTTCTGTCCCCCTCCGCTGTCCCCTCCGTTCCCCTCTCCTTCTCTGTCCCCCTCCGCTGTCCCCCTCCGTTCCTCTCTCCTTTTCTGTCCCCCTCCGCTGTCCCCTCCGTTCTGCTCTCCTTCTCTGTCCCCCTCCGCTGTCCTCCTCCGTTCTGCTCTCCTTCTCTGTCCCCCTCCGCTGTCCCCCTCCGTTCTGCTCTCCTTCTCTGTCCTCCTCCGCTGTCCCCTCCGTTCCCCTCTCCTTCTCTGTCCCCCTCCGCTGTCCCCTCCGTTCCCCTCTCCTTCTCTGTCCCCCTCCGCTGTCCCCTCCGTTCTGCTCTCCTTCTCTGTCCCCCTCCGCTGTCCCCTCCGTTCCTCTCTCCTTTTCTGTCCCCCTCCGCAGTCCCCTCCGTTCTGCTCTCCTTCTGTCCCCCTCCGCTGTCCCCTCTGTTCCCCTCTCCTTCTCTGTCCCCCTCCGCTGTCCCCCTCCGTTCCTCTCTCCTTTTCTGTCCCCCTCCGCTGTCCCCTCAGTTCTGCTCTCCTTCTCTGTCCCCCTCCGCTGTCCCCTCCGTTCTGCTCTCCTTCTCTGTCCCCCTCCGCTGTCCCCTCCGTTCTGCTCTCCTTCTCTGTCCCCCTCCGCTGTCCCCTCCGTTCTGCTCTCCTTCTCTGTCCCCCTCCGCTGTCCCCTCCGTTCTGCTCTCCTTCTCTGTCCCCCTCCGCTGTCCCCTCCGTTCTGCTCTCCTTCTCTGTGCCTCTCCGTTCTCCCCCTCCGTTCCACCGTCCCCCTCCTCCTTCCTTTGTGTATGGATAGAGTCAGCTGACTCTGTCCATTCACATAACTGAAACATTGTAATCTCCTGTGATTACGATGTGTCATTTTATGAATGGAGAGGAGCCGCTGTCTTCTCTCCATTCATTCTCAGTGCAGCTGAGGCTGCAGAGAAAGGGACTGGGGAATCTCTATCCTCTGTCTCTTTCTCTGTCTCAAGGGGGAGATATCAGAGGTCTGTTAGGACCCCTGATATCTCACCAAAGCCCCCCAACAGGGCTGATTAAAAAAAAAAAAACACATATCGCAAGAAAGAATAAAAAAAATATTATTGTAAAAAATAAAAATTGTAGATAATAAAAAACCCCACACACATACACCGTTCACCCCCCCCCCCCCCCTCCCCGAAAAAAAGAAAGCACTGTTTAAAAAAAACAAAAAACACTGTCACGTGACATTAAAAAAAAAGTATCAGTAATCTGTATTGGCAAGTACTTGAAAAAAAGTATCGGTACTTGTACTCGGTCCTAAAAAAGTGGTATTGGGACAACCCTAGTATACAGTTATCACTCTCTTGTCAAGGCTGCTTTGTACATCCATCTATTTATTTTAGCTCTGCATTAAATTTAAACAGTATAGATACAACCATCATATCATTCTGAGTTGCACATATGAAGTAGTGTATCCTTGAAATTACTATATCTTGGATGTTGGTTAATGATTAAGCAGTAAATGGCCATCTACTCTTTTGACAACTCTACAGAGGGCTTGTTCTGCTTGCATGCTGTATCTGATATTAATTAAGGATGATTTCTTTCTTGAAAATGTAACAAAAGTATTAAAACTGAAAATTGTAAACCTTACAAGTCAGGTGTAGCAAGAGCAAACAACATTCCCAGAATAGTCATATCCATTGTACCCAGGCCTTTGTTGAATGGGTGCAATTCACCCGTTGTGCCAACACTCTAAACGAACAGTCACATGAATTTCACTGTAGAAGACAGTAGGACCTCACATGCTCAGGATCTCTTTGTGGTCCTGCCTTTAAAAAGAACATTTTAATATTCACTATTATAAAAAAGAGGTCAATATACTTACACGTCTGCCATACAAGAATCGGGAACAAGGCCTTGATGGTGGACATTTTTGGGAACGTGTGGAGATCCAGCAATTTGTGTTATTATCACTTTCACTTTCCAGAAAGAGTCAGGAGGGGTGACAAGTGAGGACACCTGCTCTTCATATCAAGTCCTGTCATTCAGTCTGAGGAACACTAAGGGGGGAGAACTTCTACAGCCAAATGTAAGAGGCAACGAGGCATCTACAGTATGCTGAATAAAGAATCTTGTTTTTATCTTTAAGGAGAATGCTTACAAATATAGATATCATAGATTTTTTTTTCTTTACATTTCCCCCTAAAAAAATGAGGGGGAGTGAGGATGCGAGAGACGGGGATTAGATATATGGCTTTTGGCAGCTAATAAACCCATCTTTGAGAAGATCAATCAGATTATTTATATTTATATGTGGGGAGATTCCACCTCTCTTGTTGTCCCTTCCCTCCTCTCTGGGGCATAAATATGGCTGCTTTGATATGCGGACAGGCTCTTATGCCGCGTACACACGGTCGGACTTTCCGGCATACTTGGTCCGGCGGACCAGAGTGTGCCGGACAATCCGCCCGTGTGTGGGCGGCGGCGGACTTTTCCGGCGGACTTCTTCCCAAAAGCCCGCCGGACCTAGATTTAAAGAAAGTTTCAAATCTTTCCGTCGGACTCAGTTTCGGGCGGAAAGTCCGCCCGTGTGTGTGCTGGTCCGACGGAAAGCCCGCTCGTGTGTAGGCTGGTCCGACAGACCAAATACGACACGAGGAAAGTATTGCATCTCGCGCTCGCTGCAATAGGAAAAACAAATCTTCCTATTGCGGCGAGCGCGGGGCATACCAGGCCCTTAGGTCTGGTATGGATTATAAAGGGGAACCCCGCTACGCCGAAAAAACGGCGTGGGGTCCCCCCTAAAATCCATACCAGACCCCGATCCGAGCACGCAGCCTGGCCGGTCAGGAAAGGGGGTGGGGACGAGCGAGCGCCCCCCCCCCCTCCTGAACCGTACCAGGCCGCATGCCCTCAACATGGGGGGTGGGTGCTTTGGGGAGGGGGGCGCCCTGCGCCCCCCCCCCCCAAAGCACCTTGTCCCCATGTTGATGAGGACAAGGGCCTCTTCCCGACAACCCTGGCCGTTGGTTGTCGGGGTCTGCGGGCGGGGGCTTATCGGAATCTGGGAGCCCCCTTTAATAAGGGGGCCCCCAGATCCCGGCCCCCCACCCTATGTAAATGAGTATGGGGTACATGGTACCCCTACCCATTTACCTAGGAAAAAAGTGTAAGTAATAAAACACACCACACAGGTTTTTAAAATATTTTATTAAACAGCTCCGGGGGGGGGGATCTTCCTCCGGCTTCGGGGGTCTTCTTCCGGCTTCGGGGGTCCCTCCGCTTCATCTTCTCCCGGCGTCCGGTTGGTTCTTCTCCGCTCTCCGGCCTCTTCTCCCGGTGTCGCAGGTCTTCGGCCGGCCCCTCCGCTGTCTTCATGTAGCTCTATTGCGAGCGGAGGTCCGGACTTCTTGGCTTCTGGGCTTCTTGGCTTCTCTTCTCTTCTCTTCTCTTCCCCCAGATGTTGACACGACGCTCTCTCCGGCTGGACTGGTCTCTGAGGGCTGCGTTGTGACTTATATAGGCGGAGACCCCGCCCCCATATGATGTCACAGTCCCTGGGCATGCTGGGACTGTGACGTTTTAGGGGGCGTGGTCGACCACGCCCCCTAAAACGTCACAGTCCCAGCATGCCCAGGGACTGTGACATCATATGGGGGCGGGGTCTCCGCCTATATAAGTCACAACGCAGCCCTCAGAGACCAGTCCAGCCGGAGAGAGCGTCGTGTCAACATCTGGGGGAAGAGAAGAGAAGCCAAGAAGCCCAGAAGCCAAGAAGTCCGGACCTCCGCTCGCAATAGAGCTACATGAAGACAGCGGAGGGGCCGGCCGAAGACCTGCGACACCGGGAGAAGAGGCCGGAGAGCGGAGAAGAACCAACCGGACGCCGGGAGAAGATGAAGCGGAGGGACCCCCGAAGCCGGAAGAAGACCCCCGAAGCCGGAGGAAGATCCCCCCCCCCCGGAGCTGTTTAATAAAATATTTTAAAAACCTGTGTGGTGTGTTTTATTACTTACACTTTTTTCCTAGGTAAATGGGTAGGGGTACCATGTACCCCATACTCATTTACATAGGGTGGGGGGCCGGGATCTGGGGGCCCCCTTATTAAAGGGGGCTCCCAGATTCCGATAAGCCCCCGCCCGCAGACCCCGACAACCAACGGCCAGGGTTGTCGGGAAGAGGCCCTTGTCCTCATCAACATGGGGACAAGGTGCTTTGGGGGGGGGGGCGCAGGGCGCCCCCCTCCCCAAAGCACCCACCCCCCATGTTGAGGGCATGCGGCCTG
Organism: Lithobates clamitans; assembly: GCA_037952925.1. Taxonomy (NCBI): domain Eukaryota; kingdom Metazoa; phylum Chordata; class Amphibia; order Anura; family Ranidae; genus Lithobates; species Lithobates clamitans. The sequence goes on from JBBGZY010000645.1 coordinate 2,282,676, forward strand.
GTACGGTTCAGGAGGGGGGGGGGGGCGCTCGCTCGTCCCCACCCCCTTTCCTGACCGGCCAGGCTGCGTGCTCGGATCGGGGTCTGGTATGGATTTTAGGGGGGACCCCACGCCGTTTTTTCGGCGTAGCGGGGTTCCCCTTTATAATCCATACCAGACCTAAGGGCCTGGTATGCCCCGCGACGGGGCTCGCAAGGTGTCAATCTAGCCGATAAAAGCGGCAAGATTGACATCCTTTTCTAGTCCCGTCGCACCTGAGTCACGTTCAAAATGAACGGACTTGTCCGTGTGTGGGCAAGTCCGTTCATTCTGAAAGTCCGCCGGAACTCCGGCGAAAGTCCGTCGGAGAGACGGGCGGACTTAGCCCGCCGGAAAATCCCGGCGTGTGTGGGCAAGTCCGTTCCTTTTAAAGTCCGGCGCACCTGGCGGACAAAGTCCGTCGGAAAGTGTGCCGGACCAAGTAGGATAGAAAGTCCGCTCGTGTGTACGCGGCATTAGGATATACACCTTTTTTATATATTTGTTATGGGTTTTTTTTTTCTTCTTTTATGAATGTTGTCTTGTTTTCTAGTGTGCTGTACCAATTTGTACACTTATTTAAAATGAATAAAAAGAATTCATACCCAAAAAAATGAACCACTTTATTCATTACCACTCTATATATTTCTAAAATTTGAGAATTTTAAATTGAACAGGTATTGCCAATATGAAAAGCTAGAGTACAAGCCCTCCAACTTTTTTGATGTAAAAAAAAGTATTTTTAATTTGAACATTCTATAGAGTAAAACGACACCCCTAAAGCCACACGTGACATCAAACTAAACACAAAAAAACACAAACTTTGCATGTTGACATACTACCATTTTGTATACAGAAAATCATAGTGTGATGGAAAAAAATAATTTCTAAGCCATATTATGTTTTTCATGTGCTGGCTTTGACTTGGGCAAGGCTCAAAGGTAATGATGGACTAATGTGAGCAGTTTTGATTAATCAAGGGTTTGGTTTATTTTGTTCGAAATTTAGAGAGCCCAAACTTAGAGAAAAATCCTACTAAAGTCTATAGGGAAAGGTGGGACATTTCTTAAATTTTGACCATTGTTAGGACTAATAGGCAAACTATTGTAAAACAAAAAATGGTGAACATGCAATTTACCAATGAAAAAAAAGAAAGAAATTATACCATTAAACAGGGAGTTTGGCCATTCAGGTGACTTTGAGAGATAGAAAATATGCAAATCCTTTAAATAATGTGCTTTAAGAGATACCTTAAAGCTATATGTGATGTTACAGAAAAGTATGATTTTCATAGACAGTCTCAGTGAGAACTTACAGTAGCAGTGCCAATTTGGCTGTTGAATTTTTCTTTTCCAATTAAAGTAGCTTGGCTTGCATACGGCAGCAGCACTCCAATCTACTTTGATTGCGTTTTGAAAAAAAGGTATTTTTTCAGGTGGACATAGCAGTAACCCATATTTTTCATCAAATGGTAATAGACCCACTTTAACCAAAAGATATAAATTGGCCAGTAGTTTACTGAGGCTATCCTTGTTCTCACTAATGTGAAATTGTCCTGCCTGTTGGCCAAGTTGAGAATTTATATAATTAAGAATTAAAAAGCCTTGCAGCAAAAAAAAAAAAAAAAAAAAAATCCGCTATGGGTGGGCCAGCAGCTAAAATTGACCACTGACTTCAAATCAACCACAAATTAAAAATGAGAGAGAAAAAAGCCTCCAATCATAGGAACCAAAGGGAAGCAAAAGGGTTTATTTTCCAAAGGTAGCAATCATAATTAAAATACTGACTCCTAACTGAACCTAACCTCTTCCTATGCAGTTTTTCAGGTTTTTCAGGTTTCCCTACAACAGCTTCCAGTTCACTGACTATGGCTGCTCTGTGGCACCCTCCTTTTAAAGTGATGGGGCCGGCTTCTACAAAAACCCTCCTATTGGCCCCCCTAAGCCTGCTGGCTACAGTTCAAGGGCAACGTGGTGCATTATGGTTTAAATGTAATTCTCCCTGCACTCTTCTGCACAAAAATTAGCCAGGACAATGAATACTGAACCTATAGGATGTTCCTTGAACCGATTCCGAGCTTTATCCCTACTCAAGGATATAAAGGAGGATATGGATACAAAAAACAATAATAACATACAATCTCATTGAAACAGTTTGGCAAGAACAATGTTACATACAATATACAGTGGAACCTCGGTTTGCGAGTAACGCGGTTAACGAGCGTTTTGCAAAACGAGCACTGTATTTCTAAAAATCCTAGCTCGGTTTGCGATCGCTGTCTCGCAAAACGAGCAGGATTCAGGTCAAAAGCGGTGTGCAGTACCGCTTTTGGCCTGAGGTGGGGGGGCTGGAGCCGAGCAGAGCCGAAAGTTGCCGATCGGCGCCGTTCGGAAATGCACGGAAAGGCCCGAGGACAGTTCGGCTGACCTTGGCAAACCTCGGAAAGGCTCGTGAATGGAGTCTTTCCAGGGTTTGCTGAGGTCAGCTGAAGTGTCCCTCGGGCCTTTTCGGCTGTTTCCAAGGCTCTTCGGTGCCCCCCACCTCTGGCCGCATGCAGTACTGCATCCCATTGAAGTCAATTATTTTCGTTTCTATTGACTTCAATGGGAAAACTCGCTTTGATATGCGAGTACATTGGATTACGAGCATACTCCTGGAATGGATTATGCTCGTAATCCGAGGTTCCACTGTATAAAGTTTGTTAACCCTCGTTTAGAAAAAAACAAAACAAACATGTCATACTTACCTCCACTGTGCAGTTCGTAGCCCCAATCATCCTCTTCTGGGGTCCCCCGGCGGTGCTGGTAGCTCCTCCCCGAAACAGGTGTCCACGTTGGAGAAGCGCTCTCCTGGGTGTATACCCGTTCGGTCGCGCTCACGGGTCCTGCTTCTGCGTGTATTCTGCCCCGCCCCCGGCACCCGCATCATTGGACAGAGTACAGAGTGCAGTGGTAAGGAGGATATAGCAAACATCCCAGCATAAAGAGTGCAGTGAGCAGAATGATATAAGGTATATCCCAGAAGGCAGAGTGCAGTGGTCAGAAGTATGCAATTTATTACACAGCATACATATTGCAGGTGTGAGGATACCAAGTGCGGATACCCGGGAAAAGCAGGGGTGACCGGGTCTGTTAAGCTGTACAAAGGAGACTGGACCCAAACTAAGTGCAATTATAATAAGATTTATTAATAACACAGCAAAAAACATTCAACAATACAAACAGAACACAAGTAAAAGAGAAACACAGGTTATAAGTGAAGCCCAGTGAAAAACTTCCTACCTAATGTAGTGCCTACCTAATGTAATGACCCTCAGAGGTAGGGAGGGCTGACATACTTCCTCTGGGTGCAGGTTACTAGGCATGGTGGAAGATTGGGCGCCAGTCACTTTTATGTTTAAACAAAGAGAAGTTTATTTTTCACAACAGGAAAAAATGTGGGAGAGAGAGAGCACAGGACACCCTTAGTCAAAAATAGTAATGGTCAGCAGACAGGCAGATTGACAGACTCCTTAGACAAAAATGGTGAGATAAGGTGGACAGCAGTACAGGAAAAAAGAGCCTTTAAGCTGAACCAGCACATCTGTACTTTATAGAATAGACTGTCTTCTCTAGTAAGTGAACTTAACTCATGAAAGGTGCTGAAATTCTATGGATGATTCCATCTTGACGCTTTCTCAGGCTCTCCATGGGTCCCCGGTCCATGCAAGAGTAACCTCTGGTACTTCATCTCAGGTCTCCATCCCTCTCAGAATTGTTTCAGGATATTTTGCAGGCTTTCCTCAGCATAATCTTGAATACTCAAATAGGCCTTGGATAGACCTAGCAGCCAGGAGAGCACCTGAATAGGCCTCAGGCTTCAGGCCTAGCAGGCAGGAGCTGTTTCATACACATCCACCCAGACCGAAGACTGGGCGAAAAGAACCAAGATCACCTGACTCTCTCCAAATAAATAGCCTCTCCCAGCATCCATAGCGGCGAATCTGATTGGCTGAGAAAGGTATATTTATTCATAACCTGAATGAATGCACTGTAGCTCATCACACTAATGTCAAAGGCAACAGCGCCACCTACTGACAAAAGGGAGAAACCACAGATAAATAGGATTAGAAGAAAAGCCATTTGACCTCTAAACACTACAAATTAGCCAGGCTGGCTACCACCCAACGTAACTAAATTTACCTGTAACCCTATTTTAGGACGAGGGTGCGACACTAACAAACTAACTATGATGCATTACAGTATATACAAAGCAAGGGGGAAGATTGGGTAAGGCAGGGTCAGGCAGGACTTGGAGGTACAAGGAACAGTGGATGAGATGGGTCAGAAAGGGGGCCAGAGCTGGGATTAGGTACAAGGGGAACAGCTAGAGGCAATGGGATCAGGGGAACGGGTACAGAAACAGAATCAGGGTAACAGGTACAGAAACAGGATCAGGATATTTGGCACACGGGGCAAAACATTGAGGCGCTATGGAAAGCTAGAGGAGGGGTAAATACCCTCCCAACAGCCAGCATCAGGTGCAGACTAATACTTGAAACTTGCTGGCTGGTGGGAGACACCCACTGGTGGTCACCAGAGCTGCACCTTTCAGGTCTGAGGACCACAGTGCTAGCAGCTGGTGATCTGGTTCCTGACAGCAGTGGTCAGAACTATGTAACATATTATGTACCTTACATACTCCCCAATGTACTTAACAGTATATGTTCTTTTTAGAACAAAGTATCAATGTATTGTAGCTGCAGTGTCTGATGTGGGTATTGTGAGAAAGTTAGTGGACCTAACACATGCACTGGAAGAACAGTAGGATCAGGGGAGTGACAAAGTAACACTACCACACACTGGTTTATGTAACAGCAATAATTAATACATCTCCTTTCTAACTCAAAATTTAGAATAGACAAAGTCTCTTGAAGAGAATATAATGTTCTGTAAATTTGGGAACACATTAGCATTGCTGTTGTATCTTCTATTTCCTTCACGGAACAGTATTGAGGGTAGAAGCTTTCTTTTTAACTCAACATAAAGATTTTAAAAATGTAAATGGAAGAGGAATTTATTATTTGTGTTATTCACTTGCTTCTGGTAGGTATCCAAAGTTCTAAAATTGACTGGATTTTCCACCCTACCAAAAGATGGTTTAACAAATCTCACTTCTGCTAATACAGACAGTTGAGTTTATTTACTAAACCTGGAGAGCGCAAAATCTGGTGCAGCTCTGCATAGAAACCAATCAGCTTCCTGGTTTTATTGTCAAAGCTTAATTGATCAAGCTGAAGTTAGAAGCTGATTGGCTACCATGCACAGCTGCCCCAGATTCTGAGTGCTCCAGATTTAGTAAATCCCCCCTAATGTTTTTATCTTATAATCCTCAAGCAGAGCTGTCAGGGCCTGTTGATGTCAGTGACGGCTGGTGCTTAAAATTTTTGGGGGGGCGCAAAAACTGAAAAGTTCTGAAAAAACACCAATCGCAGCCTCTGTGCCCATCAAATGCAGCCACTGTGCCCATCAAACGCAGCCACTATGCCCATCAAACGCAGCCACTGTGCCCATCATTTGCCGCCACTGTGCCCATCAAACACAGCCACTGTGCCCATCAAACGCAGCCACTGTGCCATATCAAATGCTCCCACTATGCCATCAAATGCTGCCACTGTTCCCCATCAAATACAGCTACTGTGCCCATCTTATGCAGCCACTGTGCCCCATCAAATGCAGCCTTACTGTGTCCCATCAAATGCAGCCTCATTGTCCCATCAAATGCAGCCTGTGTCCCATCAAATGCAGCCTCACTGTCCCATCAAATGCACCCTGTGTCCCATCAAATGCAGCCCCACTGTCCCATCAAATGCAGCCTGTGTCCCACCAAATGCAACATCACTGTCCCATCAAATGCAGCCTCACTGTCCCATCAAATGCAGTCTGTGTCCCATCAAATGCAGCCTATGTCCCCCCTGTTCTTTGCGGGAGGTTGGGACCGGCACTTACCTTGCTCTGGTGTCCTCTCCTCCTGTTGTGTCTCCTTCAGTGGGCACTGGCAGCGGCGGTGGAGGAGTCCGCTCTTCCGCTTCTCATATTTCCGGTTCTCTCTCTCGGGGGCGATGGGAGAGAAAAAAACATCTAACTCGGATGTCAATCAAACCACCCAGTGGTAGTAATACACACTACGGGCGCCGGGCGGAAGCTGCTCGGCGCTTCGGAATGCACCGCAAGGTGGGACAAAAGCCTGCAAATGAAGCGCCTCGTCTGCAATCTCGTGATTGCATAGACGTGGCGCTTCCCATAGTGCACTGTGTCCAGCGCTCGAACACAGTGCACTTAAGGACCTTTTTTCAGTTTTGTTTTTTTTTTAAAAGGTCAGTTTTAAAAAGTTTTTTTTTTTTATATATATATATATTTTTTTTGTGTGACTGCCTGGAGGGGGGGTGGAATCCGTGTGCCCCCTATGGATGGCCTGCCACTGGTTATCCGTCTCTCTGGGGGTTATTGTATTGCTAACCATATTAGTCTCCACACATGAATCCTCATGTCACAGTGATGGCGTTGGGGAAGTACTCTGAGATATGACATTGCAGGATGACTGGGGTATCATGGAAAAAGTGGGGGGGTCTGTATCTCTTCCACTGCGGGGGTTCATGGATATTCTACAAAACATAAAGTGTAACATCTTTACACATCTCCAAGATGCAGCATATGCCATAGCTCATGGCTCTGTTCCTGTTTAGCCAGTAGCTTTCAGTGTTTCGTCTAGCTTCATGTGTTTCTGTTACATTATCCATGATAAAGAAGAAAAACCATTAGGGATGATGGGAACCCTTTATAATGGGCACAGCAGATTCCCTAAAGAGAGAGAGTCCCTAAAAGACAGAAGAGACTCTAAAGAGTATATCCCTCCAGCATCTACCAAATACTGAAATACAAGGCACAGGTAGAGTGACTCCTGGATTGATTGATTAATTCATTTATTTGGTTCTATTAACTTAACTGGCTTAATTTCCTTTCATTTTTCTATTCTATCTTAACACTTTTCCTTATAAAGCTTAGTATTCTTAGTGTCTGTTCTTCTGCAGATCTGTATTCTCCAAGGTGACGATTCAAACACAATTCTGTCTAAAAATAGGAAGGTTCAGTTAACCTTCATTTAGATTTTTTCCCATTGTGCCATCTCCCTTTGCTATATTCAACCAAAAATAGATCCATGTGATTTCTTGTTACTAGAACATTGTCTCAATGTGCCCATAGGCCAGCCATTCTCAACCAGGGTTCCATGGAACTCTAGGGTTTCTCCAGAGGTTGCTAAAGTTTCCTTGAGCTGTGGCTGATTGACCTCCCATTTGGTGGTGTCTGCATACAGTAGTTCCAGGACCAATGCCACTTGACAAAACACAAATGGTCTTTTAGCTGTCTGCAAGGGTGGCATTCTGACTATCACTGTAACAGGTGCATATTTTCTATTGACCACCAATGTAAAAAGCATTTTTGTCATTGACCCCCAATGAATTTGGTTTTAGTAAGAGTTCCCTGAGACCTGCAAGTCTTTATAGGGGTTCTTCTGGGGTACAAAGGTTGAGAAAGGCTGCCATAGGCATGAGAGAGAAATATGAGAGAAAAGATTGGACACCTTCATTTGATCACTTATGTAAACTACACTGCAGACACCTGTACCATGTCTCCCCCATGACTTTCCATTTCCACAGCCTCAAGATGATTGTTGTACAATGCAACTTTAGTGTCTAGTTTAGAGTCATGGCGGTTGATAAAGATGCCGAAGGGTGACCATATTGTGCCTACACATCTAGAATTGCCTTTGTAGGCCTTTTGTCTTTATATCCACTTCCACCACAGAAGATTGGGATGCTATTATTGATAATTATGGTGATTCATGAAGCCACACATGTAATGCCGCGTACACACGAGCAGACTTTACGGCAGACTTTGCCCGGCGGACTTTTCGACGTACTTTACGACGGACTTTCTGAATGAACGGACTTGCCTACACACAATCCACCAAAGTCCGTTGAATTCGTACGTGATGACGTACGACCGGACTAAAACAAGGAAGTTCATAGCCAGTAGCCAATAGCTGCCCTAGCGTGGCTTTATGTCCATCGAACTAGCATACAGACGGCTGACTTTTCAACCGGACTCGATTTTGACGGATTAATTTAAAACATGTTTCAAATCTAATGCCCCGTACACATGGTCGGACTTTGTTCGGACATTCCGACAACAAAATCCTAGGATTTTTTCCGACGGATGTTGGCTCAAACTTGTCTTGCATACACACGGTCACACAAAGTTGTTGGAAAATCCGATCATTCTGAACGCGGTGACGTAAAACACGTACGTCGGGACTATAAACGGGGCAGTGGCCAATAGCTTTGATCTCTTTATTTATTCTGAGCATGTGTGGCACTTTGTCCGTCGGATTGTGTACACACGATCGGAATTTCCGACAACGGATTTTGTTGTCGGAAAATTTTATAGCCTGCTCTCAAACTTTGTGTGTCGGAAAATCCGATGGAAAATGTGTGATGGAGCCCACACACGGTCGGAATTTCCAACAACAAGGTCCTATCACACATTTTCCGTTGGAAAATGTGACCGTGTGTACGGGGCATAAGTCCGTCCAACTTTTGAGAAAACAAAGTCCGCTGGAGCCCACACACGATCGAATTGTCCGACCAAATCCCGTCCGCCGGGCAAAGTCTGCCATAAAGTCCACTTGTGTGTACGCGGCATAACTTGCCACCATGGTAATATGTAGATAACCACAAAAAGTTGGATTTTATGGGCAATAAAAAATAGACATAGATTTATACAAAAATAGGATTTTTGTACTCACCGTAAAATCCTTTTCTCTGGAGTTCTCTGACGGACACAGCTCCATTCTCTTGACCGTAGGGTTATATCTTCCTCCTCACCGGAGAAGCTAGGCAGAGCATGCTTTGCATGTGAAACACTCAGAACTATACAGTTCCGCCCACTGGGAGGTCCCTCTGGTATAACCCCTCAGCCTGCTTCCTGCAGCTCAGTACGTCAACAAGCAGTATAATGTAAATTAATAGGAGGGGCGGGTGCTGTGTCCGTCAGTGAACTCCAGAGAAAAGGATTTTACGGTGATTACAAAAATCCTATTTTCTCTTTCGTTCACTGACGGACACAGCTCCATTCTCTTGACCGTATGGATGTCCCCAAGCAGTGTCATAACGAGGGGTGGGAATCAGCAAAAACAGAACTTCACCCATAACCAGAAGTGCTCCCCAAACGGGGGAGTTACCCTCTGAACCAACTGCAGTAGAATCTGCGGGCAACAAAATGCATCCACATGCATGGACAATCAAAATTAAACTTTGTCCCACCAAAGAAAGGAATGTACATTGCAACAATTACATGGCTGCCTGCAAAACTTTGCGGCCAAAGCAAGCATCTGAAGATGCGCTTACATCAACTATGTAGAACCTTATAAAAGTGTAAACGGATGACCAAGTCACCGCCTTACACACTTGGGAGACAGACGCTTGAAGTCGGAAAGCCCAAGAAGTCCCAACTGCCCTGGTGGAATGGGCTTTGGCAGGAAAGTGGGGCACCTGCCCCTGCAAGGCGTAAGCCTGGACCATGATCTGTCTGATCCACCTGAAAATGGCAGTCGACGAGACCGCCAGCCCTTTGTTTGGACCAGCCACCGAAATAAACAGTGAATCTGACTTCCGAAGGGGAGCCTTGGCAAACAGATATACCCTTAGAGCCCGGACCACATCTAGGGAATGGAGGGCCACCACTTTAGGATGTGTCGGCTTAGGACACAGAGATGGTAACACAATGTCTTCATTGAGGTGAAAGGCCAAAACCACCTTCGGCAAAAAAGAAGGTTGCTGACGCAACACCACCTTATCCCTGGGGATAATCAGATAGGGCGACTTGCAAGACAAGGCCGCCAGCTCAGAAACCCTCCTGGCAGATGTAATAGCAACTAAAAATACCACTTTCTGAGACAGAGCCAACAAGGGAATTTCCATGATGTTCTCAAATGGTGGTTTCTGAAGCGCCAATAGCACCAGGTTCAGATCCCACGGAGGGTGAACGTACAGGAGGACCTACATGCCGAACCCCTTGTACAAAAGTGCGTATCAATGAGTGAGACGCCAGGGGTCACTGAAAAAAAAACAGCCAAGGCTGAAATCTGTCCCTTGATGGTACTCAAGGCCAACTTCTGGTCCACTCCTCGCTGTAAAAACAGCAGGATCCTGCCCACAGAATGGGTGCGTGGGCGCCACCCCATCTCCTCACACATGGAGATAAAAGCTTTCCACGTACGATGGTATATCTTCCGGAAAGAATATTTTCGTGCCCTCAGCTTAGTGGAAATTACCGAGTCCGACAGACCTCGGTTCCTCAGTGCCTGGCTTTCAACAGCCACGCCGTTAAAGTCAGCGACGGTAAAGCAGGATGAAGTATCGGACCTTGCGATAGGAGGTCCTCCCGCATCTGCAACCGCCAAGGATCATCCACCAGCAGGCGTATCAGGTCGGCGTACCAAGGGCATCGGGGCCAATCCGGGGCAATCAGTATGACTGGAATCCCCTCGGCCTCCACTCTGCGGAGCAGACGTGGTAACAGTTTTAGCAGAGGGAAGGTGTAAACAGCCGGTACTGCTCCTATGGAGCCACCAACGCATCCGACGTCTCCGCCCAAGGATCTCTTGTCCTGGACACGAACCTCCGCACCATTTGATTGAGGTGAGAGGCCAGAAGGTCCACTTCTGGTGTGCCCCACCGCAGGCAGAAGCCTGAATACCTCCGGATGCAGAGCCCATTCTCCTGGATCCAGCATCTGATGGCTTAGATAGTCCGCCTGCCGGTTTTCCACTCTCGGGATGTATAAGGCCGACAGGGCCGATACGTGTCGCTCTGCCCACCGAAGGATGTGAGCGGCCTCCCATGCTGCAGCCAAGCTTCTCGTTCCTCCTTGATGGTTCACATATGCCACCGCCGTGGCGTTGTCTGACCGGATCCTTATCGGACATTCTTGTAGTCTCATCGACCATGTGGAGAGGCAACGCCTGATCACTCGAAGCTCGAGCACACTGATCGGTAACTGGGATTCGTCCCTCGACCAGAGACCCTGTGTCGATTGCACTCCCAGCACTCCACCCCAGCTGTCAGGCTGGCGTCCGTTGTTATCACTGTCCAATGAAGAGGTAGGAACGATTTCCCGGACCAAAAGGCCGGAGATCTCAGCCACCAGAGCAGGGAGTCCCTGACTAACTGGCTCACCCAAATCTGTCTAGCCAGGGATAACGGAGATTTGTCCCATTTTGACAAATCTCCTTCTGAAAGACTCTGGTGTCAAATTGGGCATATGGTACCGCCTCGAAGGAGGCAACCATAAGGCCCAGAACTCGCATGTGGAAACGCAGCGACGTCCACCTGCGGTTCCTCAACAGCTGCACCGTGGTCCTGAGAGTCTGCAGTTTATCCGAAGGAAGAAACACTCTCGCTTCTGCGGAGTCCAGCAGTAAGCCTAAGTACTCCAGACGTTGAGTCGGCACTAACACTGACTTCTTGAGGTTCAACACCCTCCCAAACTCTTGTAGAGTGTGCATGGTGATCGCCCATCCTCCCTGAATTCTGAGGCGGAAGCTGCCTTCAGAAGGAGAACGTCTAGGTAACCCACGATTGCGATCCCACGTTGTCGCAACAAACCCAAAATTGGAGCCAATACCTTGGTAAAGACTCAGGGTGCTGAAGCCAGACCAAAGGATAGAGCCACTAACTGATAGTGGTCTTCCCCCACTGCAAGTCACAGAAACCTCTGATGCCTGAGGCATATGGGTATGTGCAAGTACGCGTCCTGGATATTCAGAGACGCCCGGGAGTCACCCTGATAGAGTGCAGTGACTACGGAGCAAACTGATTTCAGTCTGACCTCTGTACTTTCACAAAGCAGTTGAGGGCATTTGCGTCCAGGATTGGATGTACCCCTTTCTTTTTGGGGACTACAAACAGATTGGAATAAGGCCCTTGAAACCTTTCTGTTTCTGGAACAGGCACTATCACCCTGCGGCTGAGCAGGTCCCTTACTGCCCCAAACAGGACCTCCCGGTTAGCCGGGAGTAAGGGTATGCTGGAGGAAAAAAAATCTGTTTGGTGGCCAAGAGAGGAACTCTATCTTGTAGCCCGATGAAATCAGTTCGCAGACCCATTTGTCGGACAGCCGAGAGGCCCACTGAATTGCTAACTCCCAAAGGCGACCCCTCACCTGTGTGTTGGGTGGGGGCAAACCTTCATGCGTTAGCACTTTTGTTCGTGGGCTTACTGGGCTTGCGAGGCCAGGGACATTTCTGTCCCTCAGTGGTCGCCCTGTCGGACTTGGAGCGTTGACCTGAGGTCCCGGGCAGACGAAAAAGCCTCTTTTGAGCGGAAAAGGAGGGCCACTGCTGATACAGATGCTCAGGAGAGCAAGGCCGCATCACAGACATACTGAAGGCCATGCACCAACTGGTCTGCTAGTTCCATGCATACAGGAGGAAACTGCTGCTTCTCCAATTCACGGTGCAATAGTTTCGCCCACTCAGTAATGGTCTGCGACACTAATGCCATGGCCAGTACCAGTCGTAGCGCTGACACCGCCACCGTAACGATGGATCGGGCCACTGCCTCGGCCCTCCTGACGGTAGGGTGCTTACATGCAGGAGTCCCTTCTACCGGGATAGTGGTTACTTTATTTAACCTGGGCACTGGGGCGTCCACGACCGGGGGAGCCGACCAATTCTTAAAAAGGCTCTCCTCAAAGGGGTAACGCGCTGCCATTCGTTTTGGGACCGAAAAGGTCCGTTGCGAGCTTCCCCATTCCTTGTATATGAACTTATCAAAGTAAGTCAGATACAGAAACACCATAGGTGTACAGGCTGGCTTACAGGACCCAAAAGGGACCGCCACTTTGGCAGATGACGCATCCTGTGTTTACAGGGTATCACACACAGCGGTGAAAAGTGCTTGTGACAGACTCACCCGGGACAGAGGCTATTGGAGGGGACTGAACGCAAGCCTCTTGCCCACCGATTATGGGCCCTAGCATTTGGGGGAATGGTGCTCTCTGTGAGCTGTATGCCTGGGGACCCTGGGGTTGGTGTTACTTTGGGTTCAGCTCCATGTCCCCCCAAAACACACAGACTCTGGGAACCCTTTATATGCCATATTAGGATAAGACTGAATTATACTGTTGGGACACATCCTGTGAGGAGATGCTGGTGTCATCAACTCCAACTACCTGTGTTTATGTTAATTGAGTGAGCTGATCACATTAGCCACCAGCACTGGCTAGGAGATGAACTGTTGATGACTAGGCTGAGGAGGGGGGAGATTGTTGTTTGTATTGTTAATTGTAATTAGCTCCTGCTATTGTGTTTATACTACTGTGTGAAGCTCGGTGCCCACAAGTCTGTCCTACAGGTCATGTCTCTGAGTCATCTGGTCTGGGTAAATTTTGTAGTAAATTAGCTCATGTTAATTAGGTTAGCTTTGAGTCATACTGCTGTATAAATTTGTGTGAGATCTCAAATAAAGAGTTAGTTCTGATGTACTCCAAGACTGGTGTTGTCTAGTTCTTGGGGGTTCCTATAGCCAGATCCATTGGACTCGTGTTCCAGAACTTAGGAAGCGGTATACTGACGGAAGCACTCAAGCGGAGTGTGGGACGTTCCATGACATTGGTGGCAAGCAGCGGGAAAGCTTCATGCAGTCTGGGACATCCAAACCTCCAACTGGATCAAAGATCAGCATAGCAGACTTCAGTCACCCCAGTGGAGATATGGACCTGGCATCAGAGTTCCCGGGGCTGCTGCGGATCATCCTTTCAACATACACCAGGACTGTGTCAAAGGATGAATAACTGGAGCTCAGGCAGCAAATTCGGGTGGAGCTCTGGATTGGAGCCCTCCAGCTCGCTGGTATAAAACAGAGCAAGTGCTTTCCAACCCAAGAGCAACGGGCCAGTGACCAACGGGCATTGCAGATGGCATTCCTGAAAGAGCGGCTCCAGGAGCAATGGGTGACTGAGTTGGACAGGTCCAGCAGGAGATAGAGCTGGACAATCGTTATTGGGCTCTGCAATGGCACGCAGAGGAGGGATATTTAGGGGAGACAACAGAATGCTCTCCGGAGGGATATAACTTTGGCGGCCCTGGATTGCTGTGGGAGAGCCTTACAGATCATGTTATGTTTGGCGATGAAGGGGAACCTGACCTTGAGGACCTGAGAGAATATGGAGAGTCTATGCTCGGTCTTGCAGGGGTCTCAGAGCTCAAACCTGATCTGGACCATTTGCTAAGGAAGGAACAGCATCTGGAAAGGGAATACAGGAAACTGCTAGAACACGTTCAGCAGCATGCCAGAGAATCGGCAGTGGAAAATCTGGAGATTGCCGTCCCCAAACCTGAAGTGCTGATAACAGGGCAGAGCTCTGCTAACCTCTGCCCAGCACTGATAACATCTTCTGGGTTCCATGGACAGGATATGGTGAACCTCTATCCCCAGACACCAGTTTTAGAGGTAGGGGATTTAATAGACTTTTCTGCTGAGGAAGAACAACCTGATGAGCCTCCAGCAGAAGAGCTGCTATCAGGGCCAAAGTTCACTGTGTTCTGCCCAGCACCAACAGTGGCTTCGGCCTTCTTGAGAGAAGAGGTAGCCGGCCCTTCTCCTACAACACTGACAGGGACATGTGATTTTCTGCCAGCAGCATCTATGGAGTTAAAACAAACTTCTCCAGCTGAAGATCTGGTAACTGAACAGAGGGTCCAAGACCTCTGTCCCACACTTTTAGCAATTCCAGAGACTGGGGATTTAATAGACGTTTCTGTAGAGGAGGAACACCTAGCAAACTCCCAGCGGAAGTGCTGGCAACCGGACAGAGGGTCCAAGACCTCTGCCCCATACCTGTGGCAGTTTCAGAGGCTCAGAGTGAGAAGGTGGCAATCAATTCCCAGCAGCAGATACAGGGGGAGAAGGGAGAGGAGGTGTGTGTTGTCCCTCCCCAACAGTTGGCCAGGGTGGAGGAAGCAGACTTTCCTCCCCAGCAAAGATCCGTGCACCTGGGAGAAAGTACCATCGACATGTCGTCCCAGCAACCAGATGAGGGAATGGAAAAGGAAGCAGCCGGCTCCCTTTTCCAATGGCAACTACACAGTTTGGGAGTGGAGGAATCCAGCCTCCTGCCCCAACGGTTAGCTGGAGAGGAGGATGCGGAGTCCCCAGCAGAAGTGCTGACAACAGAGCAGAGTGATACCAACCTCTTCCCAGCACCGGCAACAACTGTGGAGTTCCAGGGAGCCGGGGCAGTTGGCCCCTCTCTCCGACGACAAGCTGATATAGTGGAGCTGCTACTCCCAGCTGAATCGCTGGCAACAGGGCAGAGCACCGCTGGCCTCTGCCTAGCACCTAGTGTCTCTCTACAGCTTCAGGAAGCTGGGGTGATCGGCCCCTCTGCCCAGCAGCAGACCGAGCCCAGGAATGTTAAAAACAATCCAGCTGAAGTCCTGGCAGCCAGACAGAGAGTAAATGACCTCTGCCCCACACCTACTGAGGTCAACTATTCCGTGCAGCCAAGAAAGGAGATCATGCGGGAAGACTATGTGAGTTCACTCTGCCTGACTAACGCATGTCCAGACCAAGTGGAGGTCTGGGACCTTGTTAGTCAACCTTTGATGGGGGAGAAATGTGACAGACTCACCCGGGACAGAGGCTATTGGAGGGGACTGAACGCAAGCCTCTTGCCCACTGATTATGGGCCCTAGCATTTGGGGGAATGGTGCTCTCTGTGAGCTGTATGCCTGGGGACCCTGGGGTTGGTGTTACTTTGGATACAGCTCCATGTCCCCCCAAAACACACAGACTCTGGGAACCCTTTATATGCCATATTAGAATGATAAGACTCAATTATACTGTTGGGACACATCCTGTGAGGAGATGCTGGTGTCATCAACTCCAACTACCTGTGTTTATGTTAATTGAGTGAGCTGATCACATTAGCCACCAGCACTGGCTAGGAGACGAACTGTTGATGACTAGGCTGAGGAGGGGGCCGATTGTTGTTTGTATTGTTAATTGTAATTAGCTCCTGCTATTGTGTTTATACTACTGTGTGAAGCTCGGTGCCCACTAGTCTGTCCTACAGGTCATGTCTCTGAGTCATCTGGTCTGGGTAAATTTTGTAATAAATTAGCTCATGTTAATTAGGTTAGCTTTGAGTCATACTGCTGTATAAATTTGTGTGAGATCTCAAATAAAGAGTTAGTTCTGATGTACTCCAAGACTGGTGTTGTCTAGTTCTTGGGGGTTCCTATAGCCGGATCCATTGGACTCGTTCCAGAACTTAGGAAGCGGTATACTGACGGAAGCACTCAAGCGGAGTGTGGGGCGTTCCATGACAGTGCTCCAACTAGCGCATTTTTCTGCGCGGACCCGGACACGGAATCATCCTCACTGTCCGATCGGTCCTGGTCAGCGTCCTCTGACACATCAGAACAGGGGCCGCCAGTCACTGCGGGGCCCGAGACTAAATCAGAGCTCTCCCCGGAGGGCAGGGGGCAGGGGCCATTTCTTACCCCCCTTGTGCACGCACACCACCTCCACCCTGGCAACAAATTTTTCAAGGATTGCCGACAAAGCGTCCAAAGGCACCGCACTATTTGCAGCCGGTTGCAATTGCAGGGATATCTGGGGAAGAAACGTCAGTTTCTGATGCCATGCTGACCCTTCCTGTCTGCCACCCTTGGGGACTTAGGACAATGTACTCAGTCCCACCCTACTAGCTGCTACAGACTGAGGGGCTACCACCGCAGGACTCACCACCCCGACTGAGAGCTGCGCCGTGCTGCTGCTGACTGTCTCCTGTAATAGTGCACAAGTGTCCTGGAACAAAAAACGCGCCGTCCTGAACACAGGAACCAGCGCTGTGTGAAAAAAAGCATGCCAGGTTACAAGAAAATGGCCACCGGGTGTCCTGTCCTAAGGAAAATGGCCGCCACCACGTTTTCCACAGGGGCTAACAGAAAATGGGCAACATTACAACTGTACACAGGAATGTACTTAGATAATGGCACCGATTGCGCTATGGCGGCAGCACACAAAAAGCCCACAGACACCCTGAGACACAGCATCAGGGACACAGACAGCCAGCACAGCCCCCCATCAGGGATAAGAGCCCCCCGGAGGACCCCTGCCCAGGTACACACACCACTAGTCATGCAGCATCCCCCACAGGGGGGGAGGGAAAAAAGGGACAGGGAGAGAGGAAAGGGGGAATAGGGACCCCTTAATCGACCTCCCAGGGAATGCCCAGCTGCTCTGTCCTGCTGAGACAGGGAGAGCTGTACTTACCATCCGGACGATCTGGGGACATCCCATCACAGACCCACAACCGAGCAGTACGGAGTGGCTGCAGGCCACTGCACACTGTTGCAAGGACATCTGTAGTCCGGTCATATGTGTGCCCCAGAGCATGGAGCTCACCGGCCACCCCTGGAGCCTGAGGGGCATGTCGTGGCCGACCCAGCGCATAGCTAGGGCCTGCACACGCTCGATGGCCGGGCTGGGGAGACTACAAGGATCTATATTTATCCAGCCTGTCACCCAGACGTCTGTTGATAGAAGATCACAGGATCTTAAAATCTTGCACAAAAGACAAAATCCAGAAAACAAAACCCCCAGGACTGATGGTCCAGATAGGGAGCCTAGGTCCTTCTTCTTTGCTAGGCAGAAAAAAACTGAGCTGCAGGAAGCAGGCTGAGGGGTTATACCAGACGGACTGCCCCCTGGGCGGAACTGTATAGTTCTGAGTGTTTCACATGCAAAGCATGCTCTGCCTAGCCTCTCCGGTGAGGAGGAAGATATAACCCTATGGTCAAGAGAGTGAAGCTGTGTCCATCAGTAATCGAAAGAGAAAGATTGTATTTACCGGCGTATAACATGCACCCCAAGTTTACCGGCGTATAACATGCACCCCAAGTTTAGGAAGGAATTTTAAGGAAAAAAAACTTTTAGGAGGGAAGTTTAAGGAAAAAAAACTTACATTAAAATGCCCATCAATGCAGCCTTATCTGTCCATCTGCAGCCTTTTCAGTGTCAGTGCAGCCTTGCCCCAGTGCAGCCTTGTCAGTGCAGCCTTGTCAGTGCAGCTTTGCCCCAGTGCAGCCTTGTCAGTGCAGCTTTGTCAGTGCAGCTTTGTCAGTGCAGCTTTGCCCCAGTGCAGCCTTGTCAGTGCAGCCTAGTCAGTGCAGCTTTGTCAGTGCAGCCTTGTCAGTGCAGCCTTGTCAGTTCAGCCTTGTCAGTGCAGCCTTGTCAGTGCAGCTTTGCCCCAGTGCAGCCTTGCCCCAGTGCAGCTTTGTTAGTGCAGGTTTGCCCCAGTCCAGCCATCTCAGTGCAGCTTTGTGCACTCGGTGTAGATTCAAAAATGGCGCCGAGACTGCAGGGAGTCGAGATACACATACCCGAGCTTTTTTCGGCGCTGCCGTCATGCCCAGTCCCGCCCCTGGACCTGTGTTGTGTCCATCATAGGGCGGGACTGGGCGTGACCGCGAGCGGTGCCGAAAAAAGCTGAGAATACTCGGGTATGTGTATCTCGGCTCCCTGCAGTCTCGGCGCCATATTTGAATCTACCCATGGCTGTGTATGTCAGCGGCGACTGCGGCAATCGCCGCGATCGCTCTGATGACACAGAAATCGGCGGGGATCGGCCTATAACACACACCCACGATTTTCCCCTGATTTGATACGGTATTTATAGAAAATTGTTAATTGTTAAAAAGATCTCTCATGTTGAGAATACAACACATCATTAAAATATTGTAAACATGCGAATGAATAAAAGTTGCAGACATTGCACATAAACTATTTTAAACCAGAAAGTGTTAGTCCCGGCCTACTTGCTGCTCCTTTTACTTGTGGTTTCCAATAAGGAACGCTGCAGAGAGGGATATCCAACATTATGAATCTTCTTCAGGAAATAATACCACTTCTGAAAAAACAGCCCATATTAGTAAAACATTAATGCAAATTCATACCTATAAATATGCATCTGTTAATCATAGAACATACACTTACAATAAAATATGCATGTTTGGCAGAAGCATTCCTCCAGAGAACATGGATATCCTATACAAATAGAACTAGGTGCGCTACCCAAGTGTAAACTTTGTGAATAGAATTAAATAAAATATATATGGATAATTATTTGATAGAATATACAGTCCATTAAGGGGCTAAGTAATATTCTTATGTAGAAAGTGTTCTGGAAACAAATCCTTCAATAAAAACGATGTTGTCTTCACCATAAATCTTCACACACCGAGCAAAGGTAAAAAAGGGGCTGCTTACCAGTTACGCTGGACCCCTATTACAGAGATCTTTCAGGCTCAGGTCAGTCCAATCATTTTAATTTACCACAGGTGGACACCAATCAAGGTGTAGAAACATTTTAGCAATGATCAAGAGAAATGGGGGGCACCTGGGCTAAATTTCAAGTGCTGTTGTTTCAAGGGTCTGAGTACCTATGCCAATGTGAAATTTCATTTTTATACAATTGCAAACATTTATAAAGTTTTGTTTTTACTTTGTTATTATAAGGTACTGAGTGTAGATTAATGAAAAAATGTTTTAATCAACTGTAGTATCAGGCGGCAACATAACAAATTAAAAAAAAGTGAAGGGGGTCTAAATACTTTATGAATGCACTTTATATATAACAGTTTATTATTTCTCACGCAAGAGTAGTTTTGCAATCTGTTTCAAATGTTAACAGTTACAGTGTTACAGTTATTATTCTTTAACAGCTTCTAACCCACCGTATAGTAAGATGACGGACAGGCAGTAGCACTGTCATTCTTGGAGGACGTGATAGGGGGCACAGCGTGGCGATCGGTGGTGCGCCGCGTCCCTGGGACACAGGGCTTCACTGATCATGGTAAAGACCCTTTGACATAGGCTCTTTACCATGTGATGAGCTGTGTCCAATCACAGCTGATCGTAGTGTAAACAGGAACTGCTGATTATCGGCAGTCCTCTCCTCACGCTGACAACGCATGAGGAGAGGAGAGCCTGTAAGGGGCATTCCTCAGCGAGGACATCTACACTGACAATCAGGGCACTGAACTGATCATCAGTGTCCTGATCATCAGTGCAGCCCCAACAGTGCCCATCAGTGCTGCCAATCGGCACCATCCAGTGCCCACTAGAGCTGTCAATCAGTACCTGCCAGTGCTGCCTGTCAGTGCCCATTAGTGAAGCATTTTAGTTCCTCCTCATCAATGCCCATCAGTGCCTGTCAGTGTAGCCTCATCAGCGCACATCAGTGAAGGAGAAAAATAACTTATTTATAAAATGTTATAACAGAAACTAAGAACAACTTTTTTTTTCAAGATTTACGGTCTTTTCTCGTTTGTTTAGCAAAAAATAAAAAACCCAGTGGTGACTGATTGCCACCAAAATAATTCTTTACTGGAGTCTAAAAATGATAACAATTTTGTTTGAGTACAGTTTTGCATGACCGCACAATTGTCATTCAAAGTGCGACAGCAACGAAAGCTGAAAATTTGCCTGGGCAGGAAGGGGGTGAAAGGGCCCAGTAGGCATGTGGATAAAAAAAAATCAAAAAAAACATTAGCTCTCTGTGAAAATTGACAAAACTGACTTAAGCAATAATGTGTGAGCTTGAGTAAAATGCTTTTGGATCAGATTGCATGCAGACTGTTTATTTTGAGTAAGTCTCTCGTTCAGAACATTAAATGTACTTCAGTACATTTATTTCAAATAAAACTGACCATGCTAAACCATTTTGTTCTGCCTGACATTACTCCAATATAAAGGACAGGGTATAAGCAGTGGAAATTGTTGATTGCATGGCATTTTTTTCTGTTTTAAAGCCATAACACCATTATACACAACAGTGAAAATATCCATGAATGTAATAAGAGAGACCCCTCACCATAAATAGCTCTGCAGTGAAATTTTTTCTTTTTCTTCTTTTTTTCACCGCTATATTCACAGATGAAGGTCACATCTTTGTGATTGGTCACACTGGGTGTGAAATTCAGTGAAGATGTGTAATTAGGTCCGTCTCTGAATGATATGACTCTATACTGTGTGTCCAACAGTCCGTCCTCTTCTTTATTATCTCCTCCATGGGACTCTGGGATCTCACAGACTTGTCCTCTTCTCTTCTCCAGCCAAGTCACACTCGTGTCCTCTGGGCAGTTGGTGGCTCTACAGAATAGAGATGTTTCTTCTCCAGCTATTAGTTTAGTAGGACCTTCAATATCCATTACTGTGAAAGTTCCTGTATCTGCAAATTGCTCAGATATTTGTTCTATTACAAAAAAAAAATCCAGCTATTAGCATTTTTGAAACTATACAAAACGTGCCCAAAATGATAACCACATTATAACTTATATGTTGATAATCAAACAAGGCTGTAAGGAGACACCAAAGACCAATGAATGGTTATTATTGACTATCACTTGGTCAACTCGGCCCCACACTATCCTATGATCCCCATGAGATGTTATAGTGTTACAAACATCACTCCTATTATCCACCAGTCTCCAAAACGTCTCCACAAGATGTAATGAAATATACAGTATGTCTTTTTGTTATTTAGAAACTGTTTACATTTTCAGGAGAGGTAGGTCTTCAGTTCAGACAATTTGCACTAAAACTGATTATTTTTGAAAACTTTACCAGTGGAGACATTATAGTGTATATTTTCTATATTCAGTTTTATGCTGTAAGCAACAATGTTTCTTGAAAAATCGAAAGAAAACCTATATTCATATTTTGTTTATTTTGGATTTTCTTTGTATTCTTATTATTATTTTGTATTTGATTATATTATTTTGTAATATTTTATTAAAAATGTAGTAATAATAAAAAAAATGCCCACAAATTAGGTACATGAACATTGTGATCACAAAGACTGAATCTTGAGTATTGGCAACTTTACCTATTATTTACTGAGTGGCTCAAAATGTAAATTAGTTTATAGGCAAAGAATAATATACATCTGGCATAAATATTCAATAAGGACACAATATACATTGATTTACTTTTCATACTTGAAAGCACAGCAATCTGTAGAGTTTTAATGTGTGTTACCATTTTTCCATTTCTCTTCACTTCTTTACTTGTGTTCTGGGCTATTGTATCTCTCACCCACTTTTCTCCTTTCCTCTCATATCCTTGTCTACCTAGTCCCTCATTTTCACATTACACTAATACTATCCCATTTTGTGTTTTTCACCAGTTCCTCGGATTCACTTTTGCCACTCCAATCTGGGTAGAGTGAACCCCATCCACTATTTGTGATCCATTCCACCAATTGGCCAACTTGCCGACCTTTGGCTGTTATCTCAGCTCCCGGGGGGATGTCAATTCCACTTCCCAGTGCTTTTTGAATTTTAGCATTACTGCCATTATCTACCTGTATACTAATTGCTACCCATAGGTAAGATTTGCTAGGACCATTGCTTATGCTCCCTCTCTTCCCCCTTTTTTACTATCAATTATCATTGATCCATATTATATTACTTACCACAGGTACCCCCAATTCATAGCTGCTCCTGATGAGTGGAAATAATCCACGAAACGCGTTGAGATTTTTACTATTGGATGCTATGCCCCAATGACCATGATTCTACTATGGGTTTGATCTATTTAAATAGTCAATTTAATTTATTGGTTTTTACTGTATACACACTTTGGAATGTACTTCTAGTTTATTATTAATCATGTGTAACAATGCTACTGTACTATGAATTTTATTGTGTTATGTCATTATCATACCTTTTAATTCTGCCAATTACATATTGATTTACCATTATTTTATCTACTGTACTACCTCCCTCTGTGTTACCAATAAATTATTATTGTTATTTTACTATATTGATTGATTTATCTATCCCAAGTGCCTTGTTTCATACAAAGTCCCACTTTCCCTTTTTGCCCCTCTTTTCCCTTTTGTGCCAAATTATCGGGGATGGAGTCCTGTGTACCGGATGCTCACAGCTCATATAAAGTCCCACCCATATGTATTTCTCATTAAGCAATAATGTGTGAGCTTGAGTAAAATGCTTTTGGATCAGATTGCATGCAGACTGTTTATTTTGAGTAAGTCTCTTGTTCAGTACATTAAATGTACTTCAGTACATTTATTTCAAATAAAACTGACCATGCTAAACCATTTTGTTCTGCCTGATAGGGATGAGCTTCGTGTTTGAGTCGAACCCATGTTCGACTCGAACATCGGCTGTTCGGTCGTTCGCCGAATTGCGAACGATATGGGCCGTTCGCGCCAAATTCGTGTGGCGCGTCACGGCCCATAATTCACTGCGGCATCGCAGTGCATTGCTTGCTGATGATTGGCCAAGCATGCACTATGACCCGCATGCTTGGCCAATCACAGCGCCGCCTGAACAGAGAGCCATAATTGGCTTTGGCCAATTATGGCTCAGGGGATTTAGTACACGCCCCACACTATATAAGGCCGCCTGCACGGCGGCCCTGTGCAGTGTGTTCCGGTGTGCTTAGAGAGAGAGAGAGACAGTGTCATTTCATTTGAGTTAGCTAGATTAGACAGGACAGTCAGTCAGTTAGCTGCACTTAAAGTGTATTGTGTATATATATGCATCCCAGGTGTTGCATATATATATATACACTGTATTCAGTTTAGCTAGATCCGTTCCTGTTATCTTCTAGACTATTTACATTTAGTGCAGTGCGTCCTGCTCACAGTGTTCAGCTAGATCCGTTCCTGTTATCTTCCTACTGACAGGCAGGCTTGTCTTGTTACAGTATTTACAGCTACCTAAAGAAATTTACTGGTGTTCTTTTAATCCTATTAATACCACGGTCAGGCAGCTAGACTATTTACAGTTAGTGCAGTGCGTCCTGCTCACAGTGTTCAGCTAGATCCGTTCCTGTTATCTTCCTACTGACAGGCAGGCTTGTCTTGTTACAGTATATAAAGCTACCTGAAGAAAATTACTGGTGTTCTTTTGATCCTATTAGTACCACGGTCAGGCAGCTAGACTATTTACATTTAGTACAGTGCGTCCTGCTCACAGTGTTCAGCTAGATCCGTTCCTGTTATCTTCCTACTGACAGGCAGGCTTGTCTTGTTACAGTATATAAAGCTACCTGAAGAAAATTACTGGTGGTCTTTTGATCCTATTAGTACCACGGTCAGGCAGCTAGACTATTTACATTTAGTGCAGTGCGTCCTGCTCACAGTGTTCAGCTAGATCCGTTCCTGTTATCTTCCTACTGACAGGCAGGCTTGTCTTGTTAAAGTATTTACAGCTACCTAAAGAAAATTACTGGTGTTCTTTTGATCCTATTAGTACCACGGTCAGGCAGCTAGACTATTTACATTTAGTGCAGTGCGTCCTGCTCACAGTGTTCAGCTAGATCCGTTCCTGTTATCTTCCTACTGACAGGCAGGCTTGTCTTGTTATAGTATATAAAGCTACCTGAAGAAAATTACTGGTGTTCTTTTGATCCTATTAGTACCACGGTCAGGCAGCTAGACTATTTACATTTAGTGCAGTGCGTCCTGCTCACAGTGTTCTGCTAGTTCCGTTCCTGTTATCTTCCTACTGACAGGCAGGCTTGTCTTGTTAAAGTATTTACAGCTACCTAAAGAAAATTACTGGTGTTCTTTTGATCCTATTAGTACCACGGTCAGGCAGCTAGACTATTTACATTTAGTACAGTGCGTCCTGCTCACAGTGTTCAGCTAGATCCGTTCCTGTTATCTTCCTACTGACAGGCAGGCTTGTCTTGTTACAGTATATAAAGCTACCTGAAGAAAATTACTGGTGTTCTTTTGATCCTATTAGTACCACGGTCAGGCAGCTAGACTATTTTCATTTAGTGCAGTGCGTCCTGCTCACAGTGTTCAGCTAGATCCGTTCCTGTTATCTCCCTACTGACAGGCAGGCTTGTCTTGTTAAAGTATTTACAGCTACCTAAAGAAAATTACTGGTGTTCTTTTGATCCTATTAGTACCACGGTCAGGCAGCTAGACTATTTACATTTAGTACAGTGCGTCCTGCTCACAGTGTTCAGCTAGATCTGTTCCTGTTATCTTCCTACTGACAGGCAGGCTTGTCTTGTTACAGTATATAAAGCTACTTGAAGAAAATTACTGGTGTTCTTTTGATCCTATTAGTACCACGGTCAGGCAGCTAGACTATTTACAGTTAGTGCAGTGCGTCCTGCTCACAGTGTTCAGCTAGATGCGTTCCTGTTATCTTCCTACTGACAGGCAGGCTTGTCTTGTTACAGTATATAAAGCTACCTGAAGAAAATTACTGGTGTTCTTTTGATCCTATTAGTACCACGGTCAGGCAGCTAGACTATTTACAGTTAGTGCAGTGCGTCCTGCTCACAGTGTTCAGCTAAACCTACAAGTTAGTGGGGTGCGTCCACCTCACAGTGTTCAGCTAAAGCTACCTGTAGAAGGTTGGTGGTGTTCTCATACTACAGGCAGGCAGTTGATTTTGCTAGCTGCAGTATATATATATATATATATATATATATATATATATATATATCCCAGCTTAGTGCAGCTACAGGCCATTAGTATGTCTGGAAGGCCAAGAAGGAGAGGCAGACAGTCACAAGCCAATAAGAGAGGGCAAGCAGGCTCTGTGTCTAGTGCTGGTCGTGGAGACGGTGCATCCTCATCAGCACGTGGCCATGGGACACACTTGGCCTTTTTTTCGGCAGCTGGCCGTGTTGAGCCGCAACATGCGGAAGACTTGGTTGAGTGGATGACCAAGCCATCCTCATCCTCCTCATCCTCTCTCACCCATGCCCAGGGTGCTTTGTCTGGCAAAGCAGCGGCCTCTTCCCTCGGCTCAATGTCATCAGTGACTCCTTCCCTAGCCCCACCATGTCCTCCTGAGGAGTCCCTTGAACTGTTTGACCACAGTGTTGGGTACATGCTCCAGGAGGATGCCCAGCGTTTGGAAGGCTCTGATGATGATACTGAGCTCGATGAAGGCATTAACATGAGCACGGACAGAGGGGGTGCCCAAGAAGGACAGCAATCTGGCAGTCATGCTCCCCCTGCTGCAGCATACTGCCAGGTTTGCTCCAGTGATGAGGAGGGAGGGGATGATGAGGTCACTGACTCAACGTGGGTGCCTGATAGGAGAGAGGAGGAGGAGGAGGAGGCGGCACATCACCAACGAGGCAGGATGCCCTCCAGGGGCCAGCCTAAGGGCAGCACATTGACTGCATCACATGTGCAGGGCGCTGCAGTCTCTGCGCGTTATTCAAAAAGTTCTTTGGTGTGGGCCTTTTTTGAGACGAGTGCATCAGATCGCACCGCTGCTATTTGCAACATATGTCTCAAGCGTATCTCACGTGGCCAAAACATCTCCCGCTTGGGTACCACATGCTTGACCAGACATATGTTGACCTGCCATGCAGTTCGTTGGCAAGCGCATCTAAAAAACCCACACCAAAGAACAAAGAGGACCTCTCCTTGCTCCTCATCAGCTGAGATTTCCAACCCCACTAGACCTTCAGTCCTCTCTGAGACCTGCACTGAGAGGAATGAAGGTGTAGAATTAGGTGTGTCACAGCCAAGTACTTGTGGGCAATCTGCTTTTGGTACACCGACGTCAGATTGTACCAGGCAAATTTCCCTGCCCCAGCTGCTGCACCGCCGAAAGAAGTTTGCTCCCAGCCATCCACATGCCCAGCGGTTGAATGCTAGCTTGGCAAAATTGCTAGCACTTCAACTGCTGCCTTTTCAGTTGGTAGACTCTGCCCTCTTCCGTGAGTTTGTGGAATGTGCGGTTCCTCAGTGGCAGGTACCCAAACGCCACTTTTTCTCACGGAAGGCGATTCCGGCTCTCTACCGGACTGTGGAAGGCAATTTCCATGCCTCGCTGGACAGGGCGGTCAGCGGTAAGGTGCATATTACCGCTGACTCATGGTCCAGCAGGCATGGACAGGGACGTTACCTAAGTTTCACGGTGCATTGGGTGACTCTGCTGGCAGCTGGGAAGGATGCAGGACAAGGTGCAGTAGTGTTGGAGGTTGTTCTGCCACCACGCCTCCAAAATGCTAATGATTGTGACACACCTCTCTCCTCCACCCCCTCCTCTTCTTCTTCCTCCATGGCCTCTTCCTCGGAACCAGCGGTGCTCCGTAGTCGTTCAAGGGGCTACGCAAGTACGCAGGCCAAAAGATGCCATGCGGTGCTTGAGCTGGTGTGCTTGGGGGACAGGAGCCACACTGGGGCAGAGGTTCTGTCAGCTCTGCAGGGGCAGGTTCAGAGGTGGTTGACGCCACGCCAACTTAAGGCAGGAATGGTGGTTTGCGACAATGGCACCAACCTCCTCTCTGCCCTCCGACAGGGACAAATGACCCATGTGCCCTGTTTGGCTCACGTCCTTAACTTGGTGGTGCAGCGGTTCTTGGGCAGGTACCCGGGCTTACAGGATGTCCTGAGGCAGGCCAGGAAAGTCTGTGTGCATTTCCGCCGGTCATATAATGCCAGTGCTCGGCTGACGGACCTCCAAAAGGAGTTTAACCTGCCCAAGAACCGCCTAATCTGTGACATGCCCACCAGGTGGAACTCAACATTGGCCATGCTGCAGCGGCTGCACACGCAGCAGAGGGCCATCAATGAGTACCTGTGCAACTATGGCACCAGGACAGGGTCAGGGGAGCTTGGTTTTTTTTCCCCACGCCAGTGGGCCATGATCAGGGATGCATGCACTGTCCTGTCACCATTTGAGGAGGCCACGAGGATGGTGAGCAGTGACAGTGCATGCATCAGTGACACTGTCCCCCTTGTCCACCTGTTGGAGCACACGCTGCGTGGAATAATGGACAGGGCACTTGAGGCAGAACAGAGGCAGGAAGAGGAGGACTTCCTTAGCTCTCAAGGCCCCCTTTATCCAGACAGTGTTCCTGCGTGCCCGCCGATCACACAGGAAGAGGACGAGGAGGAGGAAGATTGTGTCAGTATGGAGGTGGAGCCTGGCACTCAGCATCAGCAGCAGTCTTTAAGGGATCAGTCCCAAGAAACACATGGACTTGTACGTGGCTGGGAGGAGGTGGCTGCGGACCATGTCGTCCTTAGTGACCCAGAGGACTCCGGACCGAATGCCTCAGCAAACCTACGCTGCATGGCCTCCCTGATCCTGCAAAGCCTGCGTAAGGATCCTCGTATTCGTGGTATCAAGGAGAAGGACCAATACTGGCTGGCAACCCTCCTTGATCCACGTTACAAGGGTAAGGTTGCGGACCTTATCTTGCCATCGCAGAGGGAGCAGAGGATGAAACATCTTCGGGAGGCCTTGCAGAAAGGTCTGTGCAACGCGTTCCCAGAGTCTGGGAGGTTACAAACTCCTGTTTCTGGACAACGTGTTGCTGAGGCTTAGGTCAGTCAAAGAAGGAGCGGTGGAGAAGGTGGCCGTCTGACCGATGCGTTCGGACAATTTTTTGGTCCCCAGCCCCAAGGTATGATCGGTTCCAGCAACCATCGCCAGCGTCTGTTTTACATGGTGCAGGAATACCTAGGGGCAAGATCAGACTTGGACACCTTTCCCACCGAAAATCCTCTGGGTTACTGGGTCTTGGGAATGGATCACTGGCCAGAGCTTGCACAGTATGCAATTGAGCTACTGGCCTGTCCTGCATCCAGCGTTCTTTCGGAACGCACATTCAGTGCTGTTGGAGGCGTCGTAACCGATCACAGGGTGCGTCTGTCCACCAACTCGGTCGATCGACTGACTTTCATAAAAATGAATCAGTCTTGGATCACCACCAGCTACCAAGCACCTGATGCTGATGTAACCGAATATTTTTTTTTGAAATCTCAGATCCCTTCAAAGACTGCCTATGCTGATGCTGAGTGACTATCCCTGAGTAATTATCCTCTTCCTCCTCAATCATCACGCTGATAGCTTGTAAGAACATTTTTGGTTCTGGGCGCCACCACCAGTGCCTAAGGCACAATTTTTCAGCCCCTGTTTAACAGGGGCGTGTAATTACAATTTTTGATGTAATACTTTGCAGCAGGGCTCGTTCCTGCATTCCAACTAGAGTGTTTGTGAGGGGTTGCAGTGTTGTGGCACCAGCACCAGTGCCCAAGGCCCAATTTTTCTGCTCCTGTCTAACAGGGGCGTGTAATTACAATTTTTGATGCAATAATTTGCAGCAGGGCTCATTCCTGCATTCCAACTAGAGTGTCTGTGAGGGGTTGCAGTGTTGTGGCACCAGCACCAGTGCCCAAGGCCCAATTTTTCTGCTCCTGTCTAACAGGGGCGTGTAATTACAATTTTTGATGCAATACTTTGCAGCAGGGCTCGTTCCTGCATTCCAACTAGAGTGTCTGTGAGGGGTTGCAGTGTTGTGGCACCAGCACCAGTGCCCAAGGCCCAATTTTTCTGCTCCTGTCTAACAGGGGCGTGTAATTACAATTTTTGATGCAATACTTTGCAGCAGGGCTCGTTCCTGCGTTCCAACTAGAGTGTCTGCGAGGGGTTGCAGTGTTGTGGCACCAGCACCAGTGCCTAAGGCCCAATTTTTCAGCCCTTGTTTAACAGGGGCGTGTAATTACAATTTTTGATGCAATACTTTGCAGCAGGGCTCGTTCCTGCGTTCCAACTAGAGTGTCTGTGAGGGGTTGCAGTGTTGTGGCACCAGCACCAGTGCCTAAGGCCCAATTTTTCTGCCCCTGTCTAACAGGGGCGTGTAATTACAATTTTTGATGAAATACTTTGCAGCAGGGCTCGTTCCTGCGTTCCAACTAGAGTGTCTGTGAGGGGTTGCAGTGTTGTGGCATCAGCACCAGTGCCTAAGGCCTAATTTTTCAGCTCCTGTTCAACAGGGGCATGTAATTACAATTCTTGATCTAATATTTCACAGCAGGGCCCTGTGAGGGCTTACAGTGTTGTGGCCACAGCAACACCTAAGGCCCAAATTTCTGCTGAGTATATAGGGCAGGACCTTACTTTCAAACATCTAACTTACAAACGACTCCTACTTGCAAACGGAAGGAGACAACAGGAAGTGAGATGAAATCTACCCCTAGGAAGGGAAATTCTCTCCTGTAAGAGTTAATATGGGGAAAAAAATTCTCCTTTCCACTGATGCTTTCCAATCCTTGTTCCACAAAAAAACCCAAATTTTCAAAAAACATTTTTCATTGGGACAAAAAGTGAGGTGAAATCTTCTGAAGAGGAGGAAAGACAGCAAAACAAATGTCACAGGGGTGATAACCCTTCCCTATGTTTTCCAAAAAGCTTAAAAAAGATTTTTTGGCTGGAGCTAAACATGTTAACACCTTTCCTTATTTTAATTTGGGTGCAGGGTTCCCCTTAATATCCATACAAGACCCAAAGGGCCTGGTAATGGACTGGGGGATACCCATGCCGTTTGTCTCACTGATTTTCATCCATATTGCCATGACCCGACATGACATTAAACCCGCAAGCAGTTTTAAATGAGATTTTTTCCTTTAAAAATGACATTTGGTGCAGGGACTGTTCTAAACACGGGAAACACGCGTCACTTTACAGGCATACTATAGACACCCCCCAGGTACGATATTTAAAGGAATATTTCACTTTTTTTTTTTTACTTTAAGCATCATTAAAATCACTGCTCCCGAAAAAACGTCCATTTTTAAAAGTTTTTTTTCCATTGATACATGTCCCCTGGGGTAGGACCCGGGTCCCCAAACCCTTTTTAGGACAATACCATGCAAATTAGCCTTTAAAATGAGCACTTTTTATTTCCAACGTTCGAGTCCCATAGACGTCAATGGGGTTCTAACGTTCGTGCGAACTTTCGGCCCGTTCGCAGGTTCTGGTGCGAACCGAACCGGGGGGTGTTCGGCTCATCCCTACTGCCTGACATTACTCCAATATAAAGGACAGGGTATAAGCAGTGGAAATTGTTGATTGCATGGCATTTTTTTCTGTTTTAAAGCCATAACACCATTATACACAACAGTGGAAATATCCATGAATGTAATAAGAGAGACCCCTCACCATAAACAGCTCTGCAGTGAAATTTTTTCTTTTTCTTCTTTTTTTCACTGCTATATTCACAGATGAAGGTCACATCTTTGTGATTGGTCACACTGGGTGTGAAATTCAGTGAAGATGTGCAATTTGGTCCGTCTCTGAATGATATGACTCTATACTGTGTGTCCAACAGTCCGTCCTCTTCTTTATTATCTCCTCCATGGGACTCTGGGATCTCACAGACTTGTCCTCTTCTCTTCTCCAGCCAAGTCACACTCGTGTCCTCTGGGCAGTTGGTGGCTCTACAGAATAGAGATGTTTCTTCTCCAGCTATTAGTTTAGTAGGACCTTCAATATTCATTACTGTGAAAGTTCCTGTATCTGCAAATTGCTCAGATATTTGTTCTATTACAAAAAAAAAGCCAGCTATTAGCATTTTTGAAACTATAAAAAACGTGCCCAAAATGATAACCACATTATAACTTATATGTTGATAATCAAACAAGGCTGTAAGGAGACACCAAGGACCAATGAATGGTTATTATTGACTATCACTTGGTCAACTCGGCCCCACACTATCCTATGATCCCCATGAGATGTTATAGTGTTACAAACATCACTCCTATTATCCACCAGTCTCCAAAACGTCTCCACAAGATGTAATGAAATATACAGTATGTCTTTTTGTTATTTAGAAACTGTTTACATTTTCAGGAGAGGTAGGACTGAATTCAGACAATTTGCACTAAAACTGATTATTTTTGAAAACTTTACCAGTGGAGACATTATATTGTATATTTTCTATATTCAGTTTTATGCTGTAAGCAACATTGTTTCTTGAAAAATCGAAAGAAAACCTATATTCATATTTTGTTTATTTTGGATTTTCTTTGTATTCTTATTATTATTTTGTATTTGATTATATTATTTTGTAATATTTTATTAAAAATGTAGTAATAATAAAAAAAATGCCCACAAATTAGGTACATGAACATTGTGATCACAAAGACTGAATCGTGAGTATTGGCAACTTTACCTATTATTTACTGAGTGGCTCAAAATGTAAATTAATTTATAGGCAAAGAATAATATACATCTGGCATAAATATTCAATAAGTACACAATATACATTGATTTACTTTTCATACTTGAAAGCACAGCAATCTGTAGAGTTTTAATGTGTGTTACCATTTTTCCTGCGTTTTCGAATCCACAAAAAAATCCCGATCCCAACTGGGATTGCTGTTAAACCCAGAATAATATAGACCACAGTGACCACATTGAATGACGTTTCTGTATCTGTAAAAAATAATAAACATCGCAAATTAACAAAATTCTAAAACTCACCATGGCTATGAGAGCCCTACCCTCCTGTATGTAAACCATAAAAATGAAAGTTATTGAACCAATTGTAAAGTGCTTTTTAATCCTTAAGTGGTCTCCAAACTGCGGCCCGTGGGCCGAATGTGGCCCTTTGCTTGCCTTTATCAGGCACTAATTCCTGCCACTGATGCCAACAAGGGAGTACCAATCTTTCCACTGACACCAAATAGTGGGGAACCATTCTTCTCACTGACACCATAAATAGGGCATTTTTCTTTCCACTGAGACCAGTTACGAGACACTATTACTCCCACTGACACCAGCAATGGGGCAAAATTCCTCCCACTGTTATAAACAATTAGGCACTATTTCTCCCATTAAAACCAATGATAGGGCACTATTCCTCCTTCTACTGACTACAGGCACTATGTAATTTTTTTTACTCCCACTAGCGCTGGGGCATTTTCTACTTCCACTAGCCACTCCGGTGCCCCTAAAGTCTAAAGGACAGGAATCCGCCCCCTGGTTTAGTACGTTAGGAGACCCCTACACTACAGTATGCTTATACTGTAGGTAGGCACAGCTAGCTATTTTGCCACTAGGTGGCTCTGCATCAGAATAGGGTCTGGTTACAGCAGACAGTGTCATCAGGTGCTAGATCCCTTTTAGACAGAGTCCTCCTACAGGGATATCATGGGTGAGTCAGTGCACAGATATAGACCAGGTTGGGGGAGCCAAAGAGTCTCTGGGGCATGGGAGTTGAACACCCCACACCAACACAGATGTAACCAGCATGAATAGACCCTGGACAGGACAGGAGGCTGGGAGAAGTAGACTTGTGTTGAGGAAGAGCCAGCTGTAGACTTTCTGGCCCCTATGGTGGGGGTTAGGGCAGATTGGAGGATCCCAGGAGAGGTATACTTATGGAGGAGGTGACTACAGAGAGCACAGTCCTGTAAATACTAATGTCCCTGGGTGGATAGTGACTTTATAGGGAGATGGTTGCTAAAAGAGCTGCATATGCTTTCACATATGACTACTGTGGACTGTCCAGTAAATGTGATTGACTAAGTATTGCCATGTGACTGTATGTCGATGTGATGTGACTGTTATGCCTTTCCCTGAATTCCATCAGCAAAGTGCAGCAATTTAACTTATATGTGTGGACATTCTTTCCTTGGGATATAAAGTTTAATGGCCAGGAATGTTATGTGGAGGCCTCTGACATGGAGTGGGGTACAATACGGCAGAGGGTTTGGTCTCAGCAGGAGGGACAGTGTTCTAGCAGGACAGGAGCAGGGGTAGGTACTTTTGCTCTTGATGCCATTACTAGGCAATCACAAAGCCCCTTTTGCAAAGCCCTTTTCACATGCTTTTATATCTAACTTTTATGCAAGATATCACAGGATGGCACATCCGTATCTTGGCCCTCCCTGTACTGATTGATAGTGGTACCTGTATGAAGATTTGCTGTCTAGTTATACAGTCGATGCACCTAGCATATTATAAAGCTGGGGTGTTCAACCTTTTGACTTTCCGGGGCCATATTTGAAGAAGAGGAATTGTCTTTGGCCACACAAAATACACTAACAATTAGGATAGCTCATGAGCAGAAAAAGTCGGGGAGATCATAAGTTAGCACTCACTGATCTAGATAATGACCTGCTGACTGCTGTTGTCTGAGTCTAGCTAAAAGTTGTTGATTCATTGCAGTGCTACTGCTGTTTGATCACTACAGGAGTTCACCTGGAATAGTCCTTATGTTAAAGGGGGCCCCCGTTAACCACTTAAGAAGACATGCTTCTACAAATACTGTAGAGTCAGAGAGTGGGATATTAACTCTTTGTGACATATTAACTGACCTTGTAGGAAAGTAGCATTGTCCCACTGCTCAGAACGGTATCCTTGAATATCTGAGAAATATGTAATACTATACTTATGATATTTAACTCTTGACTGGACACTTCCCCATTCAGTGTTCTTATAAAAATGAGTGCTCTACAAACTGGTTCCTTGTTGCAGAAACCATTCCCTTTAGCATGCAATTGTCTTTAAGGACCCCAACATAGCCGGCAGAAGACTTACTTTAAGGACTGTGTTAGAATACCTGTTATTCTACATAGTCAATGATTTTTTTAGGAACTTGAAATTTTCAAATCACAGCTTAGGCCTAGCTCCCTCATCATAAGTGACTCCAATGCCGCGTACACACGATCGGATTTTCGGCCCGCAAAAGACCGATGAGATTTTTTTCCCGGAAAATGCGACCGTGTATATGCTCCATCGGACTTTTGCTGGCTGCACTCCAGCCAGCAAAAAATTGAGAGCATGTTCTTAATTTTTCGGTCGGAAAAAGTTCCTATCCGAAAATGCGATCGTCTGTGGCACGTCTGTGGCAATTCTGACGCACAAAATCCCTACGCATGCTTGGAAACAATTTGACGCATGCTCGTAAACATTGAACATCATTTTCTCATCTCGTCGTAGTGTTGTACGTCACCGCGTTCTTGACGGTCGTAATATCAATGAACTTTTGCGTGACCAGGGGCGGACTGACCATTGAGCCACTCGGGCACTGCCCGAGGGCCCTGGGCCACTAGGGGGCCCCATCAGGGTTGCCAGCCTCAGTAAAACCAGGGACAGTATGGACCAGGGACAGCCAATAGAAACATGTCTGTGTATATTGTGTGTACATGTATGTGTATACTGTGTGTGTGTATACTATGTGGCCCCATAATCTCTGATTGCCTGGGGGCCCCATGAGTTGTCAGTCCACCCCTGTGCGTGACCGTGTGTATGCAAGGCAAACTTGAGCGGAATCCCATCGGAAAAGCCGTCATATCTTTTTTCCAAAACTGATCGTGTGACTTCTCTTGATACCAAGTTACAAGCAGCTTAGGCTGCTTGTTTCAGTGAGGAAAGCTACAATTAATGCTGACCTTACCAGAGCTTAAACTAGCACTCCTACTATATCAATTTATTTTGAAAACTGAGTGCCACAAAGTGTTTCTCATTGAAATATTCTGTCCTTGGTGTGCTACATGGATCAGCAACCCCATTCACAAATCAATATTACCCTCTATTTCTGCTTCAATGGAGGCTTGGAAGTTTTTAATTAACCATCCCAACCCTCGACACCCCACCAAGCAGATGGGAATTCCACTAAAAGCTTATGAACATCTGCTCCAATCGATTATTGTCACCACATGGATCCAAAAAGGTCTTACATCCTTCCAAGATCTCAATCCACAAACAGTGGAGAAATATAGTTTTACATATCTATGGATACAGGCCTTCCATCAAAAACACCCTCTTACAACTATTACAGTTGATGCTAAACTGTGGCAATACTTACTCCAGCCAGGACCAAATAAATTCTCATGGTTTTATAAATACCTCCAATACTCTGTCCCTTTTAGTAAAACAGCCCATATGGTGAGTTGGGAGAGAGACTTGGGTAAACATTTCTCTGATGAGGAATGGCAACACGCACTGGCTAAAACATTAGTGTGACCCATTGTGTAAATCATTGGGACAACGCCCTTAAGATTCTATACAGAGGATACCTAACCCCATATAGGCTGTCCAAATTTTATCCCAATGCCTCCCCTTTATGTTGGCGGCAATGTGGCTCAAGGGGAAATTGAATGCATATATTGTGGCACTGCAGGTCTCTCCTTGGTTTTTGGAATAAGGTGTTCCCCCTCATATTCCAAACCATGGGTATTCTAACCCTGACAGCTCCTCCTCTGGCATTACTGGGCTTAGCTATAGATCTGTTTCCTATACAGTACAGAACCATAATTTCACATATCTTTATAGCTGCAAGATTTAGTATAACTAAGGCATGGAACACTAAACATGCAACACAGAGGTGATTAGTATTTAGTAGAGTTAATACCCATTACCTATATGAAAAATTCTTAACAATTAATAACCAGGGCCTTAAATCCTTTCATTCCAAATGGGCTCATTGGGATTATCTTGACAAAGTATCTGATTTATAACAATTTCAACACAATAGTTATGGTCTTCTGTTTGCATTTGGTAAATTACTGGTGCTAGTTCTATTAGTTCTATTTTTCAGGGTTTTTTTTCTTTTTTTTTTGAATGACACATATTTTTTAGTATTGAACTCCAATCTCTACCGGGATACACTAGAATAATATAGGTTATTATAAGTATATCCAATGTATTTAGTCAAGGCACAAAGCTTATGAGAGTATTACAATTAGGGATGGGCTTTATGTTCGAGTCGAACATGAGTTTGACTCAAACCTTTAGCTGTTCGCCCGTTCGCCGAATAGCGAACAATTTGGGGTTTTCGTGGCAAATTCGTAAGCCGCGGAACACCCTTTAAAAGTCTATGAGAGAAATCAAAAGTACTAATTTCAAAGGCTTATATGCAAGCTATTTAAAAGTGCTAGCGCTAGTGCCAGTTATAATGAATTGTCGGTCCGGCAATACACATAAAAGTTCATTGATAACAACAGCATGGAATTTCCCCACAGGGGAACCCCGAACCAAAATTTTAAAAAAAAAATGCGTGGGGGTCCCCCTAAATTCCATACCAGGCCCTTCAGGTCTGGTATGGATATTAAGGGAAACCCCATGCCAAGTTTTTTTTTTTTAAATGGTGTGGGGGTCCCCCTCAAAATCCATACCAGACCCTTATCCGAGCAGGAAAAGAGGGGGGATGAGAGAGCGCCCCCCTCCTGAACCATACCAGGCCACATGCCCTCAACATTGGGAGGGTGCTTTGGGGTAGCGGCCCCCCAAGGCACCTTGTCCCCATGTTGATGGGGAGAAGGGCCTCATTCCCACAACCCTTGCCCGGTGGTTGTGGGGGTCTGTGGAAGCCCCCTTTAACAAGGGGACCCCTAGATCCCACCCCCCGTGTGAATTGGTAATGGGGTACAAATGTACCCCTACGATTTCACAAAAAAAGTGTCAAAAATGTTAAAAAAGACAAGAGACGGTTTTTGACAATTCCTTTATTAATTTCTTCTTCTTTCCCCGTTTCTTCTTCCATCCTCTTTCTTCTGGTCTTCCTTCGGTGTTCTTCTTCTTCCTCCATCATCTTCCCCCGCTTCTTCCTACGCTTCCTTCTCCGGTCTTCTCATGTGGCATTGTCAAAAACCTGAAGGGTCTGGTATGGATTTTGAGGGGGACCCCCACGCCATTTTTTAAAAATGTTGGCGTGAGGGTTCCCCTTAATATCCATACCAGACCTGAAGGGCCTGGTATGGAATTTAGGGGGACCCCTGCGCATTTTTAAAAAAATTTTGGTTCGGGGTTCGCCTGTGAGGAAATTCCCTGCCGTTTTTATCAATGAACTTTTATATGTATTGCCGGACCGACAATTCATTATAGCCGGCACTAGCACTTTTAAATTACTTTTTTTTCCTTTAGAAACGTCATTTTGCTGTCAGACTGTTCTAAACACAGGAAACATGCGCCACTTTACAGGCATACTATAGACACCCCCCAGGTACGATATTTAAAGGAATATTACACTTTTATTGTTTCACTTTAAGCATTATTAAAATCACTGCTCCAGAAAAAACGGCCGTTTTTAAAACTTTGTTTGCATTGATATATGTCCCCTGGGGCAGGACCCGGCTCCCCAAACACTTTTTATGACAATACCATGCATATAAGCCTTTAAAATGAGCACTTTTGATTTTTCATGTTCATGTCCCATAGACTTTAACAGTGTTCACGTGTTCAAACAAAGTTTTTGCCTGTTCGCATGTTCTGGATGCGGACCGAACGGGGGGGGGGGGGGGGTGTTCGGCTCATCCCTAATTACAATGAGCTAAACTTTTGCTTGGTGGAAATTGTATGTAAACAATGTGCTAGTGGTACTGCTCATGTGTTTATTTGTTCCAATTTACATGTGTCATATCTACATGCGTCTTTTCTACAGGTGTCTTTCTATTGAGGCCTTAAATCCACTGTCATTGTGTTTTGCCTTTTTTACTTAATTTTCAATAAAAAATATTTGAAATAAATATTCTGTCCTTTTTTGAGTATTCATATTCTTAATTAATTTTGCTATTCTACCCCAAGGTCTCAAGTCTTATTTCAGGGTGATCCTAAGGTACTAACCAAAATTGTCGGTTTTTGTCTGTTGGCGTGCAAACCCAAAGTGTAAGTGGTGTTGAGGTCAATGCTGAGGTCAAGGTAAGAACAGAGGACCCAATACAACCATTGGCTCCTACGGGGGTAGTGCTCAAACTGCTATGAATTGGGGTGCATGTTTAAGATTCACATATCCTTTAAACTTCTATAAAACTAAAATATATTTTGTGACCGCTGCATTTAAAAAGTCACCCAAACAAAAAGAATTACAATATTTGGCACCATCAAGAACCTGCCTCCACTTTGACTTAAAATTCGATCCCCTGTCAGCCCTTCACTCTAGTCCTAACTTATTTGTAACTTTGCTCTAAGTGGGGGAGGGGGGAGAAGCAATGTCCCTGACTGGTCTGTGCCCTAAGGTCCCTATCACACAGGTATTCCAAGCAGGTCCGCCTGTCAATTTTCATGGAGGTTTATTAGGTCCATGGAGATTGTGCCTGTTTACACCTGCCTACCTCCAAGTCCATCCAAAAAAAATGGAAAATTACTACATCATTTTCCATTTTGGTGGCTAGATCAGAAGAAGCCTGATGTAAACGGACAGCAGAGTCCGCTTACACCTGGCCAACCATAGAGCTTAGTTGATTGTCCGCTCTGCATAAACTGAATGGGCATGGATGTGATATCCGTCCCACTTGGCTCAGATCAGCGGGGATCTGCTTGCAGATCTGCCCCATGTAAAAGGAGCCTAACAATCTCACAATAAAGCTCCTTATTCGGACCTCTCTTACAATTTCCTGCCACCACATCCCTTCCCCTTCTTTCTCTACCAACCCATCCTGCTCATGTGCCCATTCACTTTGCTATTACACTGTTTAGGGCACTGAACTTAGATTTAAAAATGTTGTAACATGAAGAGTGGATGAATATTCATACCTTCATTGATGAGCTGGAAGTTTATCTGCAGAGGTTCTTGTAGAGAGTCGTGTTGGACTCTACAGGAGAAGATCTGTTTCTGGTCTTCATTGGTTGATGTGATTGTCATAGAGCTGTCCATTTGGTATGTTCCATCTTTATACATTTGTGGTTTTCCCATTAACTCATTTCTCAGGACTTCTTCATTTCTGTACCATGTTATCCAGATATCCGGAGGGAAGAATTCAGTGGCCTTACATGTTAGGATGCTCTCTGTATTTCTATGGTCCTTTGTGATAAGTGTGTATATTCGAGGTCTGGCTGAAGGGAACACAAATAACAGTTTATGAAGTGGAATGTATATACTTGTGCACCCTGAAAGAGCTGCTGGTGAATTTGGTCCTATTTCTGCACTTAGAGCTCACATAGCCAGGCACACAGCATTTTCTTCATTCTTCCACTGGCTCCAAAAACAGATTTCTTTTTAGGTTTTGTAGTAGGAACGTGGAACTTGGATAGGGAGAGGGAGCATGGGATACCCCAATAAACTGCAGAACTAATCAACTCGATGACTCCTTAACTTTCTGGCTGTACTGTACAAAAACAAATGTCCCACAGAATCTCTATGCTGACAGTGACTAGTACTCCTAACAGAGATTAAAAGCTACACACAGTCACTAACTGTTCAACTCTGGGGTCATTTCCTCACATGGCCACATGGATCATCAGTTGCCTCCTGCCGCTATGCACCAGGCTCTTCCTAGTGAGGAAGATGTAGACTCCCACCACTATAGGACAGATGGACTTTTTCCCAACAACTTTCTCCTGGCTCTCCCTAGTGAGCTTTTCCAGACCCAACTTGATCCCAGGACTCAAGCTTGTGAATAGGCCCCCAGCTAAGCCCAGGTGGGACCTCTGTGTCTTCCTGATATCTCTTTCTAGAAATCTGCCCCAAGGGCAGAGCCCCTGCACAGGGGTCTCCTGGAGTAGGATTGGACCCAGGAACTCTGCACTCTGCTGCTCAGTCCTCAGACTATTTATGGGCTCTTTCACCACCTACTGGGCACACCTCCCCAGAGACTGGCTGGAGTCCCATAAATATTTAGCCTGCCCACTCTATGCTTCCTTTCACTATGACTCTAGAATACTTTAGAAGACGGGGGAGCAATCAAAGCAGCAACCTGTGAGACACTGAGCAGCCCTGAATAATCAACCCCTGCTGCTCTAACTACAGAGGATCCAACAAAATTTACCGAGCAGGCTACTTGACACTAGTATGGTGCTACACTTGAAGATTACTCAGCTTTACCCTGAAGGGAGATTTTCCAATTTGGGGGACAACAATCTAAGTGCCATCAAACTAAGTGATCATCACTGGGATAGGTCAACTAAGCAGTTAACCCTTTACACACACACAGTAGCCATCACCACATGTTTAAACAGAAGGCTCACAGCATCTGCCGGTTTAATTCTCACTTTTAAAAATGTCTATCACTAGCTGTCACAGCCAGACAGGAATGTAACAAATTTTACAATATGGTAGCTTCTTCAAACTATTTTTAATTACTAACGTCTAGTTAGGCTAGGTTCACACCATTGCAAGTGGTTGCGGGTGTGGGAATCGCAGCTGTTCCCGCACCCGCAACCACCTACAGTCAAAATGTGCTGCTCTTAAAAATTGCATGGGCTGAGATTTATTCTTTAGTAACCAAAACTGCAGTGTTTATCCTCATGACACATCACAGGAAGCACCTCCATGGTTAACAGAGAACAGAATTAAAATTAGACTTGGCAAACTTAACATTCGTAAATCACTGGGACCAGATGGCTTACACCAAGGGTACTTAGGGAACTCAGTCAATTAATTGCCAGACCATTGTTCTTAATTTTTACTGACAGTCCACTGACTGGAATGGTACCAGCTGATTGGAGAAAAGCCAATGTAGTACCAATATTTAAAAAGGGCCCAAAATACATCTCTGGGAATTACAGACCAGTTAGCCTAACATCAATAATATGCAAGCTCTTGGAGGGGATGCAAAGGGACTATATACATGATTTTAGTAATGAGAACGGTATCATTAGCAGTGCCCTTTCTAAAACGATGTGCCCTTTCTAAAGTGCGCATGAGCCGATGACATTGGCGCATGCACCGTAGTCATCGGCACTCGGGTCTTTCGTAAATATCTCCTAAACCGTGGAGGTTTAGGAGGTATTTCAAGCACCTACAGGTAAACCTTAATATAGGCTTACCTGTAGTTAAAAGTGGTTGTACAGGGTGTACAACCACTTTAAAGTGGTTTTAGATAATCTTTAGTAGTCCCAATACTAAATTAAGGAATTTGGTGTCTAACTGAGTGGTATCTTCTTCTACATTAATGCATTCACTTTTTATGAAGGTAACTCCATTACAGTAGGAGTTATGGAATATAAATGGAAGTTGAGAGTTTGAGATGTACAGTATGTGGGTTAAGTTATAGGTCAATATCAAAGACTCTCAGATGTGTATCCCTTAACCACCTCAATACCAGCATATCACACCTTCTTCTTTACAGGCTATTTTTCAGGTTTCAATGCTGACTGACAAAAATGAACCCTTTTTGGAAAGTAGACACCCCAAACCAAATGTTGTCAACTTACAAATCAAATTTACTTAATTCTTTTGGCAATTATACAAAAGTTATTACATTGTTTTCCCCAAAAGCTAAATATGAAAGCAACGTTTAACCTGACATTGATTTTTTTTTTCAGTAGGTGCCTTTACCTAACACTTTGAATAAAATCTTCTTCTCCTTGCTTTCAGTGCTGTAGATAACGGTACATACATAGGTGCCCCTATCAGGAATGGTCACGTTGGATATGTGTAGTGAGGCGTATCCGTCCCCCAGCGATTCCACACAGAAGGACATCCTGGGGTCTTGGGTAGAGAAGCCTTTACTGTCATATCGCAGGAGGACTTTTTCCTGGAAACTCCATGATATGGCAAGCAAGCTAAAATCTAGTGGCTGTTTATCCACCGAGAAGGTGCAGTTGAGAACGGTGTTGTTGGTGACAAAGGCCCTTTGTGGGGAAGGAGCGAAGACATCCAAAGCTGCATCTATTGATATAAATCAACATGTAAGATTATGTAAAATTTATACACAATTTATACTCAAAAAACACATTGGGGTAAAGGAAACTGAGCATGTGCTGTTGGGGAGGGGAACATAACATAAAAAGTACATACATTTTAGTGTATGTAAAGCAATACCTTTTGTCTAGTTTTGGATGTAATGTGAAGATTTTTATTACGGTATGTGTCCGTGTTGGGGAGATTCACTTTACTATTGGTCCTGGTGACCATTTTCTCTGATCCAAAAATCTGCTCTTGGTAGCAGCCCCTTTATAGCAGAGCTCAGACTGATAGAGGGAGGGGCAGGTGGGATACAGTCAAGTGTACTGCATGAAAATTTGCTGACAAGCAGCAGAAAGAAAGAAGGGAGCAGAGTGAGCAGAGGGATAACCTACA
This sequence comes from Lithobates clamitans, assembly GCA_037952925.1. Lineage (NCBI taxonomy): Eukaryota > Metazoa > Chordata > Amphibia > Anura > Ranidae > Lithobates > Lithobates clamitans. Next base: position 2,325,571 of record JBBGZY010000645.1, read on the forward strand.
TCATTCTCCTACTGCTCCTTCAATTTCCATAAGCAGGTTGGGGTGGAGAAAGAATACCACTATTCCCTTGTATTCCCTTCTGACAGGTATAATTGAAACAGAGAAAGTGGTGCCATCCACCTGGCTTTGCTGTGTGACAGGACTGTGTAAACCTGAGGACTAGAAAGCTAGAAGTACAAATCTTTTGGAAAGTATAATAGCATTCACATATGTGTTTCTTCTATGTTTTCACAAGAGCCTGTTGTGCTGCAAGGGGTAAAGCACAGGCTTTCTCTAAAGATAACACAGTCTACATGTATAAAAAGAGAAAGTTACACAACACAGGGTTTAGAAAGCACCCACCCTTAAAATGTCCCTGGCGGGGAAAATGAATCTGAATAAAATTATACTTATGCCCCAACTTTTATATGTCCTTTATAATTCCCCTGTTGAAATCCCCCTGATAATCTTTCGGATGGTCAATTCCCTGTGTAGGCTGTTGCTTTGGGGTGCCCGTCCCCCCAGAATTAAACTGGAACAGTTACAACTCCCTAAAGAAGGTGGAGGCCTTGCCCTCCCAAACCCTTGGGTTTCCCATATAGCTGCTCAACTCCAATACCTCAGAGGTTCTATGTCCCCTGCTACCGAAGGCTCCTGTGCTCGCCTCCTACTTATTGGCACTGATGCAGAGTCCATCCCCAAGGGACTGGAGGCTCATTTATTTCAGAAACCCAATAAGCAAAAGCCTACCTATGCACTAATCCAGAAAATCTGGAATAAAGCGAAGCAAATGAAGCAAACAATGGGTTATACTGTATATAGTTCAATTTGGGTAAATAATACATATGCTGAACTGGCTAAAATCCAGCAAGGGCCCAGATGGCATGCCTGGGGGTAACTCTTTTCTCCCAAGTGTTCCAACATGGAAGGTTGGTGACTTTTCTGGATCTCCAACGAAAATTTGCCCTACCGTCCCACATGTGTTATTATTACTTACAATTGTAAGTAATGCGACAGATTGGTCACTTTCACTCACCCCTGTTTTTCACCTACTTCAGTCTGCGACTGAAACAAAAGGTTTCATATCCCAGAGTTACCACATGCTTTTAATGGAATACCCGAGGGCCCACCATACGAAGGCAATGTTACAGTGGGAGGAAGATGTGGTAACATTGACAGGCAACCAGTGGGCGGAGGCTTTTCAGTTAGCTAACATGCTCTCTTAATGTCTCTCAGAAAGTATTGCAGCTGTACATTTTACTCAGAGTACATTATACCTCAGTGAAGCTTCACAGGATGGGTAGAATCTCTGAGCCACTCTGTTGTAAATGCAGGCAAGCATCCGGGACCTTATCCATCTCATCTGGCGCTGTCCAAAGTTACATCACTATTGGAGTGAGGTTATCTCTACACTTAATAGAATCTTCCAAGTTAATGTTCTCTTGAATCCTATTCATTGTTTACTTGGAATCCTCGAAGAGGTGATACCTGAGAAAATGACCAGAGTGGCTCTTTCCAGGGCCTTATTTCAGGCCAGGAAGGTCATTCTTTTACGTTGGAAATCTATAACCCCTCCATTGGTTAAAACGTGGGTAACTCATATGGGGAACACGCTCCCCTAGGAAGGGAACATATACCAGCATAGGGGTTGAATTAATAAATATGAGAAACTCTGGTCTCAATGGCTTATTGTCCCTGGGTTATCCCCTAAGGGAGCTCGTTCTGATGAGGGTACTGCAATGTCCCACAGGCTGAGTATAGATAGGGAGCTCCTAGGGAACATAGGAGAGATATGGGTGAGCTGTATAGCTTCCTACGGCTCACACAAACCCACTACTCAAACCCCATACATTTGGAAAGGAGGATAGGGAATGTTCAAGGGGAGATGACACAGGAAGCTTTACAAGACAGAGATGCAGTTTAACAATGTACCAACTTTGCATGGAATGCCAGTTGTATTTAGCTTTGTTTACTGGTATAATGGAATGGGAAAAGCTTTTGTACTTCTTTGTACTTGGTATTGTCTTATTAAATAAAAACCTTTCTGATTATGAAAAAAAAAAAGAAAGCGCCCACAATGTGAAGATTTTTTTTTAGATTGTGATTATACAGATTATAGATTAAAGCAGCCCTGTTGGTACTTTACAACATTCCAAATAGAGTTCCCTGCAATAGAAGAGGTATCGTCTCCCCAGATGCCCAAGTCTCCTACCTACCCTCTGTTCATGCTCTTCAGTCTCGGTAGGTCTCTTCAGCATTTAATACTTCTGGAATTGCTGGATGCCTGTGTGTCCCACCACTTTGGTTTTCTCATCCTACCCTACATCACTACGGCACACAGCAGTGACATTAGGGTCAGAGAACGATGGCGGGGGACACAGGTATCCAACACTACCAGAAATGTCAAAGGCTGAAGAATTTTACAGAGGCTAAAGAGATGGAATAGAAGAAGGATACTGTACATGTTGGGTGAGTGAGTATAATACATCTTCTATTGCAGGGAAATGCTGTTTTGATTGCTTTAAGGGACAAACAAGGTTGCTTTAATGTAAACAAAAGGGACCTCTTTGCATAGTTGTAGTATTTTCTGCTTACCATTACAAGACCACTGACTCTTATTTGTAGCCTAGATTTGGTCTTCCAATCATTTCCATAGGGGTTGCGTGAGCTTAGTCCAGAAAGTTCCACAGGTTCTAGTTCAAAACTCAGAGCTGGCAGTATTTTATGGTTTGTCGCAACCTTTTTTGCTGGACAGCTAAGCCTGATACAGGAAGTGGAAAAATAATGGCTCGACTGGCAGGATCAATAGAAAATTAAAAACTGCTGTGTTAATGGGCATGCTTCTTGTGTATTTGTATTGTTAATACTGCTTGTTTGTTTCAAAACAGGGACTTTTTTTTTTTACATTTTACATAATTGCTTGTTGCATGGACATTGCCCATGAAAACTTTAAAGTAAAATTTAAAAGTAAAAATACTAAACAGCCAAAACCCATTACACACACACCGGCTTTTTACAGATGACATTCTGGTCACATTTTCTACACCAGATCTGATAGAAAGTACTGAACAAACTGATGCAAATACTGGTGGTCATACCTGAACACTCTGACTCATTGATATCTGTTGTTTCCCCTGCTAAGGAGAGAAATTGGAATTGGTAACGTTATAGATGCATGTCTATGCTCACACTTCCCTTAGAGTTCACACAGCATTTGGACACTCGAAAGGTTAATCAAGCATTTAGTGTCACTTTTGCTATTGCAAACAAAAATGGCTGAGTTCATGTTTGTGTTGTTGCTGCAAACTCACTGTCACTGTCTGAATAAAAGCACTTGAATTGCTTTCATATAAAACTGGGTGTCCTTATGGTTTGATTAAGCCTGTGCAGATGCTCTGGTCTTCTTCTCTTTATTGTTGGGCTGCCAGTTTCAGACAAAAACCAAGGGGCAGGATTTGTGCGCACTGATTGAGACAATTAAAGTGATTGCAAAGTCTCGTTTAAAAACCAAAAAAAAACAAACATGTTATACTTACCTCCTCTGTGCAGTGGTTTGGCACAGAGCAACCAAGATCCTCCTCTTCTTGGGTCCCTCTTTGCTTCTCCTGGCCCCTCCCTCCTGTGGAGTGCCCCTACAGCAAGCAGCTTGCTATGGAGACACCCGAGCCAAGTCACAGCTCTTTGTGTCCATTCAGACATGGAGCCCCACCCTGGCCCGGACCCGGCTCCGCCCCTCTATCTTCTGATTGGCCAACTGACTTTGATTGACAGCCGTGGGAGCCAATGTCACTGCTGCTGTCCAAATGCTGTGTGCCAATCAGGAGAAGAGTCCCAGATGGCTAAGACACTCGTGGACATCGTTGGAGAGAGATGGGTCTCAGGTAAGTAATTAGGGGGTGCTGGGGAGACTGCCAAGGTTTTTTATCCTAATGCATAGAATGCGTTAAGGTAAAAAACGTCTGCCTTTACAACTCTTTTAAATACTGTGCACAGGCTCAGAATTTAGTTTAAAGTTCTTCAAAATCTTCCTTTTCAGTGGTCATGCCTGCAAGTCAACTCCCACCGGTTTTTATGGGGTCTTCTCCAAAGAGTTTCCTGTATTGAGAGTCTACGAGGAAGGCCACGCCTAGGGAAAATAAGATATTAGCTGGAGGCTCTGATTTAGGCAAGGTCAACTACAGCTCAAAACTTTTTCCTAGTTTAGGAATACAGTAGTTTTCCAAATTCTCTTATTGTATTTTTGTTTGTTTTGTTAGAGACTATGCGCTGTTTAGTGCTCACTAGTCATGGAGTGTATTATTTCAAGCACATGCTATGTGCATGATTGTGCAATGATCTTCCCACCTGGTAGGAAACCTTGAAGATACTGACTACCATGAAGTGCTACAGTTGGACCAAGAGGAAGCAGACTGCGGTTGTCCCTCACATGGAGGTAGTGATTGACTGGCTGATTTGTAAAGCAACACAGGAACATTTCTATTTCTGTCCTTCTGTGAATTCTAAAGAGAAAAAATGGGAAGTTTGGGACTTTAAATGAGGCACATATACACAATGTGCCTCCATCCCTGTTACAAAGATAAAGAACGGGAAAATTGGGACTTTGAATGAGGTCAAGGACATCGTGGGAGTGAGTCGGTAAAAACAAAAAGCATGTTTATTGAAAATAAAAAGTGCATGAAACATATCAATTACACAACCACTTGAGGAGAGACATTGTAGTGAATATCAATCCATAATAGTTTGCACACACATAGTATGTGTGTATGCAACATTATCCATCCTTTCATTTTAGATTCCTCCTGGCAGTTTTCACTTCTATTGGTACTACACCATGTTTCACCTTGTTATCTGGCAACCCGTTATCTGTGTATGTGGGGGTGTTTTGGATGTATGCCTACCCCGCCGCAGCGCTGCCGCGCTACCTCAGCTCCCGGTAGAGACTACCGTTCCGGCCCTGGCTTATCGCTTCCCACACTTCCCAGCTCTAAACCCATGTAAGTACACAGGATGGGCTTGATTGCCTATCCCTATCTATCATTTACCATTAGATTAACTGTATCCTACTACACTTTTCTAGATACTTCAAAGCTGATGAGTGGTTTACACGAAACGCGTCAGGCAACTTGATGATGCAAACTCACGCTCATATTACACCCTTTACCAATGAACATGTTATGGGGCAACTTGATGATGCAGACTCCTGCTTAGATCACACCTTCCACCAATGAACATGTCATATATTTCTTTCAATCATGGTTTCAGTGTGTTCTTTTATACAATTGTCATTTCTTTCGCCTAGGCTGCTGTAATGTGTATATATATGAATTTATTGAATGTATTTTACAATCAGTTATGACCACTATGTAGTGCCAAGTTGATATATATTTAATGTACCCTTGATGCCTATGTTGCATATACACATACTATGTGTGTGCGAACTATTATGGATTGATATTCACTACAATGTCTCTCCTCAAGTGGTTGTGTAATTGATATGTTTCATGCACTTTTTATTTTCAATAAACATGCTTTTTGTTTTTACCGACTCACTCCCACAATGTCCTTGACCTCATTCAAAGTCCCAATTTTCCCGTTCTTTATGCTTTGAATTCTATGACTGAGATACCACTAGACCCTCAGTTGTCAAGGAACTATATTAAAATGGAAGTGTCCAACCAGTATTGCCCATTGAGAGAGGGTTGCTTTCAGCTTTTTTTTTCATGCAGTGCCATTGACATGTCTACGAAGAAAACCAGCTCTGACACACACACAAGACTTTAGGCTAATATAGATGTCTCCTTGACAACAACAAGCAATGAAACCCTACCCTTCCTCTATAACGCTGGTCCCAATTGTGATGTGTAAACATTCTCAGCCTCGCCCTGCTCAGAGATTTTCTAGCTTGTAAGAGTCTGTTCCTGCCAATTAAACATACATACAGGGCTCTACAGCCTGGGGAACAGACAGGTCACCTGCTAGAGGTAAAGGTTGGTGAAAACTACAGAACTGTGCATGTTGAGTCTGACAAGTATTAGGCTTGTGCAACCAAAACAGTTTTTCAGAATTAAATGGCCAGATTTTACGTGTACAACATGATGTTGTTACTGGTATGGGTTAAACTTAAACCTTACCGAATTCCTTAACCAAAGAGGAAACATATCATTGACAAAGTTAGGAAAAATGCATGAGTTACTGTAGGCATAACTGAAGAATCTAATAGTGACTAATGCCCCGTACACACGGTCGGATTTTCCGACGGAAAATGTGTGATAGGACCTTGTTGTCGGAAATTCCGACCGTGTGTGGGCTCCATCACACATTTTCCATCGGATTTTCCGACACACAAAGTTTGAGAGCAGGATATAAAATTTTCCGACAACAAAATCCGTTGTCGGAAATTCCGATCGTGTGTACACAAATCTGATGGACAAAGTGCCACGCATGCTCAGAATAAATAAAGAGATGAAAGCTATTGGCCACTGCCCCGTTTATAGTCCCGACGTACGTATTTTACGTCACCGTGTTTAGAACGATCAGATTTTCCGACAACTTTGTGTGACCGTGTGTATGCAAGACAAGTTTGAGCCAACATCCGTCAGAAAAAATCCTAGGATTTTGTTGTCGGAATGTCCGAACAAAGTCCGACCGTGTGTACGGGGCATTAGGCTTGTGCAACCAAAACAAACAGTTTTTCAGAATTAAATGGCCAGATTTTACGTGTACAACATGATGTTGTTACTGGTATGGGTTAAACTTAAACCTTACCGAATTCCTTAACCAAAAAGGAAACATGTCATTGACAAAGTTAGGAAAAATGCATGAGTTACTGTAGGCATAACTGAAGAATCTAATAGTGACTTACCAAGTCCCATTGTTTTATTCCCAAAGCCAAACAGTAGTTGGAAGTTTTGTAATAATTCAATTCATTGTCATAATTTGACACTTATCCCATAATCTGGATGGACACGCTTATAAGAAGACTGGGGACAGTCCAGTATCTGACAAACTTCGACTAAACAAAAGGTTATTGGCAAATTGACTTGGTCTGGCTTAAAGCACCACGGAAATAGCTGCGCTTGTAACCCATGAGGGTTCCTTTTAAAATAAAAAGATGCCATTTGTGTTGCAAAATTCCCCCACCACATTCCAGCGAGCCATGAACAGAACCCTAAGGCCCCACCAGGAATATGCTGCAGTTTACCTGGACAATATAGTGATCATTAGCACAAACTGGGAATCTCACTTGTCTGTCCAGGCTGTACTGGATGTTCTTCATGTGGAGTCAAAACATTTTTAAAGTAGAAACCATCTAGGAATGGGCATGGCCCACAATAGCTAGTTACTTAAGTGATTTACCTTGCCAAAAGAAAAACACTCTGTTATAGTAAATGGTCCCCAGAGGCAGAGGAATCTTTCCAGATCCTAGAGAGGAGTCTGTGCACAACTATTTCTGTTCTCCCCAGATTTTTCAGAGGAGTTTGTAGTTCATACAGATACATCTGATGTTGGTTTGGGGCAGCATTGTCACAGGCAGGGGAGAGTTGGCAGCCCTAGGCCTGGGGGGCAGGTCCAGTCAAGTGGCCCATTGAAACACCGAATCAGCTCACCATTCATGCCCACCTGGTTTTATAATGGATATTGATGTTATGAAGCAAGACAAATATGATACAATGTGGTAACAAAGTTTAATGTTAGTAGCTACAGGAGATTTAACAAAAATAATGCATCAATGCAGCCTCACTAGTGCCCCTAAGTGCAGCCTCATCAGTGCCCATCAATGCAGCCTCATCAGTGCCCATCAGCACAGCCTCATCAGTGCCCATCAATGCAGCCTGTTCAGTGCCCACTAATTCAGCCTCACCAGTGCCCATCAATGCAGCCTCACCAGTGCCCATTAATGTAGCCTCACCAGTGCCCATCAATGCAGCCTCACCAGTGCCCATCAATGCCCATCAATGCACCCTCACCAGTGTTGATCAATGCAGCCTGATCAGTGCCCATCAATGCAGCCTCACCAGTGCCCATCAATGCAGCCTCACCAGTGCCCATCAGGGCATCCTCCCCAGTGCCCATCAATGCAGCCTCACCAGTGCCCATCAGGGCAGCCTCCCCAGTGCCCATCAATGCAGAGTCTAAGTGCCCATCAGCTCGGCCTCATCAGTGCCCATCAATGCAGTGTCATCAGTGCCCATCAGCTCAGCCTCATCAGTGCCCATCAGCACAGCCTCATAAGTGCCCATCAATGCAGTCTGATCAGTGCCCACTAATTCAGCCTCACCAGTGTCCATCAATGCAGCCTCACCATTGCTTATCAATGCAGCCTCACCAGTGTCCATCAATGCAGCCTCACCAGTGCCCATCAATGCAGCCTGATCAGTGCCCATTAATGCTGCCACACCAGTGCCCATCAATGCAGCCTCACCAGTGCCCATCAGCTCAGCCTCATCAGTGCCCATCAGCCCAGCCTCAACAGTGCCCATCAATGCAGCCTGCTCAGTGCCCATCAATGCAGCCTGCTCAGTGCCCCTCAATCCAGCCTTACCAGTGTCCATTAATGCAGCCTCACCAGAGCCCATCAATGCAGCCTCACCAGTGTCTATCAATGCAGCCTCACCAGTGCCCATATATGCAGCTCACCAGTGCCCATCAATGCAGCCTGATCAGTGTCCATCAACGCCGCCACACAAGTGCCCATCAGTGCAGCCTGATCAGTGCCCATCAAAGCCTCCACACCAGTGCCCATCAATGCAGCCTCACCAGTGCCCATCAATGCAGCCTCACCAGTGTCCATCAATGCAGCCTCACCAGTGCCCATCAATGCAGCCTGATCAGTGCCCATTAATGCTGCCACACCAGTGCCCATTAATTCAGCCTCACCAGTGCCCATCAGCTCAGCCTCATCAGTGCCCATCAGCCCAGCCTCATCAGTGCCCATCAATGCACCCTGCTCAGTGCCCCTCAACCCAGCCTCACCAGTGTCCATCAATGCAGCCTCACCAGTGCCCATCAATGTAGCCTCACCAGTGTCTATCAATGCAGCCTCACCAGTGCCCATATATGCAGCTCACCAGTGCCCATCAATGCAGCCTGATCAGTGTCCATCAACGCCGCCACCCAAGTGCCCATCAATGCAGCCTGATCAGTGCCCATCAAAGCCTCCACACCAGTGCCCATCAATGCAGCCTCACCAGTGCCCATCAATGCAGCCTCACCAATGTCCATCAATGCAGCCTCACCAGTGCCCATCAATGCAGCCTGATCAGTGCCCATTAATGCCGCCACACCAGTGCCCATCAATGCAGCCTCACCAGTGCCCATCAGCGCAGCCTCATCAGTGCCCATCAGCCCAGCCTCATCAGTGCCCATCAGCTCAGCCTGCTCAGTGCCCCTCAATCCAGCCCCACCAGTGTCCATCAATGCAGCCTCACCAGTGCCCCTCAATCCAGCCCCACCAGTGTCCATCAATGCAGCCTCACCAGTGCCCATCAATGCAGCTTTACCAGTGTCTATCAATGCAGCCTCACCAGTGCCCATATATGCAGCTCACCAGTGCCCATCAATGCAGCCTGATCAGTGTCCATCAACGCCGCCACACAAGAGCCCATCAATGCAGCCTGATCAGTGCCCATCAAAGCCTCCACACCAGTGCCCATCAATGCAGCCTCACCAGTGCTCATCAATGCAGCCTCACCAGTGCCCATCAATGCAGCCTGATCAGTGCCCACTAATGCAGCCTGATCAGTGCCCATCAATGCCGCCACACCAGTGCCCATCAATGCAGCCTCACCAGTGCCCATCAATGCAGCCTCACCAGTGCCCATCAATGCAGCCTGATCAGTGCCCATCAATGCAGCCTGATCAGTGCCCATCAATGCCGTCACACCAGTGCCCATCAATGCCGCCTCCCCAGTGCCCATCAATGCAGCCTGATCAGTGCCCATCAGCTCAGCATCACCAGTGCCCACCATTGTTGGTCCTGCTGGCTGCTGGCCTGTAGATTCTGCTGGCCGCTGGCCTGAAGGTTTTGCTGGGAGCTGGCCATGGCCTGTGGGCCACGGGCCATGGCCAGCTCCCGGCAGGACCCACAGGGAAGCAGGACCCATAGGCCATAGCCAGCTTCCAGCAGGACCTACAGGTCAGCGGCCAGCAGAACCCACAGGCCATGGCTAGCTCACAGCAGAACCTACAGGCAGCGGCCTGCAGGACCTACAGGCCAGCAGGACCCATAGGCCATGAGCAGCTCCCAGCAAGACCCACAGTTTTGAGGGCTATTTTGAGGTTACTGCGTGGGCACTGGGGCAGGGTAAATGGGGTGTATGGGGGGGATAGATGGGATGTGGGTGTCAGCTGGGGATGTCAAGGTCTCTCACCTCAGCCCATCTGCCAGGTCAGCTTATCAGGTCCTTGCACCACCAACTTCAGTCCTGAGGGGGGTGATGCTCCTGTCCTCTGCCTGCCTTCAAGATCCGGGAGTTGTAGTTTATTGGCTGGCTGGCTGCACTGCTCTCAGTTCTCCACAAAGCGGAAGCTTGAGCACGGCCATGAACTACAACTCCCAGAATGCCAAAAAAAAAAAAAAAAACGGCATGGGGTCCCCCTAAAAATCCATACCAGACCCTTATCCGAGCACGCAACCTGGCAGGCCGCAGGAAAAGAGGGGGGGACGAGAGAGCGCCCCCCCTCCTGAACTGTAACAGGCCACATGCCCTCAACATTGGGAGGGTGCTTTGGGGTAGCCCCCCAAAACACCTTGTCCAGATGTTGATAAGGACAAGGGCCTCATCCCCACAACCCTGGTCGGTGGTTATGGGGGTCTGCGGGTGGGGGGCTTATCGGAATCTGGAAGCCCCCTTTAACAAGGGGACCCCCAGATCCCTGCCCTCCCCCCTGTGTGAAATGGTAAGGGGGTACAAAAGTACCCCTACCATTTCACTAAAAAACTGTCAAAAATGTTCAAAATGACAAGAGACAGTTTTTGACAATTCCTTTATTTAAATGCTTCTTCTTTCTTCTATCTTCTTTCTTCTGTCTTCTATCTTCCTTCGGTTTCTTCCTCCATCTTCTTCTTCTTCTGGTTTTTCTGGTTCTTCCTCCGATGTTCTCGTCCGGCATCTCCTCCGCGGTGTCTTCTTCCCTTCTTCTCCTCGGGCCGCTCCGCATCCATGATGGCATGGAGGGAGGCTCCTGCTCTTCTCTTCCCAGGTCCCCAAACACTTTTTTTGACAATAGCATGAATATAAGCCTTTAAAATTAGCACTTTTGATTTCTCCCATAGACTTTTAAAGGGTGTTCCGCAGCAATCGAATTTGCCGCGAACACCCCAAATTGTTCGCTGTTCGGCGAACTTGCGAACAGCCGATGTTCGAGTCGAACATGAGTTCGTCTCGAACTCGAAGCTCATCCCTACTCTCTAACATCCACCAGCTCCGTGATGTTGTCATGGAGGAGTGGAAGAGGACTCCAGTGGCAAACTGTGAAGCTCTGGTGAACTCCATGCCTAAGAAGGTTAAAGTGGAGTTCCACCCAAAAATGGAACTTCCGCTTTAAGCACTCCTCGCCCCCTTACATGCCACATTTGGCATGTAATTTTTTTTGGGGGGTGTGGGGGCTTCATTAGGAGGGGGACTTCCTGTCCCACTTCCTCCTTCCGCCCAGAGAGCGCCAAGGCGACTCCTCCTTTCGCCTTAGGCGGCCCCTCCCTCTAGGCGATCTCCTGGGACATGTGACAGGTCCCAGGAGATCGCCTGTTCACTCCAGAAGCTCAGCGCGACTCGCGCATGCGCCCTGCGTGCCTGGCCATGAAGCCGAAAGCTGTCACGGCCGGGTGCCCAGAGTGGCAATAGAGGCGCCGGCGGAGAGGAGGGGGACAGGAGCTACGCTCTGTTCGGCCACATCGCTGGATCGTGGAACAGTTAAGTGTCTGTTTATTGAAAGTCAGCAACTACACTTTTTGTAGCTGCTGACTTTTAATAAACTTAAAAAGCCTGGAACTCCGCTTTAAGGTAGTGCTGGAAAATAATGGTGGCCACACAAAATATTGTGCCCAATTTGGACATTTTCACTTAGGGGAGTACTCACTTTTGTTGCCAGCGGCTTGGACATTAATGGCTGTGTGTTGAGTTATTTTGAGGGGACAGCAAATTTACACCGTTATACAAGCTGTACACTCACTACTTTACATTGTAGCAAAGTGTCATTTCTTCAGTGTTGTCACATGAAAAGATAAAAAGAATAAAATATTTACAAAAATGTAAGGGGTGTCCTCACTTTTGTGAGATACGGTTTCACTATCTGCATTACTTAAATAAATTAACTTTTTGATGATATTCTAGTTATTTGAGATGCACCTGTATAAATATATATATACACACACACACACAAAACTGCACTCACAATACACTACAAGGTCTACTAGAGCTAAAGGTTGTTAAAAAGTAGAAACTGTGCGCTGAGGCTGACAAGCATGAGGCTTGTGTAACCTATTAATTAGAACGGCTGTTGCGTAATTAGAACTGGGACACAAGGACAGTTTATTTCTTTGGATAACCTTCCAGCACCTGTATATAACCTGTACATAGCACAAACAATAGCTCTACTGCTTTATCAAGACATTACTGGAGTGTCTAAGTGTTGGCTCACCCCAGGGAGCATTGCACCCGCTACCTAACCCCAGATCACAATCATCTATACAGTTAAATGAATAGCTATTCCTGTCATCAATGTCTTATACAATGTTAAGAACTTACATGTCTGGTGTAGAGAGAGGAGAATGAATATTCCCAGAATAGTCCTCTCCGCCATCCCGTCTTTGTGAAATGAATGCCCTTTACGATGTGTCACAGTGAATAAACAGTCAGGTGAATGTGTTTTATTTAGTTTCACTTTCAGGTATTATTATTTTTCTTTTTTTTTTAAACAATAAGCTTTTATTGATGTTAAAATATAGCATTTGTACAATCATATTAACATTTGTACATGAGTATCATATAGAAATATAACTGTATATACCGTATTTATCGGCATATAACACACACTTTTTTCCCCTTAAAATCAGGCGAAAGTCGCAGGTGCGTGTTATACGCCGATCCCCTGCGATCCCGAGCTGTCAAAATATCAAAATCGCCGACCGCGATTTGAAAATGGCGCCGCCGGCGCCGAAATACACAGAGCCGGTCCTCGGCTCTTTCCGGCGGCTCTCGTTTACTTTCGGTTTCACTCGTAGTCCCGAGCGGAGCTATCCGAACCGACCTACAAGCAGGGACAGGGGATCGAAGGCTGCACTGGGGCAAGGCTGCACTGGGGAAGGCTGCACTGGGGCAAGGCTGCACTGGGCAAGGCTGTACTGGGGAAGGCTGCACTGGGGAAGGCTGCACTGGGGAAGGCTGCACTGGGGCAAGGCTGCACTGGGGAAGGCTGCACTGGGGAAGGCTGCACTGGGGAAGGCTGCACTGGGGCAAGGCTGCACTGGGGAAGGCTGCACTGGGGAAGGCTGCACTGGGGAAGGCTGCACTGAGAAGGCTGCACTGACATGGCTGCACTGACATGGCTGCACTGACATGGCTGCACTGGGGCAAGGCTGCACTGAGAAGGCTGCAATGATGGGCATTTAAATGTAAGTTTTTTTCCCTTCAACTTCCCTCCTAAAAGTTTTTTTTTCCTTAAAATTCCCTCCTAAATTGGGGTGCGTGTTATACGCCTATAAATACGGTAATTGAATTTAATGATAGAGTATTTTACTAGCGAAATCAACAAGATGGCTTTGTAATCAGCCTATCTTTACATCAATTGTTTATTTGAAATACTCTGAATTTATGTATCAAAATCTATTATTTAATTCAAGAGAAAAATAAATTCAAGGGTCTATAAAAATACCCTTCTAAATATATATAGTAACCGAAATGAAAAGTAAAGAGAGGGAAAGAAGAGTAAATAAAATATAAGAGAGATGTAATTATTCACATTTTATTTATGTTAAGAGGTATATCCCTATGTGAAAGTGTTATAAGAATCAGAAAATTTAAAGATGATCCACGGCTGCCATATTTTATTAAAATTTTCTGTATTCCCTTGTGCTGTTGCCCTGATCTCCTCCATACCTTTGAGCAGATGTATCTCTTCCAACCATTCTTTAATTGTAGGTGCGGCGGTGTTTCTCCAGTGTCTTGGTATTACTATTTTTGCTGCTGTGATTAAGAATCTGGTCAGGGAGTTTTTGTATTTTTTAGGGTGCAATTGGTAATATTTATAAGACAGCAAGCAGCGTCTAAATGAATTTTCGTTTTTGTGGTGTGTTTTATGATCTTGATTACTTGGTTCCAAAAGGGTTTAATCAAATCACATTCCCACCAGATGTGGTATAGAGTGCCTTCTTCCCGATTGCAGCGCCAGCAATGTCCAGGTATTGTCGGAAACCATTTGTGTAATTTATTTGGTGTAATATACCAATTTGTTAGGATTTTGAATGAAGTTTCCTGTAATCTCACACTGATTGCACACTTGTGTGCGAACACACATGCTTGTAGCCATTGGTCTTTTGTAATGGGTTTGTTCAGGGTTGATTCCCAGAAAGTTTTGTGTCTGTTAGATTCCTGTAAATCGCTGGACTGCAACCAAGTATATGGTAATGAAATGTTCTTAGTGGTCGTACTAGCCAAAAAACATATAGTTTTGAAGGGTGTTAAGGGTCTAATTTTTGGGCAGAGGTGTTGCTAGAGTTGTAAATGCAGCAAACAGTTTGTGTATCAAAATGCATAACTCCCAACTGTCCCGGATTACAAGGGACTGTCCCTGATTTGGAACAAAGTCCCTCTGTCCCTCTTTCCTCCTCATTTGTCCCTCATTTTGGTCTGATCTGTATAATTGCATATAAAATGCACTTTTTATCTTTCAAAAAGTGTTTCCCAGTGCTAAACCTTTCATCCAAATTCTAAATTGCTGCATTTGTACATTTCAAAAGCCGATATAAAGGAATATTAGTGGTAAAAAAAAGTCTTGTGGGTTTAAAAGGTTTGTAAACTCTCATGTTTTTTCACCTTAATGCATCCTATTCTGTGTCTATGCACGCAAATGCTGGACTTGGGAGCGTGCCCGAAAGGGGTTTACTAAAGCGAGGAGGAGCCGTGAGCGCCACCAGGGGACCCCAGAAGACAATGATCGGGGCTACACTGTGCAAAACGAAGTATGATTTGTTATGATTTGTTTGTTATTTTTATAAAAACAAGGGTTTGCAATCACTTTAACTAATATTTTTTTTGTATAATTCTCCTTTAAGGGGGTGTGTCCTATGCCTGCATACTTTTGCTAATTGGTGTGCCTTGTTCCCATCTCAAAAAGTTGGGAGGTGTGCAAATGAGAGGGGCTTAAACCGCATACACACGATCGGACGTTCAAATGGGAAATGTGTGATGACAGGTTGTTGGCGGAAAATCCGACCGTGTGTACGCTCCATCGGACATTTGTTGTCGGATTTTCCGCGAACAAATGTTGGCTAGCAGGTTTTAAAATTTTAAAATTTTTAAAATTAAAATGTCTGTTGTCGGCTTTTCCGAGCGTGTGTACACAAGTCCGTCGGACAAAAGTCCAAAGTACAAACATACATGCTCGGAAGCAAGGACAAGCCGGAAGCAATCGGTCTTGTAAACTAGCGTTTTTAATGGAGAATTGACATTTGTGATGTGGCAAATTATAAAATCTCCAAATGCAGCGCACAATTCTCTTCTTCTTTAATGGGATAATAATGAAGCTGCTTTGCTGGTGATACTGATGGAGTTATTGCAAAAAAAAATTTCAAAGGGTTTTTTTTTCTAGTGATATCAAGAATAATATTATTATGTTTTTTTTTTATTTGTGCAAGTTACCACAACACCATTATCCCGTAGTTTTTAAGAACAAAGATACAACTATTTTGGTGTCCCTTGTCAATTTTACATTGTATTTTATAAAATGTAACTGCCTACTCCCAAACTGTCATTTGAAGTAAAACACATAGCCAAGCATTATTCCCCTCAATATTTTTATTGTGCATTAAAAAAATAAAACAAATAAAATTAGACATGCTATCTGCCAATAGAACTTAACCAAAAAGTGCATTCTATGCATCCAAAAATATAGAAAATATACCAAATCAAATCATTATTATTCAACCAAAAAAATAATGTCAAAGTAATAACTCCAAGGCCAATAATAAATAACACGTTATCTCCTCCGATTCCCCTACATGTCTGGTTGACGAACGGCCGTTCAGAAACAAACTGAAAAGCGCAAAATGAAAAGTGCGAAATGAAAAAGCGCGAATCAACACTCACCAAACTTCTACTAACACAAAATTAGCAAAAGGAGCCCAAAGGGTGGCACCAAAGAGTTAAAAAACCATGCAGTACGTCACAACGTTTGTAATTGTTGGCCAACAATTGTGTGGCCATGTGTATTCAAGACAGGTTTGAGCCAACGCCCTTCGGACAAAATTCTTGTTGGGGAACAATGCGATCGTGTGTACAAAAGCTTTATGCCCCGTACACACGGTCGGATTTTCCGATGGAAAATGTCCGAGCGGAGCGTGTTGTCGGAAATTCCGACCGTGTGTGGGCTCCATCGGACATTTTCTATCGGATTTTCCGACACACAAAGTTGGAGAGCAGGAGATAAAATTTTCCGACAACAAAATCCGTTGTCGGAAATTCCGATCGTGTGTACACAAATCCGACGGACAAAGTGCCACGCATGCTCAGAATAAATAAAGAGATTAAAGCTATTGGCCACTGCCCCGTTTATAGTCCCGACGTACGTGTTTTACGTCACCGCGTTCAGAACGATCGGATTTTCCGACAACTTTGTGTGACCGTGTGTATGCAAGACAAGTTTGAGCCAACATCCGTCGGAAAAAATCCTAGGATTTTGTTGTCGGAATGTCCGAACAAAGTCCGACCATGTGTACGGGGCATTAGAGTAGTATTAACCCCTTGGCATTTAATGAACAGAGTAATGTCAAGCAGTGCAACATTGCCCAGTACATTTTTCTTAAAGCAGTATGAGACCCAAAACAGAAATGTATTATATTGCAGTTTACCAATCCTGTGATGGCTGCAATCATATTATTATTTATTTTTATTTTTTTTAGGATTTCTGTTCACTTTATTTTCACTTGGTGATCCTGCCAGTAAAACACGTCCAATCTCAGGCTGTTTGCATTCTGGATGAACTAGTAAAGCAGACATCTTTGGACAGCAGCATTGTCAGTCTGGGGGAGGGTAATATAAGACAAGCACATTTAGATGGATTTGACTAACAAATTGAAGTTGAACGCCAGGTAACACTTTGTAATCAGTTGCAGCAACAGTTTTTTTTTCCCTTCTGGTTTCAAGGTTTTACTTAAATAAATAAAAGCTGATCATTGTAAGAACCCTTGTTAGGGTTACATAGTTTGTCTCAATCCTTCTAAATGCTACTTTGTCTGGACAGCTTTGTCTGTAAGTGAATGTAAACCTGATTTATGAAATTTGAGCTGGGCACATATATCCGTAGTGTTTTTTTTATCTCTCTCCAAAGCACCAAAGTCCTGTGTCTTTCTCCTGCTCCGTTCTTCTGTTAGCATGAGAACTTCTGACAAGTTCTCCAACACCTGAGATAAAACCAGGCTGAATTTTGTCTCGGGGTGGGTGCTATAAATACACTAGCAGAGAGCTGGTCTATTCACAGAACAGCTCTGCAAGTTTCTACCTATGTGGAGGGGGGGCTTTCCTCCAATCAGCTGTCTCCCAGTGTAATCAAACACTACACTGCTACTGCTAAATGAGGAAGTGAAAATTTAAATATATAAAGATGAAGACAGCAGATATACATGTAAAACTTATGTAGGGAGATTTGCTTCATCTCTGTGTATTATCGGAGGCTGTTCACTTCTCTGGGTATATGTGAGGGTTTACATCTACTTTACAGTGTTACTAAACCAACAACAGTAAAAGCAGTCTGTATATGCAGTAAAGCATTCTTGTTATACTCACTGTGGAACCTAAGGGGTTAACCCTCTGCACTGTGTAAAAAGGCTACTTGATCTTGTATGCACTTATCCTCTACTTCTTTTACTGTCCTCAATCCATCGCCTGATAGTACAGAACCTTGGGGGCACTCTGCACATGCTCAGTTTGATGTGTATTGCTAGAGAGTTTTTTTGTTCTTGGGAGGGTGCATGTAATCAGCATGGGACCAATCAGCACTTTCCAGACAGAGGGTCAGGGGTCCTGCAGACTCATAGAACAGTCAGAGGAGAACAAAAACTCATCCTACAAGCTTTAACCAGACACGGATTGAAGTCACAAGACTGCTATATACTGCTGATGAGAAAAGGTATTTAGCAGTTTATATTTACTAAAATAATTGCATTTCCATGTTCTGTGTACTGTGGGAGACCAGATATAGTGAATGCAGGGTCCTGGGTTTAGTAACACTTTAAGGTGAAAAACCTTCTGTGCTGCAGCTCCCCCCCACCCCAGACTCCCCCTTTCCCTTACCTGAGCCCAATCCAATCCAGCGATGTGCACCAGCATAGTGGCTCCTGACATTGTTTGTTTCCTCAACTGATAGCAGCGGGAGCGATTGCCTACTGCTGCTGTCACTCAAATCTGGTGACACGACGGGGCCGAGTGCCGCTGGCTGTATCAATAGACGCAGCAGCAGGACTCAGGAGCGAACATGCACGGGTGCCCCCCTGGAAAACAGCTTTCCGAGGGGGCACCCGATGAAGAGGAGGGACCTGGAGTGCCGGCGGGGGACCCTAGAAGTAGAGGATCGGGGCTATTTCTAGGGTCCCCCGCCGGCACTCCAGGTGTATAGGCATTAGTGGCGACCCATAATGCAGGGCACAGGGGCACCGCCCCCCTATCCATGCATCCGGCCCATTAATCTACATGTGAGGCGCCAGACGCATGGATTCCAATGGGGTTTCTTTTCTTTTTTTTTAAGCATGTGATTAGAGCCTGAGGCTCTAATTGGCGTTAAAAAATGGTGGGCTTGGGGCGCAGAGCACTGTGCCCGAGCCCACCCAGTTGAATGACAATAGTGAATGAATTTTCGCTATTGCCACACCGATTCTCCTCCTGGACAATCAGGAGCGGGTCTTGAGACCCGTTTCCTGATTGGTTGAAAGGAGAAGCGATCCTATTGGCCTAGGAGGAGGGAGGAGGCAAGCAGGAGACACAGGGGAGGCCAGACTGACCCACCAGCCGCCACTGGAAGATGGAGGGGGGGGAAGCTGACGTGCACTCTCCAACATGTCAGTCCGGGGGAAGCATAGGGCAAGTGAGCCGGCGACCGGGGGGGGGGTATGGTGCAGGCTTGAGTGCTGGAGCGACTAGGGGGGGGGGGGTCCATGGACTCGTCTGACACCCCTTCCAACCGATGGAGCACCAGCTGCCACTGATAGGCATGTTTGTTATTTTTTTATACAAAAAAAAATGAAGGTTTACAACCACTTTAAAAGTAAGTTGTAAAAATAACAGCCTTACTGGCAGGATCATCAGGTAAAAAAAAAAAGACAAAAAAAAGAAAACTTGTAAGCGGAGCTCAGCGCTTGATGCCTCGCAAGGGAAGAGAACTCACATGGAGGCCAGCTTCAGAGGAGGTAAGGGAACTGGTCCATGAAGCTAGGCGGGAGCGTGCACACAACAATGGCTACATGGGTCAGTGTAAAAGGATGAAGCAACAAGTAGACTGGAACTGGAAAGGGGAGAATTGATTGCAAAGCAGCCACAGTGTTAAAAGAAACAAAACCTGCAATCAAGGGAAATAATTAAATCTACAGCACTATGAGTGTGTGTGGTTTTTTTTTTTTTTTTATGTAGACTTTAAAATCCCTTTAACCACTTCAATACCGGGCACTTTCACCCCCTTCCTGCCCAGGCCATTTTTGGCTTTCAACACTGTTGCACTTTGAATGACAGTTGCGCGGTCATGCATCATTGTACCCAAAAGAGGTCATTTTGATCATTTTTTTTGAGACAAATAGAGCTTTCTTTTGGTGGTATTTAATTGCCCCTGGGGTTTTTATTTTTCGCTAAGCAAATGAAAAAAGACAGAAAATTTGCAGAAAAAAAAGTTTCTTATGCCACGTACACACGGTCGGACTTTTCAGCTACAAAAGTCCGACAGCCCGTCCGACAGACTTTCGACAGACTTTCGACGGACTTTTGGCGGACTTTCAACGGACTTTCTAACGACCGGACTTGCCTACACATGATCACACCAAAGTCCGATGGATTCGTACGTGATGACGTACACCGGACTAAAATAAGGAAGTTGATAGCCAATAGCTGCCCTAGCGTCGGTTTTTGTCCGTCGGACTAGCATACAGACGAGCGGATTTCTGGGTCCGGCGGAGTTAAGACGTAAAGATTTGAAGCATGTTCCAAATCTAAAGTCCGTCAGATTTGCGACTGGAAAGGTCCAGTGAAGCCCACACACGATCGGTTTGTTCGCCGGATTTGGTCCGTCGGCGTCCGTCAGACAAGTCCGGTCGAAAAGTCTGTACGCGGCATTAGTTTCCGTTACAACATTTTGGACATAATAATTGTTCTCCTTCACTGATGTGTGCCAATGAGGCTGCACTGATGGGCACTAATATGCAGACCTGATGGCTCCTGATTGGCAGCACTGATATGCACAACACAGATTTTTTTTATTTATTTATTTCAGGTATAGCACTGTCAATTTACACAGCGCTTTGCATATATATTATACGTTCACATCAGTCCCCACCCTCAAGGAGCTTCCAACCTAAGGTCCCTAACTCACATTCATATACAAGGGCCAATTTAGACAGGATCCAATTAATCTACCAGCATGTCTTTGGAGTGTGGGAGGAAACCGGAGTACCCGGAGGAAACCCACGCAGGGACAGGGAGAACATGCAAACTCCGGGCAGATGGTGTCGTGGTCGGGATTTGAAAAAGTGACCCTTTATGCTGCTAGGTGAAAGTGCTACCCACTACAACACTGTGCTGCCCTTAACGATAGGCGGCACTGATGAGGAGGCACTAACAGGCAGCACTAAAGGACACTGAAAGGCATTACTAATGGGCACTGATTGGCACAGATGGGGATCACTGGTGGGCACTGGCAGACATCACTGATGGGGCTGCACTGATAATCAGTGCACTAATTATCAGTGCAGACCCCCCTTTCAGGAGAGCCGCTTATCAGCTCTCTTTGCTCACGCTCTGTCAGAGTGACTGGAGGAATGCCGATAATCAACATTTCCTAGTTACGATGTGATTGGAGCGACACACTGCACTACTGATTTCCACGCTGCGTGCCCCAGGGGGTGTGCATGAGCGGATTGTTCTGAAGGACGTCACGTCCAATCAGAACAATGACACCCCCTGCCCGGCCGTCATTTTGCTATAGGCTGGCTGGGAAGGTGTTAAGGAGATTAAATGAAATAGTTAATGGTTAAATAAAACCTAAGCTTCCCTGTAAGAATAAAATAGGTTTTGATTGCTGTGCCACAAGCAAGAGTCTACAGCTTTGTGTGCAGGGGTCTGGAGTACGTAATTGACAAAATGCATGGGACAGGAGAGAAAAATTCCTCTGCACGCTATTCCCCCTCAAGTGCAAACTCCCTCTGCAAGACAAAATTCTCCACTAACAAAAATGCAAACATCCCCCCCCCCCCCCCAAGTACAAATATCTGCTATCACTGAAATTTGCTATCCAAAACAAATCTTTGATCCCCCCCATACCCCTCCAACCACAAACCCCCCTTCATAGCAGAAATCCTCCCTCTAATCCTCCCTCCCTGCACAAAATCTCCTTCTTCCCCCCTAAATCCCCCCTTCCAACACAGATCTTTTCAGCCCCCCAAGGAGGGTGATAGCTGAAATTATATGACCAATCAAAGGGTTACAAAAGAGGATAAGGTGTGTGTTTCATGGTAGTCAGAAGTCCCTCCTTCAGATACAGTTCTCTTAAAAGAGAAGTTTGGGGAAATTTTTTTTTAAGAATTATACTTCCCTAAATGAATGCAGCATTGTCTGATCCTGCATCTGTCCCCCGCCAGGTGTGAGAACCGAAACAAAGACCACTGATCGCGTTCTTAGTGCCAGGCTGTGGAGGGGGTGGTAGCGGCTGGCTCAGGCTCTCAGGAGCTCGCAGGCATGTGAGTGGATTCTGGCCATATGGTCGCGATCTTTCCCCAGCCAGGAAAGGCACACAATGATCTGCACTCCTGTGATCCACAAGAGAAGTACAGCCAATAGAGCATTGGCTGTACTTCTCATTTAATGTGCCTTGAAAAAGTATTCAAACCCCTTGAAATTTTCCACATTTTGTCATGTTACAATCATAGCAGAGGACGGGAAGAGAAGACATCGAGGAGCTGTCCCACCGAGCTGGTAAGTGCAGACGGCGGGGGGCACACTGGCAGCATTTGATATGGCACAGTGGCTGCGTTTGATGGGGCACAGTGGCGGCAATTGATGGGCACAGTGGGAGCAATTGATGGGCACAGTGGTGGCAATTGATGGGCACAGTGGCGGCAATTAATGGGCACAGTGGGAGCAATTGATGGGCACAGTGGGAGCAATTGATGGACACAGTGGTGGCAATTGATGGACACAGTGGCGGCAATTGATGGGCACAATGGGAGCAATTGATGGGCACAGTGGCTGCGTCTGATTGGCACAGTGGCGGCAATTGATGAGCACAGTGGCTGCATTTTATGGGGCACAGTGGCTAAAAATTATGGGGCACAGGGACTGCAATTGATGGGCACAGTGGTGGCAATTGATGGGCACAGTGATGGCAATTGATGGGCACAGTGGGAGCAAT
The DNA here is from genome assembly GCA_037952925.1 of Lithobates clamitans. Lineage (NCBI taxonomy): Eukaryota > Metazoa > Chordata > Amphibia > Anura > Ranidae > Lithobates > Lithobates clamitans. The sequence goes on from JBBGZY010000645.1 coordinate 2,348,368, forward strand.
TGATGGGCACAGTGGCTGCGTTTGATGGGCACAGTAACGGCAATTGATGGGCACAGTGGCTGCTTTATGGGGCACAGTGGCTAAATTTTATGGGGCACAGTGGCTGCATTTGATGGCACAGTGGCTGCGTTTGATGGCACAGTGGCGGCAATTGATGGGCACAGTGGCTGCGTTTGATGACACAGTGTTGGCAATTGATGGGTACAGTGGCTGCATTTGATGGAACAGTGGCTGTGTTTGATGGGCACAGTGATGGCAATTGATGGGCACAGTGGCTGCATTTTATGGGGCACAGTGGCTGCAGTTGATGGCACAGTGGTGGCAATTGATGGGCACAGTGGCTGCATTTTATGGGGCACAGTCACTGCATTTTATGGGGCACAGTGGTTGCATTTGATGGCACAGTGGTGGCAATTGATGGGCACAGTGGCTGCGTTTGGAGGGCACAGTGGCGACAATTGATGGGCATAGTGGCTGCGTTTGATGGCACAGTGGCTGCGTTTTATGGGCACAGTGATGGCAATTGATAGGCACAGTAGCTGCTTTTTATGCGGCACAGTGGCTGCATTTTATGGGGTACAGTGGCTGCATTTGATAGCACAGTGGCTGCGTTTGATGACACAGTGGCGGCAATTGATGGGCACAGTGGCTACGTTTGATGGCACAGTCATGGCAATTGATGGGCACAGTGTCTGCCTTTGATGGCACAGTGGCTGCATTTGATGGGCACATTGACAGCAATTGACGGGCACAGTGGCTGCATTTTATGGGGCACAGTCGCTGCATTTTATAGGGCACAGTGGCTGCATTCGATGGCACGGTGGCGGCAATTGATGGGCACAGTGGTGGCAATTGATGGGCACAGTGGCTGCGTTTGATGGCAAAGTGGCGGCAATTGATGGACACAGTGGCTGCATTTTATGGGGCACAGTGGCTGCATTTTATGGGGTACAGTGGCTGCATTTGATGGCACAGTGGCTGTGTTGAAGGCACAGTGGTGGCAATTGATGGGCACAGTGGCTGCATTTGATTGGCACAGTGGCGGCAATTGATGAGCACAGTGGCTGCATTTTATGGGGCACAGTGGCTAAATTTTATGGGGCACAGTGGCTGCAATTGATGGGCACAGTGGTGGCAATTGATGGGCAAACTGGTGGCAATTGATGGGCACAGTGGTTGCATTTGATGGCACAGTGGTGGCAATTGATGGGCACAGTGGCTGCATTTTATGGGGCACAGTGGCTGCATTTTTATGGGGCACATTAGCTGCATTTGATGGCACAGTGGCTGCGTTTGTTGGCACAGTGGTGGCATTTGATGGGCACAGTGGATGCGTTTGATGGCACAGTGGCTGGGTTTGATGGGCACAGTGACGGCAATTGATGGGCACAGTAGCTGCATTTTATGGGGCACAGTGGCTGCATTTTATTGGGCACAGTGGTTGCATTTGATGGCACAGTGGAGGCAATTGATGGGCACAGTGGCTGCGTTTGATGGTACAGTGTTGGCAATTGATGGGCACAGTGGCTGCGTTTGATGGCACAGTGGCTGCGTTTGATGGGCACAGTGGCTTCATTTTATGGGGCACAGTTGCTGCATTTTATGGGGCACAGTGACTGCATTTTATTGGGCACAGTGGTTGCATTTGATGGCACAGTGGCTGCGTTTGATGGCACAGTGGAGGCAATTGATGGGCACAGTGGCTGCGTTTGATGGTACAGTGTTGGCAATTGATGGGCACAGTGGCTGCGTTTGATGGCACAGTGGCTGCGTTTGATGGGCACAGTGGCTTCATTTTATGGGGCACAGTTGCTGCATTTTATGGGGCACAGTGACTGCATTTGATGGCACAGTGGTGGCAATTGATGTGCACAGTGGCTGCGTTTGGTGGGCACCGTGGCTGCATTTTATGGGGCACAGTCACTGCATTTTATGAGGCTGCAATTGATGGGTTTTTTCAGAATTTTTCAGTTTGTTTGTGCCCCCCCAGAAAAAAAATTTAAGCACCAGCCGCCACTGCTAGAGAGTAAAATTTTTTCCCATTCTTTGCAAAATAGCTCAAGCTCTGTCAGATTGGATGGAGAATGTCTAAATGTCTATGAAGAGCAATTTTCAAGTCTTGTCACAGATTCTCAATTGGATTTAAGTCTGGACTTTGACTGGGCCATTCTAACACATGAATATCATTTGATCTAAACTATTCCATTGTAGCTCTGGCTGTATGTTTAGGGTCATTGTGCTGCTGGACGGTGAACCTCCACCCCAGTCTCAAGTCTTTTTCAGACTCTAACAGGTTTTCTTCTAAGATTGCCCTGTATTTGGCTCCATCCATCTTCCCATCAATTCTGACCAGCTTCCCTGTCCCTGCTGAAGAAAAGCTTCCCGACAACATGATGCTGCCACCACCATGTTTCACGGTGGGGATGGTGTGTTCAGGGTGATGTGTAGTGTTAGTTTTCCCCCACACATAGCGTTTTGCTTTGAGGTCAAAAAGTTAAATTTTGGTCTCATCTGACCAGAGCACCTTTTTCCACATGTTTGCTGTGTCCCCCACATGGCTTCTCACAAACTGCAAATGGGCCTTTTTATGGCTTTCTTTCAACAATGGCTTTCTTCCTACCACTCCATAAAGGCCAGATTTGTGGAATGGATGACTAATAGTTGCCCTGTGGACAGATTCTCCCACCTGAGCTGTGGATCTCTGCAGCTCCTCCAGAGTTACCATGGGTCTCTTGGCTCTTCTCTGATTAATGCTCTCCTTGCCTGTCAGTTTAGGTGGACGGACATGTCTTGGTAGGTTTGCAGTTGTACCATACTCTTTCCATTTTCGGATGATGGATTGAACAGTGCTCCATGAGATGTTCCAAGCTTGGGATATTTTTTTATAACCTAACCCTGCTTTAAACTTCTCCACAACTTTATCCCTGACCTGTGTGGTGTCTTCCTTGGCCTTCATGATGCTGTTTGTTTATTAAGGTTCTCTAACAAACCTCTGAGGGTTTAACAGAACAGCTGTATTTTTACTGAGATTAAATTACACACAGGAGGACTCTATTTACTAATTAGGTGACTTCAAACCTGCAGCAGGTGAAACACTAAACAGGCCAGAATAATCAACACAGCTCCACTGATTACAGTGAGCAACACTAAATTTGTCTAACAACAAAACAGAAGCTGCACTGAACACAGTGAGCTAGAACTAAATTGACCTAATCCTAGCACCTATCCAGGAGGGTGCAAATCAGAATTCAAAGCTCTCTGTGAAAGGTTGATTTTGCTCCAGGAGCAGGTCAGGAAGTCCTTGTTCCACTGCCAGAACACAGATAACAAGCTACAAACTTCTATTACTTTTCATGCAACCTAAAGTCGTTGTAAACCCTTCCATATACCCAGGGAGGGGACTTCCCTCAGGTGATACACAGAGATGTAACAAATCATCCTACATAAGTTTTACCTGTTTATCAGCAGTCTTCTCTTTTCTAAGTTCATTCAAAGTGCTGAATTTATAAAGCTTGTCGGAGAGTTCAGAAAAAGGGGGCAGAGAGCTGAAATTACACACTGTAGAGCTCAGTGTGTCCCTACGCTCTGATTGGAGGGTAGGGACACCCCCCCTCCAAACAGCACATAGGAACAGAGCTAAGGCTGTCAAATTATGGGTTGTGTGCTGGAGATCCCTCCCCCAGCACCATTTTTATCTTGGTGTCAGGAAAACTTGTCAGAAGTGATGTAATGCTGATAGCAGAGCAATAAAGCAGCAGACAGAAATGACACCCGGGGCTCTTAATTGAGACAAGTGCACACTATAGGGGAATATGCCTTGTTCAGATTTCAGATGTTCAGATGTCTGATGTTTACAGCCACTTTAATTTACAGACGTAGGGATATGGGATGGACTACTCTTGGCAAATCACCTTTGGGGTGGTACCCTGCCAGAAGTGATGAAAATTCTTGCCTTTGAAGTGGCCGTAGGTTAAATGGACCAGTTTGTTCTGATGACCGGTTGGGAGTTAGGATTTCCGATACCAAAGCGCCATCCTGATTACAGCGACTCCAAAATAAAAACTGACTGCTGTGGGTAGGGTCCATATAATCATTTAGTCTGTCTTTAGGTCAAGACATGTCATGAGCGATCAGCGATCATGTCCAAAGGATAAAGAAGCTCTCTGATTTCTGGTGAGTGTAAAATCTTAAGGGAGTGGTGTCCCACATGGTGTGGTGAAGGGATGAAGATTCTGAGGATTTCATTATAATTACAATTTTTTCAACACTCCCCCACACACTGTTGGTTATTTTGTTACAGCTGATTACTCTACAGAGACTTGTTTATACTTTTTTATTCTTGTTTATGAGGACATTGTGCTGGATTTATATATTATTGTGTGTTTAAAATTAATATATTTCTGGGATCGATACAAGAGGTTAGCGCTGCTAATGCCTTTATCTCCTTAGGGTGTGTAGACATATTTTTTACTTGTTGTATTTATGCGATGACAAAATTGGTTTAATAAGTGTCCATGGTCCTGAATGCATAGACTGAAGAGCAGGCAGAGACACTGATTGGTTAAGTCAATTAATTCCTCTACTGGCACCAGTGGCGTCTCCAGCTTTCAAATTTAAGGGGGGCACATGGGGGGACAGGGACAAAAGTAGGGGGGCAACTATAAAATGCATATATATATATATATATATATATATATATATATATATATATATATATCCTGGGGCCCTTTACTACGACCCCACAATGGGCCCTTTCACATGTTCTGCAGTGAGCTCCCTTCCCACTGTATTGGGGTCCCCCAGGGTGGCAGAAAACAAGAGATATGTGTCACCAAGAAAATATAAGGATCCAAAGCAGTGGGAGAAATATCAGGGTTGCAAAGGTTGTCTTGCCTCCGGGCCTTGGGCTTCTGCCACTGTGGGGTTCCCCAGCCTCCTCTTGCTGTCCTGCCCCTGCTATTGACTGCTCTGGTCTGGCATCTCTTGGAATTTACAGGCTGGTCCTCCTGTCCTAAGGATGGGAGAAATCAGTCTGTTTTTTCAGTAACTGAGAGTCCTGGTGGAGTCCTTCCTGCAACTCGCTCTTCTCCCTGCCAATGAGGATGCAGGGGAAGGAGCAGATCGGGCGGCCGTGGTTGTGTGAGCGCTCGCATTATACAGTGTCAGCGAGCAGGGGAGGGGGGAGGAATCACCCGCAGGAGCTGACTGGGGACTCTCTCCCTCTTAGACATTGATTTTTTGTAAAAAAAAAAAAAAAAATTTTTTTTTTTGGGGGGGCACATGGTGGGGCACAGCATAATGTTGGGGGGGTCAGGGCCCCCTCTGGCCCCCCCCTAGGGTCGCCATTGACTGGCACTCAGCGTGAAGATCTTAAAATCTTCCTTTACCTTGGCCATGCCTGAGCAGTTGATCAGGTGGGGAGGCAGATGAAAGGAGCCGTGCAGATGCAGGTGAGGCCGGGTTAGATGACGTTGAAACCAGTGGCGTCTCCAGCTTTCAAATTTAGGGGGGGCACATGGGGGGACAGGAACAAAAGTAGGGGGGCAACTATAAAATGCATATATATGTATATATATATCCTGGGGCCCTTTACTACGACCCCACAACGGGCCCTTTCACATGTTCTGCAGTGAGCTCCCTTTCTACTGTATTGGGGCCCCCCAGGGTGGCAGAAAACAAGAGATATATGTCACCAGCATACCAAGAAAATATAAGGATCCAAAGCAGTGGGAGAACTATCAGGGTTGCAAAGGTTGTCTTGCCACCGGGCCCTGGTGTTCTGCCACTGTGGGGTTCCCCAGCCTCCTCTTGCTGTCCAGCCCTTGCTTTTGACTGCTCTGGTCTGGCATCTCTTGGAATTTACAGGCTGGTTCTCCTGTCCTAAGGACGGGAGAAATCAATCTGTTTTTTCAGTAACTGAGAGTCCTGGTAGAGTCCTTCCTGCAACTCCCTCTTCTCCCTGCCAATGAGGATGCAGGTGAAGGAGCAGATCGGGCGGCCGTGGTTGTGTGAGCGCTCGCATTATGCAGCGTCAGCGAGCAGAGGGAGGGGGGAGAAATCACCCGCAGGAGCTGGGGACTTTCTCCCTCTTAGACATTGATTTTTTGTAAAAAAAAATTTTTTTGGGGGGGGGCACATGGTGGGGCACAGCATAATGTTGGGGGGTCAGGGCCCCCTCTGGCCCCCCCCTAGGGACGCCATTGGTTAAAACACCAATCTATTTCACTCACATATTGTGAGTTTCATCAGGGCCTGATCAATTGATCAACTCTCAGCATGTACATAGTTGCCAACATTGTAAAAAAAAATTTAGGGACACTTTTTTGGCTGTAGGCGGAGTCTTATTATAATTATTGGGCGGGGCATGCATTTGTAGGTGTGGCACAGGGGGAAAGTAAAAATGTGGCGCGCTCAGGGGACACCTGATATAACGGGGGGCTCCGTTGGGGACATCTGATGTAAGGGGGAGCTCCGCTGGGGACATCTGATGTAAGGGGGGCCCTGCGGGGGACATCTGATGTAAGGGGGGCCCTGCTGGTGACATCTGATGTAAGGGGGGCTCCGCTGGGGACATCTGATGTAAGGGGGCTCCGCTGGGGGCACCTGATGCAAGGACGGACTCTGCTGGGACACCTGATGCAAGGACGGACTCTGCTAGGGGCACCTGATGCAAGGATGGACGGCTGGTGGTCCCACTGATTCTGCATTATGGTGAGTTGAATGATTTCATTTTATATTACAATGTAATAATAGAAATAATGCACTTCAATCATCCTGACACCATAACAACCATGGTGCCGGGATGATTGAAGTGCTAACACCAGGTGTTTGGAGTATCTTTATCTGCTGATTGTTAAACTTTCTAGAATACACATATTTCCATTGTTGTGTAGGATCTGGGGCTGCTGTCCCTCCATCCCTCTCCCCACCTTTCCCTCTCCATCCCTTATTTATCTCAGACTCTAACCACATCCTCTTTGAGCCACGCCCATTTAAGTCACACCCACTATTTTGTGTAAACCATGCCATTCTTCGCTGTGGCACGCTCCGCGCGTCGCATTTTTACTTTCCCCTGCGCCACACCTACAAACGCATGCCTTGCCCCCTAATTATAATAAGACTCCATCTACAGCCAAAAAAGCTCTCATGCTGATTCACTGACATGGCAGTCTGTGGAACTCTGAAAGAGACTTTACTGGTGGCCCACTACCTACAAGAACAGATCTGTCAGTCAGGAAGGAGCATCAGCGCAGCCTTGGGTGAGCTTGTTCCAGGGACTTAGTTCCCGTTATTTTCATCCTTGCTACACTACCGTTTCCACCGCTGAGTGGATATCCCCTCACCTTCACATATCACGCTGTAATATCAACAGTTAGTCTCTTCTGCCTTTGTTCCTCTGTCAGCTTTTCACTTCACTTCTAATTTATTAAGTGTTGATTTTAACCCATTCATGCCTGTGAAGTCTACCTAATGAACTTTCTTATGATGGTATCCAAAAAAGACACATACAGGAGGTATAGGAGTGTCAAATCTTGTTTGATCAATAAAAAAGAGGAAACATAATTACTCAGTGAGTTCACTGGCTCTGGAGAGACTGCTCATGTAAAGCAAGGCTGTCGTTTGGTGGGCACCCAGAAATCAAAAAACACAACGGGAGCACCAGAACAAATGCCAAAAGAGTCCAAGTAGCTTTAATGATTCATAATAAGATCACCTAACACATACAACCTGTCTCGGGGGGTCAAAACACTTCATCAGGGCTATAAAATAAATACAAAATCATAGTGTTAAAGCAATATATATTTAAGTGAATAGGATACAATTTAACTTATATAAAAAGGCAAGAACAAAGTCAACATTCCTAATGTCCATGAATTCTTAAAAAAACTTTTGGTACATATTCAATTATATCATTATTGTCTGGTCACCTGAGTCCAGGAGACAGATGCACCCCATTGGGGTCTGGAGTGCACTGCAAGGTAGTGGATCCTACGGCTGACTGCTGGAGCCCTGGGTGGTTCAGGAAAGCAGGTACTCTGAAGCACCAACATGGATCACACTGGGAGGTAGAGCATGAGATTTCCCAGGGCGCGAAATCTAAGAGCCAGCGGGTGTTCACCAGGGCCCCCAGATGGTGGGGATGGACTTCGCTGCAGTCTGGCTCCAGGTCGCGGCCCCCACGGTCTCCCAGCTCACAGTAGACTACTGGAGGATAGAAAGAAAGCAGCAGCCTGGAACAACAAGGATAGTCAGAAGATAAGCCAAAAGGTCAGGCCAACAAGCAGATAGGGATAGTCAAAGAACACGCCAAAGGTCGGGATATGAAGCAGACGAGGACAGTCAAGAACAAGCCAAGATCGGTAAACAAGATCAGACGTAGGAGGACACAGAGCAATGAACACAGGGAAGCCAAAACACACAATATTGATCAGCAGAGCTGGCTTGCAGTGCACAGGTTAATATAGAGTTCCCTGATAGGGACTGGGGTGGAGCCATGCTTTGAGGAGAGATTACTTCAATACCAGGCACTTTCGGCCATTCCTGCCCAGGACAATTTTCAGCTTTCAGCGCTGTCACACTTTGAATGACAATTGCGCGGTCATGCAACACTGTACCCAAACTAAATTTTTATCATTTTCTTCCCACAAATAGAGCTTTCTTTTGGTGGTATTTGATCACCTCTGGGGTTTTTATTTTTTGCTAAACAAACTAAAAAAGACCAAAATCTTTGAAAAAAAAGTTTTTCTTAGTTTTTGTCATAAAATTTTGTTTTCCCCTTCACTGATGGGCATGGGGTGGCACTGATAAAGTGGCACTGATGGGCACTGATAAAGTGGCACTGATAGGCACTGATGATGAGGCACTGATATGTAGAATTGATGGGCACTGATAGGAGGCACTGATATGCAGCACTGATTGTTCACCAATAGGCGGCACTGATATGCAGCACTGATTGTTCACCAATAGGCGGCACTGATATGCAGCACTGATGGGCACGGATAGGCTGCACTGACAGGTGGCACTGATGGGCACTGACAGTCGGCACTGATGGGCACTGACAGGCGGCACTGATTGGCACTGATAGGTGCTATTGATGGGCACTGACAGGTGGCACTGATGGGCAGCACTGATGATGAGGTACTGTGAGATTATTGACAGGTATTACTGCTGGGCACTGAGGTGGGCTATGATTGGCACTGTGGTGGGCACTGGCACACTTTATTGTTGGGACACTGCTGGGCACTGATTTACAGCTGATTTGTACAACTGAGGGGGCTGTGCTGATAATCAATGTGCTGATTATCAGCACAGACCTCCCCTCTGACACGGAGAGCTGCTGATTGGCTCTCCCTGTCAGCTCGAACCGAGAAATGCCGTTTACCGGCACTTCCTGGTTCACGCGATGATCAGCTGTGATTGGTCACAGCTGATCACGTGGTAAGAAGCCTCTGACAGAGGCTCCTTATCACGATGGAGATGCGGTGTGTCAGACTGACACGCGCACTCGCGATCGCTGCGCTGCATGCCCCCCACGGGCGCGCACTGGCATGTTATTCTGCTGGAAGTCATATGAAGCCCAGTCAGGATAACAGAACCACTTCCCGACCGTCATTCTGCATACGGCCGGCTGGAAGTGGTTAAGCAGCCAGGTAAGAGTGGCTGGCCTCTTAAGCTGAACACATGGAGAGGTAAGCTGACAGACAAACATTACTGAATAACCATGACAATTATTTAGTTAGAATCTATAAACAAATAACATGATCAAGGGACTCCCTGAATGAACTTAACAAATTTACCAAATCCATAAAATAGAGTGCGATAAGATGGATTAAAAAAGATAAAGTCATAAAAGTAATATTAATTAATACTTATACCATTAAAAAAATTAAAACATAAGTGAATAATAACAGAGTGACATGCTACAAATGATCTTATTGCATTACTGTATATTGTGCATTCTATTAAATTGTATTTTGTGTTATATTCTGAATTATATTGTACCCTAAGAAGTTATGACATAACCTATGAAAATGCTTTTTTTTTTCCTGCCAGAGCATTGAGAAAAGGAGACTGCAGGGACTGGTCTTAAAACCTGTAAAAGCCTGATGGAGCTGTTCATGGTCTCCTAGATCTTAAAAGCATTTAACCCTTGTAGTGAGGGGGCAGCCCCCTGCAAAGGAGGGTCTTTATCTTCCCCGGAGTTCAGCTTTAAGGCTGGGAGAAAATCAGAGTGCTGTGTTGACTACAAAGCAGATGCTGAATTAGATAAACAGAAAAATAGAGGCTTAGGAGAAATATGTATCCAAAGTGTATCTACACTTACAATCTTCTTTGTCCCCTGCAAAGTCCCACAAATACCTGTTGCTCCTGTCAGTGAAGTTCACCTAATGCATCTTCCTGTGGTGGGGAGATAACGATGCTGCACTGCTCCTGAATTCAGAGCAGAATTGTCACACTCATGTAGGCTGTGTCTGCTTGCACTAAAGTGGGAGGAGAAAATGTTGCAGGGGCATGGGCGTCCGCAGGTATGGGCAAGGGGGGGAGGCAAGTGCTCCCCCTTCCCCCTGGAATCAGGGATCGGATCCGGGGTTCCACACTTGGTCCATATCCAAGCACTGGTGACCGGACCTGCTCACACCTGTACACAGTTTAGTAGGGCTGGTGACAGCTGGTGCGAGGAGTGGGACTTCAAAGGCCTCAAGGGGTGGGCAGGATGACATCACCCTATCTACATAGTGCGAGCGAGTGGCCCAGAAGACCGGGGCCAGCAGGAAAGGAGAGCAGCAAGATGCCAGGTACAGCGGGCACAGCGCCCCCAGAGCCTGGAACCCCGGGACTCCTTAAACCTCCTCACCGCTCCCAGGCCTGGAGGACAGACTGACCGGGGGTTCAGAGAACAAGGACGGGCAGGAAATGCAAGCAGCCAGGGACCGCTCCGTGTCACATCATAGATTCGATGGAGGGAACACAGCACCTCCTGTCCTCACCCAGAATGAAAACGAGTCTTGCCAGCTGCTGGCCATCATGTACATCCTACTGGCACAGTGGCATGCAAGGTACTGTACTGAGCATTACACACACCACTGGGACATAGGGGCACTAGAGAGACTGCAGACAGGGCTAAGGGTCACTTTCTCTGACCCCCCTCTCTCTTACTCCCCGTCACCCCTCTCTGTCACCCTCTCTCTCTCTGTCACCCCTCTGTCTTTCTCACTCCCTCTCTCTCTCTGTCACCCCCTCTATCTCTCTCTGTCACCCCCCTTTCTGTCTGTCACCCCCCTCTTTTTCTGTCATCCCCTCGTCTCTCTGTCACCCCCACATGTATGCAGTGTCTCTTACAGTCCCTTGTGCCATGTCCACAGTCTCTTACAGTCTCTTGAGCCACGTATGCGGTCTCTGACTGTCTCCTGTACCATGTCCACAGTCTCTAATCATCTCCTGTACCATGTCTGCAGTCTCTGACCATCTCCTGTACTACATCTGCAGTCTCTGACTGTAATAATGACATTGTCGAAAAGGGTCAGAGCATGGGTGACCTTAAATTGATGCCCCCCCCCCCGAAAAAAGTTCTGCGGACGCCCATGATCAGGGGGTGTGGCTATCAGCCTGTAGCTTGTCAATCAGAGCCTGGCCACACCTAGTCCTGCCTACTGCTATCTGGATTGACAGCACTGCCTCTGCTGCTAAACCTTTCCCAGTGTGAGCCGCAGCATCTGAGGGGTGGTGTATGAGATACAAATGAAGGAGGATTTGGCTCCGTTAAAGAAAGTACTTTTTTTTATACTTTGAGGCTTGTGCATCACATAGTAACTGGACATGGTACTTGTTTAGACTATTTTGAAGAAGCCTTTTGTGGTGCTTTAATGTGTAGTCAATTTTATAGGACCCGTGCTCTTCTCTACTGGCTGCTTCAGGTCGGGACGTTCCACTCTACAGATGAATTCTGCCCCCTGGTCTCTGCTGAGTGATGGGGAGAATGTCAGTGATGATTGACAGGTCTTATCTTTATCTTTCTTCTTGGCATTGATTTTAAAGGCATCATTAGGCACCGGTGTTATACTGGGATGTGAGTCTGACCCGGGTTCCTTCCTATACCTGCTCACATTTATATACTTTCGGAAAGATCCGGAGATATCACAGGTCAGAGTGGCCTTTTTATCTTCTTCCAGTATGGGAATTTTGATCTCTCCAACTTGTGGAGGAGGCAGATCTGAAAGCAAAAGGTATTTAGAAGACATTTATAAGTCACAATGTATTTTACAGTACAGTATTTGTCTTATATAGATGACACACTCCTACAAGGTACAAATAGATTGTGGGTACGATGTCTGATTTAGATATTTTTGTGAGAACATTAGTGGACCAGACACATCGACTGGAAGAAGGGGCTGCAGTGTTAGTGGGAGCATCAAAGAAAATGTTAAAAATTTCCACACAGTGACCTAAAGTAGAATTATAGGAAAAACTTTTATTTTTTTTATTTTTTGATCGAGTAAGGTAGAGTTATAACCCCTCTCAATTTATTTTTTTGCCATCTGTGTCCCATTGCAGAGATTTACCTTCACTTCCTGTCCCTTAGGCAAAAATATACAAGTGAGAGGAAATCCCTACAAATTAAGGGAATCCCTTGGGGACCCCCAGATCACCAAAACTAGTGTCCCCATTGGGAGATCTCCCTTATGTTACTTTTCTGGGGACAACCTGAAATGTGGTATTTTCTTTTATTTTCACTTTCAATGATAATGGTAAACAGGACAAATAGAGAGGGGATCTCCCTAATGAGGGCATGGACAGCAAAAAAAGTTGACAGGGGTTCTAATCCATCGTCCATAACTAGAAAACAGTTTTGCCTTTAGTTATACTCTAATAACTAGACAATGGAAGTACAAATCTAAAATAGTCATGAGAAAAAATAAATCAATCCAATGGAAGTGAGGAGATCAATGTCTCTGAGATCCGCTGTCAGTGAGAGACATGCTCCCCTGATTTGGGGACACTGCACACAGACACCCTGCAGACCTAGCAAGTGCTGATTTTGGCAGTCCTGGACTGTTTACAGCTCTGACCCCCCCGCTGATGACCACAGCTAAAGGGTCACCCTGAACTTGTGGACCACCCAGAAGCTGTTGCATATAAAATCTAATGTGAATATACCTGCATCCCTCTCTGATTCCTCCATCTGGCTTACCTTCCTGTCCCTTGTGCTCTCTGCTTTTTCATAGTTATAGAGCGGGGGCTTTCATGTGAGCTGCAGGAAAATGGTTACTTATAGTGCCTAATAGAGATGGGCCAAACACCCCCCCCCCCCACCACACACACACCACCCCGGTCGGTTTTCACCAGAACTCTCGAACAGGGAAAAAATTTGGCCTCAAACCGCAAACTCTATTAAAGTCTATGGGACCCAATCATGAAAAATCAAAAGTCCTCATTTTGAAGGCTTATATGCAAATTACTGGCCATAAAAAGGGATATGGGGACCCGAGTACTGCCCTGGGGGACATGCATCAATGCAAAGATCATTTTTTAAAAGCGATCGTGAAACAATAAAAATGAAAAATTCCTTTACCACTTAAGCCCCGGACCATTTGGCTGGCCAAAGACCAGAGCACTTTTTGCGATTCGGCACTCGTCGCTTTAAATGACAATTGCGCGGTCGTGCGACGTGGCTCCCAAACAAAATTGATGTATTTTTTTCCCACAAATAGAGCTTTCTTCTGGTGGTGATTTGATCACCTCTGCGTTTTTATTTTTTGCGCTATAAACAAATAGCGACAATTTTGAAAAAAGTATTATTTTTAACTATTTGCTATAATAAATATCCCCCAAAAATATATAAAAAAAAGATTTTTTTTCCTCAGTTTAGGCCGGTACGTATTCTCCTACATAGTTTTGGTAAAAAAAAAATCGTAATAAGCGTTTATTGATTGGTTTGCACAAAAGTTATAGCGTCTAGAAAATAGGGGATAGTTTTATGGCATTTTTATAGATTTTTTTTTTTTTACTATGTATGTATATATTCTGTGCAGGTGGCCCGTACTGCCACAGTATATGTACAGGTCGGCGGTCGACAAGTGGATATTTTGTATCATTATTGTGATCAATTTTTAGTTTTCTTTTAGACAGATAGGGTCACCTTCTTATTAAACTGGAACTACACTAATTCTGAGCATCACAAACCAAAAACATGACTTAATTTATTTTTATTATTCAAATGAAACTCATCCATCCCTCCATGTCGCACTTTCGAACCCCCCCCAGCACTTCTGGCAATCTTGATTAAGGGCAGATGATTCATATACAGTAGCATTTACTTCCTGGAATCCATCTGCCCTTAGCTCAGGCATGCAGACAGGAGTCTTATTATTGCAGCACAAAGCATTTGCTGTAAATGTACCCTGAGCTGCACATGCACGGCTCAGTACACCTTACAGCAGGCAGAAAGAAGCATTTATGACAGAAGACACCGATCTTCTGTCATAAAACCCTACCTGTCAGCAATTGAAAAAAAATTAATACCACTTCAAGATACAATTGGTCAGTTAAGAAAAATTACTTTACAATAGTGTAGAAAGTGTAGAAAGTCCACAAAATTCCCCTGGAAGACGTTAGTTTTAACGAAACATGTCGGGGGAGGCTGCATGCTGACATCACTGCGTCCTCATTGACACCGGAAACGCGGGTGGACTGTTCCTGTTTCTTATCCGGCAAAGATTATTTTACAAGGCGATTTTTACACATAAATCATATAAGTACAATCTAAATATTTTAATAAAGGGTTTATACTGTTTTACAATATTGAAGCGTTCTCTGGTTATATACCCTGATCCGTGGCACACAATACGGCTGGCCTGGAGACAAGTGACGGGTCTCTGAGACCATAGGAGGGCATATCTGTTTACAGCTTCCCATCGAGGGTTACTACCAAAGCTTGGTTGACCTCACTCCCACAGGCTTCCCCTGAGCTGCATGACTGATCCCTCAAAGCTGCTTCTATTCACCCCTCTGCTGGTCACAGACACCACATGAGAACATTAGCGCCGGTTCACATAGGGGCGACTTGTCAGGCGACCTAGTCGCCTGACAAGTCGCCTCCCGTTCTGTGCTACGGAACCGTTCTAATAGGAGCGACGCAAGTCGCTCCGACTTAGAAAAAGGTTCCTGTACTACTTTGGGGGCGACTTGCATAGACTTCTATGCAGAAGTCGTTTTGCAAGTCGCCTCGGAAGTAGTTTGCAGGTCGCCTCGCTGAGGCGACCTGCAAGTCGTGCCGCCCCTGTGTGAACCGGGGCTTAGGGTGAGTGGAGAAGAGCACCGGCTGCCAGGTGAGGGAGGAGTAAGGTAAGTGTAGTTACTTTTTCTGTTCCCTCTACACAAAATGAGCACTTAACCCTTTCAATACTAGTGGAGTCTCACTGCAAAGGTCATTTTTCCTTTAGAGTTTACCCTTAAGCAAATTTGGGTTCGAAATGAATAATAATAAGCGTGGCAATGTTTTTTTTTTTTTTTACAATTTCTATAGCCATTTGAAATGTTTATCGATCACTTTCTGTGTGGACACTGAGATACAAAGTGAGCCAAGAAGGTCCACAGCAGTAGTAAAATATCTTTAAATTAGAGCAAAGAAGGGTGAGAACCTCTGCCAGGTTTTTATTGCCATCACTTTCTGTTTGGTCACCAGGACAAGACATAAAGGAGGCATTTCTACAGTAGGGACAGAGAAGGGAAAAAAGATGCCAGAGGTCCAAAAAATATATATTAGGTGGAGCTGGACTACCACTTATGAACCAGGCCCATTCTGACACCTTTTGTTTCATTATATTTTTGCTCAAAAATTACTTAGAACCCCCAAACATTATATATGTTTTATTTTAGCAGAGGCCCTAGAGAATAAAATGGCAGTCGTGGCAATTTGTTTATGTCACACAGTATTTGCGCAGCGGTTTTTCAAAGGCATTTATTTTGTAAAAAGATACACTTTAATTAAAAAAAAACACACACAATATCTAACAAAATTTATTGTAAAATATGAAAGATGTAACGCTGAGTAAATAGATACCTAACATGTTATGCTTAAAAAATTGTGCTTCCCCTCTCCCACCGCTTCTAAAAGTGATCCACATGGATCACTTTTAGAAGAAAGAGTGACAGATGCTGAACATTTGAATACTGGGGTTTTGGCACCTAGCTGCAGCCGTAACCCTGGTATTCTGCTGTAAAATCATGACGTATATTTACAGCCAGGCGGTTGGTAAATGGTAAAAACTGTCATTAATATTATAGAGAAGATGTTTGCTAAGTTGATGAAAAGAGTAACTTCACTTTTGTTAAGGAAAAAGTCAATCTCCTGATTTAATACAATTGCAAAGATTTTTCCATTGGATACTCATTCTGAATGGGAGGGTCTGGTTCATTATAATCACCTGGTGCACTTCCAGTGTTCTGATGCGAAAACCAGCTGGGTCTGCATCCCTTTAGAAGTGTTTAACCTACTGTATGTAGAGTATCTCTCTAGAAATAACATTTCTATAGCAGGGGATGCCTCTCAGCGCAGAGCTCTGGGAAAATCAGAGTGCCAATTACACAAGCAGGAAATTACATTGTTCTGTTTATCAACTGTGTACAGAAGGCCTACAGCACTGACGATTGAAAAGGAAAGGTAGTTTTTACAGTAATAACATTATATTACAATATGACTTGTGTAGCAATTGTATATGTTATAATAGTTTTTTATGTGCTATTCTTTTTTCTGCCTAAGTGGAATTAGCCTTTAACCACTTGGCACCCGCGCTATACCCGAAAGACGGCTGCAGCGCGGACGCTATCTGCCGGGTGGCCGTCCTGCTGTTTACTTCCGCGATGCGTGCTCCCGCGGGCGCGCAGCGGGGAAGTTTTGATCTGGCCGTGTCCCTTGGACACAGCCAGTCACAGATCGCTGAAAACGGCCAATCATAGCGGCCATTTTCAGCGCGATCAGTGGTGCCAATGAGAGAAGATCTCAAATGTAAACATTTCAGATCATCTCTCATTGCCGGCTCTCCCTCCTCACACAGAGACCGCGTGTGAGGAGGGAGAGCGACCTGTGCTGCAGAGATTTATATTGTGAGTGAAAAAAACATGCACCGTGCCAACACTATAAAATATCAGTCCCATCTGCCAGTGCCATCTGTCAGTCCCATCTGTCAGTGCCATCTGCCAGTGCCATCTGCCAGTGCCATCTGCCAGTCCCATCTGCCATCAGTGCCAACTGCCATCAGTTCCACCTGTCAGTACCATTTGTCATCAGTGCCACCTGCCATCAGTTCCACCTGCCATCAGTGCTATCTGTCAGTGCAACCTGTCAGTGCCATCTGTCAGTACCACCTGTCAGTGCCACGTGCCATCTGTTATCAGTGTCACCAGTGCCACGTATCAGTGTCATGTAAGTGTCACGTGTCATCAGTGCCACGTAAGAGTGCCAGCTATCATCAATGTCACTTGTCATCAGTGCCTTCTGTCATCACCAACAATGGCTAGAAGATTATATTCAGCTGAGGAGGAGTACAATATTCTTGCGGGCGACGAGAGCAACGGGGAGCTCTCCGCTTCGGAATTCCTCCTCATTTTCAGATTCTGAGTCTGACGTGGACTACGAGCCTGTCCTAACCAGTGGTACACTGACAGCCTCAGAGGAGGAGGATGAGAGTCCGCCCGCCAGACAAAGGCGTACTGGTGAGGAGGCAGTGCCATCCACCAGCACCGCAGTACCTCGGCAAAGGCCACGTACCAGTGGGGTGTCACCTTAGTCCCAAAGGGTTAGGTCCCATGCCAGCCTTCCCTATTCCCTTCAAAACCCCTTGTGGCTGCCTCCTAATTCAGGAGAAGCTAACGTTCCCCCTTTCACTGCCCAGCCAGGAGTCCAGGCGGACACAGAAAAATTTTCCCCGATAGACTTTTTTCACCTTATTTTTACTGAGGACATGCTTGCATCAATTGTGGCCCAGTGCAACCTATATGCCCAACAATTTATAGCAAGTAACCCAACGTCCTATTATGCCCATCCCTACGAGTAGAGAGCCCTAACAGTGGAGGAGTTTAAAAATTTTTTGGGCCCCACATTCTGTATGGGACTAAACAGAAAAAATGAATTACGTTCCTATTGGTCTACCCTCCCCATCTACCACATGCCCATCTTTTCCTCAATAATGCCCAGGACCAGATATCTCATGATTATGAGATTCCTACACTACAATGATAATACCCAGTGCCCTCCCCGAAATCACCCAAATTTTGACAAGCTTTTTAAAATTCGGCCCCTAATAAATTATTTTTCTGAAATCTTCCCCTAGTTGTTTACCCCAAACCAACACATATGTGTGGATGAGTCCCTTATCAAATTTTCTGGCAGGCTGGGCTTAAAACAATTTATTCCCACCAAAAGGGCCCGCTATGGGGTGAAGATGTACAAATTGCGCGATCGTGCTACAGGGTATACCTATGCCTTCATGGTATACGAAGGGAAGGACACCCAGCTACATCCCCCTAATTGCCCAGAATACTTGAATCGAGTGGGAAAGTTGTTTGGGAACTCATAAACCCACTCCTGGAGAAAGGCTACCATCTGTATGTGGACAATTTTTATTCTAGTTTGCCCCTGTTCCGAAACCTTCACAGAAAAAAGACTCCAGCATGCGGCACCATAAGGACGAATCGGAAGGGCTTTCCTCAAAGCCTCGTCAACAAGAAGTTAAGAAGAGGGGAGGCGGCGAGCTTACGGAATGAGAAAATTCTGGCTGTGAAGTGGAGGGACAGAAGGGACGTCTACATGCTTTCTTCAATCCACAACAATACATTTGTTGAGATCACCAGGAGGAATGGCCCAATTCAAAAGCCAACATGTATCCATGAATACAACATGTATATGGGGGGTTTCGACTTCAACGACCAGATGCTCGAACCCTACCTTTCCACTAGAAGAACATACCAGTGGTATAAAAAAGTTTCTATTTATTTATTTAATTTGGCCATATACAACACCTATGTAATTTATCACAACTCCACTGAAGACCCAAACCCTTCCTTGGCTACCAGGAGGAAATCACCACTGCCCTTATATACCCGAATGGCCCACCAGAAAACATTAGATCCGATGTAATTAGCAGACTCTCTGAACGCCACTTTTCCGATAAAATCCCTCCCAGACCAACAGGCCAAAAACGTCAGAAAAAATGTGCTCCAAACGAGGGGTGAGAGGAGACACCACTTATTGTCCCCAATGTCCTTCCCAACCAGGCCTCTGCATGGTTGACTGTTTCCGTCGTTACCATACTTCAGTAAATTATTAGTGAAGTATTGTAAACATAACCCTCACTTCCTGCCATTTACCTTCACACCCCTTATGCCTCTACTTGCTCTGTAACTGACCCTGGCTTGTTATTCGACCATGCTTCTGCCTAACGATTCTGTTCATATCTCTGCCTGATCTGGAACTGACCCTGGACTGTTATTCGACCACGCTTCTGCCTACCGATTCTGTACATACCTCTGCCTGATCTGGAACCGACCCTGGACTGTTTGACCATGCCTCTTGCCTGCCTCTTGGACTGATCTTGTACCCTGCCAGTGGACTAGTGGGATTCAGAACACAGGGGTCTCACATATGTGAGGGGCTCCAGAATTGTTTTTCTGGATGAAGAAAACAATTTCATTTGTTTTCTCAAGCCTAGATTAGGGTCTGGAGACTCGGAGACTTCAAAGAGATTTGGGTGGGAGAAGCCTCTACCCCTGTCCCCATTCTGTCCTGAACGAGGCCCTACTTCTGCCTGCTGCCTGTAGGACCTATGCCATCATGCCTCTGCCTGTCGCATGAACTGACCACACCACATGGACCTGCCTACTACCAGGACCAATATATTGGCACTGCTGACAATCTCTGCCTGCACTGACCCTGGACTATATATGGACAGTATCCCTGCCTGCTGCCTGTACTGACTATGGACAGTATTCCTGCCTGTTGCCTGGAAAATTGCTGACCAAGTCCCTGCCTGCTGCCTGGACCAGTGCTATCCTCCTGTGTACAACTGCACTACTACAACCACAGGTAATCTTTTGTGTACTCTTTGCTCAGCATAATGTATTTTGGGGTGTAATTCTTGGTATGTGGATGCTATGTGTCCCTAGAACACCTGATGGTGTTCCTTGCATGTTGGGCCTCTGTATGTGGCCAGGCTGTGTAAAAGTCTCACACATGTGGTATCGCCGTACTCAGGAGGAGTAGCAGAATGTATTTTGGGGTGTCATTTTTGCTATGTACATGCTATGTGTTGGAAATATCTTATAAATGCACAACTTTGCATAAAAAAAATGCGGTTTCATTTTTTTCCCACATTTTCCAAAAACTTTTGGAAAAAAAGGAACCGTTCAAAAGACTCATTAGGCCTCATAGATTATACGTTGGGGTGTTAGCTTTCCAAAATGGGGTCACTTTGTGGGCGTTTCCATTGTCCTGGTGCTCCAGGGCCTTCAAAAGTGTAATAGGTGGTTGAGAAATGAGATGTGTAATTTATGCTCCTAGAACGCCTGATGGTGCTATTTCAATATTGGGCCTCTGTATGTGGCCAGGCTGTGTAAAAGTCTCACACATGTGGTATCGCCATACTCAGGAGGAGTAGCAGAATGTATTTTGGGGTGTCATTTGTGGTATACACATGCCATGTGAGAGAAAAAAATCTATTACAGTGACAATTTTGTGAGAAAAAAAAAATCTTCATTTTTCAAAGAATTGTGGGAAAAAAATGACAACATCAAAAACCTCACAATGCATCTTACTAAATACCTTGGAATGTCTACTTTCAAAAAAGGGGTCATTTGGGGGGTATTTGTACTTTCCTGACTTGTTCGGGTCGCAAGAAATGAGGCCACCAGTACATCAGGTGTGATCAATTTTTTATGATTTGCACCACAGCTTGTAGACTCTCTAACTTTCACAAAGACCAAATAATATCTAATAATTTTGGTTATTTTTACCAAAGATATGTAGCAGTATTAATTGTGGCCAAAATTTCTGAAGAAAAATTAATAATTTGCAAAATTTTATCACAGAAACAAAGAAAAATGCGTTTTTTTTTCAAAATTTTGGTCTTTTTTCATTTATAGCGCAAAAAATAAAAAACCCAGAGGTGATCAAATACCACCAAAAGAAAGCTCTATTTGTATGAAAAAAAGGACAAAAAATTCATTTGGGTACAGTGTTACATGACTGAGTAATTGTCATTCAAAGTGTGACAGCGCTGAAAGCTGAAAATTGGTCTGGGCAGGAGGGGGGTTTAAGTGCCCAGTTGTCAAATGGTTAAAATTAATATTTTGTTCACACAGTTGGTTTTATTGTTGTTGAGAATGACACTATATTCTTTTATTAATAGATTTATGCTCCTTGACCTTGATACAATCTCTCACTTACCTCTTATAGTCAGTGTTCTGGTCTCCGGTTCTTCCAAAGATTCGTGTTTCCATGTTACAGAGACTTTGATCTGCAGATCATCAAATACATGCATAGGAATGCTGCAAACACTGGTGACACCATGTGTGAGATCTTCATATTTTTTAAATTTGTTGTTGCATGTCATTTTGTACTTTTTATCTTTATATTCATATGTCCATTCTATTTCAATCTTTTCTGGGTAAAACTTCTGTAGATTGAGGGTGAAGAGACCACGAGAGGAATCCCCCATAGTGATCTTTATAGGCTTCTCCATCTGGGGTTTCGCTGAAATATGCAAACAGCATTTTAAAGATTATCTAATCCCAAGAACAAAAAATATAATATATCACAGCTTACCTGTCCTTAGATGTGGTGGCTGCATTTGTTTCCTTTTCTTAGTCTTTTATTTTCTTTCATTTTTCCCTGGTCATTCTGCCAGTAACACTTCCTGTCCGGAGGTGACAACACTCACTCTTTGTTGAAAAACTCTCAAACTTCTGTGGGGACTGCCTGGCTATAGCCAATCTAAGGTAGCCGGTACTCACTTCAGGAAAGATTAGGACATTACAAGGATCACACTAAATATTAATTACATGCTGCGTCTCTAATCTGTATCTGCTGTATGGAGGAACATTGTTGTCACCCTATGATATGAAGTGTGTAAGGATCATTTCTGTAGTTCAGGAAGGAAACCTGGACAGAGGCGATAACAATGCTTGAAATAAGACTGCAGAGTGCAGAGGATAGAACCGGATTTCTGGCAGGATTAACTGATAATTATTATTTTATTTTTTTTGCACTTATTAAACAGATATAACAAAACAGTTTAAATGGTTTATTTAAAGGGGAGCTCCACCCAAAAGGGGAAGTTCTGCTGTAAGAACTTGTTTCCTGCTCCTCTTGCACAATTGGCATTTTTGAGGAGTGGGGAGGGGATCAGGTACCCAATTTTGACCGGGGAAATTGGTGTTGGGGAGGGTGCTATAAATCGATTAGCAGAGAGCTGCTCTATTCACAGCACCTTCCTTCCTTCCTCTGGCTGAGGAGAGGGGGTGTGTGCTTTTCCTGCAATCAGCTGTCACACAGAGGTTTGAGGGGTGGCTGTGGACGTTGTTTACCTGGATTTTGCAAAAGCATTTGGCACAGTTCCCCACACACGGCTCATGTGTAAGGTAAAGTCTAACGGCTTGAAAAGATCAATTTGTAAATGGATAAAAAAATGGCTAAAAGACAGAATTCAGAGAGTAATGGTTAATGATTCTTACTCTGAATGGTCTGAGGCTATCAGTGGTGTACCCCAAGGTTCGGTGTTGCACCCCCTACTTTTTAATATTCTTATAAATAATATAGGGTCTGGGATTAAAAGTACCATTTCAGTGTTTGCAGATGACACCAAGCTATGCAATGCTTTTTTACAAGCGCAGGCCGCTCGAGCACGGGAAGATTTCAATCGACGTACTCCTGGAAAAGCAGGTCCGCGCTGTAGCCGTCATTGGGCTATAGCGCGGATCTGAATAAGTTAACTTGTAAACAGCAACTTTCAAAAATAGGCTTGGTCCAGAAGTGGTTAAAGAGTTAAAGTGGATGTAAACCAGATTCATGAAACTTTAGCTGGGCACATATATCTGCAGTGTTTTCTTATCTCCTAACACAAAGAAGCACTTTCTAAAGCAGTGGTCATCAACCCTGTCCTCAGGGCCCACTAACAGGCCAGGTTTTATGTATTACCTTAAGGAGATGCAGACTAGAATACCATAGTTGCCAACATTGTAAAAAAAAAATGTGGGACACTTTTGTGGCTGTAGGCGGAGCTGTCCAATAATTAGGGGGCGGGGCATTCGCCAGCAGGCGTGGCCTAGCAAAAACAGATAAGACAATGTCTCCGCCGGCCGCCGACCTCTAGCGGCGGCGGCGGCGGTTTCAAAAACCGGAACCGAATTTTTCGGGACATTTCCCGGGACGCCACAAATCCGGGAATGAAGTCCAAGTCCCGGGAATGTCCCGGGAAATTCGGGACAGTTGGCAGCTATGGAATACTACAATCACTGAGCAGCAAATGATATCACCTGTGATGTATTTCAGTTATCTTGCAAACCTGGCCTGTTAGTGGGCCCTGAGGACAGGGTTGATGACCACTGCTCTAAAGAATATATAAAGATGAAGACAGCAGACATACATATAAAACTTAATGTAGGGAGATTTGTTTCATCCCTGTGTATCATCTGAGGCTGTACACTTCACTGGGTATATGTGAGGATTTACATCCACTTTAATCTCTCTCCCAGGCACATATATTTTTTGCATTACCAGTGTACAGCTCCCGTGCCCTTTTTTAGACGATTCCTTGGAAGTTAGCTTTGAAAATGGCCATAATTGATTTTTAAGATTCCACCCCTGTAAACTTAATTGGGGTTCAGTTTAAATGCATGGTTCACCGTTACAAAAAAAAACTGCCTTTGCAAGTAAAGGGCGTCTGTATACAAGAACAAACTGTGTAGCTTTGACCAAAGTTGAATAATGCTCTTGCTATAGGTGTAGGCCATTTACATACCTCATGAAGCCTGAATGAAAAACTCCCAGAGATGACATTGTCCTATCCTGTCTTGTGGTTAGCACATTGCTAAGAGACTCCCAACTGTTACTGTTCCCCCCACCATTACAGGAGTGAGCTCTCAAACACTGAGTTCGGAGTTACTGCATCAGGGGACAGAAAGCGCATGTTGAGGGTTTTTTTTTTTATAGGCACCTATTACCAGCATAGCAAGTTTTTTTTTTTGGAAAGGTGAACTATGCCTCTAAGTTTGCAATGTTAAGACTTCAAGCTGAGATAAACCTCCCGCAAGTCAAACCCAGACATATTCATTCATCCCTATTAGGGGGGTGAAGGGAGGGTTGGAAGAACTGGGTCAGCACAGACATCAAATAGCTACTTCCAGAAAAGGAGAGGACTGAGGTGTGCAAGGAGGAGAGGGCTGGGCTAGGGAACTGCAAGTCAATAAGAAATATTTTTTGAAAAGGAAAAACATTGCAATACGGCGTTTGATTTTCTGTGCTTTTACCACAGTTATTTACAGTGACAGGGCCTCTTTAGGGAACCATTGTGATATGTGATCTGTCCAAATAATACAAACACTTACCCTTTACAATAAGTCTTTTAGATTTTTTCTCGATGGGTCTCTCCAGAGAGGGGTGATCCACCCTACAGATGTATTCTGCCCCCTGGTGGACACTCATTGTGGGGACGATGGTCAGACTGGCTGTACAGCTGTATGTGTTATCAGCCTCTCTCCTGGGGGTTATTGTATTTTTATCACTGTCCTCACATAACTCCTGATTCTTGCTTTTTCTCAGCCAGGTCACAGTGATGGTATTGGGGAAATACTTGGTGATATGACACTGCAGGGTGGCCGGGGTGTCATGGAGTACAATTGGTGTCTGTATCTCTTCCACCTCTGGCCTCCATGGGTATTCTACAAAACAAAAATGTATACCATCATCAGAGTTCAGATATAATTTCATACTTTGCCAAGAAGCAGTATTTATACAGTAAACCTCGATAGCTCAGGAAGCTGAGTAGCAGCATTTTAGTGGACCTCTTATCTAGAGATGACCTTGGGAGTCCTCCAAACTCATCTACAATGCTGAATGTGTGCTCTTTTCTACTCCAATGAGCTGACCACAACTCATGTAAACATTAAAGTGATACTAAAGGATCATTTTTTATTTTTTTAAAATAACAAACATGTCATACTTACCTCCACTGTGCAGCTCGTTTTGCACAGAGTGGCTCCGAACATCCATTTCTGGGGTCCCTCAGCGGCTCTTGTGGCTCCTCCCCACATTAGATAACCCCCTAGAAGAAGCAATCTCCGAGGGGATTACCTTACGGGCGCACTCCCAAGTCCAGCATTCGGAGTCCATAAAGGCCGAATGCAGGACTCGGCACCGCCCCCTGGCGCCCGTGTCATTTGATTTGATTGACAGCAGCGGGAGCCAATGGCTGCGCTGCGATCAATCTATCCAATCAAGAGACAGGAACCCGTGGAGAGAGGGACGGCGGGACGCACCAACGGAAAATCAGGGCTCAGGTAAGTAAACCGGGGGGCTGGGGGGCCGGTGACTGCAAGGTGTTTTTTTTCACCTTAATGCATGGAATGCATTAAGGTGAAAAAACACGAGCCTTTACAACCCCTTTAAGACATGTTGTGGGGTGGGAATAAGCCACTATTCACTGGAGTACAGGGGCGGACTGACCATTCGGTCATTAGGACGCCGACCGAGGGCCCGTGGCCAGTAGGGGGCCCGTGAGTCTCTTATCGGATGCTGTGGGTAAATAGAAGAGAGAGAATCGCTCTCTATTCTCTCATTGGCTCCAGAGAAGCTGAATTTGTGGCGCCAAATCTGAGTCCTGAGCAGGAGAGGAGCTAGCTGGAGGAAGGATGGGAAATGTCAGCGCTGACAATTAGCGCACACTGAGCTGAGTGAGTGAGGGAGGGGGAGAATGTCGACCCAGGAGCCCGGACATTGTCACTGCTCATATAAGACACTCCTCGGGTCATTGGACAAGTGAGCAGCAGGTAACAAGCATGCAGAGGAATGTCCAGAAAGGAGAAACTCGATCTCTTCCATGCTTGTGTGTGTCAGGCAGCATCCGAGCCTCCCTCTCCCCTTCCCTCCTGGGGAGAACAGGGCAAGCAGGACAACACAGTAGCGATCATTGCTACCCATAAAGTAGTCACAGGAGCTCCCCCAAGGTAAGATAACAGGACGGATGGCAGACTGCATTCTTCTGTGAGTCACGATTGTTCTGCCTTCCACACTGTATAATTCTGTGCTTTAAACTTGTCCTGTACCTCAGCAGGACAGGTCTGGTGAAAGTAAAATTCTTCAATATGTTAAGAATATACTGGGACTTTTCAGGTACTACATACATAGATGTATTTTCACAAAATAATTCTTTTTGATATATGTGTATGTAGAATATCTCTGTAGCACCTGAAAGTCCCAGTATATTTCTAACATATTCATGAATTTGAGCAATAACAGCAAAGGACTTGGTGCCACAATACAGCCCATCTCCAGGAAACTAAGATAAAGTCCATTCTTGCAGTGTGTGGGGGAGGGGGAAGTAAGGGGGGGGCCTCTTTCGCCTACCTGTTTTCATGCACCAGCCAGCTGCATTGCTCTCTTCCTCCACTAAAACCCCCACCTCATCACATACCATAAAGTAACATTAACCCTGTATGGTATGATGAGCGGGGCTGGAGTGTCATCTGCACATGCACCGCCGCTGCGCGAGCAAACCCGTACACGTTTGGTCATTTTTGAACATGCAGGCGCAGCGACATAATGGCACCAGGCGCACTATTTTTAAATGTAAGGCAGCAGTGGCACTTTGTGAGGTCTCAGCAGTGACGTACACCTCTCATCACAGCTTGGTAAGATCCCTCCGCAGCCTCTGACCCCTGTACCATGTCCGCAGCCTCTGACCCCTGTACCATGAAGGCAGCCTCTGACCCCTGTACCATGACCGCAGCCTCTGACCCCTGTACCATGACCGCAGCCTCTGACCCCTGTACCATGTCCGCAGCCTCTGACCCCTGTACCATGTCCGCAGCCTCTGACCCCTGTACCATGTCCGCAGCCTCTGACCCCTGTACCATGTCCGCAGCCTCTGACCCCTGTACCATGTCCGCAGCCTCTGACCCCTGTACCATGTCCGCAGCCTCTGACCCCTGTACCATGTCCGCAGCCTCTGACCCCTGTACCATGTCCGCAGCCTCTGACCCCTGTACCATGTCCGCAGCCTCTGACCCTGTACCATGTCCGCAGCCTCTGACCCCTGTACCATGTCCGCAGCCTCTGACCCCTGTACCATGTCCGCAGCCTCTGACCCCTGTACCATGTCCGCAGCCTCTGACCCCTGTACCATGACCGCAGCCTCTGACCCCTGTACCATGACCGCAGCCTCTGACCCCTGTACCATGTCCGCAGCCTCTGACCCCTGTACCATGTCCGCAGCCTCTGACCCCTGTACCATGTCCGCAGCCTCTGACCCCTGTACCATGTCCGCAGCCTCTGACCCCTGTACCATGTCCGCAGCCTCTGACCCCTGTACCATGTCCGCAGCCTCTGACCCCTGTACCATGTCCGCAGCCTCTGACCCCTGTACCATGACCGCAGCCTCTGACCCCTGTACCATGACCGCAGCCTCTGACCCCTGTACCATGTCCGCAGCCTCTGACCCCTGTACCATGTCCGCAGCCTCTGACCCCTGTACCATGTCCGCAGCCTCTGACCCCTGTACCATGACCGCAGCCTCTGACCCCTGTACCATGACCGCAGCCTCTGACCCCTGTACCATGTCCGCAGCCTCTGACCCCTGTACCATGTCCGCAGCCTCTGACCCCTGTACCATGTCCGCAGCCTCTGACCCCTGTACCATGTCCGCAGCCTCTGACCCCTGTACCATGTCCGCAGCCTCTGACCCCTGTACCATGTCCGCAGCCTCTGACCCCTGTACCATGACCGCAGCCTCTGACCCCTGTACCATGACCGCAGCCTCTGACCCCTGTGCCATGTCCGCAGCCTCTGACCCCTGTACCATGTCCGCAGCCTCTGACCCCTGTACCATGACCGCAGCCTCTGACCCCTGTACCATGTCCGCAGCCTCTGACCCCTGTACCATGTCCGCAGCCTCTGACCCTGTACCATGTCCGCAGCCTCTGACCCCTGTACCATGTCCGCAGCCTCTGACCCCTGTACCATGACCGCAGCCTCTGACCCCTGTACCATGACCGCAGCCTCTGACCCCTGTACCATGACCGCAGCCTCTGACCCCTGTACCATGACCGCAGCCTCTGACCCCTGTACCATGACCGCAGCCTCTGACCCCTGTACCATGACCGCAGCCTCTGACCCCTGTACCATGACCGCAGCCTCTGACCCCTGTACCATGACCGCAGCCTCTGACCCCTGTACCATGACCGCAGACTCTGACCCCTGTACCATGACCGCAGCCTCTGACCCCTGTACCATGACCGCAGACTCTGACCCCTGTACCATGACCGCAGACTCTGACCCCTGTACCATGTCCACAACCTCTGACCCCTGTACCATGACCGCAGCCTCTGCAGTGTGTGTGAATATGTGTGTGTGTGTGTGTATACATGCGTATGACTTTCTTTACTTCGCTGCTATGGGCTCTAGCCCCAGGATCTCGGTCTTCCCTACTAACAGAATGGCAATTTGACTTGTTTACGTCGGCAGACCACTGTTCTGCCTCTGTTGGAAACGATCATCGGGGCCCGGCGGACATCGGGTCCGCCAGACCGGCTGATTAGCTCTCGGTGTGTCCAATCACAGCGGCAGCAGGTCAAACAGCACGCAGACCCACAAGTGCAGAATCAAGTACCTGTACGTGATTCTGCTCACAGGAGACGCAGCCCCGCAGTAAATATACATGGTTAATGTGAGTTTATTTTTTTTAACTCTTTAAACATTTATTTTGAACATACAGTAGAGAAATTCTGTGACCAATGCATGTAATGTAGCAGTGCAATATATACGTGGGGCTTTGTGAGGGTGAGGCTTGTGTGTGGGTGGGGACAAAGGGGGCCCCATGATCCCCTATTGCCCGGGGGCCCCATGAGTTGTCAGTCCGCCCCTGCTGGAGTAAGAAAAAAAAATGCAAGTTTGGTATTCAGCTAGAGATTATTTTAGAGGATACATGAGCTCATCTCTACTCTAACCCTGACCTGGAAAGAGTCTTTACAAATGGTCTGCTGATCTTTCTGCTTCTGAAATCTGCTTTCAGCTTTTGTTTGTATAAAGGCATGTGTGAACAGATGTAGAAAGTCTAAGAAAATATAAATCCTGACTTGATGACATTTGCTAATACGCTGTGTATCCAACAACTGCCATGTTTTTATTTAGTTTTTTTCAAAAAATAGTTTCCACCTTTTTTTTAGAAACATAGGAAAGTGATGGCAGAAAAAAGACTTTGTAGTCTATCATGTCTGTCTGTATTTTTTTTCTTTTGTAGTAGTATTTGAGTACAGATCTAGGTTTGTCCCAAGCATGTTCAAAGCCATTTACAATTGACTGTCTCACTACCTCTGCTGATAGTTTATTCCAAGCGCCAACTACCCTTTCAGTAAAATAATACTTTCTAGAATTAGTTTTGAACTTTCCTCCAGTTAGTTTGAGGTCATGTCCCCATGTTCTTGATTTTGATTTTCATATTGAAAAAACGGCCCTCCTGAACCTTATTCTCCCCCTTGATGTATTTAAAGAGGAACTGCAGTCTGCTCACATAATCTGTAATAAAAACATCTTTGCCATTCTGAGTCTTCTCTCCAACCACTTTGCATATTATTTTATATATACTGTGATTCTGTACTTGCCAAACATGCGGCAGAAATCTCCCTCCAGACGCAATTCCAGATGCAATTCTCTAATGACCTATACAAGGCTGCCCAGGATTCTCTCTCATTGCTGGATTGTCTTCAGCTCTCCCTGAGTTCCTGAATCTGCATCTGTTTTCTGTTATCTTGCTGTGACCCGGATTGTTTCTTGACCTACTCTGATTTTCTCCTGGCTCTGCCCCCGGCTTATCCCCAGGACTACACTTCTGCCTAAACCTGCCTGCTTGCCTGTGTATGACCCTGGCTTGTCTCAAGGACTTTGCTTCTACCTGAAACCACCTGTTACCCATGTATGACCCCGGGTTACCCTACGGACTCGCTTCTGCCTGAACCCACCTGTTTACCCGTGAATGACCCTAGCTTGCATTAGAGACTCTGCTTCACCTGTCTGACTACCTGTGTATGACCCCGGCTTACCACACCAACTTCTCTTAAAGCAGTTTCAGCTGATCACCAGTGTTGGATCCTCAGTCAGGCCTTTATTGAGTTCTTCGGGTACTCTACGCACTGTATCCTGTCATCGCTCTTTAAGGACTAACTCCAGCACTCCAGCTACATCCTCAAGTAGCCTGCAAGTGGTCATCTGCTCAGGTCCTTCACACCCTGCTGGCAACCCGTGCTTCTTTGAGCATTATACCCTCTGTACCACCTTAGGGGTAAATTGCGCTCAGCCGCAAGGGGAGCCTCTCTCAGCAAATTGGCCTCGGATAAGGTACGTGACAAAATGCTTAGCATAGAAACTCACTGAAAACTGAGCATGTGCAGAGCTGCCAACATTGCTCTTCAAAATCCCTAGCTGCATTGGGGACATGAACAGAAGGTGGAGATAGAGAACAGCAGGATCAACCAGGTTTTTTACAGAATACAGAAAACAAGTCTCATAGTGACTGAGTGAGTACGAACAGCATGTAATACATCATTTTTTGATGGTTTAGTTGTGCACATTTGCAAATATATGTGAAAGCCACAGTGCCTCGCCAAGGCTCCTCTGTATACCTTGGTCCTAACTCTATAGTTTTGAGTGTCTCCAAGTTGGAGACTCTATACTATATGTGCTCCAACTAAAACCTCTGTTTTAATATGAACTTTTAGACAGGGCTAATATGTGTTTACTGCAGGCTGCACAGTGCACAGGCTAGTTATAGGTTGAATGGTTGACACTTATCTGCACAGCTTGTTGGCTGAATTTGACGCAGGGACACATTGGATACCTTTAGCTACCATTGTGCTTTTGCTGGGGTTCCAATGTGTCCCTGTACCTTTAGGGAGGAGTGCCTCCAGGCAAAGCCGCCCTTAATTTATCCCCTGCTATGTGTGCTCCAACTTGGAGACATTCAAAACTAAAGTGTTAGGACCACAGTATACAGAGGAGCCTTGGTGGCGTTCACATACTGTATATTTGAAAATGTGTGCAACTAAAACCTCTGTTTAAAATGTTTGTCTACCGTTATGTGTTCCTGTTACATTCACCACAATAAGCCCTTCATAATGGGCAAAGCATGTGTACAGACCAGGGAACTCAACACAGGGATTGTGGGAGCCCCTCATATTGAGCAAAGCAGGTGTGCAGACCCAAGAACTGAGCACAGAAGTGGAGGGAACCCTTCATAATGGGCACAGCAGATGTACAAAGCTGGGAACTCAGCACAGGGATGGTGTGAACCCCTCATAATGGGCACGGCAGGTGTGCAGACCTAGAACTCAGCACAGAGATCTGACCAATAGAGTCCCTGAGAAATAGCTGGGGGGATATTGCTGGGGGGTTTACCTCTCCAATAACTACCAAACATTGAAATATAAGGTTTAGGTAGTGTGACCCTTTCATAGACTGATTAACTTTATTTTGTTCTGGTAACTTGCCCTACACAATGGGTACCTTTCGCCCTGAACACGCTCATCAATGCCCAGGACCAGACAGAGACTGCAGTCATGTAGTTCCCCAAACTTAGAGATGAGCCGTGTCATTGTGTGCAGTAAAAAAAATGCAGAGTTCCTCTGAAAATGCTGTCCCTGGTCACTACAAACTGTTTTCTGATATGTGTTGCATCTAGGAGGGACACCGCAGAGCCTGCACCCTCTCCACCACTCCAGTACTCTGTTACCTCATTCCCAGTAACAGAATGGGATCCCGTAATGCACATAGCACAGACTTGTACTTGTTAACTCCTTCCTTCCTGTACCATGTGTCTAGGCTAAGGGCCTCTGAAACGTGGGTCAGGTCCCAGTTTCTGCAGGAGACCAACCGCCAGATCACTGACCCCCTCGCTACTGGAGGACCCATCACCTACATCAGGTACTACACTTCACATTTGGCTGTGTTGTAACTTTCACTAGTTCTTGGTTACTCTTAGCAACTGCGTTACTCCTGTTTGTCTTGCCGAGTCAACTTTTAGTAGTAGCTGTGCTTTATACCCCACACGTGCTTTACTGACCTTGGTTTATTTGATATGCCAGAAACCATCATGCAGCCCTTTAAATAACAAGTTTAGGACAGTTGATGCATCCTTACTTAAAAGTATTTTAGCGTTAGAGTTCATTGTGAACATTAGCATTAAAAGGTCCCCATCTATTCTTAGTTGGCTGCCCAGGCATACCTCCAAAAAGTAGTAGTCCATTGTTGGCGCTCTCCCAGTCTTGGGTAAATTCCCAATCCCTGGAGCCTCTGGGGAACTGCAAGATGCAGCAGTCCTCCTCCACAGCAATCACAGCATGTCCTGCTCAGTGTGGCTAGAAAAAAGCCCCAAACCCAGCCTTCCCCCAAATTTATATCACTGGTGGGTAGGCTGGATCCAAAAACCCCAGCACACACATTAACTCTTTTCCCCTAGCCTGGGCCAACCACTAACTAAACTAGCATTTATGTAGGCAACCTGCCTTCAAACTTAACTGGCTTATTTCCTTTGACATTCTTGTATTCTATCTTGGTATTATTTATAGAAAGCTTAGAATAGTTGGTAGCTGTTCAATTGTAGATCTACATTCTCTAGGGTGAAGGCTCCACACAATTCCTTCTGAAAATAACAAGGTTCAGATATCCTTCATAGATGTTTGCCCATTGTGGTATCTCCCTCCTCCTATAGTCGATCAAATAAAAGATCCATGTGATTTCATGTGACTAGAACAGTTTCTTAAGTTGCTCATAGACATTCGAGAGATGTTGTAACCTCTATCTCAGTGATGGCGAACCTTTTTGAGCCCGAGTACCCAGCAACACAAAACCAACTTATTTATTTCAAAGTGCCAACATGGAATTAAACCTACCAGCGGCTCTGTACAGAGGATGGGACTGATCATCCCTCTGAATGAGCCTTAAGGGACCAAAAAACTTACGATTCTGCCCAGAAAAAATCTTTTGTGCTTTTTCAAAGGAGTGCTCAGAATACAGGGATCAGATGGATGCATTGTGCTCAGAATACAGGGATAACATGGATGCATTGTGCTCAGAATACAGGGATAACATGGATGCATTGTGCTCAGAATACAGGGATAACATGGATGCATTGTGCTCAGAATATAGGGATAGTGCTCAGAATACAGGGATAACATGGATGCATTGTGCTCAGAATACAGGGATAGTGCTCAGAATACAGGGATTGTGCTTTGAATACAGGGATTGTGCTCAGAATATAGGGATAACATGGATGCATTGTGCTCAGAATACAGGGATCGTGCTCAGAATACAGGGATAGTGCTCAGAATACAGGGATAACATGGATGCATTGTGCACAGAATACAGGGATCGTGCTCAGAATACAGGGATCGTGCTCAGAATACAGGGATCGTGCTCAGAATACAAGGATCGTGCTCAGAATACAGAGATTGTGCTCAGAATACAGGGATAGTGCTCAGAATACAGGGATAACATGGATGCATTGTGCTCAGAATACAGAGATTGTGCTCAGAATACAGGGATAGTGCTCAGAATACAGGGATAACATGGATGCATTGTGCTCAGAATACAGGGATAGTGCTCAGAATACAGGGATAACATGGATGCATTGTGCTCAGAATACAGGGATAACATGGATGCATTGTGCTCAGAATACAGGGATAGTGCTCAGAATACAGGGATAACACGGATGCATTGTGCTCCGAATACAGGGATAGTGCTCAGAATACAGGGATAACATGGATGCATTGTGCTCAGAATACAGGGATAGTGCTCAGAATACAGGGATAGTGCTCAGAATACAGGGATAACATGGATGCATTTTGCTCAGAATACAGGGATTAGATGGATGCATTGTGCTCAGAATACAGGGATTGTGCTCAGAATACAGGGATAACATGGATGCATTGTGCTCAGAATACTGGGATAGTGCTCAGAATACAGGGATAACATGGATGCATTGTGCTCAGAATACAGGGATAACATGGATGCATTGTGCTCAGAATACAGGGATAACATGGATGCATTGTGCTCAGAATACAGGGATAACATGGATGCATTGTGCTCAGAATATAGGGATAGTGCTCAGAATACAGGGATAACATGGATGCATTGTGCACAGAATACAGGGATCGTGCTCAGAATACAGGGATCGTGCTCAGAATACAGAGATTGTGCTCAGAATACAGGGATAGTGCTCAGAATACAGGGATAGTGCTCAGAATACAGGGATAGTGCTCAGAATACAGGGATAACATGGATGCATTGTGCTCAGAATACAGGGATAGTGCTCAGAATACAGAGATTGTGCTCAGAATACAGGGACAGTGCTCAGAAAACAGGGATAACATGGATGCATTGTGCTCAGAATACAGGGATCGTGCTCAGAATACAGGGATAGTGCTCAGAATACAGGGATAACATGGATGCATTGTGCACAGAATACAGGGATCGTGCTCAGAATACAGGGATCGTGCTCAGAATACAGGGATCGTGCTCAGAATACAAGGATCGTGCTCAGAATACAGAGATTGTGCTCAGAATACAGGGATAGTGCTCAGAATACAGGGATAACATGGATGCATTGTGCTCAGAATACAGAGATAGTGCTCAGAATACAGGGATAACATGGATGCATTGTGCTCAGAATACAGGGATAGTGCTCAGAATACAGGGATAACACGGATGCATTGTGCTCCGAATACAGGGATAGTGCTCAGAATACAGGGATAACATGGATGCATTGTGCTCAGAATACAGGGATAGTGCTCAGAATACAGGGATAGTGCTCAGAATACAGGGATAACATGGATGCATTTTGCTCAGAATACAGGGATTAGATGGATGCATTGTGCTCAGAATACAGGGATTGTGCTCAGAATACAGGGATAGTGCTCAGAATACTGGGATAGTGCTCAGAATACAGGGATAACATGGATGCATTGTGCTCAGAATACTGGGATAGTGCTCAGAATACAGGGATTGTGCTCAGAATACAGGGATAACATGGATGCATTGTGCTCAGAATACTGGGATAGTGCTCAGAATACAGGGATAACATGGATGCATTGTGCTCAGAATACAGGGATAACATGGATGCATTGTGCTCAGAATACAGGGATAACATGGATGCATTGTGCTCAGAATATAGGGATAGTGCTCAGAATACAGGGATAACATGGATGCATTGTGCACAGAATACAGGGATCGTGCTCAGAATACAGGGATCGTGCTCAGAATACAGAGATTGTGCTCAGAATACAGGGATAGTGCTCAGAATACAGGGATAACATGGATGCATTGTGCTCAGAATACAGGGATAGTGCTCAGAATACAGAGATTGTGCTCAGAATACAGGGATAGTGCTCAGAAAACAGGGATAACATGGATGCATTGTGCTCAGAATACAGGGATAGTGCTCAGAATACAGGGATAACATGGATGCATTGTGCTCAGAATACAGGGATAGTGCTCAGAATACAGGGATAGTGCTCAGAATACAGGGATAACATGGATTGATTGTGCTCAGAATACAGGGATAGTGCTCAGAATACAGGGATAACATGGATGCATTGTGCTCAGAATACAGGGATAGTGCTCAGAATACAGGGATAACATGGATGCATTGTGCTCAGAATACAAGGATCGTGCTCAGAATACAGAGATTGTGCTCAGAATACAGGGATAGTGCTCAGAATACAGGGATAACATGGATGCATTGTGCTCAGAATACAAGGATCGTGCTCAGAATACAGAGATTGTGCTCAGAATACAGGGATAGTGCTCAGAATACAGGGATAACATGGATGCATTGTGCTCAGAATACAGGGATAGTGCTCAGAATACAGGGATAGTGCTCAGAATACAGGGATAACATGGATGCATTGTGCTCAGAATACAGGGATAGTGCTCAGAATACTGGGATAGTGCTCAGAATACAGGGATAACATGGATGCATTGTGCTCAGAATACAGGGTCCTTCCCAAAGCCGTGTCCTCTGCCCCCTTCACCCCCCCCCCCCCCCACATATACAGCAGTGTCCTATCTGTGTATGTACAGCCAAAGTCCTCCACATTGCCATGCTTCAGCGCCCGAGCCCCTGTACAGGAAGCCGCTCTCGTATTGGCTCTCCAAGTCCAGGAAGGGAGGATCATTCTTCTCTTCCTCAGTATTCAGAGGCAACCCGCGCTGCTTATAGCGAAAGTGACTGCATTACTGGGGGATTACCTCCCCTATCCTGGTGGCATGCTACGTACCCACAGAGAGGGCTCGGCGTGCCATAGGTTCGCCATCACTGCTCTATCTGATCGCTTCTGTTTCCTCCCATAAGCAGCATTTGAGACACCTACACCATGTCAACTACACAACCTTCCCTTTCCATAGCCCCCAGATGATGGTTACACAATACCAATTTGAATTCTTCTTTAGAGCCCTTGCACACTGGGGCGGGGGGCGGCGTCGGCGGTAAAACGCCGCTATTATTAGCGAAGTTTTACCCCCCGCTAGCGGCCGAGAAAGGGTTAAATACCACCGCAAAGCGCCTCTGCAGAGGCGCTTTGCCGGCGGTATAGCCGCGCCGTCCCATTGATTTCAATGGGCAGGAGCGGTAAAGGAGCGGTATACACACCGCTCCTTCACCGCTCCGAAGATGCTGCTGGCAGGACTTTTTTTACCGTCCTGCCAGCGCATCGCTCCAGTGTGAAAGCCCTCGGGGCTTTCACACTTGAATGCAAGGAGCGGCACTTTCAGGTCGGTTTGCAGGCCCTATTATTAGCGCAATAGCGCCTGCAAACCGCCCCAGTGTGCAAGGGCTCTTAGAGCTTCAGCGGCAAGCATAGGGGCCTAAGAGTTACCATGTCATGCCTGAACATCTAGAATTGTCTATATAGGTTCTTAGTCTTTCTTGCGGCTTCCAACACAGAAGATTGGGATGCTATTATTTGTGTGGCATATTTAACACAGGCCTATGTAAGAACTGTTCAGGTCTGATCCGAACTGAAGATTCCTCATTCCATAGTAGATTGTTTGTTGTTCAATATTACTATTGCCTATACAGAAAGTCCCCTATTTCACAGTATATTTTTCTCCACGTGTCTTTGAATATTGTTTTTAGTTGACAGATCTATACAGTATATTTGTTGGTGAAAACCTAATGCAACTCACCTGAGTCCCTTAAGGACAGATCCTTGTAGCCCCTATTTTCCAGAGATTCATGTTTCCAGCTCACTCTTACTCTGAATTCTGGATTCTTCAGGAGCTCCTCCGGAATTTTCACCTCACTGCAGACATTATATGTCCCATCAGGAATATCTGTGAATGTCTCTGTGGATGGTAAGGCTTGTTGTGGCTCCCCCACTCCATGTGCCCATCTGATTGTGATATTTCTGGGGTAAAATTTCTCCAGAGTGATCAAATACTTCAACTCCCCAGAGACAATTAGACTTCTTGATACCGGCTGTAACAGCTGAGGCTTGGCTGAAATTAGATACAACAAGAACAGTATGAATAAAATATTTTTTGACATGAGAAATGTTAGATATCCATACGCCTGTATTGTCATTTATAAGGTAAATCCCACAGAAGTCTGTTTATAAGTCATTCACTATGGGAATGTCTCAACCATTTGCACAGTGGCCACAAATAATCGCTATAATGTAACCCTAATATTTT
Organism: Lithobates clamitans; assembly: GCA_037952925.1. Classification (NCBI taxonomy): domain Eukaryota; kingdom Metazoa; phylum Chordata; class Amphibia; order Anura; family Ranidae; genus Lithobates; species Lithobates clamitans. The sequence goes on from JBBGZY010000645.1 coordinate 2,386,313, forward strand.
TATGTGCTAGATGCAATAGCAAAATGCTGCACTCAATCCTCCGGATACAAGGAGTTACAAATAATATTCAGTGGTGGCCGCTCATTATGGGCGCAGGGGCTCCACCCCCCTAATCCATGTGCCCGGGCCTCTAATCTACATGCAGGGCACCAGACACATGAATTCCAATGGGCTTTTTTATTGTTTTTTTTTTTAAACAAGTGATTAGAGCTCGAGGCTCTAATTGGCTTCAAAAAAGAGTGGGCTCGGGCACTGCGTCCGGAGCCCACCCTGTTGTGTGACATTAGCGAAATAATATTCGCTAACGTCTTCCTGTTTCTCCTCCCGGCAAATCAGGAAACAGGTCCTGAGACCCAATTGGCCGGGAGTCCGAAGACCCGATTGGCAGGGAGGAGAAGCGATGGCTGGGACATGGAGGAGATGAAGGGGGAAGCCACCGCCACAGCCGTGACCTGCATTGGGTACGTGCAGGGCTGACGCAGCCGGCCAGAGAGCAAGCGAGACGGCGACCGGGGGGTGGGGGGTGTGGTGTGCGGTGGCGGGCTCGACCAAAGGGGGGAAGGTTAGTGTGGGGTGGTGGGCTGGAGCAATGGGGGGGGGGTCTGTGGTCAGGTCTGTCTGCTGCCCCCGACTGATGTAGCACCAGCCGCCCCTGATAATATTTTAATAAAAAAAGTGCACAAACTCCTATACAGCTGTGCTCATAGGTTTACATCCCCTGGCAGAATTTATGATATTCTTTTCAAAGAATATGAATGATAACACAAAAACATTTCTTTCACTCAAGGTTAGTGTTTGGCTGAAGCCATTTATTATCAATCAACTGTGTTTACTCTTTTTAACCACTTCAGCCCCGGAAGGATTTACCACCTTCCTGACCAGAGCACTTTTTGCGATTCGGCACTGCGTCGCTTTAACTGACAATTGCGCGGTTGTGCGACGTTGTACCCAAACAAAATTGACGTCCTTTTTTTTCCACAAATAGAGCTTTCTTTTGGTGGTATTTGATCATCTCTGCGGTTTTTATTTTTTTGCGCTATAAACAAAAAGTGTGACAATTTTGAAAAAAAAGAAATATTTTTTACTTTTTGCTATAATAAATATCCTCCAAAAATATATATTAAAAAATTGTCTTTCTCAGTTTTCTTCAGTTTGTATTCTTCTACATATGTTTGGTTAAAAAAAAAATCGAAATAAGCGTTTATTGATTGGTTTGCACAAAAGTTATAGCGTCTACAAAATAGGGGATAGATTTATGGCATTTTTATTATTAATTTTTTTTTATTAGTAATGGCGGCGATCTGTGGTTTTTATCGTGACTGCAAAATTATGGCGAACACATCAGACACTTTTGACACTATTTTGGGACCATTGTCATTTATACAGTGATCAGTGCTATAAAAATGCACTGATTACTGTGTAAATAACACTCGCAGGGAAGGGGTTAAACACTAGGGGGCAATCAAGGGGTTAAGTGTGTCCTAGGGAGTGATTCTAACTGTGGGGGATGGGCTCAATACAAAATGACAGAGATCACTGCTCCCGATGACAGGGAGCAGTACAGTAGATCTCTGTCATGTTGCTAGGCAGAACAGGGAAATGCTTTGTTTACATAGGCATCTCCCCATTCTGCCGCTCCATGACACGATCGCGGGCCCCGGCAGACATCGAGTCCACGGGATCCGTGGGCACGCTCACGGAGTACGCAGCGGGCGTGCGCATGCCCACTATGCTGCGATTTAATGGGTACGTACCTGTACGCCCATTTGCCCAGCCTTGCCATTGTGCCGATGTACATCGTTGTGCGCTGGTCAGCAAGGGGTTAAATCATAATAACAACAGAAACTACCCAAATGACCCTGATCAAAAGTTTACATTTAACATGCACACAGATTGAGACAAAGGGGTTTGAATGACTATTAAAGGTAACCATCCTCACCTGTGATCTGTTTGTTTGTAATTAGTGTGTGTATAAAAGGTCAATAAGTTTCTGGACTCCTGACAGACCCTTGCATCTTTCATCCAGTGCTGCACTAATGTTTCTGAATTCTGAGTCATGGGGAAAGCAAAAGAATTGTCAAAGGATCTGCGGGAAAAGATAGTTGAACTGTATAAAACAGGAAAGGGATATAAAAAGATATCCAAGGACTTGAGAATGCCAATCAGCAGTGTTCAAACTCTAATTAAGAAGTGGAAAGTGAGGGGTTCTGTTGAATCCAAACCACGGTCAGGTAGACCAACTGAGAGTTCAGCTACATCTGCCAGGAAAATTGTTCGGGATGCAAAGAAAAACACACAAATAACTTCAGGTGAAATACAGGACTCTCTGAAAACATGTGGTGTGGCTGTTTCAAGATGCACAATAAGGAGGCACTTAAGGAAAGATGGGCTGCATGGTCGAGTCGTCAGAAAAAAGCCATTACTACGTAAATGCCATAAAGTATCCCGTTTACAATATGCTAAACAGCACAGAGACAAGCCTCAAACCTTCTGGCACAAAGTCATTTGGAGTGATGAGACAAAAATGTGCTTTTTGACCACAACCATAAACACTACATTCGGAGAGGAGTCAACAAGGCCTATGATGAAAGGTACACCATTCCTACTGTGAAGCATGAAGGTGGATCGCTGATGTTTTGGGGATGTGTGCGCTACAAATGCACAGGAAATTTGGTCAAAATTGATGGCAAGATGAATGCAGTGTGTTATCAAGAAATATTGGAGGAACATTTGCATTCATCAGCCAGGAAGCAGTGCATGGGACATACTTGGACATTCCAACATGACAATGATCCAAAACACAAGGCCAAGTCGACCTGTCATTGGCTACAGCAGAATAAAATGAAGGTTCTGGAGTGGCCATCTCAGTCTCCTGACCTCAATATCATTGAGCCACTCTGGAGAGATCTCAAACGTGCAGTTCATGCAAGACAGCCCAAGAATTTCCAGGAACTGGAGGCTTTTTGCCAAGAAGAATGGGCAGCTTTACCATCTGAGAAGATAAAGAGCCTCATCCACAAATACCACAAGAGACTTCAAGCTGTCATTGCTGTTAAAGGGGGCAATACATGGTATTAAGAACTGGGGTATGTAAACTTTTTTTCAGGGTCATTGGGTAGTTTCTGTTGCCATTATGATTTAAAAAGAGTAAACATAGTTGATTGATATTAAATGGCTTCAGCCAAACACTAACCATGAGTGAAAGAAAAGTTTTTGTGTTATCAGTCATATTCTCTGAAAAATGGCCAAGAAATCCTAAATTCTGCCAGGATATGTAAACTTATGAGCACAAATTTATTACTACACGAACAGATACAAAATATGATATCTCATCACCGATTATATATGTGAAAACATATTATTTTTGTCGAGAAACCAATATGAAATTCCATTCACCTGTGTCCCCTCTCCCCTCAGGGGTGGGCAGGGATGCAATTGCCCCCCGGGCCGCTCTGATGTGCTGTACAAAGGCTGCTGTGTCATCAGCTCAGAACCGCACATGCGCAGTTCTTGAGCTGGCCAAGTGCGGCAGCTCCATCCAGTACTGTGAGCCAGCTATGCCTTCTCTGTCACAGGGGACTGTGTTACAGAGCACAGGCCAACCCTTCCCTCCTGCACACAAATGGCTCGCAGAGGCTGGATCTGCTCTCTCTTTTCCCGCCCACACTCCGGGCAGCCCGTGTGCTGTCTGTGAAGAGGATGTGTGGGCAGGAAAGTTAAAGCTCAACCGTCCAAGTAAGTGAGCTCCTCCTCCCTCCCCCTCTCTGCAGCTAAAGAGTTTTTTTTTTTCTAGCAGCCTGTGCAGTACCTTGCCCTCCTAAGTGTTATGATATGGGCTCACACTGACATGCTGCGGTTTGGCTGCAGTACTGGTGTACTGGCAGTTTTCATGCACGTTGCCCCTGGTCCCATAGAGGTTGCACATTTTTACTGCATGTTTTGAAAGTGCACAAAATGTCCTGCATGCTGCATCTTTGGTGCAATTCCAGAAAATGCAGCAAAAATGTGCAACAAAAAGAAGTCTGTGGGACTGCGGCTAAGAAAACCCACCAGTACACCCGCACTGCAGCCAAACCGCAGCACACCAGTGTGAGCCCAAAGACTTGTAGTCATTTGCAGCAGGCACTGCCACTCCACTGAAAAGTGACAGGTAGAGATGAGGGATGGTAGGGATGAGCTTCGAGTTCGAGTCGAATCCATGTTCGACTCGAACATCGCCTGTTCGAACGTTTGTCGAATTGCGAACGTTATGGGCCGTTCGCACCAAATTTGAGTGGCGCGTCACGGCCCATAATTCACTGCGGCATCGCAGTGCATTGCTGGCTGATGATTGGACAAGCATGCACTATGACCCGCTTGATCTGTACAGAGAAACGTAATTGGCCAAAGCCAGGGTGATATATTTTTATGGTCAGAGCCCTCCGTCCTGAGAGATATGAAGCACATAAACACGTCACAAGACTAACAACATAAAATAGACCTGAAGTGTGCCCTGGCCAGCTGTATGGTAAACCCAGATCTGCTGGGTGGTATGCCAGAGAAGGGTGCAAAAGACTTGGTTAGGGAGGTAATGATTTATTTAAGTTTACTGACATACTACAGAGCAAGCTTGCCAAAGGCTCGTGACATTTCTGCTTGTGGATTGGGAATGTATAGAGCGAAGCAAGTGAATTTCCACCTGCCCATCTTCTTGAGGACGTGGTCCGGGACCCCGTTTCGTGAGGCTGCTGATGCTACTCCAATGCAAAAGAATTTCCAGAAAATTGGCCGGGGTCAAGGCCTAAGTTGGGCAAAAGATTTCTAACGTGTCTAGTGAACTGAATATATGCACAATAATTCTGCGCTACCTAAGAGGTGGGGGGGGGGGGAGAAAAAGCAGCTAACACAACCAACAAATGTGAACAGCATCAAGAAAACAACTTCAGTGTAGCGCTCAATTAAGGAAAGGGGGGGAACAAAATGTGTATGATGAAACACAAATGAATCAAAGTCCAAAGGCTGACAATAATGTCTATAAAAACAATGTGTAGTCCTCTGGACCGAATAATAAGCCCGTGATGTAAATCCTCTATGAAGAAAGCCCACACACCACCAATAGTAACAGGGAGGCTTACCAGACTCGGTGGACCTGACCCAAAAGTAGGACCCCACTGTCGCCATTTTGACATACAGCGCTGGTTTTAGCTATTTTTCATGTAAGTGTGTATTTTCACTTCAAATAAATTTTATTTATACGGATTCACACTATTTGGCCCAATTTTTCCTTTTTTACGTTTCAACACGGATCTGAGCATCACGGTCTTGGCCCGGACCACCTACCAGGAGCAAGGTCGCGTGGAAGTCATTTCATCACCCCTGCTCTCCAGTATCCGCTCCAGCCCAGCACCACCTAAGCCTGTTTGACCCCACTCGGCGTACGCCCGGTCGGGTCCACCGAGTCTGGTAAGCCTCCCTGTTACTATTGGTGGTGTGTGGGCTTTCTTCATAGAGGATTTACATCACGGGCTTATTATTCGGTCCAGAGGACTACACATTGTTTTTATAGACATTATTGTCAGCCTTTGGACTTTGATTCATTTGTGTTTCATCATACACATTTTGTTCCCCCCCTTTCCTTAATTGAGCGCTACACTGAAGTTGTTTTCTTGTGTCTAGTGAACTGGTTGCTACTTAGAGGGCTAGTAGGGAACGGTAGTAATGGCTGCCCTCCGAGATGTCGGGCAGATGAGCTAATAACTGGTCTAGAATGGCCACGGTGCACCAGGCGTTGCGAGTCTGGGAAGTATGATACCTACACCGGGACCAGACTGTTGTGTTTCGGACACCATGAGGTGCCGGATGAAGTAACTTTGGTGGCGTGTCAGGTGGCGTCTACGTAACATCTTACTGGGGCCGGTGACTGTGAATTCACTGGGGCGTAAGAAACCACAGAAAGCCAGGTAGATGGCTGCGTGAACGACCGGGCTGAAATTAACCCAAAGGGGATTGTGACAGGATGGTAGACATGTCTCGGAATATGGCGCTGGTCGCAGGTAGGTGTTTACTATTGATTTGGAGTTGTCTGTGACTACCGCGCAGGATGGTCTTGACCGCATGGGCGGCAACCAAAGATGGTTTGGTAGGATTTTGTAAGATGAAATGCTGGATGCCAGCTAAGTAGAGTCTAATGGTATTGTGTGAAAATGCCAACGTGTGTGGCAAGATGATATGAAGGCCAGGATGTGATGGAAATCTCCTGATACTGCCCCAGGGTTTGAGGCTAGGAACCTGTCATGGATTTTCCAGGCAGTACGGTAGGCCTTCAGGGTGTTGTGAGAAAATGATAGATTAATAAAGCAGGTAGCATTGTGAAGGTGTTGTTTTAATCCGAGGTTAGCTACGACCAAAGTGGGATAAGAAAAATGGTCGGGTCGGTTCCAGATCCCTGCGAAAAGAATGCTGCAAAGTTAAGACGGGTAGTGCGTCGGCCAGAGTATTGCATTTGCCTGGGATGTAGACGCAGCAAACATTATTTGGTGCTATGGGGATAGTTGCACCAGCCTGCTCAGGAAGGCCATGATGGCCAGCGAGTTGAACCTGCTTTTATTTATAATACTAGCTGTGGCTTGGTTGTCTGTGGCAAATGACAGTGTTTGTCCTGCCCAGTTACTGCGCCAGACATGAGCTGCTGCAGTAATGAGGTAGAGTTCGAACAAAGAGAAGGACTAACTGAAGCCAGGAATCAAGAGGATTTCTGACGGCCATGGCCCTGCAAACCAAAGATGGCCAAAAATTGATGCGAGGACCTGTGGAGGCTGCGGCGTCCGTGACTACCTGAGATGAAGAGGGAGATGCTAACGGAATTAACATTGACATACCATTCCAGTTGATGAGAAATTCATTCCATCTGGGCAGATCCGTTATTGCTGGCACGTCTAATTTAAGGATTTAGTCAGGGTCTTGTACCTGGGAGAGAAACAATAGGAGGCGTGAGATAAGGGTCACCTCAAGTCTGGCTGCTGTTTTAGCTGAAATGAGCGGTGACAGTCATAGAATGAGCACCCTTTGACAGTGTGGTCACCAAGGAGTGCAGCTGAGTAGTCGCTAAGAAAATATACTGCAGTGATGCCTGGATGCCTGGTAGGGCTGCTTAAGAGGAAATAAAAAAACCATCAAGGGGTTAGTATGGCGCACAATGGAGGTAGGGTAGGGCTGCCAGTGGCGTTTTTTTTTTGTTTTTTTTTATATATATATGGTCCAAGCTCTGTGAGACTATGAGCCGCCGCTTGCTGTGCCCGCAAAGGGTGATGGCCGGGTGGAGGCGAAGTTATCGCTGTCGGCCTGCGACGTGGTGTCAGCAAAAGCAAGGAAGGGCAATGCATATGTTTAAGGCAAGTTGCAAAGGTAGGAGGGGATAGATGCGTTTGGGTAGATAAGATGGATAGGCAGAAGGAAAACGAGAAGAATAGGACAAGGAATGACAGCCGTAGTCAGGGCCGGATTTGCCACAAGGCCACCGAGGCCAGGCCTCGGGGCGGCAGTGGTGCAGGGGCAGCACCGCTCCTGCGGCGACTTCGCGGCCACCCCCCCTTTCGGGCTGCCCGTTAAAGTCGATTAGGGGCACCGGTGCCCTTAGAAAAGATGGACGCGAGACGCCCACTACTGCGCATGCGCCGTTCCGAAGCCGGCCGGGCTCCGGAAAGCTCGTATGCGCTCGGCCGGGTCGGTGCATGTGCAGTAGCGTGATTGCACCACCGAGTGCCATTTTTGAAAAGATCAAGAGGTAATGTCAGCGGTGCAGCGGCGGGGGAGAGAGATGACATCTCTCATTGCCCGCACCGCTGTTCCGCCCTCCTTCATCTGGTGGCAGCCAGGCAGCATAGCAAGTGACATCAACATCTGGTGGCAGCCAGGCAGAGTGGCAAGTGACATCTCCATTTGGTGGCAGCGTGGCAAGTGACATCTCCATCTGGTGGCAGCGTGGCAAGTGACATCTCCATCTGGTGGCAGCGTGGCAAGTGACATCTCCATCTGGTGGCAGCGTGGCAAGTGACATCTCCATCTGGTGGCAGCCAGGCAGTGTGGCAAGTGGCATGTCCATCTGGTGGCAGGCAGCGTGGCTAGTGACATCTCCATCTGGTGGCAGACAGCGTGGCAGGTGACATCTCCATATGGTGACAGCCAGGCAGTGTGGAAAGTGACATCTCCATCTGGTGGCAGGCAGCGTGGCTAGTGACATCTCCATCTGGTGGCAGGCAGCGTGGCAAGTGACATCTCCATCTGGTGGCAGCGTGGCAAGTGACATCTCCATCTGGTGGCAGCATGGCAAGTGACATCCCCATCTGGTGGCAGCGTGGCAAGTGACATCCCCATCTGGTGGCAGCGTAGCAAGTGAGATCCCGATCTGGTGGCAGCGTGGCAATTGACATCCCCATCTGGTGGCAGCATGGGAAGTGACATCCCCATCTGGTGGAAGGCTGCGTGGCAAGTGACAAGCGATGGTGGCAAGTGACATGCTCAGGGCTCCCAATGATTCTGCATTATGGTGAGTTATCGTTTTATCTCTGGAGTTGATCCCCTTTTTAATGCATGCCAATATTCTGTTTGCTTTGTTAGCAGCAGCTTGACATTGCATGCCATTGCTGAGCCTATTATCTACTAGGACCCCCAGGTCCTTTTCCATCCTAGATGCCCCCAGAGGTCCCCCCCCCCAGTTTATAGATTGCATTCATATTTTTGCCACCCAAATGCAATATTTTACATTTTTCTAAATTAAATGTCATTTGTCATGTAGTTGCCCACCCCATTAATTTGATCAGATCTTTTTGCAAGGTTTCCACATCCTGCGGAGAAGTTATTGTCCTGCTTAGACTTGTGCTCTAAGGATCTTGAAGGGGAACCCCACGCCAAAATAAAAAAAAGGCATGGGTTCCCCCCAGATCCATACTAGGCCCTTTGAGTCTGGTATGGATCATTCAGGCCAAAGAGCTCAATCTTTGTTTCATCAGACCAAAGAATTTTGTTTCTCATGGTCTAAGAGTCCTTCAGGTGCCTTTTGGCAAACTCCAGACGGGCTGTCATGTGCCTTTTACTGAGGAGTGGTTTTTGTCTGTACCCTTCCCCAGATCTGTGCCTCCAAACAATCATGTCTCAGAGGTCTACAGAGAATTCCTTGGACTTCATGGCTTGGTTTGTGCTCTGACATGCACTGTTAACTGTGGGACCTTATATAGACAGCTGCATGAAACAATTGATGTATTGCTGTATAATGAACTCTTCTGCCCCGTACACACAGTAGGATTTTCCGACGGAAAATGTTCAATAGGAGCTAGTTGTCGGAAATTCCGACCGTGTGTAGGCTCCATCGGACATTTTCCATCGGAATTTCCGTCACACAAAATTTGAGATCTGGATCTCACAAAATCTGTTGTCGTAAATTCCAATCGTGTGTACACAATTTCGACGCACAAAGTTCCACGCATGCTCAGAATCAAGCAGAAGAGCTGCACTGGCTATTGAACTTAATTTTTATCGGCACGTCTTACGTGTTGTACGTCACCGCGTTCTTGACGTTCGGAACTTCCAACAAGATTTGTGTGACCATGTGTATGCAAGACAAGTTTGAGCCAACATCTGTCAGAAAAAATCCATGGATTTGTTGGAAAGTTTGATCGTGTGTACAGGGCATTTTTCTGTGGCTGTGGCAACAAATGTTTCAATGCCAACCCACCTGGCTCTCCTATCCTGGAAGTTACCCTTGTAATACAAAAATCTGTAGGTACTGTAATTTGTGTCTTTTGGGTAAAACGTTTGTTGCCACAGATGAAGAGTTCATTATACAGCAATACATCAACTGTGGCACAAACTATGTAATTTACCTGATCACCTGTATTTCATGCAGCCTCCATTATGTAGGTTGTACCACACGTCCTCTGAGAGCCCGTATAGGGGAACATTACTATGACACAAATAATCCAAACTTTACAAATATTTTGAATGCAACACGTCACTTTAGAGAATGTCATCAGGGTGATCTTTCCACATTTTGCTTCAGAGGAATAGAACGGTTGTCTCACTCACCCAGAGGAGGTGATAGGGAGAGAAGGCAACTGGGGAGAGAAGCATGGTGGATTTTTAGATTAAATAACGAGACCACCTCGGGGGTTAAACCTGAGGTGGGATCTGGGCTTGCACTTACATTAAGAATGCCTCTCCCCAGAACCTCCTCTCTATCTTTTCCTTTCTCTCTTCTGTTTTTGTTTTCACATACCTGGATTCTTATTTTCATCTTTTTTAATTAATGTTTTTTGAATTTTATGGTGTGCTTTCTTATGCATATGTCTATACGTGTATGAATGTAAGCACATGTATGTACATGCGTGTGTGTACATACATGTGCATATTATCACTACATGGTGTGTGAAAATTAGTGCCATACACATGGATCACCCTATATGTATTGCAGCCGATTTTTGTTAATTTGTTAATTAAGACAATCAATGGGTGGGGCCTGTGATCTCTAGAGCTACTATTTATTTCAAAGTTTTATGTCTGTAATGTGTTTATGACTAAGGCCTTATAGGCTGAAACGCGTCAACTGACTTAATCTGCGTTTGTTCACTGTGGCTAATGAAGAAATTTTAAGAGCAACAACTGGAGTGCGGATCATATTTTCTACATTACTCTATTCAGCCAACGATCGAGCACCCGGGATCTCTACTAACTATGTGGTGTATGGGTAGTAGCACTGACTTTTCTGTTTATACTTTAGTCATAAGTAATCACTGTAATTTGCCTATAAGGTCTTATTTCCTATGATCATCAAAGATTACCATTTTTACCTGCTGATGCTGACCACCATCTAAAACACACATATATACAATATATATATATATATATATATATATATATATATATATATATATATATATATATATATAGTTGTCTTGTGAGAGGAGTTTTGCAATCTGTTTACAAAAATTATATATTCTATAAAAAAGTTAAGATAATCTTATTTCTTCGTAAGTTTTGGCCACCTATTTTTGAAAAAACGAACCAATAAGTGTATATTGATTGGATTGTGTTAAAAATATAGTGAAATATAGAAATATAGTGAAAGTAAAGAAGGTGATCAATAACTTATATTGAGACTGCGATAGTGCGGCAGACAATATTACACTAACTGACACTCGGGGGGGGGGGGGGGGAGTAGACTGACTAGCTGCCACTGACATAACTAGTGTAACTAAAACTAGTGTAACAATACGTTGTGTTTTGCCTACAGCGGCTGCTTGCCCGCAGTACATTGAGGGCGGGTGGTGCCCAAGTGGTTATCTAAATTTCTTTCACACAAGATTCACACAAGTTTCTAATTGGATTCACTTGGTAAAATGTGTGAATCCCGGGGGAAAGTTGAGAGACTCATGTGTGAAAACATTTATAAATAGACCCCATAATGTACTTTGGTACATTTACCTTAGATAAAAATACCAGAGAAAATCATTTTGTTTTTCTTGACATGACCCCATCAAAAATGACAGGGTATGAGCTGTGATCATTGCTGGTTGGGTTGTATTTTTCCTGGTTTAACATGATCACACTATTAATACACAACACTGATCACAAGCCACATATGTAATAATAGAGACTCCTCACCATAAATAACTCTGCAGTGAAATGTTTTCTCTTTCTTCTCTTTCCTACAGCTATATCTACAGATGAAGGTCACATCTTTGTGATTGGTCACGTTGGGTCTGAACTTCAGTGAAGATGTGAAGTTTGGTCCCTCTCTGCATGATATGACCCCATACTGTGTGTCCATCAGTCTCTCCTCTTCCTCCTTATCTCCTCTATGGTACTCTGGGATCTCATAGACTTGTCCTCTTCTCTTCTCCAGCCAAGTCACACTCGTGTTCTTTGGGCAATTGGCGGCTTTACAGAATAGAGATGTTTCTTCTCCAGCAATCAGCTTGGTAGGACCTTCAATGTCCATTACTGTGAATGTTCCCATATCTGAAAATTCATTGATTACAAATGTAATGAAATTAGAGCTCTTATATTTTCAAATACAAACATTTCTAAAACTATCACATTATAACTAATATATGGATAATTAAACAAGGCTGTAAGGACAGACTTTTACTTATATTTATCGATAAACTTAAAGCGGAGTTCAAACACAAAAATGGAACTTCCGCTTTTCGGAACCCTCCCCTCCTCCGGTGTCACATTTGGCACCTTTCAGGGGGGAGGGGGGTGCAGATACCTGTCTAAGACAGGTATTTGCATCCACTTCCGGCATAGACTCCCATGGGAGTCTATGCCTCTTCCTGTCCCTCCGCGCTGTCTCCTGGGAAACACACAGCTCCCAGGAGAGAGCGGGGACCATCCAGATCGCGCAGCGCGACTCGCGCATGCGCAGTAGGGAACCGGGAAGTGAAGCCGCAACGCTTCACTTCCTGATTCCCTCACCTAGGATGGCGGCGGCAGCTGCCGAGAACCGAGCGGGTTCTCGGCGTCGGCTGCCGACATCGCTGGACCCTGGGACAGGTAAGTGGCCATGTATTAAAAGTCAGCAGCTGCAGTATTTGTAGCTGCTGGCTTTTAATATTTTTTTTTTGGTTGCTATAGGTGGACTCCCTCTTTAATCCAGGGGATATCCGATTGCCTCTTGGGGGATGAGGAAGGATTTTTTTTCTCCCAATGGAGTAAACTGGATCATACTTTATTGTTGTTTAAAAAAAAAAAAAAATTGCCTTCCTCTGGATCAGCTGTGGGTATAAAATAGTGTATATGAAGGTTTTTAATTAGTGTGTGTTTTTTTTTGTTTTGTTTTTTTTCTCTGTTGGTTGAACTGAGTGGTCTTTTTTTCAACCAGGTAATTATGAAAGGAATCACAAGAAGGCTTTACACACCAGGGACCAATTTATTGTTATTTTCGGCAACCCTGGCTATCACCTAGTCAACTCTGCCCCACACCATCCCCCATTCCCTATTGTCCTTTCAGCCTGAAATGTTCTATAGTGGCAAAAGTTACTTTGGTTATCCACGAGTCTCCTATAATTCTCAACAAGCTGTTATGAAATATATGTCTGTTTGCTCTCTAGCCGCTTCAGCCCCGGACCATTTGGCTGGCCAAAGACCAGAGCACTTTTTGCGATTCGGCACTGCGTTAACTGACAAACAAAATCGATGTCCTTTTTTCCCCATGCTATAAACAAAAAAAAAGAGCGACAATTTTGAAAAAAACGCATTATTTTATACTTTTTGCTATAATAAATATCCCCAAAAAAATATAAAAAAACATTTTTTTTCCCTCAGTTTAGGCCGATACATATTCTTCTACATATTTTTTGGTAAAAAAAAAAAAAAAATCGCAATAAGCGTATATTGATTTGTTTGCGCAAAAGTTATAGCGTCTACAAAATAGGAGATAGTTTTATGGCATTTTTATCAATTTTATTTTTTTACTAGTAATGGCGGCATCATTTTTATCATGACTGCGACATTATGGCGGACACGTTGGACAATTTTGACACATTTTTGGGACCATTGGCATTAATACAGCGATCAGTGCGATTAAAAATTCATTGATTACTGTAAAAATGTCACTAGCAGTGAAGGGGTTAACACTAGGGGGCAGTGAAGGGGTTAATGTGTGTCCTAGGAAGTGTTCTAACTGAAGGGGGGTGTGGACTGTGCAGGGAAACTAATGCCGCGTACACACGGTCGGACTTTCCGGCATACTTGGTCCGGCGGACCAGAGTGTGCCGGACAATCCGCCCGTGTGTGGGCGGCGGCGGACTTTTCCGGCGGACTTCTTCCCAAAAGCCCGCCGGACCTAGATTTAAAGAAAGTTTCAAATCTTTCCGTCGGACTCAGTTTCGGGCGGAAAGTCCGCTCGTGTGTGTGCTGGTCCGACGGAAAGCCCGCTCGTGTGTAGGCTGGTCCGACAGACCAAATACGACACGAGGGCAGTGTATTGCATCTCGCGCTCGCTGCAATAGGAAAAACAAATCTTCCTATTGCGGTGAGCGCGGGGCATACCAGGCCCTTAGGTCTGGTATGGATTATAAAGGGGAACCCCTACGCCGAAAAAACGGCGTGGGGCCCCCCCTAAAATCCATACCAGACCCCAATCCGAGCACGCAGCCTGGCCGGTCAGGAAAGGGGGTGGGGACGAGCGAGCGCCCCCCCCCCCTCCTGAACCGTACCAGCCCGCATGCCCTCAACATGGGGGGTGGGTGCTTTGGGGGAGGGGGGCGCCCTGCGCCCCCCCCAAAGCACCTTGTCCCCATGTTGATGAGGACAAGGGCCTCTTCCCGACAACCCTGGCCGTTGGTTGTCGGGGTCTGCGGGCGGGGGCTTATCGGAATCTGGGAGCCCCCTTTAATAAGGGGACCCCCAGATCCCGGCCCCCCACCCTATGTAAATGAGTATGGGGTACATGGTACCCCTACCCATTTACCTAGGAAAAAAGTGTAAGTAATAAAACACACTACACAGGTTTTTAAAATATTTTATTAAACAGCTCCGGGGGGGGGGGGATCTTCCTCCGGCTTCGGGGGTCTTCTTCCGGCTTCGGGGGTCCCTCCGCTTCATCTTCTCCCGGCGTCCGGTTGGTTCTTCTCCGCTCTCCGGCCTCTTCTCCCGGTGTCGCAGGTCTTCGGCCGGCCCCCTCCGCTGTCTTCATGTAGCTCTATTGCAAGCGGAGGTCCGGACTTCTTGGCTTCTTGGCTTCTTGGCTTCTTGGCTTCTCTTCTCTTCCCCCAGATGTTGACACGACGCTCTCTCCGGCTGGACTGGTCTCTGAGGGCTGCGTTGTGACTTATATAGGCGGAGACCACGCCCCCTAAAACGTCACAGTCCCAGCATGCCCAGGGACTGTGACATCATATGGGGGCGGGGTCTCCGCCTATATAAGTCACAACGCAGCCCTCAGAGACCAGTCCAGCCGGAGAGAGCATCGTGTCAACATCTGGGGGAAGAGAAGAGAAGCCAAGAAGCCAAGAAGCCAAGAAGTCCGGACCTCCGCTTGCAATAGAGCTACATGAAGACAGCGGAGGGGGCCGGCCGAAGACCTGCGACACCGGGAGAAGAGGCCGGAGAGCAGAGAAGAACCAACCGGACGCCGGGAGAAGATGAAGCGGAGGGACCCCCGAAGCCGGAAGAAGACCCCCGAAGCCGGAGGAAGATCCCCCCCCCCCCGGAGCTGTTTAATAAAATATTTTAAAAACCTGTGTAGTGTGTTTTATTACTTACACTTTTTTCCTAGGTAAATGGGTAGGGGTACCATGTACCCCATACTCATTTACATAGGGTGGGGGGCCGGGATCTGGGGGTCCCCTTATTAAAGGGGGCTCCCAGATTCCGATAAGCCCCCGCCCGCAGACCCCGACAACCAACGGCCAGGGTTGTCGGGAAGAGGCCCTTGTCCTCATCAACATGGGGACAAGGTGCTTTGGGGGGGGGGGCGCAGGGCGCCCCCCTCCCCCAAAGCACCCACCCCCTATGTTGAGGGCATGCGGCCTGGTACGGTTCAGGAGGGGGGGGCGCTCGCTCGTCCCCACCCCCTTTCCTGACCGGCCAGGCTGCGTGCTCGGATTGGGGTCTGGTATGGATTTTAGGGGGGCCCCACGCCGTTTTTTCGGCGTAGGGGGTTCCCCTTTATAATCCATACCAGACCTAAGGGCCTGGTATGCCCCGCGACGGGGCTCGCAAGGTGTCAATCTCGCCGATTAAAGCGGAAAGATTGACATCCTTTTCTAGTCCCGTCGCACCTGAGTCACGTTCAAAATGAACGGACTTGTCCGTGTGTGGGCAAGTCCGTTCATTCTGAAAGTCCGCCGGAACTCCGGCGAAAGTCCGTCGGAAAGACGGGCGGACTTAGCCCGCCGGAAAGTCCCGGCGTGTGTGGGCAAGTCCGTCCGTTTTAAAGTCCGGCGCACCTGGCGGACAAAGTCCGTTGGAAAGTGTGCCGGACCAAGTAGGATAGAAAGTCCGCTCGTGTGTACGCGGCATAACAGATCGCTGTTCATACTCTGTATGAACAGACGATCTGTCTGTTCTCCCTTCAGAGAACCGGAAACTGTGTGTTTACACACAGATCCCGGTTCTCTGTGTGCCCCGAGCGATGGCGGGAACCCGGCGGTGATCGAGACCGCCGGGCACTCGCATCGGCTCCGTGGGCGAGCAGGGGGCGCGCGTGCGCCTCCGGTGGTGTGCACGCGCCCCCCTAGTGGCTGTCTATGGTACCGACGTACCATGACGGCGATTCGCCTGCCTGTGCTATTCTGCCGCAGTTTAACTGCAGCGGGCGGTCGGCAAGCGGCTAGAAACTGTTTGGGCTCTCAGGAGAGGTACGTCTTTAATTCAGCATAATTAACATCAAGGCCCCTTTTAAGACGGGTTGGATTCTGTTCCGATCAGCTGGGAATAGGCTCACAGATCCCCTGCTGATTGGAGCAGGGGGGGTGAAGAACACATCAGTTTATGCAGGACGGACACAGACCTCTCTGCTCTATGGGTGGCCGGGAGTAACCTGACTACAATCCAATCCACTCCGCCTAAACGTAAGAAGATGGCTCCCCTTCTATCTTCTTTAGCATACCCGATCGGACCTTGAGGTAGGTAGGTGTACACTCGCCTGTCCATAGGGATGCATGGACCTCCCGAAAAAACTGACAAGTGGACCCGATTTGAACGGGCCTAAGTTGCCCACCTTTTAGATACATTAACACCTCCTAACATTAAGCTTGGAACTCATTATCAGCGAGTGATCACATGAAAGACTCAATCCTGGGTATTGACAACTTTACATTTAATTACTGTGTGGCTCAAAATTGAATATACAATACAAAGTATAATGTGCTTTTGGCAACATAAACATTCAATTAGGACAAAGTATACAATGATTTACATTTCATACCTGAAAGTCCAGCAATTTGCAGAGTTTTTATGAATATTACCTTTTTTTCTGTACTTCCGCCTCCACAAAAATATCCTGATCCCAACTCCAATTATTGTCACCAAAACCAGAATAATACAGACCAAAGTGATCACATTAGACGTTTCTATATCTGTAAAAAAAAAAAAAAGATTAAACATAAGCAAGTGTCTTTTTAACACATCTTGAAAGAACAAGAGATGAAAGAACAATCTCACTGGTGAACTACCCAATATCCAAAATAAAACACTAAACTTGAGTTTATGATAGCACCCTTGTATACAATGAGTACAGCGTCGCACAGCCATTCATGTGAATGACAGGCTGTACGCTGCAACTGGGCTGCCCAGGTGGAGGAAGTACATTGGGAATTACACTGAATGGGCTCAGCTGGCTCCCGTATATGAGGCCTCATAGAGCAGTGTTACCTTGGAATGTTTTGGCCACAGCTTTATCTAAAAGCCAACTCCACCTTTTGCAACATGTTACAAGGTATTATGGGCGTAACATGTTGCTAAGAACACACGCAGTTGTTGTATCGCGGCAATAAATTAAAATTCCAGTCTCTTCTTCTATATTAATATGCAGGGCCAGGATGAAACTTTCATTTGTCAGGATCTCAATCTCCGGCCCATATTATTTAATTGCTGTGATCTGTGGCTGGCAGGATTATTGTGCATATCCAACAAGGTATTTACAGGCAGGGTTGTACAATCCACGAGGTCCACTTCTCAGTACACAGGGCCGATCCTAGGGTCACAGACGCCTGGGTGCAGAAATATTTCTGGTGCCCCCACATGGGCGTGGTCATCTTACCAACTTCTCCCCTTCACAAATGTTTCTATGGCAATGACTCAAACACAGAGATGCTCCCCTTAGAAATCTTCGTTACCCTGGGATCCTCCCATGATCTCTTAACAATAAAGAAAATACAGGAAGAGAGTACACTAATGAGACCTGGATGGGAGTCTCTCTGATGCACACACAGAGGGCTGTCTGTTAGAAAGAGCCCCTAGACATAATACGGTCAAAGACTGCAGACATGATACAAGAGACGGTCAGAGACTGCAGACATGATACAGGAGCTGGTCAGAGACTGCAGACATAGTACAGGAGATGGTCAGAGACTGCAGACATAGTACAGGAGATGGTCAGAGACTGCAGACATAGTACAGGAGATGATCAGAGACTGCAGACATATTACAGGAGATGGTCAGAGACTGCAGACATAGTACAGGAGATGATCAGAGACTGCAGACATATTACAGGAGATGGTCAGAGACTGCAGACATGATACAAGAGACGATCAGAGACTGTAGACATGGTACAGGAGATGGTCAGAGACTGCAGACATAATACAGGAGAAGGTCAGAGACTGCAGGCATGATACAAGAGATGGTCAGAGACTGCAGATATAATACAGGAAATGGTCAGAGACTGCAGATATAATACAGGAGATGGTCAGAGACTGCAGTTCCTATGTAGGTTAGTAGATAATGGCTGATTGACCCTCTCATCTGACCCAGCGATACAGCAATGGTTCCTCTGATCAGGAGTCAGCTCACTCTGAATTGCCCATGGTGACCCCACTGGGTAGCACCCAGATCTGTATTCTGGCAATGACTCCATTACTTTCCAGGGATGGCGCTAGGCTGTGTGGCTTTCCCTCTGGTGGCACAGGGCAGCGGGTTTCTCTGATGGTGTTCTCTCAGCACTGTCCTCTCCCTCTGGAGTCCTGGGTGTACTTCTCTGAAAGCTTTCCCGGGCTCCTGGCTCTCTCTCTCTCCCATTTAGCTGAGCATGCTGTGTGGGCTGCAGTTTCCGTGTTACAGTTGGGCTTCCAGTCCTCAGGACTACATGTCCCACAATCCTCTTCTCTGCTCATTTTTCTATTCTATTTCTTCCCTGGCTGATATGAAGACGGGGAAGAAACATAGTGGGAGGCTATGCTGGCTAGCACCGCTCACTAGTACAGCAGTGCACGTGAGGCGGAGAGGGAGAGGGAGGGGGAGGGGGAAAAAAGAGCCCGCAGCTACAGTGGCATCACTAGGTTTGGGGTCACCAGGTGTGGTATAACATGGTGTCACCCCCCCTTCCACCAACTATAGTCGCCCCTCAGTACAGACCCCCCTCCACTAAGTATAGACCCCCTTCGTCAGTGCAGACCCCCCACTAAGTATAAACCCCTCCCTCAGTACAGACCCCCCTTCATCAGTATAGACCCCCCAGGACTAACCACCCCCCTCCATTAGTACAGACCCCCACCAGGACAAACCCCCCTCCATTAGTACAGATTCCCCCCAGGACAAACCCCCCTCCATTAGTACAGACCCCCAGGACAAACCCCCCACCATTAGTACACACACCCCAAGGACAAACCCCCCTCCATTAGTGCAGACCCCCCCAGGACAAGCCCCCCTTCATTAGTTCAGACCCCCCAAGACAAACCCCTTCCATTAGTACAGACCCCCCCAGGACTAACCCCCCTCCATTAGTACAGACCCCCCAGGACAAACCCCCCTTCCATTAGTACAGACCCCCCAGGACAAACCCCCCTCCATTAGTACAAACCCCCCAGGACAACCCCCCCTCCATTAGTACAGACCCCCAGGACAAAACCCCTCCATTAGTACAGACTCCCCCAGGACAAACCCCTCCTCCATTAGTACAAACCGCCCCAGGACAAACCCCCCTCCATTAGTACAAACCCCCCCAGGACAAACCCCCCTCCATTAGTACAGACCCCCCAGGACAAACCCCTCTTCATTAGTATAGAACCCCCAGGACATACCCCCCTCCATTAGTAAACCCCCCATAGACAAACCCCCCCTCCATTAGTACAGACCCCCAGGACAAACCCCTCCTTCATTAGTACAGACCCCCCCTCCATTAGTACAGACCCCCCTCTCCATTAGTAGAGACCCCCTCTCCATTAGTAGAGAACCCCCCTCCATCAGTAGAGACCCCCCATCCTCTATTAGTAGAGACCCCCCTCCATTAGTAGAGACCCCCCTCCATTAGTACAGACCCCCTCCCCTCCATTAGTACAGCCCCCCCACTCCATTAGTGTACATAAAAACACCCGGGCGGCAGCTAGAGAGGAGAGGACAGTGTGCAGCCGTGCCGCCCGGGTGGTGAGCAGATGGAGACAGGCTTGGGCGGGAGTGAGAGACAGAGGAGGAGAACACGTCAGTCATGGACCACACTGCCCCCAGCGATGTCACTGCGTAGCTGGTCTCTCTCCACACAGAGGCCAGCCGCTCCGATCTCCGGTGGCTGCTCTCCTTCTCTGACAGGAGGAGGGAGGGGGGGACGGGCTTGAGCCTCGAAAAATACAGCGGCGGCGGTGACCTGCGGAGGGAGCCATCTCTGGACACAGAGAGGAAGGGGAGCACTCTGGCGCTTCAGCGCCCCCACCTCTCTGGCACCCGGGTGCACTACACCCCGTGCACCCGGCTTGGGATCGGCCCTTTCAGTACAGGTGCCATTCAGAGAATGCTTTGCATTTTCTGAATGAATGCAAAGTGTTCTGTGATTGGATGAATAGAGAGATGGGGTGGTGATGTCACACTATCTGTCTTGTCTAATCAGAAAACACTTTGCATTAATTCAGAAAATGCAAAGCACTGCATTACTGTGCTGATTGGCAGACATCCTATATTCACAAGGCATAAGGACAGTCACTCAGTGTGGGATGGAGGAGGTTGTGAAGATCACCAGAGTAGTGGTGTCCACTTCAGTGATTTCCAGCTTCCAGTGGCATCAGCCAAGTATGGTATATATACATATACATTGGTACAAGCTGGACAAATATAATTATGTATAACGTGCTGATGCCCGGAATTATTCTTTAAAAAGGTGTTCCAGTAGTTTTTTTCCCGAAAATTAAATGTCAGCAGCTACAAAGACTGTAGCTGCTGACTTTTAATAAACAGATACTTACCTGTACCAGGATGCAGCACTGTGCTCACCCGAGCGGGTGCTGGGGACCGTCTTCGGTGCCAGCATCTTAAGAGCCCTTTCACATCGAGTCGCCCATAGAGTTGGCAGTAAAACGCCGCTATTTTTAGCATTTCGCTAGCTAGCGGGGCGCTTTTACCCCCGGCAGCGGCCGAGAAAGGGTTAAAACCGCCCGCAATGTGCCGTAATAGCAGCGTTTTGCCGGCGGTATCCCAGCGCTGCCCCATTGATCTCAATGGGGAGCAGCGGTGGAGGAGCGGTAAACACACCGCTCCTTCACTGCTCCAAAGAAGCTGCTGGCAGGACTTTTCCTGACGTCCTGCCAGCGCAGCTCTCCGGTGTGAAAGCCCTCGGGCTTTCACACTGGAGCCAATGCTGCAGCTGTTTGAGGGCGGGTTGCAGGCGCTATTTTTAACGCTATAGCGCCTGCAAAACGCCCTCGGTGTGAACGGGGTCTAACTGTGGGTACCTGGCTGTAACAGTTTGCATGAGCCACGCTGCGCATTCTGAATGGTCCGGCAGTCTTCTGACACCTGTGATGTGTCCCAGAAGACTGCAGGATGGGAGAGGGGAAGGAGAACGTCTGCTCAGATCACCTAGGCAATCTAAGTGGAGGTGGAATGCCAAATGTCAAAGAGGAGGGGGAGGAGGCCTTAAAGTTGAACTTCCCCTTTTGAATGGAGTTCTGCTTTAAAATGCCCATACACATCAAAGCTGAACTGGAGCTTTTTTGCTGTTCGATATTACTGTCTATTGAGTATAGAGAAAGGCCTCTATTTTTTAGCACCTGTGCATTTCATATGGATTCTAGCTGACAGGTCTGTATGTATTTTTTAGCAACATGTTACGCCCATAATACAATGTAACATTTTTTTCCTGAAAATTTGCATTTGATAAATAGTTAAGCAAATATGGTGCGACATAAAAAAATGCAACTATCATCTTTTTATTCTATAGGGTCTCTGTTTTCAGAATAATGTTCTGGGGATTGAAGTAATTTTATGTCTTAAGATTGAGATTTTTCCATGTTTGCAAAAAAAAAATCTAAAAATTTAAAAAATTGCCAAAGTGGTTAAAGTGAGCTGCAGGTTAAGGATTCACATACTCGTTAAACACCCATGGAAAATAGATGTTGTGACCATTGTGCTTAACAAGCCCATCAACCAAACAGAGCAAAATGAGCTACAATATTTGATAACAATAAAAGTCCCACCTCTGCTGTAACATAAAACTTCTCCCCTCTCTCCTCATATATTAAGAATCTCATTCTAATTGTTGGGGGAAGGGACAAATGTTCCTGCCTGGTCTGTACTCTTTAACAGTCCCAAAATGTCCTACTAAACCTCTTGCCTTTCTAACCTCACTCTTTTTCAGTTTTTTGCAGGTAAGTTTCCTCTCCTTTTTTTTCTTACAACCCATCTCACTCATGTATCCTTTCACTTCATTTATATGCAGGTCTGCACCTGTTCCCGCAGCTGCAACCACCTGCACAAAAAAACACAAGAGGTGGGTGCGGGTTGCCTTAATCCTAACGGCGCACACACACACTGGAAATCACAGCAGCCATTTCCTGCACTGGGAACTGCACCGCTCTTGTGGTTTCCATGCAGGCTGTGATTTCAAAAATGGATCAGCGACCTTTTCCCTGTGATTTCAGGAGGCACGGCAGCCTATTCAAATGAATGTGTTAATTACAGCAGCACTAGTTTTGATAAAAATGATTGCATAAGGGGGGCGTGGCCTGGACGGGAACCGAGATGGCTGCTTAAACAAGAAGCTCCCGCACTTGGAGGACGACAAACGCCTTATCTGGGGCTCTAACTTCGCTCACCCATGATGGGAAAGCCCAACAGAAGTACCTCAACACCCCGTGCACAAAAAGAACCAGGCACGCAGATCAGCGGAAACATCCCAGAGATTTTCCGGACCAGACAAACGGCGCACCTCGAGGCATCACAGGCCGCGCGGGCCTCACACGCTATACAGGCCTCATCCCCGGACTCAATTAGAAGCAGCACGGACCCGACTATGGACGAAGACGACCCTGGAGCTCCGCTGCCAAGCTTACTTGACCTACAAAGAGACCTCCAGAGGGTGGCCCAAGACATCAAACATACCATGATGTCGGCGATTTCAGATCTCAAGGCGGACATTCACTCAATGAACGATCGAATCGCAACAGTGGAGGAGAACACGCGTACACAGGCGACTGCTATCAGGCAAGTACAGAAAACGTATGATGCACATCTGCCACACTTATTTGAGCTCCACAGACAAGTGGAGGACCTGGACAATAGGGGACGCAGGCACAACGTGAGAGTGAGGGGGGTCCCGGAGGGAGTTGACCAGGCCGCACTACAACACACAGTATGCTCCATCTTTAATGATTTACTGGGCCGACCAGCAGATTCCCCCGTAGAGATGGAACGCATACACCGCGCATTAAGACCCCCTCCCCGCGACAATGAACCACCCAGGGACATCATCTGTTGTATTGTCAACTTCCCCCTGAAAGAGGAGATTCTTAAAAAAGCAAGAGATAGAGGACGTATATTACTCAATGGTACTGAAGTAAAATTGTTTCAGGACCTATCTCAAATCACTCTACAAAACAGACGCACCCTGCGCCCCCTGCTGGAAGTACTTCGCTCGCATAACATCCAGTATAGATGGAAATTCCCGTTCTGCCTGTCAGCATCCACTAGAGGTCGCACTGCCTTTCTTAGAACCCCGGAAGATCTACCTGCCTTTTGCGAACAAATGGACATTCCTCAGATGGATATACCTGAGTGGCATGCTTTCTATTTCCCTGTGGATCCATGGAAGCCAGTCTCATACGAGTCATCTCCCAAAGCCCAAAGACATCGTTCCAGACGACGCAGACTGGACCCTACCTCGCCTGGAGATCGTCAGTCCCGCCGTGACCTCCCAGCACGCAGTCCAGGCCTGGCAGGCACTCCTCGTCAGAACCACTAGAAGACATCGCCTTCATTTGAACTAACCATATTGTTTCTACACAGTAATTCTAACTCTTCCTCCCTTCTAACATACTTTTTTTTTTTTTCCCCTCCCCCCCCCCCCCTTTTTTTTTTTTTTTTTTTTTTTTTTTTTTTCTTTTTATCCTCCTCTCCGTTTAGCTGAAGAAGCAACACCAGCCTCCTCAAAGACTAGCACTGCCAACCCTTTGCTAGGATAAGAGACGCATATACATAATCCTGGCAACCACTTCACCACCTTATCTGGACTTGTGAGTAACGCCTCAGTCAGAGGTGACCAATCTGCTATCTTCTTCTGTCGCAGCACTAACACTAATGCCAGGTCTACACTTACCTTAGGTGTATCATTTGCTGCCCGAATAGGCCACTTCCTCTTGCTCAAAGCAAAGGGATGTTTCTCCATTTTTCTTTTTAGTTATGTTAGTTACGTTAAAAACGCTTATTTTGTATGTTTTAAATAGTTAAGACTGTGCGTGTAAGACAAACAGTGGGAGCCTGGATCCTTAAACCCCCTGCTCTTGCTTAAACATGGGGTAGGGGAGACCTATACTCGCCAGACATGCAGTTAATTCTCCCTTCCAATGATATTTCCTACCTCATCCATGCCCTATGAACCTATATTAAGCACTCTGAAACCCTACGGAATCACTAACCAGAAGGAAATGATGCCAATCCATCCCATTGTCAGCAGACCCTTACCAATACGAACACCCCTTTGAGTTAAGATCTGCAACACCTAAGCTTTTTATTACACTTGGTGCAGAGATCCAGGCTCCCACACTAACAGGTATGCCCCCTTGATAAGGGGAACAAAAAATTCATAATGTAAAGGAATACTGAACAAACCTAACTACAACACGACACAGAAGTTTATGAGTAGCAGTTTACTCTCCCTTTCCTAATGATTGACCCTCCCAAGAGATCAGGCTATCATAGGCGGTTGTTCTTGTTTCTTGTTTATTTTCTACATGTTTACTATGCTTTGAGAGGGGAATTCTTTCTCTCTCTGCTGTTAAACCTTAGGAAGCCTGGGATACTGTTATTATTACCAGAAGCATCACATAAGGTACCACAACTTATACTAATCACAGGACTGAATCAACAGTCCTATGGTCCCTGATCACCCATACATAGACTCCCACACTGTAGTCTAATACATAAGTCCATAAGCCCCCAGCCATTATCATTCAGCATGTTTCGTCCTCCATAGTGCTGTAGCACTCGTTCCTACCACAGCTCACTTACCCCACACAGCTGTCCGTACGGACTAGAGCTACTAATCCGGTCTTCTACCCCATAGGTGGATAGGCAAGCCTACGCCCACCTCCGGTACACCCTATTCACGTACCCATTCTAATTTTGAGGTACGTCCCCTTACCCCCCAGATTTTAAGTCTACCTAATTTGACTTTCCTTTGCCTCCTCTCCTACCCCCTTCCCCCTCCCCCTCCCGCTCCTTCTATCTCCTACCCTCCCATCTCCTTTCTACCCCACTATCTCTACTGGGTCTATCCCCTCCTGTCCATTCTACACTTTCTCTACCCTCCACCTACTCTACGAGACGGGGGCCGCCCCTCCTTCCTCCCCTCCAGCCTTCATCTACCCTTTGTTCCACCTTACAATACGTGCGCAAGACACGACACTAGCTAGCTCAACTAAGTACCCTTTGAATTTATAGACACCCACAATGTCGAAGAGAACTGCAACCTCTACACAACAACTCTCTCTCAAATGCCTATCACTAAATGTAAAAGGTTTAAACATCCCGGAAAAAAGGACGCAAGTATTATCAGCACTGACAAAACACAAAGCCCACTTTCTCCTACTACAGGAAACGCATTTCTGCGCAAAACATATCCCCAAACTGTCGAACCATTTATATAAACATGCACTCCACTCCACGAACCCAACCGCAAAAATAAAAGGAGTTTCTATCCTTATCTCCAAACACGCTGACTTTCAATTGAAAGACTCCCTGATTGACCAAGAGGGTAGATACATTTTTATCAAAGGCACCTACGCATTAAAACCAATTACAATTGCTAATGTGTACTGCCCAAACGATCATCAAGTAACTTTCTTCAGACAAATTTGTGACCTCCTCTCCACATTTCAAGAGGGTATATTACTTCTTGGTGGCGATTTCAATGTCCCACTAAATCCAAACCTAGACTCCTCCACGGGAACCTCTGCGCTCCCCTATCGGGCACTGCGACAAATTAAACTCCAATTACAGAACTTGACACTCCATGATTCCTGGCGTACCATGCACCCGACGGACAAAGATTATACATTCTTCTCCTCCCCGCACCAAAAATACTCGAGAATTGACTATATATTTCTATCACAAACAGACTTAACTCACCTCTCCCAAGCCACAATAGAACCTATGTTCCTATCAGACCACCACCCCATCACGATCACTCTAACATTCCCGGAATACAACACTAGAACCAAAACATGGAGACTTAATCCATCCCTCCTTAAAGACCCTGACGTAATAAGACAAATAAACACCCGACTTCAACAGTACTTTCAAGAAAATTCCTCCCCAGAGACAACCCCGGTCACGCTCTGGGAAGCCCACAAATGTGTTATAAGGGGGAATCTCATAGCCCTGGCAACAAAAGAGAAGAAAATCAGACAAGCCCATATTGCATCCCTCATCGAAACTATTAATAGACTCGAAAAATCACACAAGCAATCCACATCCCAATCCACACTACAGGACCTCCTTTATGCTAGAACCAATCTACTGGAGGAATTAGGAAAACGCACGAGGCGTCAATATGTACTCAGACAAAAAGTGTTCTACGAACACGGTAACAAAAGCGGAAGATTGCTTGCCCGCACTATACAAGCGGCCAAGACTTCTTCCATAATTCACCACCTTCGCACCGACAGGGGTGCGGTGATTTCTAAAAATGAGGACATTGCGGCCCATTTCGAAAGCTTTTACTCTAAACTATATAATTTGCCATCCCATAATTCAGACTCACCCAACACTTCTCCTCGCCAATCTCAAATCCATGACTTTCTAACCCAATACTGCCCTAAGCCGATAACCCCACAACAAGCCGCTAATTTAGAAGGACACATGACCTTAGAGGAGTTGGGCTTGGCAATAAAACAAATGAAAGTAGGCAAAAGCCCAGGCCCAGACGGCCTACCACTAATTTACTACAAAAGCTTCCTAGAAATGCTCTCACCGCAAATGCTCAAGGCCTTCAACTCCCTAGCGGTCCCTTCCACCTCACCAGGCAATATGCTTGAAGCCCATATAGCAGTCATACCAAAAGCAGATAAGGATCCATCCCTGGCGGCCAAATACAGACCCATCTCATTACTCAATGTGGATATCAAACTGTATGCAAAAATTCTAGCAAATAGATTATTACCCCTGATTCCTGGCCTGATCTCAGCAGACCAGGTGGGTTTTGTCCCAGGACGAGAGGCCAGAGAGAACACCACCCGCACCTTAAACATACACCACTGGCTTACCTCCTCGGGAACGAAGGGATTCCTACTATCTCTCGATGCCGAGAAGGCGTTTGACAGGGTGGCTTGGGATTATATGCGAGCAGTACTGAAGGGCATTGGTCTACCACCCCACATGTATAACTACATCACCGCTCTATACGATAATCCCTCGGCGAAAGTAAAAGCGAACGGCCTCCTGTCAAACGCCTTCCCAATAACCAATGGTACCCGTCAGGGGTGTCCTTTGTCCCCTCTTATTTTTATATTATCTTTGGAGCCCCTACTAAATAGACTGCGTGCGAACACGGACATTCAAGGAATAACTATAAATCGGAGGGAATTTAAGGTAGCAGCTTTTGCAGACGATATCCTGCTAACACTCCAATCACCTCACATCACCCTACCCAACTTATTGAAAGACATCAACCACTTTGGGGTCTTATCGAATCTTAAGATAAATTATCCTAAATCACACGCCCTGAACATATCCCTTCCCCCACAGGTGGTCACTCACTGCCAAGACTCCTTTCCCTTTCAATGGAAAAACACCGCCATTACTTACCTAGGCATCCAAATTACCAAACAACTTACAGACCTATTTGACCAGAATTTCCTTCCTGCTCTCTCGAAAATTCAGACAGACCTAAAAGAGTGGGCCACGCTCAACGTTTCATGGTTCGGACGCTCGGCCTTGATTAAAATGATTGTCCTCCCTCGCCTCCTATATTTAATGCAGACCATCCCAATACATTTACCCCCTGCATTTTTTCATTCCTACAAAAAGGCATGTACGTCCTTTATCTGGAGGGGCAGCCCTCCAAGAATCAAATACTCTCGTCTGACCCTTAGCAAGACCAAAGGTGGGATTGCACTTCCAGATCTCTACAAATATTACTTAGCCTGCCATTTAACCAGAGTAGTGGACTGGTGTACTATCAGATCAGGGAAACCTTGGGTGACCCTGGAAAATTCCTTTGTACCTGGCCATTTACATTACCTCCCCTGGATTTCATCCAAACACTGGACACAACCAATCAAGAAACACCCTCTCATTTACCCGTCACTGCTCGCCCTCACCTCTGCCATGACAACCTCTAAATTATCTTCACAACCAGGGCCTTTGACCTCCCTGAGGGGAAATCCAGATTTCCCCCCGGGGTTGTCAAACACATTCTTAAAACAAGAATGGCCACATGCAGAAGTCCAAGCTCACCATTTCTTCCACGCAAACCGGCTACGAACATATGATAACCTCAAATCCTTATCCCTTACAAAAAACTTTCCTTTTTGGACATATAGACAGCTGACACACTTTCTCTCTTCTACCACCTCCAATAACACATGGACGAGAAAACTAACCCCACTTGAAACATTATGCACCCAGAACACGTCTCAAAGACATCTTATATCCACCATCTACTCTCTCCTCCAAGAAACACCACACCACTCTCAAACTGAATCCTTTCACTTATCCTGGCACAAAGACCTACACTTGGACCTCACTGAGGAAGACTGGGAGACCATACATATTCATACCCACAAAGGATCACTAAATGTTGCCATCCAAGAGAATGGGTACAAAATACTTACCAAATGGTACAGAACACCATCTCGCATACATAAATTCTCGCCCTCGATCCCAAATACATGCTGGAGATGTAATGGTGACGTAGGCTCTATGATCCACATTTGGTGGGAATGCCCGATCCTTCAGGTTTTTTGGAGGGAGGTTCACGACATAATACAAAGAGTCACTACTTACACCCTGGACTTCGCTCCAGCACAATATCTCCTCCACCATACAACCTTACCTAAAAGATCTTACCATAGATCGCTGGCCATGCATATGGTAAATGCTGCCAGACTATGCATTCCTGTCAAATGGCGCTCAACCAGCCCCCCGACAATCAGAGAATGGTTGACAAAGATTGCCAAAATTGAGGAGATGGAAGAATTGATCTATATTTCACAAGATCGCATACAAAAATTCACCAACATATGGGCCTGCTGGTCACATTTTAAAACCACTAATTATTACAAGTCGTACTTCCCAATCTGACATCCTCCCTCCCTTAGGAGGCGAGAGGATCCTCAGGAACCCCTAAATACGAGACGGGCTGGCCGGGAGGGGGGGGCGGCCCTTCTACCCCTTATCTTATCCCCTCCTTTTCTTACCCTAACACTGTACTTACATCATTCCCCTATTGTCTCTCTCTTTTCCCTCCTCCTCCCTCTGTTTCTCCCTACCCTCATACTTTCCCCTTCTAAACCTTTATACTACTCCCATATAACCCAAAGTATATTCCCTTCTTACCCTTGCCCTTACGGAACCTTCTCGCAATATCAGACTGTGACAATACAACACAGTCCAAGACCTAATAGAGACAAACCTTCCCGCTTTAGTTTCACACAAGTCTCATACCCCCACCTACTATGTTCCGGATTCTGTTATACTTAAACCACGCAAAATACCCATGATCTCTATAAGACTTGTATGCAAATAATGTCTCATAGCAATGTATCTAGCGGGTTCTCCTTTCATGCATTCTTATTTTCCCACCATATGTCTGTACTCCCCATGACATCAGTGACAGTTTTACTTTTTATATCATTATTGCATAAAATGTCATGGAGCACCTGTCAAAATCTGTTCAACTGTCTATATTTGTAATTGTGATAACTTCTCAATAAACTCCTTTTTTTGTGGAAAAAAAAAAAAATGATTGCATAAGTGCAAACAGTGAATACATATTATACTAATAAACACTAAAACAAAAAAAATATCACATAAACAGTGTATAGATATTATATCAATAAGCAACACTATATGAGATAGAAAGAACAAAGTCCACTTCACCAAAAGTCCATGATGTGAAAAAAAAATGTGTCATGCATAAATAGAGGGCGTGAGTGCCCTCTATCCCAGCCTCCTGAAGATACCCCTTGGCGAAACACGTGTGGAGGTGGATCCTGCTGGTACTGGTCATTTCAGGGCCATGGGTTCCGTTCTAACCAGGGTGGAATGCACACTGGCTCTCTTTACAGCTGGTGGAACGGCAGTGATCCAACAAGAGTGATTATGCTATGTATATGTGCCAAACTATTGAGGCACCTAAAAATGTGAGTGCAATGTTTTATTTTAAGAAAAGTTTTTTAAATTGTACACGATGACTCTCACTCTTTGTCCCCCTATTTATATGAGCCAAATATATCTGAGTTCCTTCATATAAGCCATGTGTACCTGAATCTGGAGGATTGAAGAAAAAAGGCAAAGTTCCCCTTTTAAAAGCACTTTTTGTCCTGCTGATATTTAAAATAGGTCCACCTATTCTGGTGAGTTCAGGCTGTCTAATGCCCTGTACACACGGTTGGACTTTCCGACAGAAAATGTGCGATCGGAGCTTGTTGTCGGAAATTCCGACCGTGTGTGGGCTCCATCGGACATTTTCCATCAGATTTTCCGACACACAAAGTTTGAGAGTAGGCTATAAAATTTTCCGACAACAAAATCCGATTGTGTCAATTCCAACCGTGTGTGGACAATTCCGACGCACAAAGTGCCACGCATGCTCAGAAGAAATTCCGAGATGGAACTGCTCGGTCTGTTAAATTTAGCGTTCAGAATGGATACAGCACTTTCGTCAGGCTGCAATGTTTTAAATTGTTCAATGCAGCGCACTCTCTTCTTCTTTATAATGCTAGAAGAATGAAGTAGTTTTGCTGCTCATATTCACACAGACTTCTCACAAACTTCTTTCTTTATTATTCATTGTGATTTCATCAATATATTTAGATTTGTCACATCTGACCAAAAAGATATGTATTTTTATTTTTTTGGTTTGTATTGTTTTCAAGCCTGATCTTGTTGTTAATTATTTTAATTTTTTGATTTTACATCCTGAATATTTTTGTGTGTGTTTTGTGTGTCAAGTTACCACAACACCATTATTATCTTGTATTATTTAATCTCAAGGAGATTGCTTGGTGTTGGTGTCTCTTGTTAATATTCCATTGTAGTTTACAAATGTACCTGCCTCCTCACAAACAAACTGTCCTTTTTGAAGGAAAACACACATAGGCGAGTATAATTGAAACAAAAATCCTTTATTAAGGGCTCAGAACCAAACAAAGAGGGAGGCAACACTGGAGAAACAGCAGAAATTGGCAAAGCCTTTGGCCCCCAGGGCACACATCAATTATTTTACAGCAAAATTGGTGGCCTGAGGAGTCCA
This sequence comes from Lithobates clamitans, assembly GCA_037952925.1. Taxonomy (NCBI): domain Eukaryota; kingdom Metazoa; phylum Chordata; class Amphibia; order Anura; family Ranidae; genus Lithobates; species Lithobates clamitans. The sequence continues at coordinate 2,417,904 of JBBGZY010000645.1, forward strand.
TATATAAGGGAGTGCAGTCTGGTCCAGAATTCCAAGAGAATCATGAACAGCAGCAGATGACATCTGTGTCCCCAGGCTGTGGTCATACAAGAGACTGCATCTTTTGCCAGACCAGACTGAACCCAGAGCCATCACTCTCTGGTCTTCCTTCCACGCTGTGTCTGTGGTGGTGGAGTTGTGGCAGGAGGAGGAGGGGGAGGATGGTCCAACTCACACAGGTGGGTTTTGTGTGTGATTTCGCCCCTCACTCCCTTAGTTAGTGTTTTGTAAAGAAGGTCCTCACACAGCTGGCGTTGACCCTCCTGCATGCCCTGCAGTTTTGTGGCAGCCATGGAGGCAAAGGACTCTTCAGGAGTGGGGAAGGCTCTGAGGGATGCAGAAGCCTCCTGAATCAGCCTGAGTGCTGAATCCTGCACGTGACTCCCCTTCCTTGGTCTTTTGGTTGGAAGGCGGAGGGGAGGAACTTGCAATTCTGTCAGGCTCCTACTGGGCTCGGCCTTCTCCTGGCTGCCACTTAGCCCCTCCTCCTCCTGGCTGCCACTAACCCCTACCTCCTCCTGGCTGCCACATTCCACAGCCTCCTCCTGTGTGGCACATTCTACAGCCTCGCCCTGGCTGAGGTCTTCCTGTGTATGAAAAAGGGACATAGTTTTATTTTTTTCTTCATCAATCACACACAATTTTCACCTCATGATTGTTGCAAATTGAATGTTAACAAATATAACTGATGATCATTCTGAGCCCAGCATTTTTCATTCTTGTCCCAATTATTTTTGCACACTACTGTCTATTGATATGTAAAACACTTTATTAAATCAGGAATTAGTGATCAATAATAACATCTAGTAAACATAATTTATTTATTGACCAGAAATCTGTAGAAGAATGCTATACCTGACTCCATCTGGGTTCCTTCACTTCTTCCTGGCTGGAAGTCCCAGGTTGGACATCGGAAACCTCAGCTGGGGTGGAAGGTAGGGTGGAAGGAAGAGTGGAAGGAAGAGTGGAGAGGGATTCCCTGACTTCAGTCTGGTCTGACAGAAATCGCAGTCTCTCATAGTACCACAGCCTGGGGACATAAACGTCATCTGCTGCAGCTCCTGATCTCTGGGAATCCGTGACCTTCTTGCGCTCCCTAAGATAAGTGCTCCTCAGGCCACCAATTTTGGCTTTTAAATAGGAGATGGTTGCCGTGGGGACCACCGGCTTCACCAACTCCAGCAGTTTCTCCAGCGCTGCCTGCCTCTTTTGTTTATGATTATAATGTGGGTGTTTCACCTGCCACAGACAGGGCAGCTCCCTGTATTTGTCTATGAACAGGGGGAGGAAGTTGTGGTCATTGAAGCCATCCATTTTATCTGCAAGACACAACACAAGACAAACCCTAATGTCATGTGAAACTCTCCTAATCTTGTTACAATATAGGCCTCAATCTAGAAGCAGTATAGGCCCAATTTTAGAGCTTACCTTCTTTATCACGATCGGCGCCTCCGATACTCCTTCCTCCGCTCACAGATCGTACGTACTACGCACGCGTGTTACGCTTTATATACACTGTGCATGCGTGGAACTCCGCCCACCCCTGATGTTCTTTCTAGTCTATTCCCTGCCCCTTCTCGTTTGGCGCAGTGGGGGAAGAGCACATGGCGGAGACACAGCAGGTGCGTGCTAATCACAGCAACGAGGAGGAGGAGGAAAGCCCGGAGCCAGAAACGTCCCGATCCCGGAAGAGACGATTTAAGGCCTCAAATATAACCTTTGGGGAGATGTTGGAGATGGTCGACATACTGCAAAGGATCAACTATGACAGGAAGTATGGAACTTACCCCAACCCCAATGTCAGAAAGGCCAAGATAATGGCAAAAGTGGTCAAAAGTCTGCAGAAGATTTTCGGGGTGCGACGATCGAAAGATCAGCTCAGGAAGCGGTGGTCGGATCTCAAATTGAGGGAGCACGAGCAGTACAGAAGGATCAGGAGAGTGCTGCAAAAAAGTAAGTAGTTGTGCTGTGTTCCTATTCTTTATTTTTATTACGTTCGTGCTGCTCCATGTGCTTTTCTTTACTGTTGTACAGTTTAAAATGGCAACTTTCATGTTTATGGGCACATTGTTGGTTCGTAGGAAACATTGTTCGTTCGGCATAGAAAACGCCATTGTTTTGGCCATATGCATTTGAATAGATTTTTTATGGCCTACTTCTCTTAAAATAATTTGGTTGTGTAGATGTGTTTGTAACTAGAATGAAAAGCAAACTACATTCTATGTAAGGAGAGGACACTCAGCAGCAGTTTTCACATCTGGACGCTGGAGCACTAGTGTGGGACACAAGAACACCCTTTTTATTAGGGGGCCCCACACAGGTGCTCCAGTGTATACTATAGGGGTGACTCCATCTGTGAAGCTTGTACAAAACAGGTAAGTATTCAAGCTTGACAAAGGAAAAAAATATTTCTTCATCTTGGAACTCTGGCAAAATAGACAATTGTACCCCACTTCCAAACAATGTTTCATATTCCTATTTCTGCCATCAAATATCTGTGTGCTAAGTATACCTATTTTTTTTTACATAGGGGATAAAAGACTCAGAGGACACCCCTCATCCGAGGAGACCACAGACCCCCACCTCAGGAAGAAGTGGAGATCCCACAAAGCCAACATGAGAAGGAGGAGGAAGGAGACGTGGTGGAACTAGTCACCACATCAGGTGAGTGTCTGCGACCACAGGCTCAGGTAAGAGATGGATGCCGGCATATTTATAATACATGGTGTGTTTTTATTTCTATCTTTTTAGGTGATCGTGATGTTGTGGATCCAGGTCATTTCCCCTATGAAAGTGCACAGATCCTGATCAGGGAGATCATGGAGTGTAATAGGGACTTGGAAAACATCCATAAAAACATCAATGATGTTCAAAAAAAAATGAAGAACATCATTGATGTTTTAGGGAGAGTTTAAAACAACTCCAAATCCCTTCCCTTTTTTGTGCTTTTTGGGATCTAAAAATTTCTCACATTTTTTGACATATTCGAGAAAAGCCAAATTTTGAAGATGCACACATGTGCTATCTGCCATCACGGGAGATCAATGTAGGTGTTTTGGGGGTGCAACCCCTTCCTCAATAATAAAGTAGCTGGGAGGAAGGGGTTGCACCCCCAAAACATGTCCCTTGATCCCCCCTGATTGCAGCTAGCACATATTGACATTCGTCAATTTGTGTGCATCTTCAAAATTTGGCTTTTCCAGGGGTGACTTCACCCCATCTGAACGCAATATCAAACACAGTTTATAAATACTCATGTCTGATATTGCCTTCAGTTTCTACAAAAGTTGAACTTTGTAAGTTCCAGATTTGTGTCTTTCCTGTTGGTTTTAAACATGCCTGTTTTACCTTAAATAGGCATTTCTAATGTGACCCAAAAAATTGTTATACAACAAACATGTTGGTTTGTTTTAAAAACCTTTTCTAAATGCACATGTGATTGTGCTGGTATTAAAAAGATTGATAATCAAAAATGTGTGGATTATTGTTTCAACGCTCCAAAACTTTTGATGTGCTCAAATTGGTGTTTTCTGTGACAATGGGGGTTATTTCCTAAGGGAAAATCCACTTTGCACTACAAGTGCAGTTTCAACTGCACTTGTAGTGCAAAGTGCCTTTGCCTTTAGTAAATAACACCCAACAGTGCTTTGTAATGTTACACAATCACGCCATTTTCAGGACTCACCATATTTCTGTCAGGGTCAGTTAAAAGAAACACAAGCAGTAAATGTCACCAAAGATTTTAGTAGTTAAAATGATTTTTTTTATTTTAAAAATGTTTCAGACATTGTCTGGCATATTGATGGCCCCCCTACCCGCAAAGTAATCAAGGTATCTAAGACAGACCTCACGGGCACTCAGGGGGGGCAAGCCAGGACGGCCACTTTCAAGCGCCGTCAGGGTTGGTTCATTATGAATTCCGGCCTCAGGCCCAACTGAGGCAGCATAGTTGGCAGAATTTTGCCTTAAAAATTTGTGTAGAACACAGCATGCCAAAATGACATGATTCAGTTTGTACTCCGCCATGTGTATGGGTGTAAGAAATAGGTGGAACCGGCTGGCCATGATTCCAAATGTGTTACAGCCGGTAATTAAAAACCCTGTGGTCCGGGATGAGGGTCCTCATAGGGAATGGCCGCATAAGATGGTCCCCCAGTGCAAACGCTTCATCAGCAACTAAGACGAATGGGAGTCATTCCACATTGTCTTCTGGAGGTGGCAAGTCCAAGCTGCCATTCTGGAGACGCCTGTAGTTCTCCGTCTGGGCGATGACTCCACCATCAGACATCTGGCCATTCTTCCCCACGTCAACATACAGGAACTCATAAGTAGCCGACACCACCGCCAACATCACAATACTATTGAACCCCTTATAGTTTTAATAGTATGACCCGGAGTTGGGTGGTGGGACGATGTGGACGTGTTTCCCATCAATTGCTCCTCCGCAGTTAGGAAAGTCCTACTGCTGGGCAAAGTGGGAGGCCACAGTCTGCCATTCCTGTGGGTTGGAAGGAAACTGTGGAGTCAAACAAGAAAAAAAAATAATCATTTTGCACCTAAACAGGGAAAGCAGATTAGACACAAACATTCTTGGCCAACATCAGTATTTTAGGGAGTTTTGAAAGACCAAGTTATAAGGTCCACCTACCAGATCCCCCCCCCCCTCTCATGGGCCAATTTTAACATTTTAGGGGGTGGGGGGAGATGTTTTGGACAGGTAACCCTCTCCACTTCATTGACAGATGAATGCCTAAATAATGTGTATTGCTTTGGCCAGCCTCTCCTTACTTACACTATTGACAGCCCACTGGACAGGTAAGAAGTGTCATAATACAAAGATATAAATACACATTGTACACATTTTAGCACATTTGGACATTCTGCTATTACCCATCAAGATAATAATAGTATACAAAAACTTTAAACAGTACCATTTGAAAGTATACAGGCAGGCCCTTGCACTACATGCTTTGGGGAATTCACCCATACATCTGACCACAAAAGAGATGGGTATAGTGTGTATGGGTTTGGCAAAGTCAGCAGATAGATGATTGAGGATAGATAGAGAATTGGTATCAGCTGACGTAGCAGTTGGGGAAAGGGAGGGTTCCAAATGATTTGGGGACCCCAAAAAAAAGCCTCTGGCACTCTGCCTGAATTTAAAGCACAAAGCACATTTTTAAACATTTAAGGGGGTATTTAGGGGAAAGCACTACTATGGAGCTGACAAAATACACTGTTAAGTGACTACATGAGGTGAATATAGGGCCAGGAGAGCATGCTGGGGAGATAAGTGAAGGCAAATATGCATGAAGGACAAAAAAAAATAATTACATAAAAATCCAGCATGCATGAGAACAAAGGGGACATTCACAGTATATTACAATCATGGTAATTAGGGAATGAGAAAAGAAATACAATATATTATCAAACATTAAATACAATAAAATGTAATGTTAAAGGATAAAAATCTTACCTTCATATACTCCTTCTGCAGGACCTGGATGATGGCAGAACAGGTCTCTGGGATAATGATCCCCAGAGCCTGGGGGGAGATGCCTGTCGAGAACTTGAGGTCCTGCAGGCTTCTCGCCGTCGCCAAGTACCGCAGGGTGGCGACTAGCCTCTGCTCCGGAGTTATGGCTTGCCTCATGCAGGTATCCTGCCTGCTAATATAAGGGGTCAGCAAAGCCAACAAATGGTGAAATACGGGGTCCGTCATCCGGAGAAAGTTCCTGAAATCATCAGGATTATTCCTCACGGATCTCACTGAGCAAAGGCATGTGACAGAACTGGTCATGCTGAAGCAACCAATTCTTCATCCATGAACTCCTCCCCACCCTGTTAATGGACTGGACTTGTGTCAAGGTAAGGACCCCAACACCAAGCCCCCGCACAGCATGAACTCTACGAGGAGTACGTATACGCAACATGGCTAGAAAACGGTCGGCTGCTCAGAACGAAGTAACAGAACACACTGAAGAACAGCAAGGCCTGTGAAGAGCAACCTGAAAAACAGCAACGAGTGGACAAGAACGCACTGAATAATCCAATACGAACTGACTGCACGCACTGAAGAGCAGATACAAACCCACAAGCACAAACTGAACAGCAGAAAACGATCTGAAAACCACGAGTCTGAAAAAACGCGAATTGTCTCTCACCAAACTTTTACTAACACAAGATTAGCAAAAGGAGCCCAAAGGGTGCTGCACTTGGTTCAGAACTGGCCTTTTCTAGTCTCGTCGTACGTGGTGTACGTCACCGCATTCTTGGCGATCAGAAATTCCGACAACTTTGTGCGGCCGTGTGTATGCAAGACAAGTTTGAGCCAACATCCGTCGGAAAAAATCCATGAATTTTGTTGTCGGAATGTCTGATCAATGTCCGATCGAGCATTAGGGTGCACTGCGTGGTAGATTTAATTTCAGTGGAATAAGCGGAGCACCTTTAAACGTGGAACACATTTATGAATGAATATTTTGGTATTGTTTTACGTTTTTCCACGTCATGGACTTTTGGTGAAGTGGACTTTGTTTATTCTATCTCATAGAATATCTATACACTGCTTACACCTATGTGATATTTTTTTGTTTTAGTGTTTAAAGGTATAATATTTATGCACTTTTTGCACTTATGCAATAATTATTTTAAAACTAGCGCTGCTGTAATTAACATATACAATTTGCACTTGGTGAACACACTTAGTTTATTAGTAGCAGCTTGTTTTATTTAATGTTCTCTTAGTGTGAGGATTTAGCAGGCTTAGCGCTGTTGGTTTACTTTCAACATTCAAATGAATGGGCTGAACGTGGCTCCCAGATCCGCCCAAGTGTGAAGGAAAACCTAGATTTAAAACATATTTGCCAGAGAGACTGGATGATTATCCATACCTTCATAGAAAAGCTGGAAGTCCTTCTGCAGAGGTTCTTGTAGAGAGTCATGTTGGACTTTACAGGAGAAGGTCTGGTTCTGGTCATCTTTGGTCGGTGTGATTGTTATGGTGCTGTCCACGTGGTACATTCCATCTTTATACATTTGTGGTTTTCCCATGAAATGATTTCTCAGGACCTCTCCTTTTCTGTACCAAGTTATCAAGATATCCGGAGGGAAAAATCCAGTGGCCTTACAGGTCAAGGTGTTCTCTGTATTTATCTGGACCTTCGTACTTTGTATAGAGAGTAGAGGTTTAGCTGCAGGGAACACAGATACAGGTATGAAGTGGTATATACTGTATATACTTTTTAGAAACCTCCATCCAAAGTAGGACAGATATGTACAAGTGTAGGGTCTTGGCTGTCAAAACTGTTGTTCTTTTTAGCTTTTAATAGAGGGTTACAACCTCTGTTGGATTTTTATTGCTGCCTGTCTCCTAAGGGGTTTTCATCTTCTCTATTTGTTTTGGTGACCATTGTCATTGGGGACAGAAAGTGATGGGAAATTCATAATATTGGATTTTCTACCAAAACAGGATAAAGAGGTGATCTTCCGATGCTGACCCCTGTTCCAGTGACAACTGTCTAAAGGAGCATTTTGAGTCACTTTGCAGAGATTTCCACTTGCTAAAAGCTCACCAAAAATTCAATAAGTACTTTTTCATGTTTATTATATTAATAAAAATTATACCAGGTGATTCTGCCATGAAAGTCCTTGTTCAGGCACTTCCTATTGTGACAACACTGTCGTTCTCACCCAGTAGTGCTCTTGCGTTGACAACCTGTCACACAGCATCCAATAGAGATTACCAGGGACCACTTTAAAACACATTATGTTCACTCTTGTCACTGTCTGAAGCCCCACACTCTGCCACCTTCATTTTCCCCCAAATTCACAAGTTGATAACTTAAATCTCATGTCTAGGGTAAGCAGCAGGGAAGGTGACACACTTGAAAAACCAAAGTTCCAGCTTAAGGTACCTTTGAGAGAAAGCAGATACTGTAAGTTAGAAGCTATGCGGGGCATCAAAAACTTTCAATAGCCTTGGATCTTCAGAAAATTTCTGATAAAGCCCTGCCAGGTCATAAACAGCCTGTACTATTCTCAACTTGCAGTCATATTACATGATTCCTATGGTAAAGGAGTTACCTTCCAAAAAAGTGGCTGCACTAATGAGGCACCAAAAATTCCTGAAGGCCTGGGAGGCTAATAAGACCCATTAGACCTCCTAAGATAAATATATATAAGATCTCTTTCATATTTGGTTTCTAACAAAGCATAATTTCATTCTGCTAAATAATATGATGGTTTGCGAATTTTTAAACCCTGTTGTATGGAATACTTAAAAGGGGGCGCACCTTTAGAGCCCCCTTTTTTGGGACGGCGGTCACCCAGCCCTGGTGATAGTGTAGGTTAGCAGGTATTTTAGTGTGCTGTGCCTTTAAATGCATACCTGAGTTGCAGGTGGCCCAATCGGATCCCAGGGAAGGTTCTGGTATTCCTGGGAGAAGTGATAAAAGGGGCTGCTGAGGGTCTGTACTTCCTCTTGCAGCAGCTGGACCTGGAAGAGAAGGAACTCCCTCCCTCCCTCCCCGTCGCGGTGTATTTTATGTGGTTGGGTCGCTCCGGGTTCCGGGGGGGGCTGTATTTCTTTGTAAATAAAGGTTGAGTAGCCCGTGTTCTGAAAACTGGGCAAAGGTTTTGCTGTTAAAAATCTGTACTTCCTCTTGCAGCAGCTGGACCTGGAAGAGAAGGAACTGCAGCCTGACCTGGAGAGCAAAGAGTTACTGACTTTCCTTTTCAACAGTTCTCTTTCCTGTCATTTGTGAGCAGTGCGGATGGAAGACCTTGTGAGGGCTTTTGTAGAGAGAGCAGAGAGCCAGGGCGGAGAGGAATGGATGCGCCGCTGCCTGGCGCTGTCTGTCACAGAGGATGCTCAGCAGAATGCAGAGGTGAGAGAGGCTCAGCCAGTCCAGCCCTCACCTCAGAGAAGAGCAAGGCGGAGCGTCCCTCCGGAGCGTCTGGTGGCCGGAGGAGGAGAAGAACAGGCCGCCAGGCGGGCGCGTGCAGAAGAGAGGGGAAGCATGGCGGCGGTGCCCGGGAGACGGTCGGGACAGAAGAGGCGGACCTGCACTCAGTCGCCAGCCAGGAGGAGGGGAAGAGGACACTCGGCGCCACAAGAAGAACGACAGGAGAGGACGGAACTGCCTGTGTCTGCTGCAGGCTCACAAGCAACAGCTACTCCTCAGCGGTCGGCTCCTCAGCGTGACCTGGTCCCAGGTGCACTGTTTCACAGCCTACAGCCAAGCATGAGTGTCCCAGCGGCGGAGGTGTCATCAGCTGGGCAGGGTGAGTTACAGAAATCCACTGTAAATGATATCTTGGGTTACCTGTCAGCTATCTCTCATGCTCTTTCTCCTGCTGGTATTGCCTCTCCTATTCTTCCTTCTTCTCTGGCTGTCTCCCCCTCTGGGTCTGCCTCTGCTAGCTTTATTTCTGCACCTGTAAATGTCCCTGCTCCTGTGTCATTTAGTCAGTCAGGTAGTACACACATTGGGGATGCACACATGCACACTCCTGTGAGGTATATCTTGTCAGTCCCTGAAGCGTGTTTAAAAGGGGTTATGCCTTGTGAAATTTCTCCTTTGGGGTACCATCTCCCTTCGGCGGTTAAAGAAAAAATCTGGCGGGGAGATTTTGTGGAAGTTTTCTCTTCTTCCCACTGCAAAAGAATTTAATTTGAAATCAGATAAAAAAGGGAATCAGGAGGAAGATAGGCGCAGAACGGTGCCATGATCGTTTAATAATTGGTTACAGGCATTTTTTGTTTTTGCGAGTGTTCTGGTCGAGAAGCACCCGGAATTGAGTGGGGGCTTGTTTCAGCACTTGGACCACGTCTTGGAGGCTTACAAGAATTTTGGAGGTCTGGGCTGGTACGCTTATGACGAGTCTTTTCGCCAGAAGCTAGCGGTCCACCCATCTTTAAGATGGGGAATGAAAGACGTGGGCCTATGGCTTAATTTAATCTTGCCTCAGAGAGCGCCTAGTATGCGGCAGTTCCCTGCTAATCCGGGTACTCAGGTTTCGCCAGGGTATCGCAGGGGTTGGTGTTTTTCATTCAACGAGAGTCAGTGTCGTTTTAATACTTCTTGTAAGTTTAGACATGAGTGCTCTTTTTGCGCGGGGCCCCATCCTGTGGTGAAATGTTTTAAGAAAACTGCGGTGGGGGTCCCATCTCAGCGCGATATTTTTCCCAAGAGCCTGCACGCCAGTGAAGCTGGAAAACATGCGCCCTTGGCTGGATCTATACCCAAGCAGGGCGAAAGCGCTTTTACTAATTGAAGGATTTCCTGTTGGTTTTCCTCTTCCATCTTTTACTGGCTCTGGTTGTACTATTGCGGATAATCTGAAGTCAGTTAGGCAGTTTCCTGAAGTAGTGAGGGAAAAAGTTTCTAAAGAAATTGCAGAAGGTCGCATGGCTGGCCCGTTTAAATTTCCCCCTTTTAGCGATTTTCGCATTTCACCGCTAGGTGTGGTCCCCAAGAGGGAACCAAATTCATTTAGTTTAATACAGCATCTTTCTTTCCCGAAAGGGGGCTCGTTGAATGACGAAATTGACGAGTCGCTGTGTTCAGTCGCTTATGCGACTTTTGATGAAGCAGTGGGCAAAATTAAAGCATGCGGCCGGGGGGCATTGTTGGCAAAAGCTGATGTGAAGTCGGCTTTCAGGCTCTTACCCATTGCCCCGACAGCTTTCAGTTCTTTGGGTTTTTATTTTGACGGGTTTTATTTTTTTGACAAATGACTTCCTATGGGATGTTCTTTGTCTTGTACATATTTTGAAACTTTTTCTACTTTCATTCATTGGGTTATGTGTTTTGAGTCTGGTCAGGATTCAATTGCACACTACCTAGATGATTTTTTGTTTATCGGCTCGGCAAATTCTGACATTTGTTCCCGTCTTCTGCAGTTATTTGTTGTTGTTACGAAACATTTTGGGGTTCCTCTGGCTGCTGAGAAAACTTGTTATCCTGCGACTTCCATGGAGTTTTTAGGTATTTTGATCAATATCGAGGTGGAAGAATTTAGTGTGCCGCAGGCTAAGGTAGACAAGATGAGGAACCTTATTGCAGTATTTTTGCGAAGACGTAAGGTGTTATTGAAGGAGATGCAGTCATTATTGGGTCTCCTGGCTTTTGCTTGAAAAATCATGCCGGTGGGGAGGATTTTTTCTAGGAGGTTGTACATGGCAACCAGAGGCGGCTCTAGGCTTTGTGAGGCCTTAGGCAAAACTTACACATGAGGCCCCACGGACTGGGACGCTCTGTGATGAGGCCGCTATTCCTCAGGCTGCGAGCAGTATCTGATTTGTCCATCAGCTCCTAAGCCACAGAGTCCCAGTGGGGGTAGGTGGAGCCGCCGGCGTCAACTTCAACGATTGAGAACAGGCAAATTAGGAGGCCGTGAGGCCCCTGTGAGTGCGAGGCCTTAGGCGACCGCCTAATTTGCCTAATTAGAGAGCCGCCTCTGATGGCAACAGCAGGTTTAAAATCTCCTTTTGCTCACATCCGTTTAACAGCTTCCCTCAAAGATGATTTGGTAGTGTGGGCTGATTTTTTGGCGACATTTAACGGCCGTTCTTTGCTCCTGATTTTCGTCTGTTCGCGGACGCGGCAGGCTCCAAGGGTTTTGCGGCAATTTGGGGATCGCATTGGAGCTGTAGGGCTTGGCCGGAGGCATGGATTCAAATGAAGGCTACTAGGAACGTCGTGTTGTTAGAGCTTTTTCCAGTTGTAGTGGCTGTGGCGCTTTGGGGAGAGTTTTTTGCCAACCGGCGGATTCTGGTAGAAACAGACAATAAGGGGGTCCTCTTCGCTGTCAACTGTCTTTATTCCAGCTCTCTCTGGGTGGTCAAGATTTTGCGGCATTTGGTCTTCTTATGTTTAAAATTCAACATTTGGATCAAGGCGAAGTAAACGCCGGGGGTTTTGAATAATTTGGCTGACTCTCTTTCCCGTTTCCAGATGCAGCGTTTTCGGGAGCTGCTCCCGGCGGCGGACGCGGAAGGAACGCAATGCCCGGCGTACTTGTGGGAGCTAATTTAGCGAGAGTGATGGATGCCGTTAAATGCTCAGTTTCTTCCCGTACGTGGGCAGACTACTCCACTGCTTGGAGGAAGTGGATGCTATTCGCTGGAAATGCAGGTTTTGATTGGGAGTCTCCCGAGGAGCAGGCTGTTTTGGCCTTTTTGGCTTTTCTAATGGAAGGCCAGCCCTCTTATGGTTCTTTGGCTAAGACCTTGGTGGGAGTATCGTTTTTCTTCAGGATGAGGGGTCTCCCGTCCTGCTCTAGTTTTTTCCTGGTAAAGCAGGCCTTGAAAGGCTATCGAAGATCAACTTTTGTCCCGGATGACAGGCGTCCTGTTGGTTTATCCCTGCTTAGGCGCTTGTGCGATGCCACGATGGGGGTATGTTTTAGCGGCTATGAGGCTTTGCTGTTTAAAGTAACTTTTGTGTTGTTTTATTTTGGTGCCTTTCGGGTTTCTGACCTGCTTCCTAGATCCAAGCTAAGCTCCTTGGGTTTGTGGTCGGAGCATGTGCTAGTTGACCACGGTCGCGTACAAGTTTTTCTGAGATGGTCGAAAACGGATCAGCTGGGGCGGGGGGAATGGGTGACAGTGGCAGCATGGAGTGACGCCTCAGTTTGTCCGGTGGCGTTAGTTACCGGTTTCCTCGCCGCACGTCCGGCGGGGGCGACTCATTTTCTCAGTCATTGCGACCAGTCTCCTTTAACCAGGTACCAATTTGCTTATGTTCTGAAACGCTGTCTTGGGAAATTGGGTTTACAAGATTTCAAGTTTTCCTCACATTCATTCAGAATAGGGGCAGCGTCTGACGCTGCTGAAAAGGGGTTGCCAGCCAAAACCATAATGGGTTTGGGAAGGTGGAGGTCAAACTGTTTTAAGAGATATATCAGACCTAACTTGTCACTTTAATTTTCCAGGTTTTCAGCATTGTGTTTGGATTCTGGGCCACTCATACATATATTGGGCTTGGAAACGTGCGGCCCAACGCAGGTATTCTGTCAACCTATCGTTACTGCCGGAATCCTTCAATCTGTATTGGAAAGGAATAAGAGGTTTGCAGTGGCAGCATTTATTTTTTCATTTGTCTCAGTTACTTCAGGTTTGGCCACCGCCTTCAATTTTGATAGTCCATCTAGCAGGCAATGATTTGGGTTCAGTCCGTACTTTAGACCTTTTATTTATGATTAAACAGGATCTGTATAGGTTCCATTTGACTTCCCCGGGTACGATCATTGTATTTTCAGAAATTGTTCCCCGTCTCGCTTGGCTGTCTTCCCCGTTTTCCAAAGTAATGGAGAAGATGAGGAAGAGGGTCAATCGGGCGTTGGCAAAGTTTATGCCACTTTTGGGGGGATTTTCTTATAGGCACGTGGATCTGGAAGGGGGCATCCCAGGTCTTTATAGGCAGGATGGGGTCCACCTTTCAGATGTAGGTGCAGATATCTTTAATCTCGGCTTGCAAAGCAGCATTGAGAGGGCCCCGTATTTGGGGTAGGCTGGCCTAGTTGCACAAGTCCGGCTGGTGGGGACGTATTTTTTTGTAAATAAAGGTTGAGTAGCCCGTGTTCTGAAAACTGGGTAAAGGTTTTGCTGTTAAATAATTAATTTCTTTTTGGAAATTAGAATTATTATGTTTATTTATATGAATTTTTGTAAACCAATAAAATTACCGCAGCCATTTTTGGCCATATATGATGTATGAGTGTTTTTTCTTATCAATAAGTTTTATGGTGGTACCTGGGGAACTAAGGTTAGGGGCAAGGTGTGGCCTGCTGTCCCATACTTAAAAGGGGGCGCACCATTAGAGCCCCCTTTTTTGGGACGGCGGTCACCCAGCCCTGGTGATAGTGTAGGTTAGCAGGTATTTTAGTGTGCTGTGCCTTTAAATGCATACCTGAGTTGCAGGTGGCCCAATCGGATCCCAGGGAAGGTTCTGGTATTCCTGGGAGAAGTGATAAAAGGGGCTGCTGAGGGTCTGTACTTCCTCTTGCAGCAGCTGGACCTGGAAGAGAAGGAACTCCCTCCCTCCCTCCCCGTCGCGGTGTATTTTATGTGGTTGGGTCGCTCCGGATTCCGGGGGGGGATGTATTTCTTTGTAAATAAAGGTTGAGTAGCCCGTGTTCTGAAAACTGGGCAAAGGTTTTGCTGTTAAATATTTAATTTCATTTTGGAAATTGGAATTATTATGTTTATTTATATGAATTTTTGTAAACCAATGACATTACCGCGGCCATTTTTTGCCATATATGATGTATGAGTGTTTTTTCTTATCAATAAGTTTTATGGTGGTACCTGGGGAACTAAGGTTAGGGGCAAGGTGTGGCCTGCTGTCCCAATATAGTTGTACATTGGATAGTTGACATTAAGGGTATGTCCCTTGGGATACTATAACACAACAGTACACCCCTCAGACCCTTTGATTGGGTGGAAGTAATTCTGCAATGCCTTCTCAAGGGTCAAGAAAAAGATAATGAATTTGGCAGCTGGAACTTTCGTTTACCATCAAAATTACCAGGGATTCTAGATTATTTTACTGATGCTTATGACTGTTTCGTAGTGTATTTTTCGTACATATTTAATGCACTGTTTTCTTTTTCATAAAAACAATATTTAAACATTCTTAGGTTGAATCTTTGAATGCTGTAATTAGAAACTAAGAACTTGGTCTCTGTGAAGAAGTTACCATGATGCTGTGAATGGTGTGCGTTTTTGTTAAAACACATGGGGGCAGCTACTGTGTATGTAAAGAAGCAACTGCTCTGTTAACCTGTCCATGAGCAGGTCCGTCTCCCATAACAATGGGAATAGATCTGTGCTGCAGAGGTCCTCTGCCTGTGCACAGGTACGGAAGAGGCAGAGTTAAGGAATTGCGCACATGGAACACGGCGGGCCCAATGTCATTACTGGGAGTGATGTAGCGGAGATACGCTGGACAGGTCAAAAGGGTATTGGCTAAGCATGTCCCTCCTAATTGCATCAGTGATCATGGTGGTGTACATTAACATTAATAGAGTCAACTAGATTTTAAGTCATCCGTGTAAGCAAAGGTACCCCATGTGTAAAGCAGTGACTCAATCCAAAAATGCCTAACTTAGCCCAGAAGAACCCACACTGGGATAGGCCTCCTATGTGATCCCCACTTGGAGCCCAACGAGAAGGGGAACATGAAGGAGGTACAAGGATGTGAAGCCAATGCTGAAGCAATGCATAAAGACAGAAAGTGGCTGAATAAGGCTGGAGATCAGCAACACTAGGATGCAAATAAAGGTAAAAACAGTATTTTATGGGGGATAAAAACATGGCGATTGTCTGTGATACAAAGTGCTTTGGCAAACTAAAAACCATCTAGTTAGAGATTAGATCTACATTTAACATGAAAGCAATGTTGAACTTGACATTAACATTTACAGTTTTAATCTAGTAGGTACCCTTACCAAACACTTTTAATGAAATTTCCTTCTCCTTGCTTTCAGCATTGTAGATAACGGTACACATATAGGTGCCCCTATCAGAGATGGTCACATTAGATATGTGTAATGAGGAGTATCCATCCCCCAGGGATTCCACGTTGAGGGACATCCTGGGGTCTTGGGTAGAGAAGACTTTGTTGTCATATCTCAGGATCACTTTTCCCTGGAAGGTCCATAATATGCTTAGGAGGTTAAGATCCAGCGTCTGTTTATCCACAGAGAAGGAGCAGATGAGGACGGTGTCCTTGGTGAAAAGGGCCCTTTGTGGGGAAGGAGCGGAGACATCCAAAGCTGCATCTATTGAGATACATTAACAGGTAAGTTTATGAAAAAGTAATACTTATAAAATTCATAGGAGCAAAGAAAATAAAGTGCTGCTGGGGAGGGAGACAAAAAAATAGACAAATGAAACTATATGTAAGTATGTAAACCTTTTGTTTCATTTTGGATAGATTTTAGAAGGGTTAGAACACCTGCTAGATATTTCTTGCTCCATGTCCCTGCTGGAGAGATTCACCTCACTATTGGTCCTGGTGACCATTGTCTCTGGTACACAAAGTGATGGGAAATCTGAACTTTTTGATTTGTCAATGAAACAGAAGGTGAGGAGATATCTTCCCATGGGTACACTTGTTCTAGCAAAAGCTATTTAAGAGAAGATATCCCCTTAATGTGGAGAGATCTACTTTTACTTCCTGCTGTTTTTCTGGATCAATTTGGATATATATTCAAATCTAAAAAAAAAGGGTTTGACTTTAAATTCACTTTAATGCAGTTCTGTATTAATAAAACATTTAAAAAAGTTTTTATTGCAAGTAGTGTAAGTACCTGAGTTTGACCTGGGATGAACCTCTTGCAGCTCCACTGAAATGCGTAGTGATCAGCCCATTGCATTGACATTGACAGTACCTGTCTGAGGTGCGCAAGGGACGGCTTAGACACCACCGGATTTCTTCAACTCAGGTGGGTCCAGCTTCACCGACAACAGCCTATTATCCAAGCAGCTTGTTTGTGGTTCTATCCTCCACTGCACAGTGTAACCCCCTGCTCCTCACCCCAGCTGTTATACAGGTTTTATATGTAAGTGTGCTATTTCTTTTTGTGCATAAATGACAATACACACTGATCCTATATCCTTGCTGTTTGCTCTTTTTTCATGTTCTCCCAGCACAGCCAGAAAACTGACCATGCTATGATGGATGTGCTCTCCTGCCTAGTGTAGTCAGTTTGAAATATGAAATTAAGGGACTGGCAGGATTGCCAGGACTTTAACATAAAGAAAGCAATACAAAGAGAACAGAATACACAGCAGAACAGACCACGGTCACAGTAACTCTTTGGCTCAATACACAGTCTAAGGTTATTCTTTTTGGTGGTTTTTTGGGGGTAACGTAGATAGGCATGGGGAAATTGAGTGGGATACTCCAGAAAGAACTATGTACAAAGTGAGGACGGTAAACTTCCAAATAATGATGAACCAGTTATAGGGACACACATTACATTGAGTGAGCTTGGTTTGTGTTTGGCTCGGATTGGAAGGGTGGGTTTTGGTTGGTTAGGATAGGATGTCTATGTCTGGTTCTGTGGTGATTGTGTTGAACCTGACCCTACATGTTCCCCCTGTACAGTTGTTTGGGGGATTGGTCTGTGTATGCTGCTAGAGTGTTGTGATGGGGATGAGGGCGGGTTGGATGGGTGTTGGTTTGGGTGCCATATGTGTGGTTTATGTGTGTGTGGGGGGATGGGTTGGTATTATGCCCCAGTGAACTGGCACTTTGGGGGTTGTGTCAGTTTTTGGGGAGATTTTCGGCGGTTGGGATGTGTGTGGGGGTCCCCTTTATGTCCCGTGGGAGGGTGCAAGGGCGTTGGGCTTTGTTTTGTGTGTGTGAGTTTGTGCAAATGTTGTAATTAGGTGTGAATGTCCACATGCTAGTTAGGTCCCCTTTAGTCAACATATTGTGGACACGTGCTGATCTGGCTTTTTGATACATGTTTTTTTTATACTGTAGTATTTCAGGCATGGTAACTGTATCCGCCTGAGTCCACCCCTGTGCTTTTTTTCTCAGAAAACAGGTTCAGGAACTCAACCACGACCCCCTACAACCTCCCTCCCCCACACACGCTTTCCAAACTCCATCAAATAGTGGGTGTGGTCAAATTTCACTGTGGGAGGGTATTAAAGGGGCATTAAATACCCTCCTTAAGAGCGTTACCATCTTCCACGTGTCTTACTTTTGTTGCGTTATAAAATTGAAGCATTCAACCGGCTCTAGTATCTTCCTGCACACTGTAGGTGCTTCCTTCTCTCTAACTTACAGGGAGATTATCCAGTGAGGGTGTCGGCTTACGCAATGCACCCTGGCACCTGCATCTCCCTTGTCCCCATCCTGCACTCAGTGGGAGCCGCTCAGGAGATCAAATCTGTCTGAGCTGCTGGGAGACAAGCTTTCACTGGTAAACACAGAAGCCGGACTTCTGTGTTTGTTAGTGATAGTGCTGAGCAGGGAGCAAAGGGCCTGATTCAGAGGTGGAGGAACTGAGTTCCACCAAGTTCCAGCTGAGAAAAAGCCCCGGTCCTGGCTACTGCTACCTTGGACTATATGGTCAATCAATAGCTCTGGTTTCCTACGTATTGGAAAATGCATATAGCCATATTTAGATAAAGTTGGTGAGCACTTTTCAAATTTTTATGTCATTATTGCTTTCTAGAATATGATAAATATATGTAGCACCCTGGAGTTTAGGCAGGGTTGCTCCCCACAAATTTACTTGCCAGTAGTTATCCTGGTTGATTGTTAGAGATCCATTGAAGTTTGACCTTGTTGCACGTTTCTCTTCTACCACTAGGTGGCCGGGGCTTGGTGGTACTAGATATGAGAAGGCAACCCAAGGTCAGGTTATGGGTATATGGGGTATCTTAGCCAATGGGCAGGGTTTTTCTTGAATCCCTTGGCCTGCTAGGAGAACTTATATATTTTGGTGGAGTTAGGTGATCTATGTTCTGTGCCACCTGGATGGCTGTCTGGGTGGATGTGTGTCTTATTGCCCGGGCCCCTAGGCTGGAGATTGGGCCTATCCCAGGCACATCTGGCTGCTAGGCTGTCTGAGGGCCTATCCAGAAGCAAGAGAGCAGCGCAGGGTTGGGATTGCGGCTTGCAGTCCAACCCAAAAAAAGTGACGGTTCTGTCGACCGGAGAACCTGTGGTGGTCGAAGGTAGAGGGGAAGCTGTCGCCAGTAAGAGACTAATTACCAGGGACCACAGTGAGTAACTGAAGCAAATACCAGAGCCGTATTCTCACCAACCGATGACGGTGAAGAATTGGGAAACTGCAGTGGGAATCAAGCCAGGGACCCAGCCAGCGGAGGTGACATTTGCAGAGCAGCCTTGTGTGTCAAGCCGGGGACTGAGCAGGCCAGTGTGGGTGAAGCTCGAGAGGTATCTAGAGTGCCAAGCTATGGACTCAGCAGAGGCGGGGGTGGCGCTTGAGGAAGATACCACCGTGAAGATTGGAGGAGCTCAAGGGATTCAGTGTCAGTGAATCAGTGGGTCTAGTGAGAGGCCGGGAGCTCAGTGTACTGAAAAACTACAAGGAGTGATTGTAGTGAAAGTGAAGGAACATTTAAGCCTTGTGTTTGGAACTGTTGCCATAGGAGATAGCATTCCTACACATGCAGATGTGGTGTCTTGCTGGATGCTTTTCCCTGCATAGCTGCCCTCCTATTGAAGTCTCGGAGTCTGCCAATTAATCTTGCACCCACCTAAGAGTGTCCTGGCCCTAACCCTCTCTCCCCCAAAAAAGGGTTTGGTAAGAGAAATAAACTTTCTTTTGCATCCAAGAAGTGTCTGGCGCCCAATAACTTTAACTACTCTGCACCCACCATGCCTAACAATCCACTACATACAGAAGGATGTCAGCTGTCTCTGGTCCTGGTGGTTCTCATTAGATCAAAGGAGGCCTGGGACCTTGCTACATATATACAGTATCTCACAAAAGTGAGTACACCCCTCACATTTTTGTAAATATTTTATTATATCTTTTCATGTGACAACACTGAAGAAATGACACTTTGCTACAGTGATGATGTAGTGAGTGTACAACTTGTATGACAGTGTAAATTTGCTGTCCCCTCAAAATAACTCAACACAAAGCCATTAATGTCTAAACCGCTGGCAACAAAAGTGAGTACACCCCTAAGTGAAAATGTCCAAATTGGGCCCAAAGTGTCATTATTTTGTGTTGCCACCATTATTTTCCAGCACTGCCTTAACCCTCTTGGGCATGGAGTTCACCAGAGCTTCACAGGTTACCACTGGAGTCCTCTTCCACTCCTCCATGACGACATCATAGAGCTGGAGGATGTTAGAGACCTTGCGCTCCTCCACCTTCGATTTGAGGATGCCCCACAGATGCTCAATAGGGTTTAGGTCTGAAGACATGCTTGGTCAGTCCATCACCTTTACGCTCAGCTTCTTTAGCAAGGCAGTGGAGATGTCTTGGAGATGTGTTTGTGGTCGTTATGTTGGAATACTGCCCTGTGGCCCAGTCTCCAAAGGGAGGGGATCAAGCTCTGCTTCAGTATGTCACAGTCCATGTTGGCATTCATGGTTCCCTCAATGAACTGTAGCTCCCCAGTTCTGGCAACACTCATGCAGACAGTTATACAACTGTTATGCCCCGTACACTAGGTCGGATTTTCCGACGGAAAATGTGTGATAGGACCTTGTTGTCAGAAATTCCGACCGTGTGTAAGCTCCATCACACATTTTCCATCGGATTTTCCAACACACAAAGTTTGAGAGCAGGATATAAAATTTTCCAACAACAAAATCCGTTGTCGGAAATTCTGATCGTGTGTACACAAATCCGACGGACAAAGTGCCACGCATGCTCAGAATAAATAAAGAGATGAATGCTATTGGCCACTGCCCCGTTTATAGTCCCGACGTACGTGTTTTACATCACCGCGTTTAGAACGATCAGATTTTCCGACAACTTTGTGTGACCGTGTGTATGCAAGACAAGTTTGAGCCAACATCCGTCGGAAAAAATCCTAGGATTTTGTTGTCGGAATGTCCGAACAAAGTCCAACCGTGTGTACGGGGCATTATACAAGCTGTACACTCATTACTTTACATTGTAGCAAAGTGTAATTTCTTCAGTGTTGTCACATGAAAAGATATAATAAAATATTTACAAAAATGTGAGGGGTGTACTCACTTTTGTGAGATACTGTATATACATTGCTGTGATTGTAATGATGTTCTTTTTTTTTAATATAATAATAATCTAGATACATACTGAGTTTCCCTAAAGAAGCGGAGGCATATCTCTGCGAAATGTGTTGGATTACTCTTTTTCAATGAACTCACTCAATGCTTTTGCTGGAAACAAGTATTTTCTTTAGCTCTGTGTTTTTGTCTACACATTGCTACATGTTTTTATACATTATTATGATGTTTTATTCATGTCTGTATTATAAAAATATACATTTTTAATCCATTTTGCCTATGTGCTCACCTCAGTGACAACCTCCTATCCATTTTGTTTTGACGGTAAACTTCCTTCTGTAAAACTGTACGCAAAGTCTTTGCAAAAGGAGACCATGGATTCGGCTTTGTAGTAGTAACTAAAGGCACAGAAGCCTCTTCTTTTGAGCAATTAGAGCAGAGTCCCTTCACAGAGAATTGAATAGACTAAGCTCTTCAGGACACTAGCCGATGTCCCCTTTACACAAACACACAGCTGACTCTCTAGCACAAGAGGGGTGGCAGCAGCCCACAGTTTCTAAGATACCTCTCAACAGTCTGTACTCACAAATGGCCTTGAAAAGTTTGTTGTCTCCTTCAAAAATCCTTGTGACACCTTTCTCCTGTGATACCAGACTAGGTCTTCATCTTCAGATGACAGCCTCTCCATCAACCCTCTGATTCTTCAGCAAAGCAGGCCCTCAGGTCACCTGCCTAAGGCAGCAGAACCCCCCCTCCCCCCGCCCCCGCCGGCTGTGTTCCTCTCCTACAGGAAAAGACCTGGAAGCTCTGTGCCTCAGTATTTTTTACAAACTCCCAGCAGCCATCTGGGCCACCCTCCTTGGGATTGGCCATGGCTGTATAAATATTCATGCTGACAATTTGCCTTGCTCCACACCTACAGTGCCTTGAAAATGTATTCATACCCCTTGACATTCTCCATGTTTTCTCATGTTACAACCAAAAATGTAAATGTATTTTATTGGGATTTTATGTGATAGACCAACACAAAGTGGCACATAATTGTGAAGTGGAAGGAAAATGATAAATGGTTTTCACATTCTTTTTTACAAATAAATATCTGAAAAGTGTGGTGTGCATTTGTATTCAGCCCCCCCGAGTCAATTCAGCCCCAATGAGTCAATACAAAGTCAATACTTTGTTTCGCCTCAATTACAGCTTGAAGTCTTTTTACAGATGTATCTACCAGCTTTGCAAATCTAGAGAGTGACAATTTTGCCCATTCTTCTTTGCAAAATAGCTCAAGCTCTGTCAGATTGGATGGAGAGCGTCTGTGAACATCAATTTTCAAGTCCTGCCACAGATTCTCAATTGGATTTAGGTCTGGACTTTGACTGGGCCATTCTAACACATGAATATGCTTTGACCTAAAGCAGGGGTAAGCAACCTGGGGCCCTCCAACTGTTGCAGAACTACAAGTCCCATCATACCTCTGGGAGTAATTGTAACTGCCAGCCTTGCATAGCCTCATGGGAAATGTAGTTCCACAAGAGCTGGATGGCTACTGGTTGCCTACCCCTGATCATAACCATTCCATTGTAGCTCTGGCTGTATGTTTAGGGTTGTTGTCCTGCTGGAAGGTGAACCTCCACCTCAGTCTCAAGTCTTTTGCAGACTCTAAACGGTTTTCATCTAAGATTGCCCTGCATTTGGCTCCATCCATTTTCCCATCAACTCTGACCAGCTTCCCTGTCCCTGCTAAAGAAAAGCATCCCCACAACATGATGCTGCCACCACTATGTTTAACAGGGGGGTGGTGTGTTCAGGGTGATGTGCAGTGTTAGTTTTCCACCACACATAGCGCTTTGCTTTTAAGCCAAAAAAGTTCAGTTTTGGTCGCATTTGACCAGAGCACCTTCTTTCACATGTTTGCTGTGCCCCCCACAAGGCTTCTCGCAATCTGCAAGGACTTCTTATGGCTTTCTTTCAACAATGACTTTCTTCTTGCCACTCTTCCATAACAGCCAGATTTGTGGAGTGGATGACTAATAGTTGGACAGATTCTTTCACCTGAGCTGTGGATTTCTGCAGCTCCTCCAGAGTTACCATGGGCCTCTTGGCTGCTTCTCTGATTAATGCTCTCCTTGGACGGCCATGTCTTGGTAAGTTTGCATTTGTGCCATACTCTTTCCAATTTCAGATGATGGATTGAACAGTGCTCCGTGAGATGTTCAAAGCTTGGGATATTTTTTTAAAACCTAACCCTGCTTTAAACTTCTCCACAACTTTATCCCTGACCTGTCTGATGTGTTCCTTCGTGATACTGTTTGTTCACGGTTCTCACAAACCTTTGAGGGCTTCACAGAACAACTGTGTTTATACTGAGATTAAATTACATTAATTAAATTATTAACTAATTAGGTGACTTCTGGAGAGAATTGGTTCCACTAGATTTTAGTTAGGGGTATCAGAGTAAAGGGGGCTGAATAAAAATGCACACCAAAAAAATGTGCACCACACTTTTAACATTTATTTGTAAAAAAAAATTGAAAACCATTTATCATTTTCCTTCCACTTCACAAGTATGTGCCACTTTGTGTTGGTCTATCACATAAAAATATATTTACGTTTTTGGTTGTAACATGTGTAATAACATGGTAGCAATAACAAAATGTGGAAAATTTCAAGGGGTGTGAATACTTTTTCAAGGCACTGTAGGTGTGGAGCAAGGCAAATTGGCAGCATGAATATTTATACAGCCCTGGCCAATCCCAATGAGGGTGGCCAAGATGCTGGGAGTTTGTATAAATACTTTTGGTTGTAACAGGACAAAATGTGGAAAATTTCAAGGGGTGTAAATACTTTTTCAAGGCACTGTTTGTTATAGAGAGATCCACAGTTCTCCATAAAGCAGAGAGAGCAATCAAACCTGCAGCAGGTGAAACACTAAACAGGCCAGAATAATCAACACAGCTCCACTTATTACAGTGAGCAACACTAAATTTGTCTAACAACAAAACGGGAGTTGCACTGAACACAGTGAGCTAGAACTAAATTGACCTAATCCCAGCACCTATCCAGGAGGGTGCTAATCAGAATTCAAAGCTCTCTGTGAAAGGTTGATTTTGCTCCAGGAGCAGGTCAGGAAGTCCTTGTTCCACTGCCAGAACACAGATAACAAGCTACAAACCTCTACAACCCCTGGCAAAAATTATGGAATCACCAGTCCCTGAGGATGTTCCTTCAGTTGTTTATTGTTGTAGAAAAAAAGCAGATCACAGACATGGCCAAAAACTAAAGGCATTTCAAATGGCAACTTTCTGGCTTTAAGAAACACTAAAGGAAATCAAGAAAAATAATTGTGGTGGCCAGTAACAGTTAGATTTATAGAACAAGCACAGGGAATAAATTATGGAATCACTCAATTCTGAGGAGAAAATTATGGAATCACCCTGTAAATTTTCATTACAAACACTAACACCTGCATCAGATTAAATCTGCTTGTTAGTATGTAGGTAAAAAGGAGTGATCACACCTTGGAGAGCTGTTGCAACAAGTGGACTGACATGAAGCATGGCTCCAACACCAGAGATGTCAATTGAAAAAAAGGAGAGGATTATCAAACTCCTTAAAGAGGGTAAATCATATCTTGTTGCACAAGATGTTGGTTGTTCACAGTCGGCTGTGTCTAAAACATGGACCAAATACAAACAACATGGGAAGGTGGTTAAAGGCAAGCATACTGGTAGACCAAGGAAGACATCAAAGCGTCAAGACAGAAAATTTAAAGCAATATGCCTTGAAAACAGAAAATGTACAACAAAACAAATGAGGAACAAATGGGAGGAAACTGGAGTCAACATCTGTGACCGAACTGTAAGAAACCGCCTAAAGGAAATGGGATTTACATACAGAAAAGCTAAAAGAAAGCCATCTCTAACACCTAAACACAAAAATACAAGGTTACAGTGGTCTAAGGAAAGGCAATCGTGGACTGTGGATGATTGGATGAAAGTCATATTCAGTGATGAATCTCGAATCTGCATTGGGCAAGGTGATGATGCTGGAACTTTTGTTTGGTGCCGTTCCAATGAAATTTATGCAGACGACTGTCTGAAGAAAACATGCAAATTTCCACAGTCAAATATGATATGGGGCTGCATGTCAGGTAAAGGCACTGGGGAGATGGCTGTCATTAAATCTTCAATAAATGCACAGGTTTACATTGAAATTTTGGACACTTTTCTTATCCCATCTATTGAAAGGATGTTTGGCGATGATGAAATCATTTATCAAGATGATAATGCATCTTGCCATAGAGCAAAAACTGTGAAAAAATGCCTTGAAGAAAGACACATAAGGTCAATGTCATGGCCTGCAAACAGTCCGGATCTAAATCCAATTGAAAATCTGTGGTGGAAGTTAAAGAAAATGGTCCATGACAAGGCTCCAACCTGCAAAGATGATTTGGCAACAGCAATCAGAGAAGGCTGGAGCCAGATTGATGAAGAGTACTGTTTATCACTCATTAAGTCAATGCCTCAGAGACTGCAAGCAGTTATAAAAGCCAGAGGTGGTGCAACAAAGTACTAGTGATGCGTTGGAGTGTTATTTTGTTTGTTTGTTTTTCATGATTCCATAATTTTTTCCTCAGAATTGAGTGATTCCATAATTTATTCCCTGTGCTTGTTCTATAAATCTAACTGTTACTGGCTACCACAATTATTTTTCTTGATTTCTTTTAGTGTTTCTTAAAACCAGAAAGTTGCCATTTGAAATGCCTTTAGTTTTTGGCCATGTCTGTGATCTGCTTTTTTTCTACAACAATAAACAACTGAAGGAACATCTTCAGGGACTGGCGATTCCATAATTTTTGCCAGGGGTTGTATTACTTTTCATGGTACCTAAAGTCGTTGTAAACCCTTCCATATACCCAGGGAGGGGACTTCCCTCAGGTGATACACAGAGATATTTGAAACAAAAACAGGAACGAAAAATGGACTTTGTAGGCACCAATTATAAAAAATACACACATTTCTATTAGACAAATAGTACAAAAATAGACTTTAAAAACATTGCAAACAAAATGCAATAGACTAACTAGGCCTCTCTAATATAAATTGTTATACAGGAGTACTGTAGATGCATAACATATGCAGGGATGAAATCCCACAATCATTTTTTCAAAATATGCAAAAAAAAGGTGTGACGAACGCGGGTGTCAGATCCCCGCCCTCCTTGCTAACTTGCAACGAAGGACCGGCCAACCTCACACCATGCTGTCATTTACGTAACAATGCCACTCTCAGCTGCGCCCAGCACAAAGATTTTCCAGCTTGCGGGACCACAATCTAGGTGCGAATAGCCTGAGAGTGATTGTCACTGTGCTAATTACACAATTAACCCTTTAACTGCCACCACCCCCGTTTAAAAGACTGAGCCAGGGGAGACTCGTAATTTTAGCAATACCAATTATAATTTTAGAATAAGCGTCTGCCACACACGCTGCCACCACAGACAGGTCTGCTCAGAGTCTTACTCTACAACAGTAGCGCCCTTCAAGAGGCAGGTTCGTTTATAGCTTGCATTAAGAGCTTTAGAGACAAGGTTAACACTTTTCAACATAAGGGTTTATTATGAAAAGGTCAAAGTTGATGCAAATAAAATATTTACAGAAAAAAGATGTTTCAAAAGATAAAGACAATATACAGCCACAAACCAATAAGGTAGAATTGGGAAGAAAGAATACTTGCAATTAATGTCCGAGGGTTGATCAGAGTTCGATCGATGAGCTAGGTACTCGGTTCTCGACTTGGCAGATGTTTCTTCTTGGATGGTAAAAGGAGAACTGACCATTGTCTTGGCATCTCCTCTTTTCTGTCAAATCAAAGGGGTGTTGACAGTGACCAGTAACCAATCGTCTGGTCATCATGTTTAGGGGTTGGTTGCTGGGAGGTGTCTACACTCATGACCATGTCCCAGGTAGATTTTGTGCTACATATTCATATATCTGCATCTATAGTGTTTACAGACTCCAAATATCCATATTATTACTCAACTTGAGATTTCCTTCAAAACAAGTCTAAACATGCCATCTCTATAACGTATAGCCTGCTTTGGAGGAATAAGTGGTTCCAGGGGTTTCCCATATGACCTGACATAGGGGTGTCTGGACTTGAAACGTTCCATATTATCTGAGGGAACTAAATATGTCCAGATTATGGCTGTGCTATTACTAAGTCAGAAGTTAGGACCCATGCTGAAATTTCATACTTATAAGTTGGAGGTGTATTCAGACAATTTACAACCGGGGCCTGTTAGGTCTCTGAATGGGGAGGGTGACAGTTTTACGAAAGGCCTGAACACTGCCCTTACAACAAATGTTTTCTACTGACCTAACCTGGTTCTGTTTTCTTGGTTGAGATAACCTTTTCTGTTGAACTTAAAAAGCTTTGAATTCCTAAGACAAGGAAGGAGGGAGGAGGGAGTTCAGATTTCTCTGTCATGTTACATGGTTAGCCAAACTGTCATGGCTACTTCCACACAAGATGGCAGCTAGCTACAACTTTTCATGTCCCATACGTGATATCGTTACAAAAGGCTCTACATGTTTCGCAATTTGAATGCTTCTTCAGGAGCTTATTAAATATTGTACAGGAGAGAGAAAAAATTACAAGCAGTCAATAACAATAAACAAAAAAAGATTTATAATGTTCAAGATAGAAAGTCTCAGATTGTTTGCAGGGAGTGTCAAAAAGGTAATGAAAATTGAGAACTCCCAAAAGTGAGCGTGCATGTGATGATGCAGGATACACGTGGGGGCGTGCCTGGTAGAAAGCATTTCAGTATGTAAAAGCTAATAATGACGATTAAAAAGTACTGTCCACCACCAGGTATAGTGTAGGCAGTAAATCTATAATAGCATAAATAAGTCAGGGAGTTAGAGGGTTAACTCCATGCAGAAAAAACAGAGGGAGTATACAGGTAAGATCACTTACAGAGCATTCAGCCTACCTTGGAGGAGTTAAATAACAAAGACCTGGGTGTGCGAAAAATAGCCCTGAAATATGGGCCTGACAAGTGGGACTGTAAACCACAGTCAGATAACGTTGCCTACAAACACAAATATGTATATAAGAGTAAAGGAACCTTAATCACCAATATAATCTCACCTTGTAATCTTAGTAAATGAATGACAAGAAGAGGGCTTTCTATAAGAGAGAGAAGGTTGCAATGTCTCAGGGAAGCTAACAGCTAAAGCAGGGTTTAGTAAAGATTACTAATCAGGCAGCACATTCCTTTATAAAATGGCAAATCCAGACCATCTAGGAAATAGAAAGCATAAAGCTGAATGAAGTAAATATTAGCAAAATCTTCCCACAGAGAAAAGGCTGCAGCAAATAGAGTTTTTAAATAGATAAATACCTTTCCAGGATAAAAGTCATATTCAAGTGGAAGCCCGAAAACGGATCTCCGCTTGAGAGAGGTACACTGGTATGGGGCTAAACAGTCAGCCCCATATACATGCTCCAATCAGGTGTGCGGAATCACCGCATCACCTGACTCGGCCGAGGAAAACTGTGCGCGCAGCCTCACCGCGGCCGCGCATGCACAGTGTGCCAGAGCAACTGAGCAGGACGTTGCTGCATGAGAGGGACACAGCCCTCACATCCCAGAGCTGAAAGCTCCCCCAGTGGCCACTCCCAAATAACAGTGTGGAATAACGCTGTGGGCAGATGATAGAAGCCTGATATTGGAAGCTGGAATTACCAATTAGAGGGGAAGGAACATAGGGCCAGGATGATTATAGAAGGAGGTCAATGACAGATCTGGGCAAGAAGCCACATATGTCAGTCCCAATAAGGGACTAGACTGTGGCCACCCAGCCGCATGCATAGTCTGCATCACTAGCATGCCAGAAGAGGTCAAAAAGATGATGCCCAAAAGATCTCCACTGCAGGCCTCAGAGACAAACTGCCAGAATGAAAACTAATTGGAACAGGTAGCATCTAAAGAGAAAAAAAGAGAAAAGAATATTTATGTAAACAAAAAATCAAAATATAATAAAAAACATTAACGTGTATGTCAACAATTCGGCAATAGACATCATAAATGTATGAGCAGAAAATGGTACCAGAGAGACATACATGGCTAAGGGTGTCATTCAAAAAGTTGGGCAAAGGGAAGAAAACAGGGGGGGAGAAGGAGAAAGGAAACAAGAGACCACATCAACACGGGGCAAAGTGTGAAGAAAGAATGTAGTAGCAGCATATATCAGAGGCTCAAAATGAAACTGCATAAATAACCTGACAACTAAAAGGTTATAGGAATGATTTGTAAGTTTGTACTTCATTAATGCCCGGCCAACGTGTGGCATTAAGGCGTTCAATCCACTTTGTCTCATGCTGAAGTATCCTCCTATTCCAATCCCCTCCCTGTGGATCAAGGGCGTAACTACCACCATAGCGACCCATGCGGACGCTATGGGGCCCGCAGCCGAGTGGGGCCCAGTGAGGATAAGAGCACCGCCGGCACAGTCTCCCAGCAAGGGGAAGAGAGAGGAAAGGAAGAGGCGAGCTGTCCGTATCAGCAGAGAGCTGAATTGCCCGATGTAAGAGCTTTCATTAGAACTTCCAGTGTTCCCGGGGCTCACATCAAATAGCTCCACCTTTTGGCCCGGCGCCTTTGATAGACAGAATGCCGATCCAATGCGGGACATGTGACGTCATCAAAGGCGTCGGGCCAAGAGGTGGGGCTATGTGACGATGAGCCCCGGGAAGACAGGAAATTCAAATGAAAGCTATTACAGCGGGCAATCCCGCTCTCTGCTGATCCGGGTGGCTTGCCTCTTCCTCTGCATAGGTGGGGCTGTATGGGGCACAGGCAGACCAGGCTGTATTGGGCACAGGTCACGCTGTATGGGGCACAGGTCACGCTGTATGGGGCACAGGTCACGCTGTATTGGGCACAGGTCACGCTGCATTGGGCACAGGTCACGCTGTATGTGGCACAGGTCACGCTGCATTGACACTAGGGCAGCTGTGTGGGGGGGCTGTTTGCAGGGGGGCCCCATACAACATTTTGCTATGGGGCCCTGCTATTTCTAGTTACGCCCCTGCGAGGTGTCGAATCTATGACATAAATCAAGATGTCTACTTATGGGGCTGAGCATCCTCCCATTGGCAGATGAATAGATGTGGTCTTTAATTCTTTGTCGTAATTGATGTATATTTTTTCCGACATAGAATATCCCACATATACAGGTCATTAGGTAGATTACCCCCTGAGTGGCACAGTTGGCCCGAAAGTGTGGATAGAAGAGTTCCCCATTGGGTAATTTGTATCTTGAACCTGGGGAAACCCAAGGGCATAAAGGACAATGTCCACATTTGAAAATTCCAGATTCATTGATCATATGTCCATGTCCATGAATATTGATCAATTTGTCACAGAGAGAGGTCGCCCTTTTGAAGGCAATCTCAGGGTGGTCACTCACATATTTGCTCAGGATTGGGTCCTCATACAAAATGTGCCAGTGTTTATCCAGCACATTTCATAGCTTATAATGTTGATAAGAATATTGCGTGATGAATTTCACAGTGGAGTGATCATCTAACTTAGTTTTGTGTTGATAAAGTAGAGTATTTCTAGATTGTTTAAAAGTTTTATCAAAAGCTTTAAGTAAAAGTGATTTTGCATGGTATTTAAATTAATTGTCACGAGTACAGTTCCTTCTTAATCGAATGTACTGGGCATAGGGGATACTCCGAATAAGTGTCGGTGAATGGGCACTGGAAGCTTGCAGAATCGTATTCCCGGCTGACTCCTTACGGTAAAGTGTGGTAGCAAAACAATTATCTCGATCTTTTAAGATTGAAAGTTCAAGAAATTAAATTTGATATAGATCACTCTTAACTGTGAATTTCAAATTGTAGGTGTTTTTGTTAAGGAGATCGACAAAGGTATCTAGATCTTGCTGTGAACCTACCCAGATAGCAAATATATCATCGATATATCTTAGCCACATCAGTACATGACTAGTGTGGCTGCTTAGTTCCTCATTGGAAAAAATGTCCCGCTCCCACCCCCCCAGGTACAAGTTGGCGTAAGCCGGTGCACAGCACGTGCCCATGGCCACGCCCTGTACCTGGAGGTAGTGGGAGCCATTAAACATGAACCAGTTGTGTGTCAAAATGAAAGAAAGTAATCTTAAGAGAAATCCACTAAAGGGCCAATAGTGGTGATCTTCTTCTCTAAGAAACGTGCGCACCATCTTGACGCCTTGCTCGTGAGGGATGCTCGAGTACAACGCCTCGACATCCAAAGTCACGAGCAGGGCGTCGGGAGGGACCGCAACTCCCTCAATATGTTTGCGGAGATCTAATATGTCTTGAATATAAGAGGGCAATCGAGTAACATGTGGGGTCAAGAAAAAATCAATAAGGCTGCTGGCATTCTCAGTCAATGAGCCTATGCTAGAGACAATCGAGCGACCTGGGGGAACATGTGGATTCTTATGAATCTTCGGTAGCGAATAAAATGTAGCAATTCAAGGAAACTTAGTGTCGAGGTATGCATGGGTATCCTGATCAATCAAGCCCGCATGGTAAGCATTTCCTATTATGGATTTGTATTCAATAGTAAATCGTTGAATCAAACTGGCCGAAATCCAGCGATACCAAGATTGATTGCTGAGGATATCCATGCACATCCCGACATACTGGTCACTGGTCATTAATACGACATTGCCGCCCTTATCTGCCTGTTTGCTGACTAGATCAGGGTGATTGCGTAATTTCAAAACAGATTGAAGCTGGTCAGAAGATACATTTTTTGGCATAGGAGCTACTGTAAGTTGTCTCAATTCCCCAATCGTGGCCATCAAAAAGGCCCACACTTGGGGGTTGGTAGTTAGATCGGGAAATTTTTTGATTTGGGTTTGAATTTCATGACAGGTCTAGGTCTTTCAGCTGGTGGAGGGATATTTGTCTCAATAGGGGATGTTGGTGATTCTGAAGTATCATTTTCCTCCAATAAGAGGATAATGTCTCTAAAGGCACGGAATTCATCCATAATAAAGTGTTTGATACTTTCAGATAGGTCTCTATCTTGTTTAGAACTAATTTGATCATGATCGAAAAGAAATTTATAAGTGAGCTTCGTACAGAAAAGGTAGACATCTTTAATGGAATCGTATTTGTCCAGCTGAAAAGTTGGGCAGAAACTTAGACAATATCTTAAGAGATCAAAATCGGTTTTAGAAAATATATATGGAGTAAGATTAATGACGTCGAGTTCTACGTGTGAAGGATCATTGTGGGAGGTATGGGAAAATTTGAGGATGTTGACCCCATAGATGCTAAATGTTGATCAAGTGTGCTCTTTTGAGTGGGAATTGACAGAGATGTCGTGGAGTGGGGTACAAGAAGTGTCGTACTTGTTAAAGAACGTGTAAAAGAAGTATCCGTGTCTAAGTTGGCACTATTAATAAGGTTCGTATTAGCACCAGATGGATTGTGTAGCAGATTTAGTGCCTGTGCTGCTACAGCTCCTAAATGTGTAGTTATGTGTAAATTAGGACCCATTCGGGCTGATCAGATACATCTGTTTATCAGCAGTCTTCTCTTTTTTAAATTCATCCAAAGTGCTGAATTTATAAAGCTTGTCGGAGAGTTCAGAAAAAGGGGTCAGAGAGCTGAAATTACACACTGCAGAGCTCAGTGTGTCCCAGTGTGTACCTTTGGGGTGGTACCCTGCCAGAAGTGATGAAAATTCTTGCCTTTGAAGTGGCCGTAAGTAATATGGACCAGTTTGTTCTGATGACCGGTTGGGAGTTAGGAGTTAGACTCCAATAGATTGCTATAGGATCCTAAGCTCATCAGCGATCATGCCCAAAGGATAAAAAACCTCTCATAGTATAATTTAGTTTTTTTTTCAGTTTATAATTCAAATATAGGATTAAAAAAGACCATGTAAACAGTAGCTTGCCTGCCTGGTGTCACTCCACCGCTCCTAGTATTGAAAGGATCGCGGCAAACCCTGGTTGAGCTCCACGAGGGTAGACAAGCTGAGTGGCCGTGTAGCTTCACCCTTCAGGTGGTCTACAGATACTGGAGACTTAAGATCAATTGACTCCCCCACCTTTTTTTCTAGTTTGGTATAGAATGTGGAAGGGTTAGAATCTCATTTGTCTCTTTAATTCTGACTGGGTTCCCTATCAACAGGAAGTAAAGGGATATCCCTTTAAATGAGACAGAGGCAGCAACAGAAGCATCGTTATTTAGCAGACTGGGGAAAGCTTAGAACACCTTTTAGTTTTGTAATGCTCTCTGAGTTTTCCCTTCCAGGTGACACCCACACCCTCATATACTAATGTAACTGGGACATGAAGTGAAGGTGAATTTTCAAATTTAAGACTAGGGATGAGCCGAAAGCCCCCTGGTTCGGTTTGCACCAGAACTTGCAAAAAATTGGTACGAACAAGCAAACACCGTTAAAGTCTATGGGACACGAAGATAAAAAAATCTAAAGTAATAATTTTAAAGGCTTATATGCACGTTATTGCCATAAAAAGTGTTTGGGGACCCGGGTCCTGCTTCAGGGGACATGTATCAATGCAAAAAAAGTTTTAAAAACTGGCCGTTTTTTCAGGAGCAGTGATTTTAATAATGCTTAAAGTGAAATAATAAAAATAAAATATTCCTTTAAATATCATGCCTGGGCGGTGTCCTTAGTATGCCTGTAAAGTAGCACATCTTTCCCGTGTTTAGAACAATACCGCAGCAAAATGACATTTCTAAAGGAAAAAATCTAATTTAAAACTTCTTGCGGCTGTAATGAATTGTCGGATCCCGGCAATACAGTTAAAAAACATTGGGGACCTGGGTCTTGCCCCAGGGGACATGTATCAATGCAAATTTTTTTTTTTAAATGGATGTTTTTTCGGGAGCAGTGATTTTAATAATGCTTAAAGTGAAACAATAAAAATGAAATATTCCTTTAAATGTCGTGCTTGGGGGATGTCCTTAGTAAGCCTGTAAAGTAGTGCATTTTTCCCATGTGTAGAACAATACCACAGCAAAATGACATTTCTAAAGGAAAAATTGTCATTCAAAACTGCTCGTGGGTGTGATGAATTGTCGGATCCCGGCAATATAGTTTAAAATCATTGACAAAAATGGCATGGGTTCCCTGCAATAAAATGTAAAAAAAAAATTGCGTGGGGGTCCCCCCAAAACCCATACCAGGCCCTTCAGGTCTGGTATGAATTTTAAAAAGAACCCTGCGCCAAATTTTTTTTAAAAATGACGTGGGGTCCCCCCCAAAATCCATACCAGACCCTTCTGGAGCACCCCCCCAACTGAACCGTACCAGACCACATGCCCTCAACATAGGGAGGGTTTTTTGGGCCCCCCCCAAAACACCTTGTCCCCATGTTGATGGGGACAAGGGCCTCGTCCCCTCATCTTTTTCCCGGTGGTTGTTGAGGACTGCGGGCGGGGGGCTTATTGTAATCTGGAAGCCCCCTTTAACAAGGGGACCCCCAGATCTCACCCCCCATGTAAATAGGTATCGGGTACATTGTACCCCTACACATTCACCAAAAAAAGTGTCAAAAATAGTAAAAATGACAAGAGACAGTTTGGGACAAATTCTTTATTAAAAAATAAAAAAATAAAAATGTCCTGCGATGTAAATGCATCTTCAATCACGCCGCAAGATGAACCAAAAACAAACAAAAAATGCAACAACTTCACCTCCATGGGAGGCGTCCCGCCGAATGCAGGCTTTTCGGTTTGACAGCTGTTATGTAGCTGAGGGCAAGGCCACCCGGTGACGTAAACGGGTGACCCCCCTTCCTCGGACGCCACGTGATGTCAGAGGAAGGCGGTGTCATCTGTTTACGTCACCGGGTGGCCTTGCCCTCAGCTATATAACAGCTGTCATCGTGAAGAGGCTTCAGTGTGCGGGATGCCTCTCATGGAGGCGAAGTTGCGTTGTGTTTTGTTTTTAGTTTTTTTCGGTTCATCGGGCGGCGTGATCGAAGATGGATTTACATCACAGACATTTTTATTTTTAAAATTTTTAATAAAGGATTTGTCCCAAACTGTCTCTGGTTAATTCTACTATTTTTGACACTTTTTTAGTGAATGTGTAGGGGAACAAAGAACCCGATACCCATTTACATAAGGGGGGCGGGGATCTGGGCGTCCCCTTGTTAAAGCGGGATTCCAGATTCCGATAAGCCCCCGCCTGCAGACCCCCACAAACAATGGCCAGGGTTGTGGGGGGGTTGTGGGTTCTGCGAGCTGGTGGTAAGTAGGCTGTTTGGTGGTAAGTAGGCTTGGAATTTTTTTCTGGGCATTCCCCAGGTCTTGTTTATATCTGAAAAAGAAAAAACTGCGCTGGGAGAGAAAAAAAAAAAGTGAAAGCTGCGGTTATAAGTGTGGCACACCAAAGACAAAATAATAAACAAAAACCGCGCTAAAATGATATAAACACAAAAAATTGTGTAATCTTTAGTATAGTCCGTGTAGTCCCATATGAATGTCCACAATAAATAAAGGAAGTAGGCCAATCATAAGTGAATAACGTGAAAGTTGATCCAAAATGATAAGTGATGAAA
Organism: Lithobates clamitans; assembly: GCA_037952925.1. Lineage (NCBI taxonomy): Eukaryota > Metazoa > Chordata > Amphibia > Anura > Ranidae > Lithobates > Lithobates clamitans. The sequence goes on from JBBGZY010000645.1 coordinate 2,453,271, forward strand.
CGACAATGGAACTGGAAAACACCAAAATATTGCGCTTACCAGAAGTAAGCCAAATAGGGGCAAGTGGCTTATACCCAGCCTGGGCCTTTAGATGATCCTGATGAATCGGGGTAAACGCACTCGTTCCGTGCGTCCAGTTCATAGAGGTTTTATCCAAAAATATATGACAAAAACATAGCGTAATCCTGATAGTAAAAGGCACTCCAAATACAAACAAAAGGTGCAACACTCAACAAAAAATAATCATGTGTGATCATATATCATCCAGTGTCAGTTGGGGGGACTCCCATGCAATTGTTTTTTAATTTTGGTGCAGGGTTCCCCTTAATATTCAAACCAGACCTGGTAATGGACTGGGGGGAACCCATGCTGTTTTTTTCAATGATTTTTATCTATAGAGCCAGGACTCGACAATTCATTACAGCCGCGATCAGTTTTAAATGAGATTTTTTCCTTTCGAACTGTCATTTTGCTGTGGTATTGTTCTAAACACGAGAAAAATGCGCCACCTAATAGGCATACTATAGACACCCCCCAGGCACAATATTTAAAGGAATATTTAATTTCTATTGTTTCACTTTAAGAATTATTAAAATCACTGCTCCTGAAAAAAACGTCCGTTTTTAAAACTTTTTTTTTGCATTGATACATGTCCCCTGGGACAGGACCCGGGTCCACAAACACTATTTATAGAAATAATTTGCATATAAGCCTTTAAAATGAGCATTTTTGGTTTTTCATGTTAGTGTCCTATAGACTTTAACAGTGTTCGATGGTTTTCGAATTTGCTGCGAACACCGCATAATTTTCGCTGTTCGGCGAACACCCGATGTTCGAGTCAAACTTACGTTCGACTCGAACATAGGGCTCATCCCTAATTAAGACACATAAAAACTTAAGAGAATTTCTGACTCTTCTTCTGTAGACCAAAACAAAAGGCTTCTTTAAAATGTTTCTGCACTAAGTTGCATGGATAAAAGTGCAGAAACTTTTTGAAGACCCCTCTTCTTCGGAAATCTTTTGAGATCTGCGGTTAAATTTCTTCTAAACTAGCTGCTTGTTGATTTGTACATGGAGAAAGGCAAGAATCTAGGATGTCCACAGATCCAGATGCCTCCTTGACAAAAAACAGGCAGGGAGAAGCTGCCCTTCTTTTGTAACACTGGTCTCAACCAACTTATCCTATGAGAACACCAGCAGCAAATGTGCAGTCTAACTATCCCTCCCCTCTTAAAGCTCAACCTCAGGAATTACAAAATCTACCCCTCACACAGGGGTTAAATACTTCTTAGGTGGGGGGGGTAAAATGCCAAAACTGGGGTGGGGCATAGGGGTCATGTGCCATGGGCGCTACACTGGTAGCGCATGTCGGTAGGTACTCAGAGAGGGAGCGGAGCGGTAGGAGAGTGGGGCCGGTATAGATTATGCAGGAGAACATAAGCCCCCTCCCCTCTCACTCCTGGTGCCAGTACACAGCACCAGTAAACTGTCTTGAGGAGCTCCGGAGAGGCAGAGGGGTTGCGGGAGCCTGCAACTGAGATGCCTGTCTGGCTATGCTGTGCTTGGGAGGACACATGTGCCCCTCCCCACCGGTGTCAGTTCAGTAGCCTGGCAGTGTCAATGGTCTGTCCCTGGGCCCCCAAAGTCCTGTGCAAGCAGGGCAGGTTTGAGGAATGTGCCTGGGAAAGAGCAGATCCCCTGGACTGAACCGGAGCTTTCTAAGTATGTCCATACATGCCACCCCACACACACAGTGACAGGACTGATCTTTGAGCTGCAGCAGCCGACAGTGACAAGAGCAGCTGTAGCTGAAAGTTCTGTCCCCCGTGCTGCTAAATCCATGCTGGTTAAGAGAGGGGGGACACACCGATATAAGGAGGGGGGCACACAGGTGTAAGGGAGGCACATCGAAGCAAAGGGGGTCATACTGATATAAGGAGGGGGGCACACAGGTGTAAGGGAGGCACATTGAAGCAAAGGGGGTCACACTGAGGTAAGGGGCGCACACTGATATAAGGAGTAGGACAAACTGATGGGGATTGCAAATTGATGTAAGGGGGGGATACTCTGATGTAAGGGGGCACTGATGTATGTGGAAAGCTCTAATGCAAGAAAGGCACTATTGTAACGGGGAACACTAATATAAAGGAGGAAATTGATGTAAGGGGGCCTCTGAAGCAAGAAAGGACTCTGATGCAAGGAAGGCACTATTGTTCAGGGGGAAGCTGATGTAAGAAGGTATTGATGTAAGAGGGGACATTGATATAAAAAAGGGGCAAACTAATGTAAGGGAGACTGAAATAAGGTGGGACACTGATGTAAGGGGGGGCACTCTGATGCAAGGCAGGCAGTATTGTACGGGGGGGGGAACACTGATATAAGAGGGAATTGATTTAAGAGAAGACATGCTGTAAAAGGGGGAACTGATGTAAGGAGGGCCTCTGAAGTAAGGAAGCACCATGATGTAAGGGGGACGCTGATGTAAGATGGGACATTTATAGGGGGGACCCTGATGTAAAGGGGAATACTAATGTAAGGTGGGGCTTTGATATATACGGAGAGACACTAATGTAAGGTTGGACTCTGATGTAAAAGGGGATTCTGATGATAGGAGGGATTCTAATGTTATGGGAAATTCTAAAGTAATGAGGGGAAACTGATGTAAGGGGGACATTGATGTACTATAGTAATATTGTACAAAAATATTACACCACCATCCTCTTTTGGCGAAGGGGGACGGCGCTTAACTGAGTCTTTGCCCTGGGTGAAAGAAGGTCTAGCTTTGCCACTGCTGCTGGAGATTGGAAAAAATAATCATCGATCCTTATTCCTGTCCTTTAGACTAAGTGAGTGATGAACCCTTGCAGTACGATGGGGCCCCACTGCAAGGACAGATTTTGTCTAATTCCTGGAGCTGGACTTCAAGGTGTTAGGACAGTGGTTCTCAGCCTAGGTCGGGACCGCCTCGGGAGTCAAATGATGATTTGCCAGGGGTCACCGAATCCTGGGCTGTTCCTGAAGCCCGCACTGCTCTCCCAGCCTTTTTGCGGCTGCCCAGCTGGGCTGTTCCTGGAGCCCACAGCTGCCCACTCAGCCTCTTTGCAGCCGCCCATTCAGTTCACGGCATGGCTGGGGGGCAGAGACTATGGGTCGGCTGACTGGTGAGGAATGTGAAGTGGGAGGGGCTGAAGGAGACCCTATCTCCTGATTTTGGCATAGGTGTCACTGCTACGAGACACCACAAAGTCGGAGACACAGTGAGTAACACTACCTGTGAATTATAGTTGCCATTAAAAGTCCCCTCTACAGTTCTCAGATCAGCAGGTGACCTTCATCAAGAGAACCTAAGATGGCTGATCAGAACTCCCCCCCCAGCACTGCCGCTCATCCTAACTCCCCACATCCATCAAGGAGTACAAATAAAAAGGGAGAGTAAGAATAAGAGAAAGAACAAGAAAGACGGCAAAAGAGAGGGATGGGGGAAAAAAACAGGAAATTAGGATAGAGAGAGATAGAGAGAGATAAAAGGGAAAGAAAGGAGAACAAAGAGAAAGATTTGTACATCCTAAAATGTACCATAAGGGGTTTCAATACTGTACAAGTGGAAGGGACTCAGGGAGCGCTAAATGTCCATGGGTTAGGGGTGCAAATTACTTGTCTTGCCTTGGGTGCTGACAACCCACGCTACGAAAATAATTTTTCTGTTAGGGGTCCCCACAACTTGGGAAATTTTATCAAGGGTCACGGCACTAGAAGGTTGAGAACCACTGCTCAACCTTTGAGTACAAAGTTTTTTAGAGAAGGTGGAAAATCTCTGTGTGATAATGAGAAACTCCGACAATCAGAACCATATATTAGTGCTCCCTGACAGTCAAACTGGTACGACGTTGAGTCATTTATGTTCACATAAAGTTTATGTATGTCACTAATTAAAGTTCTTCTCTATATTTAGATTACAGGACTAGGAGAAAGCAATTTTTACAGATCTATCAGTCTTCTATGACTTCCATGTGCCTGAACATCACATCACAGATCTTTTCTATTATATATCATCTATACAGTAAATGAATGGCTCATTTCCCTCACCAATACTAAAAGGTTAAAACTCGGGCGTGGCCTGGACAGCGATGTGAGCGGACATGTCCGAGCAGAGCTCCGCTAGTGATATATCCTGTCAGTGCTATCCTGCATCGTTTTAGCGGCAAATTACTCTACATTTGCGCTGAATACTCCTGCCAAACCTGTAACATCATGTCTCCGCCGAAGAGAAACACCGCGGCATCCTCCTCCTTAGACAGATACTGGAGAGTAGATCGGGACCTAGAGGGGCAAGATGGCGCCTCAGCAGAACCTTCCGCTGCTCAGCATGCAGAACACGAGGCTGCAGACACTGCTAAGGTCCAGGTCGGGCGATCTCTCTATGCCAGTCTACATTAACCATCAAGATAGAGGAGGTGAAGGTGGACATCTCGTTAATCTGCCAGGACATGACTAAGATCTGTGGGCGGGTCACGGAAGCGGAGACAAGAATCAGCAAAGCGGAGGACATAATATACCACTTACAACACTCCTAGGAAGACTTGCAGTGTCCATTTCAGCAATTAGCTCAGAAGCAAGACGACCTTGAAAATAGATCCCGCAGATCCAACATCCGATTCATCAGATTACCGGAGGGCACGGAAGGTTTTGACCCAGCCACCTTCTTAGAAAAACTTCTCATTACCACATATGGCAGAGAGGCCTTCTCCACTTCATTTGTAGTGGAACACGCTCATCGAATGCCCGCACGCCGCCCTCCTGAAGGGTCACCACCACGCACCTTCATAACACTCCTAGGAAGACTTGCAGTGTCAATTTCAGCAATTAGCTCAGAAGCAAGACGACCTTTTAAAATAGATCCCGCAGATCCAACATCCGATTCATCAGATTACCGGAGGGCACGGAGGGTTCTGACCCAGCCACCTTCTTAGAAAAACTTCTCATTACCACATATGGCAGAGAGGCCTTCTCCACTTCATTTGTAGTGGAACGCGCTCATCAAATCCCCGCACGCCGCCCTCCTGAAGGGTCACCACCACGCACCTTCATAGCTAAGCTATTGAATTTCAGAGACAGAGACACCATCCTTCGTCTAGCAAGAACCAAAGGGAACATACCCTTTCAATCGGGACATGTGATGGCGTTCCCAGACTTCTCCGCGGAGGTCCAAAAACAGCGGGCGCGCTTTGGAGAGGTCAAACGGCGACTGAGGATCCACAACTTTAATTGTCACGAGTACAGTTCCTTCTTAATCGAATGTACTGGGCATAGGGGATAATCCGAATAAGTGTCGGTGAATGGGCACTGGAAGCGTGCAGAATTGTATTCCCGGCTGACTCCTTACGGTAAAGTGCGGTAGCAAGACAATTATCTCAATATTTTAAGATTGAAAGTTCAAGAAATGAAATTTGATATAGATCACTCTTAACTGTGAATTTCAAATTGTAGGTGTTTTTGTTAAGGAGATCGACAAAGGTATCTAGATCTTGCTGTGAACCTACCCAGATAGCAAATATATCATCGATATATCTTAGCCACACCAGTACATGACTAGTGTGGCTGCTTAGTTCCTCATTGGAAAAAATGTCCCGCTCCCACCCCCCCAGGTACAAGTTGGCGTAAGCCGGTGCACAGCACGTGCCCATGGCCACGCCCTGTACCTGGAGGTAGTGGGAGCCATTAAACATGAACCAGTTGTGTGTCAAAATGAAAGAAAGTAATCTTAAGAGAAATCCACTAAAGGGCCAACAGTGGTGATCTTCTTCTCTAAGAAACGTGCGCACCATCTTGACGCCTTGCTCGTGAGGGATGCTCGAGTACAACGCCTCGACATCCAAAGTCACGAGCAGGGCGTCGGGAGGGACCGCAACTCCATCAATATGTTTGCGGAGATCTAACATGTCTTGAATATAAGAGGGCAATCGAGTAACATGTGGGGTCAAGAAAAAATCAATAAGGCTGCTGGCATTCTCAGTCAATGAGCCTATGCTAGAGACAATCGAGCGACCTGGGGGAACATGTGGATTCTTATGAATCTTCGGTAGCGAATAAAATGTAGCAATTCAAGGAAACTTAGTGTTGAGGTATGCATGGGTATCCTGATCAATCAAGCCCGCATGGTAAGCATTTCCTATTATGGATTTGTATTCAATAGTAAATTGTTGAATCAAACTGGGCGCAATCCAGCGATACCAAGATTGATTGCTGAGGATATCCATGCACATCCCGACATACTGGTCACTGGTCATTAATACGACATTGCCGCTCTTATCTGCCTGTTTGATGACTAGATCAGGGTGATTGCGTAATTTCAAAACAGATTGAAGCTGGTCAGAAGATACATTTTTTGGCGTAGGAGCTACTGTAAGTTGTCTCAATTCCCCAATCGTGGCCATCAAAAAGGCCCACACTTGGGGGTTGGTAGAAATTTTTTGATTTGGGTTTGAATTTCATGACAGGTCTAGGTCTTACAGCTGGTGGAGGGATATTTGTCTCAATAGAGGTTGTTGGTGATTCTGAAGTATCATTTTCCTCCAATAAGAGGATAATGTCTCTAAAGGCACGGAATTCATCCATAGTAAAGTGTTTGATACTGTCAGATAGGTCTCTATCTTGTTTAGAACTAATTTGATCATGATCGAAAAGAAATTTATAAGTGAGCTTCCTACAGAAAAGGTAGACATCTTTAATGGAATCGTATTTGTCCAGCTGAAAAGTTGGGCAGAAACTTAGACAATATCTTAAGAGATCAAAATCCGTTTTAGAAAATATATATGGAGTAAGATTAATGATGTCGAGTTCTACGTGTGAGAGATCATTGTGGGAGGTATGGGAAAATTTGAGGATGTTGACCCCATAGATGCTAAATGTTGATCAAGTGTGCTCTTTTGAGTGGGAATTGACAGGGATGTTGTGGAGTGAAGTACAAGAAGTGTCGTACTTGTTAAAGAACGTGTAAAAGAAGTATCCGTGTCTAAGTTGGCACTATTAATAAGGTTCGTATTAGCAGCAGATGGATTGTGTAGCAGATTAAGTGCCTGTGCTGCTACAGCTCCTAAATGTGTAGTTATGTGTAAATTAGGACCCATTCGGGCTGACCAGATACACCTGTTTATCAGAGTTTTCTCTTTTCTAAATTCATCCAAAGTGCTGAATTTATAAAGCTTGTCGGAGAGTTCAGAAAAAGGGGTCAGAGAGTTGAAATTACACACTGCAGAGCTCAGTGTGTCCCTACCCTCCAATCACACCCCCTCCACACAGCACATAGGAACATAGCTAAGGCTGTCAATCACAGGTTGTGTGCTGGAGATCCCTCCCCATCACCATTTTTATCTTGGTGTCAGGAAAACTGGTTAGAAATGATTTAATGCTGATAGCAGAGCAATAAAGCAGCAGACAGAAATGACAACCAGGGCTCTTAATTGAGACAAGTGCACACTATAGAGGGATATGCTTTGTTCAGATTTCATGTCTGAGGTTCACAGCCACTTTAATTTACAGAGGTAGGGATAAGGGATGGACTACTCTTGGCCAATCACCTTTGGGGTGGTACCCTGCCAGAAGTGATGAAAATTCTTGCCTTTGAAGTGGCCGTAAGTAATATGGACCAGTTTGTTCTGATGACCGGTTGGGAGTTAGGAGTTAGACTCCAATAGATTGCTACAGGATCCTAAGCTCATCAGCGATCATGCCCAAAGGATAAAAAACCTCTCATAGTATAATTCAGTGTTTTTTTTCAGTTTATAATTCAAATATAGGATTAAAAATGACCATGTAAACAGTAGCTTGCCTGCCTGGTGTCACTCCACCGCTCCTAGTATTGAAAGGATCGCGGCAAACCCTGGTTGAGCTCCACGAGGGTAGCTTCAACCTTCAGGTGGTCTACAGATACTGGAGACTTAAGATCAATTGACTCCCCCACTTTTTTTCTAGTTTGGTATAGAATGTGGAATGGTTAGAACCTCATTTGTCTCTTTATTTCTGACTGGGTTCCCTATCAACAGGAAGTAAAGGGTATATCACTCTAAATGAGACAGAGGCAGCAACAGAAGCATCGTTATTTAGCAGACTGGGGAAAGCTTAGAACACCTTTTAGTTTTGTAATGCTCTCTGAGTTTTCCCTTCCAGGTGACACCCACACCCTCATATACTAATGTAACTGGGACATGAAGTGAAGGTGAATTTTCAAATTTAAGACTAGGGATGAGCCGAAAGCCCCCTGGTTCGGTTTTGCACCAGAACTTGCAAAAAATTGGTACGAACAAGCAAACACCGTTAAAGTCTATGGGACACGAAGATAAAAAAATTTAAAGTAATATTTTTAAAGGCTTATATGCATGTTATTGCCATAAAAAAGTGTTTGGGGACCCGGGTCCTGCCTCAGGGGCCATGTATCAATGCAAAAAAAGTTTTAAAAACTGGCCGTTTTTTCAGGAGCAGTGATTTTAATAATGCTTAAAGTGAAAAAATAAAAATAAAATTTTCCTTTAAATATCATGCCTGGGCGGTGTCCTTAGTATGCCTGTAAAGTAGCACATCTTTCCCGTGTTTAGAACAATACCACAGCAAAATGACATTTCTAAAGGAAAAAATCTCATTTAAAACTTCTTGCGGCTGTAATGAATTGTCGGATCCCGGCAATACAGTTAAAAAACATTGGGGACCTGGGTCTTGCCCCAGGGGACATGTATCAATGCAAATTTTTTTTTTTAATTGGACGTTTTTTCGGGAGCAGTGATTTTAATAATGCTTAAAGTGAAACGATAAAAATGAAATATTCCTTTAAATGTCGTGCCTGGGGGATGTCCTTAGTAAGCCTGTAAAATAGTGCATTTTTCCCATGTGTAGAACAATACCACAGCAAAATGACATTTCTAAAGGAAAAATTGTCATTTAAAACTGCTCGTGGCTGTAATGAATTGTCGGATCCCGGCAATATAGTTTAAAATCATTGACAAAAATGGCATGGGTTCCCCGCAATAAAATGTAAAAAAAAAATTGCGTGTGGGTCCCCCCAAAACCCATACCAGGCCCTTCAGGTCTGGTATGAATTTTAAGGGGAACCCTGCGCCAAAATTTTTTAAAAAATGACGTGGGGTCCCCCCAAAATCCATACCAGACCCTTCTGGAGCACCCCCCCAACTGAACCGTACCAGACCACATGCCCTCAACATGGGGAGGGTTTTTTGGCCCCCCCCCAAAACACCTTGTCCCCATGTTGATGGGGACAAGGGCCTCGTACCCTCATCTTTTTCCCGGTGGTTGTTGAGGACTGCGGGCGGGGGGCTTATTGTAATCTGGAAGCCCCCTTTAACAAGGGGACCCCCAGATCCCACCCCCCCCATGTAAATGGGTATCGGGTACATTGTACCCCTACACATTCACCAAAAAAGTGTCAAAAATAGTAAAAATGACCGGAGACAGTTTGGGACAAATCCTTTATTAAAAAATAAAAAAATAAAAATGTCCTGCGATGTAAATTCATCTTCAATCACGCCGCCCGATGAACCAAAAACAAACAAAAAATGCAACAACTTCACCTCCATGGGAGGCGTCCCGCCGAATGCAGGCTTTTCAGTTTGACAGCTGTTATGTAGCTGAGGGCAAGGCCACCCGGTGAAGTAAACGGGTGACCCCCCTTCCTCGGACGCCACGTGATGTCAGAGGAAGGCGGTGTCATCTGTTTATGTCACCGGGTGGCCTTGCCCTCAGCTATATAACAGCTGTCATCGTGAAGAGGCTTCAGTGTGCGGGACGCCTCTCATGGAGGCGAAGTTGCGTTGTGTTTTGTTTTTAGTTTTTTTCGGTTCGTCGGGCGGTGTGATCGAAGATGGATTTACATCACAGACATTTTTATTTTTAAAATTTTTAATAAAGGATTTGTCCCAAACTGTCTCTGGTTATTTCTACTATTTTTGACACTTTTTTATTGAATGTGTAGGGGTACAAAGAACCCGATATCCATTCACATAAGGGGGGCGGGGATCTGGGGGTCCCCTTGTTAAAGCGGGATTCCAGATTCCGATAAGCCCCCCGCCTGCAGACCCCCACAAACAATGGCCAGGGTTGTGGGGGGGTTGTGGGTTCTGCGAGCTGGTGGTAAGTAGGCTGTTCGGTGGTAAGTAGGCTTTTTCTGGGCATTCCCCAGGTCTTGTTTATATCTGTTTGTAGCCCTCCAATGCCGCTTACTGCGATAGCCAGCTATAAATGAGGGTGGTGGCAAGTTTTTTGAGATCACCTTGGTGTGTGTATTGGTCCAGCAACGCACCAGCACCTTTGCAGCCATTTAAGAAGGGATGGGCTGCCCTTCAGTCCACCTGCCCTCATTTATTCATCAGAATGCATGTGCCTCCACTGTGGGGACACTCATATTTTAGTGTTAGGACCACAGATATCAGGGTGCCGTGATGAGGCTCTGTGGCTTGCGCATGCGTTTGCAAATGCGTGTGGACTGTCTTTAACGCATACTGTTAGACAGGTTAATTTGGTTGTCTGCAAGCTGGTGGTAAGTAGGCTTGGAATTTTTTCCTGGGCATTCTCCAGGCCTTGTTTATATTTGTGGGGATGAGGCCCTTGTCCCCCACTCAAACACCCTCCCCATGTTGAGGGCATGTGGCCTTTTACGGTTCAGGAGGGGGGACACTCTCTCTCGTCCCCCACCTTTTCCTGCGGCCTGTCAGGTTGTGTGCTTGGATAAGAGTCTGGTATGGATTTTGGGGAGACTCCCATGCAATTGTTTTTTAATTTTGGTGCAGGGTTCCCCTTAATATTCATACCAGACCTGGTAATGGACTGGGGGGGAACCCGTGCTGTTTTTTTCTATGATTTTTTTCTATAGAGCCAGGACTCGACAATTCATTACAGCCGCGATCAGTTTTAAATGAGATTTTTTCCTTTTGAACTGTCATTTTGCTGTGGTATTGTTCTAAACACGAGGAAAATGCGCCACTTAATAGGCATACTATAGACACCCCCCAGGCACAATATTTAAAGGAATATTTAATTTCTATTGTTTCACTTTAAGAATTATTAAAATCACTGCTCCTGAAAAAACGTCAGTTTTTAAAACTTTTTTTTTTGCATTGATACATGTCCCCTGGGGCAGGACCCGGGTCCACGAACACTATTTATAATAATAACTTGCATATAAGCCTTTAAAATTAGCATTTTTGGCTTTTCATGTTAGTGTCCCATAGACTTTAACAGTGTTCGATGGCTTTCGAATTTGCCGCGAACACCGCATAATGTTCGCTGTTCGGCGAACACCCGATGTTCGAGTCAAACTTACGTTCGACTCGAACATAGGGCTCATCCCTAATTAAGACACATAAAAACTTAAGAGAATTTCTGACTCTTCTTCTGTAGACCAAAACAAAAGGCTTCTTTAAAATGTTTCCGCACTAAGTTGCATGGATAAAAGTGCAGAAACTTTTTGAAGACCCCTCTTCTTCGGAAATCTTTTGAGATCTGCGGTTAAATTTCTTCTAAACTAGCTGCTTGTTGATTTGTACATGGAGAAAGGCAAGAATCTAGGATGTCCACAGATCCAGATGCCTCCTTGACAAAAAACAGGCAGGGAGAAGCTGCCCTTCTTTTGTAACACTGGTCTCAACCAACTTATCCTATGAGAACACCAGCAGCAAATGTGCAGTCTAACTATCCCTCCCCTCTTAAAACCCAACCTCAGGAATTACAAAATCTACCCCTCACACAGGGGTTAAATACTTGTTAGGTGGGGGGGGTAAAATGCCAAAACTGGGGTGGGGCATAGGGGTCATGTGCCATGGACGCTACACTGGTAGTGCATGTCAGTAGGTACTCAGAGAGGGAACGGAGTGGTAGGAGAGTGGGGCCGGTATAGAGTATGTAGGAGAACATGAGCCCCCTCCCCTCTCACTCCTGGTGCCAGTACACAGCACCAGTAAACTGTCTTGAGGAGCTCCGGAGAGGCAGAGGGGTTGCGGGAGCCTGCAACTCAGATGCCTGTCTGGCTATGCTGTGCTTGGGGGGACACATGTGCCCCTCCCCACCGGTGTCAGTTCAGTAGCCTGGCAGTATCAATGGTCTATCCCTGGGCCCCCAAAGTCCTGTGCAAGCAGGACAGGTTTGAGGAATGTGCCTGGGAAAGAGCAGATCCCCTGGGCTGAACCAGAGCTTTCTAAGTATGTCCATACACGCCACCCCACACACACAGTGACAGGACTGATCTTTGAGCTGCAGCAGCCGACAGTGACAAGAGCAGCTGTAGCTGAAAGTTCTGTCCCCCTGTGCTGCTAAATCCATGCTGGTTAAGAGAGGGGGGACACACCGATATAAGGAGGGGGGCACACAGGTGTAAGGGAGGCACATCGAAGCAAAGGGAGTCACACTGATATAAGGAGGGGGGCACACAGGTGTAAGGGAGGCACATTGAAGCAAAGGGGGTCACACTGAGGTAAGGGGCGCACACTGATATAAGGAGGAGGACACACTGATGGGGGGTGCAAATTGATGTAAGGGGGGGATACTCTGATGTAAGGGGGAACTGATGTATGTGGAAAGCTCTAATGCAAGAAAGGCACTATTGTAACGGGGAACACTAATATAAAGGAGGAAATTGATGTAAGGGGGCCTCTGAAGCAAGAGGGGACTCTGATGCAAGGAAGGCACTATTGTTCAGGGGGAAGCTGATGAAAGAAGGTAGTGATGTAAGAGGGGACATTGATGTAAGGTTGGACTCTAATGTAAAAGGGGATTCTGATGATAGGAGGGATTCTAATGTTAGGGGAAGTTCTAAAGTAATGAGGGGAAACTGATGTAAGGGGGACATTGATGTAGTATAGTAATATTGTACAAAAATATTACACCACCATCCTCTTTTGGGGAAGAGGGACGGCACTTAACTGAGTCTTTGCCCTGGGTGAAAGAATGTCTAGCTTTGCCACTGCTGCTGGAGATTGGAAAAAAATAATCATTGATCCTTATTCCTGTCCTTTAGACTAAGTGAGTGATGAACCCTTGCAGTACGATGGGGCCCCACTGCAAGGACAGATCTTGTCTAATTCCTGGAGCTGGACTTCAAGGTGTTAGGACAGTGGTTCTCAGCCTGGGTCGGGACCGCCTCGGGAGTCAAATGATGATTTGCCAGGGGTCACCGAATCCTGGGCTGTTCCTGAAGCCCGCACTGCTCTCCCAGCCTTTTTGCGGCCGCCCAGCTGGGCTGTTCCTGGAGCCCACAGCTGCCCACTCAGCCTCTTTGCAGCCGCCCATTCAGTTCACGGCATGGCTGGGGGGCAGAGACTAGAGGTCAGCTGACTGGTGAGGAATGTGAAGTGGGAGGGGCTGGAGGAGACCCCATCTCCTGATTTTGGCATAGGTGTCACTGCTACGAGACACCACAAAGTCGGAGACACAGTGAGTAACACTACCTGTGAATTATAGTTGCCATTAAAAGTCCCCACTACAGTTCTCAGATCAGCAGGTGACCTTCATCAAGAGCACCTAAGATGGCTGATCAGAACTCCCCCCCACAGCACTGCCGCTCACCCCACCCCCATCAAGGAGTAAGAGAAGGAATATAAATAGAGAAATACATGGAACAGACAGGAAAAGAGGGGGAGGAACAAATAAAAAGGAAAGAAAGAATAAGAGAAAGAACAAGAAAGACGGCTAAAGAGAGGGATGGGGGAAAAAAACAGGAAATTAGGATAGAGAGAGATAAAAGGGAAAGAAAGGAGAACAAAGAGAAAGATTTGTACATCCTAAAATGTACCATAAGGGGTTTCAATACTGTACAAGTGGAAGGGACTCAGGGAGCGCTAAATGTCCATGGGTTAGGGGTGCAAATTACTTGTCTTGCCTTGGGTGCTGACAACCCACGCTACGAAAATAATTTTACTGTTAGGAGTCCCCACAACTTGGGAAATTTTATCAAGGGTCACGGCACTAGAAGGTTGAGAACCACTGCTCAACCTTTGAGTACAAAGTTTTTTAGAGAAGGTGGAAAATCTATGTGTGATAATGAGAAACTCCGACAATCAGAACCATATATTAGTGCTCCCTGACAGTCAAACTGGTACGACGTTGAGTCATTTATGTTCACATAAAGTTTATGTATGTCACTAATTAAAGTTCTTCTCTATATTTAGATTACAGGACTAGGAGAAAGCAATTTTTACAGATCTATCAGTCTTCTATGACTTCCATGTGCCTGAACATCACATCACAGATCTTTTCTATTATATATCATCTATACAGTAAATGAATGGCTCATTTCCCTCACCAATACTAAAAGGTTAAAACTCGGGCGTGGCCTGGACAGCGATGTGAGCGGACGTGTCCGAGCAGAGCTCCGCTAGTGAAATATCCTGTCAGTTCTATCCTGCATCGTTCTAGCCGGCAAATTACTCAACATTTGCGCTGAATACTCCTGCCAAACCTGTAGCATCATGTCTCCGCCGAAGAGAAACACCGCGGCATCCTCCTCCTTAGACAGATACCGGAGAGTAGATCGGGACCTAGAGGGGCAAGATGGCGCCTCAGCAGCACCTTCCGCTGCTCAGCATGCAGAACACGAGGCTGCAGACACTGCTAAGGTCCTGGAGGGCGATCTCCCTATGCCAGTCTACATTAACCACCAAGATAGAGGATGTGAAGGTGGACATCTCGTTAATCTGCCAGGACATGACTAAGATCCGTGAGCGGGTCACGGAAGCTGAGACCAGAATCAGCAGAGCAGAGGACATAATATACCCCTTACAACACTCCCAAGAAGACTTGCAGCGTCAATTTCAGCAATTAGCTCAGAAGCAAGACGACCTTGAAAATAGATCCCGCAGATCCAACATCCGATTCATCGGATTACCGGAGGGCACGGAGGGTTCTGACCCAGCCACCTTCTTAGAAAAACTTCTCATTACCACATATGGCAGAGAGGCCTTCTCCACTTCATTTGTAGTGGAACGCGCTCATCAAATGCCCGCACGCCACCCTCCTGAAGGGGCACCACCATGCACCTTCATAGCTAAGCTATTGAATTTCAGAGACAGAGACACCATCCTTTGTCTAGCAAGAACCAAAGGGAACATACCCTTTCAATCGGGACATGTGATGGCGTTCCCGGACTTCTCCGCGGAGGTCCAAAAACAGCGGGCGCGCATTGGAGAGGTCAAACGGCGACTGAGGATCCACAACTTTAAGTATGCCATGCTGTTTCCAGCCCGTCTCCTCGTGGTGGGAGAGGACCGTGCACACTTTTTTGAGGACCCGACGATGGCGGTGGCCTGGTTGGATCAACGAGAAGCGGAGAGAAACCGTCCTGCCAGATAGTCTACCTATCTTGCAGATCTGGGTGTTCATAAGTTGCATTCCCCCCCGTTTTATTTTCTTACTTATTGTACGAACAGAGACCCACTTATTACACCTTTCCAGGAGAACTTCTTTTTTCTTCCCCAGCTTTCTCCCCCATTTTTTGAAAGTGGGGGGGATCGATAATTGCTTTGAGTTGTTCTCTTTATGTTAAAAGTTTATGCTTTATTCGTGTATAGTTGCTATATATCACGGTAGAGTGGTCGGTTAGAATTACATATCTGACGGCTACTGCTCAGCAATCCCGTCCTATACTTACATTGCTGAATTTGTTGCCAGCGTTTGTTCGCCCCCACTGGCGGTACTCGTTCTGCTACCAAAAGCATTAATGAGCCACCAGTGGGTGAATGTTAAAATAGTGCGATCACTTCTTTCAGGTGTGAGTAGCAAGATGTTTACATGTAATCGCACGGGTTTTGGGTTGAATGCCCCAGCCAAGTTTGGGAGGTGGAGGGCAGGGAGGGGGGAGGGGAAATATTATTTGGTTTTGTTAAGGAACTCTGTTTATGACACGTTACACTGCAATAGAAGACAATGTACAGGTTATAGTTTATTAATGCATGGCTGCGAGGGGCTTGTGTGGTGTGGAGTGTGGGTAAAGGCGTCTCGGGCAAAACTCGGTGCCGTATGTCTCAATAACATACAACAACTAAAGTATGACTAATATAAAGTTCCTAACTTGGAACGTTAGAGGACTTCGGGACAAGATTAAGCGATCCGCTGTATTTGGGTGTCTTAAAACCTACCGGGCCGACATATCTGTCCTGGTCGAAACACATGTTACCGGACAACTCCAAAGTGCCTTAAAGCGTCCGTGGATAGGCTGGACCTATCATGCCACCCACACTCCATACTCACGGGGGGTCTCTATCTTGATTGCCAAGACCACTCCGTTTAGCTGCATATCAGTGCGAACTGACCCTCAGGGCAGATTTATTTTCCTGCACTGCACCTTATCAGGTACTGAATATCTCATAATGGCGTTTTACATCCCCCGCCATACACATCCACTCTGATTAACGAGGGTCTTCTTTTCATGACAAAACATCCCCTGATCCCGACCATATGGCTCGGTGATTTCAATATGGTCCTTGATCCATCCATGGACCGGGTACAGCTGAGTCGAGATACTCCATCCTCCGGCACTACCAGACTTGGGCGCACCTTAACGGAATTCTCACTTACCGACACATGGAGATATAAACACCCAGAGGCTCAAGCATTTTCCTGTTTCTCTGCAACACACTCTTCTATGTCACGCATTGACATGATTTTGATATCGAACATCTTACTCCCCTTGTTAACTGACTCAGGCTATCACACTAGGTCTCTATCTGATCACGCTCCTTGCTGGGCTTCCCTGACACTCACTCCACCAGCAGGGCCTAGAGTGTGGCGCCTTCATCCATTCTGGCTATCAGCCCTGGGGGAGCAGGAGGACATTCATGGGGAATGGCAGTTTTTCTTTAACACCAACAGGGACACCGCTCTGGTGGATATGGTCTGGGAATCCTTTAAATTACATGTCCGGACCATATTGACAACACGTATTAATAGAATTAAAACCTCCTCAAGACTGACACTACAAAAGGCCACTGAAAAATTAGATGAGATCACAAATGAATTTAGCATAGACCCCACCGATAAGGCTTCAGCCTTGAAATTTCACACCCGGATAGTGGATCAATTACACTTCGAAAAGGCCAAACAAAAAATATTTTTTACAAAGCAGAGAGTATTTGAGCAGGCTGAGCGGGCAGGCAAACTGTTAGCGTACCTAGCTAGACAAGATGCCAGACCTCCAGTGGTGGTCTCCCTAAAGGCTCCAAACGACGCGCTCTTGACAGACCCTATGCTGGTAGCGGATACATTTCGGGCATATTATGCTGACCTGTATTCATCTAAAGTACAGGTCACTGCACAGGAAAACCGAACCTTTCTCCAGGATATTCCCTTCCCTCAAATCTCGGAATCCCAGTTGACGGAGCTTGAAGCGCCCATAACTGCGGATGAGGTTGTGGCGGCTGTGGCATCATTGGCGCCTGCAAAAGCCCCCGGGTTGGATGGCCTGCCATTAGACTTCTATGCAGCTTATTCAGAGGAGTTGATACCTGAGCTATTGAAACTATATAAACACATATTTGAGTCCGAATCACTTCCCCATTCACTTAGACAAGCGGTGATCATAGTGCTTCCCAAGCCGGGCAAGGACCCCCTTTACCCCGAGTCTTATCGCCCAATCTCGTTGCTACAGGCCGATATCAAGATCTTGGCAAAGGTCTTGGCTATTTGCCTGAACCTAATCATACTGTCCCTTATACACCCGGATCAGACAGGATTCATGCCTGGGAAAAACACAGCTATGAATCTACGATGCCTTTACATGAATATTTCAGCAACACATGAAGAGATAGGAAGTAGGGCAGTGGTGGCACTTGACGCCGCTAAGGCGTTTGATTCCGTGGAATGGGGCTACCTATGGGAATGCTTGAGGGGATTCAGGTTTGGGCCCAATTTTGTGAAATGGGTTAAATTACTTTTTTTCTTACCCGAGGCACGTGTAACGGTGAACGGGATAACGTCTGACCCATTTCCCCTTGAGAGGGGGACTAGACAGGGATGCCCCCTCTCCCCACTCCTCTATGCATTGGCAGTGGAGCCACTCGCCATCTCAATTAGGAACAATCCGGAAATACGGGGTCTCCGGGTGGGGAACTTGGTGGAGACGGTGAGTCTCTATGCAGACGACATGCTCCTATATTTAGAGGATACAGGCCCGTCTCTACGAGCCACCCTCCAGACGATTGAAGAGTTTGGCGCACACTCGGGGCTGCGCATGAACTGGTCAAAGTCACAAATATTGCCCTTAGATATATCACCGCCCACTAGATTATCAGCAACCCTCCCCTTGAAGAGAGTGGCACGTATTCAATATCTTGGAATACAAATAACTAGGGACCCCACGGAATTTTTGGATAATAACATAGAACCGCTATTTCTATACCTCAAATCACATACACAAATATGGGCACGACTTCCACTGGGGGTGATGGGTAGGATCAACCTTATTAAAAGGATCATAATGCCAAAATGTTTATATGTGTTTTGGAACTCTCCGGTGCTCATCCCCCTCAAAGTATTCAAAACAATTGACAAACTTATTAATTCATTCATATGGGGCCCGTGTAGACATAAATTAGCTTGGAATACCCTTAAAAATCCCACCTCCTTAGGGGGGGGCGGCCCTTCCTTACTTTCATTCATATTAAATAGCCGCACAGTTATCGCACTTTTATTACATTCACAACATGGACAGCGCCAAGTACCAGGCCCTCGTGTTTAATAAACCTAATAAGGACACTTATTCTCCCTTACAAGTACTGTTCAGGGGTAGAGATGGCAGGAGGGGTGCTGGGGATCGGGGACCTCTGCTAACACAACACCACCGCGTCTGGGATATAGCATTAAAACTAATTGGGGCTGACTTTTATCATTCTCATGCTCCTCTATGGCACAACCCACAAATGAGAGAACTGTTATCGGTCCCAGGGGCCGCCGGATGGGCAGCAAGGGGGGTCATATTCCTACACCAGGTGGTCACCCCACTGGGGGTGAGAGACTTCCAATCACTTTGTGCTGAGTTTCAGCTACCCATACACATGTCATTTAACTACAGACATCTGAAACAAGCCCTACAAACACAATTCGTAAACGGCTTCCCAAAGCCACAGACACTTCCTCTGGTGGATCTGATTACAGGGGTAGACTCGGCCAAACTAATATCAACCCTGTATGGCGCTTTGCGGGCACGCACGGTCGCGGGTATCATAGACACAGCGAAACTTAGATGTGAGGAGGTCATAGGTCCTGTGGAGGACGATGATTGGGATGAGGTCCTAGAAAACGTCAAAAAGGTATCCCCAAGGTTACAGGAGCGTCTGACTCAGCTGTACATAAACCACAAATTCTATCTAGCACCAGCTAGAATAGCTAAACTCTCCCGAAACCAGAATACATAGTGTCCATGGTGTACCAGCTTATCCAATTCCTTTTTTCACCTTATGTGGTCCTGTCCGGCCATCCAGAGCTATTGGACACAAATTATTACATTTTTACATGATGAAATGGGCTCCCCCGTTCAGCTGGAGCCGAGGTTATGTGTATTAGGGCTACTTCCAGATGCTACTATTGATAAATTTACAGCTACTCTCCTATACGAAACACTTTTTTGTGCCAGGAAGCTAGTGGCAAAACACTGGATGAGGGCCGCCCCTCCCACCTTCCAGGACTGGATTAAAGTAGTACACATATCCCTACCATACAAAAAGGTAATATATAAACACAGGGGATGTCCCACGAAGTATAATAAGGTCTGGGATACGTGGCTCAATAATACAAATACATGTGATGTGTAGATAAACGAACGATGTGAGTAGAGGAGTCAAAAGTGTCCCCACATTTGCATGAAATTAAGGCCATACTATGAGAAGGGAGTGTCCAGAAAGTTTTGTGTTCTGCTAATTTGTGCTATATATTACTGTAAGAAAGTCAGAGCTTCCTAGATTAGGTTAATCAAAATGTAAACCTATTCGTATGCCACACATTTTTTCAATGATTTGTAAAATGTAAACCATGTATATATGCTCTTCTTTTAGCTTTCTTGAATAAACATGTTCCTTTAAAAAAAAAAAAAAAAAAGGTTAAAACTCACATGTCTGGTGTAGAGAGAGAAGAATTAATATTCCTAGAACTGTCCTCTCCGCCATCTCGAGTCTTTGTGGAATGATTGCCCTTTATCCCGATGTACCCACAACACACTAAACCATCACATGAATGTCTTTCACTTAGTTTCACTTTCAGAAAAAAAGATTTTTCTTCTTGTCTTTAAATATGGGTAGCAAGGTCCCAGGCCTCCTTTAGTCTAATGAGAACCTCCAGAGCTGCTGACATCCTTCTGTATAGAGTGGGTTGTAAGGCATAGCGGGTGTAATGCAAGATAGATTCATTGGGCGCCAGACACTTCTTGAATGCAAAGAGATTTTATTTCTCTTGAACAGAACTGTGGGGGAGAGGGTTAGGGCCAGGACACCCTTAGGTAGTTGCAATGTTAATTGGCAGACTCCGAGACTTCTACAGGTGGACAGCCATGCAGGGAAAGGCATCCAGCAAGACACCACATCTGCATGTGTAGGAATGCTGTCTCCTATGGCAACAGTCTTAAAACAGTTCCTAACACAAATTGTAACAAACTCTTTTACTTTCTCTACAATCACTTCTTGTAGGTTCTCAACCCACTGAGCTCCCAGTCTCTCTCACTAGACTTGATGATTCACTGCCACTGGATCTCCTGAGCTCTTTCAATCTTCACTTTAGTATCTTCCTCAAGCGTCACCCCCGCTTCTCTGCTGGGTCCCTATTGTGGCACTCCAGATACTTCTCAAGCTTCACCCCACTGGCCTGCACGGTGCCTGGCTTGGCACACAAGGCTGCTCTGAAAGAGTCACCTCCGTTGGCTGGGTCCCTGGCTTGATACTCGCTGAAGTTTCCCAATTCTTCACCGTGCCCGGTTGGTGAGAATGTTGCTCCGGTACTTGCTTCAGTTACTCACTGTGGTCCCTGGTAATAAGGTGGTTGGTCCCTTAGTGGCAACAGCTTCCCTTCTATCTCCGACCATGACAGGTTCTCCGGCCGGCAGAACCGTAACTTCTGGTTGGACTGCAAGCCGCAGTCCCAACCCTGCGCTGCTCCCTCCTGCCTCTGGATAGTCCCTCAGACAGCCTAGCAGCCAGATGTGCCCGCGATAGGCCCAAACCCCAGCCTAGCATCCTGGGCAATACAACACACATCCACCCAGACAGCTGTCCAGGTGGCACAGAACACCGATCACCTAACTCCACCCGAATATATAGGCTGTCCCAGCAGGCCAAGGGTTTTAAAAAAACGCCTGCCCATTGGCTGAAATACCCCGTATAATCCTAATCTGTCCTTGCTTTGCCCTTGTCTTATCTAATGCCACCAGGTACCCGGCAACCTACCGGCAGAAGAGAGAAGTGCAGCAATTCTAGACTTAGGGTGAAATCAATTGATCCCTGACCATGAGCAAAGATACCTACACCTGGCAGGTAAATTTAGGAGCAACCCTGCCTAAACATCAGGGTGCTACATATGGTTTTTAAGGTTATAACCCAGAATATAACATTGTTTTTTTGTTTTGTTTTTTGCTGTCCATCCAGGGAGCCATTGTAAGCAGGGAATGCACTTTAAAGGGATTGTAAAGGCAGAAGGGTTTTTTATCTTAAAGTGGTTGTATACCCCTTTTTGACATTTTTACCTACAGGTAAGCCTATAATAAGGCTTACCCGTAGGTAAAATGAATATCTCCTAAACCTACACGGTTTAGGAGATATTCACTCTGCTTGCAGCCGCTGACGTCAGCGGTGCATTTGCAGTGAAGGTCTGGCGTATTGTGCCGGAACTGAGGACTCCCGCAAGCATACCACTCACAGCGCCGGAGCTGCGAACTTGGAAGAAACGCAGAGGGGAAAATATCAGCTCCCTCAACGGTGACCGGATGCGATACGGGGACCTTGTTCTAAGGTAAGTGTTTTATAATGAGCTAGGTACTAGGTCATTATGCTTTTGCCTTACAAGTTTTCTTTTTTGTTTTTGTGTTTTTTTTTGTTTTGCAGTTATACAACCGCTTTAATGCATTAAGATAAAAAACCTTCAGTGTGCACCAGCTCCCCTCAGCTCCCTAATACTTACCTGAGCCCCATCTCTATTGAGCAATGTTGCAGGAGTGTCTCAGCTGCCCGGGACCCCCCCCCCCCCTTTATTGGCTGAGACAGCAGCATGGTTTGATTGGCTCCCTGCTGCTGTCAATCAAAGTCAGCCAGCCAATCAGGAGAGAGAGGGGGCGTGGCCAGGTCAGGGCTCCATGTCTGAATGGACACAGGGAGCTGCGGCTCAGCTTGGGTGCCTCCATAGTAAGCTGCTTGCTGTGGGGGCACTCAACAGAAGGGAGGGGCTAGAATCACCAAAGAGGGACCAGAAGAGGAGGGTCTGGGCTGCTCTGTGCAAAACCACTGCAACAGAGGAGGTAAGTATAACATGTTGGTTTTTAAAAAACACAATCACTTTAATCGAGGTGGGACATTTATTTAAAATGTACGTGGTTCTACAAGAAGCATATCATTAACCTGAATAATGTCTGAGTACAATAGCCACTATGTAGTATGGATAGTGGAATCGAGTGATTTCACAAAATACATTTTCACATGTATGGCTAGCCTTAGTCTGTACAATCTATTTAAAGAGTGGCAATCCAACAGTTGTTGCAGAATGTAGTGATACACATTTATTGCAGGGAAAACTCATTTGGCATTAAATTATTAGACCTTACAGTGTCAAACAGTACAGTGACACCTGTTGTGATTGCTGATGGGTTGAAGGTTTTTATAGGTTGCAAAAATCCTGAGTAATTTAACTAGTTAGAAGTCAAAAAATGATCTACCAATTCAAATTCTGTGCGAAGAATAGTTGGTTGTCAAGGAGCGAAAGGGAAGCCAGCTGCAGCGCCCTTAAAAACCGATGACTCATCAGCTGTTAGAGGGCTTCCCCACTGACAGCAGAAATTGAAACAAAAGAATACCAGCAATAGAAAAGTCAGAAAAAAAAAACAGCGTGGAGTCCAAAAGCCCCCTCCTTCCCCTCTCCCAACCCCACTAGTCCCTTCAGGTCTGGTATGGATTTCCAGGGGAAGGCCAAGGCAAAAATGAAATGGCATGCCCCTGCACTTTCCCTATTCCTCTCAAACCTCTCCCTGACGCTAAGCACTAACATACGGATGACCTTTCCCTACTCTATCCACAAGCGAAATGCACGCCAAACCTGGGAGCCAGGGTCTTAAATAGACTCTGCCTGACTCAAGATGGCCACCAAACTCACATGGGACTGCCTCCCTGTGACCGAGGAGATCATAGAGGAACAAAGCTCTCCTTGACTTCCTCCTCTACCCACATTTCTGCTACGGTTTAGTGCAACCTGCAGTGGAGAAAATAGGCAGCACCTGCCTACACATATTCCGGTAAGCTGTTGGTTTCTGTCTATGCAGGAATACAGTTCTGTGGAGAAACATAGGTTGAGGACAAAGATAGGAAATTAAGATGCTCTGTCAAAGGGACACTCCTCTGTGACAGTTGTTCCAACAACGGGTTTGAATAGGATTACCACCTCATCCCTTTAAAACCGAACACATATGAATTACACAGGTTCTGTGGCTGATTAGGGTGGTGGTAATTAAATTCACTAAGTGCCTTACCTGCATTAAATTAGCCACAGAACCTGTGTAATTCATATTACAAGGGAGGTGGGTATGTAGCAGATTAGCTAGCAGAGACCCTGGAGAGGTGTGGATCAGGGTTTACATCTTGCCCAGGATTCTGGTGGTGGGGGGGAGTGGTGGTGGGTGGTCTGTATGGGGCTGATGGGGCCTTTTTTTGGGGGGGGGGGAACGGCAGTGGGTGATGTGCATCTCATGGGGATGGCTAATGTCTTTGATAGTGGAGGATCTTTTTTTGGGTTTGTTTTTTGTTTTTAGGTTTTTTTTTTTAATTTTGTCTTCAACTTCAGAATGAAGGTCACTGGAGGAAGGAAAAGCTCAGCGGCCTGCATAACGGCCTGCATCAAAATGTGGGCGTGGCCAGACTCTTAACAATAGGAGGAGCTTAAGGAATGTGGTTAAACAAAACCTGGGCTTCCTTGTGCCATAATATATGCTTTGATTGCTTTGTCTGAGCCTTAAGGCTGGGTTTTCCCACATCGAATTCCATGACATGTGAGTGTGACCGGCTGTCAATGGAGCCAGTCCACACAGTGCTTGTTTGGGTCCGGTTCAGGTGCAAATACAGGCAAAAATTCAGACCTGAATCACACCTGAACCAGTGAACAGGCACACACCGGACGCCAGGCACGAAGGCATACTGTATGTGAACCTGGCCTTAGGAGGAACTCCATGAAAATCTTTTATTTTCCCATGCAGTGCGGTTCTGCCCACACTGCATGGGTTAACTGCTCGCTTTGTCTAGGGGCGCAAGGTAAAAAGCTGTACTGACCGGGTTTTTTCATTTCAGAAAACCATGCTCCCCCATGTCCAGCAGTGGACTGTTCCTGCCCCCCTCATGTTCAGAGCCAGTCCGTGGGCGTGATGATTTCAGGAACAGTCAATTCACAGTACCGCTAGCATGTGGGGGGGAGCAGGAGCAGCAGGAATCAGTCTTGCGGTCGGCAGATTAGGTAAGTATATCTCCATTCTGTAATCCCCTAGACAAAAACAAACAGTTCTTCTTTAAAGAAGAGCTTCATTAAAATAGTCAAGGATAGGGATGAGCTTTGAGCTTGAGTTGAACTCATGTTCGACTCGAACATCGGCTGTTCGCCAGCGAACAATTTGGGGTGTTCGTGGCAAATTCGAAAGCTGCAGAACACCCTTTAAAAGTCTATGGGAGAAATCAAAAGTGCTAATTTTAAAGGCTTATATGCATGGTATTGTCATAAAAAGTGTTTGGGGACCTGGGTCCTGCCCCAGGGGACATGTATAAATGCAAAAAAAAGTTTTAAAAACTGCAGTTTTTTCGGGAGCAGTGATTTTAATAATGCCTAAAGTCAAACAATAAAGGGGAATATTCCTTTAAATTTCGTACCTGGGGGGTGTCTATAGTATGCCTGTAAAGGGGCGCATGTTTCCTGTGTTTAGAACAGTCTGACAGCAAAATGACATTTCAAAGGAAAAAAAGTAATTTAAAACTACTCGCGGCTATTAATGAATTGCCGGTCCGACAATACACATAAAAGTTCATTGATAAAAACTGCATGGGTCTTCCCCACAGGGGAACCCCGAACCAAAATTAAAAAAAAAAACTGGCGTGGGGGTCCCCCTAAATTCCATACCAGGCCCTTCAGGTCTGGTATGGATATTAAGGGGAACCCGGCGCCAAAATGTAAAAAAAAATTATGTAGGGGTCCCCCTCAAAATTCATACCAGACCAAGGGTCTGGTATGGATTTTAAGGGGAACCCCGCTCCAAAATTTAAAAAATAATTGGCGTGGGGTCCCCCCAAAAATCCATACCAGACCCTTATCCGAGCACGCAACCTGGCAGGCTGCAGGAAAAGAGGGGGGGCGAGAGAGCACCCCCCCTCCTGAACCGTACCAGGCCACATGCCCTCAACATTGGGAGTGTGCTTTGGGGTAGCCCACCAAAGCACCTTGTCCCCATGTTGATGAGGACAAGGGCCTCGTCCCCACAACCCTTGGTCGGTGGTTGTGGGGGTCTGTGGGCGGGGGGCTTATCGGAATCTGGAAGCCCCCTTTAACAAGGGGACCCCCAGATCCCGCCCCCCCGTGTGAAATATTAAGGGGGGTACCCCTACCATTTCACAAAAAAACTGTCAAAAATGTTAAAAATGACAAGAGACAGTTTTTGACAATTCCTTTATTTAAAGTCTTCTTTTTTCCATCTTCTATCTTCTATCTTCCTTCGGTTTCTTCCTCCATCTTTTTCTTCCTCCGATCCTCTGCTTCTTTCTCCGGTGTTCTCATCCAGCATCTCCCTCCGTGGCATCTCCCTCCGCGGCATCTTCGTCTCTTCATCTTCTTCTCTTCATCTTCTTGTCTTCATCTTCTTTTTGGGCCGCTCCACATCCATGATTGGACGTCACGGGGAATGCCACAGGGAAGTCCCCGTCAAGTCCCTGTGCGTCAGAGGGGGCGGAGTCACCGAGTGGCCCCGCCCTCCGTTATTTAAGAACAGTCAGAAGACGAGAAGCGTCACACAGCGGGAGCCTTCCATCCAATCATGGATGCGGAGCGGCCCGAAAAGAAGATGAAGCGGGGAAGATGAAGATAAGAAGATGAAGAGAAGAAGATGAAGCGGAGGGAGATGCCGGACGAGAACACCGGAGAAAGAAGCAGAGGATCGGAGGAAGAAGAAGATGGAGGAAGAAACCGAAGGAAGATAGAAGATAGAAGATGGAAAAAAGAAGACTTTAAATAAAGGAATTGTCAAAAACTGTCTCTTGTCATTTTGAACATTTTTGACAGTTTTTTTGCGAAATGGTAGGGGTACAAATATCCCCTTACCATTTCACACAGGGGGGGGCGGGATCTGTGGGTCCCCTTGTTAAAGGGGGCTTCCAGATTCCGATAAGCCCCCCGCCCGCAGACCCCCACAACCACCGGCCAAGGGTTGTGGGGATGAGGCCCTTGTCCTCATCAACATGGGGACAAGGTGCTTTGGTGGGCTACCCCAAAGCACCCTCCCAATGTTGAGGGCATGTGGCCTGGTACGGTTCAGAAGGGGGGGCGATCTCTCGTCCCCCCTCTTTACCTGCGGCCTGCCAGGTTGCATGCTCGGATAAGGGTCTGGTATGGATCTTTGGGGGGACCCCACGCCAATTTTTTTTCATTTTTGGCACGAGGTTCTCCTTAAAATCCATACCAGACCTGAAGGGTCTGGTATGAATTTTGAGGGGGAACCCTACGTCATTTTTAAAAAAAATTTTGGCACGGGGATCCCCTTAATATCCATACCAGACCTGAAGGGCCTGGTATGAAATTTAGGGGGACCCCCATGCCAGTTTTTTTTTTAATTTTGGTTCGGGGTTCCCCTGTAGGGAAATCCCATGCAGTTTTTATCAATGAACTTTTATGTGTATTGTCGGACCGGCAATTCATTAATAGCCGCGAGTAGTTTTAAATGACTTTTTTTCCTTTGAAATGTCCTTTTGCTATCAGACTGTTCTAAACACAGGAAACATGCGCCCTTTTACAGGCATACTATAGACACCCCCCAGGTACGAAATTTAAAGGAATATTACACTTTTATTGTTTGACTTTAAGCATTATTAAAATCACTGCTCCCGAAAAAACGGCCATTTTTAAACCTTTTTTTGCATTGATACAACCCTTTTTAGGACAATACCATGCAAATTAGCCTTTCAAATGAGCACTTTTGATTTCGAACATTGGAGTCCCATAGACTTCAATGGGGTTCTAACGTTCGTGCAAAGTTTTGGTCTGTTCGCAAGTTCTGGTGGGGGTGTTCAGCTCATCTCTAGTCAAGGACTGCGTAGAAACCAGAAACTGTTGAAACAATGAAGACTTTGGTGAGAAGTATATAATGTACACTCAGTATTGTGTATATAGTGACCCTCCAGACCGACACTGTCAAATCTGCTGAAACCCGCTGCACTGCATGCTGTTCGCATCCGTGAGTGTTTCCTTTTGGGCCTCCTTCTGCCAAGCTTGTTTTTAACTGTTTTGCCTTTTCTTCAATACAAGCTCCATTGTTTTCACCTAGATTGTGTGTGTGTTACTTTTGCCGCACCACACTGCACCCACCCACACTCAGCAGGATATGTCACTTCTTGCAGTGAAAGCGGAAGTCAGAGCAGGCACCATCATGACACTGTTAGGATCTGCCCTGGCCCTGTTGTCCAAGTTTAGTGGCTCCAGTTTACCACTGGCAGAGTTGGAGGCCCTCCAAGATGGGCCTGGCAAAATCTACACCCAAGAGGAGTGGGCCCTAGGGTTGCCACCTGTCCGGGATTCACCCGGACAGGTGGGTTTTGAACCATGTGTCTGGGTTCCAGACCACCTGAAGCCTGAACACATTATTCAGACCAGCCTATGGCTCACTGTGCCTGACACACTGAAGTGATGGAGGAACACCCCCTCCCAGTCAGACTGTCCCTTCTACAGAGCCGGGCCAACTGTTGATACGTCATGCGGAGCACCAATTAGAAGCGCCCAGATTCTCTGGCCCCACCCCTGAGAAGCTTGAGGCATACATGGCGTATTCCCAACTGACAGGCTCTCCAGAGCCACTGCTCCTCCTCTTCCTCCTGGCCCTGTGTGTGTGTCCGCTGTGTGTGCCAGGGCAGCGCCACTGAGCGCAGAGTGGAGCCTGGTGGGGGGGTCCCAGCCTGAATGCCTCCATCACATTCCGGTCCAATAATTTTGCATCCAGGTGGTTGGGCAGTGCAGGATTGTTGCTCACCTCCTCCCCAGGTAATCAATGAAAAGAGGGGAGTTTGGGATGTACCTCCATCCCTGATTCAGGTAAATAAGAAAGGAATGTGGGACTTTAAATGAGGCAATTGACTTGTGGAGGTAGAGTGGTTGGTAAACATTGTT
The DNA here is from genome assembly GCA_037952925.1 of Lithobates clamitans. NCBI lineage: Eukaryota > Metazoa > Chordata > Amphibia > Anura > Ranidae > Lithobates > Lithobates clamitans. The sequence goes on from JBBGZY010000645.1 coordinate 2,481,849, forward strand.
TATTAGTAACAATAGTATGAAACAAGTAAAAAAGTATTTTCATATATATACATACACATGTACACATGGCATGAACATGATGGATACAAATGTTTCAGCTTGGCAGCACATGAGAAGTATTGAATATTGATAAAAAGGTATAAATACAAATGTGTAACATGTCATAGAAACAGCATTTGGCAATAAGGTGAGAAATATCAATCTTGAGCATGATTAATTGTAGATATAATACAGGATATTACTTATTAACAGACATTGGTGGGGCGTGGCTACGGCATGCAGGAGTGAAGACGTGCTCTCCTTGAGCTCCGTGCAGCCCGCTCTACATAAAGCCTGATCAGCAGCATTTAAGGGGGCTTTTTCACCCACAACGATGCCCCCGAAACGCAAACCTTCTCCTCAACCACAGCGGACCCCTCGAGGCCGGTCAGAATCGCTGGACAACTACTTCCATGAGACTCGCAGAGGAACGGCAAGTACAGCCAAGATGGCGCCCGGAGGCCACGCTTCCAGAGCTACCTCCCCTATCAGCTCCCCACGCTTACCGCTACCTTCCCTGCCTCCCCCCTCCTCTCCCTCCGGATCGGACAGGTCAGAAAGGCTCCCTGAAAGAGGAGATACCTGGGGGGATAGAGACATTCGCTCTCATATACTCTCCCTTCCCACTAAGGATGACTTGGAGAAGTTTGTGCAAAGAGTAGAGAAGGCCATGAGGCAGGACATAGAGGACTTACAAGCAGACACAGCACATCTAGGGGGGAGAGTGGAAACGCTGGAGACACAGTGGGAAGAGACTGCTCCCGCATTACAAGCCCTTAAAGAGGCCACGGGCCAGAGAGATATTGTTCCTACCCTGCAAGGGGTCTTTAAACAAATATTAGGCCGCCAAGCGCCAGAACATATTGAGATAGACCGGGCACATAGAGCCCTGAGACCTCCATCTGAAGACCCTGACAAGCCCAGAGACATTATCTGCAAACTGCATAAGTATTCTCTTAAGGAACAGATCATGACTCAAGTCCGCGGACTCAGGCATGTGGATTTTGATGGAGCCAAACTATCTTTTTTTCCAGACCTCTCCAGACGCACGCTGATGCAGCGTCGCGCCCTCAAACCACTGCTGGCGGCCTTACAGGATGCCCAACTGCCCTATAGGTGGGGATTCCCCTTCAGCCTATCTGCAACTAAAGACGGTAAACAATCTACACTGCGGAGCAAAGCTGATTTGCCCCATTTTCTGGAATCTCTTGGACTGCCGCAGGTGGACATTCCGGACTGGAGGACCTCGTCGGAGATACCTCTCCCAAATCGCCCTGAACAGTGGCAAGCGAATCGCCGCAGACGCCGCCGAGGATCCAGGAGGGGCCCCCCTGCTCGAGCATCCCACCCTCCATCCCCTCAAGGAGAAACCTAAGAAACAGAACTTCCCAACATGGGTATCCTAAATGTCCCCTGGACGTTATTTTTCTCTTAAGGGGGATTTTTTTTTTTTTTTTTTTTATTTATTTCTTCTTTGTCATTTTTATGACACCCCCCCAGCTGCTGATTTATCATATGCATTTGGCATTGAGGTGCAATTTTTGTGCCCACCATAATGAGCGGGTTTCACCACGGTCTCACCCCCCGTGCTGTATCACTTACCTCCAATAGGTCAACTCCTAGGAGTTTTGTTCCCGTATTGGGAATTGGCGCTGCTCGCTGACCCCCACTGCTCCTTCTTACTGGAGGAGGGGCGGGGGTCACCGACCAGTGGCAAGGTTGCACTTTTCCCTACTTTTAGGGATTTTGGTTTTTCTATGTTTTTTGTTGTGACTGTTTTTTCTTATATGTTTATGTTCTTAACACCTGCAATAACCATGGTTTATTTCTTAGGTACATATTGGAGCTTAATGTGTCCCTCAGGCTACATTTTGATGATAAGATTACGCCTTGGATCAATCCCCCTCTTGCTGACAGAATGGCGACCCTTCTCCACTCCTTGCTACTATGGCTGATATAAAAATCGGGTCCTACAATGTGCGGGGCCTGGGATCACCCTCCAAAAGGGGTAAGTTGTGGCTTGAGATGAAGCGTTCAGGGGCGCATGTGTTTTTTTTGCAGGAAACTCACTTCAATGCTGACTCGGTCCCCCGGCTCCCCACACACTTATACCGGTCCTGGTTTCTTAGCAACTCCCCAAGACCCAAATCTGGAGGTGTTGCCATTGCGATACACAAAAATTGTCCCTTTGTCCTAACGGATCAACTCATAGACCCCCAAGGCAGATATGTGTTCGTCAAGGGCACCATTTACTCCCGTAGGTTCACGTTTGCAGCTGTGTATGCCCCAAATAACAAACAACTTACCTTTATAGACTCTGTCTTAGATACCCTGACCTCCTTTAAGGAAGGACAACTTATAATGGGAGGGGATTTCAATGTCAGTCCCGACCCACAGATAGACACTTCTTCCAGTCGCTCGGCCCACTCCTTTGCCTTTCTGAAACACTTCAGGAAATCACTACAGGCACACCATTTAGTAGACTGCTGGAGGCTATTACACCCAGTAGATAGAGATTATAGCTATTTCTCAGCTACACATAATGTCTACACTCGTATAGACTTACTACTAATGGACCAATACTCCCTAGACTCCCTGTCTGGCGCTTCAATTGGCTCCATTACACTGTCGGACCACGCTCCGGTCTTCATCTCCTTGCGGCCCCTGTCCGCGGAGGCTCGTACATGGAGCTGGCGCCTAAACGAATGCATTCTGGATGATGCGGTAGCACACAAACAGGTGCTGGATGCCATCTCTCTATACTTTGATGAGAACACAACTGGTGAGGTGGGCATGGGCTCGGTGTGGGAGGGACATAAAGCGGTTATCCGAGGGGAGCTAATATCTCAGGGATCAAGACTAAAGAGGGCTAGAGAAGGGGAATTGCAGGACCTCTTGGGGAAGATTCAAAAAACAGAATTGATACACAAACGACACATAACCCCTACAGTCACCTCAGAACTACAGGCCCTCAGACAGGACTTATCCAGACTGCTGGATGCTAGGATCAGGGCACGAATGAGGCATGTAGCACACAAATTCTACGAATTTGGTAATAAGTGCGGACGACTATTAGCGAGAGCCCTTAGGCCCCAACGGGCTTCAGGCCATGTACACAAACTGACCTCGACAACAGGTACACCGGTGGTGCACTCCTCAAAAATAGCCCACGCCTTCAAAGAATACTATGCTCAGCTATACCACCTCCCGAGCACAGTGCCTGGCCTAACGGATACCCAACGGACTGACCGTATTGCACAATACCTTACAGAAGCCCAATGCCCGCAACTGGCGGCTTCCATTAGTAAACAGCTGGATATACCTATCTCCCTTTTGGAAATTAAGACTGTGATTAAAGATCTCCCTAATGGGAAAAGCCCGGGTCCAGACGGCTATACTAACGCATACTATAAGAAGTACTCAGAAGTACTCACGGAACCCATGTGTGCTTATTTCACAGCTTTGGCTTCCGGTACGGTGATGCCTAAGGAAGCTCTGATGGCACATATCACAGTCCTTCCAAAAGAAGGGAAGGATCATTCCATGCCAGGGAGCTATAGGCCGATATCCCTTCTAAACACTGATGTCAAAATCCTAGCAAAAATTCTAGCCAACAGACTCAAACCGATCCTTCCGTCACTTATACACCCGGACCAGACGGGATTCATAATGGGTAGGGAGGCCAGGGACAACTCTAATAGAGCACTCCAACTGATACACTGGGCAGAATCTGGGACCACAGCACATCCTCGCCTCTTGCTCTCTACCGATGCCGAAAAGGCATTCGATAGGGTTGATTGGGCTTACATGAGGGCAGTGCTGACCAGGCTTGGCCTGGGCCCCAGCATGCTCTCGTGGATATCCTCCCTATACAGTTCTCCAACAGCTAGAGTAAAGGTGAACGGTTTACTATCGGACGCCTTTCCAATACATAATGGGACACGCCAGGGGTGTCCTTTATCCCCTTTGATCTTCGCTCTGACATTGGAGCCCTTACTAAACAAAATACGCCTTAATAGGGATATCAGAGGCTTCACTGTGGGACCAACTGAACATAAGCTTTCCGCCTACGCGGATGACGTCCTATTCTACGTCTCGGAGCCCCTCCTGTCACTACCCAACATCATGGCAGAACTGAAGGAATTTCACTTACTATCTAACTTTAAAATCAACTACAACAAATCTGAGATCTTGTCCCTAAATATACCCACGGCTTTACGTACACAGCTGCAGACTGCCTTCTCGTTTACGTGGTGCCAGACCTCCCTGAAATATTTGGGGATTAACCTACCCACACAATGTTCCCAGCTCTATACATGTAACTACTCAACACTGCTCACTAACATCAGAACAGACCTTAAATCTTGGAATAGAGCTGCATTCTCATGGATGGGCCGAGTCAGCATTCTGAAGATGAATGTGCTACCCCGCATCTTATTTTTCCTGCAGATGGTGCCCATCGCCCTTCCTAGGACTTTCTTCTCGACCCTCAACAGCCTGTTTATACAGTATATATGGAGTGGGAAGGGCCCCAGACTAGCCCTTCGCACGATACAACGCCCCAAAGCAAGAGGGGGAATGGGGGTCCCAATGATACGCAAGTACTATGAAGCTATAGCCTTACAGCGTATCTTGGATTGGTATCACAATGTCTCCCTTAAACTGTGGGTCCCGCTCGATAAATTTCTAGCTGGCCGAAATCTATCACATGCACCATGGGTCCCCAGGGAGAGCAGAGGTCTGTCAATGCTGGTCTCTCCTATGGCTTCACATACCTTAAACGTGTGGGATGCCTTAAATAAGAAGGGGAAGCTCGCTTCGGCGATCTCCCCTCTGGCACCCCTAGGTGGCTTCCCATGGTTCACTCCGGGGGAACACCCATCTTTTTTCCGTACGTGGACAGCTGACGGGGAGATCAGATGCGGCAGATTTGTTCAGGATCAGGGCCTAATACCATTGGCTAAGCTGAGGGAACTGTTCGGCCCATTCCCAATGGACGAATGGCGCTATAGACAACTTAAACATTTTATTGATAGCTTACCGCAGGGGGTTCGTTCCCCCACGGTGGCATCGCCTTTTGAACGACTATGTATGTCATCCTCTATTACCCCCCATGCGATCTCAGTGTTATACGAGTTACTGCAATCTTCACAGGAAGAGGGAAAACTGGGATTTATTAGGGAGTGGGAGAAAGATCTTAATCACACCTTTACAGAACCTCAATTGAAACATCTCTTCCGCCTTACTCATACAAGCACTGTTGACACCAAAATGCAAGAGAACAGCTATAAGGTTTTGACCAGGTGGTACAGGGTCCCCACTAAGCTCACTAAGATCTACCCGTCTCTTTCCGCCGCATGCTGGAGGGAATGCGGGCTTCGGGGTTCATTCCTCCACATTTGGTGGGAATGCCCCAAACTACGACCATTCTGGCTAGACATACATACTCAAATTAAACTCATATTAGATGTGGAACTCCCAGACTCACCACTGGAATCCTTACTGCACTTCCCTACCATCCCTCTCGGCCAGTACCGCAAGTCAATTTTACCACACTTACCTAACGCAGCACGAAGGTTGATCCCTATACATTGGAAAAAGCCTCAAATACCCACACGTGCCGAATGGATAGGGTTGGTTAATAATATTATGGCTGCAGAGGAATGGATGGCGAAGTGTAAAGACAAATATGAAAAGTTCTACTCAATATGGGCCACATGGATGCACTACACAGGTCAGGGGAAGGTGCCAGCCAGTGGTTCTTCTCAGATACAGAATCCCAATTGATCCTCCCGTTTGAAGCTGTTGCTTGTTGTTTTTTGACAGATATTGAAGTAACTACCAATAGGTGACTGATACACTGACGTGCTCTAATAGACCCAGAGCAGTTCAATATGATAGACCATGACAAGAGGTGTAACATTTCCTTTTTCTTTTTCGTTCTCCCTTTGGCCCCCCCCTCCCTTATCCCCCCCTTTTTTTTTCTTTTTTCTGCTTTGTCTGATACTTTCATTATTATAAAAAGAATAATTACAGTATGTTATGGCTTACATCAAGGTTTATGACCTGGCGTTCGACCGGGTCTCAGGTACTATGGGTTCCAGTTAAACCCATATAGTTGACTGATGGTTATAGTCTTGTTCTGGGATCCTCCATCGGGGAGCAATTGGGGCGATCAATAGTTGCGTGAATTTATAAGTGTTGATTAGATGACTATAAATATCCCCCCACCATATTGCCACTGATGTGTACAAGATCCTAGATAATACACATATTCATTTGATACATAACACCCGCATATGTAATTCGTACATACTTCGTATGCATTAACTGTTATGCTATGTCTTTCTGTATGTTTTTCATGGAAATATCTCTAAAATAAAGATTATATATAAAAAAAAAAAAAAAAAAAAAAAAAAACAGACATTGGTACACCATATGCAACAGAGCTGCTATAAAAACAAACAAAGATACACATACACATAGATAGTTACATAGTACTCAATGAATTTTGAATGTATGAAAGGTATATATGGGCCAGTAACTAGATCATGAGCCAGACTTGACTGAGCACCCCATGGAAACTCAACGCATTTCATGGCTATATGCCATTCATCAGGAGTTGGGTACAGAAATAAACTGTAAATACAAACAGATATGTAATATTAGTTAAAATATTATACCCGTAAGGGGAGAAAAAACCTCATGGGGAAAAAGAGATCTATACTCACAGGACAGCTAAAGCACTGTGCTTGGCTAGCATCAAGAGAGATGGGGACCCCAAAATGGTTGTCTGTTCCAGGGCTGAGGCAAGAGACCCCGCCCCAGCCAAGAAAACATCCACATAGCATACTCGATCGCCACAACACATCCACATGTGTGAGGATGATTGCAAATATAGTGTTCTGAAAAAAATATATAGCTATGTGAAAAATATGTAAAAAGGGAAAAAATGATGAAAGTGAAAAAACATGATGATTGTTTTTTTAGGATGAAGAAAAAAAATAATAAAAAGAAAAAAGGCTACAAAAAAGGTGCATAAATTACGTATATGTATCCAGTGAATGAGCTGTGTGTGCTACCTCCCTGGTGTAAAACACATAGTGAAATGGTAAGGCAATCAGGCTCACCTGCTTAAGTAATCCAGGTGTGGGGTGGGTCCCCGACCAACGTCATGCACAAAGTCGAATGAGAATAGGAGTTGACAGTGAGATCCACCAGCGGTGCAAGCGCCAAAGTGATCAGCTGCTCATCCCATCACAGGTGATCCATGTATCATGCCAATACAGCCTGCATCCAGGGACAACCAGCCCTGCCCCTCTGATGTCCCCTTACTCATTCCTGGGATTTAACCCGTTCCCCGCAACTCCAGCATACAGGGCTATGCATGGCACAGATGAGGGGATCAGAGTAGATCTCAGGTCTGATCACATCATAAGAGGAAAGCCCCCACCTGGCTGTCATGCAGATCCTCATGTTCAGAAGGGTCAGAGTGACAGCCAGGAAAGTCGTATTTTTTTGGAAGGAATGACATTTCCACTGACAGGTCTATTTAGGGCTCATTCACACCACATGCGCTGTGTATAGCACCAATTGATTTTTGTTTAAATGCAATTGAATTGATGTCTGTTTTTTTTTTAATGCGTTGTGTTGAGTTGATGCATTTGTGTTTTTTTTTTTTTATTCCTTTATTTTATTCTTCTGAGCACTGGTTAACACCATTTGCAGAGAGGGAAACATATGTAGATCCCTGATGTTTAGAAAGGGTTGCTATTAAATGTATTTGCCAAGTGATAGTTGCCTTGGCCAATTGTTAGGAGGTCAATTGGCTTCACCCTAATTTGGGAAATGCTGCACTTCTCTCTTCTGTCACTAGATGGCTGGATGTCTGGTGACATTAGATAAGACAAGGAAATTGCAAGGAAGAGCTCAGGAGATCCAGTGGCTAATGGATCTGAAGTCTAGTGAGAGAGACTGGGAGCTCATTTGAGTGAAGACCCACAGTAAGTGAGTGTGGGGTAAAGAGAGCTGTTTGTGTTGCAGATAGTTGAATACCTTTACCATTAGTAACAGCTACAAGATTGTTGCTAAGCAGTCCCTGCAGGGCTGGTGCAAGGATTTTTGACACCCTAGGCCAGGGATATGCAATTAGCGGACCTCTAGCTGTTGCAAAACTACAAGTCCCATCATGCCTCTGCCTCTGGGTGTCATGTTTGTGGCTGTCAGAGTCTTGCTACGCCTCATGGGACTTGTAGTTCTGCAACAGCTGGAAGTCCACTAATTGCATATCCCTGCCCTAGGCAAAGCCTCATTTTGCCACACCCTCAGGTGGCTTCACCCCTGACTCCACCCCCTTTGCCCTGCCCATGTATATTGAAAGAATTTTTGCAGGAGGAGGAGCCTCATAAGAGGGTCCTCTAATATATGGACAAAGTTGTCCGGTACCACATCCTACCAAAAAGTTGCACAAAAAAGACCCTATAAACGAACAAAGGACTTTAACAGTACCAATACGTTGTCTTGAAAAATTATCAAAATTTATTGTGTAACAACTTGTTAAAACCATAAAGGACATACAATGAGGTCATAACATAACAAACTCACATATGTGAAGTAATAACTATATTACTATATAGAAATTGGATCATCATCCCTTGCAAGATTGGGTGATGACTTGCTTGCTGCGATTTCTGACGCAGTTGCATTTTGCGGGACTTAGCCACCTTCTTCAGGAAAATAAGTTACGTACAGGCTCTCAATATAAATAACATCAATATAAACAGAGTCAAAAATGTATTTCTCATACGACCAGCTGTTGCCACCTCCCTCCACCGATGTGGTAATTCAAGTGTGCCTCATCAAAGTACGTGTTGCAATTAGTTATCTTCAACCGTGGTTCCAATAGTCAAACATGGATGCCTACCATGAATATGATCTACGGGTGGAAAATAAGCTGGTGGTTTGGGGAATAGACCAAAACTAACTCACCATTGTCCTTCAGTTAGCTACATTTTTACACTGAAGGACAATGGGGAGTTAATTTTGGTCTATTCCCCAAACCACCAGCTTAATTTCCACCCGTAGGCCATATAGGTCTAAAACTATATAATAGGAGGACACACCATCTATCCAATCACATATCCAGTCAGGCAGGCTCTTGCGCCACATAGTTGATGGTATATAAATAGAGGAAGTTGATAAAATTTACTTTCCAGCACCAATTATAGAAAAATAAACAATAATATGTCAGGGATCATGCCATGTAAGACATGTATGACTTAAATAGATAATAATATTCACTGTAAGCTCTTGGGCTCTACATGTATCGCGAAAAATCCCTTCTTCAGGAGCTTGATAAGCGTTCTAAGGAGAGAAAGAGGCAATAAATAATTAGTACAGTAATGTAAGCATCCAGATATAACACAATTATACACAAAAGGTCTCAACAAATGCATGAAGAACTGCAAGAGAGAATCAAAGGGCAGCCAAGCAACAGGCATGCAATGTGTGCAGCAAGCAAAATGTGGGGATGTGCCAGATAAAAATGGTATTTCAGTAGCCATATATAGCAAAAGGGGAAAATAAGATCCCAAAATTTATCAATAAAGTATGTAAATATGTAAGGCAACCAACATCACAAGCACCTACTGGTGTGCAAATGAAAGCATAATCATGCAAACTACAGTAGGAATACCTGTGTACTAGGGATGAGCCGAACACCCCCCTGTTCGGTTCGCACCAGAACATGCGAACAGGCAAAAAATTTGTTTGAACACGCGAACACTGTTAAAATCTATAGGACTCGAACATGAATAATCAAAAGTACTAATTTTAAAGGCTTATATTCACGTTATTGTCATAAAAATTGTCATAAAAAGTGTTTGGGGACCTGGGTCCTGCCCCAGGGGACATGGATCAATGCAAAAAAAAGTTTTAAGTTTCGGGAGCAGTGATTTTAATAATGCTTAAAGTGAAGCAATAAAAGTGTAATATTGCTTTAAGTTTCGTACCTGGGGGGTGTCTATAGTATGCCTGTAAAGGGGCGCATGTTTCCCGTGTTTAGAACAGTCTGACAGCAAAATGACATTTCAAAGGAAAAAAAGTCATTTAAAACTACTCGTGGCTATTAATGAATTGTTGGTCCGACAATACACATAAAAGTTCATTGATAAAAACGGCATGGGATTTTCCCACAGGGGAACCCCGAAATAAAAATTTTTTAAAAAATGGCGTGGGGGTCCCCCCAAATTCCATACCAGGCCCTTCAGTTCTGGTATGGATTTTAAGAGGAACCCCACGCCAAAATTTTAAAAAAATGGCGTGGGGGTCCCCCCAAAAATCAATACCAGACCCTTATCCGAGCACGTAACCTGGCAGGCCGCAGGAAAAGAGGGGGGATGAGAGAACGCCTCCCCCCTGAACCGTACCAGGCCACATGCCCTCAACATTGGGAGGGTGCTTTGGGGTCCCCCTCAAAGCACCTTGTCCCCATGTTGATGGGGACAAGGGCCTCATCCCCACAATCCTTGCCTGGTGGTTGTGGGGGTCTGCAGACGGGGGGCTTATAGGAACCTGGAAGCCCCCTTTAACAAAGGGGACCCCCAGATCCCGGCCCCCCCATGTGAAATGGTAAGGGGGTACAAAAGTACCCCTACCATTTCACAAAAAAAGTGTCAAAAATGCTAAAAATGACAAGAGACAGTTTTTGACAATTCCTTTATTTAAAGTCTTCTTCTTTCCATCTTCTTTCTTTTATTTTTTTTCTTCTATCCTCCTTCGGTTTCTTCCTCCATCTTCTTCTTCCTCTGGTTCTTCCTCTGACCCTCTGCTTCTTGCTCCGGTGTTCTCGAACGGCATCTTCCTCCGCGGCTTCTTCCCTTCTTCGTTCTCAGGCCGCTCCGCATCCATGATAAGAGGCTCCCGCTGTGTGACGCTTCTCGTCTTCTGACACTTCTTAAATAATGGAGGGTGGGGCCACCCGGTGACCCCGCCCCCCTCTGAAGCACGGTGACTTGACGGGGACTTCCCTATGGGTTTACCCATGATGTCAGAGGGGGCGGGGCCACTCCTTGGCGACCACATCTACACTCCTAAGTAAGCAGATCTGTGTACATGGGAACCATACAAAATTATGGCCCATTGAGCCATGATAGAGTATGGCTCGCATCATTGGTAGCAGTGGGAATGTGCACACAGTCGTGTTCAGAGCCATGTAAGTAGTGTTAAAATTGTGAGACACTCTGTGTCTCACAAAGACGCTTGCCACATGGCCCTGCACATGACCATCTGCACACGTCACTACTGTATTTCTATTTGAATATATACATGTGTGTGATTGGTTCTTTTGAAAGAATACAAGTGCCTAAACAGGTGATTCTGAAGCCACCACCTTCCTTTGTTATTCATGTTAATAGCATAAATAAAAGGAGATGGCTATTCTCTCGAGCATTCTGCTAAGCTCAAGGTGATACCAGCATCTGTCTGTGTTACTTGGAGACATACAAGCGCGCTTTCCCGGAATTATATAAGAGAGCTGTATTTGTGCTTTTAAGCGCAAAGAAATTATATGCTTATAGGGAGAAGCTTAAAATTTCCCATACAGTTTGGCGGGCCAGAAAGGAAGACAACAGATCTTCCTAATTCAGCGGACCTCAAGTGGGAAAAGACATCCAGAACCAGACCTGCAAAGGCCGGCCTATGGCAAGACAACCATACTTTTTGAACATTTTTACTGTTCTTTGTTCGGGATCTTGATTCTCTGTCCGCTGTTTGGGGTAAGTTCTGCAAGGCAAAGAACCTTATGTTTTTTTATCACTTTCTGTATATTGACAGGATTTTAATTGTAGGTTATATTTTTGTCATTGTAAGTAGGTCTATTATTGAAGTATTGAAGTCATTTTGAAATGATTTTGTAGAAAGCTTTTGGTTTGAAAATGACTGCCGCATATTCAAGTGGCCATGTGGCTGAGAGGGGGAAGGGCAGCCATGCATTGCTGGAAACACTTACAATGGGAGCTGTTTCTTGAATTGGCTACACCCTGTGGGTGGTCTCAGGTTCCTAGGTAATAGCATGGGGACAGTTCTGTTGACCTTCTAACTTTCAGAACGAAGTATTGCTTTGTATTTGGGAAAAAGAGTGTATGTGTGTTACTTAATGTTTTATGTAACTTTGGTGTTTTTGTATATATTGTTTAGTTAAATATGTCTATATTTTTGTACTCCTATAAGCCCTAATTGATAGTGTTAATTTGGTGTCTCAATTGTATAGTCAGTTTTTGTAGAGAGAAATCTTGGTTTGAGTTGGTTTTGGCGGGATCAGGGACATTTATTTTTTATTTTTTTGTAAATTTTTTTTATTAAAGGTTTTTAACATAGAAAAAGGCGTATACAAACTTAGAACAGATTAATCATTCAGCACTACAATTCCCAGCTCCAGTGTACAATGCAGCTCCCATACCAAATAATAGCAGACATCAGAAATCCTTCCATATAGAAATCATAGTAAAGGGGGAAAAGAGGGAAAGTAGTACAATATCCCCCAACAGCAGTATTAAAGGAGGTTATAATTTCCCAGCCAGGCTTACACAAGCCTCACTAACCGCCACATAGTTCAACTATTCACCAGGAGACAATCAATCTGATGCGGTTGAATTGTCATCTATCCAGCCACCCCACACCTTTTTAAACTGATGAGGTACCCCTCTACTTAAAAACGGAGCTTCATACATCGGTAGAGCCTTGTTAATCAATGCCTTCCAGGCCATAAGGGTAGGAGCCAGCGGTTTCTTCCATGATAAGATAATCACTTTGCGAGCATAGTACAGGAGCATTGTCAGCAGAGTACGGATTACATTTTTGGGTGCTAATGTAGTCACCAACCTAACACAGTCCATCACCCCCACCCAGAACCACTGGATGTGCGGGCAAAGCCAAAAAATGTGCAGAAAATCTGCTCCAGGTGCATCACACCTCTATCAGTTGAGGGGTGCGCAGAGAAAATCCTTGCTAATTTAGCGGGAGCAGAGGCGGCTCTCTAATTAGGCAAATTAGGCGGTCGCCTAAGGCCTCGCACTCACAGGGGCCTCGCAGCCAACTAATTTGCCTGTTCTCAATCACTGAAGTTGACGCCGGCAGCTCCGCCTACCCCCACTGGGACTCTGTGGCTTAGGAGCTGATGGACAAATCAGATACTGCCCGCAACCTGAGGAATAGCGGCCTCATCACGGAGCGTCCCAGTCCGTGGGGCCTCATGTGTAAGTTTTGCCTAAGGCCTCACAAAGCCTAGAGCCTCCTCTGAGCGGGAGTGTAGTATATCCTATGCAGAAACTTGAACTGTATCAGGTGATCACGGGCCAACACCAGTCTGGCAAATGTGATGCTCAAGACATCATCCCAATCATCATTGTCAAGCTGCGGGAAATCCAACGTCCAGGCAGCACAACAGTAAGTGAGAAGCTTTGTAGTATCAGTGAACAATTCCTTGTATATAGTAGACATAGTTTTGGGTAGGTCCTTGTCTCTGAGTAGTGACTCCAGGTCCCCAGCCCGCACATTCAGGGTGGAGGACCCAAACTGGGACGAAAAAGCATGCCTAAACAGTAAAAAAACAGGTGCGAGCTAGGGAGCTGGTACTTACTTCTGAGCACATCAAACGTCAATAACACCCCATTTCCAATCACCGCCCCCACTGTTATCTGGTCCATAATATTGGATCTGGATATGCAAAAAAATGGGATAAGCTTGGATTGCGCCACAGAGGAGTATAAGGTGACACTACCCCATCCTGAAGTGCTGCCCTTCTAGTCCAGTCTCATGCTCTGATGACTGAGCGCATTGACCCCGTTATGGGATAGGGGGCCACTCTTCCTCTATATAGTAGGTCAGAAAGTGCCTCATATGAGCCAACTACTGCAGCTTCCAAAGTTACCGCAGCATCATCCTCTGGATGAGTCAGCCATCTATGTGCAAAAACTGCCCCGCTAAAAAATATCTAACAAAATTGGGTACCGCCAACCCCTCTTCTTTCCAAGGCTGCTGTAGCACTTGCAATCTAATGCATGGAGTCCCCCCACCCCAGAGAAAGTCTGTAATCACTCTATCAATGGACTGGAAGATAGTCTGAGGTATCCAAACTGGGGAATTCCTAAAGATGTAAAGGAATAGAGTGAGAAATTTCATTTTCAGCAAGTTTATTTTTCCTATCAGGGACAATGGTAAGTTACGCCAGGCCTGTGTGTGCAGCTTAAGAGGGGATAAGGGGGATAAAGAGGGGATAAAGGGGGATAAGGGGGATAAAGTCAGATACTGACTGGGTGATATGCAGTCCCAGATATTTCACCTTATCCACCCACTGGAGTGGGCAGTCTGTCTGGGCCCTAAGGGCTGGGGATGGAACTTGTAATGGTAGAATTTGCGACTTACCCCAATTTACTTTAAGACCGGAGAACCGGGAGAAGGTGTCTAGGATGGACCGGGCTGTGGTCAATGAATGGTAGGGGCCTTTAATTTGTTAATTTGTTAACATCGGCCATTTTGCTCTAGTCCAGATTTCATCCACCGGACCGATTTTGCAGTGGACCGATTTTCGATTGTTACAACTGCCATTTTGTTTCTGCTGATTTTAGTCTCGAGTGAAATATAGTCTGTCTTTTTGTGCTGAATTCCATTTCAGGTAGAATCATTTATTTTTTTTTGTATTTATTTCCAGTTGTTTTAGCTAAGTTTTATACTGTAATACAGTTTTGGGTAGAGAGTAAACGAGAGGCATCCACGTTATTGTTATATCATCTAGGTACAGATAGAAGCCATAATATTTTTTTGAATAATGGAGGATTTCATGATGTTTTGTAGTTGTCGGACAAACACGCTTAAAAGGCTGTATATTGTGAGACCGGTCGGGCTGTGTATAATAGTCTAATTCCAGTGCGCGATTGTATTAGCATAAAACGTGAGAAGTAGTAATCTAGCAGCCCCGATCAGGCCGTGTATAATAATCGGAAAGTGGGGGCCAGTTATAGTGATAAAAGCGCAAACAATAACCACTCTGAAAGTAAAGTGCAGGGTTCTCTGGATGCAGAGTCCGCCGAAAAAAGCGATTTGAATCATATGGGCAATGGACCGTCCATGCACCCCAGTCAGACAGCTGCACAATACATGAAATCTGGGTTTGGGGCTAAGGCCATTATACCCCTTAAAGATTGGCATATATGATCAGAGGGGGTAAGGTGTATTCCTTTGGAAGGTACTTTTGATGTCTGGAGGTATAAGACCCCAGAATAAAAATTCCTTTGAAGTAGTTCAGCTGTGGCTTCAGAAATCTGTAATGATGAGTGAGTTGATGGATGTGTAGTACACATTTGTGTGGTTAAAATTCTCATGCCTGTTTTTGAACTTTGTGTGGCAGGTCCATGCAAGTTTCGAGCTGCTCTTGTGTTTCTCCCATTGTATTTTTTTCTATTGCTAAAAGAGTGAAGGCAGCATTCCGTCTTGTTGTTTTTTTTTTTTCATTTTTGTTTTGGGAACTATGAAATATCTCCCCCACATTTGCATCTAAATGTTTGTCTCATGTTTTAGTCTTCTCATTGTTTGTATGTAGTTACAACAATATGTTTGAACCTACTGTGTCAGTCCTCATACGCGGCTGTTGTATTTTAGTAGGAACGTGAAAGTAAGGGTTACAGAGGGTTTAGTTGTGGTCGGTTTTGAGGAATGTCAGTGACAATTTACCAATGTACATGAATGTCGTGTTGTTTACCATTCTTTGCAGGTTAAATATGAAGGATAGAGTAATAAATTGTTTATAAGTAACTTTTTAGGTTACATAAAAAGCAGGTGTATGTAGATAGCTGTACACATGCATAAATACACACGCCTAAGAAGGTAAAAGTTTCATAGACTATTTCACTGTTTCATAATTTTTTTCTGCGCCATTCTGAACCCTGCGTGTCTTCCTCCAGTTTGTAATGAGGCAGAAAATGGGGAGATGATAATGGTGAGAATGACAATTTTCAAACCAATAATACTAACGGCTCTAATTCTAGCCAAGTTTGTAACCTAGTAGGATGACATGTTCCACGACTGTATTTCTTTGATGGACAAACAACAGTCCGGTGAAGGAGGCTCCCATCCCAGATGCTAAGAACCTTTTTGTCAATGGTTTCAGGTATTACACCCCAGATGGTAAGCCATGCAGTGACCACAGTCATTGAGTTAGGTTTGTTTGGAGGTCAACCAAAAACAGGGTTGTACTTTCCTCAGCAGCTGTCAACATTCTCAGCTGATGGGGTAGGTGCAGTCACTGTAACATGAACTTCAAAAGGTCAACCACAGGGTTCATGAATCCCTCCTGGACCCTGACACAATAACCGTTTTACATTCTTTCCAACCAGGTGACTGGGTCATTGTAAAGAAGCTTGAGGGACGCCAGCCACTGCAAGAAGCTGCTCAACTACACCAAAGAATGAGGAGTATCTTTGTTTATTTATATTTTTAAAGTGTATTTTCCAACTAGCTAGGAAAGCGAACAGGACACATTGTTGGGTCTACTCTAAATCTCCACCGAGCTTTAGTACCCCAGCGATGACAGCAGTACATGCTATATATGATGTTAATATTGGTATGAGGAGTTTTGACAAACTACCCTGTTTCCCCGAAAATAAGACCTAGCGTGATTGTCAGTGATGGCTGCAATATAAGCCCTACCCCCCAAATAAGCTCTACCCTGTTTCCCCGAAAATAAGCCCTACCCTGAAAATAAGACCTACAAGGACTTTAACTAGGGCTTATTTGGGAGGTAGGGCTTATGTTGCAGCCATCACCGACAATCACGCTAGGTCTTATTTTTGGGGAAACAGGGTAGTAAAAACTCCAAACAGACACTTGTCAATAGAATGATACATTAATGATTAATGATTAATGATTAATGATACATTTCTAGAGGGTAAAATTAGTTATAATTTTAACATTAGCTCTGGTTCTTGCCAGCTTTGGTATGGGGACAACTAGGTAGCCCACAAGTGTGCTTCAACTTTAGTTTGGTATTAATGCGAATCTACAGCTTATAAGGTAATTCCGTCCCAGTATCTTATGTCGCGGCCGATCGTGAGGATCTGATGGCGAAGGAGAAGGTAAGAATGGCAGGGACAAATAGAAGGGAATTGTTCACCAACCCCGACCAGGTCTGGGCATGGTTTCCTGCTTGTACACGGTGGGGACTTGAGCTTATGAAACGATTGAACAATTTCTCATCCATTGTGTATGGGATGTTTAATGTAATGCCGCGTACACACGAGCGGACTTTACGGCGGACTTTGCCCGGCGGACTTTTCGTCGGACTTTGTTTGCTCCTTGCGCCGGACTTAAAAACGGACGGACTTGGCCACACACGGTCACTGCAAAAGTCCGCTGGTTTTGAACGCGGTGACGTATAGCACGTACGACGGGACTAGAAAAAGGAAGTCCAAGCCCCACTCCGGCACCCTTTGGGCTCCTTCTGCTAATCTCGTGTTTATCTCGTGTTAGTAGAAGTTTGGTTAGAGACGATTCGCGCTTTTCACACTTCAGCTTATTTCGTTCGTTTTCTGCGGTTCAGTTTGTGCTTGTGAGGTTTGTATCTGCTTTTCAGTGCGTGTTGGTCAGTTCGTAACCTGCCTTGCAGGCCGTTCTGCTCCACTCGTTCCTGATTTTCAGGTCGTTCTTCATAGGCCTTGCTGTTCTTCAGTGCGTTTGTTATAAGTTTGTTTGTTTGAGCAGCCGACCATTTTGAAGCCATGTCGAGTGGACGTTCTCGTTCTCGAGTTCGTGCTGTGTGGGGACTTGGTGTTGGGGTTAATACTTTGACCCGAGTCCAGTCCATGAACAGGGTGAGGAGGAGTTCATGGACCAAGAATTGGTTGCGCCAGCGTGACCAGTTCTGTCATATGCCTTTGCTCCGTGAGCTCCGTGAGAATAATCCTGATGATTTCAGGAATTTTCTCAGGATGACGGACCCCATCTTTGAGCGTCTGCTGGCTATGCTGACCCCCTATATCAGCAGGCAGGATACCTGCATGAGGCAAGCCATCAGTGCGGAGCAGAGGCTAGTTGCCACGTTACGTTACTTGGCGACAGGGAGAAGTCTTCAGGACTTAAAGTTCTCGACAGGCATCTCCCCCCAGGCTCTGGGGATCATAATCCCAGAGACCTGTTCTGCTATTATTCAGGTCCTGCAGAAGGAATATATGAAGGTAAGTTTTATCCTTTAACATTACATGATATGTATTAACTGTTTTTGGATGTATTGTAGAACTGTCCTCTTTACCTAATTGCCATGCTTTCAATCTGCTGTGAATGTCCCCTTTATCTTTGTGCATGCCTATTTTAATCATTTATTGCCCTATACATGCCTAATTTATTTCATTAACCTCCCCACCATGCAATGCTGGGTCCATTTTTATCTCTAGCCTATAGTCCATTGAACAATGTATATTGTCTGCTCCATTGTCTTGTTTGTCCCTCCCCCACCCCACAAATGTTTGAGCCAGTCAGGTGTGTTTGTTAACCTAATTAGAACCCCTCCCCCACCCCACAAATGTTTGAGCCAGTCAGGTGTGTTTGTTAACCTAATTAGAACCCCTCCCCCACCCCACAAATGTTTGAGCCAGTCAGGTGTGTTTGTTAACCTAATTAGAACCCCTCCCCCACCCCACAAATGTTTGAGCCAGTCAGGTGTGTTTGTTAACCTAATTAGAACCCCTCCCCCACCCCACAAATGTTTCAGCCAGTCAGGTGTGTTTGTTAACCTAATTAGAACCCCTCCCCCACCCCACAAATGTTTGAGCCAGTCAGGTGTGTTTGTTAACCTAATTAGAACCCCTCCCCCACCCCACAAATGTTTCAGCCAGTCAGGTGTGTTTGTTAACCTAATTAGAACCCCTCCCCCCACATTCAAATGTATCAATGGGCCATCATAGGGGGTGAGTAATCTTATAAGTGTGCCTTATGTTTTTCAACATTTCAATTACAAACACACATATTCATAATATTTGACTGCTGTTGTTTACTAATGTTTTGGTGTAATCTGATATACAATTTTTGTTATTAAAGTCCTTATCTTATTTTTTTTGCACTCCACAGTTTCCTACAAGTCCACAGGAATGGCAGACTGTGGCCTCCCAGTTCGCTGACCGTTGGGACTTTCCCAACTGTGTCGGGGCGATTGACGGGAAGCACGTCCGGATTGTGCCACCACCGCATTCGGGGTCTTATTTCTTTAACTACAAGGGGTTCCATAGTGTAGTTTTGATGGCGGTGGTCTCGGCACATTTGGAGTTAAAGTTTGTGGATGTGGGGAAGAACGGCCGGATGTCTGATGGAGGAGTCTTTGCACAGACCGAGCTGTGCTATCGTCTCCAGACCGGTGGCCCGGAATTGCCACCTGATGACGATAATGTGGATGGACTCCCCTCAGTTTTTATTGCTGATGAAGCATTTGCTCTCTGTGAGAACTTGATGAGGCCGTTCCCCCAAAGGACACTCACCCCTGAGAGGAGGGTATTTAATTATCGGCTGGCCAGAGCAAGAAGGGTTGTGGAGAATGCCTTTGGTATTCTGGCCAGCCGGTTCCGTATCTTCCTTACGGCTATTAATTTGGCGGCCTATAAAATCAACCACGTCATCCTTGCTTGCTGCATCTTGCATAACTTTTTAAGGAGACATTCAGCTACATATCTATCCTCTGTTGGGCCTGAGCCCAGACTGGAAGAGGCTAGTAGCACTTTCACAGGCCTAGAAATTGGCCGTATTGGCTTGTCCCCCCGAACCGCACGTCAAGTGCGTGACCGTTATGTGAATTATTTTAATGGTCGGGGGGCCATTGCTATTCAGCAACAGCTGTAAGTTTGTTTCAAAAATAAAAAAGAAAATTGTTTTATCTAAATATCTTGTTTTTATTGTTGTTTACCTTTAAGTTATGTTTGTCTCCTAGTGCACTTGTAGTAGTGTCAAGTGCATTTAGCTTTAGTTAATCAGGCCCACAAAAACAAACCCCAAATTTTGACTTCAAGAAACAGCCACACACATTGTATAGGGTAAAAAATTTTACTTGGTGCACATTGAAAGGTGCATTTTTTACCATATTTTTTATTTATTTTTTTTTTTCAAAAATATTTTACGTTGTGTAAAAAAATTATATTTTACTAAATTATTCAAGCCATTTTTTCACAAATATATAGACCTTTATCTAACAAGATTTACATACACAACAGTGTTTTTAGAAACAAAACTTACAATAAATGAACTTACAAAGTTCAATATTTCTAGAACGGTGCATGTAATGTCACCCTTGCAGAAATTGGTCATTTATAAGATGCTCAAAATTGAGCTTTACTAAAGGGTCAAGTCAACATGTGCTATCTCCTATCATGGGAGAGCAATGTACGTGTTTTGTGTGTGCAATCCCATTTTTGGTTCCTCTCACCACCAAAGAATTTTCAGGATGAAGGGTTTGCAAACACAAAACAAGTACATTGCTAACCCATGATGGAAGATAGCACATGATGACACACCGTGTGCATCACACATTGTAAATTTGGGTATACCCCCAAAATTGTAAAAAAAATTTTTATAACAAAATAACTTCCCAAGGAAATGAAGAACATGATTGATGTTTTTAGGCCAAACGTGATTATATTCGGCCCAAAACATCAATCATGTTCTTCATTTCCTGTTGCATGGAGTCCAGGCGAAGTTTCATGCTGTGAATTTGTTCACGCATTTGATCTATGTGGCCATTCCACAGCATAATCTGGCCAATTAATCTTTGCGCACTGTCTGTGGTGAAGTGCTCTGCCGCTTGGCCTTCCACAACCAGAAACTCACCTAAAACGAGTGAATAAAAACAAGGTTTACAATATGCACGCCAAAATACAGTAAAACTCAAGCTGGGGTGTCAGTCACTCACTTGGTGGGCTTGAAACCTCGCACACTTCCTCCACCTCTCCTTCCTCAAGGTCGTCGGGTGGGCGTGGTCTTGGGCTGGGGCTTGGGGTAGGTTCGGCCTCAGGCTGGTGACTTGGGGGGTCCTGAGATCCTTGGACTGTTGTCTGAGTCTTTTCTCCCCTATGAGATTTGAAAAAAAGGTATAGTTAAAACACACTGATCTTTTAGGTTTTAATA
Organism: Lithobates clamitans; assembly: GCA_037952925.1. Lineage (NCBI taxonomy): Eukaryota > Metazoa > Chordata > Amphibia > Anura > Ranidae > Lithobates > Lithobates clamitans. Next base: position 2,503,041 of record JBBGZY010000645.1, read on the forward strand.
AATAAAGTAAAACGTTGGTTAATATTTTTTGCCAATTTTGCATCATAATAAATGTTGAAGACAGGATGAACATTACCTCTGAACAACAATTATAAAGAATGCATATTTTTTGGCAATTTTCACAGATGCTGACACCTCAATGATCTCCTATGTGTATTACCCCTCAAAAATTTAGTTATGGTCACATAGTACACTAGAAAATGCATTTCCTTAGCAAAATGCGTGGGAATGCTGAATAGCTAAATGGCTAAAATGACCGCCATCAAAACTGCCCCATCATATTCCTATATTATAAATCAGTACATGGTGTGTCTGTCCCCTCCCCCGGGCTCTGTAATCAGAGCTGAGATGCTCCAGCCACCTCCACCCCTGTGTATAACAGAAGCTTTGGTAACCATGGCAACAAAACAAACACAGTACACTCTGATTAATGTCTAAAATTTCAAGAAATGACCTCTAAACAAAAAGCTTTTTCTCCAAAAATTATAAAAATATCAAACTGAAAGGATATAGCCAGATAGATGAATATTTAGTGAACATTGTAAAGTTTGTTTGGTGTCTCTAGGTGAAAGTATGAAGGAGCTGAAACTTTTGGGAGCGGAAGAAGAATTTGAGGATTTCAAGCATGCTCCCATTGAATTCAATGTTGAAAAAAGTGAATAAAAACTTATTATTTAATAAAGTATAAATGGTAGTAAAAAATTTGAAAATGACCACACATCAGCTAAAAGAGACGAACATTTTAATAGTTGAATGGTTTTAATAGCTGAAAGTATGCAGAAGTTACGCAGAGCCAAAAAACGTACGGAATAAAATTAAAAGTAAATTTTTATAAAAATAAAATCGAAGAACAATAGTGGGACTGCTAAATCATTCCCACTAACTATAGTGCTCGTGAGTCCAGATGTGGAAACAGCTGCTGTGTCCTGTCCCTACATTACACTGAATCATTTTTGAGGAAGCATTATATTTTCAAACACATCTACACCACATCAACTCATTGTGTGAATTCGACAAATTATCAAGCCATAAATGTATGTCCAACCCTGTCCCATCGTATTTGGCGAAAAAATAACGTCACTTTATAAAGTATCCGATCTATTCCAAAGAACGGTATTTACGAACGATGCAGAAAAACCGCCAAAAATAAGGATCAGCATGCAAGTTCTGTATCTCAATAGTAAAACACAAGTACTTACTTTTTTTCAGCAGCTTCTTTATTCGCCAATATTGTTCTGGCTCACGACTTTTGATGTCAGACCACCGCTTCCGCAATTGTTCTTTCGAACGTTTTGTACCAAATTTCTCTTCCAGAGCGGTGACAACTGAGGACATTATTTTGTCCTTCCTCATATTGGGTCGTGTGTACGGTCCTTTTTTGCCATCGTAGTCCTCCCTTCTTAATATGGACACCATCTCCACCATCTCTCCAAAAGCAATGTTGGTGGCCTTATATCTCCTCCGGGATGTGGATGTTTGGGGCTCCGGGCTTTCCTCCGCGCTACTTCCACTTAATCGCTCCGCCATCTTTTGCTATCTACTCCCACTGCGCAACGAAGAGTGAAGGGGCGGGGCCAAATCGTACTTACGAACGTCAGGGGCGGGCAACGCAGGCGGAGCATGACACATGCGCAGTGTATATAAAGCTAGTACGATGGCCTATGTATGTCCGTGCGGAAGTAGCACAAACGAAGGTAAGATTAAAGTGTGTGTGTGTGTGTGTGTGTGTTTGTGTGTGTCCCCGTGTGTGTCCCCTAGATTACAACACAAACTAATCCTGAGATTTGGGACTGACATTTAAGTTTTGATCTTGTGTCTTGTCTTGCAGAAATAATGAATCCCTTTAAAGAGGAAGAGTTTTTGACCCATTTCATTGATCTATATGAGCAGAAGAAAAACCTCTGGGAGGTCAAACACCCCCAATATTATAATCGTGATGTTAGGAAGGCAACACTGGGCACACTTTTAGAGTTTGTGAAGACTCGACTCCCCCAGGCAGACCTCAAGTTTGTGGACAGGAAAATAGGTATCTTGCGTAATATGTATAAGCGGGAACACAGAAAAATCCAGGAGTCGCTGAGATCCGGGGCAGCAGCTGACCAAGTTTATGTACCACAAACTGCGATTCCTGGATGAGCAGACCGAAGCCAGGCAATCCCTTTCCACCCTTCCCCTTCCCCCCACCCTTCCCTCCAGCCTTCCCTCCAGCCTTCCCTCCAGCCTTCCATCCACCTCCACCGCAGCTGAGAAGTCCCAGGATGAACTGGGCCTTTTCACCATAGATGAAGTGGATGCGCCCAGCTTCAGCCAGGTATACTTTTTTTGAAGATTTTGGGATTGTGTAAATGTTATTAATGATGTTAAGGTGTTAATTTTGAAAGTGCTTCATCAAAAATCACTTCTGCACAAAGAGTAATATGTAGACATATCACTAGACAGTAGTGGCCAAATATATACGTAACTTCAGATCTTGTTGATCATCTGAAATAATGGTGTGGTCAAATAGATAGCCTTTACTATTTTGTGTAATTATTTTTGAAAGTTAGGAGCTGAAAATTGTGTGTAATTGCATAACAGAAAATTACAACTATGTCCCTTTTTTTTACACAGGATGACCTCAGCCAGGAGGAGGCCTTGCCCAGTGGGAGAGAGGAGGAGGCCTTGCCCAGTGGGAGAGAGGAGGAGGCTGTGGCTGGGCCAAGTAGAAGCCGCACGGAGTGCCAGGTGCCTCCCCTCCGCATTCTCCACAAAAGGCCCAGGAGAATGCCACCAACAGAGCAGGAATCCCTAGACCTCATACGGGAAGCAAGCCGGATCCTGAGCAAACCTCCCAATGCAGAGGAGGCGTATGGCACCTATATAGCCTGCAGATTACAGGAGTTGGAAAAGGGCCAACGCCTCCTCTGTGAGGGTCTATTTTTCCAGGCTTACCAGAAGGGCTTGAGAGGGGAGCTTACTGCTACCACATATCTAGCAGATGAAGCCACTCCTACTCCTCCTCCTCCTCCTGCCCCAAGTACACCACCAGAGCCACAACCTCCGAGGAAGGCTGCAGAGAAGCGTGGAGGGAAGGCTGCAGAGAAGCGTGGAGGGAAGGCTACACGGAAGAGTCGAAAGTGATTGCCTGGTTTCTGTCTGTTCTGACTGTGCTCCCTGTGCTCCCTATAGTCGCAAGATACCTATTTTCTTGTCCTCAAACTTGATGTGTGTCCTGGGGGACGAAAGGCTTCCCAGATTCTAAAAGTGTGTCCAGTGTTGCCTTCCTAATTTTTTGGTTTATCAAAAAAATACTTTTTGGTTTACCTTACATTCTTGCCTATGTCTTTTGATTAAAAAACGCCATTTTGTTTGGGAGTAGGCAGGTACAGGTCGAAAAGACTATGGGGTTGATTTGAGAAAAGCAAATAGTCTGTGCACTTTTCAGAGGGCAGTTGCCCTCTGCAAGTGCAATTGCTCCAGAGCATCAGAAATTATTTAAAAGCTTGACTTTGCAAAGAGTACCCAATCCTGTGCAAGTAAAACAAAAAAAAAGACATTTTTGCTTGCACATGATTGGATGATGGAAGTCAGCAGAGCTGCTTCACATTTAATAAAGCTTGGGAGCAACTGCTCTTGCAGAGGGCAAATGCAATTTCCAAAATGCACAGGCTTTTTACCTTTAGGAAATCAACCCCTATGTGTGTTTTTGTCAAATAAAAAGAATTTATTTTGATTTTACATGATTTTAGGAATAAATCAGCAGAGCTTCCCCGAATTTAAGCTCTTCCCCTCAGTTTTTCTGCGACTGCACTTCCAACAAGTGCACTTGGTGTGCAATTTCTCAAGTGAACGTTTCACTTGATATTCTTAAATGATTTAAGCCTTTTGTCAAAAACAAGCTCGGGGAAAGCTCTGCTGATTTTTTCCGAAAATCATGTCAAATAAAAATTAATTGTTTTGGTTTGGGCTTCCTTGCATGTGCCCCTCGGATCCACAGCGAACACACTTCAAAATGCTCTTTATGTGGAATTATATGTATAATTAGCAATTGGAGTGAAAAATGATTTTGCCTTTGTTAAATACACCCCCCTATGTCTAATGAACAAGGGACAACAACCTCATTAAGGTTCTTTAAAACAACACAAAATATGAATGTTAATTGTGGTAACTTGAAAATACACACCAAAAATGTGGTTAGCATTTAACACACATTGTAAAATAGCTAAAGTGTTGAAATAAAAAAAAAAAAATCTATTTTAAAATTTAAAAGTTATGGAGATCTGGCTGTTACAAAATATTATATTAGTCATGGCAGGAGGATAAATCATGAAGAAAGAAGTTTGTGAGAACTCTGTGTGAATATAAAGCAGAAAAACAACTTCATTCCTCTCGCATTATCAATCCTAAAAAAAGGCTGTATTAAAAGACAACAGAAGAGGAATGTGCTAGCTTCAAGAGGAAGGCTAGTTTTACCAGACCGAGCGCTTCCGTCTTGTAATTGCTTGAGAGCATGCGTCAGTTTGAGTTCGTCGGACTAGCACACAGACGATCGGTTTGTCCGCTAGAAAGAAGAGTCCGTCGGATAAATTTTAAACAAGTTTCAAATCTAATTCCGTCCAACTTTTTAGAAAACAAAGTCCGCTGGAGCCCACACACATCGAATCGTCCGATGAAATCCAGTCCGCCGGGCAAAGTCCGCCGTAAAGTCCGCTCGTGTGTACGCGGCATAACTGTTGAAGCTACAAGGAAGTTCCCACAGAAATAACAGCAAATCAAGACCTTTTTATTAAAAGATGGCCCATGATTATCTGTTGGCATCCAAGGGGGGGTTCTGTGAATTCATAGGAAAATATTGTTATACCTGGATCGGGGATACTAGTGACAAAGTTCAGGCCCATATGGATAAGGTTTAGATCCCTGCAAGGCAAAGCCAGAGCTATAGCTATGGAAGGTTGGAATCCTTTTAAGGGTTTGGGAAACTTTGGGTATTTTTTATTTTCCATCGGATCACGGTTAAGGGAAGTAGGGGTATATATACTCATGTTGTTTTTATTTCTATTCCTTCTATATTTCATGATGAGGTGCTCCTGTCGCCTGATTGGATGAGTCAACAGAGCCCGAGCAGATGACCATGTCTTTCTCACCGAGATGAGACGCCCCGAAGCCCAGCCCACGTACAAGACACAGAGGATCCCAGACCGACCGGTGATTACTACAGCTCACCATGTCTTGACCTCCCTATAAGTCATCCCTCCTGAAGAACAGAGTCTACAAGTCAAGCCATGTTATGAACTCGTATGCACTGTAAGGACTGACTCATTTCCAGGTGTAAGAAGGAGATCAAGATTCATCGAGGGACACATGGGAGCATATGACAAAGAGGAGGAGCTGTTGTGGAAATTTTTATTAATGTATGTTGTCAGATGTCCCCCAGTGTCAGATTTGCTGTAATGCGCTCATGTGAGGTTATTCGCACATACAGACGTTGGTGGAAGACCATTGTTTGCGGAAACCTTCCCTTGGACATGGCAGATCTGTTTGCTCTTTTTTTTTTTTAAAGGTATTTTTATTGTAATTTCAAGGTAAATATAACAACAAAACAAAGCCTATTGGGCATACCCAGGCTCGGTCATAAGAACTACACACTAATACAAAAAACACACAAAAAAAAAAAAAAAAAACCCCACATATACATATATAAAAATATATATATATTCTAACTAAACTACTGTACGCTCGACCACCTGCACAGAATATTCAAAGTAGTACCTCTAAATCCATGTATATCCTGTATTGCCCACTTTAGTCAATCATGAAATGAGATGTACATTACAGTAAACATATTCCTATTCCCCCCCTCCCCATAACTATCGATTGAGCAGCCTAGTGACATTCATGGTGCTAATAGAGTGAACTAGTCATCAATTGAATCTGCATTAGTGGACAGGGATTCCGTCCAAATATCCCATATTTTGTGGAATTTTTTGCCACAGCCATGTGACAGGTAAGTAGCTTTGTACAGGGGTAGAGCCGCATTCACTAACTTCTTCCAGAAATTTAATGAAGGTGCAGATGAGGCCTTCCATCTGAGTACTATAGATTTACGGGCATAGTAAAGTAATAATCCTAGCAGGGTTCTGAGTGCCCGGCGTGGGGCCAGTGGTTCCACCAGTCCCAGCAGACATACCTCTATAGACAATGGCACGGGGACAGTGGTGACAGTCAAAATAAACTTGGTTACCTCAACCCAAAAAGATTCAATATGAGGACAGTTCCAAAAAATGGTAATGGTGTAATCCGCTGATGCTGAGTTGCATCTCCAACAAGAGGCAGAGATAGATGGATAGATTCTATGTAAGCGCACAGGTGTGTAATATACCTTATGTACTATTTTAAATTGTACTAGTTTATCTCTATCTGATACTAGTTGTGAAAAGGGGTATTCCCATATTTCTTCCCAATCTTTTGTGTCTAGTGAAGGCGTCCCAGACTACTTGCGCTGAGGTTGAATCCTCATTGATCTCCCAGTATTGTTGTAATCTGGGAGAGACCTCCTCCTCCACCCTCGAGTCCTGCAACCACTTGGGTGCTAAACGCCAACAGTCTCGACTCCTGATGTTCGACAACTCCAAGGTGACCTCCAGGGGTGCATGATCAGAGAGGCCCGCAGGTAAGTACGAGACCCCCTTCACCACCGCCAGGGCACAGGTGTTGCCAAATACCAGATCGATCCTAGAGCCTGATTTATAAGTGGTGGAGTGAAAGGAGTAAGCCCTAGTGGTTTGATGCTTCCATCTCCAGATCTCGGTATAATTAAATGCTTGTGCCCATTGAAGCAGGTCTGGCGAAAACACTCTATTTGGATTGGACGAGTCCAGGGACGGATCCAAAATAGAATTAATGTCCCCAGCTATGTATAGTCTGGAGAATTGTAATGTAGCTAAAAGCTCATATAGCTTGTAGAGGATCCGTTGGTTAAAGGGAGGGGGTATATATATATTCACGAAAGCGTAGACCACTGCTCTAATCTCCAGTAGTAGGATTATGAAACGGCCCTCCTGATCAGTATGTAGATGCATGACCTTATACGCAAGGGATTTGTTCAATAAAATGGCAACTCCCCTTGCATAACTGGAGTACGTCGTGTGAAATGCTTGCCGTACCCAGGGTCTGCGTAGTGCCAGGATCTTGTTCCCCAGAAGATGAGTCTCCTGCAGGAACAAGATATGAGGTCTGTGATTATTCAGATGTTTAAACATTAATGCCCTTTTAACCTTGTTATTGAGACCTCGTATATTCCATGATACCAGTTTTAACTCCATAAATGTAATGACAGATTATGGTGCAACATAATGTATGGAGGGGGCCAGCCCCCATGGAACCAAGGGAAATGTCAGAAGTCTAACAACTTTTGCATTGGACATAGTGAGCGTTAATAGAACACCTGAAATATAAAGATTAGTCAGTGGATATAGAGCGTACAAAAAAGAAAGAAAAAAAAATAACCTGTGAACTCCCTACTGACCATGAAGTACCCCTAAAAGAGAAAATAGAACAAAGAGAACAATAACTATGGTCAGTTTGATACCCAAAACCGGAACACAAACTTTTAGATCTTCAGACTTCTGAAAAAAAAAAAAAAGTTGCAAAGTACGGCATCTCAGTGTCGCCGACGCCTCTTCAATTGGCGGGGAGTATATATAGCTGAGGGTTTGATACTTCTATGAGTTACTTTTTTCAAGGTAGCTCCGGGGTAGAAGAATGTATAAGAAAAGTACATCTGGTTTAGGACTAGAAGAATCTTTAGTGATCAATGGGTCTAGGAAAATAAGAAAAAATAACAATCGCAGTCAGTGGGAAGTCAAACACACCAGCTTCCGGGGATAGGATGTTCTCCCACCCAAGATAACATTTAAATTCTGCATGAAGGGCAAAGGAGTCATCTAGCAACAATATCTGATGATGATGTCCAAGTAGCTATACACCAGAAACCGACGGCTGGATAAAAACAACCCCCCCGAGCATGGATCCGGAAGGGAAATGAAAACTGTGTGCTAACTTTCAGATATCGACTTGTAGTGAGGAAAAACATCATGCGTTTACCGTAGGTTGTTCAGCCAGTCGTCAGCATCAGCCTGAGAGTCGAAGAATCTGACCGAGCCATTATGAGGGACCCGGAGACGGCTGGGATACAGCATGCTGTATTTTATGTCCTTTTCCCATAGACGCTTACGGACATCATTAAAGGACTTCCTCTTGCGCTGCAGGTCAGCCGAGAAATCCGGAAACAGCAGGATTGAGGAGTTACCGTATAGAAGCGAGGGTTGTTTGCGTGCTGCGGAGAGGATTCTGTCACGGTCCCTGAAGTTGAGGAAACGGACCAAAAAGGGTCGGGGATTTGCACCAGGAATACTGCGTCCCGTGGGTACACGGGGGGCGCGCTCGACAACATAAGTTGGGGAGGTATCCGCGAGACCCAACAGTGTTTTGAAGAATTCTTCCGCAAACTCCGCCGGTCGGTCACCCTCCTCCCCCTCCGGGAGACCCAAGACTCGGACATTGTTGCGTCTCGCTCTGTTTTCTGCGTCATCGGATTTAGCGACTAGCTGTTGTATGGTGCGTTGTAATTCCGCTATGGTGTTGTTGTGGGTAGCTGTAAGATCTTCAGTAGCAGAGATTCTAGATTCTGATTCAGTCAGTCTACCCCTGATCTTATCCAGGTCATTTCTGATGAGATTGCATTCTTCTGCGAAGCGGTCTATACTCACCAGCATGGAGGTTTTACTTTGTTCAATGGCGGCCAGGATCACTGCAGTGCTGTCCTGGGATGGTAGGGCAGAGAGAGACGCACTCGGAGAAGCTGGAGGCTCCATGGCTAATTCTGTCAACAGGGTCTGTATTCTCCCTATAAGAGAAGGATCTGATTGTGCAGCCAGTGCAGGGGCCAGGCGGCCCGGCGTGGACGAGTTCTTGGGCCGACCCTTAGGGCCCATGAAGGAAAGGTGGGCAATAAATGTCAGCAATCCTCCGCTGACCTGTAGGCAGTAGTTGTCTAGCGAGGGGGGCCAGCCAAGGGGACCATGCAGGAGAGACCCAGGGAGCCGGATGGGTATAGGAGGGTGAAGAGGATGCTGGACCCCAGGGCTCCTCAGCCTGCCCTCACAGTTCGTTCACCCTGACTGACTCCCTGAAGTTGTGTGGGGCAGCAAGGTGCAGGGTTGACAGGATGGCCGTGAGCGTCAGCGTCCGCACTCCCGAGCTGAGGCCAGGCCGGCCGCGGTGCTCCCCCGCCGGCCGGCGGCGTAGGAAAGTGCGGTCGGCGGCAGGCTGCACTAGGCCGCACCAGGCCTGATTAGGCCGCGACCACACCGGGCGATATCAGCAGCCCCACGGACAACCGGACCCCACCAGGCACACAGTAGGGTAAGCTGAGGGGTGAAAGGAGCCCCCTACCTTGTCAAACAGTCCAGGGATGGCTTTTTTAGCAGATCAGAGGCCCGGGAAGATGGCGGCGGCCGCGGGTGTGAAGGATCTGTCGTGTCCCGGCTGATCACGGGCCAGATCTCTGCAATATCCTCACCGACTGCAGCAGGCAGAGTGTAGATGTCCTCAGGCAGGTATTTGGGCTTTTTTAGCGCATATAGAGTGAGGATGGCACAGGATTATATCACGGATGCTCGGAGCTCCTCTCTAACACAGCTGCCTGCATTCACATCCGGACATGCCCCCTCTGTTTGCTCTTTTAAGGATGTTTGTTTATGCCTCACCAAGGGACTGGCCAATCCATGGCGACCACATCTACACTCCTAAGTAAGCAGATCTGCGTACATGGGAACCATAGCATAACCATACAAAATTATGGCCAATTGAGCCATGATAGAGTATGGCTTGCGTCATTGGTAGCAGTGGCAATGTGCACATGATCGTGTTCAGAGTTATGTAAGTAGTGTTCAAATTGTGAGACACTCTGTGTCTCACAAAGACGCTTGCCGCATGGCCTTGCACATGACCATCTGCACACGTCACTACTGTATTTGTAGTTGAATATATACACGTGTGTGATTGGTTCTTTTGAAAGAATTCAACTGTCTAAATGGGTGATTCTGAAGCCACCACCTTCCTTTGTTATTCATGTTAATAGTATAATTAAAAGGAGCTGGCTATTCTCTCGAGGATTCTGCTAAGCTTAAGGTGATACCAGCATCTGTCTGTGTTACTTGGAGACATACAAGCGCGCTTTCCCGGAATTATATAAGAGAGCTGTATTTGTGCTTTTAAGTGCAAAGAAATTATATGCTTATAGGTAGAAGCTTAAAATTTCCCGGACAACTTAAAAAAAAATTTTCCCAGACAGAACTCTGCTTTAAGCAGAGAAACCAAAACGTAAGTAAAGGTTTCCATCTTGCCACTCTACCCGATAGCCCAGACATATGAAGAATATGGGAGATTGTTGTCACATGTACCACACAGCCAGTACTTGCCAGATATTCCTGCAGCTCCTTTAATGTTGCTGTAGGCCTCTTGGCAGCCTCCCTGGCCAGTTTTCTTCTTGTCTTTTCATCATTTTTGGAGGGACGTCCGGTTCTTGTAAGGTCACAGTTGTGCCATATTTTCTCCACTTGATGATGACTGTCTTCACTGTGTTCCATGGTATATCTCAGGGATCTGCAATTAGCAGACCTCCAGCTGTTGCAATACTACAAGTCCCATCATGCCTCTGTCTCTGGGTGTCATGCTTGAGGCTGTCAGGGTCTTGCTATGCCTCATGGGATTTGTAGTTCTGCAACAGCTGGAGGTCCGCTAATTGCATATCCCTGGTATATCTAATACCTTGGAAATTCTTTTGTATCGTTCTCCTGACTGATACCTTTTAACAATGAAATCCCTCTGATGCTTTGGAAGCTCTCTGCGGACCATGGCTTTTGCTGTAGGATGCGACTAAGAAAATGTCAGGAAAGACCTACTAGAACAGCTGAACTTTATTTGGGGTTAATCAGAGGCACTTTAAATGATGGCAGGTGTGTACTGACACCTATTTAACATGAGTTTGAATGCGATTGCCTAATTCTGAACACAGCTACATCCCCAGTTATAAGAGGGTATGCACACTTATGCAACCACATTTATTTTATTTTTTTAATTTTTTTTCCTCCCCCCTAAAAGATTTCTGTTTGTTTTTCAATTAAGTTGTACAGTTTATAGGTCACATTAAAATGTGGAGAAAGTTCTGAAATTATTTATCTTTGTCTCAATTTTTTACATCACAGAAACCTGACATTTTAACAGGGGTGTGTAGACTTTTTATATCTATTGTACATCCCTGAGTAAATTCCATAGATTTGTTACTTTTATCTAGGCATCCCGGTATTCTGTACACAAGGAATGTGCTGTATGCATAAAACAAGTTATCATTGTTTTTGTTTGAGAGAAAACTAGTTTGCGGAAAACTTAACGTCCAGATGATATGCTCTGTTGTCCCAACCCTAACAACCCTAACACCCCTTTCACACGGGCGTCATCCATCCAGTCATATTTTCGCAAGAAAAATCCGATTCAGTTTACTGTACATCAGTTTTCACTTCAGTTCAGTGTAGATCAGTGTATATCCTTTCTACATCTGTTTTTTTTCTTAGTTGTTGCAGAGACCAATCAGAGGTGACCAAAGTATAAACAAAAAGTGTTTCTTTCCTAAAAATAGACATGAATGAAACAGACATAAACAAATGGCGTCAGATCAGATCCATCCAAACGGAAACGGATGCTTGTTCTGTTTAAAAAAAAAAATGGATCTGAACGGATACAGATATAAGTAGATGTAAATAGATGACCCTCCCACAGACATACATTGTGTTTCAGTTTGGTCCTCTGAAAAACAGATCTACTGTAGACTAAGGCTGGGTCCACACTTGTGTGATCACAGTCATCACATGGAATTTGCACCGCATTGCTGTGCAGATCACATGAGATGTCTATGCGATGCGAATTCAGACATACAAACTGTATGGCTGAGATTGCATCGGATTCACACCAAAGTGGTGCAGGACCCTTTTTTTGGTCCGCACTGAAACACTTATGCGATCCGATTCTTGCACCATTTCACAGTTAGCACTGTGATCTGCGAACCGATTTGGGGGTGTCATTAACTTTACATTGACACCCGCAGTGGTGCGCAGATGTCGGTGTGAACTGCCAGCAATTCGGGGTGCGATGCGGGAACTCGCACAGGATTTTCAGGGTTTCCCGCATTGCCAGGGCCGGGGATGTCTTCAACCACTTGCTGCCCGCCCACCGTCATATGACGGCGGGACGGTGCAGCTGTTATCCTGGGCTGCCGTCATATGACAGGCCCTACAGGGGGCGCGCGCGCCTGCCGCATCACTCGGGTCCCGGTGCGCGTGCTCGGCGGCCGCGCTGTCTGCCGGGCACCCGCGATTGCCCAGTAACCAAGCAGGACCGTGCATCTGTGTGTGTAAACACACAGATGCACGTCCTGTCAGATGGGAGGAGACCGATGGTGTGTTCCTCCCGATCGGTCTCCTCCCCTTGTGAGTCCCCTCCCCCCACAGTTAGAATCACTCCCTAGGAACATAATTAACCCCTACAGCGCCCCCTCCTGGTTAACCCCTTCATTGCCAGTCACATTTATACAGTAATCAATGCATTTTTATAGCACGGATTGCTGTATAAATGTGAATGGTCCCAAAAATGTGTCAAAAGTGTCCGATATGTCCGCCGCAATATCGCAGTCACGATAAAAATCGCAGATCACCGCCATTACTAGTAAAAAAAAATAATAATAAAAATGCTATAAATCTATCCACTTTTTTTGTAGACGCTATAACTTTTGCGCAAACCAATAAATATACGCTTATTGCGATATTTTTTACCAAAAATATGTAGAAGAATACGTATCGGCCTAAACTGAGGAAAAAATTTGTTTAAAAAAAAAATTGGATATTTATTATAGCAAAAAGTAAAAAATATTGTGTTTTTTTCAAACTTGTCACTCTTGTTTGGTTTAAAGCGCAAGAAATAAAGACCACAGAGGTGATCAAATACCACCAAAAGAAAGCTCTATTAGTGGGGAAAAAAATGATAATCATTTGGGTACAGTGTTGCATGACCGCGCAATTGTTATTCAAAGTGCGACAGCGCTGATAGCTGAAAATTGGCTTGGGCAGGAAGGGGGTGAAAATGCCCTGTATGGAAGTGGTTAATGCAGGGCAAAAGGGGCAGCTGCCCGGGGCCCAGTCATTGCTCGTGGAGCCCAAAGCAGCTGCCCCTTGAGTCCGCACTGCCCGAAAAATGTTGATAAGTGGATTTGAGAGGGCCCAAGAGCATGTTTGCCCAGGGGCCAATCAATATTAAAGACAGTCCTGCGCATCGCACAAGTGTGAACCGGGATGAAATGCCCGTATGAAAGGGCCCTTAGGGCTGCTTCACACCAGATGCAGTCCTATGCATTTAAATTCTACATACAAATGCATGGAAAGTGTTTATCATAGATTCCAATGGCCCAAGTTGACACCAATGCAGTACGTTCCAGTGCAGTGAACAAAAGGAGAACATGCTGCATTTCTTCTGTTTTGGAGCACATCTGATCACATCAAATATGCACCGGAACGCACATGTCCTCGACTGAGATAAAGAAAAAAAAGGGAAAAAAACACACCGGAATGCATCAAAAACACACCAGAACACATCAAAAAGGTACACGCAGGTATGCACCTGCAGTGCAAAAAATTGCAGTGTGAACCAGCCCTTAAAGTGGGCCTTCACTCCCCTTTTGTAGATTGAATTATCCAGACCCTCACTTTACCCTTAACACATTTGGAAACTAAAATTTTTTTATTTTTTTTTAGACAGTATCTTTTTCATATGTCACTTGCTCCCACTTCCCTATTTCTCACCTCTCCCCCCGTACTTGCAGACTCCTGGGATACGTCGCACATCCCAGGAGGCTTCAGGACAGTCTCCCTTAATCTGCACATCTTGCACATGCACAGTGGGAAGGTAGCTGTGATTGATCAGGAAGTTACAGCTGTTCTTCCAAATCCAAGATGGTGGTGCACTGAAGATTTTAGTACTTGCTGTATAACTGCTGACTTATACTTTTTGCAAATCTGGCTGAACTTCCTTTTTAAGGCCTCATATACACTGCTGCTGGTAAATGGATGTTTAGGAGCAGTTGGGCATTTTTTTCAAATGCCCCTGAACCCTCCTCTATGTTTATCAGTACATGTACACAGGGTCATCTACAGTCGCTTCTAGGCAGTTGAGTTTAGAGGCTTTTTTTGGAACGCAAAAAAATGGGTTCAAAAGCTGAGTTTAGAGGCATTTCAAGCGACAAATGCTTCTAAACGTGGCTAAACGCGGTAACTTGTATTTAGCCGCGTTTCGTTTAAAGGCGTTTTTCATTTTGGCTATTTTGAAAAAAAAAAAAAGTTATATTTTTTTTAAACGCTTCTAAGCGCGGCATGTAAACGCGGCAAAACGAACGTTTTAAACGTGGTTTACTATCTATCAAGTTAAAGCGGTGTTCTGGACGATTTTTATTTTATTTTTAAAAGTCAGCAGCTACAAACACTGTAACTGCTGACTTTTAATAAGGACACTAACCTGTCCAGGAAGCCCGCGATTTCGCCCCCCCCCCCCCCCCAGGCCGATCCATCTGTCAGATCGTGTGCAGACGCCGCCATCCTAACTAAAGGAAACAGGCAGTGCCCGTTTCCTACTGCGCATGCGCGAGTCGCGCTGCGCTTTGTGTATGGCCGGCTGTCTTCTGAGACACGCACAGGTCCCAGAAGACAGCGCGCCCCATTACCCAGAAGAACACGCAAGGGAGGAAGAAAAAGAAGAGCTCCGCAGTATAAGAAGTGGCAGATTAGGAAGACTGCCTAGCAACAGGTGTTTCTGGTAAGTAAAAAAAAATTTTTTTTTCAAATTTTTTTTATAGATTTTTTGGAGAATGTTAATGTAATTTTTTTTATTTTAGGGTGGACCTCCGCTTTAAATCATTCAGGAGAGGTTGTAAAAACGTCCCATGTACATGAAGCCTAAGCTGTATGTCCAGCCAAATTTTCATTTCAAAGTTTGTATAGAGTGGTGAAGGATTGGAAACTCTGCCAGGTTTCTACTGTTATCCAGGGCTCCTTTAGAGAGATTTCCTGTCCTTCTAAAAACAGTCTCATCAACCTGACATAAAATCAGAATATAAATTTGCTAAAATTTTAAATGAAAATGAAATTGTGAATTTTGCTGCAAAACTAGGTTCAGTGAAAAGTTATGCCCATCTGTTGTAATGCAATGCTTTAAAGCAGGGATCTCCAAACTACGGCCCTCCAGCTGTCGCGGAACTACATGTCCCATGAGGCATTGTAAATCTCTGACATTCACAGACATGACTAGGCATGATGGGAATTGTAGTTCCTGAACAATTGGAGGGCCATAGTTTGGAGACTCCTGCTTTAAAGCATAGGTGTTCAACCTGTGGCCTTCCAGATGTTGCCGAACTACAAGTCCCATGAGCCATTGCGAGGCTGACAGTTACAAGCATGACTCCTAAAGGCAGAGGCATGATGGGACTTGTAGTTCCTCAACAGCTAGAGGGCCACAGGTTTAGCACCCATGCTTTAAAGTTTAAAGGATAATTTCACCTTTGGGAACATGTTACATTTTCCAGCCAATTTTAGGGTTGAACATGTAACATGTTCCCAATGCCGCCCCGCTACCCCCTCTCTGTGGTAGCAGTAGAGGGAGAGGTTCCTCATACCAGCTGTCACTACGTAAAAACAGCACAGCCGCGCGGGGCTTCGCCCACACAGCCGCGTCATTCAGACACACAGCTCTGTGTGTCTGAATGAACTACAAGGCCCGACATCCTTAGCGGCTGCCTGCTTGTAGTTCTCAATGAATACCACAGTGCTGTGGTAGTTCATTGAGTTTTCCTGTCAGAGAGTAACGACTGTACGGAATGTACGAGCAAGCCGATACACGGACAGTGTGTAGAAGACCTGCATGGCATCAGTGATCTGCTGGTCGCTGGTGCAATGCTTTCCAGGCTCCTGCAACAAAAAAAAAAAAATAAATGCACTTTTTTTTACCTGTAAATAAAATGTGCATTTATTATTTGTTTCCTAAAAAATGAATTATCCTTTAACTTGCTCCCATGTATACTCCCATGTTTTATCATTTTCGTCTGTCCTAGGGGGGTCCATGATTTAGATGTTTCCTGCTTCCACTGGCTGCCGTGTATTGTCCAGTTTTGTTAAAGCTTGCTAAAGCCTGCTACTTACTCCATGTTAAGTGTGAGAGAAATGCATATAAGCGGTCAGGGGGTACTGGAGGGGAAATAGAGACATAATACAGAGAAAAACTGAAAGGGGAGAAACTGAGCTTTACAGGTTTCATGCTAAAGGAGAAGATGTGCAGTGCTGGGGACATGATGGAGGTATAAGCAAGGGTAAGAAACTGGTAAATCATTAACTTTCCCCAACACCCATATTCCTAAGGGCCCCCAGGAGGTACCCCACCCCCCACCAGAATACAACCTCTTTCATCCCAGTAGAACTGCACTGTCTTCAGCTCTCACAGATGATTTGGAGCTTCAGCTCAGGGAGAATGACAGAAAACAACACCACCAGGCAAGGCCACCGATAGGGAGCCAGCCCTCCTGTATGGAGCCCGGGGAAGAGAGTGGACTCTTTAAATATCTTTAGGTGCATGCACAGTTATGCCACAGGCTCCAGTCCCAATGAATGAATACAAGTTCCTTGGGCCCAATCAGTTCAGCAGCGGGGGCTGGGAGCAGAAAGAGGGTCAGATACTCAATTTCAGGATCTGGATCCTGAAAATGAGTAAATAGAACTCTGAGGAAAAGGGTTTACCCTTGATGCGTATCAGCGTCTGCTCTACATCAGGTATTGTTTGTGCTTATCCAGACCTACAAATTGAGGCTACAAGTGAAGTCTCCTATTGGTTTATGTGATGTGCCTTACATTCATCTGGCTTTGTGAATATGACTGCCTGTGTTTAACATTGTAATATATAATACCATTGGAAATGCACTGGGCTGCTGCACTCTTCTTGCTTTTGTGATTTGTTTGCTTCGAGTGACTGAAAGCAAAAGAGGCCAGTATTGAAAAGAATGGGATTCCTATAGCTAAGTGATGACTTGTGTAGGCTTAGGTGCAAATACATGTGCAAAAATGCTCAGCTCTGATTGGGGGCTTACAATTTTCTTTTAGCCCCCCTGCAATATCTGCTGAGCCTGCCTCTGAAGTCTGAAAAGGAGGGAAGGACTTGGATATAGAAATATACCAAGAGAGTAACTCCAAATGGAAACACACAGCAGTGTAAAAGTCAGAAAAATAGAAAATATTTATTAATAAGATTTCCACATAAAGGCAACTTTCACCACACCAAAGTAAAAACCATTAAAGACAACGTTGTCAATAGTGTTAATTAGTGTTTAAAAACAAAGAAAAAGACCCGGGCTCATCTGCATTACCCACTATCAGATCATCTAAAATAACCTGTCTCGGGGGCTCAAAACACTTCATCAGGGCTATAAAATAAATACAAAATCATAGTGTTAAAGCAATATATAATAAAGTGAATAGGATACAATTAACTTTTATAAAAAGGCAATAACAAAGTCAACGTTCCTAATGTCCATGAATTCTTTAAAAAAACTTTTGGTACATATTCAATTATATCATTATTGTCTGGTCACCTGAGTCCAGGTGATAGATGCACCCCATTGGGGTCTGGAGTGCACCGCAAGGTAGTGGACCCTACGGCTGACTGCTGGAGCCCTAGGTGGTTCAGGAAAGCAGGCACTCTGGAGCACCAACACGGATTACACTGGGAGCTAGAGCATGAGATTTCCCAGGGCACGGAATCTAAGAGCCAGCGGGCGTTCACCAGGGCCCCGGATGGTGGGGATGGACTTCGCTGCGGTCTGGCTCCAGGTCGCGGCCCCCACTGTCTCCCAGCTCACAGTAGACTACTGGAGGATAGGGAGGAAGCAGCAGCCTGGAACAACAAGGATAGTCAGGAGATAAGCCAAAAGGTCAGGGCAACAAGCAGATAGGGATAGTCAAAGAACACACCAAAGGTCAGGATATGAAGCAGACGAGGACAGTCAAGAATAAGCCAAGATCGGTAAACAAGATTAGATGTAGGACACAGAGCAATGAGCACACGGAAGCCAAAACACATAATATTGATCAGCAAGGCTGGCTTGCAGTACACAGGTTAATATAGAGTTCCCTGATAGGGACTGGGGTGGAGCTACGCTTTGAGGAGAGATTACTTAAGCAGCCCTGTGAGAGTGGCTGACCTCTTAAGCTGAACACATAGAGAGGTAAGCTGACAGACAAACATTACTGCATATCCATGACAATTATTTAGTTAGAATCTATAAACAAATAACATGATCAAGGGACTCACTGAATAAACTTAACAAATATACCAAATCCATAACATAGAGTGCGATAAAATGGATTAAAAAAGATAAAATCATAAAAGTAATATTAATACTTAAACCATTAAAAATATTAAGACATAAGTGAATTATAACAGAGTGACATGCCACAAATGATCTTATCGCATTACTGTATATTGTGTATTCTATTAAATTGTGTTATATTCTGAATTATATTGTACCCTAAGAAGTTATGACATAACCTATGAAAATGCTTTTTTTTTCTGCCAGAGCATAGAGAAAAGGAGACTGCGAGGACTGGTCTTAAAACCTGTAAAAGCCTTAAGGAGCTGTTCATGGCCCCCTAGACCTTAAAAGCATTTAACCCTTGTAGTGAGGGGGCAGTCCCCTGCAAAGGAGGGTCTTTATCCCTCTCCCAGCTTTAAGGCTGGGAGAAAATCAGAGTTCAGGTGTATGTGCTGTGTTGACTGCTAAGCAGATGCTAAATTAGATAAACACCTAATGCATCTTCCTGTGGTGGGGAGGTAACGATGCTGCACTGCTCCTGAATTCAGAGCAGAATTGTCACTCTCATGTAGGCTGTGTCTACTTGCACTAAAGTGGGAGGAGAAAATGTTGCAGGGGCATGGGCGTCAGCAGGTATGGGAAGGAGGAGAGGCAAGCGCCCCCCCCCCCCCCTGGAATCAGGGATTGGATCGGGGGTTCCCCACTAGGTACTTATTCAAACACCGGTGGCCAGACCTGCACACAGTTTAGCAGGGCTGGTGACAGCTGGTGTGAGGAGCAGGACTTTAAAGGCCTCAAGGGGTGGGCAGGATGACATCACCCGATCACCGCGGGAAAGGAGAGCAGCAAGATGCCAGGTACAGCGGACACAGTGTACCCAGTGCCTCCCAGGGCCTGGAACCCCGGGACTCCTTAAACCTCCTCACAGCTCCCAGGCCTGGAGGACAGACTGACCGGGGGTACAGAGAACAAGGACGGGCAGGAAATGCAAGCAGCCAGGGACCTCTTCATGTCACATCATAGATTTGATGGAGGGAACAGAGCCCCTCCTCTGTCCTCACCCAGAATGAAAACGAGTCTTGCCAGCTACTGGCCATCATGTACATCCTACTGGCACAGTTGCATGCAAGTAAGTACTGAGCATTACACACACCACTGGGACATAGGGGCACTAGAGGGACTGCAGACAGGGCTAAGGGTCTCCCTCTCTGACCCCCCTTTCTCTTACCCCCATCACCCCTCTCTGTCACCCCCTCTCTCTCTGTCACCCCTCTGTCTTTCTCACCCCCTCTCTCTGTCACCCCCCTCTGTCTCTCTCTGTCACCCCCCCTCTCTCTGTCACCCCCTTCTCTCTGTCACCCCCCTCTTTTTCTGTCACCCCTTCTGTCTCTCTCTGTCACCCCCACATGTATGCAGTCTCTTACAGTCCCTTGTGCCATGTCCGCAGTCTTACAGTCCCTTAAGCCATGTATGCAGTCTCTGATCATCTCTTGTGCCATGTCCGCAGTCTCTTGCAGTCTCTTGTGCCATGTATGCGGTCTCTGACCATCTCCTGTACCATGTCCGTAGTCTCTGACCATCTCCTGTACCATTTCCTCAGTCTCTGACCATCTCCTGTACCATGTCCTCAGTCTCTGACCGTCTCCTGTACCATGTCCTCAGTCTCTGATCGTCTTCTGTACCATGTCCTCAGTCTCTGACCATCTCCGGCACCATGTCCGCAGCCTCTGACCATCTCCGGCACCATGTCCGCAGCCTCTGACCATCTCCTTTACCATGTCTGCAGTCTCTGACTGTCTCCTGTACTATGTTCGCAGTCTCTGACTGTCTCCAGTACCATGTTCGCTGTCTCTGACCATCTCCTGTAATATGTCTGCAGTCTCTGACCATCACCTGTACTACGTCTGCAGTCTCTGACCGTGATAATGACATTTTTGAAAAGGGTCAGAGCATGGGTGACCTTAAATTGATGCCCCCCCCCCCCCCTGAAAAAAGTTCTGCGGACGCCCATGTTCAGGGGGTGTGGCTATCAGCCTGTAGCTTGTCAATCAGAGCCTGGCCACACCTAGTCCTGCCTACTGCTATCTGGATTGACAGCCTCTGCTGCTAAACCTTTCCCAGTGTGAGCCGCAGTATCTGAGGGGTGGTGTATGAGATACAAATGAAGGAGGATTTGGCTCAGTTAAAGAAAGTACATTTTTTTTATACTTTATGAGACTTGTGCATCACATAGTAACTGGACTTGGTACTTGTTTAGACTGTTTTGAAGAAGCCTTCTGTGGTGCTTTACCAGTCCCATTCACAGAATGTGTAGTGAATTTTATAGGACCCGTGCTCTTCTCTACTGGCTGCTCCAGGCTGGGATGTTCCACTTTACAGATAAATTCTGCCCCCTGGTCTCTGCTGAGTGATGGGGTGAATGTCAGTGATGATTGACAGGTCTTATCTTTATCTATCTTCTTGGTATGGATTTTAAAGGCATCATTAGGCAGCGGTGTTATACTGGGATGTGAGTCTGTCCCGGGTTCCTTCCTATACCAGCTCACATTTATATACTTTAGGAAAGATCCGGAGATATCACAGGTCAGAGTGGCCTCTTTATTTTCTTCCAGTTTGGGAATTTTGATCTCTCCAACTTGTGGACGAGGCAGATCTGAAAACAAAAGGTATTTAGAAGACATTTGTATGTCACAATGTATTTTATAGTACAGTATTTGTCTTATATAGAGGACACACTTCTACAAGGTACAAATAGATTGTGGGTACGGTGTCTGATTTAGATATTTTTGTGAGAACATTAGTAGACCAGACACATCAACTGGAAGAAGGGGCTGCAGTGTTAGAAGTGGGGGCTTCAAAGGAAATGTTAAAATTTCCACATAGTGACCTAAAGTAGAACTATATATATACAGTTAAATAAACTTTTTTTTTCCATTTTTGATCGAGTAAGGTAGAGTTATAACCCCAGTCAAATTTTTTTTTTGCCATCTGTGTGCCATTGCAAAGATTTACCTTCACTTCCTGTCCCATAGCAAAAATAGGAAGTGAGGGGAAATCCCTACAAATTAAGGGAATCCCTTGGGGACCCCCAGATCACCAAAACTAGTGTCCCCATTGAGAGATCTCCCTTCTGTTACTTTTCTGGGGACAACCTAAAATTTGGGATTTTCTTTTACTTTCACTTTCAATGATAATGGTGAACAGGACAAGTAGAGAGGGGAGCTCCCTAATGAGGGCATAGACAGCAATAAAAGTTGACAGGGGTTCTAATCCATCTCCTCTGTCCATAACTAGAAAAAAGTTTTGCCTTTAGTTATACTCTAATAATAAGACAATGGAAGTACAAATCTAAAATAGTCATGAGAAAAAATAAATCAATCCAATGGAGGTCAGATCAATGTCTCTGAGATCCGCTGTCAGTGAGAGACATGCGGCTCTAATTTGGGGACACTGCACACAGACACCCTGCAGACCTTGCAAGTGCTGATTTTGGTAATCCTGGACTGTTTACAGCTCTGACCCCGCTGATGGCCACAGCTAAAGGGTCACCCTGAACTTGTGGACCACTCAGAAGCTGTTGCATATAAAATCTAATGTGAATGTACCGGCATCTCTCTCTGATTCCTCCATCTGGCTTACCTTCCTGTCACTTGTGCTCTCTGCTTTTTCATAGTTATAGAGCAGGGGGGCTTTCCCAAAATGTTTTTTTTTTCTATGCGAGCCGCAGGAGGATGGTTACTTATAGTGCCTAATAGAGATGGGCCAAACACCCCCCACCACACACACACACCACCCCAGTCGGTTTGCACCAGAACTTTCGAACAGGGAAAAAATTTGGCCTCAAGCCGCAAACTCTATTAAAGTCTATGGGACCAGAACATGAAAAATCAAAAGTCCTCATTTTGAAGGCTTATATGCAAATTACTGGCCATAAAAAGGGTATGGGGACCAGAGTACTGCCCTGGGGGACTTGCATCAATGCAAAGATCATTTTTTAAAAGCGATCGTGAAACAATAAAAATGAAAAATTGCTTTAACCACTTAAGCCCCGGACCATTTGGCTGGCCAAAGACCAGAGCACTTTTTGCGATTCGGCACTGCGTCGCTTTAACTGACAATTGTGCGGTCGTGCGACGTGGCTCCCAAACAAAATTGATGTATTTTTTTCCCACAAATAGAGCTTTCTTCTGGTGGTGATTTGATCACCTCTGCGTTTTTATTTTTTGCGCTATAAACAAATAGCGACAATTTTGAAAAAAACTTATTTTTTTTAACTATTTGCTATAATAAATATCCCCCAAAAATATAAAAAAAAGATTTTTTTTCCCCAGCTTAGGCCGATATGTATTCTTCTACATATTTTTGGTAAAAAAAATTGTAATAAGCGTTTATTGATTGGTTTGCGCAAAAGTTATAGCGTCTAGAAAATAGGGGATAGTTTTATGGCATTTCTATTGATATTTTTTTTTTTTACTAGTAATGGCGGCGATCAGCAATTTTTATCGTGACTGCGACATTATGGACACTTCTGGCGCAATTTTGGGACCATTCACATATATACAGCGATCAGTGCAATTAAATTGTATTGATTACTATGTAAATGTGACTGGCAGTGAAGGGGTTATCCACCAGGTGGCAGTGTAGGGGTTAGGTGTGTCCTAGGGAGTGATTCTAACTGTGGGGGGAGGAGCTGTGTGTGACACATCACTGATCACTGCTCCCGATCACAGGGAATGGTGATCAGTGACAGTGTCAGTAGGCAGAACGGGGAGATGCTTGTTTACATTAGCATCTCCCCGTTCTTCCTCACCGTGAGACAATCGCTGGTATCTCCGCAGACATCGAGTCCACGGGACCCGCAATCCAACTCAAGGAGCTCCCGGCGGGTGCGCCCGCGAGCCGCCTTTTAAAGGGCAACGTGCAGGTACGTGATTCTGCCTGTACGTGCCCCTCTGCCACAGTATATCTGCGTGAGGTGGTCGGGAAGCGGTTAAATATAGTGCCTGAGGGTCCCCTTAGTCTGCCTGTAAAGTGGCTCATCTGTACCATGTAAAGAACCTGCTGCAGCAAAACTAACATTTCTAAAGAAAAGAAAGACATTTAAACGGACTTTGTGGCTGCAAGCTATCGCCAAAAAAAAAGAAAAGAAAAGAAAAAAGCGACGTCTAGGCCCCCCCAGGCCACCAGCCCTCAGCGTGGGGGAGGGGGTGCATGTTGTTGGGGACAAGGGCCTCTTCCCGACAAACCTGAGAGGTGATTGTGGGAGTTTGCGGGCAGGGGGCTTATCAGGATCTGCCCCCCCATGTGAGTGAGTAGAGGTACATTGGCTTCCCCTGCTGTCAATCACAGCCAGTGAGGAGGAAGCTTGGGAGCGAGCACGCATGAGTGCCCCCAGAGCAAGCAGCTTGTTGTAGGTGCACTCAGCAAGAGGAGGGGCCAGAAGTGCTGGCTGGGGACCCAAGAAGAGGAAGATTGGGGCTGCTCTGTGCAAAACCACTGCACAGAGCAGGTAAGTACAACATGTTTGATCATCAGACAGCATCCCCTTTGGGTTTACTGCTACACACTCTAGGTCTTGTCTTTTGCTAATTTCTACCCCATAGAAAATGTTGAATGTTTTAGCATAGCTGAACAGACAAACATTAGATCTATCACAGATAAAGGTGATAGGTATTCTCAGAATTTTTGACAGTGGAAAGATGTTTCTAGAATTCCTTATATTAAAGTGATTGTAAAGTCTTGTTTAAAAAAAATAAATAAATAACAAACATGTTATACTTACAGTGTCTTAAAAAAGTATTCATACCCTTTGATATTTTCCACATCTTGTCATGTTACAACCAAAAACGTAAATGTATTTTATGTATTTTATTGGGATTTTTTGTGATAGACCAACACAAAGTGGCACATAATTGTGAAGTTGAAGGAAAATGATAAATGGTTTTCAATCTTTTTTACAAATAAATATCTGAAAACTGTGGTATGCATTTGTATTCAGCCCCCTTTACTCTGATACCCCTAAGTAAAATCTAGTGGAACCAATTGCCTTCAGAAGTCACCCAATTAATAAATAGAGTCCACCTGTGTGTAATCGAATCTTTGTATAAATACAGATGTTCTGTGAAGCCCTCAGAGGTTTGTTAGAGAATCTTAGCGAACAAACAGCATCTTGAAGGCCAAGGAACACACCAGATAGGTCAGAGATAAAGTTGTGGACAAGTTTAAAGCAGGGTTAGGTTAAAAAAAAAATATCCCAAGCTTTGAACATTTCACAGATGAATTGTTCAATCCATCATCTGAAAATGGAAAGAGTATGGCACAACTGCAAATCTACCAAGACATGGCCGTCCACCTAAACTGACAGGCCGGGCAAGGAGAACATTAATCAGAGAAGAGCGAGGAGGCCCATGGTAACTGTGGAGGAGCTGCAGAGATCCACAGCTCAGGTGGGAGATTCTGTCCACAGGACAACTATTGGTTGTGCTCTCCACAAATCTGGCCTTTATGGAAGAGTGGCAAGAAGAAAGCCATTGTTTAAAGAAAACCATAAGAAGTCCCGTTTGCAGTTTGTGAGAAGCCATGTGGGGGACACAGCAAACATATGGAAGAAGGTTCTCTGATCAGATGATTTTACTTTTTGGCCTAAAGGCAAAACGCTATTTGTGACGGAAAACTAACAGTGCACATCACCCTGAACACACCATCCCCACTGTGAAACATGATGGTGGCATCATGTTGTGGGGATGCTTTTCTTCAGTAGGGACAGGGAAGCTGGCCAGAGTTGATGGGAAGATGGATGGAGCCAAACACAGGGCAATCTTAGAAGAAAACCTGTCAGAGTCTGCAAAAGATTTGAGACTGGGGTGGAGGTTCACCTTCCAGCAGGACAACGATCCTAAACATACAGCCAGAGCTACAATGGAATGGTTTAGATCAAAGCATATTCATGTGTTAGAATGGCCCAGTCAAAGTCCAGAACTAAATCCAATTGAGAATCTGTGGCAAGACTTGAAAATTGCTGTTCACAGACGTTCTCCATCCAATCTGACAGAGCTTGAGCTATTTTGCAAAGAAGAATGGGCAAAAATGTCACTCTCTAGATGTGCAAAGCTGGTACAGACATCTCCAAATAGACTTGCAGCTGTAATTGCAGTGTAAGGTGATTCTACAAAGTATTGACTCAGGGCGGCTAAATACAAATGTACGCCACACTTTTCACATATTTATTTGTAAAAATTTGGAAAACTATTTATCATTATCCTTCCACTTCACAATTATGTGCCACTTTGTGTTGGTCTATCACATAAAATCCTACTAAATACATCTCCATTTTTGGTTGTAACATGACAAAATGTGGAAAAGTAGCCCCCACAGTTAGCAGCTTTCTATGGGGGCACCTGAGCTGAGTCAAAGCTCTGTGTGTCCATTCAAACATGGAGCCCCGACCCAGCCCCGTCCCGCTCTCTCCCCTGATTGGCTGACTTGTGATTGACAGCTGCGGGAGCCAATGATGCTGCTGCTGTGTCTCAGCCAATCAGGAGGAGTGTCCCGGATGACTTAGACATTTGTGGACATCGCTGGAGAGAGATAGGGCTCAGGTAGGCAATTAGGGGTGCTGGGGAGGCTGCTACACACAAAATGTTTTTTTACCTTAACCACTTCAGCCCCAGAAGATTTGCCCCCTTAATGACCAGGCCATTTTTTGCGATACAGCCCTGCATCACTTTAACTGACAATTGCGCGGTCAACAGCAGATCTCCATGATGTGCCCAGTCAGAACAGGGATTCGCCAGTGCCCATAGAAAACATGGCCGCGAGCCGACCACGCAACTGCGCATGCGCCGTTCCGAAGCCGGCCGGGCTCGGGAAAGTTCGTAAGCGCTCGGCTGGGTGGCGCATGCGCAGTAGCGTGATTGCGCCGCGTGGCGCCATTTTTAAAAAATCGAGAGTATCTAGTTATGTCAGCGGTGCGGCGGCGGTGGAGAGAGATGACATCTCTCATTGCCCGCACCGCTGTTATGCCCTCCTCCTCCTTCTGATGGCAGGCAGCATGGCAAGGGACATCCCAATCTGGTGGCAAGTGACATCCCCATCTGGTGGCAGGGAGCATGGCAAGTGACATCCCCATCTGGTGGCAGGCATAGTGGCAAGTGACATCCCCATCTGGTGGCAGGCAGCGTGGCAAGTGACATCCCCATCTGGTGGCAGGCAGCGTGGCAAGTGACATCCCCATCTGGTGGCAGGCAGCGTGGCAAGTGACATCCCCATCTGGTGGCAGGGAGCATGGCAAGTGACACCCCCATCTGGTGGCAGGCAGCATGGCAAGTGACACTCCCATCTGGTGGCACGCATAGTGGCAAGTGACATCCCCATCTGGTGGCAGGCATAGTGGCAAGTGACATCCCCTTCTGGTGGCAGGCAGCGTGGCAAGTGACATCCCCATCTGGTGGCAGGCATAGTGGCAAGTGACATCCCCATCTGGTGGCAGGCATAGTGGCAAGTGACATCCCCATCTGGTGGCAGGCAGCGTGGCAAGTGACATCCCCATCTGGTGGCAGGCAGCGTGGCAAGTGACATCCCCATCTGGTGGCAGGCATAGTGGCAAGTGACATCCCCATCTGGTGGCAGGCAGCGTGGCAAGTGACATCCCCATCTGGTGGCAGGCATAGTGGCAAGTGACATCCCCATCTGGTGGCAGGCATAGTGGCAAGTGACATCCCCATCTGGTGGCAGGCAGCATGGCAAGTGACATCCCCATCTGGTGGCAGGCAGCATGGCAAGTGACATCCCCATCTGGTGGCAGGCATGGTGGCAAGTGACAAGAGATGGTGGCAAGTGGCACGCTCAGGGCTCCCAATGATTCTGCATTATGGTGAGTTGAACTATTTCAGTTTATATTACAATGTAATGATAGAAGTAATGTGTTTCAATCATCCTGACACCATAACAACCATGGTGCCGGGGATGATTGAAGCACTAACACCAGCCATTACCTTGAAAATTTGCCTGCGAAAAATCCTTACCCCTCGCGCGCTTACCCTGAAGTATTTTTAGTCTGTACAATTAAAGCCAGTTATTTTCAGTGTTCTCGTGTATGGAGATATGTTTTTAATTGATCTATTGTAGAAGTCATCGATAAAGGACATGGTATGTGTGTGTGTGTGGGGGGGGGGGCGGCATTGAAGGACCCGGCCTTGGGGCGGCAAAGGGAGTAAATCCGGGCCTGACCTCACTCCCACAGGCTTCCTCTGAGCTGCATGACTGATCCCTCAAAGCTGCTTCTATTCACCCCTCTGCTGGTCACAGGCACCACATGAGAACATTAGGGTGAGTGGAGAAGAGCACCGGCTGCCAGGTGAGGGAGGAGTAAGGTAAGTGTAGTTACTTTTTCTGTTCCCTCTACACAAAATGAGCACTTAACCCTTTCAATACTAGTGGAGTCTCACTGCAAAGGTCATTTTTCCTTCAGAGTTCACTTTTAAGCAAATTCGGGTTTTAAATGAATAATAATAAGCGTGGCAATGTTTTTTTTTTTTTCTATAGCCATTTGAAATGTTTATCGATCACTTTCTATGTGAACTCTGAGATACAAAGTGACCCAAGGAGGTCAACAGCAGTAGTAAAACATCTTTAAATTAGAGCAAAGAAGGGTGAGAACCTCTGCCAGGTTTTCATTGCCATCACTTTCTGTTTGGTCACCAGGACAAGATATAAAGGAGGCATTTCTACAGCAGGGACAGAAATGGGAAAATAGATGCCAGAGGTCCAAAAAATATATATTAGGTGGAGCTGGACTACCACTTAAGAACCAGGCCCAATCTGACATCTTTGTTTCATTATATTTTTGCTCAAAAATTACTTAGAACCCCCAAACATTACATATGTTTTATTTTAGCAGAGGCCCTAGAGAATAAAATGGCAGTCGTGGCAATTTCTTTATGTCACACGGTATTTGCGCAGCGGTTTTTTAAAGGCATTTGTTTTGTAAAAAGATACACTTTAATTAAAAAAAAAAAACACAATATCTAACAAAATTTATTGTAAAATATGAAAGATGTAACGCTGAGTAAATAGATACCTAACATGTTATGCTTAAAAAATTGTGCTTTACCTCTCCCACCGCTTCTAAAAGTGATCCACATGGATCACTTTTAGAAGAAAGAGTGACAGCTGCTGAACATTTGAATACTGGGGTTTTGACACCTAGCTGCAGCCGTAGCCCTGATATTCTGCTGTACATTCATGATGTAGATTTACAGCTAGGCGGTTGGTAAATGGTAAAAACTGTCATTAATATTATAGAGAAGATGTTTGCTAAGTTGATGTAAAGAGTAACTTCACTTTTTTTAAGGAAAAAGTCAATCTCCTCTGCGTGATTTAATACAATTGCAAAGATTTTTCCATTGGATACCGATTCTGAATGGGAGGGTCTGGTTCATTATAATCACCTGGTGCACTTCCAGTGTTCTGATGCGAAAACCAGCTGGGTCTGCATCCCTTTAGAAGTGTTTAACCTACTGTATGTAGAGTATCTCTCTAAAAATAACATTTCTATAGCAGGGGATGCCTAAAATCTAACTTGTATCTCAGCGCAGAGCTCTGGGAAAATCAGAGAGCCAATCACACAAGCAGGAAATGACATTGTTCTGTTTACCAATTGTGTACAGAAGACCTACAGCACTGACGATTGAAAAGGAAAAGTAGTTTTTACAGTAATAACATTATATTACAATATTACTTGTGTAGCAATTGTATATGTTATAATATTTTTTTATGTGCTATTCTTTTTTCTGGAATTACCCTTTAACCACTTTGCGCCTGCGCTATAGCCGAAAGACGGCTGCAGCGCAGACGCTATCTGCCGGGTGGCCTTCCCTGGACGTCCTGCTGTTTACTTCCACGATGCGCGCTCCCACGGGCGCGCATCGGGGAAGTTTTGTGCTGGACGTGTCCCTTGGACACAGCCAGTCACAGATCGCTGAAAACGGCCAATCATAGCGGCCATTTTCAGCGAGATCAGCGGTGCCAATGAGAGATGATCTCAAATGTAAACATATGAGATCATCTCTCATTGCCGGCTCTCCCTCCTCACACAGAGACCGCGTGTGAGGAGGGAGAGCGACCTGTGCTGCAGAGATTTATACTGTGAGTGAAAAAAAACATACACCGTGCCAACACTATAAAATATCAGTGCCATCTGCCAGTGCCATCTGTCGGTCCCATCTGTCGGTCCCATCTGCCGGTGCCATCTGCCAGTGCCATCTGCCTGTGCCATCTCCCAGTGCCATCTCCCAGTGCCTCTGTCAGTGCCATCTGTCAGTGCCATCTGCCAGTGCCATCTGCCAGTGCCTCTGCCAGTGCCATCTACCAGTCCCATCTGCCATCAGTGCCACCTGCCATCAGTTCCACTTGTCAGTGCAACCTGTCAGTACCATTTGTCATCAGTGCCACCTGCCATCAGTTCCACATGCCATCAGTGCCACCTGCCGTCAGTGCTATCTGTCAGTGCAACCTGTCAGTGCAAACTGTCAGTACCATCTGTCAGTACCACCTGTCAGTGCCACGTGCCATCTGTTATCAGTGTCACCAGTGCCACGTATCAGTGTCATTAGTGTCACGTAAGTGTCACGTGTCATCAGTGCCACGTAAAAGTACCAGCTATCATCAGTGTCACTTGTCATCAGTGCCTTCTGTCATCACCAACAATACAATGGCTAGAAGATTATATTCAGCTGAGGAGACGTACAATATTCTTGCGGGCGACGAGAGCAATGGGGAGCTCTCCGCTTCGGATTCCTCCTCATTTTCAGATTGTGAGTCTGACGTGGACTACGAGCCTGTCCTAACCAGTGGTACACTGACAGCCTCAGAGGAGGAGGATGAGAGTCCGCCCGCCAGACGAAGGTGTACTGGTGATGAGGCAGTGCCATCCACCAGCACCACAGTGCCATCCACCAGCACCACAGTGCCATCCACCAGCACCGCAGTGCCATCCACCAGCACCGCAGTGCCATCCACCAGCACCGCAGTACCTCGGCAAAGGCCACGTACCAGTGGGGTGTCACCTCAGTCCCAAAGGGTTAGGTCCCATGCCGGCCTTCCCTATTCCCTTAAAAACCCCTTGTGGCTTCCTCCTAATTCAGGAGAAGCTAACGTTCCCCCTTTCACTGCCCAGCCAGGAGTCCAGGTGGACACAGAAAATTTTTCTCCGATAGACTTTTTCCACCTTATTTTTACTGAGGACATGCTTGCATCAATTGTGCCCAGTGCAACCTATATGCCCAACAATTTATAGCAAGTAACCCAACGTCCTATTATGCCCGTCCCTACGAGTAGAGAGCCCTAACAGTGGAGGAGTTAAAAAAATTTTTGGGCCTCACATTCTGTATGGGACTAAACAGAAAAAATTAATTACGTTCGTATTGGTCTACCCTCCCCATCTTTTCCTCAATAATGACCAGGACCAGATATCTCATGATTATGAGATTACTACACTATAACGACAGTGCCCTCCCCGAAATCACCCAAATTTTGACAAGCTTTTTAAAATTCGGCCCCTAATAAATTATTTTTCTGAAATCTTCCCCTAGTTGTTTACCCCAGACCAACACATATGTGTGGATGAGTCCCTTATCAAATTTTCTGGCAGGCTGGGCTTAAAACAATTTATTCCCACCAAAAGGGCCCACTATGGGGTGAATATGTACAAATTGCGCGATCGTGCTACAGGGTATACCTATGCCTTCATGGTATACGAAGGGGAGGACACCCAGATACATCCCCCTAATTGCCCAGAATACATTGGATCGAGTGGGAAAGTCGTTTGGGAACTCATAAACCCACTCCTGGAGAAAGGCTACCATCTGTATGTGGACAATTTTTATTCTAGTTTGCCCCTGTTCCGAAACCTTCACAGAAAGTAGACTACAGCATGCGGCACCTTAAGGACGAATCGGAAGGGCTTTCCTCAAAGCCTCGTCAACAAGAAGTTAAGAAGAGGGGAGGCGGCGAGCTTACGGAAGGAGGAAATTCTGGCTGTGAAGTGGAAAGACAGAAGGGATGTCTACATGCTTTCTACGATCCACAACAATACATTTGTTGAGATCACCAGGAGGAATAGCCCAATTCAAAAGCCAACATGTATCCATGAATACAACATGTATATGGGGGGTTTCGACTTCAACGACCAGATGCTCGAACCCTACCTTTCCACTAGCAGAACATACCAGTGGTATAAAAAAGTTTCGATTTATTTATTTAATTTGGCCATATACAACACCTATGTAATTTATCACAACTCCACTGACAGACCCAAACCCTTCCTTGGCTACCAGGAGGAAATCACCACTGCCCTTATATACCCGAACGGCCCACCAGAAAACATTTGATCCGATGTGATTAGCAGACTCTCTGAACGCCACTTTCCTGATAAAATCTCTCCCAGACCAACAGGCCAAAAACGCCAGAAAAAATGCCGGGTGTGCTCCAAACGAGGGGTGAGAAGAGACACCACTTATCATTGTCCCCAATGTCCTTCCCAACCAGGCCTCTGCATAGTTGACTGTTTCCGCCGTTACCATACTTCAGTAAATTATTAGTGAAGTATGGTAAACCTAACCCTCACTTCCTGACATTTACTTTCACACCCCTTATGCCTCTGCTTGCTCTGTAACTGACCCTGGCTTGTTATTCGACCGCGCTTCTGCCTACCGATTCTGTTTATATCTCTGCCTGATCTGGAACTGACCCTGGACTGTTATTCGACCACGCTTCTGCCTACCGATTCTGGACTGTTTGACCATGCCTCTTGCCTGCCTCTTGGACTGATCTTGTACCCTGCCAGTGGACTAGTGGGATTCAGAACACAGGGGTCTCATATATGTGAGGGGCTCCAGAATTGTTTTCTTGATGAAGAATCAATTTCATTTGTTTTCTCATTCCTACCCTTGTCCCCATTCTGTCCTGAACGAGGCCCTACTTCTGCTTGCTGCCTGTAGGACCTATGCCATCATGCCTCTGCCTGTCGCATGAACTGACCACACCACATGGACCTGCCTACTACCAGGACCAATATATTGGCACTGCTGACAATCTGCCTGCACTGACCCTGGGCTGTATATGGACAGTATCCCTGCCTGCTGCCTGTACTGACTATGGACAGTATTCCTGCCTGTTGCCTGGAAAATTGCTGACCAAGTCCCTGCCTGCTGCCTGGACCAGTGCTATCCTCCTGTGTACAACTGCACTACTACAACCACAGGTAATCTTTTGTTTACTCTTTGCTCAGAATAATGTATTTTGGGGTGTAATTCTTGGTATGTGGATGCTATGTGTCCCTAGAACACCTGATGGTGTTCCCTGCATGTTGGTCCTCTGTATGTGGCCAGGCTGTGTAAAAATCTCACACATGTGGTATCGCCGTACTCAGGAGGAGTAGCAGAATGAATTTTGGGGTGTCATTTTTGCTATGTACATGCTATGTGTTGGAAATATCTTATAAATGCACAACTTTGCGTAAAAAAAATGCGTTTTCATTTTTTTCCACACTTTCCAAAAACTTTTGGAAAAAAATGAACCGTTCAAAAGACTCATTATGCCTCATAGATTATATGTTGGGGTGTTAGCTTTCCAAAATGGGGTCACTTTTTTGGGCATTTCCATTGTCCTGGTGCTCCAGGGCCTTCAAAAGTGTAATAGGTAGTTGAGAAATGAGATGTGTAATTTATGCTCCTAGAACACCTGATGGTGCTCCATGCATGTTGGGCCTCTGTATGTGGCCAGGCAGTGAAAAAGTCTCACACATGTGGTATCGCCATACTCAGGAGGAGTAGCAGAATGTATTTTGGGGCGTCATTAGTGGTATACACATGCCATGTGAGAGAAATAACCTATTACAATGACAATTTTGTGGAAAAAAAAAATCTTCATTTTGCAAAAAATTGTGGGAAAAAAATGACAACATGAAAAACCTCACAATGCATCTTACTAAATACCTTGGAATGTCTACTTTCAAAAAAGGGGTCATTTGGGGGGTATTTGTACTTTCCTGGCTTGTTTGGATCGCAAGAAATGAGGCCACCAGTACATCAGGTGTGATTATTTTTTTATGATTTGCACCACATCTTGTAGACTCTCTAACTTTCACACAGACCAAATGATATCCACTAATTTGGGTTATTTTTACCAAAGATATGTAGCAGTATAAATTGTGGCCAAAATTTCTGAAGAAAAATTAATAATTTGCTAAATTTTATCACAGAAAGAAAGAAAAATTCGTTTTTTTTCAAAATTTTGGTCTTTTTTCACTGTATAGCGCAAAAAATAAAATACCCAGAGGTGATCAAATACCACCAAAAGAAAGCTCTATTTGTATGAAAAAAAGGACAAAAAATTCATTTGGGTACAGTATTACATGACTGAGTAATTGTCATTCAAAGTGTGACAGCGCTGAAAGCTGAAAATTGGTCTGGGCAGGAGGGAGGTTTAAGTGCCCAGTTGTCAAATGGTTAAAATTAATATTTTGTTCACACAGTTGGTTTTATTGTTGTTGAGAATGTCACTATATTCTTTTATTAATAGATTTATGCTCCTTGACCTTGATACAATCTCTCACTTACCTCTTATAGTCAGTGTTCTGGTCTCCGGTTCTTCCAAAGATTCGTGTTTCCATGTTACAGAGACTTTGCTCTGCAGATCATCAAACACATACATAGGAATGTGGCCAACACTGGTGACACCATGTGTGAGATCTTCAAATTTTTTAAATTTGTTGTTGCATGGTATTTTGTACTTTTTATCTTTATATTCATATGTCCATTCTATTTCAATCTTTTCTGGGTAAAACTTCTGTAGATTGAGGGTGAAGAGAACACGAGAGGAATCCCCCATAGTGATCTTTATAGGCTTCTCCATCTGGGGTTTCGCTGAAATATGCAAACAGCATTTTAAAGATTATCTAATCCCAAGAACAAAAAATATAATATATCACAGCTTGCCTGTCCTTAGATGTGGTGGCTGCATTTGTTTCCTTTTCTTAGTCTCTTATTTTCTTTCATTTTTCCCTGATCATTCTACCAGTAACACTTCCTGTCCGGAGGTGACAACACTCACTCTTTGTTGAAAAACTCTCAAACTTCTGTGGGGACTGCCTGACTATAGCCAATCTAAGGTAGCCGGTACTCACTTCAGGAAAGATTAGGGCATTTCAAGGATCACACTAAATATTAATTACATGCTGCTTCTCTAACCTGTATCTGCTGTATGGAGGAATATTGTTGTCACCCTATCATATGACGTGTGTAAGGATCATTTCTGTAGTTCAGGAAGGAAGCCTGGACAGGACTGATAACAATGCTTGAAATAAGACTGCAGAGTGCAGAGGATAGCACCGGATTTCTGGCAGGATTAACTGATAATAATTTTTTTTTTTTTTGCACTTATTAAACAGATATAACAAAACATTTTAAATGGTTTATTTAAAGTGGAGCTCCACCCAAAAGGGGAAGTTCCGCTTTAAGAACTTGTTTCCTGCTCCTCTTGCACAATTGGCATTTTTGAGGAGTGGATAGGGGATCAGATACCCAATTTTGACCGTGGAAATTTGTGTCGGGGAGGGTGCTATAAATAGATTAGCAGAGAGCTGCTCTATTCCCAGCACAATCCTTCCTTCCTCTGGCTATGAGGAGAGGGGGTGTGTGCTTTTCCTCCAATCAGCTGTCACACAGAGGTTTGAGGGGTGGCTGTGGACGTGGTTTACCTGGATTTTGCAAAAGCATTTGGCACAGTTCCGCACACACGGTTCATGTGTAAAGTAAAGTCTACAGGCTTGGAAACATCAATTTGTAAATGGATAAAAAAATGGCTAATAGATAGAATTCAGAGAGTAGTGGTTAATGATTCTTACTCTGAATGGTCTGAGGTTATCAGTGGTGTACCCCAAGGTTCGGTGTTGCCCCCCTACTTTTTAATATCCTTATAAATGATATTGGGTCTGGGATTAAAAGTACCATTTCAGTGTTTGCAGATGACACCAAGCTATGCAATGCTTTTTTACAAGCGCAGGCCACTCAAACACGGGAAAATGTCAATAGACGTACTCCCGGCAAATCTGGTCCGCGCTGTAGCCGTCATTCGGCTATAGCGTGGATCTGAATAAGTTAACTTGTAAACAGCAACTGTCAAAAATAGGCTTGGTCCAGAAGTGGCTAAAGAGTTAAAGTGGAAGCAAGCCCGATTCATGAAATTTTAGCTGGGCACATATATCTGCAGTGTTTTCTTATCTCTCCTCAAAGCACTGTGTCCTGTAGCTCTCTTCTGCTCCATTCTGTTATCAGCCTGATAACTCCTGACATGTGATAAAAGCAGCCTGAGTTTTGTGTTGGGGAGGATGCTATAAATAGATTAGCAGAGCCCTGAGCTGTTCAACGATCAGCTCTGAAAGTCTCATCCTATGAGGAGAGGGGGTGTGTGCCTTTCCTCCAATCAGCTGTCTTGGCTGTATGTCCAGATCTCACTGCTGTCTTAACCAGGAAGAGAAAATCTCCTAACACAAAGAAGCACTTTCTAAAGCAGTGGTCATCAACCCTGTCCTCAGGGCCCACTAACAGGCCAGGTTTTTTGTATTACCTTGAGGAGATGCAGACTAGAATACTGCAATCACTGAGCAGCAAATGATATCACCTGTGATGTATTTCAGATATCTTGCAAACCTGGCCTGTTAGAGGACAGGGCTGATGACCACTGTTCTAAAGGATATATAAAGATGAAGACAGCAGATATACATGTAAAACTTATGTAGGGAGATTTGTTTCATCTCTGTGTATTATCTGATGCTGTTCACTTCACTGGATATATGTGAGTGTTTACATCCACTTTAATCCCTCTCCCAGGCACATATATTTTTTGCATTACCAGTGCCCAGCTACCATGCCCTTTTTTAGACAATTCCTTGGAAGTTAGCTTTGAAAATGGCCATGATTGATTTTAAGATTCCACCCCTGTAAACTTCATTGGGGTTCAGTCTAAAGGTATGGTTCACCGTTACAAAAAAAACCTGCCTTTGCAAGTAAAGGGCGTCTGTATACAAAAACAAACTGTGCAGCTTTGACCAAAGTTGAATAATGTTCTTGCTATAGGTGTAGACCATTTACGTACCTCATGAAGCCTGAATGAAAAACTCCCAGAGATGACATTTTCCTATCCTGTCTTGTGGTTAGCACATTGCTAAGAGACTCCCAACTGTTACTGTTCCCCCCACCATTACAGGAATGAGCTCTCAAACACTGAGTTCAGAGTTACTGCATCTGGGGACAGAAAGCGCATGTTGAGGGGGTTTGAATCAGAGAAAGAGCTCACTCCTGGTGGTGGGCATGAACAGTAACAGTTGGTGTGTCTTAGACCCCTTTCACACTGGGGCGGTTTGCAGGTGTTATTGCGCTAAAAATAGCGCCTGCAAACCGCTCCTGCCCATTGAAACCAATGGGACAGCACGGCTATACCGCGGTAATACCGTGGCTATAGCCGCGCTATACGAGGGGTTTTAACCCTTTTTTGGCCGCCAGCGGGGGGTTAAAACCGCACCGCTAGTGGCCGAATACCGCGGTAAAACAGCGCTAAATATAGCGCTGTTTTACCGCCGACGCCCCCTACCGCCCTAGTGTGAAAGGGGCCTTAGTAACATCCTATCAACAAGACAGGATGGGGTGATGTAATCTGAGAGTTTTGTCTGTCAGTCTTTATGAGTTATGTAAATGGTCTACACCTATAGCAAGAGCATTATTCAACTTTGGTCAAAGCTGCACAGTTAGTTTTTTTTTTTTATAGGCACCTATTACCAGCATAGCAAGTTTGTTTTGGAAGATGAACTATGCCTCTAAGTTTGCAATGTTAAGACTTCAAGCTGAGATAAACCTCCCGCAAGTCAAACCCAGACATATTCATTCATCCCTATTAGGGAGGTGAAGGGAGGGTTGGAAGAACTGGGTCAGCACAGACATCAAATAGCTACTCCCAGAAAAGGAGAGGACTGATGTGTGCAAGGAGGTGAGGGCTGGGCTAGGGAACTGGTACACTGCAAGTCAATATGAAATATTTTTTGAAAAGGAAAAACTGTGCTTTTACCACAGTTTTTTACAGTGACAGGGCCTCTTTAGGGAACCATTGTGATATGTGATCTGTCCAAATAATACAAACACTCACCCATTACAATAAGTCCTTTACTTCTTCTCTCGATGGGTCTCTCCAGAGAGGGGTGATCCACCCTACAGATGTATTCTGCCCCCTGGTGGACACTCAGTGTGGGGGCGATGGTCAGACTGGCTGTACATCTGTATGTGTTATCAGCCTCTCTCCTGGAGGTTATTGTATTTTTATCAGTCTCCTCACATATCTTCTGATTCTTGCTTTTTCTCAGCCAGGTTACAGTGATGGTATTGGGGAAATAATTGGAGATATGACACTGCAGGGTGGCCGGGGTGTCATGGAGTACAATTGGTGTCTGTATCTCTTTCATCTCTGGCATCCATGGGTATTCTACAAAACAAAAATGTATACCATCATCAGGGTTCAGATATAATTTCATACTTTACCAAGAAGTATTTATACAGTAAACCTTGGCAGCTCAGGAAGCTGACTAGCTTATCTAGAGATGACCTTGGGAGTCCTCCAAACTCATCTACAATGCTGAATGTGCGCTCTTTTCTACTCCAAAGAGCTGCAATGTCAGTCATTCCCGACCACAACTCATGTAAACATAAAGACATGTTGTGGGGTGGGAATAAGCCACAGTTCACTGGAATAAGAAAAAAAAAAGATGCAAGTTTGGTATTCAGCTAGAGATTATTTTAGAGGATACATGAGCTCATCTCTACTCTAACCCTGACCTAGAAAGAGTCTTTACAAGTGGTCTCCTGATCTTTCTGCTTCTGAAATCTGCTTTCAGCTTTTGTTTGTATAAAGGCATGTGTGAACAGATGTAAAAAGTCTAATGCCGCGTACACACGGTCGGACTTTTCAGCTACAAAAGTCCAACGGACGCTGACGGACTAAAGCTGGCTGGTAATCCGATCGTGTGTGGGCTTCTCCGGACTTTCAACGTACTTTTTTAGCCTCAAATCCGACGTACTTTAGATTTGAAACATGCTTCAAATCTTTACGTCGTAACTACGACGGACCCCGAAGTCCGCTCGTCTGTATGCTAGTCCTACGGACAAAAAAACGACGCATGCTCATAAGCAAAAACTAAACGGAAGCACTCGGTCTAGTAAAACTAGTGTTCGTATTGTAGGACATTCATCACGCTGCAAAATCTGTGATCGTTGAATGCAGCGCATTTTATTTCTTCTTTACGAATGCTCTAAAGAACGAAGGTGTTTTGCTGTTCATAATCAGAGTTCTCCCAAACTGATTTCTGGATTCTTTTTCTCTTTGATCTCATGAATGATATAGTATGCTTTTTAAAAACAATGTTTCCATACTAATAATACTTTTTACCTTTTTTTTTTTTTTTTTTTTTTTTTTTTTAGGTTTGTAAAGTTACCACAAAGAACCCATTATTCAATTTTTTTTTTTCTAGTTAATATTTTTTAGTTTTTAGATAAAGTTAACCCAAAGCACCGTTTTTGGTTATGTAGATTTTTTTATTTTCAAGACTTACCACTTGAACATTATTAACATTAGTAATGTATTTTTGGTGTGTTTTTTCAAACTCAATGAGATTGTTGTCCCTTGTTAATTTAACATTGTGTGTAAAATCAATGATTTAAAAGAAAACACATAAAGTCTTTTGCTAAACTCAAAAAAGATCCATTTATTCATGGTCAAAATAAAATAAAGAGGAAGTCAACGCTGGAAAAAGTCGGTGTACAAGAAAATTGGGATCTTGAGGAGTCCATATAAGAGGGAGCACAATCTGGTCCAAAGAATCCCAGAGATCAACAGCACCAGCAGATGATCTAGATGTCCCCAGACTGTGGTCCTACAACAGCCTGCGTCTTCTGTCAGACCAGACTGAACCCAGGTCATCACTTTCTTCTCTTCCCTGCAGCCTTTCCTCCACGCTGCCCTGCAGCCTTCCCTGTAGCCTTCTTTTGAGGCTGTGGCTCTGGTGTTTCAGTTGTGGCAGGAGGAGGAGGAGGAGGAGGAGGAGGAGGAGGAGGGGGGGCTGCCTCATGTAGTTGGGTGTTTCGTGTTAGCGTGCCCTGCAGCCCCTTATGGATTGTTTCCCCAAATAGGCGCTCACAAATGAGGCGCTGCTCCCAATCCATCTGAAGAAGCCTGCTGGCTAAGTAGCAGCCATAGGATTCTTCCGCTTCGGGGGGGCTACTTAAAAAACGGGTGGCCTCTTGCATGAGGCGCAGGGATGCGTCCTGTGTGACCGTCCCCTTCCTGGCCCTTTTTTTGGGAAGGTGGAGGGGAGGCACTTGGGATTGGGTCAGGCTCCTACTGGGCCCAGCCACCTCACTTGGCCCAGCCACCTCACTTGGCCCAGCCACCTCACTGGGAGCAGCCACCTCCTGCCTGACACTGGGCCCAGCCTCCTCCAGGATGATGGTGAATCCGGCCTCCTCCAGGCTGTCCATGGGCCCGGTCTCCTCCTGCCTGCCACTTTCCCCACATTCCTCCTGGATGGACTCATCCTGTGTATAAAAAAAGGACAATAGTTTTAGTATATTTTTTTGGGTTCATTAATGACACACAGTTTGCTTCTCATGACTAGAAAATTCAATGTGAATACATCTCTTTAATAAAAGAGTCTAATCAGACACCCTAATTATTTCAAGCAGGTGCCAAACATATTTAGCCACCCTGACGTTCGATTTTAACTCATGTTCTCCGCCCCCTAATTCGACACACAGAACGTACGTACGACACGTGCGCAAGGCCCCTCTTTATACACTACGCATGTGTGAAACTCCGCCTGCGTCGCCCGCCCCTGACGTTCGATTTTAACTCATGTTCTCCGCCCATTTTTAGTTACGGCGCGTAGTGGGGTAAATAATGGCGGAGACACCTGACATGTTGACTACCTCAGGTAGCGAAAAAAGCCTGGAGGCTGGAACGTCAACCAAATCTGTGAGGCCTAGATTTAAGGCCTCCAATATGAGTTTTAGAGAGATGGTGGAGATGGTGGCCATTCTTCAAAAAGACGACTATGATGGGAAGTATGGGCCGTACGCACGGCCAAATTTGCGCAAGGCCAAAATAATGGCGAAGGTGGTGGACACTTTGCAGGCTTCTTTTGGGGTACAGCGCTCCAGAGATCAACTTCGAAAAAGATGGTCTGACCTGAAACTCAGGGAGCCGGATTAATACAGACGGATCCGGAAAGTGCTGAAAAAAAGTAAGTACTTGTCGTGTTTTTCTCTTGTGTTTATTACCTTGTATACTGCTCCATGTGCTTTTCCTTCCTATACGATTTTT
The DNA here is from genome assembly GCA_037952925.1 of Lithobates clamitans. Classification (NCBI taxonomy): domain Eukaryota; kingdom Metazoa; phylum Chordata; class Amphibia; order Anura; family Ranidae; genus Lithobates; species Lithobates clamitans. Next base: position 2,543,893 of record JBBGZY010000645.1, read on the forward strand.
TTTTCTCATCGTTTCAAACGATCTTTTAATAAACCTCGTTACATATCTATAGATAGATCTATATATATATATATATATATATATATATATATATATATATATATCTCTCTCTATATATATATATATATATATCTATATATATATAGATATATAGATAGAGATATATAGATATAGATAGATATATAGATAGATATATATAGATATATATATAGATATATATATAGATATATAGATATATAGAGAGAGAGAAAGAGAGAGAAATATAGAGAGAGAGAGAGAAATATAGAGATAGGTAGATAGATAGATATAGAAATGTAAAACATTCTTTTTGAATATTTTAAGTTATCTTTTTTTTTTCTTTACATTTAGTTAGATATTTATAGATTTTGTTCCAGATAGAGAGAGAGAGAGAGAGAGAGAGATCAAAAGATTATTAACTATATTTTGAGATATTGATATCTAGATATCTATCTATCCGATATGTCTTTATAATTTTAAATATTGAGGTAAAATAGGAACTCTACACAAACCACTTCACTCCAAATGTCGGAAAATTACTATGTACTAAAATATCTGTGTGCTAAGTAGATTAATAATTTTTTGTTTCACATAGGGGAAAAATCACTCAGCCAACAAGAAGACAGTCCACCCCAAGCCAAACATGATTGGGAAATAAGCCCAAGCCCCACTGAGGATGTGGAGGAAGGAGAGGTGGGCGACATGGGCACCCCACCAGGTGAGTGTCTGACACACCAGCTTACGGTAATCTATGCATGGCTGCCTTTTGTTTAATGTAATTTTTCTACTCTATTTTAGGGGATCTGGTTGTGCTTGATTCAAGCAACAGTGCCACCCCCGAGGATGTGGAGGAATTATGCTACATGGGCACCCCACCAGGTCAGTGTCTGAGACAACAGCTTTATTATGGTAAGGTAAACTATGTATGTGTGCATATTTCTAAATACATTTTTTGGTTTCATTCCACTTTAGGTACAAGAAGTGACTATTTCACCTCAGAAAGTGCCCAACGGCTAATTGGTCAAATAATGGCCTGGAATAAGGACATCGATGAAATGCGTAATCGGCTGGATCGTATGCAGCAGGAAATGAAGGACATGATTGATGTTTTGGGTCGAATCTAAATGCCCTTTTTGAAACCCCAAAACATCGATCATGTCCTTCATTTCCTGTTTTGCTGACCCCATTCTGGGCCTTCTCTTTATTTTTTTGGCTGAACAGAAATGGCTGTTTAACATAATTTAAAAAAGGAGGGCTGTTTCTCGAAAATACATAAAAAATCCACAAATAAATAAAACTTGATTTTCAAAAAAAACAAAAAAAAAAAAAAAACTTGATTTTAAAAAAAACAAAAAAATAAAAAAAATGATTTTCTAAAAAAACCAAAAAAAAAAAAAAAAAATTAATTTAAAAAAAACCAAAAAAAAAAAAAAAAAACTTGATTTTAAAAAAACCAAAAAAAAATAAAAAAATTGATTTAAAAAAAACCAAAAAAAATAAAAAAAAAATATTTTCCAAAAAACCCAAAAAAAAAAAAAATTGATTTAAAAAAAAAACCAATAAAAAAAAAATTAAAAAAAAAAGCATGTTTGCGAAAATCAAAAAGCCAAAAATATTTTTTTGTGGATTATGTAGAAATATTTAAATATAATTATATTTTTCCAAATTATTAAGATATCATTATATTTTTGTCTATGAACATTTTATACTAAATGCAGAACTGAATGCATAACAACCATTAATAAAAACATCTCCTTATAGGAATTAAATAAATGTGTGGTTTGTTATTTCAATGCTCAGTATCAGTTTGGTTATAATTGTCAAAAAGTTGTTTACAGTGGCAATGGAGCTTATTTAGACATTTAAAATGAAAATACAGTTGGCGCTACAACTGCTCGACCATAACCTAGGAGAAAGCCCAAAAGAAAGGCAAGCAATAAATATAATTCAAGATTTCATCAATATTTTTTTTATTGTAAAAAATTAAATATCCTGGCCCAATGCAATGGCCCCCCTACCCATAAAATAATTAACATATTGCTGTCTAACTTGACGGGCACTTTGGGGGGCCAAGCCAGTACGGACAGTATCCAGGCCCGTAAGGTTGTCATCTATAAGTCCGGCCTCAGGCCCAACTGTTCCTATATAATTCTGAGAATGTTTGTTTAAAAAGTTGTGCAGAATGCAGCACGATAAAATGATAAAATTAAGTTTGTATTCCGCCAAATTAATGGCTGTTTGAAACAGGCGGAACCGGCTGGCCAGAATTCCAAACGCATTCTCAACCACTCTTCTAGCTCTGGCCAGCCGGAAATTAAAAACCCTCCTCTCCGGGGTGAGGGTTCTTTGGGGGAATGGCCTCATGAGGTGCTTGCTCAGAGCGAAGGCTTCATCGGCAATGAAGACAAAGGGGAGTCCTTCCACATTATCCGCATCAGGTGGCAATCCCAGGCCACCACTCTGGAGACGCTGGCAGAACTCCGTCTGGGCAAATACTCCTCCATCCGACATCCGGCCATTCTTCCCCACGTCCACATATAAAAATTCATAGTGTGCCGACACCACCGCCATTAAAACAATACTGTGGAACCCTTTATAATTGAAATAGTATGACCCCGAATGGGGTGGTGGCACGATGTGGACATGTTTCCCATCTATAGCCCCTCCACAATTGGGAAAGTCCCAACGGCTGGCAAAATGGGATGCCACAGTCTGCCATTCCTGTGGCGTTGAAGGAAACTGGGGAATCAAACAAGAAAACCAAAATCAATTAATTTGGAAGCTAACATTGCAAGAAAATTAGACAATTAAAAACATTATTCCCCAGCATCAGTATAACATTAAATAATTTAATTCTTCTGGAATAACTAATATGGAAAGGCACACTTATCAGATTGCTCACCCCCTCTGATGGAACATTGATTACATTTTAGGGGGTTGTGAAATCCCTAAAAAAGATTACTTTTAGGACACGCAGGAATTTAGGGACTAAAAGGCTACAAGACTGCAGTTGTCGCACTCTGCAGGTGCAGTTGCTAACCAGCTTACAGTAAATGAGGTAATGTAAAAAGGCATTCATGTTGCAAGGAGTACACAATCACATGCAAGGGCAATTAATGAAAACACTTTGAGGCTTGCATATGATTTGATGATGGAAATCAGCAGAGCTTCTGCTCATTTACTAAAGCACTGGAACAAATGCACTTGTAGAGTGCACATGCATTTTTCAAAGTGCAACATATATTTGCTTTAGACAAATCAACACCACAGAACATTCAAGCAAATTTTTACGAGGGTGGGGGGGGGGGGGTTGGGAAATCTAGCTAATTGCTAATTATCAGCACACTATTTGGAGTGAGTTTAGGTGGGGGGGGGGGGTTGGGAAATCTAGCTAATTGCTAATTATCAGCACACTATTTGGAGTGAGTTTAGGTGGGGGGGGGGTTGGGAAATCTAGCTAATTGCTAATTATCAGCACACTATTTGGAGTGAGTTTAGGTGGGGGGGGGTTGGGAAATCTAGCTAATTGCTAATTATAAGCACACTAAATACACTCAAACAAAATACATTCAAAATGAGTAGACTAGGTGGATATGTTCCCATCATTGCATGCTGGAGAGGTTATTGAAGGAAAATATACATGCATGACAACAAAAAACAGGAAAAAAATCCAGCATGTGTGAGGATAAAAAGGGGACATTCACCCTATATTGCAATGATGGTAAGTAGTGTTTGAAGCAAGAAATACATTACATTATCAAAGATTACATAAAAGAACATGTGATGCTAATAAAAGAAAAATATCTTACCTTAATATAGTCCTTCTGCAGGACCTGTATGATGGCAGAACAGGTCTCTGGGATAATGATCCCCAGAGCCTGGGGGGAGATGCCTGTCGAGAACTTAAGGTCCTGCAGGCTTCTCCCTGTGGCCAAATACCGCAAGGTAGCGACCAGCCTCTGCTCCGGAGTGATGGCTTGCCTCATGCAGGTATCCTGCCTGCTGATATAGGGGGTCAGCAAAGCCAACAAACGGTCAAAAACGGGGTCCGTCATCCGGAGAAAGTTCCTGAAATCCTCAGGATTATTCTCACGGATCTCACGGAGCAATGGCATGTGACAGAACTGGTCACGCTGGAGCAACCAATTCTTGGTCCATGAACTCCTCCTCGCCCTGTTCATGGACTGGTCTTGGGCTGAAGAATAAACTACAGCACCAAACACATACAATGCACGAGCTCGACGACGAGTACGTACAGGTAACATGGTTTCAAAACGGTCGGCTGGTCAGAACGCACTAAACAGAACGCACTGAAGAACAGCAAGGCCTGTGAAGAGCGACCTGAAAATCAGGAACGAGCGGACAATAAAACAAAGATTTCTCAATGCCAACTGACCAAACGCACTGAAAAGCAGATACAAACCTCACAAGCACAGACTGAACAACAGTTAAAACGAACTGAAAAATACGAGTCTCACAAGCGCGAATCGTCTCTCACCAAACTTCTACTAACACGAGATAAACACGAGATTAGCAGAAGGAGCCCAAAGGGTGTCGTACGGGCTATTGAACTTCCGTTTTATAGTCTCGTCGGACTTAGTGTACGTCACCGCCTACTAAGCTGTCGTACTTTTGTGTGGTCGTGTGTAGGCAAGTCCGTTCGTTAGAAAGTCTGCCGCAAGTCCGCCGAAGGTACGCTGGAAGTATGTCGGACAGGCGGTCGGACTTTTGTAGCTGGAAAGTCCGACCGTGTGTACGCGGCATTAGAATAATGTAAATCCTGACTTGATGACATTTGCTAAGGCGCTGTGTATCAGAAACAACTGCCATGTTTTTATTTAGTTTTTTTTCAAAAAATAGTTTCCACCTTTTTTTTAGAAACATAGGAAAGTGATGGCAGAAAAAAGACTTTGTAGTTTATTGTGTCTGCCTGTTTTTTTCTTTTGTAGTAGTATTTGAGTGTAGATCTAGGTTTGTCCCAAGCATGTTCAAAGCCATTTACAATTGACTGTCTCACTACCTCTGCTGATAGTTTATTCCAAGCGTCAACTACCCTTTCAGTAAAATAATACTTTCTAGAATTAATTTTGAACTTTCCTCCAGTTTGAGGTCATGTCCCCATGTTCTTGATTTTGATTTTCATATTGAAAAAACGGCCCTCCTGAACCTTATTCACCCCCTTGATATATTTAAAGAGGAACTGCAGTCTGCTCACATAATCTGTAATAAAAACATATTTGCCATTCTGTAGCTTCCCTCCAACCACTTTGCATATTATTTTATATATATACTGCAATTCTGTACTTGCCAAATATGCTGCAGAATTCTCCCTCCAGACACAATTCTCTGATGGCCTATAAAAGGCTGCCCAGGATTCTCTCTCATTGCTGGATTGTCTTCAGCTCTCCCTGAGTTCCTGAACCTGCATCTGTTTTCTGTTATCTTGCTGTGACCCGGATTATTCCTTGACCTACTCTGATCTTCTCCTGGCTCTGCCCCCGGCTTATCCCCAGGACTACTCTTCTGCCTAAACCTGCCTGCTTGCCTGTGTATGACCCTGGCTTGTCTCAAGGACTTTGCTTCTACCTGAAACCACCTGTCACCCGTGTATGACCCCAGGTCGGACTTGCTTCTGCCTGAACCCACCTGTTTACCCGTGAATGACCCTGGCTTGCCTCTGAGACATTGCTTCTTGCCACACTTGTCTGTTTACCTGTGTATGACCCCGGCTTACCACACCAACTTCTCTTAAAGCAGTTTCAGCTGATCACCAGTGTTGGATCCTCAGCCAGGCCTTTATTGAGTTCTCCGGATACCCTACGCACTGTATCCTGTCACCGCTCTTTAACCACTTGCCGACCGCCTAACGCAGATATACTGCGGCAGAATGGCACGGGCAGGCAGAATCAAGTACCCGTACGTGATCTGCCTCCCGCGGGCGGGGGGTCCGATCGGACCCCCCCCCGGTGCCAGCGGCGGTCGGCATTTCATTGGGAGCGTTGGGAGACGAGGGGGAGACCATCCGATCGTGGCCCCCCCCCTCGCGATTGCTCCCAGCCAATGGGAATCCTCCTCTGCCTGTGTGTAGTTTCACACAGGCAGAGGATGTGATGTCATCTCTCCTCGGCTTTGGCAGTTTCCGTTCCAGCGCCGAGGAGAGAAGACATGTAAGTGCACAACACACACACACAGTAGAACATGCCAGGCACATAAAACACCCCCGACCCCCCCCCGATCGCCCCCCGATCCCCCCCAATCACCCCCCCCCCTGTCACAAACTGACACCAAGCAGTATTTTTTTTTTTTTTTTCTGATTACTGCATGGTGTCAGTTTGTGACAGTTACAGTGTTAGGGCAGTGAGTGTTACCCCCCTTTAGGTCTAGGGTACCCCCCTAACTCCCCCTAATAAAGTTTTAACCCCTTGATCACCTCCTGTCACCAGTGTCGCTAAGCGATCATTTTTCTGATCGCTGTATTAGTGTCACTGGTGATGCTAGTTAGTGAGGTAAATATTTAGGTTCGCCGTCAGCGTTTTATAGCGTCAGGGACCCCCATATACTACCTAATAAATGTTTTAATCCCGTGATTGCCCCCTAGTTAACCCTTTCACCACTGACCACCGTATAAGTGTTACGGGTGACGCTGGTTAGTTCGTTTATTTTTTATAGTGTCAGGGCACCCGCCGTTTATTACCGAATAAAGGTTTAGCCCCCTGATCGCCGGCGGTGATATGCATCGCCCCAGGCAGCGTCAGATTAGCGCCAGTACTGCTAACACCCACGCACGCAGGATACGCCTCCCTTAGTGGTATAGTATCTGAACGGATCAATATCTGATCCGATCAGATCTATACTGGCGTCCCCAGCAGTTTAGGGTTCCCAAAAACGCAGTGTTAGCGGGATCAGCCCAGATACCCGCTAGCACCTGCGTTTTTCCCCTCCGCTCGGCCCAGCCCACCCAAGTGCGGTATCGATCGATCACTGTCACTTACAAAACACTAAACGCATAACTGCAGCGTTCGCAGAGTCAGGCCTGATCCCTGCGATCGCTAACAGTTTTTTTGGTGCGTTTTGGTGAACTGGCAAGCACCAGCCCCAGGCAGCGTCAGGTTAGCGCCAGTACCGCTAACACCCACGCACGCACCGTACACCTCCCTTAGTGGTATAGTATCTGAACGGATCAATATCTGATCCGATCAGATCTATACTAGCGTCACCAGCAGTTTAGGGTTCCCAAAAACGCAGTGTTAGCGGGATCAGCCTAGATACCTGCTAGCACCTGCATTTTGCCCCTCCGCCCAGTCCAGCCCACCCAAGTGCAGTATCGATCGATCACTGTCACTTACAAAACACTTAACGCATAACTGCAGCGTTCGCAGAGTCAGGCCTGATCCCTGCGATCGCTAACACTTTTTTTGGTAGCGTTTTGGTGAACTGGCAAGCGCCAGCGGCCTAGTACACCCCGGTCGTAGTCAAACCAGCACTGCAGTAACACTTGGTGACGTGGCGAGTCCCATAAGTGCAGTTGAAGCTGGTGAGGTGGCAAGCACAAGTAGTGTCCCGCTGCCACCAAGAAGACAAACACAGGCCCGTCGTGCCCATAATGCCCTTCCTGCTGCATTCACCAATCCTAATTGGGAACCCACCGCTTCTGCAGCGCCCGTACTTCCCCCATTCACATCCCCAACCAAATGCAGTCGGCTGCATGAGAGGCATTTTTATGTCCTCCCGAGTACCCCTACCCAACGAACCCCCCCAAAAAAGATGTCGTGTCTGCAGCAAACGCGGATATAGGCATGACACCCGCTATTATTGTCCCTCCTGTCCTGACAATCCTGGTCTTTGCATTGGTGAATGTTTTGAACGCTACCATGCACTAGTTGAGTATTAGCGTAGGGTACAGCATTCCACAGACTAGGCGCACTTTTACAGGGTCTCCCAAGATGCCATCGCATTTTGAGAGACCCGAACCTGGAACCGGTTATAGTTATAAAAGTTAGTTACAAAAAAAATAGTGTAAAAAAAAAAAAAAACATACAAAAATATTAAAAAAAAAAAAAAATAGTTGTCTTTTTATTGTTCTCTCTCTCTCTCTATTCTCTCTCTATTGTTCTGCTCTTTTTTACTGCATTCTATTCTGCAATGTTTTATTGTTATTATGTTTTATCATGTTTGCTTTTCAGGTATGCAATTTTTTTATATTTTACCGTTTACTGTGCTTTATTGTTAACCATTTTTTTGTCTTCAGGTACGCCATTCACGACTTTGAGTGGTTATACCAGAATGATGCCTGCAGGTTTAGGTATCATCTTGGTATCATTCTTTTCAGCCAGCGGTCGGCTTTCATGTAAAAGCAATCCTAGCGGCTAATTAGCCTCTAGACTGCTTTTACAAGCAGTGGGAGGGAATGCCCCCCCCCAACGTCTTCCGTGTTTTTCTCTGGCTCTCCTGTCTCAACAGGGAACCTTAAAATGCAGCCGGTGATTCAGCCAGCTGACCATAGAGCTGATCAGAGACCAGAGTGGCTCCAAACATCTCTATGGCCTAAGAAACCGGAAGCTACGAGCATTTTATGACTTAGATTTCGCCGGATGTAAACAGCGCCATTGGGAAATTGGGAAAGCATTTTATCACACCGATCTTGGTGTGGTCAGATGCTTTGAGGGCAGAGGAGAAATCTAGGGTCTAATATTTTTTCAAAAAAGAGTACCTGTCACTACCTATTGCTATGATAGGGGATATTTACATTACCTGAGATAACAATAAAAATGATTAAAAAAAAATAAATGAAAGGAACAGTTTAAAAATAAGATAAAAAAAAATAATAATAATAAAGAAAAAAAAAAAAAAAAAGCACCCCTGTCCCCCCTGCTCTCGCGCTAAGGCGAACGCAAGCGTCGGTCTGGCGTCAAATGTAAACAGCAATTGCACCATAAATGTGAGGTATCACCGCGAAGGTCAGATCAAGGGCAGTAATTTTAGCAGTAGACCTCCTCTGTAAATCTAAAGTGGTAACCTGTAAAGGCTTTTAAAGGCTTTTAAAAATGTATTTAGTTTGTCGCCACTGCACGTTTGTGCGCAATTTTAAAGCATGTCATGTTTGGTATCCATGTACTCGGCCTAAGATCATCTTTTTTATTTCATCAAACATTTGGGCAATATAGTGTGTTTTAGTGCATTAAAATTTAAAAAAGTGTGTTTCCCCCAAAAAATGCGTTTGAAAAATCGCTGCGCAAATACTGTGTAAAAAAAAAAAATGAAACACCCACCATTTTAATCTGTAGGGCATTTGCTTTAAAAAATATATATAATGTGTGGGGGTTCAAAGTAATTTTCTTGCAAAAAAAAATAATTTTTTCATGTAATCAAAAAGTGTCAGAAAGGGCTTTGTTCTCAAGTGGTTAGAAGAGTGGGTGATGTGTGACATAAGCTTCTAAATGTTGTGCATAAAATGCCAGGACAGTTCAAAACCCCCCCAAATGACCCCATTTTGGAAAGTAGACACCCCAAGCTATTTGCTGAGAGGCATGTTGAGTCCATGGAATATTTTATATTGTGACACAAGTTGCGGGAAAGAGACAATTTTTAATTTTTTTTATTTTTTTTTGCGCAAAGTTGTCACTAAATGATATATTGCTCAAACATGCCATGGGAATATGTGAAATTACACCCCAAAATACATTCTGTTGCTTCTCCTGAGTACGGGGATACCACATGTGTGAGACTTTTTGGGAGCCTAGCCGCGTACGGGACCCCGAAAACCAAGCACCGCCTTCAGGCTTTCTAAGGCCGTAAATTTTTGATTTCACTCTTCACTGCCTATCACAGTTTCGGAGGCCATGGAATGCCCAGGTGGCAAAAACCCCCCCAAATGACCCCATTTTGGAAAGTAGACACCCCAAGCTATTTGATGAGAGGTATAGTGAGTATTTTGCAGACCTCACTTTTTGTCACAAAGTTTTGAAAATTAAAAAAAGAAAAAAAAAAATTTTTTCTCGTCTTTCTTTATTTTCAAAAACAAATGAGAGCTGCAAAATACTCACCATGCCTCTCAGCAAATAGCTTGGGGTGTCTACTTTCCAAAATGGGGTCATTTGGGGGGGGGGGTTTGTGCCACCTGGGCATTCCATGGCCTCCGAAACTGTGATAGGCAGTGAAAAGTGAAATCAAAAATTTACACCCTTAGAAATCCTGAAGGCGGTGATTGGTTTTCGGGGCCCCGTACGCGGCTAGGCTCCCAAAAAGTCCCACACATGTGGTATCCCCGTACTCAGGAGAAACCGCTAAATGTATTTTGGGGTGCAACTCCACATATGCCCATGGCCTGTGTGAGCAATATATCATATAGTGACAACTTTTTGTAATTTTTATTTATTTATTTATTTTTTGTCATTATTCAATCACTTGGGACAAAAAAAATGAATATTCAATGGGCTCAACATGCCTCTCAGCAATTTCCCTGGGGTGTCTACTTTCCAAAATGGGGTCATTTGTGGGGGTTTTGTACTGCCCTGCCATTTTAGCACCTCAAGAAACGACATAGGCAGTCATAAATTAAAGGCTGTGTAAATTCCAGAAAATGTACCCTAGTTTGTAGGCGCTATAACTTTTGCGCAAACCAATAAATATACACTTATTGACATTTTTTTTACCAAAGACATGTGGCCGAATACATTTTGGCCTAAATGTATGACTAAAATTGAGTTTATTGGATTTTTTTTAGAACAAAAAGTAGAAAATATCATTTTTTTTCAAAATTTTCGGTCTTTTTCCGTGTATAGCGCAAAAAATAAAAACGGCAGAGGTGATCAAATACCATCAAAAGAAAGCTCTATTTGTGGGAAGAAAAGGACGCAAATTTCGTTTGGGTACAGCATTGCATGACCGCGCAATTAGCAGTTAAAGCAACGCAGTGTCGAATTGTAAAAAGTGCTCTGGTCAGGAAGGGGGTAAAACCTTCCGGTGCTGAAGTGGTTAAGGACTAACTCCAGCACTCCAGCTACATCCTCAAGTAACCTGCAAGTGGTCATCTGCTCAGGTCCTTCACACCCTGCTGGCAACCCATGCTTCTTTGAGCATTATACCCTCTGTACCACCTTCAGGGGTAAATTGCGCTCAGCCACAAGGGGAGCCTCCCTCAGCATCTTGGCCTCAGATAAGGTACGTAACAAAATGCTCAGCATAGAAACTCACTTAAAACTGAGCATGTGCAGAGCTGCCAACATTGCTCTTCAAAATCCCCAACTGCATTGGGGACATGAACAGAAGGTGGAGATAGAGAACAGCAGGATCAACCATTTTTTTTGCAGAATACAGAAAAGAAGTCACATAGTGACTGAGTGAATATGAACAGCATGTAATGAACCATTTTTTGATGGTTTAGTTGTGCACATTTGCAAATATATGTGAAAGTCACAGTGCCTCGCCAAAGCTCCTCTGTATACCTTGGTCCTAACTCTATAGTTTTGAGTGTCTCCAAGTTGGAGACTCTTTATACTATATGTGCTCCAACTAAAACCTCTGTTTTAACATGAACTTTTAGACAGGGCTCATTTGTTTTTACTGCAGGCTGCACAGTGCACAGGCTAGTTATAGGTTAAGTGGTATATCACTTATCTGCACAGCTTGTTGGCTGAATTTGACGCAGGGACACAATGGATACCTTTAGCGGCCATTGTGCTTTTGCTGGGCATCCAATGTGTCCCTGTACCTTTAAGGAGGAGTGCCTCCAGGCAAAGCCGCCCTTAATTTATCCCCTGCTATGTGTGCTCCAACTTGGAGAAACTCAAAACTAAAGTGTTGGGACCACAGTATACAGGGGAGCCTTGGTGGCTTTCACATACTATATATTTGCAAATGCGTGCAACTAAAATCTCTGTTTTAACATGAACTGTTAGGCAGGGCTAATTTAGTTTTATTGTAGGCTGGCTGGTAAGTGTGCTGGGACATTTTCTGTTTGTAATGTGCAAAGACCCTTCCATGTGCACCTTTTTGTAAAGGCTAATCCTAGATTGGGGTGGTTATCACATAGCTTGTCAGCCGAGGGTGACAACACAGGAGCACAATTGGGAGATGTCTGTCACTAACATTAGGAAAGGTATTAATAATTTATATGATTAAAATAAAAGATCAAAAATGAGATCTCCCTACCATGGTTCCTGATTCTGTGCAGCTGGGAGCATTAAATGTTTCTGTCTACCTTTATGTGTTCCTGTTACATTCTCCACAATAAGCCCTTCATAATGGGCAAAGCACGTGTACAGACCAGGGAACTCAACACAGGGATTGTGGGAGCCCCTCATAATGAGCAAAGCAGGTGTGCAGACCCAAGAACTGAGCACAGAAGTGGAGGGAACCCTTCATAATGGGTACAGCAGATGTACAAAGCTGGGACCTCAGCACAGGGATGGTGAGAACCCCTCATAATGGGCACAGCAGGTGTTCAGACCTAGAACTCAGCACAGAGATTTGACCAATAGAGTCCCTGAGAAATAGACGATATTCCTGGGGGGTTTACCTCTCCAGTATCTACGAAACATTGAAATTTCAGATTTAGGTAGAGCGACCCTTTCATAGACTGATTAACTTTATTTTGTTCTGGTAACTTGCCCTGCACAATGGGTACCTTTCGCCGTGAACACGCTCATCAATGCCCAGGACCAGACAGAGACTGCAGTCATGTAGTTCCCCAAACTTAGAGATGAGCCGTGTCATTGTGTGCAGTAAAAAAAATGCAGGGTTCCTCTGAAAATGCTGTCCTGTGTCACTACAAACTGTTTTCTGATATGTGTTGCATCTAGGAGGGACACCGCAGAGCCTGCGCCCTCTACACCAGTTCAGTACTCTGTTACCTCATTCCCAGTAACAGAATGGGGTCCCGCAGTGCACACAGCACAGACTTGCACTTGTTAACTTCTTCCTTCCTGTACCATGTGTCTAGGCTAAGGGCCTCTGAAACGTGGGTCAGGTCCCAGTTTCTGCAGGAGACCAACCGCCAGATCACCGACCCCCTCGCTACTGGAGGACCCATCACCTACATCAGGTACCACACTGCACAACTGGCTGTGTTGTAACTTGCACTAGTTCTTGGTTACCCTTAGCAACTGTATTACTCCTCCTGTTTGTCTTGCTGAGTCAACCTTTTGTAGTAGCTGTTCTTCATACCCCACACGTGCTTTACTGACCTTGGTTTATTTGATATGCCAGAAACCATCATGCAGCCCTTTAAATAACAAGCTTAGGACAGTTGATGCATCCTCACTTAAAAGTATTTTAGCATTAGAGTTCATTGTGAACATTAGCATTAAAAGGTCCCCATCTACTCTTAGTTGGCTGCCCAGGCATACCTCCAAAAAGGTAGTAGTCCATTGTTGGCGCTCTCCTAATCTTGGGTAATCTCCCAATCCCTGGCGCTTCTGGGGGACTGCAAGATGCAGCAGTCCTCCTCCACAGCAATCACAGCATAACCTGCTCAGTGTGGCTAGAAAAAAGCCCCAAACCCAGCCTTCCCCCAAACTTATATCACTGGTGGGTAGGCTGGATCCAAAAAGCCCAGCACACACATTAACTCTTTTCCCTTAGCCTGGGCAAACCACTAACTAAACTAGTATTTATATAGGCAACCTGCCTTCAAACTCAACTGGCTTATTTCCTTTCACATTCTTGTATTCTATCTTGATATTATTTATAGAAAGCTTAGAAGAGTTGGTAGCTGTTCAATTGTAGATCTACATTCTCTGGGGTGAAGGCTCAACACAATTCCTTCTGAAAATAAGAAGGTTCACATATCCTTCATTTAGAGGTATAGAGGTATCTCCCTCCTCTATAGTCAATCAAAAAAAAGATCCATGTGATTTCATGTGACTAGAACAGTTCCTTAAGTTGTCCATAGACATTAGAGAGATGTTGGAACCTCCATCTGATCACTTCTGTTTCCTCCCATAACATAAGCAGCATTGGAGGCACCTACACCATGTCTACAGCATGACCTTCCCTTTCCATAGCCCCCAGATGATAGATGGACAATACCAATTTGAATTCTACTTTAGAGCTTCAGCGGCAGGCATAGGGGCCTAAGAGTTACCATGTCATGCCTGAACATCTAGAATTGTCTATACAGGTTCTTAGTCTTTCGTGCCACTTCCACCACAGAAGATTGGGATGCTATTATTTGTGTGGTATATTTAGCACAGGCCTATGTAAGAACTGCTCAGGTCTGATCCGAACTGAAGATTCCTCATTCCATAGTAGATTGCTTGCTGTTCAATATTACTATTGTCTATACAGAAAATCCCCTGTTTCACAGCATATTTTTCTCCACGTGTCTTTGAATATTGTTTTTAGTTGACAGATCTATACAGTATATTTGTTGGTAAAAACCTAATGCAACTCACCTGAGTCCCTTATAGACAGATCCTTATAGCCCAGATTTTCCAGAGTTTCATGCTTCCATTTCACTCGTACTCTGGATTCTGGATCCTTCAGGTGCTCCTCCGGAATTCTCACCTCACTGCAGACATTATATGTCCCATCAGGAATATCTGCGAATGTCTCTGTGGATGGTAAGGCTTTTTGTGGCTCCCCCACTCCATGTGCCCATCTGATTGTGATATTTCTGGGGTAAAATTTCTCCAGAGTGATCAAATACTTCAACTCCCCAGAGACAATTAGACTTCTTGATACCGGCTGTAACAGCTGAGGCTTGGCTGAAATTAGATACAAGAAGAACAGTATGAATAAAATATTTTTGACATGAGAAATGTTAGATACCCATACGCCTGTATTGTCATTTATAAGTTAAATCCCACAGAAGTCTGTTTATAAGACATTCACTATGTGGATGTCTCAACCATTTGCACAGTGGCCACAAATAATCACTGTAATGTAACCCTAATTTTTTTAATGTGCTAGATGCAATAGCAAAATGCTGCACTCAATCCTCCATATGCAAGGAGTTACAAATAATATTCAGTGGCGGCCGCTCATTAGGGGCGCAGGGGTACCACCCCCCTAATCCATACGCCCGGCCCCTTATCTACATGCAGGGCGCCAGACAATGTTTTTTTTTTATGTTTTTTTTTAAACACGTGATTAGATCCGTAGGCTCTAATTGGCTTAAAAAAAGAGTGGGCTCGGGACGCAGAGCACTGAGCCCGGATCCCACCCTGTTGTGTGACACTAGCAAAATAATATTCACTAATGTCTTCTTTTTTTTCCTCCCAGCCAATCAGGAAGCGGGTCCTGAGACCAGATCGGCCGGAAGTCCAAAGACCTGATTGGCCAGGAGGAGAAGCGATGGCTGGGACACGGAGGAGACGGAGGGGGAAGCCACTGCCGCAGCCGTGACCTGCATGCGATACGTGCAGGGCTGACGTGGGGTCTGGCAGGCCAGAGAGCAAGTGAGCCGGTGACCGGGGGGGTGGTGGGTGTGGGTGTGGGTATGGTGGATGGTGGCTGGCTCGACCGATGGGGGGGAGGGTTAGTGTGGGGTGGTGGGCTGGTGGTGGTGGGGGATGTCTGTGGCCAGGTCTGTCTGCTGCCCCCCGACCGATGGAGCACCAGCAGTCACTGATAATATTTAAATTAAAAAAGTGCACAAACTCCTATACAGTTGTGCTCATAAGTTTACATCCCCTGGCAGAATTTATGATTTCTTTGCCATTTTTCTGAGAATATGAATGATAACACAAAAATGTTTCTTTCACTCATGGTTAGTGTTTGGCTGAAGCCATTTATTATCAATCAACTGTGTTTACTCTTTTTAAATCATAATGGCAACAGAAACTACCCAAATGCCCCTGATCAAAAGTTTACATACCCTGGTGATTTAGGCCTGATAACATGCACACAAGTTGAGACAAAGGGGTTTGAAAGGCTATTAAAGGTAACCATCCTCACCTGTGATCTGTTTGCTTGTAATTAGCGTGTGTATAAAAGGTCAATGAGTTTCTAGACTCCTGACAGACCCTTGCATCTTTCATCCAGTGCTGCACTGACGTTTCTGGATTCTGAGTCATGGGGAAAGCAAAAGAATTGTCAAAGGATCTGCGGGAAAAGGTAGTTGAACTGTATAAAACAGGAAAGAGATATAAAAAGATATCCAAGGAATTGAGAATGCCAATGAGCAGTGTTCAAACTCTAATCAAGAAGTGGAAAATGAGGGGTTCTGTTCAATCCAAACCACGGTCAGGTAGACCAACTGATGGTTCATGCAACAACTGCCAGGAAAATTGTTCCGGATGCAAAGAAGAACGCACAAATAACTTCAGGTAAAATACAGAACTCCCTGAAAACATGTGGTGTGGCTGTTTCAAGATGCACAATAAGGAGGCACTTGAAGAAAGATGGGCTGCATGGTCGAGTCGACAGAAGAAAGCCATTACTATGCAAATGCCACAAAGTATCCCGCTTACAATACGCCAGATAGCACAGAGACAAGCCTCAAACCTTCTGGCACAAAGTCATTTGGAGTGACAAAAAGAAAAAGAAAATATCCCCCGTGGGGTTTTAAAGCAGCTGCTTTTTCTTTTTGACATTAATCGGGGTGTGCAGCACTTTATATCTTCTCAGTATATGTCTTTCCTCTTTTCGTCATTTGGAGTGATGAGACCAAAATTGAGCTTTTTGGCCCCATCCATAAACGCTACATTTGGAGCGGAGTAAACAAGGCCTATGATGAAAGGTACACCATTCCTACTGTGAAGCACGGAGGTGGATCGCTGATGTTTTGGGGATGTGTGAGCTACAAAGGCACAGGAAATTTGGTCAAAATTGATGGCAAGATGAATGCAGTATGCAGTGCCGGCCCAAGACATTGTGCTGCCTTGTACTCAGAATGAAATGCTGCCCCCCCCCCCAAAAAAAAAATCACACCCACCAAAATGCCCCTACATCCATTATTTTATATCATAACTAAGGTGGACCTGTCATGGCTCTATACATGTGTATAGGTGTATAAAGAGGACCTGTTATAGCACTATATGTGTATATATAAGTATATAGAGGACCTGCCATGGCTCTATACATGTATATAGGAGTATAAAGAGGACCTGTCATGGTTGTTTACATGTATAGGAGTATAAAGAGGACCTGTCATGGCTCTATACATGTGTATAGCAGTATAAAGAGGACCTGCCATGGTTGTTTACATGTATAGAAGTATAAAGAGGACCTGTCATCGCTCTATACATGTATGTAGGAGTATAAAGAGGACTTGTCATGGCTCTATAAAAAGAACCTGTTATGGCTCTATTCATGTATAGGAGTATAAAGAGGACCGGTGATTGCATTATACGTGTATATAGAAGTATAAAGGGGACCTGTCATGGCTCTATACATGTATATAGGGGTTTTCCATAGCCTGTTTAAAATCACTATATATGTAAATGAGAACATTCTGTGGAATTCCTGGCAGACATCCTGACCCAATTTTTCAACAGGAATGGGAAAGCTATTGACTGGTTTGGATTCTTCGATATGATAAACTATTGTTAGATGATTACTTGAATTCAGGCAATAGTTCCATGGCTGGAAACAAAGACTTCTCTGCAGTGTTCCAGCTTCCAGGACACAAGGATGGCAGAGTGACACTTATTCCCCTAAAACTGGACAAGCTTTTTCTGGATTTCTTTTTAAAGAGAAAAAATCTAATAAAAAAAAATCCCTTGATAAAAATA
Source organism: Lithobates clamitans (assembly GCA_037952925.1). Lineage (NCBI taxonomy): Eukaryota > Metazoa > Chordata > Amphibia > Anura > Ranidae > Lithobates > Lithobates clamitans. The sequence continues at coordinate 2,561,586 of JBBGZY010000645.1, forward strand.
CCATGGTAAATTATTTTGGTGTGCTGGACTTAATACAAAAATGACAGGGTATGAGCTGCGAACATTGGAGATTGGACGGTATTTTTCCTGTTTTAACATGATTCCAGCATTAGCACACAACAATGATCACAAGCCACAGATGTACTAATAGATACTCCTCACCATAAATTGCTCTGCATTGGAATGTTTTCTCTTTCTTCTCTTCCCCACAGTTATATCTACAGATGAAGGTCACATCTTTGTGATTGGTCACGCTGGGTCTGAACTTCAGTGAAGATGTGAAGTTTGGTCCCTCTCTCTGTGATATGACCCCATACTGTGTGTCCATCAGTCTCTCCTCTTCCTCCTTATCTCCTCCATGAGACTCTGGGATCTCACAGACTTGTCCTCTTCTCTTCTCCAGCCAAGTCACACTCGTGTTCTCTGGGCAATTGGTGGCTTTACAGTATAGAGATGTTTCTTCTCCAGCTATCAGCTTGGAAGGACCTTCAATGTCTTTTACTGTGAAAGTTCCCATATCTGAAAATGCATTGATTAAGAATGTACTCAATTATTTGTTCCATTACATGGAAATTTCAGCTCTTGTGTTTTCAAACCATAAAAACACACCAAAATATACACGTTATAACTTATATACTGTATGTATAATTAAACTGAGCTGCAAGGACACAAAAGATTACTTACCAGGGACCAATTTATTGTTATTAAAAGTAGTCTTGGACATCACTGGGTCAACCCTGCTTCATACCACCTCATGAGCATGTCTGTCCATTAAGTATGAGATGTTCTAATTGTCACTCCTATTATCCACCCGTCCCCAAAAATTCTCAACAGCATAATTTACACTAATGTTGCTCACCTATTAGACACATTACCACTTCCTAAACTGGGAACTCATTGTTAATGAGTGATCACATGAAAGACTGGATCCTGAGTATGGGCAACTTTAGCTTTGATAATTGGCTGGCTTAAGATGGAAATTAAAGCTGAATACAAGGTATGATTTTTTTTTTGCAAAGTTACATTTGTTTAGCTTGGGCCAATGTATGCCAGATCTGTGGGACTGCTGTGGAAGCAAATATCGTAATTACTGTAGTAGTCGGCACTACTACAATGATCATCATGGTCCTGTATCAAATGGCTGCCCTTCTACATAGTGAACACAGGGAGTCACTCAATTGGAATGGCCACCAGAGAACTCCTTGTATTTTTTTTCTAAGGCATTTTGTGAATGGATAAGGTGGAGAGGAGGGAGATTGACATCAAAATCTCCACCTCATCAAATACATTGGAAGAAACTCAAAGCATTCTGTGAATGGTGATAGTACCAAGCGAATGACCCAATGTTCACTATGCAAAAGGGCAGCCGCTTGGCATAGGACCCAGGAGACTGTGGCAATCAATGTAGTAGTGCCAAGTATTGCTTCCATAATGGTCACACAGGTATGGAACATGTACACTTACATTAGCCCATGCTAAAGAAATGTAACTTTGAAATAAGAACCATACCTGGAGTTCAGCTTTATTTTACAGACAAAATATAATGTGCTTTTTAGCAACATAAACATTCAGTAAGCAAACAGTATATATTGGTAAACTTTTCATATCAGAAAGTACAATTTACAGAGTTTTAATGTGTGTTACCTTTTTTTCTGTATTTTCGCCTCCACAAAAAAATTCCAATTCCAACTGAGATTATTGTCATCAGAACCAGAATAATACAGACCACTGTGATCACATTAGATGAAGTTTCTATATATGTAAAATAAAATGATTAAAGAAAGAAAGCATCTTCTTAATACATCCTCTATATAGGGGTTTACATGAGTCGGGAAGGGATGAGCACCAAAGAGAAAGGCATGAAAAAAACAATTTTATGACCAGTGGTACATTACCAAATATCCCAAATAAAAAACACCAATAGGCCAGTGTTACCTTTGGAATATTTTGTCTATAGCTGTAATTAAAGGGTAACTCCACTTTCGTAGGGAAAAAAAATAGCAAATAAAGAAAAAATAATATAGCACATATAATTGTGACACTAATCATATTGTAATTGAATGTTATTAAAAATGACCTTTCCTTTTCAATCTGCAGCCACTGTAATTTTCTGAGAATACATTGCAATATGGCTACATAGAGTTGTTCTGTACACAGAATGTGTACTGACCACTCCCCAGAAACATAATTTCCTGTTTGTGTGATTGACTCACCAATTTTCCCAGAAGTCTGCCTAAGATACAAGTCAGATTTCAGGCATCTCTTGCAACAAAAATGTAATTTGTGGAGAGACTCTTTCAAAAGTAACACATCTAAAGGGATGCAGGCCCAGCAGATTTCCTCATTAGTTCCCTGCAGCTGCACACATGACAGTTAATTATGAAACCACTCCCATTAGACCCACTCAGTGCAGAGGCACAGACAAACACACATGGATTACTTCAGAATAACAAAAGGTGGGACTCTGCAACAAAGGTTGTTATAATCCTTGCAATGTACAGAGATCATGCAGAGGAGAAAGTTTTTTTCTCAACAAACGTGGAGTTACGCTTTAAAGATAAGTTACTATTATAGAACTCTCATTGATATAAGGTGAAGGTTAAGGATTTCCATACCATTAAAATCCCATGATACTTAAATTTACTATGTAACCAATGCACTCAGTAACAAATCATCCAAAAAAGAACATTGATAAAGCAGTTACAATATTTGGCACCATCAAGAATCCAACTCTGCTCCCACATAAGACCTCCCCCTTACTAATCTCTATGCACCTGTTCCTTGTAAAAGCTTTACTCCTAACTTATTTAGAACCTTATTCTGAGAGTGCTAGCATAGGGATGAATAGCATTTCCTGTCTGCTGTACCCTATTGGGCCTACAATGTCTTTATTATGCTCCACCTTCTGACCTCTCTGTTAATTGCTAAGCAATTAAGGACAAACTCAATTAAAAAAAATGTGTCATGTGAGAAGTCGATGACTATTCATACCTTCAAAGATGAGCTGGAAGTCCCTCTGGAGAGGTTCTTGTAGAGAGTCATGTTGGACTTTACATGAGATCTTGTTCTGGTCATCATCAGTTGGTGTGATTGTCACGGTGCTGGTGACTTGGTAGGTTCCATTTTCATACTCTTGTGGTTTTTCCATTAAGTGCTTATTTAGGACCTCTTTATCACTATACCATGTAAATTTGATCTCCGGAGGGAAGAATCCTGTGGCCTTACAGGTCAGGGTGTTCTCTGTATTTCTCTGGACCTTCGTACTAAGTATAGAGAGTACAGGTCTGGCTGCAGAGAACACAGATTTTACGAAGTGAGATACATATGCTTTTGAGAGACACTCATCTACAGCAAGACAAATTGTGAAAGGATGGGGTCTTTATATCTAATATCAGAATGCTGTCTTTTTAGATTAGTAGTATAAGATCAAACCCATTTTTAGATTTTTATTGTTGCATCTGTCTCACGAGGGAGATTTACAGTTGCTATTTGTCCTGGCAACAGTTATTATAGAGTCAGAAAGTAATGGGAAATCCAAAATTTTAAAGTGGTCACCAGAACAGGAATAGAAGAGAAATCTTCCAATGGGGACACCTGTTCCTATGACAACAGTCTAAGGGGAAATTTCCTTACACATTGGAGAAATTTCTACTTGCTAAAATCTTGTATAAACTTTAACATGCAATTTTAAAAGTTATTTTTAATATTGTTAAACCTGCAGCTTTCATTAAAAGAATATCTGGTGATCTTGCCAAGAAGGTCCTTGTTTAAAGCAGAACTTTACTCCCAATCAACAGTGGGGTTGATTTATTAAAGGCAAATAGATTGTGCACTTTGCCAGTGCAGTTGTTCTAGAGCTTAGTAAATGAGGCAAAATGTACAGTAAATGCTGATTTCTATCATCCAATCATGTGCAAGCAAAAATGTTCTTTTTTTTTCATTTTCTTTGCATGTGATTGGGTATTCTTTGTAAAGTGAAGCTTTAGCTCATTTACTAAGCCCTGGAGCAACTTTTTTTTACATTTCTTCATTAACTTCATGGTTTCCAGGTCTAGGCCAATAATGTCATACATCCCAGGAGTCTTCAGGAGGGGACGAGGGTTTTTCTTATTTAAGCACACTCCTACCTGCATGCCTGAGCTAAAAGTAGATGGATTCCAGGAATTAAATGCTGTATGGATCAGTACGCAATTACTCAAGGTGGCCATGGCTAGAAATGCTGCGGGGTGTTTTTGAAAGTGATTTCTCAGAAAAATAGTTCCACTTAAGCATTTCCTGTTATGGAGTGACAGTATTCTGTCACTGTTTCCTAGTTGTTCTTTGGCATTGTCACCTAGGCTTCCAGTGGAGACTACAAGTGTTGCTATAACACACATTGTGTAGCATTACCCCTGCAGGGGCTGCTGGTAACTAATTCCCTTTTTTCCTGCACAGCCAGGCAACAAGCATTTTTCACTTTCATCTGGACAGAAGAAAACAGTTTCTGAGCTTGATTTTGTTGTTTTATTAGGGATAATAACTTGGATGGGGTAATGGGGTTTTGGGATGCCCAACTTGACCGGGAACAATGAATAGGGACAATTTCTTTCCTATGTACAAAATCCTGAACTATCCTCCTTCCTGGACACCAATAGTCATTAGCGATCAAAGCAAAAGTCCCTTGTGGACTAGGAGCTCTCAGTCCCCTTTAGAAAATAGCACAGTATGCTGCAAGCTGCATAGAGGAGTATCTCCTCTCCTCTATAGAACTGCTCCCAGCTCTACTGCCTGCAGGAACTACCAGCCCTTCTGGCTGCATGTCCATCAGCCCTCCTGGTTACTCCGAAAATCTCCCTGGGCAAGGGATAGAAATGGTTAAGCACAGCACTGTCCTCCTGAAAGCTTGCTACATGCTAGCTTGCAATCTCTCCCCCTGTGAATCCCTGAGTGTGCTGATGTACTCATCCTCTTTGCTCCTTGCTCCTTAGGTAAGATTTCTCCTCAAACTGAGATGCTGATAGGATCTTCGTAAGCCAGCCTGTGTCCAACCTGGAGGCAGAGCCCCCCTCCCCCCCCCAAGACTCCGGGGTCCCCTGTTAGACCACCGACAGTCTCCTTAGCACTCCATCTTCCACCCAACTCACCTGCTAGCATGGCTCCACCATATTTAAGGGCTGACTCAACCACCCTGCCAGGACATTCTGCCTGGAGATTGGCCAAGTTCCCTCAAGTATGAAGATCAGACCCTCCTGGCCTCTGCCCACTAACTTCTAGAAGTTTCTCCAAACGTCAAGATCCAAGGAGAGGTACCAGAGACCTGCCTCTTTGGAGCCATCCAGCCTGACCTGCAGTAACCCTGACCCAATATCTGACTCAAACTAACCATGAGTCAAAACTTAAATTTGCCTGCACTAACACTAGTAGTGTAGCACTAGAGGGTGCTACACTTGTATGGTCCACTGTTGTCACCATCTGAAAACCTGTCCCGAAACAAATATATGATAAATGTAATCTTTTTATGTATCTTTCATTAAAATAATGCTTTGCAATCCAGCCATGAAGATCCTTGTTCAGCCAATTACTGTTATGGTCTAACAACTATCCCCCTATGGCTCTCTTGTGTTGTCACCCTGTTACATACCCCTTTGGTGTAGTCTCCAAGTCATATTGGGCAGGCATGGTCATGGATTATGGCATAAAGTTCTTTGGCAAATTAAATGCTGTTTAGTCACAGATTAAATCCACTTCAATCCACAAAAGCTAAACGTGAAAGAAATGTTTAACACAACATTTAACATTTTTAACCAGTAGGTGCCCTTACCTAACGCTTCAAATAAAATTTCCTTCTCCTTGCTTTCAGGACTGTAGATAACGGTACACTTATATGTGCCCCTATGATAGACGGTCACGTTGGATATGTGTAGTGATGCGTATCCGTCCCCCAGGGATTCCACATTGAGGGACATTCTGGGATCTTCGGTGAAGAAGCCTTTGTTGTCATATCTCAGGATGGCTTTTTCCTGGAAACTCCACAATATGGCCAGGAAATTAAGATCCAGCGGCTGTTTATCCAGCAAGAAAGTGCAGTTGAGAACTGTGTCATTGGTGACAAAGGCCCTCTGTGGGGACGGAGCGAAGACTTCCAATCCTGCATCTATTGAGATAAATCAGCATGTAGAATTATGAAAATGAATACTCAAGAAATGCTTTAGACTAAAGAAAACTGAATATGTGCTACTGGGGAGATGAACATAACATATATAAGATTTACAATTTTAACTGTATTTAAAGTCAGAACCTTTTGTTCAGTTTTGGATAGAATAGTGGAAGGGTTAGAGCCCCTGTTAGATTGTTACTGCTGTCTTTAGATTAGTAAAGCAAGTAAAATGTAGTACGCTGTGCTGAATAATGGCCAAATTGCTCTACCAGTGGGAAGATGGTTGGTTAAATGGTTAAATAAAACCTGAGTCCACACATATGCCACAGTGCTTGAACCTACACAATATGATTACTTTACTGTCCCACAAGCAAGAGTCTAACAGACACCAACAACTCTCAGCACAATCAAGCAATTAAACTCTTCCCTTACAATTCATGCTGTATATGCTCTCCAGCCTACCCTAAAAAACAACTTAATAGAATAGTCAGTGACAAATGCTGAACTTAGAAGTGAGAAGGAGGCATCTACATTTATGATGTAGCAGCAAACACAGAAGAAATTGGGCTCACTGAGGATAGTCACTGTCCCCAGATTTTATCATGTGTGTAAAGAGCTGAGGTTGGGCAACACATTGATCGCAGGCAAGTGATTGTAGATCGCATTTGCTTCCCTACCCTGCTGAGTCTGACCCTCAGCCTAAAATGCTCCTCTGTCTGCACGGATTGGCTCCTGGAAGATATATGCCTCAGCGTTTTGTACTGATACCTGCTGGTCCTCCTTTCCCTTCCATCCCAGGCACTTGTGTGTGACATCATGTGAGATGGACTAGAAAGTTGGGGATTAGCATGCCAGAACAGGTAGATCTGTCAGAGCAGCTTCCCTGTGCCACTTAGTATGTGGAGGAAACAACTTCTGTAACACAGAATACTGCCCCCTGTACATTACCCTGCTGCCCTCCTTTACTCTACCCCCCTGACCCCCTGTACTGTACCCTCCTGACCCCCCTGTAGTGTGTGCTCCTGACTGCCATGTACGCTGGTCTACATCCTACAGAATTCTGTACACTGCCCTACATACTACTGACCTCTGTACACTGCTCTACATACTACTGACCTCTGTACACTGCCCTACATCCTACTGACCTCTGTACACTGCCCTACATCCTACTGACCTCTGTACACTGCCCTACATACTACTGACCTCTGTACACTGCCCTACATAATACTGACATCTGTACACTACTCTACCTATTACTGACCTCTGTACACTGCTCTACCTATTACTGACCTCTGTACACTGCTCTACATACTACTGACCTCTGTACACTACTCTACATACTACTGACCGCTGTACACTACTCTACATACTACTGACCGCTGTACACTACTCTACATACTACTGACCTCTGTACACTACGCTACCTATTACTGACCTCTGTACACTGCTCTACATACTACTGACCTCTGTACACTGCTCTACATACTACTGACCTCTGTACACTGCTCTACATACTACTGACCTCTGTACACTACTCTACATACTACTGATCTCTGTACACTGCTCTACATACTACTGACCTCTGTACACTACTCTACATACTACTGACCTCTTTACAAGTCTCTACATACTACTGACCTCTGTACACTGCTCTACATACTACTGACCTCTGTACACTACTCTACATACTACTGACCTCTGTACACTGCTCTACATACTACTGACCTCTGTACACTGCTCTACATACTACTGACCTCTGTACACTGCTCTACATACTACTGACCTCTGTACACTACTCTACATACTACTGATCTCTGTACACTGCTCTACATACTACTGACCTCTGTACACTACTCTACATACTACTGACCTCTTTACAAGTCTCTACATACTACTGACCTCTGTACACTACTCTACATACTACTGACCTCTGTACACTGCTCTACATACTACTGACCTCTGTACACTGCTCTACATACTACTGACCTCTGTACACTGCCCTACATACTATTGACCTCTGTACACTGCCCTACATACTACTGACCTCTGTACACTGCCCTACATACTACTGACCTCTGTACACTGCCCTACATACTACTGACCTCTGTACACTGCTCTACATACTACTGACCTCTGTACACTGCCCTACATACTATTGACCTCTGTACACTGCCCTACATACTACTGACCTCTGTACACTGCCCTACATACTACTGACCTCTGTACACTACTCTACATACTACTGACCTCTTTACAAGTCTCTACATACTACTGACCTCTGTACACTGCTCTACATACTACTGACCTCTGTACACTACTCTACATACTACTGACCTCTGTACACTGCTCTACATACTACTGACCTCTGTACACTGCTCTACATACTACTGACCTCTGTACACTGCTCTACATACTACTGACCTCTGTACACTACTCTACATACTACTGATCTCTGTACACTGCTCTACATACTGCTGACCTCTGTACACTACTCTACATACTACTGACCTCTTTACAAGTCTCTACATACTACTGACCTCTGTACACTACTCTACATACTACTGACCTCTGTACACTGCTCTACATACTACTGACCTCTGTTCACTGCTCTACATACTACTGACCTCTGTACACTGCCCTACATACTATTGACCTCTGTACACTGCCCTACATACTACTGACCTCTGTACACTGCCCTACATACTACTGACCTCTTTACAAGTCTCTACATACTACTGACCTCTGTACACTGCCCTACATACTATTGACCTCTGTACACTGCCCTACATACTACTGACCTCTGTACACTGCCCTACATACTACTGACCTCTGTACACTACTCTACATACTACTGACCTCTTTACAAGTCTCTACATACTACTGACCTCTGTACACTACTCTACATACTACTGACCTCTGTACACTGCCCTACATACTACTGACCTCTGTACACTGCCCTACATACTACTGACCTCTGTACACTACTCTACATACTACTGACCTCTTTACAAGTCTCTACATACTACTGACCTCTGTACACTGCTCTACATACTACTGACCTCTGTACACTGCCCTACATACTATTGACCTCTGTACACTGCCCTACATACTACTGACCTCTGTACACTGCCCTACATACTACTGACCTCTGTACACTGCTCTACATACTACTGACCTCTGTACACTGCCCTACATACTATTGACCTCTGTACACTGCCCTACATACTACTGACCTCTGTACACTGCTCTACATACTACTGACCTCTGTACACTGCCCTACATACTACTGACCTCTGTACACTACTCTACATACTACTGACCTCTGTACACTACTCTACATACTACTGACCTCTGTACACTGCCCTACATACTATTGACCTCTGTACACTGCCCTACATACTACTGACCTCTGTACACTGCCCTACATACTACTGACCTCTGTACACTGCCCTACATACTACTGACCTCTGTACACTGCTCTACATACTACTGACCTCTGTACACTGCCCTACATACTATTGACCTCTGTACACTGCTCTACATACTACTGACCTCTGTACACTGCCCTACATACTATTGACCTCTGTACACTGCTCTACATACTACTGACCTCTGTACACTGCTCTACATACTACTGACCTCTGTACACTGCTCTACATACTACTGACCTCTGTACACTACTCTACATACTACTGATCTCTGTACACTGCTCTACATACTGCTGACCTCTGTACACTACTCTACATACTACTGACCTCTTTACAAGTCTCTACATACTACTGACCTCTGTACACTACTCTACATACTACTGACCTCTGTACACTGCTCTACATACTACTGACCTCTGTTCACTGCTCTACATACTACTGACCTCTGTACACTGCCCTACATACTATTGACCTCTGTACACTGCCCTACATACTACTGACCTCTGTACACTGCCCTACATACTACTGACCTCTTTACAAGTCTCTACATACTACTGACCTCTGTACACTGCCCTACATACTATTGACCTCTGTACACTGCCCTACATACTACTGACCTCTGTACACTGCCCTACATACTACTGACCTCTGTACACTACTCTACATACTACTGACCTCTTTACAAGTCTCTACATACTACTGACCTCTGTACACTACTCTACATACTACTGACCTCTGTACACTGCCCTACATACTACTGACCTCTGTACACTGCCCTACATACTACTGACCTCTGTACACTACTCTACATACTACTGACCTCTTTACAAGTCTCTACATACTACTGACCTCTGTACACTGCTCTACATACTACTGACCTCTGTACACTGCCCTACATACTATTGACCTCTGTACACTGCCCTACATACTACTGACCTCTGTACACTGCCCTACATACTACTGACCTCTGTACACTGCTCTACATACTACTGACCTCTGTACACTGCCCTACATACTATTGACCTCTGTACACTGCCCTACATACTACTGACCTCTGTACACTGCTCTACATACTACTGACCTCTGTACACTGCCCTACATACTACTGACCTCTGTACACTGCCCTACATACTATTGACCTCTGTACACTGCCCTACATACTACTGACCTCTGTACACTGCCCTACATACTACTGACCTCTGTACACTACTCTACATACTACGGACCTCTTTACAAGTCTCTACATACTACTGACCTCTGTACACTACTCTACATACTACTGACCTCTGTACACTGCCCTACATACTACTGACCTCTGTACACTGCCCTACATACTACTGACCTCTGTACACTACTCTACATACTACTGATCTCTGTACACTGCCCTACATACTACTGACCTCTGTACACTGCTCTACATACTACTGACCTCTGTACACTGCCCTACATACTATTGACCTCTGTACACTGCCCTACATACTACTGACCTCTGTACACTGCTCTACATACTACTGACCTCTGTACACTGCCCTACATACTACTGACCTCTGTACACTGCTCTACATACTACTGACCTCTGTACACTGCCCTACATACTACTGACCTCTGTACACTGCCCTACATACTACTGACCTCTGTACACTGCTCTACATACTACTGACCTCTGTACACTGCTCTACATACTACTGACCTCTGTACACTGCTCTAAATACTACTGACCTCTGTACACTGCCCTACATACTACTGACCTCTGTACACTGCTCTACATACTACTGACCTCTGTACACTGCTCTACATACTACTGACCTCTGTACACTGCCCTACATACTACTGACCTCTGTACACTGCTCTACATACTACTGACCTCTGTACACTACCCTACATACTACTGACCTCTGTACACTGCCCTACATACTACTGACCTCTGTACACAGCCCTACATACTACTGACCTCTGTACACTGCCCTACATACTACTGACCTCTGTACACTACTCTACATACTACTGACCTCTATACACTACTCTACATACTACTGACCTCCGTACACTGCTCTACATACTACAATAAAGACTAAAAAGGAAAATGAATGCAGCCATCACATCTAAGAATTGGTAAGTTGCAGTTAGAGCTGCACAATTAATCCTTAAAGAATCAAGACCGCAATTCTACCCCCGCGATTCTAACAGCATTTTCTCAATTCAGTGCAGAGCAGTTTTCTGCACACTGCTGACAGCTGTCAAAAAGAAAAAAAACAGGCAGCCTGCCGAGTTTATCACAACATCGCTTAGGCGGAGATAAAAAGAAAGTGTTGGGATTATTTACTAAATGCAAATCCACTTTGCACTCCAAGTGCACTACAAGTGCACTTGGAAGTGCAGTCGCTGTAGATCTGAGGTTGGACATGCAAGGAAAATAAAAAACAGTATTTTTGCTTGCACATGATTGGATGATAAAATCAGCAGAGCTTCCCCTCATTTCAGATCTTCTCCTCAGATGTACAGCGAATGCACTTGAAAGTGCACTTGTAGTGCAGAGTGGATTTGCCTTTAGTAAATGAATCCCATTGCAACATTTAGTTATTTTAGATCAAAGGAATGAACTTCAGTCTGTAAATGAAGTCAGTTTAACCACTTAAAGAGAAACTGCAGTTTGCTCACATAATTTATAATAAAAACATCTTTGCCATTCTGAAGCTTCCCTCTAACCACTTTGTATATTATTTTATATAATACATCTGTATAAAGTGATCTTGCGCAACAAATAAATACCACTATAAAAAAACACTGTGATAGGATACCCAACAAATAAATCACTAAAAAAGGAAATATCTTCTGTGCTCCCGTGCCTTCTGTGTGCTCTATCAGGGGCCGGGAACCAGATAAAAAAAAAAAAAAGGAAATATCTCCACGTGAATATAGTAAACAATGTGCAAAAATTGCAATAAAGTGTCCAAAATGTGCAAATGAATAAATATAAATGTGCAAAGTTGCAATGTAGTGTCCAAAATATTCCCGAAATCACATGAAGTAATAAATCCATCACAACAATAAAAGTAACAGGAATGCGAATGAATCCCAGAATAATATAATATATTTAATGAGGCTAAAAGTCCTCTAAATTGGTGAATAAAGTGTTAAAACGTCTGCCGTCTTCACAGACTGATGGATCCAATAAGAGTAATGTTGGATGAATATAAACAAATAAAAATGTCCATGTATGTTTCTAGGTGTTACGTGAATTGCCTCTCTGTGCTAAAGTCTCCCAGAACTCTCACCTTAAAGCGGGGGTCCACCTATCTATCGTTTTTTTTTTTTTTGAGTTCATTCACAAACTTTTCTTCTCAGCATTACATACTCACATATTGTGTGTAATATGTCCGCCTGTGTCAGATTTAGTCGGAAAGAATAACTTATATTATTCACTGCAGGCAGTTTCCATCTTCATTGTGGGCATTTGAAGCCCACAGGCATTTATTTCCTGGATGTGGTGAATGCTGAGCTCCCAGCATTCACCGCTCGTTCCCGCACATGCTCAGTGGCATCCTGGGAAGCCTGAGACTAGCTCCCAGGAGTCTGGGAGAGGCTAGAAACACGCCTACTCCCACGGGAGGAGAACCAGGAAGTGCAAAGAAGAATAGAAAAATAAAAGGTAATTACGGCTATTTAAATTTTTTTAAACGGCATGTCAGCATCTAGGCAAGGAAGAGAATACATACAGATATTGTTCAAAATATGGGTGGAACCCCGCTTTAATTATAGAAGTAAATTGCATGCATAAATGATCAAAGATCTCTACTATGGTCTATGGGCACTTCTTTAGGGCTCATAGACGATAGTGGAGATACTTGATCATGGCATGGAAAAAAAGTACGGGGTTTGTGGCTGATAGCTTCAACCATAATCCTGATAAACCACTTGCAAACTGCAAAGCAAACATGGTAGTTCTTAAAGTCTTCCAACAAATCGAAGCGGTTCTGCAACTTCAATCTAGAATGGCCAACCAAATATGCAGTTATAAAGAAGTTCTCTAGGCATGGGATATGACTTTTTGCAGTGAGGATATATTAATATTGTCCATGGTGGAGTAAATGACATCAAAGACACAGATACACAGAGAAAAGGCTGCATTACAAGAATCTTCCCCTGAAGAGCTCATGTTTAGCTGAGTGTGCTGGGGCTGCTGCTAAAGTGTCCAAAGGATCTGTTTGAGGTGCTGCTGTTTTTCACCGGAGGAAACGGGGGTATAGGAATAAGAAACAGGGCTTTTTTATTTCTATGGTCCAACGAAATGCACGACACAACACTGTGAATGGTGGTTCTGTCACGAGGCTAAGAAGTGAGATCCTCAGAGCTGCCTTCTAAACTGCATATTTTGGATTTACAAAAGGGTTGTTGACTCAGTGCTATGGTATCTGAGTCCACACATTCTGGTGTCTCGGTGTACAAGAAGAACTGATTTCTGCTCATAAGGATCTCATTGCAAATAAAAATGGGAGTGGAAAGCTCTAGACAGCGGGGATCGCCTGGCCTCGGCTGATTTGGATACCCCATTGTGAGTTTGACTACACTAGAAGATCTCCCTTATCACCAGGGCGTTCTAGAGGCTTCACTATTTTGTTTACCATACCCTGCAGAGGTTGTTCTGTATACCTGCTTGACCATTCTAGAAATAGGTGGTACTCGCCATCTGGTAAGCATCCCTGATTGGGTACCACAGAAGGCTCTGCATTATTGTTGGTGGTGGAATCTCTATTGAATCAGCTCTTCATTTTGATATTTGATCCACGTGATATTTATCACGTGGATCAATTTCCTGTACACCTTTTGAGCTGTTTCTTTTTTCTTCATTGGATGCTATAAGGACATTTATTATATGTGCACTGAGTGTGTTCACAGATATTACGTTACACTGAGACATTTATGTATATGTTTTTGATCATTTGGGATTAACACAACTTTTTGTTTAGTATATTTTTCGCTATGTTAATATCACATGGTTAGTCGCTGCTGTCATTCACCATATACGCTTACTTATTTGCTTTATCACGGTATACCATTTAGAATTGACTAATTGAAAAGTAACTACCGGTAGTTGGGCCAATACAGCAAAGACAACATCACTAGATGAGCAAGTCAACTGAGCTAAACTGTTATGGACTGCCTTCCTAAAGCAGAGTTCCACCCAAAAATTGAACTTCCGCTTTTCGGAATCCTCCCCCCCTCTGGTGTCACATTTGGCACCTTTCAGGGGGGAGGGGAGAGCAGATACCTGTACAATCCAGGTATTTGCTCTCACTTCCGGGCATAGATAGCCGCACCACCCGCGGATATCTATGCCATATCCGACGCCACCTCTGCCCCCCCCCACTGTCTTCTGGGAGACACGCAGGTTCCAGAAGACAGTAGGGACCAGTGAGATCGTGCAGCATGGCTCGCGCATGCACAGTAGGGAACCAGGCTGTGAAGCTGCAAGGCTTCACTTCCTGATTCCCTTACTGAAGATGGCGGTGCCTCCACCAGAGAGCCGAGGGACAGATCGGCTTTGGGTGCTGACATCCCGGGTGCCCTGGACAGGTAAGTGTCCATATTTTAAAAGTCAGCAGCTGCAGTATTTGTAGCTGCTGACTTAAAAAAAAAAAAAAAAAAATTGGTGGAACTCCGCTTTAAAGTGGTTTTAAACCCTAAAAGTACAAAAACAAAAAAAACAAACCCTGTAAGAAAAAGGCATAATGTGCTAATATGCATCGCATACTAGCTCATTATGAGATACTTACCTTAGAACGAAGCTGGTGCAGTGGTCCCTGTACACCGCTGTGACCGGCGACATGTCTCCCGGAGTTATTTCCGGGTTCATGGGCTCCGGCGCTGTGATTGTCTGGAGCCACAATGATGGCGCTCACGTACATTCGCACGGGAGTCGCCTGTCACGGCACGGCTGCTGAAGAAATGGCACGCTGCGGTGGTTTCTTCAGTGCGCATGCGTCGATGATGTTGGGGGCAAGCATATAAGGTTAAATATCTCCTAAACTGTGAAGGTTTAGGAGATATTTACAGTACCTACAGGTAAGCCTTATTATAGGCTTACCTGTAGGTAAAAGTGGTCTAACAGGGTTTACAACCACTTTAATTGAGCACAATATTTCTTTTCTGACAAGTGACCATGCAGCCAAGAAAATGTTCCCAGGTAAGGTCACAGATTTGCATGTGGGAGAGCCAAAACCAGAGAACTAAATCCTGGTACACACTGCTGCACTAACTATGCAAACTCAGTACAGCAATCTCCGCGGCTGAGCTGCTGTGTTCTGACAGTGGGACGGCCCCCTCGCCAGAACCCTTCGATCAGCATTCTTAGCCAATCGGCTGCTGGCTCTCCAGCATGCTGGTCTGACAGAAGCTGGCCAAACGGCCAGCTTCTGTGGGGACAGACCGACATACAAGTGGGCAGAGTGTTGGCTGTTTTTTTTTCTTTTTAACCAGCCAATGTCTCCCGACATTCGGCCCCTGTGTTACGGGGCTTTAGACCACATATTTGAATAATGGTGTTATAGCACCAGAATCACAGAGAAGAATTGCTACTGACGGAAAGGAGAGATACAGAGGGTAAACTCTTCCTAAGTCTACTTTCACACTGAGGCGTTGCAAAACCGCTGTAAAAACGATGAGCGTAAAAATAGCGCTAACGCCCATGCGTTTTAATCGCGTTCTTATAGCGTTTTTTAAGCGTTAGCGTCAGCAAACCTGACCATGTGACCATGTGACCACGTGACCATGCAGTCATGTGATCTTCCCCACAGTTTCTGGACGTTTTCAAAGCGGTATTACCGTGCTTTTACCGCAGTTTTACAGCGTTTCCCTTTCATTTTAATTGGGATAGACGTTTTTACAGCGCTATTTTATGCGCCCCAAAGATGCTCCAAAAAAGCTGTTTGCAGGATTTTTTCCAACGCACAGCCAGCATAACGCCTCAGTGTGAAAGGTTACACTGATATACATGGGGGGGTTTTTCATGCGGTATTTAGGCGGTAATTTTAGCGCTAAAACGCCTGAAAATGCCATAGTGTCAAAGGGGCCTTAATCTTGTCATGCATCATGAAAAGGACTGGAAAAACGGTGTAGCCTAACTCAGTGACAATGGAAGTGTCATGATTGACAGGCATAACAGTGTTCTCAGCCAGGTAAAAACCAAACAACTTTTAAGGCCGTACACACGATCAGACTTTCCAACGGGAAATGTTCGATGTCAGGCTGTTGGTGGTAAGTCTGACCGTGTGTACGCTCCATCGGACAATTGTTGTCGGACTTTCCGGCAACAAATGTTGGCTAGCATGTTCTCAAATTTTTCACCAACCTTTTCATTGTTTTTTCTTCCACTGACCTGAACAACATCGCCATCACTACTTTTTTCTGGTGCAAGGGAATTCCACTGTGCTCTTCCTAACTATACAGTATCTTACAAAAGTGAGCATTATTCTAAAAAGATAACGACCCCAAACACACCTCCAAGATGACCACTGCCTTGCTAAAGAAGCTGAGGGTAAAGGTAATGGACTGGCCAAGCATGTCTCCAGACCTAAACCCTATTGAGCATCTGTGGGACATCCTCAAACAGAAGGTGGAGGAGCGCAAGGTCTCTAACATCCACCAGCTCTGTGATGTTGTCATGGAGGAGTGGAAGAGGACTCCAGTGGCAACCTGTAAAGCTCTGATGAACTCCATGCTGAAAGCTGAAAATTGGCCTGGGCAGGAAGGGGGTAAAGTGCCTGGTATTGAAGCAGTTAAATTATCTGCCTTGGGCTTGTGTAAGCTGTGTTTAAAAAGTATATCACAGGCAGGGAATTCATTAGTTGCAGTTAAAAAAAAACACAGATCCATAAAAAAATAAAAATATATAGTAAAAGCTGTCTCTGATTCTATTTTATAATGTGCTAATCAATCTGGAATAGGGTTACCTGTTGAATTTCAGGCTGTATTTTAAATATCTTCCCTAATAAGGACACCTCAGAAACTGACCAACATGCTGGCAAATTATCACAAAAACTGTACATTTCCCAATTCAGACACAGGAAACATTGAAAAACAGCACATACACTAACACTAGATCAGGTTAAATGTCACCCCTTGCAATTCGTCAGCTGACTGGTCTGACAGTGCAGGGGTCCATTGAGTGTAGTGAAAAGGGGTCAGGAGTATGCAATGCACTGTGCTGCAGTTTGTGATGGGGTTAGAAGTACATAACACAGACTGAAGGGGACAGGAGTATGTCATGCACAGTATGGGTCAGGATTACAAAATGAAAACAGTGCAGAAGTTAAGAGTGTATAAGCACAATGTAGGGGCCAGGAACATGAAAAATTCCCCCTGCAAGCAATACGCAAGCAATACTTTCCTCGCACTTTACCCTTTCAGGTTAAAAAAAAGCCCCTCCCTACTCCCCTTCCAAAAAAAATCCAGCACCAATCTGTACGCTCACCCTTCCCCGCACAAGTGTTTGCCCACCCAAATCCCCCCGCCCAACATAAATCCTCCTCCATCCCCCAAAACCCCCCTCCCAACACAAATCTCCCCCATCCCCTTCCCAGTACTAATCTTCACGCACACCCCTCCTAGCATAAATCTTTGCTCCACACAAAATCCCAGCACAAATCCTCTCCCCTATCAGGTCTACCCAGAACAAATCCCCCCCCCCCATTTTCCCTCCAGCACAAAATGTCCCTGACTAGTTTAATAAAGTTCTTATTTAAAGGTAGGCTCAGACAGAGTGCTAAGTTTCTGTAGGACCCTGGAGTTTAGGCAGGGTTGCTGCTAAATTTACCTGCCAGGAGTAAGCTACCTTGGCTAATTGCTAGCGATCAATTGATTTCTCCCTAATGCCGCGTACACACGGTCGGACTTTTCGTCTACAAAAGTCCGACGGACGCCGAAGGACTAAAGCTGGCTGACAATCCGATCGTGTGTGGGCTTCTCCGGACTTTCAGCGGACTTTCAGCGGACTTTTCCAGCCGCAAATCTGACGGACTTTAGATTTGAAACATGCTTCAAATCTTTACGTCGTAACTACGCCGGACCCAGAAATCCGCTCGTCTGTATGCTAGTCCGACGGCAAAAACCCACGCTAGGGCAGCTATTGGCTACTGGATATCAGCTTCCTTATTTTAGTCCGGTGTACGTCATCACGTACGAATCTGTCGGACTTTTGTGTGATCGTATGTAGGCAAGTCCATTCGTAAGAAAGTCTGCCGCAAGTCCGTCAAAAGTCCAACAAAAGTCAGTCGAAAGTCTGTCGGACAGGCTGTCGGACTTTTGTATCCGAAAAGTCCGACCGTGTGTACGCGGCATAAGTCTGGCATTGCTGCACTTTTCTCTTCTGCCGCTGGGTGGTTGGGTACTTGGTGGTACTAGATACGAGAAGGGCAGTGCAAGGTCAGATTATGGGTATATGGGGCATCTCAGCCACTGACCTTATATAGACAGGTGTGTTCCTTTCCAAATCATGTACAGTCAACTGAATTTACCACAGGTGGACTCCAATCAAGGATGATCAGTGGAAACAGGATGTACCTGAGCTCACTTTTGAGTGTCATGGCAAAGGCTGTGAATACTTATGTACATGTGATTTTTTTGTTTTTTATTTTTAATAAATTTGCAAAGATGTCAAACAAACTTCTGTCGCGTTGTCATTATGGGGTATTTTTTGTAGAATTTTGAGGAAAATATTGAATTTATTCCTTTTTAGAATAAGGCTGTAACTAGGGATGCACCGAAATTTTGGCTGCCGAACCAAACGGGCAAAAATGGTGTTTTCGGCACATGGCCGAAAAAAAAATTTGCCGAAAATGGCGCAGAAAATTGCACATGCGCAGTAGCGGTGCACTCGCTGATGTGTGACGTCACGCATGTTACTTGTGGTTAAGACGCTGGACTCGTGAGCACGTTCCCTGCAGTGGAGACACTGGAGTTAGGAGCACTTTCCCCGCTGACGTTCCTCGTGTTTGAGAGTCGAGACGAGACTTGAGAAGCAGTTGTGACTCGGGAGGTGGCTGCATGCAGGGCTGCATTGGAGAGTGGGCACCGTCCCTCCAGGATGACTACTATTACTACTATTCGCCGGTGAGCATTCTCTTTAACTACTGACAGTGACAAACAATCCATCTAGTACTAATACAAACTTTGCTATTGAAATAGAGATATTCAGTTGTATGTACTTGAAGTAATATAGTTAGTTCTAATTCTACTAGTTCTTCTGCTACTAAACTAACAGGCCAGGTAAAAATTATTATTATTTTTGAAGTACTTACTACTTATATATAGCGCCGTCAATTAATTTAGATAGCATTCAGTTAGTATGTTATACTAATACTACACTGACAAGCGCATTAATTTTTTAAACAAGACAGTATGCACTAAGTATGCAGCAGTATTCTACTGAATATATTATATCTCACAAATAGCATGAAATCAAATCAAATTCAATATATTCTTTGGTACAAGTCAGATGTACTGCAGTGCATAGCAAGAGAGGTGCAAAAGATTGGTGGTTAGGTTTAGTTTTTTTTATCCCATAGCTGCCTGGGGTTTAGTTTTTTAGATTTTAGCCCTTTTTTTTCTTCCCTCAGATTTCACTCCCACTATAGATCATTATATGATATTCTTCTACGCTACCAGCAAAGGTAGGTGGACCATGTCTTCAGTGTGGAAATATTTTAAAGTTTCTGATAAAGACCCTAAATTTGCAATCTGCAGTCTTTGCTCAGCAGAAATTTCAAGAGAGGGTACAGTGCCAGTTCAGCATACAGAATACAAGAAAACAATACCGCTTCCAAAAAGTGCCTCAGGGCCAGGCTCATGTAACGCGTGGGAGGAGCCAAGGACACTCTGTGCAGATCAGCAGTATCACACAGTGTACTGCACTGAATCTGCTCCTGTCTAAGGCAGCTGACTGCTATAGTAAAAATCATTATAAGGCACACGTGAGTGGATTGAAGTTTGCCTGTGTACCTTGGTATCCTAACTATTGCACAATGATTGTTTTTTTCTCTTATCTGCCTGTTTATGATTCTCACATTGGTTGTGAATAGAAGCAAAAAACACATTGTTACTATAAAGGTCAATGAGCACCTTGATTAAGCAAGTGTTTTTAAACAGCTTTGCTAGTGATCAAAAGCTCTATACCAATCGGATTCTACACTTGTATAATTGAACCTTCTGAATACATCCCTATATATTTATTTTTATGTGGATTTTTTATGTGAATTTTTTTACACATTTGGTGTCACTAATTTTTTATAATTTTACACTATTTTGATTGCTGGATTTTTTAGGAATTTTTACTCACCGCTGGATTTATTTGACTATTTATATTTATTCTTATATATTCATTTTCATGCACATTGTAAACATCTCCCCTCCGCTCTGTCTCCGCCTCCACCCCTGCCTCCGCTCTGTCTCTGCCTCCACCCCCGCCTCCGCTCTGTCTCCACCCCTGCCTCAGCTTTGCTTCCACCGTTGCTCTGTCTCCGCCTCCGATGCCACTCTATCTCCGCCTCCACCACCGTTCTGTCTCCGCCTCCACCGCCGCTCTGTCTCCGCCTCTGCTCTCTCGCCTCCACAGTCCCTCCAGCAAGTGATTGCTGACTGCTCTGTTTTTTTTTTCCCATCCAGCGGGCTGCGTCCTGAGGGCGGGCTGTTTAAGCACTTGTGTTGTTGTTGGAGAGACAGTGCTGTGCTGCTTATTTAGTATTGATACTGAACACAGAGATCCACCCTAGAGGGAGGTGCTAACTTATAGCCCAATACAAAGGGAGGGAGCCGCCTATACTGGGAGGTACCAGAGCTGGGCCAGGTAGGAGAGGCAGGTTTGGGGGGGGGCATGTGGAGGCAGATGTGTGCAGAGGTGGGGTAGTGGGAGGAGAGTGATGGGTGCAGAGGTCAGAACCAAGGAGGAGGGGTGGAAATGAGATGTTGCACACTGCATAGTACACTCCTGACCCCTCCACTCTGTACGTAGCGCAATACTGACCCCTGCACTCTACGTATCACAATCCTGACCTCTGTACGTAGCGCAATCCTGACCCCTGCACTCTATGTAGCTCAAATCTGACCCCTGCACTCTGTACGTAGCACAATCCCGACCCCTGCACTCTACGTAGTGCAATCCTGACCCCCTGCACTCTGTACATAGCGCAATCCTGACCCCCTGCACTCTGTACATAGCACAATCCTGACCCCTGCACTCTGTACATAGCGCAATCCTGACCCCTGCACTCTACGTAGCACAATCCTGACTCCTGCACTCTGTATGTAGCGCAATCCTGACCCCTGCATTCTGTACGTAGCGCAATCCTCACCCCCGCCCTACAGATACAACCGGCCCTTTGAGGGCAACCATCCTGCCGATGCGGCCCCCGATGATTTTTGAGTTTGACACCCCTGATTTACTATGTTGAACATAGTAAATGAATTGGTATAGAGTCAGACTGTGCTATTAGACACAATTGGAACATACTATGTTCCAATTGTCTAGTTGTGCCATTGGTTGTTCAATGTTCATTGTAGTTCTTCAGTTTTTTTATGTACTTCTTCAATTTAAGAGAACTCCAGCTTTTGAACTACTGTACACATAGTTTGTTGTTGGGTCAAACTATGTCTCACTCTCTCCCTAAGCTGTCAGCCCGCTGCATGTGCAAAACTGTATGTATATCTGTTCTGTATCTGTGGCTGGCTACATACATCATACAGTATACCGCACAGACTAGTCTACATTGCTTGCTGTGATTGGCTGAGCGCCGCTGCTGTAGACCAGACTGTAGACTAGTCTGTGTTCCGGGAAGTCACCGCCCATACCCGGGGCCGGAACACAGTGTGGTATACTGTATAACTATGTATGTAACCCGCAGCTACATATTACACATACATACAGTTTTATCGCACATGCAGCCGCTGACACTTTAGGGAGAGAACTTAGGGAAATTAGTTCTCATTTAAGTTAGAAATTAAAATAATAAAAATCATATATCATAAATGTTATATAATATTATTTACAGGAAAACTGTGAAACAGAATAACGGCCTTCTGCCATATTTCTGTTATGATTAGTTGTTCTTTAATTTTATAACAGTTTGTTTTGCACAGTAACTTTGCCATTAAAGTAAAGGGATATGAAACTGAATAGGAAAACACACGGCGGTTGATTGATTTACTCTTACTAAAACTGGAGAGTGCAAAATCTGGTGCAGCTCTGCGTAGAAGGTTAGGTTAACCAATTGGCTTCCAGTTTTAATTGTGAAAGCTTTGAACAAGCCAAAGAACTGCAAAGCGCATTGGCTAGCCTAATGTACTCAGCTGCGCTAAATGTTTCAATCTCTCCAATTTTAGTAAATCAACTCCGCAATCTCTGGTGCTTGGAAGTGGGCCCCAGACTGTTGCCTACATTTTTCCCTGCTGGCCTCACTGGGCATGCCTCGCCTTGATGTCCTCTTATGACTAGGGAAGTCAGTGAATATACTTACACTATCTGAAATAAAACAAGACAGAGGGCGCCCCGGCCTAGTGCATTAAGGAAGACCTCTCTTTGTTAATATGATGACTTAAGTAATATACAACAAACCAACAGGTGTACTCTATCAACCTTGTCGTCAAAGTAAGCTTCCAGTCGACAATACATCACATCAGATCACCTATAGCCTAGGACAACTGGAAAACCCAACAGGCTAACATGTTTTGAGGACTTGCCTCGTCTCCTTGGAGCTCTGGCTCTAAGGAAGAGGTAAGTCCTTGAAACACCTTAGCCTGTTGTTGAGTTTTCCAGTTGACCCATTATGTGGGTTAATTATGTGATGTGAATGATGATGTATCGTGGACTCGAAGCTGATGTTTTACTTTGACAACAAGCTTTGATACAGAACTTACGGCTTAGTAGTATGGTGTGTATAATAGCCCGTGCGCCCTCTGTCTTGTTTTACGGTTCTTCTATTTTTGAACAATAAAGTAAACAATACAAATACCGTACGTCTACTCAAACATAGAGGCTCTTAGTCTTTGGCATATATTATGCCTGTTTTTTGTTAATATTTTATTTTGTTTTTTTTTTATTATTATTAATTATTGTGCAATGTGCAGCAGCAGCATATGTGTACTGTTACTGTAAGTTAAGTTACTCTCTTTATTTAATTTTGTATTTTATTTTATTTTCTTTGTCCAATTTATGTGGGTTACTTTTATTAAAGAAAGTAATTATTTTACTTTACTGGATTGTACTATTTTTTTATTCATAAAATTCATGATAATTAAAAGTCGAATATGAATAATAATAACGAATATAACACAATTTTGAATTTTATATATCAAAATTTTTTTATTATTTAAAAAAAACTGTCATTTGGTCGGTTTTGGTTTTCGGCCTAGTGTATCTTCCATATTCGTTTTCGGCACCAAAATTTCCATTCGGTGCACCCCTGCCCAAGTCATCATATATTTTCTGAAAGCAGACACCCTAGAGCATAAAATAGCGAATAAAAATAGTGGTGGTTCCAATTTTTTTTATGTCTTATGATATTAGCACAACAGTTTATGAAACACAATTTCATTAAAAAAATATACTTAAGATAATATTAGGCATAAACACAATACATTACTCAATTTTTGTAATATATAAAAGATAAGATCATGCTGAGTAAATAGATACCCAAGTCGTAAAAATTGTGTGTACCCGTGAAATGACAACAAACTGCAGTACCCCATATTTTCCATAAGCGGCACTTTAAAAGCCCCTATAGTTCATCAGTTTAGCAATAGCTGTGAATAATGGGCCTAGAAATATTGCGCTCACTCTGGCATGCGTGGCTATATGTAATGTAGCAAGGTCCCAGGCCTCCTTCAGTCTAATTAGAACCTCCAGGGCCAGAGATAGCTGACATCCATCTGAAAATGGCGGGTTGTGAGGCATAGTGGGTGCAAAGTAATTAAAGTTATTGGACACCAGACACTTCTTGAATGCAAAGAGATTTTATTTCTGCAGAGGTGGTGATTTGGATTTTATTTCTTTTAACACAACTTTTGGGAGAGAGGGTTAGGGCCAGGAAACCCTTAGGTAGTTGCAAGATTAATTGGCAGACTCAGAGACTTCAAAAGGGGGACAGCCGTGCAGGGAAAGGCATCCAGCAATACACCACATATGCATGTGCAAGAATGCTGTCTGCTATGGTAATAGTCTTTAACAGTTCCAAACACAAAGCGTAATAGTCCTTTTACTTCCACTACAATCACTCTTTGTAGTTCTTCAGCCCACTGAGCTCTGAGTTTCTCTCAATAAACTTGATGATTCACTGCCACTGAATCCCTTGAGCTCCTCCAATATTCACGGTTATATCTTCCTCAAGCGTCACCCCCACCTCACTGCTGGGTCCCTAGCTTGGCACTCAAGATACCTCTCAAACTTCACCTCGCTGTCCGGCTCGGTCCCTGGCTTGACACACAAGGCTGCTCTGCAAGCGTCACCTCCGCTGGCTGGGACCCTGTCTTGATACCCGCTGAAGTTTTCTGATTCTTCACCGTCCCCGGTTGGTGAGAATACTGCTCCGGTACTTGCTTCAGTTACTCAATGTGGTCCCTGGTAATAAGGTGGTTGGTCCCTTAGTGGCAACAGCTTCCCCTCTACCTCCGACCACGACTTCAGGCCGGCAGAACCGTCACTTCTGGTTGAACTGTAAGCCACAGTCCCAATCATACGCTGCTTTCTTGCTTCTGGATAGGCCCTCAGACAGCCTAGCAGCCAGATGTGCCGGGATAGGCCCAATCTCCGGCCTAGCAGCCCGGGCAATACGACACATGTTCACCTAGACAGCCGTCCAGGTGGCACAGAAAAGTGATCACCTGACTCCACCTTAATATATAGGTTCTCTCAGCAGGCCAAGGGATTCAAGAAAACCCTGCTCATTGGCTGAGACACCCCCATATACCCATAATCTGACCTTGCATTGCCCCTCTCGTATCTAATACCACCAGGTACCCAGCCACCTAGCAGCAGAAGAACGATGTGCAGCAATGCCAGACTTAGGGTGAAATCAATTGATCTCTATTGGCCAATTAGCCAAGGTAGCTATACCTGGCAGGTAATTTTAGGAGCAACCCTGCCTAAACACCAGGGTGCTACAGTAACATGTGTATCGAAATCAAAGTTTACATGTGTAGAATGCATTTACAGTATCTCACAAAAGTGAGTACACCCCTCACATTTTTGTAAATATTTTATTATATCTTTTCATGTGACAACACTGAAGAAATGACACTTTGCTACAATGTAAAGTAGTGAGTGTACAGCTTGTATAACAGTGTAAATTTGCTGTCCCCTCAAAATAACTCAACACACAGCCATTAACGTCTAAACCGCTGGCAACAAAAGTGAGTACACCCCTGTCCAAATTGGGTACAAAGTGTCAATTTTTTGTGTGGCCACCATTATTTTCCAGCACTGCCTTAACCCTCTTGGGCATGGAGTTCACTAGAGCTTCACAGGTTGCCACTGGAGTCCTCTTCCACTCCTCCATGATGACATCACGGAACTGTTGGATGTTAGAGACCTTGCGGTCCTCCTTCTGTTTGGGGATGCCCCACATATGCTCAATAGGGTTTAGGTCTGGAGATTTGCTTGGCCAGTCCATCGCCTTTACCCTCAGCTTTTTTAGCAAGGCAGTGGTCGTCTTGGAGGTGTGTTGGGGTCGTTATGTTGGAATACTGCCCTGTGGCCCAGTCTCCAAAGGGACGGGATCATGCTCTGCTTCAGTATGTCACAGTACATGTTGGCATTCATGGTTCCCTCAATGAACTGTAGCTCCCCAGTCCCGGCAGCACTCATGCAGCCCCAGACCATGACACTCTCACCACTATGCTTGTCTGTAGGCAAGACACACTTATCTTTGTACTCCTCACCTGATTGCTGCCACACACGCTTGACACCATCTAAAACCAAATAAGTTTATCTTGGTCTCATCAGACCACAGGACATTGTTCCAGTAATCCATGTCCTTTGTCTGCTTGTCCTCAGCAAACTGTTTGCGGGCTTTCTTGTGCATCATCTTTAGAAGAGGCTTCCTTCTGGGACGACAGCCATGCAGACCAATTTGATGCAGTGTGCTGAGCCTGTTCTGAGTGGAACCTGTCCTGTTAAACCACTGTATGGCCTTGGCCACTGTGCTGCAGCTCAGTTTCAGGGTCTTGGCAATCTTCTTATAGCCTAGGCCATCTTTATGTAGAGCAACAAATAAAACATTTTCAGATCGTCAGAGAGTTCTTTGCCATGAGGTGCCATGTTGAACTTCCAGTGTGAGAGAGTGAGAGCGATAACACCAAATCTAACACACCTGCTCCCTTTTCATACCTGAGACCTTGTAACACTAACGAGTCACATGACACCGGGGAGGGAAAATAGCTAATTGGGTCCAATTTGGACATTTTCACTTAGGGGTGTACTCACTTTTTTTGCCAGTGGTTTAGACATTAATGGCTGTGTGTTGAGTTATGTTGAGGGGACAGTAAATTTACACTGTTATACAAGCTGTACACTCACTACTTTACATTGTAGCAAAATGTCAATTCTTCAGTGTTGCCACATGAAATGATATAATTAAATATTTACAAAAATGTGAGGGGTGTACTCACTTTTGTGAGATACTGTACATTTGCACATGTATATGGGGGTTGGGGGGCTCAAAAAATTTTGGGGAGCGAATTTTAAATGCTTGGTTGTAACCTTAATTTCTTAAACTTTTTTCCTTTTCTTTTTTTTTCTTCATATAAGGGACATTTTTGCACAGTAATGCCCCGTACACACGGTCGGACTTTGTTCGGACATTCTAGGATTTTTTCCGACGGAAATCCTATTATTTTTTCCGACGGATGTTGGCTCAAACTTGTCTTGCATACACACGTCCACACTAGGGATGAGCTTCAAGTTCGAGTCGAACTCATGTTCGACTCGAACATTGGCTGTTCGCAAGTTCACCGAACAGCGAACAATTTGGGGTGTTCGCGGCAAATTCGAATGCCGCGGAACACCCTTTAAAAGTCTATGGGAGAGATCAAAAGTGCTAATTTTAAAGGCTTATATGCAAGTTATTGTCATAAAAAGTGTTTGGGGACCTGGGTCCTGCCCCAGGGGACATGGATCAATGCAAAAAAAAGTTTTAAAAACGGCCGTTTTTTCAGGAGCAGTGATTTTAATAATGCTTAAAGTCAAACAATAAAAGTGTAATATCCCTTTAAATTTCGTAGCTGGGGGGTGTCTATAGTATGCCTGTAAAGGGGCGCATGTTTCCTGTGTTTAGAACAGTCTGACAGCAAAATGACATTTCGAAGGAAAAAAAGCCATTTAAAACTACCCGCGGCTATTGCATTGCCGACAATACACATAGAAGTTCATTGATAAAAACGGCATGGGAATTCCCCACAGGGCAACCCCGAACCAAAATTAAAAAAAAAAAAAATGACGTGGGAGACCCCCTAAATTCCATACAAGGCCCTTCAGGTCTGGTATGGATATTAAGGGGAACCCCGGCCAAAATTTAAAAAAAAAATGACGTGGGGTTCCCCCTAAATTCCATACCAGACCCTTCAGGTCTGGTATGGATTTTAAGGGGAACCCCGCGTCAAAAAAAAAACAAAAAACGGCGTGGGGTCCCCCCAAAAATCCATACCAGACCCTTATCCGAGCACGCAACCTGGCAGGCCGCAGGAAAAGAGGGGGGGACGAGAGTGCGGCCCCTCCCTCCTGAACCTTACCAGGCCACATGCCCTCAACATTGGGAGGGTGCTTTGGGGTAGCCCCCCAAAACACCTTGTCCCCATGTTGATGAGGACAAGGGCCTCATCCCCACAACCCTGGCCGGTGGTTGTGGGGGTCTGCGGGCGGGGGGCTTATCAGAATCTGGAAGCCCCCTTTAACAAGGGGACCCCCAGATCCCGGCCCCCCCCTGTGTGAAATGGTAAGGGGGTACTTACCCCTACCATTTCACAAAAAAAAAACTGTCAAAAATGTTAAAAATGACAAAAGACAGTTTTTGACAATTCCTTTATTTAAATGCTTCTTCCTTCATCTCCTTCTTCTTCTGGTTCTTCTGGCTCTTCTGGTTCTTCCTCCGGCGTTCTCGTCCAGCATCTCCTCCGTGGCGTCTTCTATCTTCTTCTCCTCGGGCCGCTCCGCACCCATGGCATGGAGGGAGGCTCCCGCTCTTCTCTTCATCTTCTTCTTCATCCTCTTCTCTTCTTCCTTCTTCTCTTCTTCTCTTCTTCATTTTCTTCTCCGGGCCGCTCCGCAGCCATGCTGGCATGGAGGGAGGCTCCCGCTGTGTGACGGCGTCTCCTCATCTGACTGTTCTTAAATAACGGGGGGCGGGGCCACCAGAAGAACCAGAAGAGCCAGAAGAACCAGAAGAAGATGAAGGAAGAAGCATTTAAATAAAGGAATTGTCAAAAACTGTCTCTTTTTATTTTTAACATTTTTGACAGTTTTTTAGTGAAATGGTAGGGGGAAATAACCCCCTTACCATTTCACACAGGGGGGGGGCCGGGATCTGGGGGTCCCCTTGTTAAAGGGAGCTTCCAGATTCCGATAAGCCCCCCGCCCGCAGACTTCCACAACCACCGGCCAGGGTTGTGGGGATGAGGCCCTTGTCCTCATCAACATGGGGACAAGGTGTTTTGGGGGGCTACCCCAAAGCACCCTCCCAATGTTGAGTGCATGTGGCCTGGTACGGTTCAGGAGGGGGGGGCGCACTCTCGTCCTCCCCTCTTTTCCTGCAGCCTGCCAGGTTGCATGCTCGGATAAGGGTCTGGTATGGATTTTTGGGGGGACCCCACACCGTTTTTTTTTTGGGAGCGGGGTTCCCCTTAAAATCCATACCAGACCTGAAGGGTCTGGTATGGAATTTAGGGGGAACCCCACGTCATTTTTTTTTTTAAATTTTGGCCGGGGTTCCCCTTAATATCCATACCAGACCTAAAGGGCCTGGTATGGAATTTAGGGGGACTCCCACGTCATTTTTTTTTTTTAATTTTGGTTCGGGGTTTCCCTGTGGGGAATTCCCATGCCGTTTTTATCAATGAACTTCTATGTGTATTGTCGGCAATGCAATAGCCGCGGGTAGTTTTAAATGGCTTTTTTTCCTTCGAAATGTCATTTTGCTGTCAGACTGTTCTAAACACAGGAAACATGCGCCCCTTTACAGGCATACTATAGACACTCCCCAGGTACGAAATTTAAAGGGATATTACACTTTTATTGTTTGACTTTAAGCATTATTAAAATCACTGCTCCTGACAAAACGGCCGTTTTTAAAACTTTTTTTTGCATTGATCCATGTCCCCTGGGGCAGGACCCAGGTTCCCAAACACTTTTTATGACAATAACTTGCATATAAGCCTTTAAAATTAGCACTTTTGATTATTCATGTTCGTGTCCAATAGACTTTAACGGTGTTCGCGTGTTCGAGCGAACTTTTTTCCTGTTCGCATGTTCTGGTGCGAACCGAACAGGGGGGTGTTCGGCTCATCCCTAGTCCACACAAAGTTGTCGGAAAATTCGATCATTCTGAACGCGGTGACGTAAAACATGTACGTCGGGACTATAAATGGGGCAGTGGCCAATAGCTTTCATCTCTTTATTTATTCTGAGCATGCGTGGCACTTTGTCCGTCGGATTTGTGTTCACACGATCGGAATTTCCGACAACGGATTTTGTTGTCGGAAATTTTTTTATCCTGCTCTCAAACTTTGTGTGTTGGAAAATCCAATGGAAAATGTGTGATGCAGCCTACACACGGTCGGAATTTCCGAAAACAAGGTCCTATCACACATTTTCCGTCAGAAAATCGACCCTGTGTACGGGGCATGAGCGTTTCCTGCCTGGCATTGCAACTTCACTGACTCTAATTTGTAGCCTAGAGTTGATGAAATGAAATGTTTGTCCTTTACTTCACACAAATAGAGCTTTCTTTATCGTACATCACGGGAAACAGAGCACCATAGTAATGACTATGTGGGTTTATATGCTATCTTTAGGTGATTGGACACTGGCAACAAATAGTAAGAAGGTTCCTCCCATATAACCCCTCCTATACAGGAAGTACCTTTAGTTTTTTGTCAGTGTCTTGAAGGTGATGGTCACGGCTGTGAAAGCTCTTGCTTCAGATAATGTCCAAGTGAGGATGTTATAATCGGATCCATTGGCATATGGCATATCATGCTAAAGTGGATGGTACCCGAGCCCTGGTTCAAGAACGGGGTCTTGCCTGTAATGTTTCCGTATGGAGCTGGACCCTTGTGATATGGTATTCCTGGTCTTTTATTTGCCCAAGGAAACCTAAAGGGTGCTTTACAGGTCCAGGGGTGTGGACCCTAAAATAAAAGGGGACCCGGTCTCTGAAGGTCCTCAATGGCGTTATCCGCGGTGATGGGGGAAGATTGAGCCTGTCTCAGGCTCTGCTATGAGGACTGGTGAGTGCTTCCTTTGGAGGCCCCTTTTTTTACCTATAAATTGCAAAGTAATGTTATGTCTATGCCTGAGTGTTGTACCCTTTGTGTCCACTGGGGGGTTCCGCAGCAGTTACACACATTGGTTCCCTGTCAGGGACCGCGCGGGGGGGTCACGGGCACGTGTACGGGTAGCGCGCACGTGCAGACAGCGTGTGCATGCGCAACCCGCTCCCTCCGGCACGCACTCTAGCGGGTGGCGTGGCGGCCTCACGGCCGCGTATTTCCCGCGGGCGTGCGCATGCGCAGTAAGGCCCAGGGCATGTGTACGTCACGTGACGACGCACGCATAGGGAAGTCAGGCGCCTGCGTGTGTCAGTACTGTTCTCTAAGGCTCAGAGGAGCCGGGAGCCCAGTCGCAGTGGGACACAGAGCAGGGCACGTGAGTCGGGCATTAGCAGACTTTGTAAGGAGGCTATAGTAGGCTTATATACAGCCATATAGCACAGTAAGTTTCCTCTAATCCTGTAAGCATGTCTTCCAGAAAATGAGGTGCAGGGAGCAGGATTAATACAGAGGGTAAAGGGACTCCTTCAAAACAGGATATCAACTTCAGGCTGTTGCAGCACCTGTCTCCTCTGAAAGACCTGTGGCATTTGACCTGGCTGAGCCATTGCATTTGTCAGGCGTGGTGACCACCACCAATGTCCCTGCTTCGGCTTATGTTACTAAGGATGACTTAACGTCAGCTCTCGCTGGTCTTGAAGGCAAAATAGCATGTATGATTGC
Organism: Lithobates clamitans; assembly: GCA_037952925.1. NCBI lineage: Eukaryota > Metazoa > Chordata > Amphibia > Anura > Ranidae > Lithobates > Lithobates clamitans. The sequence continues at coordinate 2,593,398 of JBBGZY010000645.1, forward strand.
CTCAGTAACGCAGGGAGGGAAGAAACGAAATAGATCTCCCTCTCCTGAGCCTGGTCCCAGTGCTGAGTCACTTGAGCACCAGGACTCCCTTAGCCAATTGGGTCCTTGTGATTTGGATCCTGAATGGGCAGAGGATTTTGAGGAGGTAGCCATAGGGGATAAAGATGCTGAAGCAGAGGAGTCCTCTGCAGGGGACTCAGGTTCAGAGGAACCGTTGACGGCTTCACAATCCCAAAAGCTGTTTATAGTCTTTAACCGAAATGGTAAGAACAGGTTTTAAGTTGCCCCCTGTAAAAGGGCCAGAAATTTCCTGTTCTACATTGGGATCCTTGCGACCTTTGCAAGGTTCTCAGGCGTTTCCTGTGCATCCATTATTGGAGCAATTGGTTTACGCTGATTGGGAACATCCGGACAGAATATACTTACCTCCTAAAAGGTTTTCTTTTTTTGTACCCAATGAAGGAAAAGTTCAAAAAAAGTGGGATACACCTTTAGTAGATGCGGCTATTTCTTCAGTAAATAAAAGTTTAACCTGTCCAGTGGATAATGCCCAAGGGTTTAAAGACCCAGCAGATAAGAAGCTGGAATCTTTGCTTAAAGCCTCCTTTGCGGTGGCCGGGTCAGCAGTACAACCAGCTGTTGCAGAGATTAAGATCTGTCAATCCCTGAAGGACCGTTTTAAAAGTCTGGTCAGGAACCTACCTGTTCAAGAGGAAAATTCTGATGAATTGAAAGAATATCCTCGGGCTTGTGTTTTGCGATAGACGCATTGAAAGACTCAATCCAACAAATGTCTCGCTTTGCGCTACTCTCAGTACATATGCGCAGAGTTTTGTGGTGCCTTTCAAGAGGTTACTTGCGTTTTTTTCCTTTCATGGGGAACGTTTGTTTGGAGAAGAACTGGATAAGTATATCCAAAAAATCTCAGGAGGAAAGAGCTCCTTGCTTCCTGTGAAAAGAAGGAACAAGCAGCCTTGCTTTAAAATTACGAACGCTCCTGGGCCAGGCGCATCTTCTCCCAAGAAGTATCAACGGCCTCAACCACCTGCCTTTAAAAGACCTCAGGGTCAGAAAAGAACTTGGATTCAGAAGCCGAATAATGCCAATGCCAAGACCTCCTTGTGAAGGGACGCCCCCACTCTTACAAGTGGGGGGCAGACTGCGGGGGTTCGCAGATGCTTGGGCAGGGTGGGTGCAGGACAAGTGGGTTATCTCCACTAAAACGCAGGGCTACAAAATAGAGTTCCGCGATTTTCCCCCAAATCGATTTCTGAGATCAAGAGTTCCTTCGGATCTAGAAAAGAAGAAAAGCCTATTCCTAACCTTAGAACAGCTAAAAGGGCAAGGGGTGATTACCAAGGTTCCACACAAAGAAAAGTTCAAAGGGTTTTATTCAAACCTATTCACAGTGCCGAAACCAAATGGGGAAGTAAAGTTAACAGATATACCAGTGACTAGTAATAAAGTACCCGTGCTGGTTCTATGAACTAAACACCTCAAAAAATAAAAAAACATAGAGCATAACAGTCCATATTATGTACATAAAAATTATGTGAAAATTTTTTTTTTCATTTAGTGGAGAAAACGTCACAAAAAGTCTATGGGGGTAATATATGGCCAGAGATGGAAAAAAACTCCCAAATTCACAGAGGGATGATTTCACCAGATCTAGCGAGTAGGTAGAAAATGAGAAGACCACAAGTGTGCAGAGATTTTACATCAGTGCCGGGGCCATCACCAGGAATAGAGGAGACTTACCTGAGCTACATGACCTGAAATGGCGTACGCCAAACAAGTCAGAAAGGCTTAATAACCCACGGTTATGAGGGGTGCGTCTTGTCAGATGTCGTCAGCATTGATCCTGGATACGACCCAGGAAAGGGTGCTTTTACCCCCCCTTGAAGGTCAGCTCAATAGTGGAGCTCGTCAGGAAAATCAAGAGGGTAGAAAGACCCTCAATTTGATTATGCATGAGACTGCTGGGGAAGATGGTGTCATCTTTAAGCGCAGTTCCTTATGCGCAGTTTCACTCCAGGTTGTTCCAGAGAATGATCCTGGAGGCTTGGGACAAGTCTCTTCTAGCCTTGGATCATCCAATATCTCTATCCACAAAGGTAAAACAGGACCTCTCTTGGTAGTCAAAGACCAGCAACTTAAAAAATGGAAAGTCCTTTCCGCCAGTAACTTGGAAGGTGGTAACTTCAGACGCCAGTCATCTCGGGTGGGGAGCAGTATTGGAAGAGGCCTCCGTACAGGGAAAATGGTCCCAGGTAGAAAAAACCTTGCCGATCAATCTGTTGGAAATCCAAGCAGCTCGCTTGGCCCTCATATTCTGGACGGCCAGGCTGCGGGGGTCTCCGGTCAGAGTCCAGTCCGACAATTCCACAGTGGTGGCACACATCAACCACCAAGGGGGTACCCGGAGCTGGGCAGCCCAAAAGGAAATAAATCATATACTGACTTGGGCAGAGAGACACGTGCTATATCTGTCGGCAGTATATATTCAGGGGGGGGACAATTGGCAGGCAGACTACCTAAGTTGTCAGCAGTTGTTGCCAGGGGAATGGTCCCTCCACCCCGAAGTTTTCCTTCAAATATGCCAGCGTTGGGGGATGCCAGAGGTGGATCTTCTGGCATCCAGGTTCAATGCCAAGGTGGACAGCTTTGTGTCCAGAACCAGGGATCCACTTGCCGTGGGGACGGATGCATTGGTGGTTCCCTGGGATCGGTATTCTCGAATTTACGCCTTTCCTCCGATCCAGATGCTGCCGCACCTGTTACACAGGATACAGATGGAGCAGAAAATGGTAATTCTGGTGGCCCCACGAAAGCCAAGAAGGTCTTGGTATTCACAGATTGTGAGGATGGCAGTAGGGGACCCATTGTGTCTTCCATTACGCCCAGACCTACTGTCCCAAGGTCCAATATACCATCCTTCTTTACGGTCGCTGAATTTGATGGCATGGCTATTGAGACCAGAGTACTAAAAGACCATGGTATCAGGGGTTTTGTTCTGGCTACTTTGATAAATGCTAGAAAGCCAGTGTCTAGGAAAATTTACCATAGAGTCTGGAAATCATACATTTCATGGTGTGAGAAGAGAAGATGGCACCCTCGCAAGTATACAATTGGTAGGGTTCTTGCCTTCCTGCAAGCAGGAATTGACTTAAACTTGTCCTTAGGAACCATTAAAGGACAGATTTCGGCCTTATCGGTTTTCTTCCAGAGACCAATTGCGTCTCATTCATTGGTACAAACTTTTATCAAGGGAGTACTACATGTAAGGCCACCAATTAGACCGCCCTCGTGCCCATGGGACTTGAACTTAGTGCTTTCAGCTCTACAGAGTAGGGATGAGCTTCGAGTTCGAGTCGAACTCATGTTCGACTCGAACATTGGCTGTTCGCGGCAAATTCGAATGCCGCGGAACACCCTTTAAAAGTCTATGGGAGAAATCAAAAGTGCTAATTTTAAAGGCTTATATGCAAGTTATTGTCATGAAAAATGTTTGGGGACCTGGGTCCTGCCCCAGGGGACATGGATCAATGCAAAAAAAAGTTTTAAAAACGGCTGTTTTTTCAGGAGCAGTGATTTTAATAATGCCTAAAGTCAAACAATAAAAGTGTAATATCCCTTTAAATTTCGTAGCTGGGGGTGTCTATAGTATGCCTGTAAAGGGGCGCATGTTTCCTGTGTTTAGAACAGTCTGACAGCAAAATGACATTTCGAAGGAAAAAACCCATTTAAAACTACTCGCGGCTATTGCATTGCCGTCCGAAAATACACATGAAAGTTCATTGATAAAAACGGCATGGGAATTCCCCACAGGGGAACCCCGAACCAAAATTTTAAAAAAAAATGACGTGGGGGTCCCCCTAAATTCCATACCAGGCCCTTCAGGTCTGGTATGGATATTAAGGGGAACCCCGCGCCAAAAAAAAAAAAAACGGCGTGGGGTCCCCCCAAAAGTCGATACCAGACCCTTATCCGAGCACGCAACCTGGCAGGCCGCAGAAAAAGAGGGGGGACGAGAGTGCGGCCCCCCTCCTGAACCGTACCAGGCCACATGCCCTCAACATTGGGAGGGTGCTTTGGGGTAGCCCCCCAAAACACCTTGTCCCCATGTTGATGAGGACAAGGGCCTCATCCCCACAACCCTGGCCGGTGGTTGTGGGGGTCTGCGGGAGGGGGGCTTATCAGAATCTGGAAGCCCCCTTTAACAAGGGGACCCCCAGATCCCAGCCCCCCCCGGTGTAAAATGGTAATGGGGTACTTACCCCTACCATTTTACTAAAAACTGTCAAAATGTTAAAAATGACAAGAGACAGTTTTTGACAATTCTTTTATTTAAATGCTTCTTCTTTCTTCTATCTTCCTTCATCTCCTTCTTCTGGTTCTTCTGACTCTTCTGGTTCTTCCTCCGGCGTTCTCGTCCAGCATCTCCTCCGAGGCGTCTTCTATCATCTTCTTCTCGGGCCGCTCCGCACCCATTGCATGGGGGGAGGCAAAAAATGACCCCATTTTGGAAAGCAAACACCCCAACGTATGTTCTGTGAGGCATAGTGAGTCTTTTGAACATGTCATTTTTTTCCACAAGTTTTTGGAAAAAGTGGAAAGAAAATGAAAACGCATTTTTTTTTTTTACACAAAGTTGTCCATTTATAAGTTATTTCTAACACTTAGCATGTACATAGCAAAAATTACACTCCAAAATATATTCTGCTTCTCCTCCTGAGTATGGCGATACAACATGTGTGAGACTTTTATACAACCTGGCCACATAGAGAGGCCCAAAATGCAGGAACCTCCATTAGGTGTTCTAGGGGCATAAATTTTAAAATCAAATTTGACTACCTATTACAAGTTTGTGAGGCACTGTAGTGGCAATGATGGGCACTGTCGTGGCATGGATGTGGCATGGATGAGAACTAATGTGGCATGGATGAGCATGAATGAGGGATAAATGAGCCGTGGATGGGGATAGATGGGCCATGGATGAGTATGGATGGGGGATGGCTGAGCATGGATGGGGGGATGGCTAAGCATGGATGGGGGGATGGCTGAGTAGGGATGAGATGGCTGAGCATTGATGGGGATGGCTGAGCATTGATGGGGATGGCTGAGCATGGATGGGATGGCTGAGCATGGATGGGGTGGCTGAGCATGGATGGGGATGGCTGAATATGGATGGGATGGCTGAATATGGATGGGATGGCTGAGTATGGATGGGATGGCCGATGTGATGGCTGAGCATGGATGGATGGATGAGGCAGGAATGGACACAGAGCAGCGCTGTGGGCAGTACAGATCCAGCCCACAATGCTGCTGCACCCGATCTCTCCCCTCTCTGCTCACACTGATTGGTACGGAGAGGGGAGAGCTAAGCAGGGCATGTGTGGGCTTGTTTACAATTGGCCGCTGTTATCGGCCATTTACCATTATCCGTGATGCGCCGGGTCCCCGCCGGTCACGGATAGTGCTTTCATAGTTCTTATCTAAAGGCAGGTTCAGACAAAGTATCTATTTTCAGTGTGCACTAAAGATATGTAATGGCAGTTTCTATCTTTTATGCTTTTTTTAATGATTGTGCTGAGGTTTATACACTATATTACCAAAAGTATTGGGACACCTGCCTTTACACACACAAACTTTAATTGCATCCCAGTCTTAGTCCGTAGGATTCAATATTGAGTTGGCGCACCCTTTGCAGCTATAACTCTTCTGGGAAGGTTATCCACAAGGTTTAGGAGTGTGTCTATGGAAATGTTTGACCTTTCTTCCAGAAGTGCATAAGAAGGCCTGGCTTGCAGTCTCCACTCTAATTCATCCCAAAGGTGTTCTATTGGGTTGAGGTCAGGACTGTGCAGGCCAGTCAAGTTCCTCCACCCCAAGCTCACTCACCCATGTCTTTATGGACCGTGCTTTGTGCACTGGTGTGCAGTCATGTTGGAACAGGAAGGGGCCATCCCCAAACTGTTCCCAAAGTTGGGAGCATGAAATTGTCCAAAATGTCTTGGTATGCTGACACCTTAAGAGTTCCCTTCACTGGAACTAAGGGGCCAAGCCCAACCCCTGAAAAACAACCGCACACCATAATCCCCCCTCCACCAAATGATTTTGACCAGTGCACAAAGCAAGGTCCATAAAGACATGGATGAGTAAGTTTGGGGTGGAGGAACTTGACTGTCCTGACCTCAACCCAATAGAACACCTTTGGGATGAATTAGAGCAGAGACTGCGAGTCAGGCCTTCTCGTCCAACATCAGTGCTTGACCTCACAAATGCGCTTCTGGAATAAATGGTCAAACATTCCCATAGATACACTCCTAAACCTTGTGGACAACCTTCCCAGAACAGTTGAAGCTGTTATAGCTGCAAAGGGTGGGCCAACTCAATATTGAACCCTACGGACTACAACTGGGATGCCATTAAAGTTCATGTGCGTGTAAAGGCAGGCGTCTCAATACTTTTGACAATAAAGTGTATATGTCTGTAAGACTCTTACTTGTCACACAGAAATCAAAGCATATTTTATAGGTAACCAAACTCCTTGAGTCCCTGACACTGTTCATAGTTTGGCCACAAGCCACCACGCGCTGCATTGCTACTCTCCTTGGGGTACCCAAAGGTGCCTCAGTTTTTTGGGTCTGTGGACAGCCTGGCACTGAGGATGGCATCTAGCAGTCATGTGTTTTTTTGTGCAACAAAACGCATGAGACTCACCATGCAAAAAAGGTGCAGGAGCTATTTTGGTGCTTTTGTTGCATTTTGGGCTGCCCCATCCTGTTGCACAACAAACGCACAAAAAAATTCTTAGGTGTGCATGGGGCTTTAGAGAGGAGAAAAGTGGAGAAATGTAAGTGGGGGGGCAGCATTATGTGAGGAGGGAGGTGGCAGAATGTGAGGCAGGTGGGGACCGTGTGTACAGGGGAAAGTGTGTATAGGGAGGAGGTCTGTGTGTAGAGAGGGCAGGTGTACAGGGTGTGAAGTTAGCTTGGGATTAGGGATGACCCGAATACCCCCCTGTTCGGTTCGCACCAGAACTTGCGAACAGGCAAAAAATTTGTTCGAACACCGTTAAAGTCTATGGGACACGAACATGAATAATCAAAAGTGCTAATTTTAAAGGCTTATATGCAAGTTTTTGTCATAAAAAGTGTTTGGGGACCTGGGTCCTGCCCCAGGGGACATGTATCAATGCAAAAAAAGTTTTAAAAACGGCTGTTTTTTCAGGAGCAGTGATTTTAATAATGCCTAAAGTCAAACAATAAAAGTGTAATATCCCTTTAAATTTCGTAGCTGGGGGTGTCTATAGTATGCCTGTAAAGGGGCGCATGTTTCCTGTGTTTAGAACAGTCTGACAGCAAAATGACATTTCGAAGGAAAAAACCCATTTAAAACTACTCGCGGCTATTGCATTGCCGTCCGAAAATACACATGAAAGTTCATTGATAAAAACGGCATGGGAATTCCCCACAGGGGAACCCCGAACCAAAATTTTAAAAAAAAAATGACGTGGGGGTCCCCCTAAATTCCATACCAGGCCCTTCAGGTCTGGTATGGATATTAAGGGGAACCCCGCGCCAAAAAAAAAAAAAACGGCGTGGGGTCCCCCCAAAAGTCGATACCAGACCCTTATCCGAGCACGCAACCTGGCAGGCCGCAGAAAAAGAGGGGGGACGAGAGTGCGGCCCCCCCTCCTGAACCGTACCAGGCCACATGCCCTCAACATTGGGAGGGTGCTTTGGGGTAGCCCCCCAAAACACCTTGTCCCCATGTTGATGAGGACAAGGGCCTCATCCCCACAACCCTGGCCGGTGGTTGTGGGGGTCTGCGGGAGGGGGGCTTATCGGAATCTGGAAGCCCCCTTTAACAAGGGGACCCCCAGATCCCAGCCCCCCCCGGTGTAAAATGGTAATGGGGTACTTACCCCTACCATTTTGCTAAAAACTGTCAAAATGTTAAAAATGACAAGAGACAGTTTTTGACAATTCTTTTATTTAAATGCTTCTTCTTTCTTCTATCTTCCTTCATCTCCTTCTTCTGGTTCTTCTGACTCTTCTGGTTCTTCCTCCGGCGTTCTCGTCCAGCATCTCCTCCGAGGCGTCTTCTATCATCTTCTCCTCGGGCCGCTCTGCACCCATTGCATGGGGGGAGGCAAAAAATTACCCCATTTTGGAAAGCAAACACCCCAACGTATGTTCTGTGAGGCATAGTGAGTCTTTTGAACATGTCATTTTTTTCCACAAGTTTTTGGAAAAAGTGGAAAGAAAATGAAAACGCATTTTTTTTTTTTACACAAAGTTGTCCATTTATAAGTTATTTCTAACACTTAGCATGTACATAGCAAAAATTACACTCCAAAATATATTCTGCTTCTCCTCCTGAGTATGGCGATACAACATGTGTGAGACTTTTATACAACCTGGCCACATAGAGAGGCCCAACATGCAGGAACCTCCATTAGGTGTTCTAGGGGCATAAATTTTAAAATCAAATTTGACTACCTATTACAAGTTTGTGAGGCACTGTAGTGGCAATGATGGGCACTGTCGTGGCATGGATGTGGCATGGATGAGAACTAATGTGGCATGGATGAGCATGAATGAGGGATAAATGAGCCGTGGATGGGGATAGATGGGCCATGGATGAGTATGGATGGGGGATGGCTGAGCATGGATGGGGGGATGGCTGAGCATGGATGGGGGGATGGCTGAGTATGGATGAGATGGCTGAGCATTGATGGGGATGGCTGAGCATTGATGGGGATGGCTGAGCATGGATGGGATGGCTGAGCATGGATGGGGTGGCTGAGCATGGATGGGGATGGCTGAATATGGATGGGATGGCTGAATATGGATGGGATGGCTGAGTATGGATGGGATGGCCGATGTGATGGCTGAGCATGGATGGATGGATGAGGCAGGAATGGACACAGAGCAGCGCTGTGGGCAGTACAGATCCAGCCCACAATGCTGCTGCACCCGATCTCTCCCCTCTCTGCTCACACTGATTGGTACGGAGAGGGGAGAGCTAAGCAGGGCATGTGTGGGCTTGTTTACAATTGGCCGCTGTTATCGGCCATTTACCATTATCCGTGATGCGCCGGGTCCCCGCCGGTCACGGATAGTGCTTTCATAGTTCTTATCTAAAGGCAGGTTCAGACAAAGTATCTATTTTCAGTGTGCACTAAAGATATGTAATGGCAGTTTCTATCTTTTATGCTTTTTTTAATGATTGTGCTGAGGTTTATACACTATATTACCAAAAGTATTGGGACACCTGCCTTTACACACACAAACTTTAATTGTATCCCAGTCTTAGTCCGTAGGATTCAATATTGAGTTGGCGCACCCTTTGCAGCTATAACTCTTCTGGGAAGGTTGTCCACAAGGTTTAGGAGTGTGTCTATGGAAATGTTTGACCTTTCTTCCAGAAGTGCATGAGAAGGCCTGGCTTGCAGTCTCCACTCTAATTCATCCCAAAGGTGTTCTATTGGGTTGAGGTCAGGACTGTGCAGGCCAGTCAAGTTCCTCCACCCCAAGCTCACTCATCCATGTCTTTATGGACCGTGCTTTGTGCACTGGTGTGCAGTCATGTTGGAACAGGAAGGGGCCATCCCCAAACTGTTCCCAAAGTTGGGAGCATGAAATTGTCCAAAATGTCTTGGTATGCTGACACCTTAAGAGTTCCCTTCACTGGAACTAAGGGGCCAAGCCCAACCCCTGAAAAACAACCGCACACCATAATCCCCCCTCCACCAAATGATTTTGACCAGTGCACAAAGCAAGGTCCATAAAGACATGGATGAGTAAGTTTGGGGTGGAGGAACTTGACTGTCCTGACCTCAACCCAATAGAACACCTTTGGGATGAATTAGAGCAGAGACTGCGAGTCAGGCCTTCTCGTCCAACATCAGTGCTTGACCTCACAAATGCGCTTCTGGAATAAATGGTCAAACATTCCCATAGATACACTCCTAAACCTTGTGGACAACCTTCCCAGAACAGTTGAAGCTGTTATAGCTGCAAAGGGTGGGCCAACTCAATATTGAACCCTACGGACTACAACTGGGATGCCATTAAAGTTCATGTGCGTGTAAAGGCAGGCGTCTCAATACTTTTGACAATAAAGTGTATATGTCTGTAAGACTCTTACTTGTCACACAGAAATCAAAGCATATTTTATAGGTAACCAAACTCCTTGAGTCCCTGACACTGTTCATAGTTTGGCCACAAGCCACCACGCGCTGCATTGCTACTCTCCTTGGGGTACCCAAAGGTGCCTCAGTTTTTTGGGTCTGTGGACAGCCTGGCACTGAGGATGGCATCTAGCAGTCATGTGTTTTTTTGTGCAACAAAACGCATGAGACTCACCATGCAAAAAAGGTGCAGGAGCTATTTTGGTGCTTTTGTTGCATTTTGGGCTGCCCCATCCTGTTGCACAACAAACGCACAAAAAAATGCTTAGGTGTGCATGGGGCTTTAGAGAGGAGAAAAGTGGAGAAATGTAAGTGGGGGGGGCAGCATTATGTGAGGAGGGAGGTGGCAGAATGTGAGGCAGGTGGGGACCGTGTGTACAGGGGAAAGTGTGTATAGGGAGGAGGTCTGTGTGTAGAGAGGGCAGGTGTACAGGGTGTGAAGTTAGCTTGGGATTAGGGATGACCCGAATACCCCCCTGTTCGGTTCGCACCAGAACTTGCGAACAGGCAAAAAATTTGTTCGAACACCGTTAAAGTCTATGGGACACGAACATGAATAATCAAAAGTGCTAATTTTAAAGGCTTATATGCAAGTTTTTGTCATAAAAAGTGTTTGGGGACCTGGGTCCTGCCCCAGGGGACATGTATCAATGCAAAAAAGTTTTAAAAACGGACGTTTTTTCAGGAGCAGTGATTTTAATAATGCTTAAAGTGAAACAATAAAAGTGTAATATTCCTTTACATTTCGTACCTGGCGGGTGTCTATAGTATGCCTGTAAAGGGGCGCATGTTTCCCGTGTTTAGAACAGTCTGACAGCAAAATGACATTTCAAAGGAAAAAAAGTCATTTAAAACTACTTGCGGCTATTAATGAACTGCCGGTCCGACAATACACATAAAAGTTCATTGAAAAAATGGCATGGGAATTCCCTACAGGAGAAACCCCGAACCAAAATTAAAAAAAAAAAAAGACGTGGGGGGTCCCCCTAAATTCCATACCAGGCCTTTCAGGTCTGGTATGGATATTAAGGGGAACCCCGGCCAAAATGTAAAAAAAAAAATGGCTTGGGGTCCCCCTCAAAATCTATACCAGACCCTTATCCAAGCACGCTACCTGGCAGGACGCAGGAAAAGAGGGGGGGATGAGAGAGCGCCCCCCCTTCTGAACCGTACCAGGCCACATGCCCTCAACATTGGGAGGGTGCTTTGGGGTAGCCCCCCAAAACACCTTGTCCCCATGTTGATGGGGACAAGGGCTTGATCCCCAACCCTTGCCTGGTGGTTGTGGGGGTCTGCGGGCGGGGGTCTTATCGGAATCTGGAAGCCCCCTTTAACAAGGGTAACAGAATGTATATGGGGGTATGGCGCTCCCTTGTGGGGGGTATGTAAGTGATACAGTAAGTGCTGATATGGATATAGTATATTAGTCAATATATGCCATACGCAAAGGGTGACAGAGTGCAATACCTCATAAATGGATTAAACCCTAAAAAATTATTTAAAATTAGTGATACCAAAAAACATGTGATGAAAACACCCCTAAAATACGTTCACATATAATAACAGGTGTAAGATAGTGGTCAATTGCAGGTAGTGACCACTAGGTGCTACTACTATGCAACTTGTGTGATGAGTACAACATGTTCCAATCGTGAATACAAATAAATTCCAATCGATAAATTAATAAAGGAACAAAAAAAAAAAAAAAAAAAAATTTAATTAATTAAATAAAATACTAGAATAAATTAAAAATGCAAAAAAGTCTATTCAAAAGTGATATATTCCCAAGATGTAGATAACATGACAAAGTTCCAAAAGCTTTAGTGACTGTAGTGCCCACAGAGGAGAATATCCGTGACTTCTGTGCTCTCCCTTTTGGCTCCCCACTCACCAGCTCCCAATACCCCTGCAGGGGTGACAGACACTTTAAGATCCCAATGCCGTTCTCTTGGTAGGTATCCCGTGGTTGCTGCGATATGGTATCCTCTCTCCCAGGACTTCCAGGTCACTCCTCCATATCACCTTATCACCTTAATCCACGTCCAAGAAGGGGATCGCCAGAGAAATCCTCATAAGAAAAGATGCCACCTCATAGTGTAGTATGATTAAAAGCTTTATTAAAATAGTAATCCCCAAAAGGGAAAGAATAAAATCCACAAAACACTACACTATGGGTGAAGCCGAAACCAGGAAGTGCTTTCCCGCAGCGTGCGGTCCAGCTGCGTTCCAAGTTCTCTCGCTCCGTACCCGGAAATGACGTAAGTGCGTAGCTCCGCCTTACGCGTTTCGTCATCGACGTTGTCAAAGGCGGCGCCATCTTACTACACCTCACAGGTTATATGGTAAGCGGACATGCTGGGTCCTCCCTTCTCCCATCGCTATAGGAACTGTGATTGGATATTCAATCATAAAGCCCTCCCTCCAGGTGCAACCCCATTGGAAGAAACACAGTCCAGATCCTTATGTCCGTAGGCAAAAATAGTTATCACGGACCCATGCATCTCCGCTAACCCTTACATAGATTGGCAGACATATTTCACGCAGAGTGATACTAACATCATACATCTATTAATATGTAATACAAGTTAAAATTGGTTAAAGTATCCAGGTAGTATATCACATAGGCAAAATCCTCAGTGGTGAATTACGGTACTACATATTAACCATCTTACAAACCCAGTGCCTATCTTGTAAAAGTGAGATAAAGTTGAATGCAAAACTGAGTCCCAATCAAGGTGTATTTACATATAGAAGTAAAAAAGAGAAAGTTTTGATGTATGGGTTTGAACACAGCTAACACACTTAATACCATCAACATACAGAAATAATTAGGCAATATGTGCATATATGGGGGTAGGCGGTGGTATCTATACCCAGATATGCGGGGTTATGTGTAACTCTTACGCATATGGATATTGCTTCCATATATGTATATACCTTTTTAATAATGTCCTTCATGCTGCTTCCTTTTATAATCTTCATGTCTTGAATGCAATCTGTATCCCCGGGATGATATTATGTACTTCAAATCCCAGGATTTTTTAACATCCCAGAACGTAATGAAGGGCCCTCCTCGGGGTTGCTGGTACTATATTGGAGAAGGTTTACTAAGTAAGATCTGGATCTGCGTGGGCAGAGTGTACTACCGGAATATACCACTGGGAGGCTTCTGTATGTGGGATATTACCCATGTGAATTAGTGCTCTGCAGTTATAGATGCCTATATAACACTTGTACCTATGAATATATCGGCCTAACATAGGGACGTCTGTAAACCATCTTTTTTTTAAATTTTTTTATTGATATCCCTTGTATTCACATTTGAGTGGCTTGGATGGTTTTAGAAACTGCCAAAAGGGAGAGCACAGAAGTCACGGATATTCTCCTCTGTGGGCACTACAGTCACTAAAGCTTTTGGAACTTTGTCATGTTATCTACATCTTGGGAATATATCACTTTTGAATAGACTTTTTTGCATTTTTAATTTATTCTAGTATTTTATTTAATTAATTATTATTATTATTTATTTATTTTTTTTTGTTCCTTTATTAATTTATCGATTGGAATTTATTTGTATTCACGATTGGAACATGTTGTACTCATCACACAAGTTGCATAGTAGTAGCACCTAGTGGTCACTACCTGCAATTGACCACTATCTTACACCTGTTATTATATGTGAACGTATTTTAGGGGTGTTTTCATCACATGTTTTTTGGTATCACTAATTTTAAATAATTTTTTAGGGTTTAATCCATTTATGAGGTATTGCACTCTGTCACCCTTTGCGAATGGCATATATTGACTAATATACTATATCCATATCAGCACTTACTGTATCACTTACATACCCCCCACAAGGGAGCGCCATACCCCCATATACATTCTGTTACACACGTTAGCCCTCTTTGAGGGCTTAACTAGGGGAGGCAGCACACCTTAGCATTTCTCTCCTCTTCTTAGCTATCTCCACTTTCCTCATCTCTCCTTTCTCCCCCCCCCCGAACTCTTCCTCCTTCTTCTTTCCATCCTCTGTCCTCTGTCCTAAGCGCAGAGACTTTGTGGCTTTGATATATCCCTTTAACAAGGGGACCCCCAGATCCCGGCCCTCCCCCTGTGTGAAATGGTAAGGGTGTACCCCTACCATTTCACAAAAAAACTGTCAAAAATTTTAAAAATGACAAGAGACAGTTTTTGACAATTCCTTTATTTAAATGCTTCTTCTTTCTTCTATCTTCTATCTTCTTTCTTCTATTTTCTATCTTCCTTCGGTTTCTTCCTCCATCTTCTTCTTGTTCTTCCTCCGGTGTTCTCGTCCAGCATCTTCCTCCGCGGCGTCTTCTTCCCTTCTTCTCCTCGGGCCGCTGCGCATCCATGATGACATGGAGGGAGGCTCCCACTGTGTGACGCTTCTCCTCTTCTGACGGTTCTTAAATAATGGGAGGCGGGGCCACCCGGTGACCCCACCCCCTCTGACGCACGGGGACTTTCCTGTTGCATTCCGCGTGACGTCAGAGGGGGGCGAGGTCACCCGTTACGTAACTCTGCCTCCCTCTGACGTCACGGGGAATGCAACAGGTCCCCGTGCATCAGAGGGGGTGGGGTCACCGGGTGGCTCCGCCCCCCGTTATTTAAGAACCGTCAGAAGAAGAGAAGCGTCACACAGCGGGAGCCTCCCTCCATGCCATCATGGATGCGGAGTGGCCCGATGAGAAGGGAAGAAGACGCCTCGGAGGAAGATGCCAGACGAGAACATCGGAGGAAGAACCAGATGAAGAAGAAGATGGAGGAAGAAACTGATGGAAGATGGAAGATGCATTTAAATAAAGGAATTGTCAAAAACTGTCTCTTGTCATTTTTAACATTTTTGACAGTTTTCCCTTACCATTTCACATGGGGGGAGGGCCGGGATTTGGGGGTCCCCTTGTTAAAGGGGGCTTCCAGATTCCGATAAGCCCCCCACCCGCAGACCCCCACAACCACCAGGCAAGGGTTGTGGGGATGAGGCCCTTGTCCCCATCAACATGGGGACAAGGTGTTTTGGGGGGCTACCCCAAAGCACCCTCCCAATGTTGAAGGCATATGGTCTGGTACGGTTCAGGAGGGGGGGGTGCTCCCCCCCCCTCTTTTCCTGCGGCCTGCCAGGTTGCGTGCTCGGATAAGGGTCTGGTATGGATTTTTGGGGGGACCCCATGCCATTTTTAAAAAAAAATTTGGCGTGGGGTTCCCCTTAAAATCCATACCAGACCTGAAGGGTCTGGTATACATTTCGAGGGGGACCCCACACCATTTAAAAAAAAATTTTGTTGGGGTTCCCCTTAATATTCATACCAGATCTGAAGGGCCTGGTATACAATTTAGGGGGACCCCCCACGTCATTTTTTTTATTTTTTTATTTTGGTTCGGGGTTCCCCTGTGGGGAATTCCCATGCTGTTTTTATCAATGAACTTTTATGTGTATTGTCGGATCGGCAATTCATTAATAGCCGCGAGTAGTTTTAAATGACTTTTTTTCCTTTGAAATGTCATTTTGCTGTCAGACTGTTCTAAACACGGGAAACATGCGCCCCTTTACAGGCATACTATAGACACCCCCAAGTACGAAATTTAAAGGAATATTACACTTTTATTGTTTCACTTTAAGCATTATTAAAATCACTGCTCCCGAAAAAAACTGACTTTTTAAAACTTTTTTTTGCATTGATCCATGTCCCCTGGGGCAGGACCCAAGTCCCCAAACACTTTTTATGACAATACCATGCATATAAGCCTTTAAAATTAGCACTTTTGATTTCTCCCATAGACTTTTAAAGGGTGTTCCGCGGCTTTCGAATTTGCTGCGAACACCCCAAATTGTTCGCTGTTCGGCGAACTGGCGAACAGCCGATGTTCGAGTCGAACATGACTCGAACTCGGAGCTCATCCCTACTTGGGATACTTTCCAGGTTGTGGTATTTATTTGTCATTTCTAATCAGACTATTAAGCCATGCCTGATGTTACAGTTGGGAGGTGTGCTGACACCGCATGAAATATGACCAGCTATCTCATTATCTTTCAACCATCTGCTGCAATTACAGAGAACACAAGGACATTGCTATATAATGTAATCTCACAGATAAGCAGTGAACTTACAACTGTGCACTCAGGCACTTGGTAACACAGGAAAACACAGGAAACACAACAATCTCTTTAACCACTTCAGCCCTGGAAGGATTTACCCCCTTCCTGACCAGAGCACTTTTTACAATTTGGCACTGCGTCGCTTTAACTGCTAATTGCGTGGTCATGCAATGCTGTACCCAAACGAAATTTGCGCCCTTTTCTTCCCACAAATAGAGCTTTCTTTTGATGGTATTTGATCACCTCTGCCATTTTTATTTTTTGCACTATAAACGGAAAAAGACCGAAAATTTTGAAAAAAAATGATATTTTCTACTGTTTGTTATTAAAAAAATCCAATAAACTCAATTTTAGTAATACATTTAGGCCAAAATATATTCGGCCACATGTCTTTGGTAAAAAAAATGTCAATAAGTGTATATTTATTGGTTTGCGCAAAAGTTATAGCGTCTACAAACTAGGATATAGTCAAATTAAAAGGACCTCTGCGCTACTAATCAATACATATACTGACGTGTGATCCCACTAAAATGTAATTCTGCAAAATATATAGTGTCCACAACCAACGTAAAACTATGAATAAGTGAATAAATAATTTTGTGCAAAACACAGGGAAAATATACAAAAGTGTATCATATGTGTGACGTGTAATACACACTAGGTCACCAAATGATGCTATTAGATAAATGCATCCGATGAGAAATATAAACAAAATGTCCAATAGTGAAAATGGGTGTCATATATGAATCATAACATGATGATGAATAAATAAAAAACAATAGTTCATTGGTAAAAGTGGATGAAGCAGAAAATATATCATCAACGGTGTTGTTACCGTAATTAGTAATAAAAGTTCTTTTCATGCTTGAAATAAAAATGTGAAAAAACTCTGTGCAGAAATCTTCATACATTCGTGCTCACTGTGCTCACAGTGCCTTTACCTTAAGGGGCGTAAATAAAAGCCTTGTAGAAAGTGCTGAGTGCTGATGGGGATGACTGTTATGGATGCTGTTGGCTAGTAATGGCTGGCTGGCAGTGGATGGATATCCTTGGTAAATCCTCATGGGGCTCGGTTCAGGGTTCCGGACATGATGCCAAGAAGAGAGAGAAGGGAAAACAAGGGGGCCTCCAATAGTGTAGTAAAAAATGTATTGGCATAAAAAAGTTGTTGGAATAAAAAGCGCACACTTTGCATACAGTGCAAGTAATGGCACAGCGTGAGGCGGCTCACCGCCATCACCTAGTGCGATATTTCCGGTCTACAGTGTCAACAACCAGGTCAAAGGGTGTCGACTGCTGGGTGTAATGGCTTGCTGGGATTCCTATGCGTTACGTCACGTGACCTCGTGACTTCAGTGAATGTAAATATCCCCTATGATAGCAATAGGTAGTGACAGGTACTCTTTTTTGAAAAAATTGGGGTCTATTAGACCCTAGATCTCTCCTCTGCCCTCAAAGCATCTGACCACACCAAGATCGGTGTGATAAAATGCTTTCCCAATTTCCCAATGGCACTGTTTACATCCGGCAAAATCTAAGTCATGAAATGCTCGTAGCTTCCGGTTTCTTAGGCCATAGAGATGTTTGGAGCCATTCTGGTCTCTGATCAGCTCTATGGTCAGCTGGCTGAATCACCGGCTGCATTCTCAGGTTCCCTGTTGGGACAGGAGAGCCAGAGAAAAACATGGAAGACGGTGGGGGGGGGGGGTCATTCCCTCCCACTGCTTGTAAAAGCAGTCTAGAAGCTAATTAGCCGCTAGGATTGCTTTGACATGAAAGCCGACCGCTGGCTGAAAAGAATGATACCAAGATGATACCGAAACCTGCAGGCATCATTCTGGTATAACCACTCAAAATCCAGCAACGTACTGGTATACCAGTACGTTGCTGGTCCTTGTTGGGCATATATTGTAAACTTTTTTTTCATGCAGCCTGTGGGCTGAATGAAAAAAAGATATTGATCGGTGGGTATGCCCACCATTAGAATACCTCCCTTCATCCACCCACTTCTAATGATGGGCATACGTGCACCGTTTATATATGCCGAAGCATGGGGGCATCCTCCCGCAAAAGGCAGGAGCAAATTGCTCCTCCACCCACTACTGCCCCCACGCTTCGGCATATATGCTGAAGTATGTAACTGTGGTGGTGAAATCACCTCCGACAGCGCTGGAGTCACGGCTTTATGTATCGTGGGAGCAAACGCTGTTGCTGTCAAGATAAATAAATCCGCGCTGCAGCTGAATGGCGTACCTGAAAACAAAAAAATGGTTAAAACACAGTAAACTATAAAAAAATTACATACCTGAAAAGCAAACATGATAAAACATAACAATAAAACATTGCAGAATAGAATACAGTAAAAAAGAGCAGAACAATAGAGAGAAAATAGAGAGAGAGAGAGAACAATAAAACGACAACTATTTTTTTTTTTTTTTTTTTATATTTTTTTTGTGTATTTTTTTTTACTTTTTTTTTTTTTTTTACATTTTTTTTTTTTACAACTCTAACTTTTAAAACTGTAACGGTTCCAGGTTTGGGTCTCTCAAAATGCGATGGCATCTTGGGAGACCCTGTGAAAGTGTGTCCTAGTCTGTGCAATGCTGTACCCTACGCTAAAACTCAACTAGTGTATGGTAGCGCTCAAAACATTCACCAATGTAATGCAAAGACCAGGATTGCCAGGACAGGAGGGACAATAATACCGGGTGTCACGCCTAAATCCCCGCTTTCTGCAGACACGACATTTTCTTTGGGGGGCTCGTTGGGTAGGGGTACTCTGGAGGACATAAGAAAAATGCCTCTCATGCAGCCGGCTTACTGCATTTGGTTGGGGAAGGTGAGGTGGAGCACCGTCTGGATACAGAAGGGCTCTGACGATCTCTTCCTGGAATTTAAGGAAGGATCCAGTCCATCCTGAAGCTCTGTATAGCACATGAGCGTTCAGCAAAGCCAATTGAAATAAGTATACAGACACTTTTTTGTACCAGCATCTGGCCTTACGGGCAATTAGGTACGGTGCAAACAACTGGTCGTTGAGGTCCACCCCTCCCATATTTTGGTTATATTCGTGGACACAGAGGGGTTTCTCTACACCAGTCGCCGTAGTCATTTTGGACCGTAGTAATTTGGGTCGTCGTGTCTGCATGAAGGGAGGTAAGAACGAAAACATTCTTATTGTCCCTCCACTTCATAGCGAGCAAATTTTTACACTGCAAGCAGGCTCTCTCCCCCAGCCTAAGACGGGAATCTACAAGCCGCTGGGGAAAGCCCTGGCGATTAGGTCGCACGGTGCCACATGCTCCAATTTGATGATCAAAAAGGTAACTAAAAAGTGGCACGCTCGTGTAATAATTGTCCACATATAAATGGTACCCCTTTCCGAATAAGGGTGACACCAAGTCCCACACTATCTTGCCAGCACTTCCTATGTAGTCAGGGCAGTTTGTCGGCTCTACGTGACTATCTTTGCCCTCGTAAACCATAAAACTACATGTATAGCCTGTGGCCCTGTCACAGAGCTTATACATCTTGACCCCGTATCTGGCACGCTTGCTGGGAAGGTACTGTTTGAATGACAAGCGGCCAGAAAATTTAATCAGGGACTCATCAACGCAGACAACTTGATGGGGAGTAAACAGTTCTGCAAAACGCTGGTTGAAGTGGTTTACGAGGGGCCGAATTTTGTAGAGCTGATCGTATTCAGGGTCTCCACGAGGACGACAGAGTTCATTGTCGTTGAAGTGCATGAACCGCAAAATCTGCTCGTATCGTGCCCTGGCCATGGAAGCAGAGAACACGGGCATATGGTAAATTGGGTCAGTGGACCAATATGACCGCAACTCACTCTTTTTATTTATGCCCATGTTGAGGGAAAGGCCCAGAAAGAGCTTAACTTCGGAAACCGTAATTGGTTTCCAATCTCTGGCAAGGGAGGACTGGGGATTAGCGTATAAATTGCTTTGGTCCACAATAGATCTATAGAGATCTTCGGTGAAAAACAGTGAATAAAAATCCAGTGGCGTAAAATCAACTGTTTCTACCTGAATTCCGGGTTGGCCAGTGAATGGGGGCAGTACGGGTGCTGCAGAAGTGGTGCGTACCCAATTCAGATTGGCAAATGCAGCAGGAAGGGCACTATGGGCACGACGGGCCTGTGTTCGTCTTCTTGGTGGCAGGGGGACACTACTAGTGCTTGCCACCTCACCAGCTTGAACTGCACTTATGGGACTCGCCACGTCACCACGTGATACTGCAGTGCTGGATGTACGACCAGGGTGTACTAGGCCGCTGGTGCTTGCCAGTTCACCAGAAGGAATAGCGGCGCTAGTACATCTCTGCTCCATACGAGGGACCTGCGGTTCTTGCACTTCAAGGACAGAAGAAGAAGTTTGGGGTCTGGTACGCCTGACCTTAGCAGGGACCACAACTCCGTCGTCAGAGCTATCTGTCATGGAGCCGCTGTCCTCTACAGGATCGTATTCTGAGCCTGAATCTGACAGATGAGTGACTTCCTCTTCACTATATGTCATGCTCAGAAACGTGTAGGCCTCTTCACTAGTGTACCTTCGATTTGCCATTTTGGGCTCTAAATTTAGGGGTACACTAGTGAGACTCACAGGCAAAAAAGCTCCTGACTGTCAGCGACTGTATCAAAACGCTACCAAAAAACTGTTAGCGATCGCAGGGATCAGGCCTGACTCTGCGAACACTGCAGTTATGTGTGCTTAGTGTTTTGTAAGTGACAGTTATCGATCGATACTGCACTTGGGTGGGCTGGGCTGGGCTGGGCCGAGGGGCAAAACGCAGGTGCTAGCAGGTATCTGGGCTGATCCCACTAACACTGCGTTTTTGGGGACCCTAAACTGCTGGGGAGTATAGATCTGATCGGATCAGATATCGATCCGTTCAGATACTATAGCAGGTGTATGCTGCGTGCGTGGGTTTTAGCGGTACTGGCGCTAACCTGCCGCTGCCTGGGGCGACGCATACCTTATCTGACCCTAAAAACGTAACTTAT
This sequence comes from Lithobates clamitans, assembly GCA_037952925.1. Taxonomy (NCBI): domain Eukaryota; kingdom Metazoa; phylum Chordata; class Amphibia; order Anura; family Ranidae; genus Lithobates; species Lithobates clamitans. The sequence goes on from JBBGZY010000645.1 coordinate 2,614,740, forward strand.
ATCACCGCCGGGCGATCAGGGGGTTAAACCTTTATAAGGTAATAAACGGCGGGTGCCCTAAAACTATGATAAACTATAATAAACTATAATAAACAAACTAACTAACCAGCATCACCCGTAACAATTATATGGTGATCACTGGTGAAAGGGTTAACTAGGGGGCAATCAAGGGGTTAAAACCTTTAGTAGGTATTATATGGGGGTCCCTGTTGCTATAAAACACTGACAGCGAACCTATATACTTACCTCCCTAACTAGCGTGACCTGTGTCACTAATACAGCGATCAGAAAAACGATTGCTTAGTGACACTGGTGACAGGGGATGATCACAGGGTTAAAACTTTATTAGGGGGGGTTAGGGGGGTACCCTAGACCTAAAGGGGGGTACCCCTAACTGCCCTAACATTTATAACTGTCACAAAATGACACCAATGCAATAATCAGAAGAAAAAAAAACTGCTTTTGGTGTCAGAGTGACAGGGGGTACAGGGGGGTGATCAGGGGGTGACTGGGGGGTGATAGGGGGGTGACAAGTGTGCCTACGTGTTCTACTGTTAGTGTAGTGTTGGTGCAAACTTACTTGGATGTCTTCTCTCCTCGGCTCCGGAACGAAAAGATCGGCTCGAGGAGAGTAACATCACTTCCTCCGCTTCTGTTTACATTACAGAAGCCGAGGAAGCCCGTCATTGGCCAGGAGCGATCGCGAAGCGGGAGCCACGAATGAGTGGCCTCCCCTCACCTTTGATCACCCCTGACCTGAATCCGACCGCCGCAGGCACCAAGGGGGGGGGGGGGGGTCCCACCTGCGGGCAGGCAAGGACGTACCTGTAAGTCCTTTTGCCTGCCCGTGCCATTCTGCCGACGTACATTGTCGTGCGGCGGTCGGCAACTGGTTATGGGCTGTGAATTAAAGAGATTGTTGTGAATTTTATCTGACCAGGGCTTTTTTCTCAGAGAATAGGTGCAGGAATTCCCCCCTTCTGAGTCCCCCCTTGTCTCCACCCCCTGACCTTCTCTGAGCCCAACACCTTGGTTCCACCCCCAACCCACCTACCAGTACTGACACAAGTATCAGTGGCGGCTGGTGAAGTTTCCACTTCCCATAAGCCCCACCCCTCGTAGAATCCACCCACTCTGTCCCCTGTATTCTACTCATAGTTTCAGGAGTATACAGCCCTAGCATCACAGGACAGGAGTATACAGCCCTAGCATCACAGGACAGGAGTATACAGCACAGCCTCACTGATTAGGTTATATAGCTCAGCCTCACAGATTAGGTTATATAGCTCAGCCTCACAGATCAGGGTATATAGCTCAGCCTCACAGATCGGGGTATATAGCTCAGCCTCAAAGATCAAGGTATATAGCTCAGCCTCACAGATCAGGGTATATAGCTCAGCCTCACAGATCAGGGTATATAGCTCAGCCTCACAGATCAGGGTATGCAGGTATACATCATCCGTTCTGTATACAGCTAGCTATATACACCCACCTTCCTTCCTGTATATAGAGACCTTTCTCCATCATCATTGACTGCAGATATACAACATTTGTCCTGTATACAGCTATGTATACAGTAATAGGACATGCTGGTAGGTTAATTGGATCCTGTCTAAATTGGCCCTAGTATGTATGAATGTGTGTTAGGGACCTTAGGTTGTAAGCTCCTTGAGGGTAGGTACTAATGCGACTGTACAATGTATATGTAAAGCGCTGTGTAAATTGACAACGCTATATAAGTACCTGAAATAAAATAAATAAAATAATAATGATGTACAGTATCTCACAAAAGTGAGTACGCCCCTCACATTTTTGTAAATATTTTATTCTACCTTTTCATGTGACAACACTGAAGAAATGACACTTTGCTACAATGTAAAGTAGTGAGTGTACAGCTTGTATAACAGTGTAAATTTGCTGTCCCCTCAAAATAACTCAACACACAGCCATTAATGTCTAAACCGCTGGCAACAAAGGTGAGTACACCCCTAAGTGAAAATGTCCAAATTGGGCCCAAAGTGTCAATATTTTGTGTGTCCACCATTATTTTCCAGCACTGCCTTAACCCCCTTGGGCATGGAGTTCACCAGAGCTTCACAGGTTGCCACTGGAGTCCTCTTCCACTCCTCCATGACGACATCACGGAGCTGGTGGATGTTAGAGACCTTGCACTCCTCCACCTTCTGTTTGAGGATGCCCCACAGATGCTCAATAGGGTTTAGGTCTGGAGACATGCTTGGCCAGTCCATCACCTTTACCCTCCTCTTCTTTAACAAGGCACTGGTCATCTTGAAGTTGTGTATGGGGTCATTATCATGTTGGGATACTGCCCTGCAGCCCAGTTTCCGAAGAGAGGAAATCATGCTCTGCTTCAGTAAATGTTGGCATTCATGCTTCCCTCAATGAACTGTAGCTCCCCAGTACTGGCAGCCCTCATGTAGCCCCAGACCATGACACTCCCACCACCATGCTTGATTGTAGGCAAGACACACTTGTCCTTGTATGCCTCACCTGGTTGCTGTCACACACGCTTGAAGCCATCTGAACCAAATAAGTTTATCTTGGTCATATCAGACCACAGAACATGGTTCCAGTAATCCATGTCCTTAGTCTGCTTGTCTTCAGCAAACTGTTTGCAGGCTTTCTTGTGCATCCTCTTTAGAAGAGGCTTCCTTCTGGGACGACAGCCATGCAGACCAATTTGATGCAGTGTGCGGTGTATGGTCTGAGCACTGACAGACTGACCACCCCTTTAACCTCTGCAGCAATGCTGGCAGCACTCATACGTCTATTTCCAAAAGTCAACCTCTGGATATGACGCTGAGCACGCGCACTCAACTTCTTTGGTCGATCATGGCGAGGCCTGTTCTGAGTGGAACCTGTCCTGTTAAACTGCTGTATGGTCTTGGCCACAGTGCTGCAGTTTAGTTTCAGGGTCTTTGCAATCTTCTTATAGCCTAGGCCATCTTTATGTAGGATGTGACAAATGAGAAGACTCAGATAAACGCGCCCCTCTTGAGTCTTCACCACTGCGCTCAAATGCCAGGTGGAGGGGTACTTAGCCCCTACACGGGAAAGGTTCTAATGTGATAGCTATAGAGCTGCCACTTTAAAATTGTATATCTTATGCAAAAACTTTTCTGTCACTTGCAAATAATCCTGAGCTATATATGTACCCGCAAGACAGAAAAAAGTGGCGCTAAATAGCGGTGTGGTTCCTACCTGAAGTGGAAAGCGATAATCTAATATTTCAACAAATAATATATGTACATTGAATGAAACATAAAAAAATTCTCATTAATGTAAGAAAATGAGCATACAAAGTCCCTGTATAAGTGTATCAAATCCACAACACTGTAAAAAAACATAAACTCTAAATTGAAAGTCCATAAATATTCCCAAAGGCAGGACACCGTGCAGGAAAGGTGAGGTCTCTGAAAATAATCCACCAATTCACTCAGTGTTAGTGATTCCTCTCCCCTTGAATTGCACACTCACCAGCTCCATATGCCTCACACTCTCGTGTTACGGCAATAAGGCAAAAATGTAGGTTGGTCAGTGAAGGGTCAAAGGATCCTGAATCTTTTACAATCCGGGAATTACCTCAATTCACAAAAAGAACTCAAGATAGTGTAATACCGTAAAACAAGTGAGATTTATTCAACTTAAAACTTCAAACATTGCACTCACATGAACAATTCTTGATAAAAGCCAAACTGACACTGCACAGCAACTCAAAACCAAAACGAATCCTTCTCTGTGAAACGCCCAGCACCACTATGAGAATGAAGGTCACGGCGGACCTCAAGAAGCAGCGATGGAAAAGTTCTCACCCCTCTCTGCTGATATAAACTTGTGGATCGCCTGCTAACAGCACAGCCCAAAGGGCAGCTCCTCCGAAGCGTTTAAATGCTCCCGCTGATGCACGGAGATCCACAGCCCAGTTCCGTCCGTCACTACTGCTTACTGCTTACTGATAGGTGCCGTGTAGCCACGCCCCGACATGTTTCGTCACATCCGACTTCCTCATGGGATCCCATGAGGAAGTCGGATGTGACGAAACATGTCGGGGCGTGGCTACACGGCACCTATCAGTAAGCATTTAAACGCTTCGGAGGAGCTGCCCTTTGGGCTGTGCTGTTAGCAGGCGATCCACAAGTTTATATCAGCAGAGAGGGGTGAGAACTTTTCCATCGCTGCTTCTTGAGGTCCGCCGTGACCTTCATTCTCATAGTGGTGCTGGGCGTTTCACAGAGAAGGATTCGTTTTGGTTTTGAGTTGCTGTGCAGTGTCAGTTTGGCTTTTATCAAGAATTGTTCATGTGAGTGCAATGTTTGAAGTTTTAAGTTGAATAAATCTCACTTGTTTTACGGTATTACACTATCTTGAGTTCTTTTTGTGAATTGAGGTAATTCCCGGATTGTAAAAGATTCAGGATCCTTTGACCCTTCACTGACCAACCTACATTTTTGCCTTATTGCCGTAACACGAGAGTGTGAGGCATATGGAGCTGGTGAGTGTGCAATTCAAGGGGAGAGGAATCACTAACACTGAGTGAATTGGTGGATTATTTTCAGAGACCTCACCTTTCCTGCACGGTGTCCTGCCTTTGGGAATATTTATGGACTTTCAATTTAGAGTTTATGTTTTTTTACAGTGTTGTGGATTTGATACACTTATACAGGGACTTTGTATGCTCATTTTCTTACATTAATGAGAATTTTTTTATGTTTCATTCAATGTACATATATTATTTGTTGAAATATTAGATTATCGCTTTCCACTTCAGGTAGGAACCACACCGCTATTTAGCGCCACTTTTTTCTGTCTTGCGGGTACATATATAGCTCAGGATTATTTGCAAGTGACAGAAAAGTTTTTGCATCTTTATGTAGGGCAACAAATTGTTTTTTCAGATTCTCATGAGGTGCCATGCTTAACTTCCAGTAACCAGTACGAGAGAGTGAGAGCGATAAAACCAAATTTAACACACCTGCTCCCCATTCACACCTGAGACCTTGTAACACTAACGAGTCACACGACACCGGGGAGGGAAAATGGCTAATTGGGCCCGATTTGGAAATTTTCACTTAGGGGTGTAGGTTTAGACATGGCTGTGTGTTTAGTTATTTTGAGGGGACAGCAAATTTACACTGTTATACAAGCTGTACACTCACTACTTTACATTGTAGCAAAGTGTCATTTCTTCAGTGTTGTCACAAGAAAAGATAGAATAAAATATTTACAAAAATGTGAGGGGTGTACTCACTTTTGTGAGATACTGTATATCTGCAGTCAGTGATGATGGAGGATAGTCTCTATATACAGGAAGGAAGAAGGTGGGTGTATATAGCTGTATACATTACAGGACAGATATACTCACAATTTGTGACTATTACAGTATGTAGTGCAACGTAGTTAGTACATGGCATGGCAGAAATCCACAAAATCATGTATTGCAAAGCAGCCAGCGAGACATGATGTGACACATTCACTGACACTGTCTCACACCCTGATACTCCAGTCATTGTATAATACACCCATCATCGTCATCCCCATATTATACACCCATCATCCTTGTCCTTATCCCCATATTATACACCCCTCATCATCATCATCATACTCCTCACTATTGTATAATACACCCATCGTCATCCCCTTATTATACACCCATCATCACTATCCTTATCCCCATATTATACACCCATCATCATCATCATACTCCTCATATTGTATAATACACTCCTCATCATCATCATCATCATCATCATACTCCTCATCATTGTATAATACACCCATCAACATCATCATCACTCTCCTCATCATTGTATAATACACCCATCATCATCATCATCATACTCCTCGTCATCGTCATCAAACCCATATTATGCACCCATCATCACTATCCTCATCTCCGTATAATTCACACTTCATCCTCATCCTTGTATAATACAGCCATCATCCTCATCCTTGTATAATACAGCCATCATCCTCATCCTTGTATAATACAGCCATCATCCTCATCCTTGTTTAATACAGCTGTCTTCATCATCCTCATCATTGTATAATACACCCATCATCATCCTCATTCTTGTATAATACACCCATCCTCATAATTCTATAATACACCCGTCATCATTATCCTCATCCTTGTATAATACACCCATCCTCAACATTCTATAATACACCTGTCATCATCATCGTCATCATCATCGTCATCCTTGTATAATACACCCGTCATCATCATCCTCATCATTGTATAATACACCCATCGTCATCCTTGTATAATACACCCATCATCATCATCCTCATCCTTGTATAATACACCTATCCTCATCATTCTATATTACACCTGTCATCATCATCCTCATCATCCTCATCCTTGCATAATACACCCATCCTCATCAATCTATAATACAACAATCATCATCATCCTCATCCTTGTACTACACCCGGGTTCAACAAACAGTTGAATTCTAAAAGAGTGGCTGCTTCTAATTTAGAAGCATGGAGCACCAGCCCTGGTTTTATGAGATGATCCTTCTCCTTTAGCCTGGGTTCACACTGATGCAAAAAGGGAACCAGTGCGATTCCAGCGCCGGTTCCCGCATCGCATCTCTCCCGCAGGCAGTTCACACTGCCTCTGTGATCCGCTGCGGGTGTCATTACAATGTTAACGACACCTTAGATCAGTTCACAGATCGCAGTGTGAACTGTGAACTCGCACAAAAATCGCATAGGTGAGAACACCCATGCAAAAAGAATATGTGCGCTTGCATTAAATGAAATATACCACTATATCAACAATCATATACTGAAGATATGGGTAGAATAAGATTATAAGTGAATAAAACAGTGAGTCGCTAAATGACACAGTGTTGAAATTCGTGCTAAAAAACGTTGGACACAAATAGGATAAACTTAAATAAATAAATGCAGAATAAATAAATGAAACATTCAAATTCATAAATTGCTAGTGAAAATAACAATGCAAATATTGATGCGTTAGGAAGTGCAAATATTGGTGATAAAGTTGAATCCATTCAAAAAAAGTGCAATAAAAACAAAATCGCATGAGGGAAGATCATAGTCGCAAAAGGAAAAAACGCATATCCACAGTTCATTGAATGCAACCCATGTGAGTGAGGAAGGATGAAAGGGATGTGAAGAAACTTCGAGCCACCGGTGAGTCCAAGGGGTAATAAAGATGTACCCTTACCAGACAAGTTGGACCTCCTAAATAGCAAGGTCATATAGGCATGCAGATATGGCCCTCTGCAGGGACAGATGGATGGTGGCGTCTGGATCAGCCAACATGTGCCGCGTTCCAGCAGGGAATGGTTCCAATACGTCAGCCTAGAGGGAGGCACTCACTCGTCCCAAGAGCCGTGAGTACAAAGAAAGTAGAAAACTCCGATGGTGTAGTAAGATTATGAAAAATGTATTGCCTCATAAAAAACAGGGAACACATCTCCATCATACAATGGGTAAAGGGTAAAAAGTCGGCATACAAACGAACACCCGTGCATAACTACATGGGGCTAATAGCGTGATGGCGTACAGTGCGTAGCCACGCCCTACATGTTTCGTCATAAATGACATCTTCAAAGGGGCACCCATGCGTTCCGATTTCAGTGTGGGGGAAAACAAGTCCCTGCATCTTTTTTCCTGCAAATCTAATGCAAGTTCAGCCATACAACTGTTTTATTTATTTTTACAGCTTGGTGGGGCGGCGCCCGTGCGCCCCCCTATGGACGGACCGCCACTGCCAAGCATCATTTTGTTGTGTTAAATAATTTGTATGGAATTTGTTCTTATCTAATTACAATAAAAGCAGTAAAATTGATCCCCTGGAGCCAGCAACAATAGATCTCCCCAGCAACAATAGATCCCTCATACCACAATAGACTTCCCAAGCAATGATGGACCTCATCCCAGCAACAATAGCTCCCTCATACAGTATTTGTAAATTCCAAAAGCTAGTATAAAGGAATAGAAATGGTAAAAAGGCACTTGTGTGTTTAACCAATCGTTTTTTTTTGTACAATTCACCTTTAAAGGGGGCGTGGCAGGGGGCGTGTCCTGTGCCTACATACTTTTGCTAATAGGGGTCCCTCATTCCCATCTCAGAAAGTTGGGAGGTATGATAGACCCCATCCCAGCAACAACAGCTTCCTCATACAACCAAGTGATAAAAATTAGCTGCACACCAACATCCGTCCAACAGGTTTATTGAGACGACGCTTTACACATACATTGGGTTTTGAAGAAGCACAATGTATGTGCGAAACGTTGTCACCCCTTGGTCCGTCGTTTTAGTTCTGGTGGCAGTCTTTCAATAAACCTGTTGGACGGATGTTGGTGTGCAGCTAATTTTTCTCACTTGGTCTACATGTTCATGGTTGCGAGCCGGAGCTAGCACCCAGCGCTTCCTTTTTGGTGGATTATTATACTCACCTGGAGCAGGATCTGTCTCATTTCTCCTCCCTCATACAACAATAGACTTCCCCAGCAACAATAGGTCCCCCCAGCAACAATAGACCACAACCCTGCAATGATAGACCTCCCCCCCAGAAACAATAGTTCCCCCACACAGCAACAATGGACCAACCACAACAAAGTAGCACCCCCAGCAACAAAAAATCTACCCCAGCAACTTTAGACCCCCCAGCAGCAACAATGGGCCAACCACAACAAAATACCACTCCCAGCAACATAAGATCCATCCGAGCAACAATAGACCCCCCTCACAGCAACAATGGACCAACCACAGCAAAGTACCACCCCCAGCAACATAAAATCTACCCCAGCAACATTAGATCCCCAGCAGCAACAATAGACTAACCACAACAAACTACTATTCCCAGCAACATAAGATCCACTACAGCATCAATATACCCCACACACAGCAACAATGGACAAACCACAACAAATTACAACCCCCAGAAACATAAAATCCATCTCAGCAACATTATATCCCACAGCAGCAACAATGGACCAATCACAACAAAGTACCACCCCAGCAACATAAAATCCACCCCAGAAACATTATATCCCACAGCAGCAACAATAGACCCCCACAACAAAATACCACCCTGCAACAAAATATACACCCCAGCAACATTGGACCCCCCAGCAGCAGCAACAACAGATCTCACAGCAGCCAGCAACAATAGACCTCTCCCTTAACAGTAGATCCCCACCAGCCCCTTGCCATTGCATACATTCTGTGCTGGAGGTGCCGGACATTTCCCAGCACATTGCCCCACATTCCCCCTGAAATAAATCCCTGGATCTGACTGAAGTTCCTGTCAGAGAATCATTAGCAGGTGTTAATTTCTACATTGTCATCTTCCTACGTTCTATATCTAACGGTGACAATGTTGTTCATTCTGCAGTGAATTTGCACAGCAACCTTATCACCCCGTGGACATTGTAGTCCTAGATGGACATATCTTTGTCCTATTGTATGTAACCATTTGTTGTATGGAAATACCAAATTAAAACTTTATTGAACAACCAATTAGAAACAATTGTTTAAACACGTGAGGTTGTGGCAATGGCTCAGGCGGTTGTCTTTGCTAACCTCTTGTCGGTCTAGCAGTTCTCTTTACTGTTGAGGACTTACAGATGAGGAAGTTACATCTTTACCATCTTACGTTGGCAGGGAAGTGACCACAGCTAGGTGGCTTTGTATGGCTGGTCGCCCCACTGGAGGGACCATGCTGGAGAGTGGAAAAAGGTCATCATTGTTCCTTATCCCTACCCCCTTAGTCTGAGTAATTAACCCTTGCAGTACGATGTGGCCCCACTTCCAGGAAGGTGGTAATCCGTATTTGATAATGAGAGACTCCGGCAATCAGAACCATATGTTACCCCCTGGTAGTCAACCTGGTATGACATTGAGTCCTTTAGGGTCACATTAAGTTTATGTCAGTAATTAAAATTGTTCTCTGCAATTATTACAGAGAACAATTTTAATTACTGACATAAACTTAATGTGACCCTAAATGACTCAATGTCATACCAGGTTGACTACCAGGGGGTAACATATGGTTCTGTCTGCCCCCTCTCTCCAGCCACCCCCTCTATGACCAATAGATAGATTCATGCATAGCGAGGGCTGTTTTTGAAGCACCTGATTAGAGCCAAAGGCTCTAATAGGCATCAAAAAAGGTGACCAGCGAGCACCATGCTTGGCGCTCGCAGTTCACCCAGGTGTGTTAGAACAGCGTGTGTGTTAGAACAGCGAATGAATATTCGCTTTCCTAACACTAAACCGCCTCTTTGCCAATCAGGTGCTCGGGTCTGTTACCTGTCACCTGAAACGACAGGCGCTGTGATTGGACGCCTAACGGGAGGAGAGGACGGGAGAAGACGCATGGAGGACACTGCTTGTGGGGGGGGTCACAGCGGCGGCATTCGATGGTACAGTGGCATAATTTGATGGGCACAGTGGAAGCATTTAATGGCACAGTGGCTGCGTTTGATAGGCACAGTGGCAGCATTCGATGGGCACATTGGCAGCATTTGATGGGCACAGTGGCAGGATTTGATGGGCACAGTGGCAGCATTTAATAGCATAGTGGCTGCATTTGATGGGCACAGTGGCTGCATTTGATGGGCACAGTGGCTGCATTTGATGGGCACAGTGGCAGCGTTTAATGGCACAGTGGCTGCGTTTGATAGGCACAGTGGCAGCATTTCATGGGCACAGTGGCAGCATTTGATGGACACAGTGGCTGCGTTTGATGGGCACAGTGGCAGCTTTTGATGGGCACAGTGGCAGCATTCGATGGGCACAGTGGCAGCATTTGATGGCACAGTGCCAGCATTTGATGGGCACAGTGGCTGCATTTGATGGGCACAGTGGCTGCATTTGATGGGCACAGTGGCTGCATTTGATGGGCACAGTGGCAGCATTTAATGGCACAGTGGGTGCATTTGATGAGCACAGTGGCTGCGTTTGATAGGCACAGTGGCAGCATTCGATGGGCACAGTGGCAGCATTTGATGGGCACAGTGGCAGCTATTGATGGGCACAGTGGCAGCATTTAATAGCACAGTGGCTGCGTTTGATGGACACAGTGGCTGCGTTTGATGGACACAGTGGCTGCGTTTGATGGACACAGTGGCTGCGTTTGATGGGCACAGTGGCTGCGTTTGATGGGCACAGTGGCAGCTTTTGATGGGCACAGTGGCAGCCTTTGATGGGCACAGTGGCAGCCTTTGATGGGCACAGTGGCAGCATTTGATGGGCACAGTGGCTGTGTTTGATGGGCACAGTGGCAGCATTTGTTGGCACAGTGGCAGCATTTGATGGGCACAGTGGCTGCATTTGATGGGCACAGTGGCTGCATTTGATGGGCACAGTGGCTGCATTTGATGGGCACAGTGGCTGCATTTGATGGACACAGTGGCAGCTTTTGATGGGCACAGCGGCAGCATTCGATGGGCACAGTGGCAGCATTCGATGGGCACAGTGGCTGCATTTGATGGGCACAGTGGCTGTGTTTGATGGGCACAGTGGCAGCATTTGATGGCACAGTGGCAGCATTTGTTGGCACAGTGGCAGCGTTTGATGGGCACAGTGGCTGCATTTGATGGGCACAGTGGCTGCATTTGATGGGCACAGTGGCTGCATTTGATGGGAACAGTGGCTGCATTTGATGGGCACAGTGGCTGCATTTGATGGGCACAGTGGCAGCGTTTGATGGCACAGAGCTGCCATTGATGGTTTTTTTTTTTTCACTATTTTTCAGTTTAACACCCCCCCCCAACCCCAAAAAATTTTTTTGAGCACCAGGCGCCACTGCTCTGTATTCAGATAACAGGACTAGGAGAGAGCAACGTTCACAGTTCTATCACTTCCATGTGCCTGAACACCATATCTCAGATCTTTTCTTTTATATATCATCTTTACAGTTAAATGAATGGCTCATTCCCCTCACCATAGATAGATAAAAGTTTAAAACTTACATGTCTGGCATAGAGAGAGAAGAATCAGTATTCCAAGAATTGTCCTCTCCGCCATCCCGAGTCTTTGTGGAACGATTGCCCTTTACCCCGATGTGCCAACAACACACTGAACAAACAGTCACATGAATGTCTTTCACTTTCATAAAAAAGAACTTTGTTTGTGTAGTAAATATATGTTTCAGCCATATGGTTCATATGGTTCAGCCACTTCAGCCTCGGAAGGATTTAACCCCTTAATGACCAGGCCATTTTTTGCAATACGGCACTGCGTCGCTTTAACTGACAATTGCGCCTTCCTGCGACGCTGTACACAAATGTCCTTTTTTCCCCCACAAATAGAGCTTTCTTTTGGTGGTATTTGATCACCTCTGTGTTTTTTGGGGTTTTTTTTCACTATAAACAAAAAAAACAGATAATTTTGAAAAAAAAAAAATATTTTTTTTTTTACTTTCTGCTATAATACATATCCAAAAAAATAAATAAATAAAAAAATTTCTTCATATATTTAGGCCAATATGTATTCTTTGACATATTTTTGGTTAAAAAAAACCCCCAATAAGCGTATATTGATTGGTTTGGGCAAAAGTTATATCTTTTACAAACTATGTGATAGATTTATGGACTTTTAATTTTTTTTATGTTTTTACTGGTAATGGCGGCGATCAGCAATTTTTAGTGGGACTGCAACATTACGGCGGATAAATCTGACACTAATGCCACGTACACACGATCAGAATGTCCGACAGAAAAAGTCAGACGGAAGCTTTTCATCATCTATTCTGATCGTGTGTATGCCTCATCAGACTTTTCTTTTCGAAAATTCTGACGGACCTAGAAAGGGAACATGTTCTAAATATTTCTGACTGAACCAATTCCTATCGGGAAAACCACTCGTCTGTTGTATGCTGTTCTGACGGACCAAAAAGGACGCATGCTCTGAAGCAAGTACGAGACAGAAGCGATTGGTGTGGTAAAACTAGCGTTCATATTGGAGCTAGCACATTCCTCACGCTGCAAATTCTGTGATCTTTTAATACAGTGCATTCTTTTCTTCTTTATAATGCTAAAAGAATGAAGTTGTTTTGCTGCCCATATTCGCACAGACTTCTCACAAACTGATTTCTGGATTATTTCTCCTGATCTCATGAATAATATTGTATTTTTTAAAAGCCCGATCCCCATAATAATGTTTCCAATTTATTTTATAGTCATCTTTTATTATTTTTTATTTCATCAAGATCTTTTTTAAGATTATTTAAAAATTATTTTCTAGTGATTGCCATATTTTTTTTTTTTTTTTTGTGTGTGTCAAGTTACCACAATAACATTATTATATTTTTTTTGTTTGAACCTCAAGGAGGCTGGTTGGTGTCCCTTGTTAATTTGACATTGTCTTTTTGAAATGTACCTGCCTACTCACAAACAAACTGTCCTATTTGAATAAAAACACATAGGCAAGTATTTTCAGAAAATAAAATATCCATTTATTCTGGGTAACAAAATAAAGATGAAGGAAACGCTGGAGAAACTTTTTGAACTTGTGAAGCCTTTTGACCCCCAGGGCAGGCATCAAGTCTGTGGAAAAGAAAATTGGCATCTTGAGGAGTCCATATAATAGGGAGCACAATCTGGTTAAGGAATCCCAGAGAACAGGACCAGCAGCAGATGACATATATGTCCCCAGGCTGTGGTACTACACCAGCCTAAATCTTCTGTCAGACCAGACTGAACCCAGGCAATCACTTTCTTCTCTTCACTGCAGCCTTCCCTCCACGCTGCCCTGCACCCTTCCCTGCAGCCTTCCCTGCAGCCTTCCTTGGAGGCTGTGGCTCTGGTGGTGGTCTTGTGGCAGGAGAAGGATGGGTGAGATTATATATGTGGCTGTTCTCTGTCAGCTGGCCCCTCAGCCCCTTCTGAAGGGCCTCAGCAAAAATTCCCTCACAGAGGAGGCGTTGGCCCTCCTCCAATTTCATTAATCTTGTTGCTAGATAGCAGCCATAGGCCTCTTCAGCGTCGGGGGGGGGGGCTCCTGAGGACATCAGTTGCTTCCCTAATGAGGCCCAGTGCTGCCTCATCCGTGTTCGTCCCCTTCCTGGGCCTTTTTTTTTGAAGGCGGAGGGAGGCACCTGGGATTGGGTGAGGCTCCTACTGGGCCCAGCCACCTCCTGGCTGACACTGGGCACGCCACCTCCTGGTTGTCTCTGGGCCCGGCCTCCTCCTGCCTGCCACTTTCCAGACCTTCCTCCTGGCTGAGCTCATCCTGTGTATATAAAAAGGGACATAGTTTTAGTTTTTGGTTCATCAATCACACACAATTTTCAGCTCATGACTTGCAAATTCAATGTTAATATATATAAAAGACAAACATTTTTGGCCACTACTGTCAATTGATATGTATACATCAATTTTTGTATAAAATCATTAATATGTAATCAATTATCACATCTAGTTAACATCATTAATATTAGGACAATAGATATGTAGAAAAATAATATACCTGACTCCAGCTGGGCACATCCACTTCTTCCAAGATGGAATGCACAGGTTGTTCCTCATCAGCCTCTGTTGGGGTGGAGGGAAGGCTGCAGGGAAGGTTCGAAAGAGATTCCCTGGCTTTAGTCTGGTTGTCCAGAAACCGCAGTTTGTTGAAGTACCACAGCCTGGGTACATACACGTCATCTGCTGCTGCTCCAGATCTCAGGGAAGCCTGGATCTTATTATACTCCTTCTTATACATGTTCCTCAAGATCCCAATTTTCTTTTCCAAGATCACGATGGTTGCATCTGGGATCCGAGTCTTCACAAATACCAAAAGTTTCTCCAGAGTTGCCCTCCTTACTTGTTTATTGTTATATAAACTGTGTTTGACCTCCCACAGATTTCTCATCTCCCTGTACTTGTGAATGAAACTGCACATAAATTCTGGGTCCTTAAACTGATTCATTTTTTCTGCAAAGACAATACACAAGACAAAAACACTAATATCAGCTTAAACTCTCATAATCTTATCCCAATATAGGCCTCAATCTTTAAGCAGTATAGGCCACTGATGTTCCAAAGTAAAACATTTTTACCTACGTTATAGCACGTTTGTCCTCCTTCCTCAGCACACCGAACGTACGTACGACACACGTGTGTACTTTATATACACTGCCCATGCTTCGCCCGCCCCTGACGTACTTTCTAGTGTATTCCCCGCCCCTTCTCTTCAGCACGCAGTAGGAGCGCCATGGCGGAAATAGAGCAGGTGTCTGTTATTAGTGATTAGAGTAACGAGGAGAAAAGCCCAGGGCCAGAAACGTCACAATTCCAGAGGAGATTTAAGGCCACAAATATGTCCTTTGTAGAGATGGTGGAGATGGTGGACATCTTGAGGACGACCGACTATGATGGGAAGCATGGACCGTACCTAAACCCTAATGTGAGAAAGGCCAAGATCATGACTTAAGTTGTGAAGAGTCTGCAGAAGAATTTTGGGGTACGACGATCCAAGGAGCAATTAAGGAAATGCTGGTTAGACCTGAATCTGAGGGAGCAGGATCAGTATAGAAGGATCAAGTATACCTTTTTTTCATTCTCATAGGCAGGACACCACTCAACAGAGGACACCAGGAACCCCCCACCTGACAAAGAAGGGGAACTCCAAAAAACACCACACCATGAGGATCTTGAGGAAGGAGAGGTGGAGGAACTTGGCAAACTTGTCACCACAACAGATGAGCGTCTGACACCCCAGCTTCAGGTAATATATGTATGCCTGCATATTTATAATGCATGTTTTTGCCAAATTTTTAAGGTAATGTGCTGGTTGTGGAACAGCAAGCAGAACATTTCACAAGTGACAGTGCCCAAAGGCTCATCCATGACATCATGACATGGAATTGTGAAATTGACATCATAATAAATAAACTAAATTTTTTTGAGCAACAAATGAAGAACATGATTGATCTGTTGGGGAGAATTTTAATAATTTTTTTCTAAAATAATTTTTTGATAATTATTAAAAGCCAAATTTTGAAGATGCACACAGTGTGTAAACATGTGCTATCTGCCATCAGGGGAGATCAATGTATGCTTTTGGTGGGTGCAACCCCTTCCTCCCAAATGAAGTAGGTGAGAGGAAGGGGTTGCACCTCCAAAACACGTCCATTGATCCCCCATGATGGGAGATAGCACATGGTGACATTAGGCATGGGATCAAGAGGGAAATACAGGGGTGACATCACCCCATCTGATTAAGGCAATATCAAGATACTTTGGACACTAGAATGTCTGATATTGCCTTCTGTTTTTCTATGTTGAACTTTGTAAGTTCCAGAGTTTTGTATGTTATGTTATTAAACAAAAAACAAAAAAATAAAAAATGTCAACCAAAATTTTATAACGCACATGTGTGAATGTGCGCACAGTAAAAAATGTTATAATCAACAATGTGTGGCTTCTTCTTCCAATGCTTAATACCATTTTTTAAGTAATTTTGTCTTTACAGTGACAATGGGCCTTTTTTACTAAAGGAAAATCCACTTGGCACTACAAGTGCACTAGGAGAACCTAGGAGGCAGCCAAAAACAAACACAAGCAATAAAGAAAATTCGAGATTTTAACAGATTTTGTTTTGGTTTTATTATAAAAAGTTTTACACAGGGCGTGGCTTGGATGGCTTCCAGAGCAGACGTGTTTCACTGAGGCTCCCGCTCCGGCCTGCCTGCATAGAGCTGGAACCTGCACCTCACCGCCACCAATCATGGGCAAACCGCACAAAAATAAGAAAACGGACCCCAGAGGACATACCACCCGTTCTTCCTCGGTCCCCCCGCCACTCATCACTGAGTATTTTGGGCAAGGAGCTACGGCCGGGCACCACGAGGCCAAGATGGCGCCGACGCCACATGCAGCAATCTCACCATCCTCTTCTCTGCAAGCCTCTGAGGACCGCAGAAGCAACAGGTACGGATCCGAGGGTGACTTACCCACTACCCACTCTCCGATCCCCCCTACTGAACTTTTGATCGCCCCCCCTCCCTCCAGCGGCCATATGCTGGGCAGCCTCTCACAGACTTTCCCCCCATGCCTCATAGGGCCTGCGCCCTCTGTATCATCCGGCCAGCCATCCCCCTCCTGGGACTCCTATGCTCCAGAATGGGACCCCCGCTCCCTGCCACAACGCTCCCAGCCTCACAGGGACAGAGCCCCCTCTCTCTCCCCTCTCCAGAGGGACACAGTCCAGGCTCCGGCATCATCCCAGGCCCTAAAGCCACCAGGAGCTCAGGGGGCTTATTCACATATGGGGAGCCCACAAGGCCCACTGCTAACCAAGCACTCCAGCATTACTTCCCCTCTACTACCACCCCAGGGGGGACCCCCCACGCCAGCTTCCTACTCTGCAGTAGTACAGGGCTCCCATGCCCACATTACACCAGATTTTGACCCTGACCCTGAAACATGTACATCTTGGCGAGATTACGTCCGCTGCATGCCCACAAAACAGGACTTCCGAATGCTAATTCAGGAAGTGCGGGACACATGTAGAACTGCTATCCCCATTTCTTTTTCCCTTCTCAATCTTTTTTTTTTTCTCGTCTCCGGGACCGGGTTCATGTTCGAGGGGTTGCAGGCCTCCAAACCGCAGCCACCATGGAAACCCACAATAGGGACCTCTTATACTCCAAGGCTCTACTACACCCACTAGGTAAGCTTTCGTTTCTTTCCACAAAATATCCACCATGATTGACATATTATCATTAAACGTGAAGGGCCTTAACTCAAGTGTTAAGAGAAGCCTAGCGCTACGAGAGTTCAAACGGTCTAAAGCGGACAATATTTTCGTCCAGGAGACCCACCTTGATAAAACAGGCACCATGACATTCGCACGACGGCAATACCCTCACATATACCAGACCTCGGGTCCACATAAACGGGCAGGGGTAGCAATCCTTTTTAAGCAAGGCTCCCCCTTCCAGTTGCATCCCTATACTCTGACCCTTTGGGACATTACCTTATCCTCCGAGGCCTCTGGAGAGGAGTGAATATCACTCTATGCAATATCTATGCCCCAAACACGAATCAAATCCCTTTTTTGTCTAAGGTCTTTGACCGCCTGTTTGAAACCTCCCATCAATACCTGGTGATCGGAGGAGATTTTAACCTTGTCCACTCTCCGGGTCTTGATAAACACTCAATGGGTCAGGGGAAATCCCAAGCAAACACTAATAGAACAGCCACCCAGTTTCGCCAACTTACTAGGAAATATGCCCTGTTTAACACCTGGCGCACCACATACCCATCAGCTAAATAATTCACTTTTTATTCCCATCCCCATATGTCCCACTCACGACTAGATTATTTTTTTGTTAATGCCCCGACTCTACCAACATGCACGAACTCAGACATTCAGGCCATCTCTTGGTCGGATCACGCACCGATTACACTCTCTCTGACACTCTCTCCGAGCTCCCTTCATAAATGCCATTGGCGCCTAAATGACTTCCTACTCAAACATGACCCATCCAGAATGGAACTAGAACAAACTTTGAAGTTGTACTTTGCGGAAAATTGTTCCTCTGAGATCTCCGCCCCATCTCTGTGGGAAGCCCACAAGGCGGTCTTCCGAGGCCAATGCATCTCGCTCTCCACTGCCTTAAAAAGAAACGCTAATGCCACACGCAGCACCCTTTTAGACAGACTTAAGCATCTAGAAACGCGCTTGCTCACATCCCCATCCCTGACAATCCTTAGAGAACTCACTAGTGTAAGGGCGGGACTGAAAGATATCGAAATAGGGAAGATAGAAAAAGCGCTAGTCAGGCTTAGACAGACTTACTACGATAAAGCCAACAAACCACATACGCTCTTGGCGAAACAGCTTCGTGACAAGGCAGCAACAACAACCACTACACAACTTAGGGAGGCAAATGGCGTCCTCCACTCGCACCCTAACAAAATAGCACAACTTTTTCACGACTTTTATTCTGCATTTTATAATGACCCGAATGTTCCGCATAACCCACCTACTCCTGACTTATCTCAGGCCATCTATACCTATTTAGCGGAAGCGGACACTCCTACGCTCACCTCCTCTGCCCTGGAGACTCTTAACGCCTCCATTACAGAGGAGGAGCTAACAGACACAATTAAACTATTGCCAAATAATAAGGCCCCTGGGCCTGATGGACTACCATACCTCTATTATAAGACGTTTCTCCCACATTTGCTCCCCCATATGACAAATCTCTTTAATTCATTTCTCTCTAACACACCCATCCCCAGAGATATGCAAAACTCCTACCTGACACTAATCCCAAAGCCAGGGAAAGATCACACCCTTCCGTCCAATTATAGACCGATAGCACTTCTTAATACAGACTTAAAAATTTTTACGAAACTACTGGCAAATAGATTAAACAACTTCATGCCATCCCTGGTCCATAGGCATCAGGTAGGCTTTATCCCTTGTCGACAGGCTGGGGATAACACCCGGAGGGTTATTGACCTAGTTGAGGTTTGCGAACAGGAACATAATGGAGGCAATATTGCTCAGTCTGGATGCTGAAAAAGCCTTTGATAGGCTGGGCTGGCCTTTCCTGTTCGCGATTTAAACGGGCTGGTATTGAGGGCCCGTTCCTCCGAGCTATCACCCACCTATACTCGACTCCAACAGCCCAGGTTCGCACTAATTTTGCCACTTCCCCTACTTTTATGATCTCTAATGGGACCCGCCAAGGCTGTCCACTCTCCCCTCTTTTATATGCCCTATGCATTGAACCGCTAGCAGCCCATATCAGAAATAACCCAAGTATCCATGGTATACCAGTCCGTACTAGAGATTTTAAGATCTCCTTATTTGCGGACGATGTCCTTCTCACTCTCACCCAACCTCTCATATCTCTCCCGAACCTACAAGTGGAGCTGGAGAGATATAGCACCCTCTCGGGTTATAAAATTAACAGTTCCAAGACAGAGGTTCTCCCTCTTAATTTATCTCCCCATACATTTTCAACGCTTTCACAAACTTTTCCATACTCTTGGCGGTCCTCCTCCTTAAAATACCTGGGGGTACATATTACACCCACATATGATACTCTATACAAGGCCAACTTTCCACAAATGTTCGCCTCTATCAGAGCCTTCCTAAATAAATGGAAATCTTTGAAACTGTCCCTTTTTGGTAGACTTGCAACCTTGAAGATGACGATACTACCTAGACTTCTATATCTGTTTGAGACGCTCCCTATCCCCATTCCGAGTTCACACCTAAAAAAACTTCAGGGTGACCTGATAAACGTCTTCTGGAATTATAAAAGACACCGCGTTGCTAGATCGGTTCTATATGCCCCACGTAACCAAGGTGGACTGGCGTTCCCCAATATGGCTAAGTACTACCTAGCAGCTCAACTAAGACCTATAGCCTCCTGGTGCACCCTACATGCTTACAATAGGTGGACACAGATAGAAAAGTTATGGCTAGCCCCCATACACCCAAACTCCATGCTTTGGAGCTCTGATATACCTCCGGGCGGCGTACAATTGCTATGACCAATGGCTCTCTTACGTACATTATGGCGACGGGCCAAATTGAAATACCCGCTCACCACCACGTCTTCCCCAGTCACTTCATTCCTATTTACACCCAATATCCCCGACAGCTTAACCTCACAGATGTCCCATTTTTGGATGAATAAGGCCATATTTCGCTATGGACAACTAATTGACCCTAAAACCAGAATGCTACGATCCTTCCAAGAACTGCAAAAGACTTTTGATATTCCCAAACAGGCCTTTTTCAGTTACCTACAAATACGCCATTATGCACAGTCACTGAGGTCAAATTTAAGATTTTCTCCCCTGACAGACTTTGAAAAGCTATGTTTAGAGGGTTCGTCCCCTAAGGGCATGATTTCCCGCTTATATCAAATACTGGTCACTGATTTCTCAACAGATGGCCCGCGACATCCATATATGGCTAAATGGGAGCAGGCGTTGGGCACAGACTTATCCTTAAAGACCTGGCAATTCATATGGAACCAGGCTACTAAAAGCTCCATATGCACGCTTTATAAAGAGAATCAATACAAAATTCTATTCCATTGATATCAGACCCCTGACCTGCTCCACTCCATATACCCCACAGCTGATTCTCGCTGTTGGAGATGTTATAAGGATAGGGGAACATTATTCCATGTCTATTGGACCTGCCCTCTAATCATCCCCTACTGGAGTATGGTACAATCCCTACTCCAGTCCATCTTTGATACAGAAGTGCTCCTTGATCCGAGGACTTTTCTCTTAGGTCTCCCACCTACCACCTTCTCAAAAACATCCAAAAAACTTTTAGCTCATGTGCTTACTGCAGCACGCTGTCTGGTGGCTCTGAAATGGAAAAAAAGAGAGACTCCCTCATTGACTGAGCTACACTCCAGGATTAGGGATGTTAAGAGAATGGAATATCTTACGGCCTCATTAAATGATACTCTTGAGAAGCATAACCGTATTTGGGAACCCTGGGTTCTGTTTGAGACTCCTGTGACCTAATGATATATGTCATTTATGTATTTATGACCCGTCCCCCACGGACCCGCCCCGGGTCTGGAGATGGGTGACTATCCCCCCCCCTTTTTTCCTCCTTTCTCTACTCTTTTCCTTCTTCTTTTTTTTTCTTTTTGTGACGTTATATATATATGTAAAGGGTACTAATGGATATGCTGTATGAGATGTATAACAATCTAGTAAAATCACTCCGTTTCATCACTAACTGTTTATATTGATAGGCTTAACCGCCCAATGTTTGGATGACCGTGTGCCAAATTGAAATGTGACACTACGATCTCTTTCTATCCTTGTACCCAATGTTATAATGCTGTATTTGTTATTTTTCTTTTCTGTGGAAAAAATAATAAAAATTGTCAATTATAAAAAAAAAAAGTTTTACACATTGTCTGGCATAGCAATGGCCCCCTTACCCGTAAAATAATTAACATATTTCTCCCGAACTTCACGGGCGCTTTGGGGGGCCAAGCCAGTACGGCCAGTATCCAGGCCCGTCAGAGGATTATCGGTAATAAGTCCGGCCTCAGGCCCAACTGAGGCTATATAATTTGTTGAATTTTTTCTTTAAAAATTGTGCAGTATGCAGCATGATAGGATGATATGATTGAGTTTGTAGTCCGCCATATGGATTGCTGTCAGAAACAGGCAGAACCGGCTGGCCATTATCCCGAAGGCATTCTCAATAACTATTCTCGCTCTGGCCAGCCGGTAGTTAAAAACCCTCCTCTCTGGTGTGGGGGTCCTTTGAGGGAATGGCCTCATCAGGTGCTCGCCCAAACCGAAGGCTTCATCTGCAATAAATACATAGGGGAGTCCTTCCACGTTATCCACATCAGGTGGCAATGCCAGGCCACCACTCTGGAGACGCTGGTAAAACTCCGTCTGGGCGAAGACTCCTCCATCCGACATCCGGCCATTCTTCCCCACGTCAACATACAGGAATTCATATTGTGCCGACACCACCACCATTAAAACTATACTATTAAACCCCTTATAGTTATAATAGTAAGACCCCGAATGGGGTGGTGGCACGATGTGGACGTTCTTCCCATCTATAGCCCCTCCACAGTAGGGAAAGTCCCAAAGGTTGGCAAAATGGGAGGCCACAGTTTGCCATTCCTGTGGCGTTGAAGGAAACTGTGGAGTCAAACAAGAAAAAAAAAATATAAGTACTTTTGCACATAACATTGCAAGCAGATTACACAAAAAACATTCTTGCCCAACATCAGTATAACATTTTTTTAAGGAGTATTTAAAGAGAAAAATATAAGGCCCACTTATCAGATTCCTCACCCCCTCTGATGGCCCATTGATTAAATTATAGGGCGGGGCTTATAAATTATTTTAAGGACACACATAACATTTGGACACATTTGAGGGGTGGGGGGCTTATAAATTAATTTAAGGACACACATAACATTTGGACACATTTTAGGGGGAGGGGCTTATAAATTAATTTAAGGACACACATAACATTTGGATACATTTTAGGGTTTTTTTTTTAGGGTAAAGCACTACAATGGAGCTGACAAAATACATTGTTAAGTGACTCAGCTAAGTGTATATAGGCCCAGGATAGCAAGCTGGGGAGGTTAGTGAAGGAAAATATGCATGAAGGACAAAAAAGAAGCATTAAAAGATTACAGCATGCATGAGGACAAAGGGGACTTTCAAAGCATATTACAATCATGGTAATTAGGGAATGATGAAAGAAATACAAAACATTAGCAAACATTAAATACATAGAATGTGATGTTAAAGGATAAAACTTACCTTAATATAGTCCTTCTGCAGGACCTGAATGATGGCAGAACAGGTCTCTGGGATAATGATCCCCAGAGCCTGGGGGGAGATGCCTGTCGAGAACTTGAGGTCCTGCAGGCTTCTCCCAGTCGCCAAGTACCGCAAGGTGGTGACTAGGGATAAGCTTCGAGTTCGAGTCGAACTCATGTTCGACTCGAACATCGGCTGTTCGCCAGTTCACCGAACAGCGAACAATTTGGGGTGTTCGCGGCAAATTCGAAATTTGCACGTGTATGGCTAGCCTTCAGGCCCAGACACACGATATGAAAATCAAATGGAAAAATTCACACGACAAGCTGTCTGCCGATTTTCGGATCCTTAGTATGGTCCTGTCGACAGCAAATTTTACTTTTTCGTCCGACAAAAGCTGGATGTGCAGACTGAAAATTTGTCGTGGGATGTGAACACAACATCCGATTTTCGTTTCATTAGTACGTATGCTCAGAAACGAAAGAATACATACAAAACTATTCAACACATTATGTCACTTCTGACGTTGTATTCGTCGTATGACTTTCGACATGAGACTAGCATGCCACAAAAAACAGACGTTCGGTCGTCTGAAAATCTAAGCGTGTGTACGAGTCTTTAGTCTGTACAATCTATTTAAAGTGTGGTAATCCAACAGTTCATGCAGAGGATACAGTGATACACATTTATTGCCAGGAAACCTCATTTGGCATGAAATATTTAGAAAATATCATTTGACCACTGACCATTTTGCTGAGCACTGCAGCATCTGTTATGATTGCTGATGGGTTGAAGGTTTTTATAGGTGGCAAAAATGATGGGTAATTTAACTAGCTAGGAGGCATTACACTGTGGTAAATTGTGAATCTTGTAGAGCTTGAATTCTTTTGCATGTATATAGTGGGGGGTTCTACACTGACCACTAATGTACGGTTGCCACCTCATCCCTTTAAACATGAACACCTTTGAATTACACAGGTTCTGGGGCTAATTTATTGCAGATAAGGCACCAAGTGCATTTAATTACCACCTTAATCAGCCACAGAACCTGTGTAATTAATATATTTTTGGTTTTAAATGGAAGAGGTGGCAACCCTACACTAATGTAATAGTTGCATTTACAGCAACCACCAATGTAAGGCGGGATTTACACTGATTACCATTGTATGGGGGATTTTATATTAGCCACCAATGCAAGGGGGCAATTCTACACTGACCACCAATGTAATGGAGAATTTGACCTGATTACCAATGTAAGGGGAGACCTTACACTGTCCGCCAATGTAATGGGGAATTTACACTGACCACCGTGTAACAGGGGACTTTACTGGGATATAAGTGGATATTTCTACACTGACTACTAATGTAATAGGGAATTTACACTTACCAATAGGGATTAGCCGAACACCCCCAGGTTTGGTTCGCATCCAGGACATACGAACGGACCGAAAGTTTGCGCGAACATTCGAACACCGTTAAAGTCTATGGGACTCGAACATGAGAAATCAAAAGTGCGAATTTTAAAGGCTAATATACAAGTTATTATCCTAAAAAGGGTTTGGGGACCCGGGTCCTCACCCAGGGGAAATGCAAAAGAAAGTTTTAAAAACTGACGTTTTTTTGGGAGCAGTGATTTTAATGATGCTTAAAGTGAAAAAATAAAAGTGAAATATTCCTTTAAATATCATACCTGGGGGGTGTCTATAGTATGCCTGTAAAGTGGCACGTGTTTCCCGTGTTTAGAACAGTCCCTGCACAAAATGACCTAAAATTCCTAAAGGAATAAAAGTCATTTAAAGCAGGAGTCCCGCAAATTTTTTTTTTTAAAGTCAGCAGCTACAAATACTGCAGCTGCTGACTTTTAAAATATGGACACTTACCTGTCCAGGGCGCCCGCGATGTCGGCACCTGAGGCCGAACCATCCCTTGGTCCTCGGATGCTGCCACCGCCATCTTCGGTAAGGGAATCAGGAAATGAAGCCTTTCGGCTTCACTTCCCGGTTACCTACTGCGCATGCGCGAGTCGCTCCGTGAATTCTGAATGGTCCCTGCTGTCTCTGGGACCCGGGGGGGACGGGAAGAGGCGTAGACTCCCATGGGAGTCTATGCCCGGAAGTGGATGCAAATACCAGTCTTATGCCCCGTACACACGGTCGGATTTTCCGATGGACATTGTCCGATCGGAGCGTGTTGTCGGAAATTCCGACCGTGTGTGGGCGCCATCGGACATTTTCCATAGGATTTTCCTACACACAAAGTTGGACAGCAGGAGATAAAATTTTCCGACAACAAAATCCGATCGCGTCAATTCCGACCGTGTGTGGCCTGTTCCGACGCACAAAGTGCCACGCATGCTCAGAAGAAATTCCGACACAGGACAGCTCGTTCTGGTAAACTTAGCGTCCGCAATGGATACAGCACTTTCGTCACGCTGCAATGTAAAAAATGGTTTAATACAGCGCACTCTCTTCTTCTTTATAATGTGACAAGAATTAAGTAGTTTTGCTGCTCATATTCACACACACTTCTCACAAAGTTTTATTTGTGTTTTTTTAGTGGGATTCCCTCAATATATTGTTATTAGTTGTCACATCTGACAGTTTTATATTTTTTATGTTTTTTTTTTTTTGTTTTTAAGCCTTTTTTTTTCTTTAATGTTTGGATTTTTTCCAAGGCTGATCTTTGTTCAATGTTATTTTTATTTTTACTCCAGAATATTTTTGTGTGTGTTTTGTGTGGCAAGTTACCCCAACACCATTGATATCTTTTATTATTTAATCTCCATGAGATTTTTTGTTGTTGGTGTCCCTTGTTCATTTCACATTGTATATTAGAAATGTATCTGAATCCTCACAAACAAACCATCATTTTTGAAGTAAAACACATAGGAGAGTATAATTCAAAACAAAAATCCTTTATTAAGGGCTCAGAACCAAACAAAGAGGAAGGCAACACTGGATCAACAGGAGAAGTTAGTGAAGCCTGGGACCCCCACGGCAGACATCAATTCTTAAACCTCAAAATTGGTGGCCTGAGGAGTCCATATGTAAGGGAGGGCAGTCTGGTCCGGGATTCACAGAGATCCGGATAGCAGCAGATGACATCAGTGTCCCCAGGCTGTGGTACCACAAGAGGCTGCATCTTTTGGCCGACCAGACTGGATCCAGGGTCCTCACTGTCTGGTCTTCCTTTCACACTTCCTTCCGGGCTGTGGCTGTGCAGTTGGAGATGTGGCAGGAGGAGGAGTAGGACCTGGAGGAGGAGTAGGACCTGCAGGAGGAGGAGGAGGACCATCCCAAAGCTGTGTGTGAGGTGTAATTTGGCCCCTCACACCTTTCGCCAGAGCCTCTGATATGAGGGCCTCACACATGGCTTTTTGGCCCTCCTCCATCCTCTGCATTTTATAGGCTATGAATGCAGCAAGGTTCTCCTGCCTGGTGTGGGGTGCTCCCAGGACCTCTGTAGCCCTACAAAAAAATCTGATAGCAGCCTCCTATAGGGTACTCCTCCTACTGCCACTTTCTGTTTCCAGGGGGGGTGGAGGGACCTGCAGATCAGCCAGCCGGCTCAGCCCGGCCACCTCCTGGCTGAGACTTCCCTGTGTATGAAAAAGGGACATGGTTTTAGTTTTTGCATCATCAATCACAATCATAAATTAGTACTCCCAACTAACATCTAGTTAACATCATTGATTGGACAAGCAGAAATATTTAGAGGAATGCTATACCTGGCTCAATCTGGGCTCCTCCACATGTGGCCTGGAAGGCCCAGGTTGGGCGTCAGAAGCCTCAGCCGGGGGGGAAGGAAGCGTGGAAGGAAGACTGGAGAGTGATGACCTGGGTTCAGTCTGGCCTGCCAGAAAGTGCAGCCTGTCGTAGTACAACATCCTGGGGACATAGATGACATCTGCTGCTCCGGATCTCTGTGAATCCAGGACTTTCTTGCGCTCCCTCAGATATGTTCTCCTCAGGCCACCAATGAAAATCTTTAAAAAAGTGATGTCTGCCGTGGGGATCACCTGCTTCACAATTTCACACAATTGCTCCAGTGCTGCCTTCCTCTTTGCTTGTAATGGGGGTGTTTAATCTCCCACAGACAGGGCAGCTCCCTTAGCATCTCTATGAAGACTGAAATGAAGTCCTGATCTTCCAGTACCATATCCATGTTCACTGCAAGACACAACACAAGACAAAGCCTAATGTCACACCAAACTCTCCTAATCTTGTTACAATATAGGCTTCAATCTATAGAAGCAGTATAGGCCCAAGTTTGTCTCTTACCTTCGTTCTTACGATCGCCGCGTTCAATGCTCCTTCCTCCGCTCACAGATCAAACGTAATACGCACGCGTGTTACGCTTTATATACACTGCGCATGCGTGTAACTCCGCCCGCCCCTGACGTTCTTTCTAGTGTATTCCCCGCCCCTTTTCGTTCGGCGCAGTGGGGGAAGAGCATGATGGCGGACATACAGCAGGTGCGGTCTAATTGTAGCAACGAGGAGGAGGAGGAGGAGGAAAGGGCGGATCCAGGCACGTCCCGATCCAGAAGGAGACGTTTTAAAGCCACAAATATGTCGTTTGGGGAGATGTTGGAGATGGTCGACATCATGAGGAAGTCCGACTATGACGGAAAATATGGGCCTTACCCCCACCCCAACATCCGAAAGGCCAAAATCATGGCGAAAGTGGTCAGGAGTCTCGAGCGGAATTTCGGGGTACGAAGGTCTAAAGATCAGCTCAGGAAGCGGTGGTCGGACCTGAAGTTGAGAGAGCCAGAGCAGTACCGAAAGATCCGGAGAGTGCTGCAAAAAAGTAAGTAGTTGTGCTGTGTTCCTATTCTTTCTGTCTTTATTACGTTCGTTCTGCTCCATATGCTTTGATTAGTTGTAACGTTTCCAAAGGTCAACTTTAATGTTCATGGGCACATTATTCGTTCGTATCAAACATTTTTCTTTCGGCCTCTAGAACACCATTGTTTAGGCCATATGCATTTTCACACATTTTTGGGGGCCTACTTGGATGCCAAATATTTGTTTGTGTAGATGGGTTTGTTACTAGAATGAAATGCAAACTAGATTGTGTGTAAGGAGAGGACACTGAGCAGCTGTTTTCACATCTGGACACTGGAGCACTAGTGTGGGACACAAGAACACCATTTTTATTAGGGGGCCAGACAGGTGCTCCAGTGTATACTATAGGGGGGTCTCCATCTGTGAAGCTTGTACCAAACAGGTAAAGTATTGCAGCTTGACAAAGGGCAATAAAAAATATACATCTTGGAACTCAGCTAAAATAGACAATTGTACCCCACTTCCAAGCAATGTTTCCTATTTCTATAGTTCTGCCATCAAATATCTGTGTGCTAAGTATACCATTTCTGTTTTACATAGGGGAGAAAAGACTCGGACATCCCTCATCCCAGGAGACCAGAGACCCCCCTCTCTGGAAGAAGGGGAAATACCAACCCAAGAAGCTGAGCAGGAGGAAGAAGAAGACGTGGTGGAGATTGGAACCACAACAGGTGAGTGTCTGCGACCACAGACTCAGGTAAAAGAGATGGCTGGTGGCAGATTTTTGAGACCTTTTTTTTGTTCTTTATCTCTTTTTAGGTGATCGTGATGTGAGGGATCCAGAACGCTTTACATCTGAAAGTGCCCAGATACTGATAGGGGAGATCATGGGGTGTAATCTCCAATTGCAAAACATCCAGCAACAAATCAGTGATGTTATTAAAAAAAATAATAACATCATTGATGTTTTGGGGCGAATTTAAACCCCACAAAATCACCTGTTTTATCGTACCAAACTTTTTTCAATGTTTAGAAAAGCCAAATTTGGAGGATGCACACAGTGTGCCAACATGTGCTATCTGCCATCACGGGAGATCAATGGACGCGTTTTGGGGGGGCAACCCCTTCCTCAATTATAAAGTAGCGTTGAGGAAGGGCTTGCTCCCCCCAAACACGCCCCCTGATCCCCCATGATGGCAGATAGCACATGTGGACATTTGTAAATTGGTGTGCATCTTCCAAATTTGGCTTTTCCAGGGGTGATTTCCCCCCATCTGAACGCTATATCAAACCCAGTTCCTAAATACTGATGTCTGATATAGCCTTCAGGTTTTACCTAATGTGAACTTTGTAAGTTCAAGTTTTTTGGCTTTCTTGTTGGTTTTACACAGGCCTGTTTTATCTGAAATGGATATTTTGATTTTTCATAATGCTACTGCAAACATTGTTATACAACAAACATGTTGGTTTGTTTTAAAAACCTTTGGTAAATGCGCATGTGATTGTGCAGGTATAAAAATGTGCCTTACTCAAGAATGTGTGGATTATTGTCTCAACACTACAACACTTTTGGGGTGATGTATTTGTTGTTTTATGCACAAATGGGGGTTATTTCCTAAGGGCAAATCCTCTTTGCACTACAAGTGCAGGTTCAGTGCAGTTGCAAGTGCACTTGTAGTGAAATGTGTTTTTGCATTTAGGAAGTACCAGCCAACACTGTTTTTTATAAGGTTATCCAATCACGACATTTTCTGCACTCAACACATTTCTGTCAGGGTCAGCTAAAACAAACACAAGCAGTAAATGTGCACCAAGAATTTCTTTTGGTTATTTTTTATTTGAAAAAGGTATCACATATTGTCTGGCATATTGATAGCCCCCCTACCCGCAAAGAACTCCAGGTATCGTAACCGGACATCACGGGCATTCAGGGAGGGCAAGCCAGGATGGCCGCTTTCAAGTGCCGTCATTGTTGATGTATTTGGGATTCCGGCCTCAGGCCCAACTGAGCCAGCATAGTTGGCTGAATGTTTTCGTAGAAAATTATGGAGAACACAGCAGGCAAGTATTATATGGTTCAGTTTATACTCCGCCATATGGATGGGTGTCATAAATAATCGGAACCGGCTGGCCAGGATTCCAAATGTGTTCTCCACCACTCTTCGGGCTCTGGCCAGCCGGTAATTAAAAACCCTCTGTTCCAGGGTGAGGGTCCTCATCGGGAATGGCCGCATCAGGTGGTCCCCCAGCGCAAATGCTTCATCAGCAACGAACACAAATGGGAGACCTTCAACATTGTCCTCTGGAGGTGGCAAGTCCAAGCTGCCATTCTGGAGACGCCTGTAGAACTCCGTCTGGGCGATCACTCCACCATCGGACATCCGGCCATTCTTCCCCACGTCCACATACAAGAAGTCGTAATTAGCCGACACCACCGCCAACATCACTATACTATTAAACCCCTTGTAATTATAATAGTACGACCCCGAGTTGGGTGGTGGGACGATGTGGACGTGTTTCCCATCAATTGCCCCTCCGCAGTTAGGAAAGTCCCACCGCTGGGCAAAGTGGGAGGCCACAGTCTGCCATTCCTGTGGCGTGGAAGGAAACTGTTGAGGAAAAAACAATAAACATTACTATTTTTTCACAGAAACCTGGCAAGCAGATTAGACACAAACATTATGGGTCAACCTCCAGATAGCATTTATTAAGGGGAATTTAACAACAACAAAGTATAAGGTACACCTATCATATTCCCCCCCCCCTCTCATGGGCCATTTCTAACATTATAGGGGGGGGACTCTTGGACAGGTAACCCTCTTCACTTCATTGAGAGATGAATGTCTAAATACAGGGTATTACTTGGAACAGCCCCTCCTTAGTTACACTATTGGCAGCCCACTGGACAGGTAAGAAGTGTCATAATACAAAGATATAAATACACACTGTACACATTTGAGCACATTTGGACATTCTGCTATTACCTATCAAGATCATAATAGGATACAAGAACTTTAAACAGTACCATTAGAAAGTATACAGGCAGGCCCTTGCACTACATGCTTTGGGGAATTCATCCATAAATCTGAGCACTAAAGAGGTGGGTATAGTGTGTATGGGTTTGGCAAAGTCAGCAGATAGATGATTGAGGATAGAGAATTGGGATCAGCTGACTTAGCAGTTGGGGGAGGGAGGGTTACAAAAAATTTGGGGACACCACAAAAAAAAGCCTCTGGCCCTCTGCCTGAATTTAAATCAAAAATAACATTTCAAAACATTTTATGGGGTGTTTGGGGTAAAGCACTACTATGGAGCTGATAAAATACATTGTTAAGTAACTACATGAGGTGAATATAGGGCAGGAGACACCATGCTGGGGAGGTTATTGAAGGGCAAATATGTATGAAGGACCTAAAATAATAATTACATAAAAATCCAGCATGCATGAGGACAAAGGGGACATTCACAGCATAATACAATCATGGTAATTAGGGAATGAGGAAAGAAATACAATGCATTATCAAACATTCAATACAATAAAATGTGATATAAAAGGATAAAAATCTTACCTTCATATACTCCTTCTGTAGGACCTGGATGATGGCAGAACAGGTCTCTGGGATAATGATCCCCAGAGCCTGGGGGGAGATGCCTGTCGAGAACTTGAGGTCCTGCAGGCTTCTCCCTGTGGCCAAAACCTCTGCTCCGGAGTGATGGCTTGCCTCATGCAGGTATCCTGCCTGCTGATATAGGGGGTCAGCGAAGCCAACAAACGGTGAAATACGGGGTCCGTCATCCTGAGAAAGTTCCTGAAATCATCAGGATTATTCTCACGGATCTCACAGAGCAAAGGCATATGACAGAACTGGTCACGCTGAAGCAACCAATTCTTGGTCCATGAACTCCTCCCCACCCTGTTCATGGACTGGACTTGTGTCAAGGTCAGGACCCCAACACCAAGCCCCCTGCACAGCACGAACTCTACGAGGAGTACGCATACGCAACATGGCTGCTCAGAACGAAGTAACAGAACGCACTGAAGAACAGCAAGGCCTGTAAGAGCGACCTGAAAAACAGCAACGAGCAGACAAGATCGCACAGAAAACTCCAATACGAACTGACTGCACGCACTGAAGAGCAGATACAAACCCACAAGCACAAACTGAACGGCAGAAAACGATCTGAAAGCCACGAGTCTGAAAAAGCGCGAATCGTCTCTCACCAAACTTTTACTAACACGAGATTAGCAAAAGGAGCCCAAAGGGTGCCTCGCTTGGTTCTGAACTGGCCTTTTCTAGTCTCGTCGTACGTGCTTGACGTCACCGCGTTCTTGGCGATCGTAAATTCCGACAACTTTGTGCGACCGTGTGTAGGCAAAACAAGTTTGAGCCAACATCCGTCGGAAAAAATCCGAGGATTTTGTTGTCGGAATGTCCGAACAAAGTCCGATCGTGTGTACGGGGCATTAGACAGGTATCTGCACCCCCCTCCCCCCTGAAAGGTGCCAAATGTGACACCGGAGGGGGGAGTGTTCCAAAAAGCGGAGGTTCAATTTTTGTCTGAACCTCCGCTTTAAAACTGCTTGCGGCTGTAATGTAATGTCAGGTCCCAGCAATATGGATGAAAATTATTGAGAAAAACGGCATGGGTAACCCCCCAGTCCATTACCAGGCCCTTTCAATCTTGTATGGGTATTAAGGGGAATCCCGCACCCAAATTTAAAAAAAGAAAAGTTGTGGTGCCCCCAGGCCCTATATACTCTGAACAGCAGTATACAGGCATTCCAAACAAGACAGGGACTGTAGGTTTTTTTCTTAAGTTGAATCTGTTTGTAATTTGGAACAGGTACATTTTTTAAATGTAGCTCCAGCCAAAAAAATCTATTTTTAAGCTTTTTGGATAACATAGGGAAGGGTAATCATCGCCCCTGTAACATTTGTTTTGCTGTCTGTGCCCCTGTTCAGAAGATTTCACCTCACTTTCTGTCCCAATGACAATTGGATTTTGAAAATTTGGGGGTTTTAGGGAAACAAGGAATGGTGATAAAGCATCAGTGGAGACACCTTTTCCCATATTAACTCTTACAGGAGAGAATTTCCCTTCCTAGGGGTAGGCTTCCTCTCACTTCCTGTTGTCTCCTTCCGTTTGTAAGTAGGAGTCGTTTGTAAGTGGGATGTTTGAAAGTAGGGGACCGCCTGTATATACTATACAGCCTGCCCTATATACTCTGCAGAAATTTGGGCCTTGGGTTTTGGTGGTACCAGAACACTGTAAGCCCTCACAGTTACTCTTGGTGGGCGCTGGAACATGCCCTACTGTGAAATATTATATCAAGAATTGTAATTACATGCCCCTGTTGAACAGGATCAGAAAAATTGGGCCTTTGGTGGGGGTGGTGGTGCCACAACACTGTAAGCCCTCATAGTTACTCTTGGTGGGCGCTGGAACAGGCCCTGCTGTGAAATATTATATAATGAATTGTAAATACATGCCCCTGTTGAACAGGGTCAGAAAAATTGGGCCTTTGGTGGTGGTGTGGTGGTGTTGCCACAACACTGTAAGCCCTCACAGTTACTCTTGGTGGGTGCAGGATTGGGCCCTGCTGTGAAATATTAGATCAAAAATTGTAATTACACGCCCCTGTTAAACACATCTTGATGTCTGATCCTTGAATTTACTTGCCACTGCAGGTCATCTCCTGCCGTTATTCGCTCCTGACTATTTGCGTATTTTTCCAGTTCTGGGGAGGGGATTTCTAGTTTGTTGCAAAAGTCCGGAATCTCCTCCACATGTCTTAGCCTCGCACTTATTCCGTTTTTCCTTGCTATTAGACATGCTGGAAAACCCCAGTTGTATTGAATTTCTTGCTCCCGGAGGATTTCTAATAATGGCTTTAGTATCCGTCGTCTTTTCAACGTTTCTTGAGATAAGTCTTGGAATATTTGTAATTTACCTCCCGCAAACTCTATTTGTGTTTTCCTCTTTAGGTTTATCCAGATCTGTTTTTTTTCTTCCCATTTTTCAAAGCGTACGATTACATCTCTAGGTGTTTCCCTTGCGAACCTTTGAGTTTTTTTTAATTGAAAGACACTTTCTATTCCTATTGTGTTAGTTGTTTCCTTTTCCAAGATTTGGTTGAAGAGATTGTTCATTTTTTCTATTAGATTTTCTGCTTGTTCTGTTTCCGGTAACCCACGTATTCTCAAGTTTTTCTTTTTATCTCTATTTTCTTGCTCTACTATTTTATATGATTGTTCCTGTTGTTCCCGTTTTAATTTCTTTATTTCGTCTTCCAGTTCCTTTATGTTTTTTTGATGTAGGTCTACTTTGATCTCTACTTCTTCCACTCTGTTTAACATATATCCCATATCTTTATGGAGTGTTGACATCTCTGCTTTTAGGGAATTCTCTAGTGCCACGAACATTTTTTCCATATCCTGTTTTGTTGGCAACTGTGGCCCTTGTTGTCCTTCCTCCTTTCCTCTGTCTTCCTCTCCCATTTCTGGCTCCATTCTGGGTTCTGAGAGGTGGCTGGTTTCTGTTTGTACTTTATACTGGCCTTTTTTATCCTTGTTGTCCTTCTCTTTTGTATCTATTTGTCTGCCCTTTGAACCCACTTGTTTCTCTCCTTCTCCGATTCCTTGCTGTATATACCTGTTCATAGGGCCTGGACTTGGGCCTAGGCTGGTCCTAGGTGATTTCAGTATTGCTCCCGCACTTCTTGTTGTTTTCCCCTTCATGTTTGTTTCTATGGCTGGATTTATAAGATCTTCGAAGCTGCCTTCCAGAATACCCCTTGATTGGGGTCTCTTAATGATGAAAAAATCTCCCAGCCTTCTTTTTTTTTTTTTTTTTTTTTTGTGAAATAATTTTTATTGTTTTTTTAACAGGAGTAACAGGGAAAAGTACAGAAAGGAAAAGTATCGCACAAGGATAAGTTAGATACAGTACAATACACATTTGCGGACGCAGCCGCTAATCTCGTGAGAGAGAAAGGTGAATTGTTATATATAAACCGTATTGTTAGGACATATATTTAGGTGAAATATTCTATAAAGTTTGAATGAGTCTATACATTAGAGATATTGTCATTAAGTCCTAGAGCACTATCTATTCATATCATTAGGGATGTTGGTGAACATAAGGTGAATGAAGGTGGGGGTGTGGATAGGGGTATGAATTATCTGGTTATGAGGTTCACTCGGTAGATCTTGTTTTTAGAGTTTAGCCTGGGTGAAAATAAGTATGGATAGGGGGTTGCAAAAGGGATTCGTAGGGGGCGAGTTGGGGGAACAGTAGTGTGCGTGTAGTCGTGATCGTTGGCAGCTGAGGATATTGCTTTTGGGAGTGTCGACTTGAATTTGGGGGTAATGGGAGTCATCAATAGCGGAGGGGAAGATACAGGGGGCAATGATTGTCCAGGTTAAGGAAGTGTGTGGTAATGTAGTCATCGTCACATCAATCGTATTAGTGTTATGTAAAATATTGTTTGTATTCATCAGTGGAGGTGAAGTGTATCCAGCACGTCCATGTTTTGATGAACTTAGGTTGTGTTTCTTTGGCCTGATGTATGAGGTCTTCCATGACCATCGTTTTTTGTATGCGTGTGAACCATTCTGTGACGGAAGGTTGGTCTGTGGAGCGCCATTTGAGGGGGATACAGAGTTTGGCAGCGTTCACCATATGCATGGCCAGAGATCGGAGGTAAGTCGATAGTGGCAATTTGGAGTGATGAAGTAGGAATGTTGCAGGATCGAAGTCTAATGTATAAGTCGTTATTTTGCTGTTCAGTTTGTGTACTTCTGACCAGAAGGGTTGAAGTTTTGTGCATGACCACCAAACATGTAGGAACGATCCAATCTCAGTTTTGCATCTCCAACATGTTTGGGTAATTGACGGATCAATGCGGTGCAGCGTCAATGGTGGTCTGTACCATCTGGATAGTATTTTAAAGGCGTTTTCCTGTACTTGTACATTGAGTGATCCTTTGTGGGCCAGGGTAAATATTTTTTCCCATTCTGCGTCAGTAAGGGTTATTGATAGGTCCTGTTCCCATTGTCTGGTGGTCCAGTGTTTCGTTGGTGTGCGGGCTGTAAATAGGAGTGCATATGTCTGGGATATCAGGTGTTTTTGTGGGTCCCTACTTGCGCATAGGTTCTCGAATGTGGTGGTCTGTCTGGACCATTCCGGTCTGGGTTTAGGTTTGTTAAAAAAATGTCTCAGTTGGACGTATGTCCAGAATGGGAAAGAAGTTACGTTCATTTTTGATGCAAGCGCTGATTGGGATAAGAAGTGGTGTCCGTCGAAAAAATGCTCAGCTTTTACAGTAGGGTGGGGCCAGTGATCCGCTAAGAAGGTGGGATGCATTCCCGGCAAAAAATCTGGGTTCATTCGTAGGGGGGTCATTGGGCCATTAGGTGAAGAGATTTTGTGGAGTTTACAGGTTGTGTGGAAGGAGGACAATGTGGGGTTAATTAATGGGTGGCGTTTGGATTCAGGGGGAATGTTGGGGTTGGTGATCCAGGGGAGATGAGATAATGGGAGATCTGAGAATGATTGCTCTATGTGGATCCAGTCTTTGTGTGTAGAGTGTATATTCCAATCTATAATTCTAGTAAGATGGCATGCTTGTTGGTATTTGCGTAGATCGGGAAGACCAATGCCCCCTGAAAGTTTTGGAAAGGTCATTCTCATGAAGCTTAGTCTTGGGCGTACTTTGGCCCATACAAATGATGTGCAGATTTTTTGACATGTGGAGAAGAATGTCTTCGGAAGTTTGATGGGAATAGTTTGCAAAATGTATAAAAGTCGGGGTAAAACGTTCATTTTGACTATTGCGGCTCTGCCGAACCAGGAAAAGAGTCCCGAGGACCATTTTTTTAGGTCTAATTGTATTTTTTGTAAAATTGTTGCATGGTTTAGGGTGTATAAGTCGTTCAAGGAGGTCGGTAATTGAATACCTAGATATTGGATTGCTTTAGCATTCCACGAGAACGGGTAAGTGAGTTGGCATTGTCGGACTGTTTCAGGGGCGAGGGTAATATTTAGGGCCGTCGATTTCGAGTAATTTATTTGGAGATTAGAGAGGGTATGAAAAGTATCAAAGTCTCTGAGGAGGCTGGGTATTGTCGTGAGGGGGTCGGTGAGAAAAAGGAGTATGTCGTCCGCGAAAGCAGCTACTTTGTACGTGTGTCTTTTGATGGTGATTCCCTTAATGTCTTGATTGGCTCTTAGGCGTGGCAGGAAGGGTTCCAGGGATAAGATAAAAATTAGGGGGGAGAGAGGGCATCCTTGACGGGTTCCATTCGACACGGAGAAAGCGCTCGACAGGTGGCCGTTTACGTGGACCTTGGCAGTAGGATTAGAGTAAAGGGCCGATATGAAATTTAGCATCGTTGGGGGAAGACCTATCATTCGTAGGGTTTCTGACATATAGTCCCAGGCCACCCTGTCAAACGCCTTCTCTGCGTCGAGAGAAAGCATAAATCCGCTAGAGCGGTTGGACGTAAGCCAGTGGTGAATATTAAGAGCTTTTAGGGTATTATCTCTCGCCTCTCTTCCTGGTACGAAGCCAACCTGGTCTAGATCGATGAGTTGGGGCAGTAGAGGTAATATACGGTTTGCTAAGGCCTTTGCATACCATTTTAAGTCCACATTAAGGAGCGAGATGGGCCTGTAATTGGTAATTAGGGAAGGGTCTTTGTCTGGTTTCGGGATAACAGCTATATGGGCAGTTAGGAGATCTCTGGGCGGTGTCGTAGGGGTAGCGAAGGAGTTAAAGGCTGCTAAGAAGAAGGGGGCGAGTAGTTCTGCATATGTTTTATAGTAGCTGACTGTCAAACCATCGGGTCCGGGGCTTTTACCAGATTTTAGTTGTTTCAAAGCTAGATTTATTTCCTCTCTGGTTAGGGGGGAGGCCAGATCTTGGGCAGCAGAAGCCGAGATAGGGGTGGGGCCATATTGTTGTAAAAAGTCAACTATCAATTCTGTTCGTTTGTTTTTATCCGTGGAGGAGTTGGACGGGTGAAGGTTATATAGTTTGCTGTAATATTGGACAAACTGTTGTGCAATATCTGGGGTTTTGGTAAGTTTGCCTCTTGCTGGGTCAGTGATGGAGTGAATCGTTGTGTGAGCTTTCGCCACTTGTAAGGCTCGCGCTAACATTTTACTGGCTTTGTTGCCATATTCATAAAACGTTTTTTTAGAGAGGATGTATTTGCGTCGGATTTGGGTGTCTAATATGTCAAGGAGTTCTTTTCTAGTTTGAATCAATTCTGTCATAGTAGAAAGGGCTTGGGTTTGTTTATGAGCATTTTCTAGTCGATGGATTTTGTTGAGAAGGTCTAAGTATTGTTTTCTGCGTATTCGATTGCGTTTAGTCGCCGCTGCGATGAAGGTTCCCCTGATTACACATTTGTGTGTTTCCCATATGGTAAGTGGGGATGTGTCTGTCGAGACATTCTCTTGGAAGAAATGTTTGAGGGTGGATTCGACCTCAGCCATGATGGAGGGGTCATTCAGTAATGATGGGTCTAGTTTCCATGTTTGCGTGCGGGGCGTCGTGTTAGGGATTTTAAGTGTGAGAGAAGTGGGGTGATGATCGGAGAGGAGCATCGGGTCGATTGAGGCGTGGTGAATTAGGGATAGATCTTTTTGTGTTAGAAAGATGTAGTCAATTCTTGAATATTTGTCGTGGGGGGCGGAGTAAAATGTAAAGTCTTTAACGTTTGGGTTTAGGGTTCGCCAGGAGTCATGTAATAATAGTTGATTGAGTAGTGATTTAATCGTTTTAAGGGCCGAATATGGGAGTGAGGAGGAGCCGGAAGATGTATCTTGGATAGGGTTAAGCGGAACATTGAAGTCTCCCCCCAAAATGAGGGTGCCTTCTTGGAAGGTCGTAAGTATGTTCGTAATTTTCCGAAAGAAAGGTATTTGACCGCAGTTGGGAGCGTAGATATTCGCTAAAGTGAACTTTCTATTGAGGAGGGAACCTTTAAGAAATAGGTATCTGCCCTCTTCGTCAATTATAGAGTCCGTAATTTGAATGGGGCAGGATTTGGCGATGAGAATTGAGACCCCTTTTGTTTTGTGTAGCGGATTGGTAGCGTGATATACCGTGGGATATCGGTGGTTTTGCAGTTTTGGAGTGGAGTCGGATCGAAAGTGGGTTTCTTGAATGAAAATAATATCCGCTTTATTGCGGTACATGGTGAGGAGTAGTTTGGAGCGCTTCTCTGGTATGTTTAGGCCTTTTACGTTTAGTGATATGAATTTAAGCTTGGTGTTATGGGCGATGTTGGACGGACTTGTCATGGTTTGGATGTGTAAGTGAGTGTATTTAGGAGGGTAGTATTTGTTGCGATGGGGGAAGTGATAGATTGTGCTGAGAGATTTGTGCGTGTGGGGAAGGTAGGTTAGGGGACAGGGGTGAGGGAGGGTGAACACAACCGGTATTAAGTGTGGTCCTGAGCACCTAAGTCAGTGATCAGGAACACAGTAATTTACTTACCGGGCAAAGTCAGTGGTATATGTGGGTTCGTATATTGGAGGTGCTGGTCAAGATTCTTTTAACCACTGTGGGGGGTCTGGTTTATCAATCGAGAGATGTCTGTATTCGGTGGGAAAGTCTGTCAGTGAGGTCTAGCTCACCAACAGCCTTAATTTACATATGTGGTGGAGGAGGGGAGATAAGTATGCGGTATATATGTGGTGGGAAGCTAGGCGGGTTTAGGTCACATGGTTGACGTGGTGGTCGATAGTTAGTGTTAATGATATATTTAAACAAGTGATAGTAGCTATGGTTAGTTATACCTCAGATGGAGTGAGGGTGAGTGAACGCTTGTATGGTGTTTATGGGTAGGGTCGCATCGGTGAGGAGGAAGAGGAGGAAATTGCACTAAGAAAAATAACCGTAATAAACATTGCAACATAAGTAAATGAACATCTATTGCTAGACATATGATCCATATATCAGTCTATCCTAAGGCTGAGTAAGCAGGGTAACATATCATATGTGGTAACAACCCTGTATATTAATATCTCTAGGTTTGTATAGAGTGATTATTAACTGATCAAAAAGTAATTATAACCTGTGTAGTGTGTGAGCATAGGTGTGGGTAGTCAGCTCAGGCAAAAAATAACAGTTTAGAAGATTTTAATCTGTAAATTGATTGTGTGTGTAGATTTGTAAGAGATGGACGAGGTTTGCTGAGCGTTGTAGTAGGTGCAGTCCTCTGGTGTAATTCAGTGTAAAGACAAATAGTGTGTTGCCTGGTGAATGTTTTATCAATCGTGCTTCGGTATATGGAGGTGAATGAGTACACACTATGTATAGGCGTGAAGAGAAGGTGTGTATAAAGTCAGTAGGTGGCAGTGAAGAGCCCAAGTTTATAAATTTCGTCAGTTTGAGAGAAATGCCTTTGGTAACGGGATTGCACACGAAATCCACATCATCTCAGGTGATGTCAATGCGTGTTAATATGTGATAGTGTCAGGGGAGCGGGTGCACGTGGCAAATCTAGGTAAAAGTAGCTCAGTGAGGGGGGATCCAATCTTTATTGTAGTGTATGCGTAAACCTAGAAATGAGTAACGGATTACATCAGCAGTATTAAAAAAAATAAAAAAAAATAATTATATCTTATTGCATTCAGTGTGATGGTAGGTGTTTGGTGTGTAAGCTATGTTCAGTGTTGACAGTATCTGTGTGCATGTATTGGGTGCTGTGGGGGTATAATGTTTGAGGAGGTGTAACCGTCTAGGAATTGATGTCAGTAGGTGGCAGCAGAGAGCGAGACTGCAGAGATTGTGTTGTGCAGCGTGAGGAAGAATAAGCTGGGATAACAGTTGTATATGAGATGTGTCTGTGATATGTTGTCAGTGCGTGGTGCAATATAGTAGTGTCTTCCCGAAACGGGAGGTAGTAACCACTTAAATCTTAAAACATCTAAAATTAAACTCTAACATCTAATGTGTTACCCTTCAGACTTTCCGCACAGTACAGAGGATCTGTATATATTAAGTTCGGTAGGGTATAATACACAGGTTCCGGTGACAAAGTAGAACAGCGGTGTATACGAGTAGCTGTATAGAAGACAGGAGCGGTGTGTCTCGGGTTGTGAATGAGCTGCAGTGGGAGGCAGAGTCTGTAACACATAGTCCGTGGTTGTTCTGGTCCGGTGGTCATGCAAGGGTGATAAGCGACAAGGGAGGATGGTGTAAGGTATAATTATTGCAGTGGTAGTCATGTTTCAGTGTTCTGCTGTAGGCCTCAGCAGAGACAGGTTTCATGTAGTTGGGAAAAATCCTTGCGTGGAGGAAGATCAGGTCCCGGGCGATACTGCATAGCGTTCGTGTAGAGCGGTTGTTCCGCTGTGGAGTGTCGATTAACGTAGGAGAGGTAGTCTGTGCAGGTCCGGGTGTCTTGAAAAAGGAGGGGTTGGTAGAGGTGGCGTAAGAGTTGTCAGCGGGTGCGCCTGAGGAGGACTCTGTATTTCAAGGGCCTGCAGCTAAGTTACCGATCACGGCAGGCTCTGCGTGGCAGAGGCGCTGTCATGGGGCTAGGAGGTGGATGCCTGGGTCCTCCGGAAGAGTATGGTCTGAGCGGTGAGGGCGATCTGCGTCTTCGGAAGCTGGTGTTGTGGGTGTCCATCGGTTCATCTGTTGGAGGGTGGCGGTTATGAGGTAAGATGTTGAATTCCTCGTACCAGTGTGGGAGCGACACAAGGGGAATGTCCAAGGTGCGGCAGAATCCTTCGAGGTCTTCTGGAACTCTCAGTAGGGCCGAGCGGCCTTGGTGGGAGGCAGAGAGGCCGAACGGAAATTTCCAGCGGTAGCGGATTCCGTTGTTTCGCAGAACATCTAGTAGGGGTCGGAGGTCTTTCCGATGTCGCAGCGTGATCGCTGAAAGATCTTGATAGATGTGTATGTGGCATTCCTCATAGTCCAGCTGCGGTTTTTCTCGTGTCTTCTTGAGGATTTCTTCTTTGATAGCATAATCATTTACAAAGCAGAT
Source organism: Lithobates clamitans (assembly GCA_037952925.1). Taxonomy (NCBI): domain Eukaryota; kingdom Metazoa; phylum Chordata; class Amphibia; order Anura; family Ranidae; genus Lithobates; species Lithobates clamitans. The sequence continues at coordinate 2,656,837 of JBBGZY010000645.1, forward strand.
GACATCGCGTGGGGGCTCTGTGTCTCTGCCCCTAGGGCGGAGTGCTCTGTGTATTCGATCCATAGCCACCGGTGTGTGGTGGGGCCTATCGAGGAGTTGGTTGAAGAGGCCTGTGACAGTTTGGAGGAGCCGGTCTTGGTCCACGGATTCGGGTAGGCCTCTCACCCTAAGATTGTGTCTTCGGCCTCGATTGTCGAGATCTTCAACATGGCGTTGAAGATCTCTAAGGTGCATGGTATGGGAGTTCACTTTATATTGAATTGCAGTTGTTGCTGAGCCTTGTAGTGCCACATCGTCTTCAACGCGCTGCATTCTCCCAGATATAGCCTGTAGTTCCTGGCGCAGGTCTGAAATGGCCGAGAATAGAGTGTCTTTAATGTCGGCTGCTACAGCTTGGAGATCACGTAAACTCGGTTGACGGAGAGAGGTGTTTTCATTTTCCATCTGTGAGATGTGAGGTAATGTTGGGGTGAGGAGAATTCCAGTCGGTTCCTGAGAAGAAGTTGAGGCGGGAAGGGGAGCCGCCATATTAGGCCTCTGGGTGCGGAAGATCTCCGGTATGGTGTGGGTCGTGCGGTTGGTAAAGTCTCTCGGAGAGCGGGATCGTGGCTGCGAGCTTCCACGGGAAGAAGTTCCCATAGTGGGTGGTCAAGAAAGCTCGAAATTCCCCAGGATTAGCTGATTAAAAGGCTGTGGGGAGCGGGAGCCGAGGGATTAAGCAGCCATCTTCTCTCAAGGCAAACCACGCCCCCCCCAGCCTTCTTAAATTGACTTATTTTTACTAATATTTCTTTTGTTCCGTTCTCATACCCGGCATCCTCCCCACAATCCAATAATAGAAATAATTAATGAGATATGAGTAGTCCCCGTTTTCCAGAAGTTATGTTACTACCTTAAGTACATTAAGATTTTATGTATACAATATGAATTGTATTATATGCATTATCTGATATTTTTTATATTTACCATAATTATTGATTTCATCGCTCCTTTTACCAGACATTTCACCCAGGTCAGGTAGCGCCACATACCTTGTTTAGTATATATATATATATATCTATATACAAAGCCGGGATGTATATATTTACTAAATACACTGCAGCTAACTGAATCAACTGCCTGCCTGAAGTATATTAGAAACAGTACACCAGGAAGGGTCTGCAGTGAGATCTAGCTAAACTGGATACAGTGGATATATATATATATTCCAGTCTGACTGTGTATATATATATATATATATATATATTAAATACACTGCAGCTAACTGAATCACCTGCCTGCCTGAAGTAGATTAGAAACAGTACACCAGGTACAGACTGCAGTGAGATCTAGCTAAACTGGATACAGTGGATATATATTTATATACCAGTCTGACTGTATATATATATATTAAATACACTGCAGCTAACTGAATCACCTGCCTGCCTGAAGTAGATTAGAAACAGTACACCAGGAAAGGACTGCCTGCTCAATCTAACGCCAGCAACACACTACACAGGGCCGACGTGCAGGCGGCCTTATATAGTGTGTGGCGTGGACTTAACCCCCTGAGCCATAATTGGCCAAAGGCACCTTGCCTTTGGCCAATTATGGCTCCCTTTGCTGACGGCACTGCATGCTTGGCCAATCATCAGCCAGCAATGCACGGTGATGACGCAGTGCATTATGGGGCGTGATGCGCCACTCGAATTTGGCGCAACGCCCCATAATGTTTGATCCTCGTCAAAAGATTGAACAGCCGACTCAAACAGAAAGCTCATCCGTACTCACCAACAAAGTAAGGGGATACTTCTACATGGACAACCAATATAAGGGAGAAATCAGCACTGACCACCAATGTAAGTAGGGATTTTATACCGACTACTAATATAAAGGGGGAATTCTACTGTGGCCAGTGGCCACCAATGTAATAGAAGCATTTACATTAACCACCAATGTAATGGGGAACTTACACCCACCACCAAAGTAATGGGAAGTTTACATTGACTACCAATGTAAGGGGGGACTTCTACATGGACCACTAATGTGAGGGAGGATTTGATACTGCGCAGGAATGTAAGTGGGGATCATATACTGTGACACCCCGGGGGGTTTTTAGCTCAATGGTAGTGCCAATACAGTGAGTTTACTCCACGCCAAATATAGTTTTCAGGGCTTTCCTGACAACTTTTATTTAAACAAACATCAAAAAACTTCACACAGGTATGTCTTCCCATGCAGGGGGTTCTCACCATCACTGCAACATATAACATTTAGCCTCCTGGCTCTCTCCTGAACTTTAGTACCTTTTTTTGGTCCACTTGACCATAAAACACGTCCCAGTGCTTATGCACAGATGCTACACCTCAACTCTGTGTTTTCCTTACAGCTTTCTAGCTGTTTCTGTCCCTCATGGACTTTCTCTACAGCTTCCTAGCTGCTCTTCTGCCCCACATGGACTCTCTCTCAGGCTTGGGTCCCTCCTCTGTCCTGACCTGGACACCCTGGTGCACCACCGCACTTCTCACGGCTCCCTTCCGAAACACTGACCTCCCTCAGGAGGGTTGGGCTCTGAGCTCTATCTCTGGCTCTAATATGAAGCCAGCACACACCTGTGCCATCAGTGCAGGGACGTGCGGTGAGGTCAGTGGCTGGTGGGGAACTGGCTAGTATTAGAGCCAGATACACACAGGTTACATACGCCGCGAAGGTTAGGGCAAGAGCCATAATTCTAGCACTAGATCTCCTCTGTAACTCTAAACATGTAACATGCAAAAAAAATGTAAAGTGTCGCCTCTGGAGATTTTTAAGTACTGAAGTTTTGCGCCATTCCACAAGTGTGCGCAGTTCCAGAAGCGTGACATGTTAGGTATCTGTTTACTTAGCGTAACATCACATTATACAAAAAAGTTGTGCTAACTTTCGTGTTTTTTTATTTTCTTATTTAATGAAACATTTTCTTTCCAAAAAAACGCACTTGAAAAATTGTTGTGAAAATACTGTGTAACATAAAAAGTTGCAACGACCATCATTTTATTCCCTAAGGTGTCTGCTAAAAAATATATATATAATGTTTTGGGGTTCTGAGTAATTGTCTAGCAAAAAAAATTATGATTTTTACATGTAGGAGAGGAGTGTTAGAATTTGCCTGGGTGGCAAGGGGTTAATTACCATAAGTAAGTAATATACAAATAATTATTATATATGATCTTTGAGGTAATTTACTATATTTTTCAAAACTGTACTCAAGAAGGTGGCTTAACAGAAAAATTACTGAAGTTTGAAGTTATAACTATAACAGTAATTTTACAGTAAAAAGATAAATAATAAATTATTATGTTATAACATATAGCATAATAATATATGATTTAGCTTGATTAAAAAAGTACCTTTTCAATAGCAGCAGTTTCTCCCTCTTAACTGTGTGAGAAAAACATGGGATTGTGGGTAAATCTTATACACATAAATACATGTTTTTTTCCTTCTAGTTAAAGTGGAGGTCCGCCCTCCTTTGCAAAAATGAAAAGCCTTTTTAATAATGGCTTTTAAAAATAGGATACTTACCTCTCCTGGAGTCCAGCAATGCTGCTGATGTTTCCATCAGCTGTCGGGTGCTGCCGCTACCATTGCGGGTAAAGGAACCCGGCAGTGTAGCCTTGTGGCCGGGAAACCCTACTGCGCATGCGTGAGGCTCCGCTCCTCTCTCCTACTGGCCCGGCGGCAGAGGAAGGAGGAGGGAGCCCCAGCGATGACTTCAAAGACCGCAACCCAGACTCCCGGACGTGGTATCAGGATACCTGTTTAAGACAGGTATCCGCTTTCCCCTCCCCATCGAAAGGTGCCAAATGTGGCACCGGAGGGAGGGGGGGGGGGCAGGCAAATGAGCGGAAGTTCCATTTTTGGGTGGAACTCCAATTTAAGAGGGCTAGGCTGGAAGGAATCATTTGTCTTTTAGACACATGCCCCCTTCTATGACACTGCAGTGAGAGAAGAGACTCCACTGCAGCATTTTTATTGGACAACTTGGGCCAATGGTACTTTACCCTTGGTCCAAGGCTCCAAGCTGTCCATTGAGCTCAGTGCCTCTGACAAGAAGTGAGGAGAGGCACTGTAAGCTCATCCTCTTAGTCTGCTGCAAACAGAGTGTGCCAGCTTGTATTTAAACTGGCCGCTCTGCATGTAGATTCTGAACGGCTGTACAAGGAGCCCCGTATCTCTGGAACCATAGGTCATAGGAGCCCCAAATCTTGACCAGTGGTGGGGTAGGACATCGGCTACCTACTCCCCAAATGTAAAGTCTCTGGGACCCCATTTGCTTAACTCTACATGCCCCTCTGCTCATATTTTTACCCCCAACAACCCCCCCATTTCCCTCTCCCCCCCTTTGCTCACCTTTGCAGTACCTGATGGCAGGCTCAATGACAGCAGCGGCAGGTAGGCTTCCAAGCTTTATGGTTGATTGTTTACATTCCCCCTTGTGGGCAGCATTTAGCAGAGGTGAGGGTGGATGGGACCTCAGGGAGGCATGATTTACATATGAATGTCATTGCAATCTACATATGAATTACCTGTAGTACATTGCACACAGTGATGGGGCAAGACTGGGCAGCATTAGTGACAGACTTGACACTTTACACTGTGACCTCAGGACACAGCCCGGGACACAGAATTTAAGGGACAAATGCATGTAAAGCAGGACTGTCCCTGTAAAGGACATTTGGCAAATTTGATATGATGGTATGAAAACATGCATATAGGGCAGTGATGGTGAACCTTGGCACCCCAGATGTTTTGGAACTACATTTCCCATGACGCTCATGCACTCTGCAGTGTAGTTGAGCATCATGGGAAATGTAGTTCTAAAACATCTGGGGTGCCAAGGTTCGCCATCACTGATATAGGGTATCTGCAAACCTATTATCTATATAAGCATTATTATGTTGGCCATAGACAATCAGATATTTCCCAGAGAATAATGAGCAGTGTCACATTTGCCCATCCTTGAAATTGTCATAATGATTCTGATGAGATCATCCCTCTAATTTTAGCACTAGAGTAACTACAGAAGAGTTGGTCCACAGATAGGATTGCCTTGCTCTTACTAGTTTACTAAGGCCCTGAGGTGAGATTGTGTCCAAGAGAACAGTTCAGTAAGGCAAAAAGCAATTACATATTTAGATTAGACAAACATTCTGTTATATCAACTTACTTCTAATTGCAGAAATGTATTAAAATGTACAGTCCAAAACAGCAAAACAACCCCTATATTTTGTAAATATTTAAGCAGGTTCACTTTTGTTTCACATAAACATTTCATATATTATTCATTTGTAAGGGGTATCTAGGACCAAAAAGCCATTATGAGATGTTTATTCCAACCCACAGAACATCTGCTGATCTTCTGTGGCATGGTGCTTGCAGGTCACTTTTTTTTAAGCCTATTAGAGCCTATGGCTCTAATTAGATGCTTCAAAAACACCCCCCGCCGCTGTAATTCAGGCGCCCTGCACCCAAAAAGGGGTCGGGTGCCTGAATAGGGGGTGGCAGCGGCGGCCATAGATAGATTCATGCAATGCATGAATCTATCTATTGGTGATAGAGGGGTGACAGGAGAGAGGGGGCAGCGCCTGTGCGCCCCTAATGCATGGGCCACCACTGATCCTACCGTATCACTTTAACCGCTTCAGCCCCGGACCATTTGGCTGGCCAAAGACCAGAGCACTTTTTGTGATTCAGCACTGCGTTGCTTTAACTGACAATTGCGTGGTCGTGCAACATGGCTCCCAAACAAAATTGACGTCCTTTTTCCCCACAAATAGAGCTTTCTTTTGGTGGTATTTGATCACCTCTGTGGTTTTTATTATTTGCGCTATAAACAAAAAAAGAGCAACAATTTTGAAAAAAAACGCATTATTTTTTACTTTTTGCTATAATAAATATCCCCAAAAAATATATAAAAACATTTTTTTCCTCAGTTTAGGCCGATACGTATTCTTCTACATATTTTTGGTAAAAAAAATCGCAATAAGCGTATATTGGTTTGCGCAAAATTTATAGTGTCTACAAAATAGGGGATAGTTTTATGGCATTTTTATTAATAATTTTTTTTTTTACTAGTAATGGTGGCGATCAGCAATTTTTATCATGACTGCGATATTATGGCGGACACATCGGACAATTTTGACACATTTTTTGGGACCATTGTCATTAATACAGCAATCAGTGCGATGAAAAATGCACTGATTACTGTAAAAATGTCACTGACAGTGAAGGGGTTAAAACTAGGGGGCAGTGAAGGGGTTAATGTGTGTCCTAGTTTGTGTTCTAACTGAAGGGGGAGGGGACTGTGCAGGGAAACTAACAGATTGTTGTTCATACTCTGTATGAACAGACGATTTGTGAGTTCTCTGCTCAGAGAACCGGAAACTGTGTGTTTACACACACAGCTCCCGGTTCTCCATGTGCCCCGAGCGATCGTGGGAGCCTGGCGGTGATCGAGACCGACGGGCACTCGCATCGGCTTGGGGGGCGCGCGAACGCGCCACCTAGTGGCCATCTATGTTACCGACGTAATGTAACGGTGACTCACACAGCCGAGCCATGTTGCCGCAGTACAACTGCGGCGGCTGGTCGGCAAGCAGTTAAAGTAAAACTATAGGCAAAACATTATTTTTCCATTCTGGCTAGAGTGAGGGAGGGTTATAACCCCTGTCCGTTTTTTTTATTTACCATCTGTGTTCCACTGGGGAGATTTACCTTCACTTCTTGTCCCATAGCCAAAACAGTGTCCCCATTAGAAGATTTCCCCTCTATTACTTTTGGGTCAACCCAAAATGTGGGATTTTCTTTTACTTTCACTTTCAATGATAATGGTAAAAAGGGCAAACAGAGAGGGAATATCCCTAACCGAGGCACAGACTGCAATAAAAACTTATATGCCTTCTAATCCCTCTCCACTCTATCCAATACTAAAAAAGAGGTTTTGCCTTTAATAATATTTAATAATATACTTTAATAATATTTAATGAAATGAATACTGATACTATTAAAAATATTAAAACATAATTTAATAATAATATTAGAGTGACATGCTCCAAAATGATCTTATGGTATTATAATAAATAAATGCATTACATTCAGAATGTTATTATATCCTATTAAATTACATAACCTATGAAATAGATTTAAGTTCTAATACATGAAAGTTTGTGTTCGTGCAGTGCACCATCTTCTTCTGAGTTTGAGATTGTAAAAAATAAGCTTAATATTGTAAAAAGCTTTCAATAATGATGACTGATTGTGAGACGAATTTCCTTAATTATATCTGAGCCAGCTTAAATCAAACTGTGTGTTTTATTGTACACAAAAAAATTGGAAAATACTTACAAAAATAGTACATTCATATTTATAATTAGTGTTGCTTCATATATGATCAAAAAGATTCAAGTATAGTTCATTTGTTTCAAAAATAGAATAGAAAGTTCTTCAAACATGCATCAGGCCATGTGGTCTTCCTCTGTCTTGGCTTTTGAAGATGGCTGATTAACTCTATGTATGCTGAAGAGTAGCTGAAAGAAAGATCTGTGTGCTGTAGAAGCAGATGTGTGTAGCTTGCAGGCAGGAAGTCAAAGAGACTGAACATCCTTCAGCTCTCCCTTACATCAGAAACTGGATCCTTTGAATTTGCGCTCAAAAACCAGACCCTCCCATAATCACTCCCAATATCACCTCCCCTTTTACTATTCACAAGGGTGGGGGCAAAAGAGTGGATACATGAGCTTTCCACATCTGGTTTATCTTAAAACATAGAATGCCTATTCATAAGACAGGATGTGAGATAAAGCCTTTCGAGTAGAAATTTCCAAACTCAGGAAATGAATGTGGTTCTACAGAAACCAGACAATCTTAATGTCAAGATATCAATTACATAGGAATACTTTGGAAACATATATATTATATTTACAATATCCGTCAAAATCCTGAGTTTCCAGAAACTGAGAACTCTAGTTTAAATGTTACATTTGATAGTTATTAACTCGCAGTCTGCCATTCATAAAATGTATAATATAGGGAATTCATATTCTAAATAAAGTATAATAATGCCAATTAAAATTTAGCTATTAAGAATATAACAGGGATCTACAGCCATCTTCATTGGCCAGACTGGAAGTGGAGCTGCCCCCTCTCTTCAAGGGTTGAATGCTTGTTTAGATCTAGGGACAGCGAAATGCACTTTTACTTACCCGATCCCCCCTTTACAACCCAGCAGCTGGAGCTTTTCTCTATTTATCTATGCTTGAGCACTGGACTGTTCCTTGGTGTCCTCATGTCCAATGTAGGGCTATGGGCTCTGCATTAGTCTTGGTGATGTCAGAGTGCATCGGACCTCAGAGCATTGGAGCAAACAGGATGTGGGAACTGGTCCTTAAGCCTGGAGAGGTCTGCAGGAGCAGAGGATTGAGTAAAAGTGCTCATCGTGGCCTCCTTGACCCAAATGAGCATTTGACCTGGGGGCAGCCTTACTGCAGGGGAGGATTTATTTTTGTCTTCTCTGGAGTTCAAGGATGGGAGAAAATCAGTGGGCAGGTGAAAGTGCTGTAGTGACCACTATATGGGAGAAGGTGAAGTAAACAGAAAAATAAAGACTGAGGGGCAGCACAGTGGCTAAGTGGTTAGCACTTCTGCCTAGCAGCACTAGGGTTGTCGATTTGAGTTCCAACCATGACATTGTCTGCCTGGAGTTTGCATGTTCTCTCTGTGCTTGTGTGGGCTTCCTCCCAATCTCCAAAGACATGCTGGTTCGTTAATTGGATCCTGTCTAAAATTGGCTAGTATGTGTATGTATGAATGTGAGTTAAGGACTTTAGATTGTAAGCTCCTTGAGGGCAGGGAGTGATGTAAATGTACAATATATATGTAAGGCACTGTGTAAAATTGACAGCGCTATATAAGTACCTTTAACAATAATGCATACTTGCCAACTGTCCCGAATTTCCTTGGATTTAGACCCTTTTCCCAATTTTATTGTGTCCCGGGAAATCAATTTTTTCCAGATTTTTTGCCGACCCTGCTAGAGGTCCGCGGCCCACGGAGACAATGTCTCTGCCGGCCGCCATTTTTAAGAAGACCAGAAGAAGAACATGGGTGGCTACAATAGAAATTAAGCTGCGGCCCTGCTGCCGCTACGTCTCTGACCTGTTATGAAAAGGGGCGGGGGTGGGCGGCTCCAATGGGGAGGACTGATGTAAGGGGGGCTCAAATGGGGGGAAACCTGATGTAAGGGGGGCTCCAATAGAGGGAATGCCTTATTAAGGGGGGCTCCAATGGGGGGACACCTGATGTAGGGGGGACTCCAATGAGGGATGCCTGATGTAAGAGGGGCTCCAATAGGGGCAACACCTGATGTAAGGGGGGCTCCAATGGGGGATGCCTGATGTAAGGAGGGCTCCAATGGGGAACACATGATGTAAGGGGGGCTCCAATGGGGGGACGCCTGATGTAAGGGGGCTCCATTGGGGGATGCCTGATGTAAGGGGGGCTCCAATAGGGGGACACCTGATGTAAGGGGGCTCCAATGGGGGGACGCCTGATGTAAGGGGGCTCCAATAGGGGGACACCTGATTAAGGGGGGCTCCAATAGGGGGACACCTGATTAAGGGGCGCTCCAATAGGGGGACGCCTGATTAAGGGGGGCTCCAATGGAGGGACACCTGATGTAAGGGGGGCTCCAATGGGGGAACATCTGGTGTAAAGAGGGACTCTGCTGGGGACGCCTGATGTAAGGAGGGACTCCACTGGGGACGCCTGATGTAAGGAGGGACTCCGCTGGGGACGCCTGATGTAAGGAGGGACTCCGCTGGGGGACGCCTGATGTAAGGAGGGACTCTGCTGGGGAGACCTGTTGTAAGGAGGGAGTTTGGAGTATCTTTATCTGCTGATTTGTTAAACTCTGGAATACACATTTCTAATGTGGTGTAGGATCTGGGCCTGCTGTCCCTCCATCCCTTTCTTTCTTTCTTTCTTTCTTTCTTTCTTTCTTTCTTTCTTTCTTTCTTTCTTTCTTTCTTTCTTTCTTTCTTTCTTTCTTTCTTTCTTTCTTTCTTTCTTTCTTCCTCCATCCCTTATTCATCTCAGACTCTAACCACACCATTGCCCATTTTTCCCTCGCGGCGCGCCACGTTTTTATTTTTTGCTATGACACGCCTACAAAAGCATGCCCCACCCCTAATTATAATAAGACTCCGCCTAAAGCCTAAAAAGTGTCCCTATAATTTTTTTTTTACAATGTTGGCAACTATGATAATGACTTAGGAGACACGTGAGTGAATCCATTTAATGAGTATCAGCATTATAGAGGAGGTAATCTAATGGAGATTCATGTAAGATAGGGAAGAAATATGTAACAATATATGAAGAATGTAAATAAACAGTTTAACAAAATATGTCCTGGTATTTAAATATAAGTGTATCTGCACTTGCAATACTCTTAATCAGTTCAGAAATACTTGTTGGTCTTGTCAGTGAAGTCCATATTCCCGTGATGGGGGGTGGCCATGATGCTGCACTGCTGCTGCATTCAGAATGAAGTTGCCACTCTGCTGTAGACTGTACCTGCTTGCACTAAAGTGGGAGGAGAGGATGTTGCAGGGTGTGGCTATCAGTCTGTAGTTTGTCATTTAGTAGGTGGCAACACCCATCTGGATTGATAGCACTGCCTCTGTTGATGAACCTCTTTCACTCTGAGCTGCAGTGTCTGTGTAATAAAAAGTTTAATATTGTAGAAAAAGCTTTTAATAATGATGACTGATTGTGAGACGAATTTCCTTAATTATATCTGAGTCAGCTTAAATCAAACTGTGTGTTTTATTGTACACACAAAAACTTGGAAAATACTTACAAAAATAGTACATTCATATTCATAATTAGTGTTGCTTCATATATGATCAAAAAGTTTCAAGTATAGTTCATTTGTTTCAAAGATAGATAGGCCATGTGGTTTTCCTTTGTCTTGGCTTTTTAAAGATGGCTGATTAACCTCATGTGTGCTGAAGAAAAGTCTGTGTGCTGTAGAATAGATGTTGTTCTGAGAGAAGGCAAGATGGAAAAGGAGGGTCTTTAGAGAGCTTTTTCCTTATATAAACTCCCATTCTAAATTTTGCGCCAAAAGAATACACACTCCCTTTTCCTCTTCTGTCTCCTCCCACCTAATAGTGGGGGCAAAGAGAGTAGATATATGAGCTCTCAACATCTGGTTTATCTTACACAGACTGCCTATTCATAAGACTTAAAGACAGGATATGGGAAAGGGGTAATCAGACTAAACATAGACTACTTAAAAAAATGCCTCTTTCAAACAGAATATCGGTTACATAGGAATACCTTAAAAACATATATATATTATTTACAATATCCATCAAAATCCTGACAGGTTCTTGATATATGAGATCTCAGTTTTTAAGTCACCATCTGGATATTATTTAACTCAATATCTGCCATTCATACAATTATAGGGAATTCATACTCTGTATAAAGCCAATTAAAATTTAGATATTAAGAATATAACAGTCTGGGAAGGGGAGCGTGTGAGACACAAATGAAGAAGAATTTGGCTCAGTAAGAGAAGGTAAATGTTTACTTTATGAGGCCTGTGCATTACATAGTAACTGGATTTTAGTGCTGTTTAGACTGCCATGCAGAAGCCTATAGTTGTGCTTCATCAGTCCCATTCGAAGAGCGTTTACTCAATCCTATAGGACCCATAGTCCTCTCTATGGGCTTCTCCAGGTTGGGATGTTCAAACTTTACAGATGATTTCTGACCCCCTGGTCTCTGCTGAACGATGGAGTGAATGTCAGTGATGATTGACAGGTCTTATCTGTCTCCTGTCTGTCACAGATTTGGAAAACATCATTAGACCATGATGTTATAATGGGATGTAAGACTGTCCCAATTTTCTTCCTTTAGCAGCTCACACTTAGATTATCTATGTATCCGGAATAATTTCAAATTTCATTATCTTCTTTCTGTTTGGGAATATTGATCTCTTCGACTTGTGGATGGGGAGGATCTGAAAACAAAAGTCATTTAGAAGACATTTAAAAAAAAATAAAAAGTAATATTGTTAAAAATTATTGAAAATAAAAAAACTACTGATACCATCCACTGCCCTACTGACATCAATCTTTGCTTTACTGACACCGTCCTCTGCTCTACTGACACCGTCCTCTGCTCTACTGACACCGTCCACTGCTCTACTGACACCGTCCTCTGCTCTACTGACACCGTCCACTGCTCTACTGACACCGTCCACTGCTCTACTGACACCGTCCACTGCTCTTCTGATATACATGAATGTGTGTTTGTGCTTTGGGGTGCACACACTAATGCAATAGGCTGTGCACCTCAATGATTGAAGCTGTGATGTCTGATTTAGTTATTTTTGTGAGAACATTAGTAGAACAGAAACATATACTGAAAGAGCAATGTTAGCAGTAGGAGTGAATAGAAGAAAAATTAACACAGTGACTTAAAAAGAAGATAGTTAAGGTATGTATATACAGTATATATACACACAGGACTTTTTTTTCAGCAAGAACACCAGGCTGCCGGCACAGGTCCTGGCTGTACTAGGCTTAACAAGTCCCGGATCAGCTTCAGCTCAATCTTCTCCCATAATCCATGCCCTCTGATGTGTTTCACCCTGATAGGGCTTAATCGTAGAGAGCCTGCTGCCCTGGCTGCTGGAAGTTCCCAGTACAGGTAAGGTTGCCACCCGTCTGGGATTCACCCAGGTTTTGAATCGTGTGTCCGGGTTTCAGACCAACTGAAACCCAGACACAATATTCAGAATGGACTGTGGCTCCCCAAGTAACCAAGTACCACAACCGCATAGAAGTGCACACGGGCTCCACTTCCATACACAGACAGGAAAGAAGAGAGGACTTGATCTGCTCCTCCTCTTACCACCCCTACCCCTCTGTCTGCTCACTCACAGTACAATCCCCAGCATTTTGCGCCTCAGGAAAGGGATGTGTGCGCTGGAAGCTTGAAGCTCAGCAACCGGCAGATACATCGTGGATGAAAGGTGTCGATGCCTGAGCCTCCATCCTCTGGGTAAGTGAGCTCATCATCCACTGTCTATGGCTGAAGTCTCCCCCCTCCCTCCCTTCCGTCTCTCTCCTGCTTACAAGCGAGTGAGTACACTAAGATAAGGGGGACTCAGATGTAAGGGTGCCCTGTGGACTTTGATGAAAGGGGGCTGTGGGAACCCGAATTTAAGGGGGAATGCTGGAAACTCTGATGTAAGTGGGAGGTTTGGTGAGCAGAAACCCCCTTCCATCAGAGTTCCCCTTTACACTAGAGTCCATAGCATTCCTCCTTTTTTGTTGTGCGCGGCTAAAGTGCTTGGGTTTGGCGTGAAAAAAAGGTGGGAACCCCAAGTACAGGTCAGTGCAATTCATAGATAAAGAGCCTAGGCCTCCTTCACACGGGGCAGCAAGGAAAGAAGGTGATACAAACAAATGGTTAAGTTGCAGTTTTACCACCATCCATTTCCCCCCACCAAATGTCTGTTCACCTTTTGCAGCCACGATGCAAACCAAATTTAACACAGCATGTTGAGTTGACAGGCAGCACTGCCTGTTAAATCTCAATCCTTCATGTTAATGAAGCTGATCTGCAACTTTGGGCCAGACGCTTGACTCGCAGTTGCAGCACATTAGTCCCATTGTAAATTGTCATTAGGCAAAAGAACAAACAAAAAACAAGAAGAATCTACTGTTGCTGCTGGATGATATATTGTTTTATTTATTATTTATTATTACAAATCCTGACTTGATTTGCGAGCGCTGTCTTGCAGGATGAGCAGAACTTAAGCCGTTGGTGTATGTATTACCGTATATGGCCAGAGGTCTGAGGGCGCTGGTGGTCTAGCGCTGCGTGGAGAACTTGGAGACGCTCAGAGACACTCAGACACTCCCAGTTGGGTAGGGCGGACGTAACGTGCGTCGGAGCACCTGAAAGTGTCAACAGTTCAAAAGGGGCTCCGAGCATCACCAGTGCCCCTGCACCTCTGGCCACATACAGTACTGCATACACCAAAAAAGGAAAAGAAAGGCGCCTCTAAGTGCAGTATGTCAAATTTAATAAAGTGCACAAAGGGTTAAAAGCACTTACAAGATTGTTGAGTGTTAAAAGACATGATAAAATCAGGAGTCCTCATCTGTGGCATGTGTCCATCCTTAGCATGGTGGTAGAGAGCAGTGTAGAGCCGTCCAGCAGCTGTAAAGCGTTATCATGCGTGTTGGAAAGAGGAGGCAGCAGGGAAGCCTGTATTCACTGCGGGACACACAAGGCTGATGGTGTCAGTGTAGAGAAGGGGGCGGTAACGCGCTTCGGAGCATGTGCGGCTCCTTCGTCAGACCTACGGCCACACTCCTCAAGCTGGCTTATAAATGGTGAGGGGGAGGAGCAAGGGGAGGAGTGTGGGCAGATACTAAATACACAATAATAAGGGAAGTGACAGATGTATTATGAGGACGGCCAAGATGACCGTGCACTCGCAAAATGGATTATTAACGTCAGTGCTATATACAATGAAGTCCTGAAGGAATTTGAAACAGGGGTACAGGGCACAGATGGCAGTGGTTAAATTAACAATAATAAATATATAAATATACAAACGTAAGGTTGACATTGAATGAATATACAGATGTGTTTCATGGTCGGCCGGGTGTCTATATGAATGTGTTATAAAGGCGGCCGGGCGTTTGTACACATGCAAATAGGGTCGTAAGTCTAATGTTGAGTTGACAATGAATAAATCTACAGCCGTGTTACAAGGGCGGCCAGGCGTATATACACATGTGTTACCGGGGCAGCCAGGAATCTATGTGCACGTGTTACAAAGGCAGCCGGGCGTTTGTACACATGCAAATAAGGTAGTAAGTCTAATGTTGAATTAACAATGAATAAATAATAAATAAATATGTAGCCGTGTTACAAGGGCAGCCGGGGAGCTATACACCTGTGTTACAGGGGCGGCCAGGCATCTGTACACATGCAAATAAAGTAATAAATCTGTTGTAAGGGGATAAAAATTATGTCTGTAACAATGATAAAACAGTGATGAATATTACTTTACTATGAATAAGTGTATAGGTGTGTTACAAGGGCGGCCGGGTGTCTATACACTAAGGACAGATAGAGAAAAATAGTGGATGCTTATACAAGTTGTACTAATTGTGCAGATTATGCCTGTAGCAATAATCTCACGGTGAGAGGTATTACTCAACTGTGTACTAGAATATAGAAGTGTTACAGGGGCGGCTGGGCGTCTATAAACTACAGAAGGATAATAGGAGGTGGTGGATACTTATACAAATAGTGCAGATTATGCCTGTAGCAATACTCTGACGATAATAGATAATAATAGACTGTAAATAAGTATGCAAGTGTGTTACAGGGGCGGCCGGGCATTTACACACCTGCAAATAAGGTCACAAATCTACTATAAGGAATTAACTTATAGAAATAGGTAATAAGATGTAATGGATGCTCTACAAATAGTATTTGATTGTGACAGATGGCAGATATGTACATGTATAATCTGCACAATTCGTACAACTTGTATAGGCATCCACTATTTTTCTCTATCTGTCCTTAGTGTATAGACACCCGGCCGCCCTTGTAACACACCTATACACTTATTCATAGTAAAGTAATATTCATCACTGTTTTATCATTGTTACAGACATAATTAGTAATCGCTTATTCCTTTTTTTTTTTTATCCCCTTACAACAGATTTATTACTTTATTTGCATGTGTACAGATGCCTGGCCGCCCCTGTTTAACAGGTGTATAGCTCCCCGGCTGCCCTTGTAACACGGCTACATATTTATTTATTATTTATTCATTGTTAATTCAACATTAGACTTACTACCTTATTTGCATGTGTACAAACGCCCGGCTGCCTTTGTAACACGTGCACATAGATTCCTGGCTGCCCCGGTGTAAAAATGTGGAGAGAGTGTAAAAACCTTCTCTTCTCACAGACACATGTTATGTCAACAATGTCTTAGGCGTTTTGTTCAAAAGTTCAGTAGCCAGGCTGTCTTAAAACAAAGTGTGAGTTTATTTGGTCACACTTGGCAACAACTTGAAAATATATACAAAGTTAAATTCTTCTTACAGCTTGATGTAGTAAAACAAAAATAGAATAGGAACAAAAACTTGTATCAAAAAGGTTCAAGAGATGTTTCAGCTCCGTTAGTTTCTTCTCTATGTCAGAGAGATGTCCGCTCTAGCAGCTGTTTGTGAGGTAGGCTGTATTTAGGCCTAATGTAAACGAAATGTCTTCTGTAGAGTAAGAATGCGTGTGTTCTTCTTTGTGTATGTGAAAAAGTAATGACGTCCTTCTGTGTGTGTGTGTAGGACATGTGTTGTGTGTATGGTGTGAAGTATAGTGAAGTGTGTGGTGCGTCCTGAAGTGAAGTGTCACTGTTTTTATACTATTTCAAATCAACTAGTCAGCAGACTATAGCCATAGCCATATACGGCTAGAACTAAAAATGAAATGATCATATTCGTGATTCTTCTAAATATTCTCTTTGCCAACAGCTGACACGTCTCTTAAACTTCTTGATTGTCAGTAACACACAGCAGATTCTTATAAAAAACTAAAGGTGAATGACCTTTCCAAATGGCCGAATTCTTGTAATGGATATCCTTTAAGCTACAGAAATGCAATTCTGTACCAAACCTTACAAATGCATAATAAACTATAATTGGATACATATAAACATATATTATTTCACACAAACTCAATCTAGCTAACTAATTAAATAACTATATCAAATAACTAACTATATTATAGATAATATATGTTTTTACCTTAAAAAAGATCTTTACAATAAAGTCTATGACAGATACTCTGAGTATATTCTTATCTGTGAAACTACTGACCCACTGACCTTAGTCATTAACTCAGCACATGTAGAACAACTGTTACAAAAATGACATACACACAAGCTATTTCAAGATTTGTCTTATGCTGAGCTGAGTGAGCTTTTTCAAAGTCAAAGCATAAAAGGGAACCCAGACTGCATACTTACAGATCTTGATTATAAAGCCAAATTAATATAATTATTCTACAATCCCCCCTGAATATAATTTATTATATTAACTAAATCACGCACACTCCATTTATGACGCCCTTTCATACACATTTTGAATCAGTTGCTCCAGATGTACCACAGCTCATCATAGGATCAGATAAGACAGAAGTAATTTTCCGACTAAAAATACCTGTCATAATTTTTCACCTTTTTTCATTTCTTCCTTAATCAATTTATAAAATCGTTTCATTCTAACCATAATATATGTTTGAAATAAAATACATAATATCATGATAATAAATATAATAACTATAGGATGCAATAATATATTTCCGGGGGCAGTTGTCACTGAGGTATTTCCTCAAACTGAAACATTCCTGCTGATTACATCCTACCCATTTCATTTTTATTTTTACCAATTATTTTTATTTATTTTATTACCAATTCTTTAGAAACAAAAAGTATAATTCCAATGTACCTTAAAAATAACAAAATAATCTTTCCAATTGATATCTCAGTTGACATGTCTGTTGGCATCCCTGGTACCTTCAGATCTTTAATTCTTAACCATAACTTTAGCTACTGGAATAAATTACTAAACATACTCATTAGAAGTAGAAATCTCATTCAAGACATCATTTCTATTTTTTTTTAACAGAAAAAGTTTTTATTGAGCAATAAGACAATACAGATTTAGCCAAAGTCTTACATAAATCTTGTGACAATCAATCAGCGAGAATTCTACATCGGTATATACATATATAATATATTTACATGTCTGCTTCTATCAGAGTTCAGTGTATCCACAGTTCTCATTTTGTCTTTGTTTTTTTCTCCCTTTAATAGATGGGTTATAATATCCTATATATTCATGTATCTAGTAGAATTGAAGAAGGGTGCGGAAATTTAATCTGTTTGATCGTGGCTGGTCCCTGTCCCCCTAGCCAGAAGTAAAGGAGGGGGGGGGTTGGGGGAGGGATAAAGTAGGGAGCAAGATGGGAGGGGGGGAAAGAAAGGAGGAAAGATAGATAAGGAAAATAAAGAATGAGGAGGAGGGGGGGGGGAGGAGAAGGAGGGGCTGGGGGGGGGGGGAAAGGGGGGGGGGGCCAGCATCAATCCCAACTCGGTCCACAGCTACCTAATGTAATAACTCCAGGCTCGGAGGTCCAGTATTAGTTCAGTCCTGCTTCACCCCACTAGATTAGGTATGGGCTTTAATTATCTCTCCGGTATAGCAGTCCACAACCTTTGCTCATCCACACGCATCTACCCAGTTCGACCAAATTTTGTCATATTTTTGTGGGCAGTTTCTACTTTCATAAGTAAGTCTGTATAAGGGTAACACGTTGTTAATCGATTTCCGCCACATTTCTATGGATGGAGGTTCTGTTTGTTTCCACCTGAGAAGGATCTCCCACATCATTTCTATTTAAATTTAGCAAAGGCCTAGCCATGTTTTGTGAACAAACTTCTGAAATACCTGTACCTGTTTGCAAAGTTTGCAACCACACTTCTTTTCTATATAACAGATTATATAAAAATAACGGAGTATGCTAATCTCAAAAGACATCCTGTCATTAACTCAACAAGTTAACAAACCTTATGTTTAAAAAATAATAAAGTTTTTAAACTAAAAAACTGTAGCAGGTAAATAAGTCACCCAATCTTAACCTTATTCTTAAATCATCTTACTCTATTTAGACTTTATAATACTATTCATATGTTCTACAATACCTGAGTACTTAAGATGATAAGAAACAAAAACTTTACTAAATACCTAAAATTGCATACATGTCCTGCAAAATTTTAAATCATTATCTGATTCCATGGTTTGAAATCCAACCCCAATGGAATATGACATAAGTTCACAACAACTTAACTTTCGTTAAAAATATTATTTCTAGAATAACCTCAATTAATTTATCAAAAAGAAACATTAACTAAAAAAAAACATCATTGTATCCTCCTTGAGCAGGAAAAAAAACGAATATAATCAATCTATAAAGATTTGCCAAATTCCTCAATACTTTATAATATTAGGTTACTCTTTCCTTTTGGATTGTTCTATAAACAAATAAAACAATATTCAGAAGTTTGATGACAAAGTGTTCTAAAATGAGTAGTTCAGAATTTCTTTCATTAGCTTAAAAAATCAATCAGTCAGTCAATCAGTCAGGTACCTGGATATGCAAAAAGGAAAAATTTCATTTAAAAATAACTCTATCCATTATTGTTGTAATCAATTATATTTTACAATAAATATTATCTTCATCAGTCTGTACTGATTCTAACTAAAACAAAATGTCATAATCCCCCTTTTTATCCTGTGACTAATATTAAATCTTGTAAAAGAATAATCTTACCAGATTATTGTATTTTTTCCTTTACACTGACAATTTAGGTTGGGCTTTCCCAAATATTCTATTTCTGAAAGAAATTTGATCATGTTGAATTTTTTTCAGAACCAAAAACATTCCTCTCATACAGTATGATTGAATGAACCACACATGCCTGTCACTCTGACTGCTAAACACATGGCAGTCTCAAGATCAGCTTTTAATGCAGACACTTACAGAAAGTTTAATATTGTCATTCCATTGTGCCAATATTTGGATCCATCTATAGAAGCACAAGAAATTCTTTCTCAATAAATGTCCACTAAAAGTTGAAAAAGTGACTTTTTCATGATTAACTTACACAACTGTGGTTCTATCCCTCACATTGCATCTATTTAATCCCCATGTATTTTTAAATACCACTACAACTGATCTTTTTTTAACATTCAGTTGCCGCTAGACAAAGCTGTGTTTGTTGACACCTTCTGTTTTCCTTATAATAACACCTTTAGTGTAACTTAAGATGTTTTTAAAACAAATGGTGCAAAACCCACAATGTCTTTCATCTGTAGCATTGGACAATGCATTCCTAACACATTTTTTATAAATACCAATGAAATTGTCCCATCACCCACATACACTTAAATGTAAAATGGCTGAGAGAGATCTCTATATTAATCAAAAAATACTAAATTAATAAGGGCTTTCTTTAGATCTTCAAATTATTGTATATAAGTTCTCTCTTGTAATTAAAAATATTTGCCCTACAGTAAGCCTATATAATTCATTAAAATTTACTCAGACAGATACTTTGTCTAGAAAAATCTCAATGAACTCTTGAGAAAAGTTATTAAGGCCCAAAAAATCTTAATTTTTAAAAACAATTACTTTAGTAAGTAATAATACCTTTTTAAAAATGTATTTTTTCTCATCCATGAACCCTCTTCCAGATATTTGGAAGACTTTGATCCACAGAAGTGAAAACTGTCATGGCATGACGACTAGTCTGTGTAACTTGATCTACATTTCTCTGTTGGTAATACACACCTCGCATGTCACAAACTCTTCAGAGAATGATCTGTTACTGTCAGTCTTAGCTATCATGCTTTGTATACAATACACTGTACAATTCGGTAAAAATCTAGTTTTTCGTTTTTAAAATGTTTAACCTTTTTACCACTTTTTAAACATATTTTGTTTGTACATCTGCCAAAAATCATGTACACTACGTTATATGACTTTCCTGCATATAGTAATGACAAAAAAATTGTTTAGAGGACAATCTCGTGAAACTCACAGATTGGGTCCTGCCCAAAAACTGCGATAGGCCTTTTCCCCGAGAAAACTCCTCCATCAATCAAAGTCCTTACTTTTACCAGAAATACTAATTTACAAAGACTATTAACAATTGCTATTTTTACAATTTTTTTAGATTGAACAAAACTTTCATATTTTTATATTTTCTCTGGGTAGTTTTAAATAAATTAGAACAATCTACTACTTTTAATTTAATAACCAAATCTAAGTTTGGAATTTTTTTTTTAAAATTGTTCAATCCTTAACTTATTATTTCTTACAACCAAATCTGTAGGATTTTTGTAAGACACTAAACACCATGTTATTTTCCATAATCTCAATTTCATACAGTTCTTTCCACAATCTTAATCAATACTTTTTTCTCTGAAAACTTTTTCTTCTGCCCCCTATATATGTGTTTTAGAATGACCACGTGTAATAACGTACATTTTCTGTTGTACAGGGCTAAAATATTCATAAACATTTACATGCAGCATTAAACTTAGTTTCCATGTTAAATAACTTCTTTAAACTCTGGCATTAATTAATTACCTTACTACTGCATGTATTCCTGATGGTACAGGAAAATACTTCTGAACCTTGAGATGTTAACCATCCCATGTTACCATTTTATATAAACAAACACACTCACCCCTTGTTAGTATGATAGTCCTTGTGTGCACTTAAAAAAAAAAACAAGAGATGAATAATGTCCTTTAAATTTGTTGTTCGTTGCCTTTTCTTTCGTTTGTTGCTTTTTCTTTCTTTTGTTGCGTTTTCTTTCTTTCGTTGCTTCTTCTTTCCTTTGTTGCCTTTTCTTGGAAGAATCATTTTCTTGTAGCTTTTTGCCTTGTTCCTTGTATTGTGTGCTGTAGTGTGCTTTAGTGTGCTTCAGTGTACTTGCCTGTTGATTTTTCTTTGCCTGTTTCTTGGACTTTCCATCTTCAAACATCAAAATCCGACTTTCATCACAAAGTCCTGGATTTCCAACAATAACTTGAAGCATATCATCCAAATGGCCTTGACAATCAACTTCGTAGGCTGGGTCTTCCTTTTTTTTTGTTTTTTTTCAAAGTTACAAACTTTGGCTAGAGGTGAGAAAACAGACATAGAAAAACTCACCCTCGACTTTTATTGAACTGTTGTCCACATCTGACGCAAACACCTCCTTCTAGGTTCTTTACTTAGTTTCTTCTTGGAGCTTGTTGTTCCTCCATATTTGATTATCAGATGCCATATCTTATTTAGAAGAATTTCCCGTCTTTAGCTGGCTCAGTTCCTTGGACCTTTCGTCCTCGTCTGATGGAACACAAATGCCGCTTTCTAGGTTCTTTGATGGTTTTTTCCCGAGACTTGATCAATCATGAAAATGTGTGAGTCTCCCCCCTTTGTCAAGGAGCAGGGAAAAAAAACTGGACTGGCTGGCAATCGCCAATGTAAAAATGTGGAGAGAGTGTAAAAACCTTCTCTTCTCACAGACACGTGTTATGTCAACAATGTCTTAGGCGTTTTGTTCAAAAGTTCAGTAGCCAGGCTGCCCTAAAACAAAGTGTGAGTTTATTTGGTCACACTTGGCAACAACTTGAAAATATATACAAAGTTAAATTCTTCTTACAGCTTGATGTAGTAAAACAAAAATAGAATAGGAACAAAAACTTGTATCAAAAAGGTTCAAGAGATGTTTCAGCTCCGTTAGTTTCTTCTCTATGTCAGAGAGATGTCCGCTCTAGCAGCTGTTTGTGAGGTAGGCTGTATTTAGGCCTAATGTAAACGAAATGTCTTCTGTAGAGTAAGAATGCGTGTGTTCTTCTTTGTGTATGTGAAAAAGTAATAACGTCCTTCTGTGTGTGTGTGTAGGACATGTGTTGTGTGTATGGTGTGAAGTATAGTGAAGTGTGTGGTGCGTCCTGAAGTGAAGTGTCACTCTGTTTTTATACTATTTCAAATCAACTAGTCAGCAGACTATAGCCATAGCCATATACGGCTAGAACTAAAAATGAAATGATCATATTCGTGATTCTTCTAAATATTCTCTTTCCCATGAGCTAACACGTCTCTTAAACTTCTTGATTGTCAGTAACACACAGCAGATTCTTATAAAAAACTAAAGGTGAATGACCTTTCCAAATGGCCGAATTCTTGTAATGGATATCCTTTAAGCTACAGAAATGCAAT
Organism: Lithobates clamitans; assembly: GCA_037952925.1. NCBI lineage: Eukaryota > Metazoa > Chordata > Amphibia > Anura > Ranidae > Lithobates > Lithobates clamitans. The sequence continues at coordinate 2,679,738 of JBBGZY010000645.1, forward strand.
TCTGTACCAAACCTTACAAATGCATAATAAACTATAATTGGATACATATAAACATATATTATTTCACACAAACTCAATCTAGCTAACTAATTAAATAACTATATCAAATAACTAACTATATTATAGATAATATATGTTTTTACCTTAAAAAAGATCTTTACAATAAAGTCTATGACAGATATACTGAGTATATTCTTATCTGTGAAACTACTGACCCACTGACCTTAGTCATTAACTCAGCACATGTAGAACAACTGTTACAAAAATGACATACACACAACCTAGCTATTTCAAGATTTGTCTTATGCTGAGCTGAATGAGCTTTTTCAAAGTCAAAGCATAAAAGGGAACCCAGACTGCATACTTACAGATCTTGATTATAAAGCCAAATTAATATAATTATTCTACACCCGGTAACACATGTGTATATACGCCTGGCCGCCCTTGTAACACGGCTGTAGATTTATTCATTGTCAACTCAACATTAGACTTACGACCCTATTTGCATGTGTACAAACGCCCGGCCGCCTTTATAACACATTCATATAGACACCCGGCCAACCATGTAACACACCTGTATATTCATTCAATGTCAACCTTACGTTTGTATATTTATTTATTTATTATTGTTAATTTAACCACTGCCATCTGTGCCCTGTACCCCTGTTTCAAATTCCTTCAGGACTTCATTGTATATAGCACTGACGTTAATAATCCATTTTGCGAGTGCACGGTCATCTTGGCCGTCCTCATAATACATCTGTCACTTCCCTTATTATTGTGTATTTAGTATCTGCCCACACTCCTCCCCTTGCTCCTCCCCCTCACCATTTATAAGCCAGCTTGAGGAGTATGGGCGTAGGTCTGACGAAGGAGCCGCACATGCTCCGAAGCGCGTTACCGCCCCCTTCTCTACACTGACACCATCAGCCTTGTGTGTCCCGCAGTGAATACAGGCTTCCCTGCTGCCTCCTCTTTCCAACACGCATGATAACGCTTTACAGCTGCTGGACGGCTCTACACGGCTCTCTACCACCATGCTAAGGATGGACACATGCCACAGATGAGGACTCCTGATTTTATCATGTCTTTTAACACTCAACAATCTTGTAAGTGCTTTTAACCCTTTGTGCACTTTATTAAATTTGACATACTGCACTTAGAGGCGCCTTTCTTTTCCTTTTTTATATCTTCAGAGTTGCTTCTCCTCTAACCAAAGTGCTGCCAGAAGTGCCATCTCATCACTATCATCCCTCTGACCAGCTACCCACCTCTACCAGAGCGCCCTTATATCCTCTCTGTTTAGTACTGCATACACCAGCAGTGGTTGTGGAACAAATGACCTGAGTTTCCATTATCTCTTAGGGGGAAACTTGCTTTGATATACGAGTGCTTTGGATTACAAGCATTCTTCTGGAACAAATAATGCTCGTAATCCAAGGTACTACTTGTACTCATAACTCAACCTAGTTGTACTATCTCATACTGACCTGTGGTACCAGTGACACCTACTGGCAACAGTGAGAAATGTACAACCTAATTGAGATTAGAGAAAGACCACATAAACTGTACAATCAGCCTGAGCTGTCTGCAGCCCAGCCAAAAACTACATTTACATGATAGCCCCAGTTTAAAACCAGGGGGTTACATTCTCCCCCCTCTAAGGGAGACAATGTCCTCAGCATCTGTATGAAAAATAACTCTCAAGCCTGAGAGTAGGTATCTGAACCAAAAACTTGGGATGGAGAAAAGGAAGGGGTAAAGCAGTAAGAAAAGAATGCTACAGTTTCAAAGCACCAATCAACCGTATTTTTACATCAAAACATGTTACAGGAACCTCACTATCTATCTAGCTATTAGGGATGGGTTGGATGTTTGAGTCAAACAAACGAACGAACATATGGGGCGCTTGCGTAAAATTCAACCGCCGCAGAGCGCCCCATAATGCACTGCGAGATCACAGTGCATTGACGGCTGCTGATTGGCCTGACCTGCATGCTTTGGCCAATCATAGCGCAATGTGCTGTGAGAGCCATGATTGGCCAAAGGCAGGGTGCCTTTGGCTAATCATGGCTCAGGGACTAAGTCCACACCTCACACTATATAAGGCTCCTGCTTACACAATGGCCATATAAAATAAATTAATGGCGATTAGGCAGGTAGTTAGTGTAGTGTGCGGCCAGTCAGTGTAGTGTATATATAATGCAGTTCAGAGTATATAATGCAGTCCGTATAGTATATATAATACAGTTCAGAGTATACAGTGGGGACGGAAAGTATTCAGACCCCCTTACGTTTTTTCACTTTGTTATATTGCAGCCATTTGCTAAAATCATTTAAGTTCATTTTTTTCCTCATTAATGTACACACAGCACCCCATATTGACAGAAAAACACAGAATTGTTGACATTTTTGCAGATTTATTAAAAAAAAAACTGAAATATCACATGGTCCTAAGTATTCAGACCCTTTGCTATGACACTCATATATATAACTCAGGTGCTGTCCATTTCTTCTGATCATCCTTGAGATGGTTCTATACCTTCATTTGAGTCCAGCTGTGTTTAATTATACTGATTGGACTTGATTAGGAAAGCCACACACCTGTCTATACAAGACCTTACAGCTCACAGTGCATGTCAGAGCAAATGAGAATCATGAGGTCAAAGGAACTGCCTGAAGAGCTCAGAGACAGAATTGTGGCAAGATACAGATCTGGCCAAGGTTACAAAAAAAATTCTGGTGCACTTAAGGTTCCTAAGAGCACAGTGGCCTCCATAATTTTTAAATGGAAGATGTTTGGGACGACCAGAACCCTTCCTAGAGCTGGCCGTCCGGCCAAACTGAGCTATCGGGGGAAAAGAGCCTTGGTGAGAGAGGTAAAGAAGAACCCAAAGATCACTGTGGCTGAGCTCCAGAGATGCAGTCGGGAGATGGGAGAAAGTTGTAGAAAGTCAACCATCACTGCAGCCCTCCACCAGTCAGGGCTTTATAGCAGAGTGGCCCTACGAAAGCCTCTCCTCAGTACAAGACACATGAAAGCCCGCATGGAGTTTTCTAAAAAAAACACCTGAAGGACTCCAAGATGGTAAGAAAGAAGCTTCTCTGGTCTGATGAGACCAAGATAGAACTTTTTGGCCTTAATTCTAAGCGGTATGTGTGGAGAAAACCAGGCACTTCTCATCACCTGTCCAATACAGTCCCAACTGTGAAGCATGGTGGTGGCAGCATCATTCTGTGGGGGTGTTTTTCAGCTGCAGGGACAGGACGACTGGTTGCAATCGAGGGAAAGATGAATGCGGCCAAGTACAGGGATATTCTGGATGAAAACCTTCTCCAGAGTGCTCAGGACCTCAGACTGGACCGAAGGTTTACCTTCTAACAAGACAATGACCCTAAGCACACAGCTAAAATAACGAAGGAGTGGCTTCACAACAACTCCGTGACTGTTCTTAAATGGCCCAGCCAGAGCCCTGACTTAAACCCAATTGAGCATCTCTGGAGAGACCTAAAAATGGCTGTCCACCAACGTTTACCATCCAACCTGACAGAACTGGAGAGGATCTGCAAGGAAGAATGGCAGAGGATCCCCAAATCCAGGTGTGAAAAACTTGTTGCATATTTCCCAAAAAGACTCATGGCTGTATTAGATCAAAAGGGTGCTTCTACTAAATACTGAGCAAAGGGTCTGAATACTTAGGACCATGTGATATTTCAATTTTTCTTTTTTAACCACCTGACAACTGGGCACTTAAACCCCCTTCGTGACCAGACCAATTTTCAGCTTTCAGCGCTCTCACACTTTGAATGACAATTACTCAGTCATGCAATACTGTACCCAAATGAATTTTTTGTCCTTTTTTTCATACAAATAGAGCTTTCTTTTGGTGGTATTTGATCACCTCTGGGTTTTTTATTTTTTGCGCTATAAATGAAAAAAGACCGCAAATTTTGAAAAAAAACGCATTTTTCTTAGTTTCTGTGATAAAATTTTTCAAATTAGTAATTTTTCTTCATAAATTTTGGCCACAATTTATACTGCTACATATCTTTGGTAAAAATAACCCAAATTAGTGGATATTATTTGGTCTTTCTGAAAGTTAGAGAGTCTACAAGTTATGGTGCAAATCATAAAAATTGATCACACGTGATGCACTGACGGCCTATCTCATTTCTTGTGACCCGAACAAGTCAGGAAAGTACAAATACCCCCCAAATGACCCCTTTTTTGAAAGTAGACATTCCAAGGTATTTAGTAAGATGCATGGTGAGGTTTTTGATGTTGTCATTTTTTCCCACAATTCTTTGCAAAATGAAGATTTTTTTTTTTTTTTTTTTTCCCCCACAAAATTGTCATTGTAATAGGTTATTTCTCTCACATGGCATGTATATACCACAAATGACACCCCAAAATACATTCTGCTACTCCTCCTGAGTATTACGATACCACATGTGTGTGACTTTTTTCACAGCCTGGCCACATAGAGAGGCCCAACATGCATGGAGCACCATCAGGTGTTCTAGGAGCAAAAATTACACATCTAATTTGTTGACTACCTATTACACTTTTGAAGGCCCTGGAGCACCAGGACAATGACACGTGACACTGAGGTGGCACTGATGACAAATGGCACTGATACGTGGCACTGATGTGGCACTGATGACAGATGGCACTGATACGTGGCACTGACGTGGCACTGATGACAGATGGCACTAATACATGGCACTGATGACAGATGGCACTAATACGTGGCACTGACAGATGGCACTAATACGTGGCACTGACAGATGGCACTGATGACACATGGCACTAATATGTGGCACTGACGGCATGTGGCGCTGATGACAAATGGCACTGATATGTGGCACTGATGACATGTGGCACTGATGAAAGATGGCACTAATACATGGCACTGATGACAGATGGCACTAATACGTGGCACTGATGACAGATGGCACTAATACGTGGCACTGATGACAGATGGCACTAATACGTGGCACTGATGACAGATGGCACTAATACGTGGCACTGATGACACTGATGACAGGTGGCACTGATACGTGGCACTGATGACACTGATGACAGGTGGCACTAATACGTGGCACTGATGACACGTGACACTGATGACAGATGGCACGTGACACTGACAGGTGGCACTGATGAAAGATGGCACTGATGACAGATGGCACTATGTGGCACTGATGACAGATGGCACTATGTGGCACTGATGACAGATGGCACTATGTGGCACTGATGACAGATGGCACTTATACGTGGCAGTGGGGACAGATGGCAGGGGCAGATGGCAGGGGCAGATGACAGGGCAGATGACAGGGCAGATGGCAGGGGCAGATGACAGGGCAGATGACGGGGCAGATGGCAGGGGCAGATGACAGGGCAGATGACGGGGCAGATGGCAGGGGCAGATGGCAGGGGCAGATGACAGGGGCAGATGGCAGGGGCAGATGGCAGGGGCAGATGGCAGGGGCAGATGGCAGGGGCAGATGACAGGGCAGATGACAGGGGCAGATGACGGGGCAGATGACGGGGCAGATGGCAGGGGCAGATGGCAGGGGCAGATGGCAGGGGCAGATGGCAGGGGCAGATGACAGGGCAGATGGCAGGGGCAGATGGCAGGGGCAGATGACAGGGCAGATGGCAGGGGCAGATGACAGGGCAGATGACAGGGCAGATGGCAGGGGCAGATGACAGGGCAGATGACAGGGCAGATGGCAGGGGCAGATGACAGGGCAGATGACAGGGCAGATGGCAGGGACTGTTAACAGCGGGACACTTTTTTTTTTTTTTTTTACACTCACCGCCGCAGCGGTTCCGCTCTCCCTCCTCACACGCTGTCTCTGTGTGAGGAGGGAGAGCCGGCGATGAGAGATGATCTCATATGTTTACATATGAGATCCTCTCTCATTGGCACCGCCGATCGCACCGTAAACGGCCGCTGTCATTGGCCGTTTACGGTGATCTGTGACTGGCTGTGTCCGAGGGACACGGCCAGCACAAAACTTCCGCGATGCGCGCTCGCGGGAGCGCGCAATGCGGAAGTAAACAGGAGGACGTCCAGGGACGCCCTCCCGGCAATTTGAGTCCGCGCTGTAGCCGTCTTTCGGCTATAGCGCGGACGCCTAGTGGTTAATAAATCTGCAAAAATGTCAACAATTCTGTGTTTTTCTGTCAATATGGGGTGCTGTGTGTACATTAATGAGGGAAAAAATGAACTTAAATGATTTTAGCAAATGGTTGCAATATAACAAAGAGTGAAAAATTTAAGGGGGTCTGAATACTTTCCGTCCTCACTGTATATTGCGGACCGTGTAGTATATATAATACAGTTCAAAATACAGTTCAGAGTATATAGTGCAGTCTGTGTAGTATACATAATACAGTTCAGAGTTCAGAGGCACGCCTGAGAGGACTGGGAGGATGCAGTCTGGGATGGGTGCAGAACCAGAGGAATGGACTGTGGTGTCATGGGCAGGGCAATGGAGAAGGGCAGATGCAGCCAGGAGGGCTGGAAGGGCTTGAAGATGGCTTACTGGGCTCAGTAGCCGCATGTAGGACAGCTAGCACCAGAGACTTTCTATTTTGCCACACTATAGGGGCCCGCGGTCCCTGCCTGTAAAGGGCAATTGCTAAGGCCTTGCTGGGTCAATGTCAGGCCTAACAACGCAGTACTAGCTGTGCCTGGAAGCTCATGCAAGTAGAGTGCTGGAGGAGCTGAGGAGTAATAGTCTGCAGTAAGAGTTGTGCTGGAGGAAGAGAGGCCTGTATATACCTGAGACTATATAAATTGTCTCAATTGATTGTTCTAAAATTCACCAATTAATTGTTCTAAAATTCACTGGGCATCCCATACTTCCTATACCCTATCCACGTTCAATCCCCTCAAGAAGGTTAAAAACAAAGCTAATAGACTGTTCATTGCCCTGGAGTGAATGAGGATTGAATGCCAGGCTGGGCAGGGCGACAGGTGGGCCACAACACTCAGCAGTCCCTACAAGGCCTCCCTGCCCCAGTATATCCGATCAGCCCCTACCCTGTCCACCTTTAGGAGATTCCTGAAAACTCATTTATTCAGGGAAGCCTATCCCACACCCACCTAACAACTATTCCCGAGCCACCCCCATCAAATCATTCTCTGCAGCTATTACCTTTTGTACCACGACCCCCTCCCTTTAGAATGTAAGCTCTACGAGCAGGGCCCTCCTGTACCTTTTGTATTGAACTGTACTGTAATTGTGTTGTACCCCTATACATTGTAAAGCGCTGCGTAAACTGTTGTATACTGTTACTTACTTATACTTACTGTTGTAAGCTGTATATAAATCGTGAATAATAATAATAAGGGGAGGGTGCTTTGGGGTGCATGTTGATGGGAACAAGGGCCTTTTCCTGACAACCCTGGCCGGTGGTTGTTGGAGTCTGCGGGCAGGGGGGCTTATCAGAATCTGGAAGCCCCCTTTAACAAGGGGACCCCCAGATCCCCCCCTCTATGAGAATGGGTATCGGTACGTTGTACCCCTAGCCATTTACCAAAAAAAGTGTCAAAAAGTAAACAAATCTTAAAAGCTCTGCCTCCTGGCGACTGCTGTCTCTTGGCTTTGATAGCTGTAATATAGTCCGAAGAATTGCCCACTCTATCTATTGATGAACAGGAAAAGTTTTGTAGGCCTTTGTAGTGCCCAAAGCTGCTCGACGAATGGAGAGTCAATTTGCACAATGTCAAGGCTTTTGCAAACAGAGACTATTAACTCCTCAACTTTAGCAAGCATGTTGTGTGAAGTTCCCTCTTCAATAAAATGACAGTCTGGGGAAGAGAAATCTTCTGCAGCTTCTTTTAATACTGCTTCTATGTCCTGTTCATTCCTCTCTGATACATCATCATCTAGGACTGACTCAGGGGCGTAAATAGAAATAGCAGGGCCCCAGAGCAAAATGTTGTATGGGGCCCCCCTGCAAACAGCCCCCCCCCATAGCTGCCCTAGTGTCAATGCAGCATGACCTGTGCCACATATAGCGTGACCTGTGCCCAATGCAGCGTGACCTGTGCCCCATGCAGCGTGACCTGTGCCCCATGCAGCGTGACCTGTGCCCCATGCAGCGTGACCTGTGCCCCATGCAGCGTGACCTGTGCCCCATGCAGCGTGACCTGTGCCCAATGCAGCGTGACCTGTGCCCAATGCAGCATGACCTGTGCCCCATACAGCGTGACCTGTGCCCCATACATCGTGACCTTTGCCCCATACAGCCTGGTTTGCCTGTGCCCCATACAGCATGACCTGTGCCCCATACAGCATGACCTGTGCCCCATACAGCATGACCTGTGCCCCATACAGCGTGACCTTTGCCCCATACAGCATGACCTGTGCCCCATACAGCGTGACCTGTGCCCCATACAGCGTGACCTGTGCCCCATACAGCCTGGTCTGCCTGTGCCCCAAACAGCCTCACCTATGCAGAGGAAGAGGCAAGCCACCCGGATCAGCAGAGAGCGGGATTGCCCGCTGTAATAGCTTTCATTTGAATTTCCCGTCTTCCCGGGACTCATCGTCACTTAGCCCCACCTCATGGCCCGACGCCTTTGATGACGTCACATGTCCCGCATTGGATCGCCGTTCTGTCTATCAAAGGCGACGGGCCAAGTGGTGGAGCTATGTGACGTGAGCCCCGGGAATACTGGAAGTTCTAATGAAAGCTCTGACATCGGGCAATTCAGCTCTCTGCTGATACGGACAGCTCGCCTCTTCCTTTCCTCTCTCTTCCCCTGGCTGGGAGACTGCCGGCGGTGCTCTCATCCTCACTGGGCCCCACTCGGCTGCGGGCCCCATAGCGCCCGCATGGGTCGCTATGGTGGTAGTTACGCCCCTGGACTGACTGTTATGCCTTGTACACATGATCGGATTGTTGGCCAGCAAAACCGTGGACTTTTGTCCGAAGGGCGTTGGCTTAAACTTGTCTTGCATACACATGGCCACACAATTGTTGGCCAACAATTACGAACGTAGTGATGTGCTAGACATACTACATTGTTTTTCAGCTCTCTAGCGCCACCCTTTGGGCTTCTTCTGATAATTTCGTGTTAGTAGAAGTTTGGTGAGTGTTGATAGCGCTTTTCATTTTATGCTTTTAAGTTTGCTTCTGAAAGACCGTTCGTCAACCAGACATGTTGCGGAATCAGAGGAGATAACGTGTTATTTATTATTGGCCTTGTAGTTATTGCTTTGACATTATTTTTTTGGTTGAATAATGATTTGATGTGGTATATTTTCTATATTTTTGGATGCATAGAATGCACTTTTTGGTTAAGTTCTATTGGCAGATAGCATGTCTAAATTTTAATGCACAATAAAAAAATTGTGTAGAATAATACTTGGCTTTGTGTTTTACTTCAAATGACAGTTTGGGAGTCGGCAGTTACATTTTATAAAATACAATGTAAAATTAACAAGGGACACCAACATAGTTGTATCTTTGATCTTAAAAACTACAGGATAATGATGTTGTGGTAACTTGCACAAATAAAAAAAAAGCATAATATTATTATTCTTGATATCACTAGAAAGAAAAAAGCCTTTGAAAATTTGTTTGCAATAACTCCATCAGTATCACCAGCAAAGCAGCTTCATTATTATCCCATTAAAGAAGAAGAGAATTGTGCGCTGCATTTGGAGATTTCACAATTTGCCACGTCACGAATGTTAATTCTTCATTATGAACGCTCGTTTACAAGACCGACCGCTTCTGGCTCGTCCTTGCTTCCGAGCATGCGTGTTTGTACTTTGGACTTTTGTCCAACGGACTTGTGTACACACGTTCGGGCAATCGGACAACACACATTTGTCTGTGGAAAATTTGAGACCCTGCTATCCAACATTTGTTGGCGAAAAGTCCGATAACAATTGTCCGATGGAGCGTACACACGGTCGGATTTACTGCCAACAGCCTGTCATCACACATTTCCCGTCGGAAAGTCCGGTCCTGTGTATGGGCCTTTAGAGTCTGAGATGACTAAATTAAAGCTGTAATTTGTCCAAGTAATTATGCCGTAGATGCTGATAATTCTTCTTTTGTCAAATAGGCTGCTTGTTTCATGTCTAAAATAGAGCTAGAATTGGATGCTGAGACAGGAGTTGAGACCTGCTCTGGTCCAAGGGACGCAACATCACTCTGAATCCTGGTCTTTTCCATAGTTACAAGTGAGGGTATTCCCATATGGAGTACTCATGGAGTAGAGTTTGGAAGATATGGTAAGCATGGCCAGTAGGAGTTTGTGGTAACCCAGATCTAGACCATCCTGCATAGAATAGTTGTGAGAGTTGTGAAAAGAGTGAGAGGAAGCACCTGAGTAACTTATAAGGGCTTTAAGTGGCAGTGATGTTACAAGTGACCAGCCAGTGGTGTGATGTAACACCTAGTCATCCACCTGAAACTAAGCTCTAAGGGACTGCATTTTTATTACTAAGTTTAAAAAATGTACTATGTGAAGTGAATATATTCCAAATATAGCCCCGTATTACACAGGTCAGGGTCAGGGTCTTACCTACGTGTGCACGTATGTGTATATATATTTATTATATTTTAACCTACAATTAGCAAATGTAGCTAATTAAAACATATAAAATATTTATATATATATTTTATCAATCTCTGATGCTGTAATACCTTTTATACACTTGTGCACATCTTTTTGGTGAGTTGATGCACACTGCATTGAGCATGTGCACAAGCCATAAAAAATATTAGTGGCATGCTTTTTTTTTTTTACCACATACTGCTGACAATGCATACCTTCTTTATTACATACGTTGCCTTCTGCTGAGGGGCAGGTGCAGCTGTTTTAGTCTTGTATGCAGGTTAGGGAGCAATTGGAAATAAGCAAGGACAGATACATTGTGTACTGTGGTTCCTACATATGATAATGTGAGTTACAGTGCACAATAACACACACAACAATGTAAATAAAGCCTTCAATGTAAAAAGTCATTTAACTGTTTTGTGTTGACAGTCTTATTATGGAAAAGTGTACCTATTCTTATAGGACCCGTTCTTCTCTCTATGGGATGCTCCAGGCCGGGATGTTCCACAATACAGATGAATTCTGCCCCCTGATCTCTGCTGATTGATGGAGTGAATCTCAGATATGATTGACAGAACATAGTCTTATCTTTGTGCACCATTACCCTATTAGATGCCCAGTAAATATCATTAAACGATGGTGAAATAACGGGTTGTAAGTCGGTTCCATGTTCCTTCCTAAACCAGCTCACTTTTAGACAATCTACGGGATATCCAAAGATATCACAGGTCATAGAGGCCTCTATATCTTCTTTCAGGTTCGGAATCATGATCTCTCCAACTTGTGGACGGGGCAGATCTGAAAACAAAAGTTATTTAGAAGATGTGTTAGTCACAATGTATTTTACAGTATATGTCCTTTTACAAAGTATTAAGAGATTGTAGTTGTAGTGTCTGATTTAGATATTGATAGTGGGAAAGTTAGTGGACCAAACATGCCTACTGGAAGAGCAGGCTGAAATGTTAGCAGTGGGATCAACAGAGTGTCAAAGAAACATTACCACACACTGACCTAAGAATAAGTGGAAGTACTATATATATATATATATATATATATATATATATATATATATATATATATATATATATATATATATATATATATATATATATATATATATTATACACACACACACACACACACTAATATATATATATCTATATAGATATATATATATATCATTTTTTAACCTCATTTTTTAACCTGTCTTGTAATCTTCAATTGGTGAATGTAGCTAACCAAAAGGCATCTGTTTTTGTCTACATTTTAACAATCATTGATTCTTTAACACCTGTTACACATTTGTGCTCGTATTTTCTGGTGTGTCACTGTGCATTGCATTGTGCTTGCCCACAGGCCAAAAAAATGGTACCTGCCACATTTTTTTTTTTTACAGTATACTCAAGACAATGCTTGTTTCCTTTATATATTTTGTCTTGTGCTGAGAGTAGGGGCGTACCTACAGGGGTCACAATTGCGACCCGGCCACATGCTCCAGGGGGCCCATGCTGACCCCCCTGTGCACTTGGATAGAAGGGGCGGCAGCATATAGATAAACTGATCCCCCTCCATTTTCCTCCTGCAGCCAATGAATGTCAGATTCACCTCCCCTCCCTCCCACAAGCATTCAGAGGCTGCAGGAGGAAAATGAAGGGGATTGGTTCATCCATATGCTGCCCTTGCTGCCTCTCCTGTCCAGCTTCTTTCTGCTGCCCCAAGGGCCCCTGTGCTCTATCCTGACCCCCCCATGCTCTCTCCTGCCACCTTCCTCATCTCCTGCAGCTTTGCTGTGTTCCCCCATCCCCTCCCCTGCCGGTTGTTGCATGGGATGTGTCAGGATAGAATGCGGGGAAGGGGCTGGTAAATGTGTCATTTACGGCTCCTTCATTGTCTGAATGAATTGGTGACTAATTACTGACTCTGTCCATGTACTACTAAAGCTTCAGTTTGTGAATGAACAGGAAGCCCTGTACAAAGCTATTCCTGTCCATTCATTCTGTGCTGAGGTTGCAGAGATGAAGATTAAGGCCTGTGTGCTCACTCTCCTTTATCTGTCTCAAAAGTGGAACATCAGAGGGTTCTGTTTAGACCCTCGATATCTCACCAAAGCCCCCCAACGGGGGCTCATAAAAAATTGTAAAAAATAATATTGTCAAAAAAATAAAATACAATGGTAAAAATAAAATAAACAACTACTGAAACCAGTGGCGATACTACTAGGGTTGCAAAGGTCACCCTTGCGACCGGGCCCTGTCACCAGGCTTGGAGGAAATGGCTTTGGCTAGGGGTCAGGGGGGCCCTTTATGGTTTCTTGCACCAGGACCCTGAAGGTTCTAGTTACGCCTCCGGCTGAAGGGCAGGTGTTGCTGACTTAAACTTGTATGCATGTTGGGGTGCAGCTGAAAATAAATGCAGACAGATTCAATGAGGGGCATTAATTTAATAATGCTAAACAGTTACATTGTGAGACAGACTTTTCATCAAGGTGTTAGAGTCAGTCTAGCGCCTTACAAGTCTGTTTGATAAGCATTGTTTTTACACACTTTGTCTCCATCTGCCTCCTTGAAAAAAAATGATTTTTTTCTACATCTTATGTGTAAAATCCACTTCTTGGAGTACATCACAGGAGCTGGTTGTTATAACAAAGTTTTGGGTTATACGTCACCTTTAGGTGAATGGACACTGGTAGATCAATCAGATCAATAAAACAGGAAGTCCTCCCTTATATAACCCCTCCAACACAGGAAGTACCTCAGCCTTGTAGCAAGCAATACATTTCCCAGACAAAAGGGGAGGGACCTCTATGTCCTGTGATGTACTCAAAGAAATGGATTTTACAGGTAAGATGTAGAAAAAAATCAAATTTTCTTTAATTTTCGTAAATCACTGGATATTATAATAAATATTTGGGACATCCCAAAGCAATACCCTTGATGGGAGGGAGACACTATTACAGAAACTGCCACCAGAGAAGGACCTACTCTGCTGTTTGTAATATGCTGAGGCCAAAGGTTTTGACATCCACCTGGTGTATAAACCAAAGACCAAATAGTGATCTTGCAAACCTGGGCCAGTGACACCTGATGGACCAAGATACTCTCTCACACACCCGGTAGAGAATCTCTCCCCAGACAAAATGGGATTTTTGCCCTTTAAATCATAGGAATCAATGATATATGGAAGAGCCCTGGGGCCATCATAGAAAAAAAAAAACGAATTCTGACTTTGAAACTCAGAATTCTGAGATTGAAATTCAGAAATGTAAGTTTAAAAAAAAAAATTCTACAGAATTCTGAGATTCAAAGTCAGAATTCTGAGATTCAAAGTCAGAATTCTGAGATTCAAAGTTTATAAATATAGTAGTCTCTATTAGGAAGATTTTAGGACCAATGAGCAATAATGTAGTAACACCCACAGATCATCATTCTGCAGACATGTCTTCTGCTCTGTATATGGATATGTCAATCTATCTTAGTTACAGCACACAGTATAAGGAAGCAGGCAGTGCTGGGTTCTCTGGTTCCTCTGCTGTCTTATCCTTCTTCTCTGTCATCTGCTCCAACATAAAGAGCCATGCTGAAAACGTGTGTATCGTGTGTGAGTGGGGGGCACACAGCTTCCATAGATAGCAGAACACAATGGCCAGCACAGCACAGCTCTGCACCCCAACTTGTAGGAAACATTGCACTATTGCCCCTACATGAGGGAATTGTGAATGGCTAGAAGGCAGCAGGACAATGTGTGTCTATGGTCATAACGGATTGATCATAGCAATTACTTGTCTGGACTAATAGAGGTGTTTCACACACAATTAACCTCATATTAAACATGAAAGCAAATCAAAACCACTACTGAGAGATAGCTTAATGGTTAAAGCAGCAGACTTATATTGGTGAAGTTCTGGGTTCTAATTCAGGTGAGGGAATTTATATATATATATTTTAAATATGAGATAGTGAGGGCTTAAATTGTATTTTATCAATATATCCAAAATTGATTTCAAGGTATATTAACAAAGACACACTGATATATTGAGCACACAACATTGTAGTATATGCTGGCTACTATAAATTAGAGAGTAGAGATTTCAAAGAAAAAACTGTGTATATATTATTAGGGTGATCAGATGGGATCATTAGGGTGTCATCTACAGTTTCCCCTGGGGGGCAGTTCACAATTTCAGGAGACTGGTCATAACAAATCGATCATAATACACTTGTCTAGATTAATACAGTTGTTTCACAGATAATTAACCTCATATTAAACAGAAAAAGCAACAATTAAGAACCCTTAAGTGATCGTATAGTGGGTAGAGTAACAGGTTTAGGGCTATTTCACACGGGGCAGATCAGTGATGATCCGTCCCGTGAACACCCGCTTGCTCAGCGGGGATTGCTCCGCCGATCCCTGCTGAGCAGTAAGATGACAGGTCCATCGCTGCAGCGCTGGACCTGTCAGAGCGTCGCTCTCCCCTATGGGGGGATCGGATGATGAAGGACCGTAGTGTCCATCGTCACCCGATCCGATAACGGATGGAAAAGTAGGTTTTTCCTCCGTTACACTTTTCGGATCGGAGCGGGTCGGATGTCAGCGGACATGTCACCACTGACATCCGACGCTCCATAGGGATAAATGTATGTCCGTTTTTCATCCGAAAATGGAAGGATGAAAAACGGACATACGGATCGTCCGTGTGAAAGAGGCCTTATAGTGTTGAAAACTCCGGTTCTTATGCAGATCAGAGCATGTTTTTTAATTATATATACATTTTCAATATATTGATCTTATATTAAACATATTTTAAACTGTAAGTTAGTGAGAACTTCAATTGTATTTTATTGATATATCCAAATTGATTTCAAGGCATATTAACAAAGGCATATTGATAAAATTGTTGTATAAACTGACTACTATAAATTAGAGAGTAGGGATTTTTTTTACAAATCTGTGTATATATTGGGATGATTTTGGTGACATGGGGCCAGTTCTCAATTTCAGGAGATTGTCCCTGGAAGCTGCATGATAACCATCATGTCTTATAACTCAACCACCGATGCAGGGTCATTTTTTTCCATCCAGTGACACCACCGATGCAGGGTCATTTTTTTCCATCCAGTGACACCACCGATGCAGGGTCATTTTTTTCCATCCAATGACATTTCGGCCGCTAACGGGGCGCTTTTACCCCCCACTAGTGGCTGGCTGAGAAAGGGTTAAAACCGCCCGCAATGCACCACAATAACGGCGTTTTGCCAGCGGTATCCCAGCGCTGCCCCATTGATTTCAATGGGGAGCAGCGGTGGAAAAGCGGTAAACACACCGCTCCTTCACCGCTCCAAAGAAGCTGCTGGCAGGACTTTTCCTGATGTCCTGCCAGCGCAGCGCTCCCTCAGGCTTTCACACTGGAGACAATGGAGCAGCTGTTTGAGGGCGGATTGCAGTCGCTATTTTTAACGCTATAGCGCCTGCAAAACACCCCTGTGTGAAAGGGGTCTTACATACTACAAATTATATAAATATACAGATACAGTACTTTGCTCTGCATGCCACTATTTTCCCAGAATCCCCACCTGAGAGGGGGGAGGGGCACAGTAACAAGTGTATATAATGGCAGTGCAGGCCATGAGCTGTATGTACTGGCTGTGTCAGGGTTGTGATTAAACACAATGTAGTGTCAGGGCAGTGAGCCATGTGTAATAGCAGTTCTGTTCAATCAGCAGTATATGATGGCAATGCCGACATCCCAAGTCTCCCGTAATGGACGGCGGCTCACAGACACCCGCGAGTGCGGCACCATCTCCCGGCTGTCAACAGCAGCAGCCCGAGCCGCCCCTCCTCCAGGCCAGGGGTATCAGTGGTATCACTATGGAGATCAATTGTATGAAAGCAGGTGCAGCACAGGACTTCCTATGTGTCCCAGATTGTAACTCCGCCCTCCTCTCATAACCCTCCACCTCCCCCAATCACTGAGTGCCCCGCCCTCTGCCAGTACCCAGGGGGAAGTTTACAAACTGTGCCCCTCCCCCCTCTCAGGTGGGAATTCTGGGAAAATAGTGGCATGCAGAGCAAAATACTGTATCTGTATATATATATATATATATATATATATATATTTGTAGTATGTGAGTTTAAAACTGGTGCACACATAAGGGGCTAACAGTAGTGAAGAAGAAAAATGACCCTGCATCGGTGGTGTCATTGGATGGGAAAAATGACCCTGCATCGGTGGTGTCATTGGATGGGAAAAATTACCCTGCATCGGTGGTGTCACTGGATGGGAAAAATGACCCTGCATCGGTGATGTCATTGGATGGGAAAAATGACCCTGCATCGTAGATGTCATTGGATGGGAAAAATGACCCTGCATCGGTGGTATCACTGGATGGAAAAAAATGACCCTGCATCGGTGGTGTCACTGGATGGAAAAAAATGACCCTGCATCGGTGGTGTCACTGGATGGGAAAAATTACCCTGCATAGGTGGTGTCATTGGATGGAAAAAAATGACCCTGCATCGGTGGTGTCACTGGATGGAAATATGACCCTGCATCGGTGGTGTCACTGGATGGAAATATGACCCTGCATCGGTCGTGTCACTGGATGGAAAATATGACCCTGCATCGGTGGTGTCACTGGATGGAAAAAATTTCTGTGTCAATGGTGTAGCTAAGAGGAAAATGGCGCTGCATCAGTGTCAGTGGGGATAAACTGCAGCCAATCAGTGAAGGGGAGATATGGGCGTGTACATTATAGTACACACAGATTATAGTGCAGAGCTCAGGGCTGAGTTATGAGACATGATGGTTATCATGCAGCTTCCAGGGACAATCTCCTGAAATTGAGAACTGGCCTCATGTCACCAAAATCATCCCAATATATACACCGATTTGTAAAAAAATCCCTACTCTCTAATTTATAGTAGTCAGTTTATACAACAATTTTATCAATATGTCTTTGTTAATATACCTTGAAATCAATTTGGATATATACCGTATATATTCCGAGTATAAGTCGAGACCCCTAATTTACCACAAAAAACTGGGAAAAACTTATTGACCCGAGTATAAGTCGAGGGTGAGAAATGCAGAGGGTCAATAATGTCCATCTGCAGCTGCATGCCTCCCTGTGTCCTGTACATGTGTGTCCTGTGTGTATGTGTGTCATGTGTGTCATGTGTGTCATGTGTGTCCTGTGTCCTGTGTAGCCTTCCTGTGGCGATCTCCATCCTCAGACAGCGGCCATGTGATGATACTGTTCGGCGGCCATTCCACAGTTCAAAAGCCGCGCCTCCTCCTCGTCTGTGATAGGCTGACCGCTGACTGCCTATCATGGACATTCTCTCATTCTCATACCACGGACGAGGATGAGAGAATGTCCGTGATAGGCTGTACACTGACAGCTGTTCAGCCTATCACAGAAGAGCAGGAGGCGCTGCTTTTGAAAGCTGGAATAGCCTCCGTGCATTATCATCACACGCCGGCCGCCGTCTGCCTGCATGACACGCTGATCATGCAGACAGACGGCGCGGACTCGAGTATAAGTCGAAGGGAAACTTTCAGCCCAAAAAAAAGGGCTGAAAAATTCGACTTATACTCGAGTATATACGGTAAATAAAATACATATATATATATAATATATTTTAAAATATGTTTAATATAAAATCTATATACAACTAAAGTTTATGCTCTGAACCGGATTAGAACCCACAACCTTCAAACACTATAAGCCTGTTACTCTAACCACCAAGCTATCACTTAAAGCAGGAGTCCTGCAAGTACTGCAGCTGCTGACTTTTAAAATAAGGTCATTCATCTGTCCCGGGGTCCAGCGATGTCGGCACCCGAGACCGAACCGTCCCTCGATCCTCGGGTGCTGCCGCCGCCATTCTCAGTGAGGGAATCAGGAAGCGAAGCGTTGCGGCTTCACTTCCCGATTCCCTACTGCGCATGCGCGAGTCGCGCTGCGCTTTCTCAATGGTCCCCACTATCTCCTGGGACCTGTGTCTTTCCCAGGAGACAGCGGGGGAGTGCGGGAGGGGGCGTGACTCCCGCGGGAGTCTATTCCCAGAAGTGGGTGCAGATACCTGTCTTAGACAGGTATCTGCACCCCCCTCCCCCCTGAAAGGTGCCAACTGTGACACCGGAGGGGGAGAGGAATCCGATGAGTGGAAGTTCCACTTTTGGGTGGAACTCCGCTTTAAGGACATCTATTCAATACTTTTTATGTTCAATATTAGATAAATTGTGTGTGAAACACCTTATCAGCCCAGATAATTAATTGCTATGATTAATCTGTTATGACCATAGACACACATTGTCCTGCTGCTTTCTAGCCATTACCAATTCCCTCATGTAGGGGCAATAGTGCAATGTATCCTACAAGTTGGGGTGCAGAGGTGTGCTGTGCTGGCCATTGTGTTCTGTTATCTATGGAAGCTGTGTCTCCCCCCCCTCACACACAATACACACGTTTTCAGCATGGCTCTTTATGTTGGAGCAGATGGCAGAGAAGACAGCAACCGAGGAACTAATTAATACAGTAGAGGAACCAGAGAACGCAGCACTGCCTGCTTCCCTATACTGTGTGCTGTAACTAAGATAGATTTACATATTCATATACAGAGCAGAAGACATGTATGTCTGCAGAATGATGATCTGTGGGTGTTACTACCTTATTGCTCATTGGTCCTAAAATCTTTCTAATAGAGACTACTATATTTATAAACTCAGAATTCTGACTTTTAATCTCTGAATTCTGACTTTTAATCTCCGAATTCTGACTTTTAATCTCAGAATTCTGACTTTTAGTCCTCATGCACATGGACGTTTTTACAGCTGCTTTTTTGAGCTTTTTTTGCAGCTTAAAAAGGCCTGTCTATGTTAGTCTATGGCTTCATCCCCACCTAGGCATTTTTGAGCTGCAAGTGGCATAGGCGTTTTTAAGCTGTAAAAAAAAACCCAGAACCAGTGGGTTCTGAGAGACGTTTTTCAGCTGTAAAAACGCTCTAACACTGAAAAACGCTGAAAAACGCTGAAAAACGTCATTCACCAACATTTTTTAATGTTTTTGATCCATTGAAAAAAAAAAAAATTTGAAAAAAAAAAGCTAAAAAACGCTAACGCGGAAAAACGCTCCAAAACGCTAAAAAACGCTATTGCAAAAACGCTGAAAAAAGCTGAAAAAAGTTTTAAAAAATCACTGCAAAGATACTGGCGTTTTCATAACGTTATTATTTTTTTTTTTTTTAATCTTTATTTAAGTTTTAAATATCCGTACAAAAGGAAAAGAAAATACAATAACCCACACATCCTATCTCTAAAACCTCCCCTCCTCCCACCCTCCCCAACCAATCCCCCCCCCTCTCCCCCCGCAGACCCCAACCCTGTGTTTCCAATAGGGCAGATCACCTATTTACCCCATGGATGTCAAATTATCTCAGCATCATTTCAGCATAGTTAGCAGATTTCCTGAAGGCCACCCAACCTGCCCATCTTCCTCCCACCATCACTTGCTCGTTAGATAACGAGTCTTTCTCCCTTTTCTCTAAATTATATGTTTCCTGTATTTTTAGAAACCAGTCCCTAATCTTAGGGCCTTCAGCATTCTGCCAATTCTTGGGAATTTCACTTTTTGCTGTATTTAATAATACTGGGATTATAGACGTGTTGTACTCCCGTTTTCCTCCCTCCGAGCTATGGAACAAACATATCCAGGGGTCGTATGGTATTGATTTGCCCGCTATCATCTCAATTATTTGAATTACCTCCTGCCAGAACTTTTTAGCCACCGGACAGCTCCACCATATGTGAGCCATAGACCCCGGCGTCCTACACCCGCTCCAACAGTTTGGCGACCTGTCTGGTTGGTATTTATTAATTTTTTCAGGAGTTGCATACCATCTGGATAAGCACTTGTAGTTTGTCTCTATCATTTTTGTATCAGTTGCCGTGCTGTGTGTTGCCTTTATTATGTTACCTATTGCATTTTCTTCTAGTGGTACCCCCAAATCCTTCTCCCATTTCTTAATGAATGGCGGCGTTTCCATCTCTCCACTGTTTAACAGCATTTTGTATATGGCTGACATATACCCTTTGGTCTTATTACTACTGAATATTGTCTCTATTGGTAAGAGGCTATTTTCCTCTCTTATAGACCCAGGAAGACTTTTGACAAAGTGTGAGAGTTGGGCATACCGCCATCCATTTAGTCTCATTAAGTCTCTACATGTGTCTAAGTGCTCGTAAGTGCCTATTTTCCCTTTTTTCACTATATCTTTTAGTTGTGTTTCATTGCTTAAGATCCAGTTACCCCCAACTTCCTCCATCCCCGGGGGAAACAACTCATTGTTTTTTAAATAAATCAATGGTGAATTATACTCCCACCTGTTTAATGTGTGCAACCAGTCCCAAATTTTGAATGTGTGTTGTGTAATAATATGTGTGTTTGGTCCTAGCTTTCTACACCGTGGGGGATTCCATAACAAATAATTCAAACGTGCACTACTTAAACCTATTTCCAGGCTAACCCATCTTTTGTCAATCCCTCTCTTAACCCAATCTACAGCCCGTGCAATTACTATTGCATTATAGTATTTTTTTAAATCAGGGAGAGCCAACCCCCCTTGTGCTTTTCCTCTACATAACTCTTTATGTGCAACTCTAGGTTTCTTATTGTTCCATACAAACCCATTTAATATTTGTGTCAGCTTTTTAAAGTAAATTTGAGGCAATGGGATAGGCAGCATTTGCATCTTATAAAACACTTTTGGGGCCAGCACCATTTTGACTGAATTAATTTGCCCTATCCATGAGGTCGGGTAGTGACTCATCCTTTTAACTTCTGCTCGGACTTCGTCCAGAAGAGACACAAAATTTAAGGCATATATCTTCTGTACGGAGTTCGAAAGCTTAACCCCTAAGTATTGAATATTGTCTCTCACTGGAAAGTGAAAAGTTTCCTTAATCCACGCCTCTTCCTTCCTTTCCATGTTGATATTTAAGGCTTCGGATTTTCCCAAATTAATTTTATAATTTGAAAGCTCACTATATTTCTTGACGTCCGATAGTAAGTTAGGGATCGAGATCCTCCGGTTTGTGATGTAAAGGAGGACATCGTCGGCATACGCGGCCAATTTATGTTCCTCCTTCCCCACTGTACACCCTCTTATGTCCGGATTATTTCGTATAGTGGCTAGCAACGGCTCTAATGTCAGCACAAACAGGAGAGGGGATAGCGGACAGCCCTGTCTGGTCCCATTTTTAATTTCGAACTGAGCTGAGGGGATGTTGTTAACTTTGACAAAGGCAGAGGGATGGTCGTATAGAATTTTAATCCACTTTATTTTTTCTCCCACCCCCATAGCTTCCAGCGTTTTGATCATGAAACCCCAGTCTACTCTGTCAAAGGCCTTCTCGGCATCAATTGACAGAAATAGACCTGGGGTTCCGTTGCTCTTGATGGCCTCTGCTATGAGCAAGGACCGCACCCCGTTATCTCTGCTCTCTCTCCCAGGGACAAAGCCCATCTGGTCCGGGTGGACCAGATGAGCCATTCTCTCCTTAAATCTAGTTGCAAGCACCTTCGCATACAATTTAATGTCTGCGTTTATAAGCGCTATAGGTCTATAACTTGAGCAAAGGGTGCGGTCCTTGCCCTCCTTGGGGATTAAGGCCACCAGCAGAGCACCTTCACTCAGCTCACCCTGCGACCCAAGATCATTCCAAAGCCTGCACATCTTCGGGACCAACGATTCTCCAAATGTTTTGAAAAAACCAGCTGTGAAGCCATCCGGACCTGGGCTTCTCCCGGTGGGGGAAGATCTCAGAGCCAGACGGATTTCTTCTTCTGTTATGGGATTGTCGAGATCTTTTGTGTCCTTTTCGGCCAGTTTATTAAGCCCTGCCTCTTTTAAGAAGGCCTCAGCCCTTTCTTTGTTCCCTCTACTATAGTCGTTCTTACTAACTGAGTACAGGGATGTGAAATATTGTCTAAATTCTTCTCCAATTTCTCCCGAAGAATACTTCAGGTCCCCTTTTTTATTTTGGATCCTGTCAATGAAATTTATGTCCCGTTTTTTCCTCAGAGTTTTTGCCAGGTGTTTGCCTACTTTATTACCCCACTTGAATTTTTCTCTTAGATGTCTATTCATTATATGGTGTGTCTCCTCTTCCATTAAGTCTTTTAGTTCATCTCTCTTGATGGTCAGTTGTTTCAGTGGTGTCCTATCTGGTCCTCTGTAGGCTTTGTGTATCTGCTCTAATCTAAAAATTTCTGCGATAAGCGCTTCCTTTCTTTTTATTCTTTCTTTTTTCAGACCTGCTCCCACCGAGATCAGGATCCCTCTAATATACGCCTTGAAGGCTTCCCATACAATCGCCCCCTGCGTTTCGCCCGTGTCGTTAGTTAGAAAGAAAGAATCTATTTCCTGTTGGATTATTTCGGCGCTTTTGGGGTCTTTAATTAGGTTCTCATTTAGGCGCCAAGTAAACGGGGCTTTTTGCACTTCTTTTAGTTTTATTTTCATCGTGGCAGGGGCATGGTCTGACAATGATCTAATCCCAATCTTAGTTTCTACCACTGTATCAACCAATCGATGGTCCACCAACAGATAGTCCAATCTGGAATATGTACCATGCACGGGGGAGAAGTAGGTATAGTCTCTGACCCCAGCATGTTGAATCCTCCACATGTCTATCAACTGACATTCATGTAGCTTTTTCCCCATTCTTCTCAGGGTATCTTTACTCATCCCCCGTGCATTTGATGAGCTATCTAGTGGTGGGTCTATACAGAAATTGAAGTCCCCTGCTACTATCATCTCCCATTCCCTGAATTCCAATAATTCATTTAGGACCCGCGCAAGAAATTTAGTTGGGTCTCTGTTCGGGCAATAAATATTGGCCAGGGTGAGGATTCTCTCTCCTATCCTAATTTTCAAGAATAGAAATCGCCCATCGGGATCTGTTTTCCTGTCTTTTAAAAGGTAATTAACATTTTTCGAGAAGCCAATTGCCACCCCTTTTGCCCGTTTTATAGGAGAGTCACTGAAAAACCACTTTGGAAAATGTTTAGAATAGAGTTTTATATCTGTTTCCCATGCAAAATGGGTTTCCTGCAAGAAAACCACATCTGCTCCATAATGGTGCAGCTCTCTCAGTATTTTGTGCCTCTTATTGGGGGAATTTAAACCCTTAACGTTATATGACAAACATATAAAATCCATTTAACCAAAATCTTGTGCCTTGCTTGCAACCCGATGGTAATATAGGGAACTCTATGTTGAGTCTGCAAGGGAGAGAACCCCACCATTCCCCCCCCTCTACCCCCCTAGCCCTCCCGTCCCATCCCCACCTCCCCCCCTTTTCCACATAACCCTCCCCCCACCTCCCCCCTCCCTCTCCCCCCCGCCACTACCAGGCAATTGGATCGCAGAGCGACTATTGCAGTACTCCTGCTCTGCGCTCCGTTGTGTCCTGGGGTGGGTCCCGGTGATGGACAGCAGCGTTATCATCCCCAAGCTCTACTATTTGCGCTTGTTTCCCCCCGTCTCCTACCCCTCCACCCCCCCCCCTCGCCGCCCCCCAACCCCTCAGCCCGCCCCCCCCATGTCCACCCTCCTCCTGAGTACGTAATGTAACTATCAGACCCCTATGCTACGGGAAAACACTTTCAGGGATATTAGGGACCACAATGTCTAGGTTCCCACAAAAATCCTGCAAGTCTTCCATATGTCTCAATTTAAAAGTCCTGCCCTCTTTTGTCACGCTCAAGGACAACAGGAAACCCCAACTGTACTTTAGGTTTGCGCCCCTTAATAAGTCCAGCAAGGGTTTCAGCTGTCTTCTCCTTGCAAATGTACCAGCGGATAGGTCCGAGAATATCTGTATCTCTTGATTGTTGAATTTTACCGGTAGAGCCCCTCTTAATTTGCTCCAGATTTTGGCTTTGTCCTCAAATTGGTAAAATTTCACAATGACATCTCTGGATGCATCTTCTCTTATATTTTGGGGTTTTCTGATCCTATGGACTCGGTCAATTTTCAATTCACTATCCGGGTTTCCAAGAGGGGGTTGAAAATCTTTTTGATAACTGTGAACAGGTCTTCATCTCTCTGCTCTGGTAGGGATCTTATTCTTAAATTTTGTCGTCTGTTTTGGTTTTCTTGTTCTTCCATCTTATACAGCAACTCTCTTTGTCCCCTCTGTAGTGTTTTTACTTGTTTTTTTAACATGGCAATTTCTCCACCCTGCTGTTCCACCCCCTTCTCCACTTCTTCTACTCTCGTTAGGAGGTGTCCCATGTCAGTCCTTACGTTGAGGATTTCTGCCTTAATTACCTTTTCCAGCTTTTCAAACATGTCTTGAATCTCCATTTTTGTGGGGAGAGCTTCCCCTGCCAGATCTGCCTCCATGTTCAAAACTGGTTCTCCTTCAGAAGGTGCCCCTGAAATAGCTGCTCCCCCCTGGGCCCCTTTGTTTTTAGTTCAGGCCTTTTTTTTAACTTTTGACTCTTCTGACTCTTGTTGTTTATTGTCCATACCTGGGCTCTTCAAGTACTTTTGGATAGTACTGGAGTTCAAACTGTCTCTGGGTTTATTGGGGTCTGCTGATTTTTGGGGGCGCCCTCTCATGTTCATCCCCACTCCCCTACGCCGCCTGAGCCTTGTTTGAACTGGTTATTACCAACTCCTGTTATAGCAATCTAGTTCTAGGCCCAGCTTGTACAAGTAAAGAAACTTTTTCACAGGGATACGGTACTGGTCTCGGTGCCCTTCCCCTTGGGGAGAACACGACAGCGCACCAAGCAAGCTTGCAGCAGGATAGGTAGCCACGACTATTAAGTAGACACGACCAGGTCACTGCTCACGCTTAGCAGTTAAGAGACCGTGTCTAAGGCACTCACACTGTATAACCGCTGAAAAAAGAAAAAGTCCCTTTAGCACTTTCAGGATTGCTGGTCAGGTAGACCTTGTTTTTTGCCAGGTACCCCTGTCGCGAGCGTGTTGCACAGATTGTGTAAGTTCAGTTCAGCCAAGCTGATCTAACCTGGCTCTTTGCATCGCTCTTTTTTGGGGAAAAAGCACACACACACCAGAAGGCGATCCTGCTTTAGTCCCAACTTGAGCCCGGCCTTTAGCAAAGTAATAGTATATAGTGTCCTAAAGCAGTACCTTTGTTGAGTTGTCACTGATCATTTTACCTGACAAAACACCTTGTAAGAGATAACAAGTGTTAGTCATAACACCACTTTTAGTTAAATAATGTCCACTATATCCGCAACAGCGATATATTGCTTTAACATCCACTTGCAACTTTAAAATGGCTTTAATTGGTTTTCTTCCGCAGGTAGCTCTAATGAGCATTTGAAACAGTTCTTATGATATTGGTATCCCCTGGATCCAGGGGACCTCTTGTGGGGGAGTCTTCCGCATTCAGAGTAGGTTTCTCTGCCAGCGCCTGTACTGCGCTTAGAAAAGGATAGAGGGGGGGGGGTCCCCACACCCCACAGTATACCGCGTTGTCTATCTGCCAGAGTGTCCTGTTTTAGTAGGACACAGTTCCGCCGTTCTCCTTGAGACTGTCCCAGCGCGGTTGTTAGGATTTGGGGAAGCAGGGCCGAGGAGTCCCAGGGTGACAGACACAGGGGGGGGGAGGCCGGGGGATATTGTATACTGCTGTGGCGTGCCTCCGCTCCGTCTGCTCTCCTAGCCGCTCTGGATGAAGCGCCAGTCCGCAGCACTCGTGATGCAGCCTCTCCTGCTCACTGGAACCAGCTGACAAGTGAGCCCGTCTGT
Organism: Lithobates clamitans; assembly: GCA_037952925.1. NCBI lineage: Eukaryota > Metazoa > Chordata > Amphibia > Anura > Ranidae > Lithobates > Lithobates clamitans. Next base: position 2,706,122 of record JBBGZY010000645.1, read on the forward strand.
AGCTTCAGGGGAAGGGGAGAATCGCTCGTCGGCCACGGTCTCTCACCCCGTGCTTTTAGGACGCTATCCCCTTCAAGCGTGCAACTCTCACCGCCCCATCACCGAGCCCCGCCCCCAGACCTCAGCACGTTACGTCATGCCTCCGATAATGTTATTTTAACAGCCTGTGTGCATGAGGACTTAATCTCAGAATTCTGTTAATTTTTTTTTTTTTAAACTCACGATTCTGACTTTGAATCTCAGAATTCTGACTTTCAAACTCAGAATTCTGACTTTGAATCTCAGAATTCTGACTTTGAATCTCAGAATTCTGACTTTCAAACTCAGAATTCTGACTTTCAAACTCAGAATTCTGTAAAAAAAAAAATTCTGTATTTTTTTTATGATGGCCCCAGGGCTCTTCCATAATGATAAACTCACAGATCCACTGCTAAATATTCGACCTGGATGTCACCCTCCCTTCCTGGGCTCTTCTGGCAGCAAAAACCAGGATTCCTGACCTGTTCTGACAACAGGTCAGGAATCCTGATCGCCTGAACTACCTCTAGAGTATGTAGTGATCCTTCTCCTGCAGACTGTGGATTAGGAAAAAAAGGGAAGGCAAGAAACTGCTCTGATTCAAGTGAAAACTAGAAACCACTCTATGAAATAAAGATGGATGAGGACGCAACATCACCAAATCATGATGCGAGACCAAGAAGCTTGCTCCTTGCATGAAAGAGCTGCCACTTGGTGAAGTGATAGCAACCAAAGAAGCCACCTTCCAAGATAAAGGACTAACAGAGTCTCCCAATTGGTTCAAAATTGGCCTCTGCAAGGACAGTCAAGAGCAAATTCAAGTCCCAAGGACACAAGAAGAGCCTGACAGGTGGGACTGTCTACATTACACACTGTATGAAGTATGAATCAAGGAGTGAGAAACAATGGCCTCAGGAGAAAAATGGTAGGGATGAAATCTGACCCTTAACGGTACTTAAGGCCAATCTCCTTTCCCCCACAGGGAGAAAAGAAAAATGTGTTTACATTTATCAACATTAAACCTCATTCGCCACACAGTTGCCCAATAAGACAGTGCATTGAGGTGAGCTTGTAAGTTGGAGACATCCCTTAAGGACGTTATTCCATTGCATAGCTTGGTGTCATCTGCAATCACTGAAATGGTACTTTTAATCCCAGACCCTATATCATTTATAATGATATTAAAGTCAAGTCCAGCCCCGGGGCTAGAAGCTTTGTGAGCCCTCAGGAGCTGTGGCCAGCCCAAAGGGCAGAATCACAAAAAAGAAAGGCGACTTTCTACTGCAATTGCAGAAATCTTTGAGCCTGGAAAAAAAAAGCCACATGAAGATATGCATTCATTAATGACTATGGACCCCGAAATCTACCTCTTGCAGAGAAGTCATCACTGTACAGACCGAGCCTATCTGAAACAGAAGGATGCCCAGCGGCTTGAGATCTTAAAGGGGTTATATGTTTTATTTGTTTTTTTTTTTTAAATAACAAACATGTTATACTTACCTCCACTGTGCAGTTCGTTTTGCACAGAGTGGCCCCAAACCTCCTGTTCTGGGGTCCCTTGGCGGCTGTCTCAGCTCTTCCCCGCAATAGCTAACCTCCCTCTGGGAAGCTCTATCCCGAGGGGGTTAGCTTGCAGGCGTGCTCCCTGTAATACACGCTGCGTCCGTAGACACAGGGTGTATGACTTGGTCCCGCCCCCTGGCGGGCCGCATCTTTGGATGTGATTGAGAGCAGCGCGAGCCAATGGCTGTGCTGCTATCAATGTATCCTATCTATCCAATCAACAGTCAGACTCCGTGGAGACTGCATCCAATGCAGCCTCTATGCTTCTTCAGAACAGCGAAAAAATAAGCTCCTGCTGACCAAACGTTCACTATTCTGGAGACACAGTCCAGTCCAGGAGGCAGCTGGTCTGTCATATGGAGTAGGAGCACACAATCTCATCCACGGCTTGGTGCTATTAAGGCATGTTATAGAGCGGTGCACTAAGGCAACAGACCCATGTGAGTTTTAAAAGATTTAATGCAAACAAAGCCCTATTATAGGGTACTCACATGGGTCTGGTGCGTTATTAGTGCTAGCAGCTGTCATCATACTATTACAAGATAGGATAGGATCTTTGATTTGGTAGCTCACAAGACCTTTACTACTATATAGACCTCCAAGTATGCTCCAAGAGTACATGTATCACATCAGTGACCACCACCCTACAGACACTGGCAAAAAACGGAGGTACTTCCTGTGTAGGAGGGGTTATTTAGGGGAGTGCTTCCTGTTTGATTGATCTGATTGATCTACCAGTGTCCATTCACCTATAGGTGGCGTATAACCCAAATAGTTATAATAGTATATGAATAGTATATAATAGTTATAATAACCAGCTCTGTGTCCTGTGATGTACAATAAAGAAATAAGACCACCGTGCTTATAACCTAATATGGGTCGTGAGTAGGGATGAGCTGAACACCCCCCGGTTCGGTTGGCTTCCAGAACATGCGAATGGGCAAAAAATTTGTTTGAACACGCGAACACCGTTAAAGTCTATGGGACACGAATATGAATAATCAAAAGGGCTCATTTTAAAGTCTTATATGCAGTTTTTGTCATAAAAAGTGTTTGGGGACCTGGGTCCTGCCCCAGGGGATATGTATCAATGCAATAAGAAGTTTTAAAAACTGATTTTTTTTGGGAGCAGTGATTTTAATAATGCTTAAAGTGAAACAATAAAAGTGTAATATTCCTTTAATTTTCGTACCTGGGAATGTGTCTATAGTATGCCTGTAAAGGGGCGCATGTTTCCCGTGTTTAGAACAGTCTGACAGCAAAATGACATTTCTAAAGGAAAAAAAGTCATGTAAAACTACTATCGCTACTATCACTACTAACTACTGTAAAACTCCTATCGCTAGCGCCGGCTATAATGAATTGTCGGTCCGGCAATACACATAAAAGTTCATTGATAAGCGCGGCATGGAATTTCCCCACAGGGGAACCCCAAAGAAAAATTTTAAAAAATGCGTGGGGGTCCCCCTAAATTCCATACCATGCCATTCAGTTCTGGTATGGATATTAAGGGGAACCCCGTGCCAAAATTTAAAAAAAATGATGTGGGGTCCCCTTCAAAATCCATACCAGACCCTTCAGGTCTGGTATAGATTTTAAGGGGAACCCCGCGCCAACATTTTTTAAAAAAATGGAGTGGGGTCCCCCCAAAAATCCATACTAGACCCTTATCCGAGCACGCAATCTGGCAGGCTGCAGGAAAAGAGAGGGGGAAGAGAGAGCGCCCCCCTCCTGAACTGTACCAGGCCACATGCCCTCAACATTGGGAGGGTGCTTTGGGGGTAGCCCCCAAAGCACCTTGTCCCCATGTTGATGGGGAGAAGGGCCTCATCCCCACAACCCTTGCCCAGTGGTTGTGGGGGTCTGCGGGCAGGGGGCTTATCGGAATCTGGAAGCCCCCTTTAACAAGGGGCCCCCAGATCCCGGCCCTCCCCCTTTAACAAGGGGACCCCCAAATCCTGGTCCCCCTTGTGTGAATTGGTAATGGGGTACAAATGTACCCCTATCATTTCACAAAAAAAGTGTCAAAAAGGTTAAAAAACACAAGAGACAGTTTTTGACAAGTCCTTTATTAATTTCTTCTTCTTTCTGCTTCTTCTTCCATTTTCTTTTTTCATGTCTTTCTTTGGTGTTCTTCTTCTTCCTCCATCTTCTTCTTCTCCATTTTCTTCTTCTCCATCTTCTTCTTCCTCCACTCTTCTCGTCCCGCATCTTCCTCTGGCTTCTTCTCCGCTCCTTCCACACTATCCGCCTCAGTGGGAGTCTTCCGCCGTGTGACGCTTCGGTTCTTCTGACACATCTTATATAACAGAGGGTGGGGCCACCTGGTGACCCCATCCCCCTCTGACGCACGGGGACTTCACGGGGACTTCCCTCTGGCTTTCCCTGTGTTGTCAGAGGGGGGCGGGGTCACCCGGTTACGTTGCGGCGAGTGTGGGGTATACTTAGGGTGTTAGTGGTCCCACTCATACGGCAGGCCACACCCTGGATTGGGTTTCATATGGTGGGCTCCTACTTAAGTTCTTCCCATCCTGTGAGATGATTTGGAGCGACCATTATTTAATCTGGTTTACCCATGATGTAAAAATGAATAAAAAGGAACCTCATATTCCTAATAGAAACATCCCTGTAAAAATGATACAGAATATATCCAAAGTGTCTGCAGATGACTTTGGCAGACACTGTGAAAAATATAGATAATCTAAGCTTTTTTAAATCTGAGTCGGTTGCTGAAAAAATAGTTTTTTTTCAACACTGCTATTATAAAAAACCCTTGATTTCCTAGCTCCTTTAAAAAAATCTGTATAATAAGGAAATCTGAGAAAAATCAGTTCTGGTTCTCTCAGGAGACAAGAGAATTAAAATGCCAATGTAGGCCTGCTAAAAGAGCATGGAGAAAATGCCCAAAATGAATCATCAAAATTAAATTATATGGCTAAGTTAAAAGAATACAAGAAAGGCATCAGAAATGCCAAGAAAGAATTTTTCACAGGTAAAATAAAAAATGCATCTAACTCATCGGCGGAGCTCTTCAGGGTGGCCAGGCGATTGGCTAATCCCATGTGTGGTCAACCTGAAGAGAAATACTCTGCTTAATTGTGGGCAAATTTATCCTTTTGTTTTAAAGAGAAAACAGAAATTATCAGAGAAAACATTTCATCTGTGGAGGTGGAAGAAACATGCCCACCATATGTAGGGACCCGCTTCTCGGTATTTTATTCGGTGACTCCAGAAGATATTAAAACCATCCTCAAATCTCTCAGAGCTTCATCCTCATCACTTGATCCCTGCATTGCGCAGTTGGTGAAGGACTCCTCAGATGCTCTGGCGCCTTTTATTGCAGACATTGTCAGCATGTCTTTTGCTACCGGTGTCGTTCCACGTATTCTGAAGAGGGCGGTAGTTATACCCCTGCTAAAGAAAGCTAACGTGGAGCGCACCGTGTTGAGCAACAATCACCCTATTTCTACCCTGCCGTTTTTGGCAAAAATTATGGAGCGAGCTGCGGTATGGCAACTTCAACCTCACCTGGAGTCTAATAAAATTTTTGATGACTTTCAGTCAGGATTTTGTCCTGGAAGAGGTTCGGAAACAGCTCTGGTAAAAGTCCTGGACGATTTGCTCTGGGCCTTGGATGAGAATGAAGCTTCGGCCTTGGTACTTCTGGATCTGTCGGCAGCTTTTGATGTCATCGACCACTCTATACTCGTGGATAGGTTGAAGATGGTGGCGGGAATGGATGGTATAGCTCTGGCATGGGTAGCCTCATTCCTGCGAGACAGGGTTCAGAGGGTAAAGTTGGGACCATTTTACTCCTCTGATAGTCCCCTGTCTTGCGGGGTCCCACAAGGATCGACTTTATCTCCGATCCTTTTTAACATCTATATGAGGCCGCTGCTGTACATCATTCGCCGTCACAATCTCCCGTTCCATGTCTATGCTGACGACACCCAGATCTACTTCAAATTATCCAAGAAAGGGGAGGATCAAGTTATGCTGGCCTCCTGTCTGGAGGAAATCCATACCTGGATGGGTGCCAATTATCTAAAACTAAATGGCACCAAAACTGAATGTATCATCTTCAGTAACAAGGTGTATTCCAGCTTGTTTCTGTCATGACCGGAATCTTTCAAACCTTTTCCGATTCCGGCCACTCAGGTCAGGGACCTGGGTGTCATCTTTGACTCTAGGTTGAACCTGCGCCCTCAGGTAAATCAGGTGGTGAGTTCATGTCACTTCTTTTTTTTTTTTTTTTTTAGGATCCGTGGGTGTATGCCATCCATGTGCTTTATTTTTTTTGTTGTTGTATAAAGTTTTTATTGAAAGTATAAACAACAGTAACAGAAGAACAGGTGATACATGAATGCGGACGCAGCTGCTGGTAATAACATGCGTATTTAAAGCGGGGGTCCACCCACACCGCCAAAAAAAAAAAATATTAAAAGCCAGCAGCTACAAATACTGCAGCTGCTGACTTTTAATACATGGCCACTTACCTGTCCCAGGGTCCAGCGATGTCGGCAGGGGACGCCGAGAACCCGCTCGGTTCTCAGCAGCTGCCGCCGCCATCCTAGGTGAGGGAATCAGGAAGTGAAGCATTGCGGCTTCACTTCCCGGTTCCCTACTGCGCATGCGCGAGTCGCGCTGCACATCCCAAGTGGTCCCCGCTCTCTCCTGGGAGCTGTGTGTTCCCAGGAGACAGCGCGGTGGGGACAGGAAGAGGCATAGACTCCCATGGGAGTCTATGCCGGAAGTGGGTGCAAATACCTGTCTTAGACAGGTATCTGCACCCCCCTCCCCCCTGAAAGGTGGCAAATGTGACACCGGAGGGGGGGAGGGTTTCGAAAAGCGGAAGTTCCATTTTTGTGTGGCACTCCGCTTTAAAGACATCAATGTCTAAAGTGGTCTCTCAAGGCATACGTGTCATAACATAGCACTCATATACGTCTGTGTAAGCTAGTACATATATCTTTACTATTTGCTATATATCAGAGATCAATAGATAATTGAGGTTGGGTATAATGACCAACGACTATCTGATACGATGATACTGTTGGCTGTAGTGAAAGCGGGGGGAGGGGGGGAAGCAGTGGGATGAAGGGGGCAGGGGTGAGATTTCCCTTAGTCCCTGCCACAGCTCTCTCAAATCCTTCAGATCAGGACCTTTTTGTAATCGTCTGTGGTGATGAAAAATAGCCAGCAAGACCATGTTTTAGTGAACTTGGTGGGGTGTTCTTTGCCTGATGTATTAGCTCTTCCATTTCCGCCAAGTTTTGTATACGCTTAAACCAATCCGCTATAGAAGGCGGGTCAGGGGAGCGCCATTTGAAAGGAATGCCCATCTTAGCTGCGTTTACCATGTGCATGGCAAGGGAATAAAGTAGGCATGTGTTGGGGTTGTCGAGTGGTGGAGCATGAATTGTGCTGAAGTGTAGTCCAGTGTGTATGTGGTGATTTGGGTAATAAGCTTGTGAACTTCCTGCCAGAAGGGTTGGAGGTTCGTGCATGACCACCAGATATGTAAGAGCGAACCCGTCTCTGTCTTGCACCTCCAGCATTGCTGAGAGAGCGAGGGGTGAATATGATGCAGTTTGAGGGGAGTTCTGTACCATCTGGAAAGTACTTTGAAGTCTTTCTCTTGTGTCTGTATGTTTACCGTTCCCTTATGAACGTAGGTGTATATGTTTTCCCACTTTAACTCAGTAAGATCAATTGATAGTTCCTGTACCCATTTCTGGTTGGTCCAGTGTAATTTGGGCTTTTGGTCTGCGAACAGCAGGGCGTAGGTAAAAGAAATCAGGTGACTCTGGGGTTCTTCTTTTAAGCATAAAGATTCAAAGGTGGCGGTGTGTCTATACCAATCAGGTTGAGGTTTATGTTTGGTAAAGAAGTGTCTAAATTGTACATACGTCCAGAAGGGGAACGAGTCTGTGGACATTTTAGTGGCTAATTCGGATTGGGAGAGAAGGTGGCCGTCGTCAAAGAAATGTTCAGCTCTGATATGTGGATATGGCCAACCATCTTTCAGAAATGATGTATGCATCCCTGATGTAAACTCTGGGTTATGTTTTAATGGGGTCATCGGGCCCAGGATCGAGGAGATTTTGTGTTTGCCACACGCAGCTGGAAAGGAGAGAAATGTCAGGTTAATAAGTGGGTGGAGCTTACAGTGTGTGGGGGGGTGTTGTGGGGAAATCCATGGAAGTTGTGGGAGTGTGGACAGTGAGTGTTCTAGTTGATCCCAGTCTTTATACTTTGAATGTATGTTCCAGTCTATGATTCTAGCGTGGTGGCTAGCTTGTTGATATTTCCGCATATCTGGGAGACCTATGCCTCCCTTAAGTTTGGGAGCGGTGAGGCTTGTATATCTTAGTCTCGGGCGTAGTTTACCCCAAATAAATTCTGTGCAGGATTTCCGGTAGGTCAAGAAGAAGGCAGGTGGAAGTTTAATTGGGACCATTTGTAAGAGGTATAATATCCTAGGCAGGACATTCATTTTAATGATGGCAGCCCTGCCAAACCAGGAAAAGAGACCAGAAGACCATTTCTTTAAGTCCCGTATTATTTTTTTGTAGTAGTATGACATGGTTCGAGGCATATAGGTCAGTTAGGGATACCAGGAGTTGAATGCCCAGGTAGGTGATTGCGCGGTTGTTCCATGTAGATAGGAAGTTAGTTTGGCATTCAGAGCATTGCATTTCGTAAAATTAATTTGAAGGTTGGTCAAGGTCTTAAAAGTGTTGAAATCTTTCAGTAGATTTGGGAGTGTCATTAGCAGTTCTGTGAGAAAAAGGAGGATATCATCTGCACAGGCTGCTAGTTTGTAGGTGCGATGTTTAATGTCTATGCCCTTGACATTTGGGTTAGCTCTGAGACGTCTATGTAGTGGTTCAAGGGTAAGGACGAAAATTAGAGGGGAGTGAGGGCAGCCCTAGCGGGTTCCGTTCGAGACAGAGAAGGCATCCGATAGGTGGCCGTTTATGCGGACTCTGGCCGTGGGGTTGGAGTAGAGCGCTAGTATGAAATTTAGCATTTTGGTAGGGAGGCCAATGGCTTTCAAGGCCTCTGTCATGTAGTCCCAGGCCACCCTGTCGAATGCCTTCTCTGCGTCGAGGGAGAGCATGAATTCCTGGTTGTGGGTAGAAGTGAGCCAGTGATGGACGTTGATAGCTTTAAGAGTATTGTCTCTCGCTTCTCTGCCTGGAATGAAGCCGACTTGGTCAAGATCGTCCAGTTGGGGGAGGTGGGGGAGAAGCCGATTCGCTAACGTTTTGGTGTACCATTTGAGATCCACGTTGAGCAAAGAAATTGGTCTGTAACTGGTCACCATTGTGGGGTCTTTTCCTGTTTTGGGGATAACTGCGATGTGGGCAGTTAGTAGATATCGCGGGGGTACCATGGGGGTCGCTAGTGAGTTGAAGGTCGACAAGAAAAAGGGGGTGAGGATATCTGCATAGGTTTTGTAGTATCCTACTGTTAGGCCATCTGGGCCGGGGCTCTTGCCCTTTTTCATTTGTTTCAATGCTATGTCAACTTCGTCTTTCTTCAAGGGGGCGTCTAGATCTTGTGCTACGGAGTCAGAAATAGGAGTGGGACTGTATTGTCGTAAGAAGTCAACTATCATTTGTTTTCTCGTGTTTTCATCTTTGGATGGGTCTGTCGGGGAGAGGTTGTAGAGTTGAGAATAATACTTCACAAACTGTTGGGCTATGTCTGGGGTAGAGTTAAATTTGCGTCCTTATGCGTCTGTTATTGAGTGTATAGTCGTGGCAGGCTTTGTAACCTGTAAGGCTCTTGCAAGCATTTTACTGGCTTTATTGCCATATTCTTAGAACGTTTTCTTGGATAGGATATATTTGCGCCGTATTTGTTTGCCCAGTATTTCTAATAGATCAGATCTGGCTTGAATAAGGTCATTCAAAGTGTCTAGAGCTTGCAAGCATTTATGTGCATTTTCTAGCCCTCTGATCCTATCCGTGAGTTCTGTGTACTGTTTCCGTCTTTCTCGATTACGCTTTGTGGCTGCTGCTATAAGGATGCCACGAACCACACATTTGTGGGCTTCCCAATTAATAAGTAGAGAGGTGTCAGTGGGTTTGTTCTCTAGGAAGTATTGTTCGATACAGAGTCTAACTTCTGCTGCAATAGAGGGGTCAGTAAGGAGGGAAGGGTCAAGTCTCCACGTCTGTGGGCGAGGGCGCGTTTCTGGGAACGTCGTGGAGATGGAGATAGCGTGGTGGTCCGATAGGAACATGGGATCGATGGAGGCGTGGTGGAGCATAGACAGATCTTTTCGTGAAACAGATAGTCTATCCTGGAGTATCTGTTGTGTGGTGTAGAGAAAAACGTGTAGTCTTTGCCATTGGGACTTAAAGTGCGCCAAGTGTCATGGAGTAGTAAATTCTGGAGGTGGGTTTTGATTTTTCGTAAAGCTGCGTAAGGGAGAGAGGATGAGCCAGTGGAGGTATCTTGCGCAGGGTTAAGTGGTACGTTAAACGTAAAATCTCCTACGATTAAAGTACCTTCTTGAAACGTGGTCAGTGCATCAATGATGGTGCGGAAGAAGGCTACTTGACCGACGTTCGGGGCGTATACGTTCGATAATGTGAGTTTCTTACCTATTTATGTTCCTTTTAGGTATCTGCCTGTCTCGTCAATTAATGTATCAGTGGGTTGGAATGGGCAGCATTTCGCTATAAGTATAGGGACCCCTTTTGATTTGGACAATGGGTTGGTTGCATGATATGTTGTTGGGAAGCGGTGATTCTGTAGTTTAGTTGTTGAATCCGTGCGTAAATGCGTTTCCTGTAGGAATATAATGTCTGCTTTGTCGCGTTGCATAGCTGGGAGGAGCAGGGATCGTTTTTCTGGTAAGTTATGTCCCTTGGCGTTAAGTGAGACGATCTTGATCGATGGTGTGGCTGAGTTAGGTTGTGGAAAGGCCATCTGTGATGGTCGTCTGAGTGTCTTTTGGGTGGTCAGATAAAGCTGGTTTAAAGAGCAGTGGCAAGGTCCGGGTTCGGGTGGTGCAGGTTGCGACTGAGAGGTGGGTGGTGGTGGGGGGGTTTGATTAGATTGGGTTGAGCGGTGTAGTGTGCAGGGGGTAAGACGGGAGGTAAGAGGGAAAAGGGAGGTGTTCCAGTGTCAGGTGAAGACTTGTTCACCTGACAGAGTTGGCGGGTACGACAGAAATGGGAGTACCGGATGGGTTCAGTGTTGAGTGCCACTGTGTGGGAGTTGTTTTGTCGAGAGAGAGGAATTAGGGAGTATAGTCCTTCAGACCATTGGCCCTGTAGTAGAAATTCAAGGCCAGTTGGGGATCGGTTAATGCAGGCTGAGATGCAAGGTGAATGTCTCGTGTTGCTATGTGTAGGGGAAAGCCGTGGTAGGGTATCTAAAAGATTTTTCGATTCCCCAGTGGGGCTTTAAAACAGCATGTACAACATTACGAAAATCATTGATATTTAACAGAAGCACCGACGCGTTTCGACCAAATGCGGTCTCTTCAGGGGGCACATTTGAATCTATAGAATAGTACAAATATTCAGAATTATAAAGATTTTTTTAGGAAAATGTCACAGTAAATAAATCATGATGGTGAGTTTTACCGTTAAGGATGAAGTAGATGTTTCTAATTTGAAATAGTAGGAGCCATTGAGGAGTTTGAGTGGTGCGCAGGCCGTCCCCACCTCCCCAGACGGGGGGAAGCCAGCCTCAAGGGCCACACTAATACACACCCCCCGGGGGCAAAGGAGTGCACACCTGCAACAAACACCCATTGATAGCTATTAATAAAGTAGTAAACTAGTATTTAAGTCATCATTGTAAATATTTATTTTTGGTTATATGTTGAGACTTTAAAATGTGTACATATTTTAAGATGTTAATTGCGTCACATGAAATAAAAGTGTAAAAATGAAAATGAGAATATAAAAAACAAAAAATAAGTGAATGGTCCAAATAAATTGGTATTACTACCAAACACAATATGGTGCATGGGAAGTGCCCAGTGTATGTGTGAGAATGTGTACTGTGGATAAAATTATAAAATCACTGGGGAAGTGCATGATGCGATGAAAAGCATAGTGTAATCAACCAAATGTTGGCAAAACGTGAAAAAGTGAGAAACAAAAACAAGAACAAACACAGAAGTGAAAAATAAAAGTGTGGAATGAATGAAAAGCCAACCAAATGTGACAGTGGATGAATAATGTGATGTGTGAAATAGGATAATGTGATTCAAAAAAAGTGATAGTTTACCTTGTGCTGTGTCATAACCCATATAAGTTGTATGAAGTATATAGAGCTTGTTGGATATTAGAAACCAGACTGCGGTTGTTTAAAAAAGTGCCGTCTGTCCTGGCCTGCATAGGAATTTTGTTTGATTTGTAAACATTTAGTCTCTTGTATATCTAGGCTGAGGCTAATGGGATGATCGTATGCAGGTGCAAAACTCCCCCACCCGCCCAGGATCATGACGTATGGGCTGCCAAGAGGCAGCCCAAGTGTGGCTCCCTTGGCGTCCCGGAAGGCCAATAGGTCCCGACCACCGTCGTCATCTCCGTCGCAAAGCGCGTGACGTCATGATGTCGCGCGCGCACCGAGAACCTCACTCACTTCGCCATCAACACTCCGGAGGTGAACACGGGATGCCGCCCGGCAGGGTGAGGCTCGCCTCGGCAACTGGTAACAGACGCCGAGTAGAGCAAACATAGGGGCATACGGAGTAATCCACAAGCCCCCACCCTGCCGGGAAGTCCCAAAGGAGCCGAACTCCACCCCGGGGGGGGTAGGACTGCACCCACCGGAGCTTGCAAAATACCCTCAAACACTCATGAAGCACATTTAAAAAACTTTTGAATAGTCATAAGGTATACCAAAAGGAACAGTAAATGTTGTATGTTGTACACAGGAGCAGAGTGCCAAATCCGTAACCCCAAATTCCTGCATAAAGTCCAATGAAGTTTAATCACAAAATACCGTGTAGGGCATTTGAGCATCATGCGGTACAAGGGTCTATTCCTCCTGGTGCATGGAAAGGGAAGGGATTGGATCTCAATCCAGTTCCCCAAAAGGGAATGGGTATATCATCCCAAACTTGGGTTTACCCATTGACAACCTTTATAAGAATGTTTCAAATATATTTAAAAATTATATGTATACTAAAATTGGCAAATGCAGGAATCTGAAGGTGGCAAGAGACACACTGCTCCTGTTTGGATCTTTGATATGTCAAAGCGGGGAAGGGGTGTTTAACCACCCAAAAGAAAACTACAACTAGAGGGAGACATATGTAAACGAGACCAAAGGAGCTGCACACCCCGAAATAATTAATCTAAAAGATTTTTTGATTCCCCAGTGGGGCTTTAAAACAGCATGTACAACATTACGAAAATCATTGAGATTTAATATTGTGAAGACAGTTTATTGACAAAGTGTCCAATAAAATCATATACTTAAATGCAGTATGTACATATAAGATCTGATCCAATGTTAAGTTCATATTCCATAAAACGGTAACATTAACACATCATTACATTACATGGTGTTGTAAAATACAGAAGCCCCGACGCGTTTCGACCTAGATGCAGTCTCTTCAGGGGGCACATTTGAATCTATAAAATAGTACAAATATTCAGAATTATAAAGGTAAAGCCGTGGTAGGGTATGATCGCAGTTTCCACATGTGTATGAATGGAGTATGATGTGGGTGGGTATGTCGTGTCTGATCAGTGTAGAGAACTTCATTGCACTGAAGGGCATAAATGTATTACGTAGCCTAGACTTGCCCGAGTCAGAACACTTAGTGTTTGAACGTTGTCAAACTTGTTGAATCCGTGGGGCGGGCCCCCCTGTCTTCTATGGATAAAACACCTGGAACACTTGAAAAACAACAATTCGTCAACATGGCAACTAAAACCGTTCATGTAAAGCAGAGAGAAGAAATTAGATTTGGGAGGATAGGGGAGTACAAGGGGAAAAGCAGGTGGCTTGAAAATGTATGTGAGTTTTTGGCATGCTTTGGTCGTGTGTGTCTAGGTGTAGATTTCGAAGGAAGAATTGCATTAGGTGCTGCACTGGTCGGCAGTGATCTGTAGGCAATTGCGAGTGTATAGTGAAGGGTGGGAGCATTATATAGTGGGGTGAAGACAGTATGTTTCTCCCCTGGATCATGACGTGGGCCATTGGCAATGTTTCCAGTTAGGGTGGTATTGGCAGTGGCATGGAACTCCACTAGATTCCGCCCCATGATGCTTAAACAGTTGATTGTCAGAAAGTGTTACACTAAACAGTGCTGGGAAGTTATCAGTGAAGGTTGTGTGTGTGGAATGTAAAGCATTACAGTCCGCTTTCAGCATGTGGCATGTAGAGGTCATTCAGGCTCAAATGTTGGAGCGGTGGCTGGCTGTTCTCCACGGGAGCGGGGTGTTGGTCCGTTGGAGTTAGTGTGATCCCATTGTGGCTGTGAGGAGAGGATGAGGCGGGAAGGGAGGCCGCCATGTTCGCTCTCTGGGTCCGGAATATCTCCGGTATATTCTGGCTTGTGCGACCGTTAATTTCCTGGATGCTGAAGTTCCACGGAATGAAGTCCCCATGATGGGTGGCAAAATGTGAGCGGTGGTCCCCAGTAATAGCTTAATGAAGGCCGAGGTCTGACGGAGCTTTAGGTTTAAGCAGCCATCTTCTCTCAAGGCAAACCACGCCCATCTCATGTCACTTCTACTCCTGAGGTCGACTTTTCTGTATAGCGCAGACTCTGACAAGATTCCCATGGTCAATGCCATTATCAGCAGTCGATTGGACTACTGTAATGCCCTGTATTTGGGTTTGCCTGCTTGTACCATCTACAAGCTCCAGTTGATTCAGAATGCCGCAGCAAGGTTACTGACAGGTGTTGGTTGCCGTGACCACATCACTCCATCCCTTAGAGCCCTGCACTGGCTGCCCGTGAAAGAACGGGTTCTGTTTAAAACCGGATGTCTTGTCCATAAGGCACTGCATGGATATGGCCCAGAGTATCTGAAGGAAAAATTTGTCAAGTATGTGCCTACCCGATCCTTGAGATCGGCAAACTTGGCCATACAGAAGATTCCAAAATTTAAAAAGAAAACATGCGGAGGGAGAACGAGTGAAGTACAAGGAGCTGAATTTTGGAACTCCTTGCCTCTGAAACTGAGATTTGAGAATGACTTTTTGAAATTTCAAAAGAAATTGAAAACTGTACTTTTTGTACAAGCTTTTGGAGTCACCTAATTTTTAATTGGGTTGTGATGGACAGACTCCCTGGTTTTTATTCTGTATCTTGCTATGCTGGTTTGTTGGTTCTCTTAAGGTTTTTTTAATGTCAATGTCCTTTTGTTTTTGCGCATCGAGGCCTTCGTGTAAGACTGCGTAGGTTAAGCATTTTAATAAATAAATAAATAAATAAATGTAGCGCCAGCAATTTTGTGTGTTAATATAATGTAATGTTAGTTTATGAACAGTATTATAATTTAGTATGTGGCACCATCTAGTGGCCAAATTGTGGAATGGACTTATTTTCCTATTTTAAAGAAAAAAATAAAAATATGACAGGAAGTGACTGTTTATTTACTTTTCACAATAACCTGCCTACCCAGAATGCCGAGTGATTTACCCGGCAAGACTCAGTACTGAAATGCATGCTGGGTAGACTATAAAAAGGCTTCGTGCGGCCATTTTAGGTCTCTTCTGGATGCGTGGCCTGCCTGTGAGGACCTGTGCGGAGGTGTTCCAGAGAGCGCGGCCTACATCTACTGCGGAGCAGCACAATCAGCGACTCTGCCGTGCACCAGTGAGCTGTAGAGACGCTGGGACAGAGCTGAGAACTGAGATCCAGAGATGACTGTTGGAGCCATCAGAGGGTCCTGGTCCATCTTGCGGAGCAGTGTAATGGCGCCGGCCGGCAGGAAGCAAGTTCCAGTGCACTGGAGGGAGCTGTCCTGCTACACAGACCTGGTTGGGTGAGAGGGCTGCTGCCCAAAGTTTTTCTAACGCACTTTTAAACACCTGATTCTGTAACACAGTGTGCTGGGACCTGTAGTTCCACAAAAGGGATCTTAAGGAACTAAAGACTGGCTAAAAACAGGCCTCAAGCCTACCCTTTCCTATACTTCTAGCACTGTGTTACATGAAGTTAATTGCATCGGAGACAGCTGCAGGTTACTACACTACAAGGATAATTTTCAACATCCACTTTACATAACCCTGGTTTTTTTAACCGTTGAATTACAATTTATAATTCGTAAATAGCTAGCAGAAGATAGAAGATATAAAAGACTGCCTCTTTCATTGCAGGGCCTTGCATCCTATTTCTGGTTAATAGAGAGTTTACACTGTAAAGCAGGGGGAGCTCCCTGGGGATTGCATTTGTGCTTTATTTATTGACATTGTCTTCTTGTAGTTACAAGGGTGCACTGGAAGTGGGAAGGGGCCCAGAATTAAGGTATTTCCCATTCTGGCATTAGTCCTACTTGGAGACGCACTTCCAGAGACCAGTTAATATAATTTTATGTGTACACCTATTATGTATATTTACTGGGCTGTTGCGCTACCTTTGCGTGACAGTACCAATATTGTAATACTACTTTTATACTGATTCCAGTAAAAATTACGTTCCTGGTTAAGTACAACTTGTTTGGAGTGTTGTTCCTTTTCCAGCAGGTGGAACATCGGATACCCAGGTAATAACGAAGGTATAGTGTTATTATATTGTATATTGTGAGGTTATCCTTTACTATTAGCTTCACATTAACACTGCACCACAGCTGTGTCAAGGGGATTGAGTCAAGTCATTGGGGGTGTAAAAGCAGAGTACAGGCCCAATCAAAATATCAGCAGCTCCTTCGGGGGTTAGTGCTACATAAATCAATAAAGCGGAGTTCCACACCAATTTCTAACTTATCATTAAACGCATTCTTGCAGCATAATCGGTGTGCAATGGAATTAAATTTTTTTCTGAAAGGTTACCTGGATATTCCAGTTTCCAATTGAGCTTTCTGTCTCCCACGGATATGTTCGTCATATGCGGCGGCGCACTGTCTCCTGGGAGCTATGGGTCATAATTCCCAGGAGTCAGTGTGGATGGGCACTGCTAGTTAACGTGATATTCCAAAACCGGAAGTGATGCGATGACGTGTGACGTTTATCTTTGTTGCCATCACAACAGGGCGGGCACTTCCGACGCCCATTGTGATAGGAATGTCAGAAGTGTGCGGCGATGCGAGCTGTACATACTGCGCATGAGTGAGAATGGGCGGTGCATGCTGGTCGCTCAGCTGCACCGTATCCCGGAAGATAGTGCTTGTGGGCTTCACATGCTCACAAGCAATATGGAACATGCCAGGGAGAGAAGAATATAAGAAATCATATGATCAGAAATCAGCAATCGAGCGGTGATCGATAAATAAACTGTGAGTCATATAAATAATAGTATTTAAAAAACGATATTCATCCCCCAAAAAATCGTTTTTTATATAGTTGGAACTCCGCTTTAATTACACAGGTTCTGTGCTAATTAAATGCAGATATAGCACTAAGTGAGTTTAAAGAGGAGGGCCAGTCAAAAAAAAAAAAAAAAATTAAAAGTCAGCAGCTACAAATACTGCAGCTGCTGACTTTTAATTGGACACTTACCTGTCCCAGGGTCCAGCGATGCAGGGGATCGAAGCCCCGCTCGTCTCCCCCTCCGTTCAGTGGTGCCGGCATTGCAACTGTGGGCGCCGGGCTGTGGCTTCACAGCCTGGCACCCACTGCGCATGCACGAGAGGCGCCGCGCGCCGTGATTGGCTGCTCAGTCACCTGGGACCTGTAATGGAGAGGTCCCAGATGATGGAGGAGGGAGGGAGCAGAGCTGAGCCCTTCCTGTGCCGAGACGGAAGTGATGTCACCAGCCCAGGGACTGAAAGAGGCAGACTACGAGGGACCCCCTAGCAACAGGCATTTAGAGGTGAGTAAAAAAAAAAAATATCCAAATGTTTTTTTGTATTTTTTTTTAGGATTTTTCATGTAGTTTTTTTTTTTTTGGGTGGAACCCCACTTTAATTACCACCTTAATCAACCACAGAACCCATGTAAATAATATGTGTTCGGGTTTAAAGGGATGAGGTGTCAACCCTAGCCCGGGGTGCCAGATGTGCCAGCTACGCAGGCAGGATCATTTTAGTTCTGTAGGAACCTGTCTTTTGAATGTTACTGTAAAGCACGTGAAAACAAGAATTACACTTACACACCCACTTATACAGTGGAACCTTGGATTACGAGCATAATCTGTTCCAGGAGAATGCTTGTAATCCAAAGCATATCAAAGCGAGTTTACCCATAGAAGTCAATGGAAACAAGGATAATTCATTCCGCATTGACTTCTATTGCATGCAATACCGCATGTGGCCAGAGGTGGGGGCGCCGGAGAGCCTCGGAAATACGTGGGGACAGCTTGGCTGAACTCGTAAAAGCTCAAAAACACTCAGGAACGGAGCATTTACGAGTGTTTCTGAGTTTTTTTGAACAGCTACGAACCATTCCGAGTGTCACCGGCGCCCCCGCACCTCTGGCCAAATGTGGTACCGCACACCACATTGGCTTGAATCCTGCTCGTTTTGCGAGAAAAGCCCAAATCCAATTCTCTGTGGTTGATTTTCTAAAGGCAAATAGGCAGCGCAATTTGCAAGTGCCGTTGCGCTCCCTTTCCCCAAAACTTACACTGTTTGCCTTTAGTAAATCAACCCCCCTGTGTTGTGTTGCTCTCTCTGCATGCATGTCAATACATCTACTTTTTTCAGTTTAGATTCAGCAGTCAATGTCATTGAAACCCTATGAGGGAAATTTACTAAGACTGGAGCAGCCAGAGTCTGGAGCGGTTGTACAAGGCAACCAATCAGCTTCTAGGTTTTGTTGTCAACGTTTAAAGGGGTTGTAAAGGCAGAAGTTTTTTTTTATCTTAATGCATTTTATGCATTAAGATAAAAAACCTTTTGTGTGTAGCAGCCACCTCAGCACCCCCCTGATACTTACCTGAGCCCTATCTCTTTCCAGCGATGTCCACGAATGTCTAAGCCATCCAGGACACTCCTCCCGATTGGCTGAGACACAGCAGCGGTGCCATTGGCTCCCGCAGCTGTCAATCAAAGTCAGTCAGCCAATCAGGGGAGAGAGGGGGCGGGGGTGGGTTGGGGCTCCGTGTCTGAATGGACACACAGAGCTGTGACTCGGCTTGGGTGCAACCATAGCAAGCTGCTGACTGTAGGGACACTCGATAGGGGCCAGGAGCAGCGAAGAGGGACCCGAGAAGAGGAGGATCTATGTTGCTCTGTGCAAAATTCCTGCACAGAAGAGGTAAGTATAACATGTTTGTTATTTTATTTTTTATTTTTAAAAGAGACTTTACAATCACTTTAATTTAGTAAGCTGATGTGAGAAGCTGCCCCCTATGACCCTATGAGTTTAGATTTTGCTCTCAGTGGCTTCAATAGCCATTGAAAATATTTTTTTCCTTTACTTTCTGGGTGGTCACTGAGACAGGAAGTGAGCACAATCTTGCCAAAGTGGGGAGGAAAGTAATAAAATATATTTAAAGTGGAGCGGGGAAGAGTGTCAGTTCTTTATTGCCCCAAAATGTAAGTTGAAGTCCCACAGGTCCATATTTAACTTTTACCTATGAAGATTAGGAGGAAATTGAGTACTGTCCGTGATACTTTTTTTATTTGCACTAACATACAATTTTTCAGGACAAGCTTTCGGGATGTCCTCTTCTTAAAGGTCCAAGCAGTACTGATTCACAAATTTTTAAGCAGAATGTTAAAGAAAAAAAAAAAAGAAAAACAAACACATACAAATCAATGGTATTAAAGATAGCAGCAGAGTTAGTGAGATAAGAAAGAGGGAGAGCTATAGAATGGAGGGGGGGATACTGGTCACAGAGGGGGTCAATGGCTACAATCAAATCAAGTAAGATAAGGAGGGCAATTCAAACAGTAACCAACACACTCCAACGAAGGGGGTGTTTTTGGACCCCCAAAAAGCATTGGATATTCTTCGGATTGTCCCCCTACTTTTATTGGAATAAAGTTGTAATCTTGACTACTTAGCAGTGATGTGGCATTTAAATTTCCATCCTTGTTACATTACACCACACCTCAAAGAGACTTTGGAGATCCTCTGTGGTATAGAAGCCATCTGCCTGGGAATCAGATCACCTTCATTGACATCAATACCTTACCATATCAGTACCAATAAGATAACCTTACAGGTTCAGGGCTATTTTTCCACTTTCCTCAACTAGGGTTTTATGACTGTCATTTCCTGCTTGGAGATCTAATGCCCCGTACACACGATCGGACTTTCCGCCAACAAAACCGTGGATTTTTGTTCGAAGGATGTCGGCTCAAACTTGTCTTGCATACACACGGTCACACAAATGTTGGCCCAAAATTCAGAACGTGGGAACGTGGTGACGTACAAGACGTACGACGAGCCGAGAAAAAGGAAGTTCAATAACCAGTGCGGCTCCTGCTTGATTCTATGCATGCGTGAGCTTTTGTGCGACGGACTTGTGTACACATGATCGGACTTTCTGACAACAAAGTTATGTTGGCTGAAAATTTGAGAACCTGCTCTCAAACATTTGTTGGGGGAAATTCCGACAGCAAATGTCCAATGGAGCATTCACACGGTCGGACTTTCCGACAACAAGCTCACATCCAACATTTCCCGTTGGAAAATCCGACCGTGTGTACGGGGCGTAAGAATATATTTACACAGAAATGGAAAAAAAAAAAAAATTGTCTAGAGTTAGATTTTCTTATTCTGATTTCACTGCAGACTGTGAGCTTTTCACAATGTACCAGGGGCGTAACTACAATTGCTGGCTTCCCCTCTTCCCTCTCCCCCTGGCTGCTGCGGGGAATTTGTTAGGATAAAAAGCAGGGAAGGGGCTGGTAAATATGTAATTTACCGGCCCTTTCTCTTTATGAATGGACAGAGTCAGTGATCGGCACCGATTCATAACTGAATGATAGTAAACTGTACAAAGCTATTCCTCTCTATTCATTCTGTGTAGCTCAAGCTGCAGAGTTGGAGATTGAGGTCTGTGTGCTCAATCTCCTTTCTCTATCTCAAAGGTGGAAAATCAGAGGTCGGTTTAGACCCCTGATATCTCATCACAGCCCCCCAATGGGGCTCCTAAAAGAATTGTAAAAAATAATTAAAAATAAAATTGTAAAAATCAAATAAAATGGTAAAAAAAAATAAAAAACAAAAATAAAAAAAACTACTGACACCAGTGGCGGAACTATCAGGGTGCTTTCACACTGAGGCGTCGGTGGCAGTAAAGTAGTTTTTGCAGAGGTTTTCTGCCACTAGCGGGGTGCTTTTAACCCCCGCTAGCAGGTGAAAAAGGGTTAAAACCACCCGCAAAGCACTGATTTGCCGGTGGTTCGGCGGCGCTGTCCATTCATTTCAATGGGCAGGAGCGGTAGAGGAGTGGTGTATACAACGCTCCTTCACCGCTCCAAAGATGCTGCTTGCAGGAGTTTTTTTAATGTCCTGCCAGCACATCACCTCAGTGTGAAAGCACTTGGGCTTTCACACTGAGACTGCAGGGGAGCCGTTTTTCAGGCACTTTACAGGCGCGATTTTTAGCCCACAAGCGCCTGAAAAATGCCTCAGTGTGAAAGGAGTCTCAGGGTTGCACCTACGACTGGGCCCTGACGTTCCGCCACTTGGCTCGGAGAGAATGGTTTATGGTTTCTTGCACAGGGGCCCTGAAGGTTCTAGCTACACCTCTGCAGTGTGCATTAGAAGCTGCAGCAAGTCAGATAGAGCCTGTCTCATTTCCTGGCTGGAGAACATCCAGCTTTTATCTATCCTTCAGCATAACATGTGAGCTAGAATAAACAGATACTAAATTCAGTGGCGGCTGGTGCTCAATTTTTTTTTTTTTGGGAGGGGGTTGTGCTGGCAAACACCAGCCCAGCCCCCCCCGGAGATGGACTCCCTGGCCAATCGGTGCTTCCTGATTGGTCAGGGGGAGGATCAGGAGGACAATAGTGAATATTCATTTGCTATTGTCACACAAGTGGATGGGATCGGCGCCACAAGCCCACCCTTTTTTGAAGCCAATTAAGGCCTCAGGCTTTAATCATGTGCTTGAAAAAAAAGAAAACCCCCATTGGAATCCATGCGTCCGGTACCCTGCATGTAGATTAGGGGGCCGGCATATGGATAGGAGGGGGCGGCGCCCTGCATTACGGGCCGCCACTGACTACATTTTCATTTAAAATATTTTTCCATTTCAAATTTTATTGATACCTGAAATGACAGTATCTATGTATGCTCTTCGATACCTGTTCTCCCTTACCTCTTATAGTCAGTGTTCTGGTCTCCGGTTCATCCATAGATTCGTGTTTCCATGTTACAGAGACTTTGCTCTGCAGATTATTAAACACTTTCATAGGAATGCTGCAAACACTGGTGACATGTGTGAGATCTTCATATTTTTTAGAGTTGTTGTTGCATGGTATTTTGAACTTTTTATCTTCATATTCATATATCCATTCTATTTCAATATTTTCTGGATAAAACTTCTGTAGATTGAGGGTGAAGAGAACATGAGAGGAATCCCCCATAGTGCTTATTATAGGCAACTCCATCTGGGGTTTAGCTGGAATACACAAACAGCATCTTACAGCACATTGAACTCAGCATCACAATGTAATATATTGCAGCTTACCAGTTCTTGGATAGGGCAGCTACATTTGTTTTCTTTTTTGAGGCTTTTTTTTCTTTATTATATACCTGATGCCTGCTGATCCTGCCAGTAATACAGTTCCTGTACTGGGGAAACTGCACTCCCCTTCTGTACTGTATTTATGGAGGCACATTGTTGTCCCCTTAGGACAGGAAGTGTGTAAGGACTACAGTGCTCCTCCCCCTCCTCATCTCCATAGCACGGGTAGACCAAAGGGAGCAAATAAGAGAAGTCCATTGTTAGGGTTTACATACACTTTTAATAGTGTATGATATGACTCATGTCCAAAAATATGTATTAATCCAATCATTTATAAACTGGGATTTCTGAAATTATAATTAAAGTAAAAGCGGAATGAATAAATTTTTTAGTTGCTAACCTTTATCAGGCTTACAGAAAGCTTGTCCTTCCTTTTCAGTCATGTGATTTGCTCTCCTGTGTGGCTGCTGCTCCATACTTACCTATTTTCAGGCTGCTCCAGATGCAGGTAAGAAGAGGAGGAGCACCAACAACACATGGACCATAGGTGCCGATGGGTGATATCACTGCTCCCAAACATAATTGTTGAGCGCTCTCTCCTCCAATTAATCTTGCAACTACCTAAGGGTGTCCTGGCCCTAACCCTCTCTCCCCCAGAAAAGTTTGTTGAAAGAAATAAACTTTCATTTGCATTCAAGAAGTGTCTGGCGCCCAATGACTTTAACTACTCCGCACCCACCATGCTTCACAACACACCACATACAGAAGGATGTCAGCTATCTCCGGCCCTGGAGGTTCTCATCAGACTGAAGGAGGCCTGGGACCTTGCTACAATGATATACAATCATGTGTCATAAGCAAGCCATGCATTTGGTATAGCACATGCAATTATCCAATGTAAAGTGTAACAAGATAAAATGACAAACACAAATGTGCCCATGTAGCTCAATGTAGCTTCAAGTGTGTTTGAATCCAGTGCAACTCCTCCCCAGCACTTCAGTTGTTAAATCTCAAATATGGCAACCATATAAGGATATAGAAAACATGCCCACAATAATGAAAATCTACAAAGACACTTTATTTCTAAAATGCAATAAAAATCACTGAAAATAGACAGGTTCTCCCTGAGTAGTACAGAGGCTGCCAGTCATACACATCGATAATTCAGGGTCAGTCTAGGGGACTTTTTAGTAGTTGTTGAATGAGAAGTTTAACAGATGAAGGGTTTAGGGTCACTGGATACTCCAAAACAATCAGTAAGAATGATAAGAGGACAAACTTCTCCCTAGTCGTTCAATAGAAGCTTTCTGGAGGTAGCAGGGAATGGACAGTATATCCAGGACCCTGCTGCAGCAGTCCGTATATCAACCTCTGGCGCTGAGTTCCTTTCTGTAGCTCACACAACAGTCCCCAGCAAGGTCTTTACTCAGAGCTCTCAGTCACCCAGCATCCGCAGGTAGATCCTAAGTGAGGGAGATTACTTAGATTCTTCTCCAGAACCAGGACTTCAGTACAGTGACCTCAGCTCCCCCCCCCCCCACCCTCCCCAGGAGAATGGAGACTCCTAAAGAGAAAAGAACAATCTGTTCAGGCTTCCTGCACATGTATTACATTCCCAGCCACCTTCTGGACTCCTCCTGTCAGTGATTGGCTGGGGAATGATAAATCCTCAGCAGATCATTTGAATCTCTCCTGTGCTCTGGAAATGTCTTTCAGAGGCAGGTAGGAGTAATCAAACTCTCAGCTCAGGAAACCCTGAGCAGACAACACAATCAATCCCTGCTCCATTCAGCACAGTGGAGCTAATAACTAAATGTACCTAGAACAGGGGCAGAAGTATAGGGGTCGCAAAAGTCGCCATTGCGACTGGGCCCCATGCTGCAAGGGGCCCGTGTGCCCCCCTCTCCCCGAGCGGTGGCTGCTTATGGGACCGAGCTCCCTGATCCTCAGCCGATGCATAAATCATTCGGCAGTGCAAGAGCTCGGTCACGCTGTAATTACTCTGAAAGTGAAAGTAAGGGAGACGTGTCTAGCACAGTGTGTGCTGTGCTCTCTGCCTCCCCCTACAGTGCAGTACCCGGCATGGAGAGTGAAGGTATAGTGCTGCAGCTTAAGATTTTTAAAAAGGCTATCTATATATGTTTGTATGCAAGTGTGTGTGCTTATATGTGTGTGTCTGCATGTTTGGGTGTGTGTATGTGTGTGTCTGCATGTGTGTGTGTGTGTTTTATTTGTGTGTATGTGTATATGTTTACATGTGTGTGCGCATGTGTGTGTGTGTGTGTGCATGTATATAGAGTTATACGTATGTGTGTGCATGTGTATAGATTTATATGTGTGTGCATGTGTATAGAGTTATATGTGTGTGTGTGTGTGCATGTGTATAGAGTTATATGTGTGTGCGCATGTGTGTGTGTGTTTATGTGTATAGAGTTATATGTGTGTGTGTGCATGTGTATAGAGTTATATGTGTGTGTGCATGTGTGTGTGTGTGTGTGCATGTGTATAGAGTTATATGTGTGTGTGCATGTTTGTGTGTTTGCTCATGTGTGTGCGTTTATGTGTGTGCATGTGTGTATGTTTGTATGTGTGCATGTATTTATATGTATATGTGTGTGTATTTGCGTACGTGTGTGTTTACATGCGTGTATGTATACACATTACTTGTAATCCTGACCCCCTTTTTCTTTACGATCAGAACAGATTTTTTTAGGATGGGTTCATAATACCAACAAGAAAATACCATTCCTCTGAAAAGCGATGCAAATCGCTTTTCAGAGGCATTTGACAGGCAGTGAAGAGGCAATATGTTGTGCCTTGACTGGTAAAATGTTGAGAAACACTGATACAGAGAAACTGATCTCTCCATTCTCCGCCTGCAGCTGCTAAAGGAGATGAGAAGTGGGGAAAATGGAAAGATCAGTTCCTCTATATGCAGCCGCACCCACCACACCTCCTATGCAGCTTTTTTCTGCTGCCCCCCTGTGTTCTCTCCAGCCCCCTTGTACTTTTTCCTGACCCTCCGTGCTCTCTCCTGGCCCCTCCCCTTGTCCCCACAGCTCAGCAGAGTTCCCCCTTCCCTCTCCTGCCAGCTGCTGTAGGGTATCTGCATGGAGAGTCAGTGATCCATAACGATCACTGACTCAATCCATTCATAACTGGAACATAGTAAACTATTTACTATGCTTCAGTTTACGAATAAAGGGGCAGCTCTATACAGAGCTATTCCTGTCCATTCATTCTGTGCAGCTGAGGCTGTGTTCTTAATCTCCTTTCTCGTTCTTAAAGGTGAAACATCAGAGGTCTGCTTAGACCCGTGATATCTCACCAAAACCACCCCAAGTCTTAAAAAAAAATGTAAAATATTTTTAAAAAATAATATTGTAAAACAATAAATAAATGGTAGAAAAATACAACAAGAATTAAAAATAACAGTGGCAGAACTACCAGAGTCACAAATGTCACACTTGGGACCGGGCCTTGGCATTTACGCCATTGGCTCGGAGGGAAGGGCCCCAGCTGGGGGTCCCTTCATGATTTCTTGCACCGGGGCCTTGAAGGTTCTAGTTACGCCACTGACCTAGAAGCCCAGCTAGGAGGATGCTACATAATAAGTTCAGTGCTGGGGGGGTCTTTGTTTAGCAAGTCCATGTACTACATGCACCTTTTTAGCATTCTGTCACTAGTGAGCCTTTCACCTTGCAGCAGGCTCATACATAGCAGAGAGAGAGAGCCTATTTCAGAACTCAACGGACCTGTGTTTCTTTAGTGCTACGTTTGTGCTGTTTTGTGCCGTAAAAATTTACATTTGTGCTGCTTTTATTTTTAAGATATTAGCAATGTTTTTTTCCAGAATATGACATCACCCAGCCCCCCTACAAGAGCCAAATTGCACAAAACTGGTCTCGTTGGTTAGTGCTACGTTTGTGCTATTATGGTTTTCAAGTTATAACAGTTTTTTTTCAAACCCAACTCACTTTGCCCCCCCTACAATCAGCCTAAATAAAAACTCAAGTGTGTTTCTTTAGTGCTACGTTTGTGCTGTTTAAATTTCCTTTCTGACTTTTAGCATTTTAGCATTATTAATGATTTATTAAAGGTCACCAAAGGTTACTCAGCCCCCCTACAACACCCAAATGACACAAAACTAGTCTCGTTGCTTAGTGCTACGTTTAAGCTGTGTGAAGTTGGCACCCCATGTTTGTAAAACCTGAATAAACATATACCATTCGTTTGTGCCGCATTTGCGCTGATTTGTGCTGCAAAATTGAGCGTTTGTGCCGGTTCGGTTTCTGAGATATTAAACATTCAAATTAATGTAAGCCCTGCCCACTTTGCACCCCATGTTGCTGAATTTTAAAAACAAACATGCCATTCGTTTTTGCCGCATTTGTGCTGGTTTGTGCATCAAAAATAAACATTTGTGCAGCTTTGGTTTTGGAGATATTGTGCGTTATAGTTGTTGAAACCCCGCCCATTTTGCAACCCATGTTGCTGAACTTTAAAAACAATCACGCTATCCGTTTGTGCTGGTTTGTGCCGCAAAAATAAACTTTTGTGCCGATTTGGTTTCAGAGATATTGTTGTGCGTTATAGTTGCTGAAACCCTGCCCACCTTGCACCCCATGTTGCTGAATTTTAAAAACAAACACGCCATTCGTTTGTGCCGCGTTTGTGCTGGTTTGTGCTGCAAAAATAAACGTTTGTGCTGCTTTGGTTTCGGTGATATTGTGTGTTATATATGCTCAAACCCCGCCCACTTTGCACCCCATGTTGCTGAATTTTAAAAAATAAACACGCCGTTCATTTGTGCCGCTTTCTGCTGGTTTGTGCCGCAAAAATAAACTTTTGTGCCGCTTTGCTTTCGGAGATATTGTGCGTTATAGTTGCTGAAACCCCGCGTCCAGAGGATCTCACAGCACGGGTAGCAACCTCGATCCCCTGTGGTTGCTGGACGAGATGGCAGAAGTGGACAGGCTGCTTTCCCAGCTTAGGGCGGAGGCGGCATCCAGAGGACCGGAGTGGCTGCAGGAGCAGCTCTCATCTGTCCTGCAAGATCGAGCCTCCAGGTCAGGGACAGAGGGGCAGGAATCCATACGAGCTCGGAGGTTTCGGCCCCTGGAGTGCTTCTCTCCGGTCTCCTCCCCCAGAGCTTGGTGCCACATTGGGAGTCCCATGCGGGCCCCTTCAGGACTACCTGCAAAGTGATTGGCAGCGCCCGCGGGTGGTGCTCCTGGAACTTATCCCCTTCATCGTCGGGGGCAGGGCTTCCGGGGGTGTCTGTGTCTCTCCCTGACCCGCCCGGCATCAGGATCAGGAACAGGCGGGCTCCTCCCCCGGGGAGGAGTCAGCGGGGGCAGGGCCTCGGCGGAGGGAATCATGCTGCTACGGCCCCCAGGCCCTTTACCTCCTTGGCCGGTGGCTCTCCCAGGACCAGCCAGCACTAGGTGATGTCAGGGGTGCAGAGGAGCGATGGTGTGAGACCAGCGGCAAGTGCCCAGGGCACTGGGTGCTCCGGGAAGGTGACCCAGAAATCGGAACTGGTGCAAGCAGGCGGGGCCAGAAGCCGCACGGATCCTCAGCATCCAGGGCCACTACTCCTGGGGTGCTGCCGGAGAGAGAAGACGTGGAGATAGGTAAGAGATCGGAGGGCAAGAGGGGGAAGAGACGCATGGACGCCCTGCATCGATGGAGTCGGGACCTGCGGCAGCTGGGATCCTTCCTAGGCAGCCTGGTAAGTCTACTAATTCTTCTAACATGTCTGTGTTTTCTGCTGTTGATGATAATATGTGTCTAGGGGGAGGGACCTGTCCCGCACGGAGTTGGCAGCTCCGCGGTCTGATTTACGCACGCTTTCTGCCCCTTCTAGTGTGGGCCGTCGTCAGATGAGGGATTGCAGGGATTCCTTTTGGGTTTGATGGAGCTGGTCCAGCCATTTGAACCAGAAACGAGTGCCCAAGCCATGCCGTCGTCAGCGTGGATCCCGCTGGTGGGTGGGTCAGAGGCGACGAGGTTGGCTTTGGTGTCCAGGGTTGTTCCCCCTGTGGCGGCGGTGCCCGCCGCAGTGGCAATCGCGGCACTGGGTCAGTCTGCGGTAGGGCACAAGTTGGCGTTGAGGAACAAGAGTCATCAGGGGAGGCCCTTACCAAACAGGATTCAGTCGGATTGGCTGACTCTGCGAAAGGCCCGGGCCTGGGTGTGCACCTGAAGCCGGAATTCCACAAAAAAATTTGGAAGGCTGAGTATGCAGAGGCATATCTAGGGTATGGCAGCCATGGCAAGTGCCATGGGCGCAGGGGCGGATCCAGGGGGGGGGCAACGGGGCAATTGCCCCCTCCGAGAAATGCGGGTGAGTCAGAGAGCCGGCGAGAGAGCCGCCGGGCGGCTCCGTAGGTGACAGAGCCGGCGAGCGGCTCCGTAAGTGAAAGAGCCGCCGGGCGGCTCCATAGGTGAGAGAGCCGCCGGGCGGCTCCATAGGTGACAGAGCCGGTGAGCGGCTCCGTAAGTGAAAGAGCCGCCGGGCGGCTCCATAGGTGAGAGAGCCGCCGGGCGGCTCTGCAGGAGAGAGACAGCGGGCTTGCCCGGTGGCTCAGGTGGTGAGATGTGCCGGCGCCGTTCGATGTGTGAGCGGGCTGCTGGCCAATCAGGGAGCCGGCGGGCGGGGGAGCAGAGAGATGACATCATCTCTCACCGCCCGGCGCCCGCCCTGCATCCCAGCAGTTCCCCCCTCACCATGCAGGCAGTTGCGGCAGCAGAGAGATTACATCTTCTCTCTGCTGCCTGTCTCTGGAACACAAGAGACCACCTTAGCAGGTGGCAAGTGACAATCTTCATCTGGTGACAGGCGACCTGGCAAGTGACAATCCGCAACATGTGGCAGGCGACGTGGCAAGTGAAAATCTGCATCTGGTGACAGGTGACGTGGCAAGTGACAATCAGCAACATGCGGCAGGCGACGTGGCAAGTGACAATCTGCATCTGGTGACAAGCGACGTGGCAAGTGACAATCCGCAACATGTGGCAGGCGACGTGGCAAGTGCAAATCTGCATCTGGTGACAAGCGACGTGGCAAGTGACAATCCGCAACATGTGGCAGGCGACGTGGCAAGTGACAATCTGCATCTGGTGACAAGCGACGTGGCAAGTGACAATCCGCAACATGTGGCAGGCGACGTGGCAAGTGACAATCTGCATCTGGTGACAGGTGACGTGGCAAGTGACACACTCGGGGCTCCCACTGATTCTGCATTATGGTGAGTTAAACTATTTAATTTTTTATAACAATGTAATAATAGTAATAATGCGCTTCAATCATCCTGACACCATAACAACCATGGTGCCGTGATGATTAAAGCGCCAACACCAGCCATTTCCCCGATAGATGTACCCCAAAAAAATATATTTTCTGGGAGTGCCCCTCCCGAGACTAGACTCTGGATCCGCCCCTGCATGGGCGCCATGGGGGGGTGGCAAAAAAGCCACCCCCCGCACAAAAAAAAGTCCCACCTGTACTCTCATGGCTGCCTCCCACACAATCTAGTCCCCAGTGCCACGGCCAGCCTGCTGGAGTGCAGCACCGGCACAGCACTTCATTAGCAAGTGAGGAGGGAAGCGACAGGCGCCCCCATGACGGCTGATGAGTTGGCTCTGGCCAGAGTGACCACCCGTAGCCATAGGGTAACTGGCAGAGGCGGAGCCTAAAGCTCCGCCTACCCTCCTCTGCGTAACTGCTGTCTGCTTCATCTTCTCTTCTCGGAGGTCTCCCGGGTCTGTGTGATGTGCCGTGACGTGGTCGGTGACGCGGGTGAGGACTCTGAAGGGGAACCTGGAGGCTGGAGACCAGGAGAAAAGAGAGACATCACTAGAGAGAAGAAAAATAGTTGGAACTAGGGATGAGCTTCGAGTTTGAGTCGAACCCATGTTCAACTTGAACATCGCATGTTCGACCGTTCGTTGAATATCGAACGTTATGGGCCATTCGCGCCAAATTAGAGTGGCCCGTCACAGCCCGTAATTCACTGCGGCATCACAGTGAATTGCCGGCTGATGATTGGCCAAGCATGCACTATGACCCGCATGCTTGGCCAATCACAGCGCCATCTGTACAGAGAGCCATAATTGGCCAAAGCCAGGGTGGCTTTGGCCAATTATGGCTCAGGGGGTTTAGTACACGTCCCACACTATATAAGCCCGCCTGTGTGGCGTCCTTGTGTAGTGTGTTGCGGCGGCGGCGGAGAGATAGACAGAGAGACAGTGTCATTTGATTTAAGTTAGATAGAGTAGGCAGGCGAGTCAGTTAGCTGCACTTACAGTGTATTGTATATATATATGCATCCTAGGTGTTGTGTGTGTGTATATATATGTATATATGTATATATATATATATATATATATATATATATATATATATATATATATATATATATGTATTCAGTTTAGCTAGATCCGTTCCTGTTATTCTCTTCCAACTGACAGGCAAGCAGGTGTTTTTACAGTATTTACAGCTACCTGAAGATAATTGCTGGCGTTCTTCTGATCCTATTAGTCCTATTATCTACAGTATTTACAGTTCTCTGCACAGTGTGCACCTAAAGCTACCTGAAGAAAATTGGTGGTGTTTTTCTGATCCTATTAGTACCGCAGGCAGCTGCAGTATTTACAGTTAGTGTAGTGCGTCCTCTGCACAGTGTGCACCTAAAGCTACCTGAAGAAAATTGGTGGTGTTCTTCTGATCCTATTAGTACCGCAGGCAGCTGCAGTATTTAAAAGTTAGTGTAGTGCGTCTTCTGCACAGTGTGCACCTAAAGCTACCTGAAGAAAATTGGTGGTGTTTTGATCCTATTAGTACCGCAGGCAGCTGCAGTATTTACAGTTAGTGTAGTGCGTCCTCTGCACAGTGTGCACCTAAAGCTACCTGAAGAAAATTGATGGTGTTCTATTAGTACCGCAGGCAGCTGCAGTATTTACAAGTTAATGTAGCGCGTCTTCTGCACAGTGTGCACCTAAAGCTACCTGAAGCAAATTCGGGGGTGTTCTTCTGATCCCATTATTACCGCAGGCAGCTGCCGTATTTAGAGTTAGTGTAGTGCGTTCTCTGCACAGTGTGCACCTAAAGCTACCTGAAGACAATTGCTGTTGTTCTGATCCTATTAATACCACAGGCAGTCTTTCGGGATAACAGCCACCACGCGCCCGTGGGGGCGCGCATCGCGGCGATCGGTGGAGCGGTGTTTTAGTCTGACACACCGCCCCACCGATCTTGGTAAAGAGCCTCCGGCTCTTTACCACGTGATCAGCCGTGTCCAATCACGGCTGATCACGATGTCAATAGGACATCCTCACTCGTGTCTGACAGAGGGGGGTCTGCACTGATTGTTTATCAGCGCAGCCCCCCCTAGGATGCCCACACTAGATCATCAGGGAAGCCGCCAGGACCACCAGGGAAGCGGGCAACATGTGGATGGCCAGGTATGTACCTCATGGTCATCCACATGTGCCCAATGTGCCCAGTCTGTGCCCAATCTGTGTCAATCAGTGCCCACAAATGGGCACTGACTGGCATCATTATAATTCAGTGATGCCAAGCAACGCCACCCATCAATGTCATCAGTGCCACCCATCAGTGTCCATCTGTGCCACCTATCAGTGCCGCCTATGAGTTCCCATCAGTGCTGCCTATGAGTGCTCATCAGTGCAACATACCAGTGCCACCTATCAGTGTCCATCAGTGCCGCCTATCAGTGCCCATCATCAGTGCCTGTCAGTGCCACCTCATCAGTGCCCGTCATTGAAGAAGAAAACGTACTTATTTACAAAAATTTTTAACAGAAACAAAGAAAAACCTGTTTTTTTCAATATTTTCGGCCTTTTTTTATTTGTTGCGCAAAAAATAAAAACCACAGAGGTGATCAAATACCACCAAAAGAAAGCTCTATTTGTGGGAACAAAATGATAAAAAATTTGTTTGGGAACAGTGTTGTATGACCGCGCAATTATCATTCAAATTGCGACAGCACTGAAAGCTGAAAATTGGCTTGGGCAGGAAGGTGTCTAAGTGCCTGGTATTGAAGTGGTTAATGTGAGATCCCTTCAAGACTGCCTATGCTGATGCTGAGTGACTATCCTGTTATGCTGAGTCACAATCCTCTTCCTCCTCAATTTTCATGCTGATAGCTTGTAAGAACATTTTTGGTTCTGGGCACCGCCACCAGTGGCCAAGGCCCAATTTTTCTGTCCCTATTTAACATGGCCGTGTAATTACAATTTTTGATGCAATACTTTGCAGCAGGGCTCATTCCTGCGCTCCAACTATAGTATCTGTGAGGGGTTGCAGGGTTGTGGCACCAGCACCAGTGCCCAAGGCCCAATTTTTCAGCCCCTGTTTAACAGGGGTGTATAATTACAATTTTTGATGCAATACTTTGCAGCAGGGCTCATTCCTGCGCTCCAACTATAGCATCTGTGAGGGGTTGCAGTGTTGTGGCAATTTTTCTGCCCCTGTTTAACAGGGGTGTGTAATTACAATTTTTGATGCAATACTTTGCAGCAGGACTCATTCCTTCGCTCCAACTAGAGTATCTGTGAGGGGTTGCAGTGTTGTGGCACCAGCACCAGTGCCCAAGGCCCAATTTTTCAGCCCCTGTTTAACAGGGGTGTATAATTACAATTTTTGATGCAATATTTTGCAGCAGGGCTCATTCCTGCGCTCCAACTATAGCATCTGTGAGGGGTTGCAGTGTTGTGGCAATTTTTCTGCCCCTGTTTAACAGGGGTGTGTAATTACAATTTTTGATGCAATACTTTGCAGCAGGGCTCATTCCTGCACTCCAACTAGAGTATCTGTGAGGGGTTGCAGTGTTGTGGCACCAGCACCAGTGCCCAAGGCCCAACTTTTCAGCCCCTGTTTAATAGGGGCGTGTAATTACAATTTTTGATGCAATACTTTGCAGCAGGGCTCATTCCTGCGCTTCAACTATATCATCTGTGAAGGGTTGCAGTGTTGTGGCACCAGTGCCTAAGGCCCAATTTTTCTGCCCCTGTTCAACAGGGACATGTAATTACAATTCTTGATCTAATATTTCACAGCAGGGCCCATTCCTGCACCCACCAAGAGTAACTGTGAGGGCTTACAGTGTTGTGGCAACACCACCACCAAAGGCCCAATTTTTCTGCCCCTGTTCAACAGGTGCATGTAATTACAATTCTTAATATAATATTTCACAGCAGGGCCCGTTCCAGCGCCCACCAAGAGTAACTGTGAGGACTTACAGTGTTGTGGCACCAGCACCACCACCACCAAAGGCCCAATTTTTCTACCACTGTTCAACAATGGCATGTAATTACAATTCTTGATCTAATATTTCACAGCACGGCCCGTTCCTGCGCCCACCAAGAGTAACTGTAAGGACTTACAGTGTTGTGGCAACACCAACACCTAAGGCCCCAATTTCAAACATCCAACTTACAAACGACTCCTACTTGCAAACGGAAGGAGACAACAGGAAGTGAGATGAAATCTACCCCTAGGAAGGGAAATTCTCTGATGTAAGACACTCCTGTAAAAACGTGTCTCCTCTTCACTGATGCTTCATCACCAATCCTTGTTTCACTGAAAACCCCAAATTTTCAAAAAAATATTTGTCATTGGGACAGAAAGTGAGACGAAAACTTCTGAAGAGGTGCACAGACAGCAAAACAAATGTTACAGGGATGATAACCCTTCCCTATGTTTTCCAAAAAGCTTAAAAATCGATTTTTTGGCTGGAGCTACACTTTAAAAATGTACCAGTTCAAAATTACAAATTACAAATTCTACTTAACAACAAACCTACAGTCCCTGTCTTGTTTGCACCGCCTGTATAGTGCTGTTCAGAGTATATAGGGCCTGGGGGCCCCATGCCTTCCCTTTTTTAATTTGGGTGCGGGGTTCCCCTTAATATCCATACAAGACCCAAAGGGCCTGGTAATGGACTGGGGGGGGTGGGTACCCATGCCGTTTGTCTCACTGATTTTCATCCATATTGCGGGGACCCGACATTACATTAAAGCCGCAAGCAGTTTTAAATGACTTTTATTCCATTTAAAATGTCATTTTGTGCAGGGACTGTTCTAAGCACGGGAAACACGCGCCACTTTACAGGCATACTATAGACACCCCCAGGTACGATATTTAAAGTAATATTTCACTTTTTTTTCACTTTAAGCATCATTAAAATCACTGCTCCCGAAAAAACGGCTGTTTTTGAAACTTTTTTTGCATTGATACATGTCCCCTGGGGCAAGACCCGGGTCCCCAAACCCTTTTTAGGACAAAAACTTGCATATTAGCCTTTAAAATTAGCACTTTTGATTTCGAACGTTCGAGTCCCATAGACTTTAATGGAGTTCTAAAGTTCGCGCAAACTTTCGGTCCGTTCGCAGGTTATGGTGCGATCCCAACCGGGGGGTGTTCGGCTCATCCCTAGTTGGAAACCCCCCAGGCAGCAGCAGCAGCAGGTACTAGTACAGACAGTACTTGTCACCACCATCTTGATCATCATGTGCATGCAGCATGTGTACAGTGTACCAGTAACCTGTAACCAGTGCCAACTGCCAATCAAGTAATCAAATATAGTGCTCATACTATTTGGATTAAATAAATATGCTTAGCCATAGATATCATAAATAAAGTGTAATAAAGTGATTTGTGCAAGTAGTACCTGCTGTTGCACAAATCACTTTATTACATTTTATTTATGATATCAATGGCTAAGCTTATTTATTTAATTCATATTGAGCACTATATTTCATTGGCTGCATGCTTCTGCTTGGGCCTGACACACACACACAATCGTACATGATGATGACTTGGACCCCTTTCACAGTGAGCCGTCCCAGGTGTCAGCGGTAAAGTGGCGCTATTTTTAGCGACGCTTTACCGTAGTTTTAGCGGCGTTATTCGCCCGCCAGCGTGGTGGTTTTAACGCCTTGCTATTGGCCGAAAAGAGGTTAAATCTGCCTGCAAAACACCGCCGCAGCGGTGCTTTGCTGGCGGTATGGCGGCGCTGCCCCATTGATTTCAATGGGCAGGAGCTGTGGAGGAGCGGTGGAGGAGCGGTGTAGGAGCGGTGTAGGAGCGGTGTATTCGCTGCAAAGAAGCTGCTGGCAGGACTTTTTGTGAGGCCCTGCCAGCGCAGCGCCCCAGTGTGAAAGCACTCGGGCTTTCACACTGGGTTTGCAGCTAAGGTTTTTTTCAAGTGCTATGCAGGCGCTATTTTTAGCACTGTAGCGCCTGAAAAACGCCTCCAGTGTAAAAGGGGTCCTAAAGTCATCATGTGCGATTCTGTGTGTGTGCCAAGCATACAGGGCTGGAGCTACCACGAGGCAAACTAGGCAGCCTAGGGCACCCGGCCACTGGTGATCCTACTCCCTCTCTACCTCTGTACAATTTTAGAGGCACTGGCGCAGCATTTTTGGGTACTGGTGTTACTGTATTTATGAGTGCTGATGTTGCTGCATTTATGGGTGCTGGTGAGGCCGCATTTATGGGTGCTGATGTTACTGCATTTATGGGTGCTGGTGAGGCCGCATTTATGGGTGCTGATGTTACTGCATTAATGGGTGCTGCTGAGACCGCATTTATGGGGGCTGATGTTACTGCATTTTTGGGTGCTGCTGAGACCGCATTTATGGGGGGCTAATGTTACTGCATTTTTGGGTGCCTGTGAGACCGCATTTATGGGTGCTGATGTTACTGCATTTAAGGGTGCTGATGTTACTGCATTTATGGGTGCTGGTGAGACCGCATTTATGGGGGCTGATGTTACTACATTTTTGGGTGCTGGTGAGACCGCATTTATGGGTGCTGATGTTACTGCATTTTTGGGTGCTGGTAGGGCCGCATTTATGGGTGCTGATGTTACTGCATTAATGGGTGCTGCTGAGACCGCATTTATGGGGGCTGATGTTACTGCATTTTTGGGTGCTGGTGAGACCGCATTTATGGGGGGCTAATGTTACTGCATTTTTGGGTGCTGGTGAGACCGCATTTATGGGTGCTGATGTTACTGCATTTAAGGGTGCTGATGTTACTGCATTTATGGGTGCTGGTGAGACCGCATTTATGGGGGCTGATGTTACTGCATTTATGGGTGCTGGTGAGGCCGCATTTATGGGTGCTGATGTTACTGCATTTATGGGTGCTGGTGAGGCCGCATTTATGGGTGCTGATGTTACTGCATTAATGGGTGCTGCTGAGACCGCATTTATGGGGGCTGATGTTACTGCATTTTTGGGTGCTGGTTAGACCGCATTTATGGGGGGCTAATGTTACTGCATTTTTGGGTGCTGGTGAGACCGCATTTATGGGTGCTGAGTTTACTGCATTTAAGGGTGCTGATGTTACTGCATTTATGGGTGCTGGTGAGACCGCATTTATGGGGGCTGATGTTACTACATTTTTGGGTGCTGGTGAGACCGCATTTATGGGTGCTGATGTTACTGCATTTTTGGGTGCTGGTAGGGCCGCATTTATGGGTGCTGATGTTACTGCATTTTTGGGTGTTGATGAGGCCGCATTTATGGGTGCTGATATTACTGCATTCATGGGTGCTGATGTTACCGCATTTATGGGTGCTGGTAACGCAGCATTTATGGGTGCTGATGTTTTGTTAGCTGTTTTTTTGTTAAGGTTATCTGAAAGATGGGTTTTAAATGTTTTGACAGGGGCGCAGTTTCAGTGCTTGCCATAGGCGCCATTTTCACTAGATATGCCTCTGTGAGTATGTGGGGATATTCTCTCTGCTACCCCTGGAAAAATTGGATATTGGATCTGGATAGTGTCAATCCAGAGGAGAGCAAAAAGAGGGATGAAGAAAAACAGCTGTACAGGCTTATCCCGCAGACTTTCCCTAATTGGCTGCAGGCTTTTGCCATTATGGCAAGTGTAGTTGGGGAGAAGAATCCGGAACACTGTTTGGCGCTCTTCTGTTATCTTGACGCCATCAGGGAGGCCTACAGGGTCTACGGGGAATCCGCACGGTTGAGATACGATGAGCAGTTCCGGCAGCAGAGATCTAACCGCCCGTCCTTGCGGTGGGACCACAAGGACATTAGTTTGTGGATGCAACTTATGACCTTGGTGCCTGCCCCTAATCTGTTTTTTGCACGGGGGGGGGGGGCAGTGTCACATCTACCCCTGGACAACCGACTGCAAATAAACTGTTATAACTTAAAAACCATAAAAACAGCACAAATAAAAATTTTAGCAGCACAAACCAGCGCAAACGTAGCACTAACCAACGAGACCAGTTTTGTGTCATTTGGGTGTTGTAGGGGGGCTGAGTGACCTTTGGTGACCTTTAATAAATCATTAATAACGCAAAAACTATAAAAGATAGAACGGAAATTTTAGGAGCACAAAACAGCACAAACCAACGAGACCAGTTTTGTGCCATTTGGCTGTTGTAGGGGGGCTAGGTGATGTCATAGTTTGGTTAAAACAATTGCTAATATCTTAAAAATAAAAGCAGCACAAATGTAGTTACATAGTTACATAGTTAGTAAGGTTGAATAAAGACACCAGTCCATCCTGTTCAACCTGAATGAGTGTGGGTGTGTGTCTACAATTATCCTTATTTATTTAAGATACCTATATAGCGCTAAATTTACGCAGCGCTCCACACATACATCGTACACTCACATCGGTTCCTGCCCTCAAGGAGCCCACAATCCAAGGTCCCCAACTCACATTCATATATTAGGGCCAATTTTTTGGACAGAAGCCAATTAACCTACCAGCATGTTTTTGGAGTGTGGGAGGAAACCCACGCAGGCACAGGGAGAACATGCAAACTTCAGGCAGGTAGTGTCATGGTTTAGGATTCGAACCAGTGACCCTTTTTACTGCTAGGCGAGAGTGCTACCCACTACACCACTGTGCCGCCTCGTAAATTTTATGGCACAAAACAGCACAAAAGAAACACACTTGAGTTTTTATTTGTGCTGATTGTAGGGGGGCCAGCTTCGCTGAGCTCATGGATAGGCAATTAGCAGACCACCAGCTGTTGTAAAACTACAAGTCCCATCATGCCTCTGCCTCTGGGTGTCATGCTTGTGGCTGTCAGTGTCTTGCTATGCCTCATGGGACTTGTAGTTCTGCAACAGCTGGAGGTCTTCTAATTTACAGCATATGAGCTAACTAGTACTTAGCACTTTAATTAGTAGGTTGTTTGTATTTAGCATTTGCACCTACAAGTGAAAAATTGGTCACTTCATAATTCTTAAAGCAAAGAAGTATAGGACTTTGAATGAGGTGGGTAAGTGAGGCCAATGAACCAGTCACCATT
Organism: Lithobates clamitans; assembly: GCA_037952925.1. Classification (NCBI taxonomy): domain Eukaryota; kingdom Metazoa; phylum Chordata; class Amphibia; order Anura; family Ranidae; genus Lithobates; species Lithobates clamitans. The sequence goes on from JBBGZY010000645.1 coordinate 2,744,771, forward strand.
GAAAAAAATAATTTTATTGAAAAACAATAACATAGTATCATAGTAGATATGTAATAACAGTCACATCATACAGGTTATACACAATGATTGATACATTAGGAACAGAATAGAAAGCCCCCACTCATTTTGGTCTTTGCCCCATGTGACACTTGGCGGTACCTGGGGGGCTGGCTGGGCGCATATATGGCACTCATTTTTTGCTAACCAGTCTCTTGGTAGCACATCCTTCACCAGGCACATACATTCGGTCATCACTCACACATCACAGGTGGGAGATCTTACTTAGTTCCCCCAGCTTTCCACTCAGATTTTTACTGTCATTCACTTCTCCCGTTCACTTCTGTTCTGGCACACTATTTTCCCTCATTCATTTTCTTTCTCCTTCCTTTTTCTCTTTTTTCTTTTCTTTTTCTTTTTCCTTATTTTTTCTTTTTCCTTTCCTTACCCCTTCACTCTCTTTTCTATCTCCCCTTTCTCCTTTTCTTCCTTTTCTTTCTCTTCTCTCTTTTCCTTTTCCCTTCTTTCTTTCCCTCTCCCCCCCTCCCCCCCCCCATTATTCCCACCCCCCCTCTTTTTCACTTCAGACATCCTACCATACTGGCATTCTTTTGTTTTAATTTGTGATTGTTGGGTTTCAGCTATTTTTCATTCACACATTTTTAATTCGTTTTCAAACACATTTATACATTATATAATATTCACTAATCATATTTCATCATCATCATCATTCATCACTAGTGTGGACACATTCATCTCATGGGGACATCTCTGTGCTCCCGGTGTCTTGCCGAATAAGTTCCTTCGGCGGATAGGTTCCCCCCCTGTACTGCGCAGGCGCAGCGCCTGCGCAGTACGTACTACTGTTGGCCGCCGGAGATACCCGAAGCTCAAACGCTTCGATCAGCTGTACACGGCGCCTGCGCTCTGGGTCCAGATTCCTTCCCCTCTATCCAAGTGGACCTAGAGGGGGAACCTAAAAGTGCCGAGCGCAGCGAGGCCGTGCCCGAAGCGTGGCGAGCGAAGCGAGCCCGCGGGGGGCCCTCTTACAGGCGCCGTGTACAGCTGATTTTCAGCTGTTCCGCTTCGGCTATTTCCGCCGGCTTCTACTGCGCATGCGCAGTAGAGGGGGGAACTAATCCGCCGAGCGGAACTTTCTCGGCAGAACACCGGCCCTCCCTCTATGGGCTCCTCCCTCAGTTCCAGGACTTTTGGTGGCCTGCGGCTGCAGACTTCCTGGGGCTCACATTGTATTGGCATGTGAGTATCCATTGGGAATGAGTGATCTTTCTCTTCCCTTATATGTATATTCCACACCAATGCACACTGTATTCTGTTGATTGACCTTTATCCTTTTTAGATTTTGGTGTAAATTGCCCCTGAAGAGTTATTTGATACACGATACACGTCGGGCTTATGCCATGCACCAAATAACCAACCCCCCGCATTGGGTTTTATACATATCAGTGTGTTCTTAGTACTTTTGTGATTGTGTCATTTTAGAATGGGTGCATCAGTTATTAAGGAATTTCTGCCCTGTATCCTCTGGGGGCTTTCCATTCTGTTCATAATGTATCAATCATTGTGTATAACCTGTATGATGTGACTGTTATTACATATCTACTATGATACCATGTTGTTGTTTTTTTTTTGTTTGTTTTTTTGTTTTTTAAATCATTAAAGAATTTTTATTGAAATTTCCATACCAATAACAGAAAAATTAAAGGCAGCTGGTTTTGTTATATAACAATCAGGTACAGCAGTAAAACATTTACATCCTAATCTCAATCAAAGTAATGGACAATAGTCATACAAATGATTAATTAAAGCATAGTATAGTAACACTCCTGTTTGTTGTTTTTCAATAAAATGATTTTTCACATTTTTGACTTTTCATTGGCCTCACTTACCCACCTCATTCAAAGCCCCATACTTCTTTGCTTCATGTTCGTCTAGGGATGGAGACCTGTGTCTCATTCAAAGTCCCAACCTTTTCTGCTTAACTTCATAATCCTTACATTGATTGGCACATGATTGAGGAAAGATTGGGACATTTTAAGCACCAAAACTAAATCTTAAAGCGGAGTTTCGCTGACAAAAATAAATAAAATGTCAGCAGCTACAAATACTGCAGCTGCTGACTTTTAATATTAGGACACCTACCTGTCCAGGGCGCCTGCGATGTCTTCACCCGAAGCCGATCTGTCCCTCGGCTCCCGGGTGGAGGCGCCACCATCTTCGGTAAGGGAGTCAGGAAGTGAAACTTTGTGGCTTCACAGCCTGGTTCTCTACTGCGCATGCAAGAGTTGCACTGCGTGTCCTCACTGGTCCCTGCTGTCTTCAGGGACCTGTGTGCCTCCTAGAAGACAGCGGGGGAACGGAGGAGGGCCCGGACATGGCATGGATCACCGTGGAATCTGCAGCGATCTATTCCTGGAAGTGGGAGCAAATACCTATATTAAACAGATATCTGCTCCCCCCTCCCCCCTGAAAGGTGCCAAATGTGACACAGGAGGGGGGGAGGGAAGCAGAAAACCCATTTTTGGGTGGAACTCCGCTTTAAAGTATCATTAAACCCCAAAACAAAAATTAATATATTGTAGTTTACAAATCTTTAGATCTATTAGTCTCCTTTCTTTAGGCTTTTTTTTATCAGTTTTCACCTGTGATCTGGACAGTAATCCTGTATTAGTGCACCCCCCACTCTGGATGAAGGAGCACATGAAGCACATTTGGACAGCAGCATTGTCACTTAAAGGGGGGGGGTGTTATATGTACTAGCAGATTTAGACACACTAACAAAGTGAACCCAAAAGCAGCTACAACAAACTGTTTTTTCCTTTTGGGATAAAGGTTTTACATAAATAGTTAAAAGCTGATCATTAAACACCCCTCCCAGTGGTTTGTCTCAGATATAAGCCTGCAGAATGCACATAACAGCTCTGTATTTATGGCAGGATCAACTGATTTGTTTTATCTGTTTATTAGGTGCAAAAACACAACAGTTCAACTGGTTATTTAACAGGCCAAAAGGGAGCAAATGAGAGAAGTTCTTTGTAAGGCTCCATGCACACTGAAGCTCATAAACGGCCGTTGTGAACGTCGGATTGCTGGCAGGAAAACGCTGCTTTAAAAACGCGATTTTATCAGCGTTCTGCATTGCTGTCAATGCAAGTTTATCGGCGCTAGCTTTTAACCGTGTTTCTCTGCCTCTATTCAAAATCAATGGTTCCCTCTGGGAGCCCATTGATTTGAATAGAAGTTGCACCAGAAGTCAGATCATTGTGTGCTGAGGATGAAGGGGAACCCCGCCACAATGGAAAAAAAAATTGACGTGCGGTTCCCCCCTCAGACAATACCAAGCCCCCCGGTCTGGTATGGATTTTAAGGGGAAACCCCTTCGCCAAAAAAACGGGCGTGGGGGTGCCCCCCAATATCCATACCAGAACCTTATCCGAGCACGCAGCCCGGCCTGTCAGGAAAGGGGGTGGGGATGAGCGAGCGCCCCCCCTCCTTAACCATACCAGGTCACATGCCCTCAACATGGGGGTAGGTGCTTCGGGGCAGGGGGGCGCTGCGCCCCCCCACCACAAAGCACCTTGTCCCCATGTTGATGAGGACAAGGGCCTCTTCCAGACAACCCTGGCCGTTGGTTGTCGGGGTCTGCGGGCGGGGGGCTTATCGGAATCCGGGAGCCCCCTTTAATAAGAGGGCCCCCAGATCCCGGCCCCCCCACCCTATGTGAATGAGTATAGGGTACATCATATCCCTACCCATTCACCTGGGAAAAGTGTCAAAAATAAAACACCCTACACAGGTTTTTAAATTAGTTTATTAGTCAGCTCCGGGGGTCTTCTTCTGACTTCGGGGGTCTCTTCCTTCTTCTCCTCACTCTCCGGCCTCTTCTCCTGGTCGCCGGAGTCTTCTCCTCGCTCTCCGGCCTCTACTCCGGTGTCTGGTTCTTCTACCTCTCTCCGGTTCTTCTGCTGGGAGAAGACACCGGAGACCGGGAGAAGAGGCCAGAGAGCGCGGAGAAGAAGGAAGAGACCCCCGAAGTCAGAAGAAGACCCCCGGAGCTGACTAATAAACTACTTTAAAAACCTGTGTAGTGTGTTTTATTTTTGACACTTTTCCCAGGTGAATGGGTAGGGGTACGATGTACCCCATACTCATTCACACAGGGTGGGGGGCAGGGATCTGGGGGCCCCCTTATTAAAGGGGGCTCCTGGATTCCGATAAGCCCTCTGTCCGCAGACCCCGACAACCAACGGCCAGGGTTGTCGGGAAGAGGCCCTTGTCCTCATCAACATGGGGACAAGGTGCTTTGAGGTGGGGGGGCGCAGCGCCCCCCCTGCCCCGAAGCACCTTCCCCCATGTTGAGGGCACGCGGCCTGGTAAAGGGGGGTGCTCGCTCGTCCCCACCCCCTTTCCTGACCGGCCGGGCTGTGTGCTCGGATAAGGGTCTGGTATGGATTTTGGGGGGCCCCCATGCCGTTTTTTCGAAGGGGGTTCCCCTTAAAATCCATACCGGACCAAAGGGCTTGATATTGTCTGAGGGGGGAACCCCACGTCAATTTTTTTTTCATTGTGGCGGGGTTCCTCTTCATCCTCAGCACACAAGTTGCACCGCAAGTCGGATCATGATGATCCGACTTGCGGTGCGACTTCTATTCAAATCAATGGGCTCCCATAGGGCAAAGAAACGCCGAACGCGGCTTAACGCTCTTTTTACAGCGTTAACCCTTGTTTAACACCTTTTACCGGTGTCTGGCATTTCCAGTACTGCTCTTGAACGCAAATTTCTGGCGTTCAGAAAAAAGCCCATAAACTCCACTGCTCATTAAAGCTAAAAAACGTACATGTGTGCATGGACACATAGGCTAACATAGAGTGGAGTTTATGGTCTTTTAAAAAAAATGCCCAAACGTCAATAAATTGCAGTTTATCAACTCCAGTGGGCATGGAGCCTAAGGGTTTAGATAAACTTTGACCACTTCAATACTTTCACTCCCTTCTTGCCCAGACCAATTTTCAGCTTTCAGCGTTGTCACACTTTGAATGACAATTACTCAGTCACGCAACACTGTACCCATATGAAATTTTTATCATTTTCTTCACACAAATAGAGCTTACTTGTGGTGGTATTTATTCACCACTGGGTTGTTTTGCTAAATAAATGTAAAAACCCGCATTTTTCTTCATGTATGTTATTAAATTTTGCAAATAAACAATCTTTCTTCAAAAATTTGGGCCAAAATGTATTTCTTTGGTGAAAATATTCCAACTCAGTATTTAGTCTGTGTGAAAGTTATAGAGTCCACAAACTGTGGTATACTGTATATCTGAAAATTGATCAATTCTGATGTACTGACAGCCCTTCTCATTTCTTGAGGCCCAAAAAAGCCAGGACAGTACAAATACTCCCAAATTACCCCATTTTGGAAAGTACAAAGTCCAAGTTGTTTAGTAAGAGGCATGGGGAGTTTTTTTAAGTTATTTTTTGTCACAATTTTTGGACAAAATGAGCGACGGGCTCCATCATTTATTTCGTATTGTACTTCTGTCTGTACAAATGTTGGGAATCATCTGGCTAAAATGTTTGTTTGCAAATGTTAATGACTCTTTGGAGAGTCTTTGGATGCTTGCATCAGAAAGGTAACAGGTGGAAAGATTACTCTTCTACCCAGAAAGAAGATGATGAGGGTCCCTATGTGTAAGCCAAGCCCCTCGGGATAGAAAACGTTGTCCTTTCGTTCCTCCCAGGCATCTACAGTACATCAAGACTAAACCAGGTAATTTCTTTTGCAGCAAGTCTTGGTCCTCCAGACCTTCTAAGCTGGGTCCTAGGTCCCCTTCACAATGAAGGGGCACTTCCAATTTTATCAGTGGGGGGACATTTGCTGGTCTTTGCAAACACCTGGTGCCAGGATATATCAGACTCCTGGATATAGGAGGTTGTGTCCTTTGGTTACAAACATGAATTTCATAGCAATTATTCAACTTTGTTTTCAGTCATCAAATGTTCCATCATCTCCTTCTCTGCACAGAGTGGATTTGCTGAAAGCTATTTATCAACGTCAGGCTCAGGGCGTGGTGCCCATAAGCATAGGCATAATGAAGAAGCCAATTTTTGGGCGCAACACGTCTAAGGAGGAGCCAAGTTTGTGACATCACACCAGGATCGCGCTGCACGATGTAGTGAAGCGGCTGGTGATTTCTTATAAGCACTATTGATATTATGATTTTGTAAGTGTATTTTATGGTGGGGTATTTTAATAAAGAAGTCTGACAGAGTACACTATGTCTATGCCCTTTTGCCTATGTGAGCTGAACTGGAGGATTCCCTCAGGCAGTGGACTGACATATTGGGAAGCAAGGAGGATACAAGATTTATCTGGTTGGGAGTCTGATGAGTAAGTTGTTTAGTGCATTGAGGTGAGCAGGCATTTTGTCTGGTGGAGGAGTTGCACTTGTGCATTCAGAGTGAAGACATGGTGTTTTACAAGCTGTTTTAAGTTTATTTTCCGTACTATTTTTCACAGAACTTTTTTCATGATTGAGAATTAAGTGGACACATTTATATTCAATTGTCGGAATATCTTCAACGTTTTCTGGGACTTTTAATTGTTTTTATCTTATGTTGCGCTACACTGCATTTACTTTAGATTATGTATGGTATGCCATCATACCTGGAAAACCTATTTCCATTGGTGTGAACAGAAGAACTTCTACCCTTGACAATATTCTATGGGTCACTTGCTTGGCTTTCTACAGTCAGGACTGGATCAAAAAGTGGCCTTGAGAACCTTCAAAGGTCAGGTATTGGCCTTGGCCATTCTGTTTTAGAAACCCCTAGCCTCTCATTCACTGAAGACTTTTGCTCATATTGCCTCACCTCATCAGACACCACGATACCATGGGACCCTCCTTTGGTACTTTCAGTCCTACAGATCAGCTATTTGAACCAATCTGGGATATTCCTTTGACAGATCTTACCTGTAAGGTGTTTTTTCTAGTGGCTTTCACTTCCTGCAGACAGGTTTTAGAGCTGGCTGCCCTGTCCTGTAGGGAACCCTTCTTGGTGTTACATAAGTACAAGGTGGTGTTAAGTCCGAATGCTTTCTTTTTGCCAAAGGTGGTATTTGGTTTCCATTTAAATGAGGATATTATTTGACCCTTCCTATATCACTCTTCTAAAGGTCCAAAAGAGGCAGATCTCCAATGTTTGTATGTTATGAGAGCTGTGAGGGTTTACTTTGTGGCCACAGCCTCAGAAAAAGCAGACTCATTCTTTGTTTTGCCTGATGGCGCCAAAAATGGTTCTTCTGTATCCCGAGCCATAATGGCAAAATGGATTTGCCAGACAATTCCTCAAGCTCAATCTCTCAAGGGTAAGGAGGCTCATTCTTTTAGATCTTTTGACACTTGGGTGTTTCAACATAGTTACATATTTGGTAAGGTTGAATAAAGATTTTTGGGACAGTGGGGCTTTAACAAATGCAAATTCCAAATCAGTTACTAATACTTAAATCAGCACTCTGGGTGAATAAAGTCCTCACAGAAACTATAGAACACACACAACTTGACTGAGTGCATCTTTTTGTCTCTGGGAGAAGTCATAATCACTGTTAGCATAGAGATTCTGTGGGACGTTCTCTTTGTGCAGGGCAGATTGTCCAGTTCTTCTGGGTATCCCATGCTCCCCCTCACACCATCCAAGTTCAACATTTCCAATTAAACCCTAATGCCCCGTACACACGATTGGACTTTCCAACAACAAAACCGTGGAATTTTGTTTGAAGGTTGTTGGCGCCAACTTGTCTTGCATACACACGGTCACACAAATGTTGGCCAACAATTACGTTCGTAGTAACGTACTAGACGTACTATGTGGTTTTTCAACTCTTTTGTGCCACCCTTTGGGCTCCTTCTGCTAATTTCGTGTTAGTAGAATTTTGGTGTTGATTCGCGCTTTTCTTTTCGCGTTTTTCATTTAGCGCTATTATTATTATTGATATCACTTGAAAAAAAAAGCCTTTGAAAATTCATAACTCCATTAGTATCTCCTGCAAAGCAGCTTCATTATTATCTCATTAAAGAAGAAGAGAATTGTGCGCTGAATTTGGAGATTTCATAATTTGCCATGTCACGAATGTTAATTCTCCATTACGAACGCGAGTTTACAAGACCAGCCGCTTCTGCTTCTGAGCATGCGTGAACTTTTGTGCGACGGACTTGTTTACACACGATTGGAAAGTCCAATAACAAAATTTTGTTGGCGGAAAATTTGAGAACTTGCTAGCAAACATTTGTTAGTGGAAAGTCCGCCAACAAATGTTCGATGGAGCATACACACGGTTGGACTTTCCGCCAACAAGCTCACATCCAACATTTCCCGTCGGAAAGTTCGACCGTGTGTTTGTGGCATAAGAAGACACCCTTAGACTGTTATTTCGAACCAGCGGAAGAGTGAAGAAAATGCTGTATGCCCAGGTGCGTACATAATCTGAGGGCATAAGACTACGTTCTTTAGCAGCTCTTTAGGGGGTCCACTACATATATATGTATTTTTAATGAGGCCAAGAGATAAGGAGCTGCGACACTAGAGAACTGATTGAGCAGGAGGGAGTCAACTGATACTCTGCCTTCAGTACTAAGTCGGTTGCTAATGTTAGATGACCCAATCACCAACTCCTCTGGAGTTAAAATAGTCTTGCAATGATAGGGGGGGCCCCTTGCAGGTCCCTTTTAGGGTGATTCTTGCAGTAGAAGCAGTGTAATGGACAGTTCAGTGGGTCTGGAGAATATCCAATTTTTTTGGACTGTAGGTGAGAACAGTGGAGATGATGAATACAGCAACCTCCCGGTGACTCAGAGGTGTATATAGTGAGAAGCGCCAATCTAAGTGCAGTATCAAAAGCTGACTTTAATAAAAATATAAAAACAAAGGGCCAAGTGGCTACTCACAAGAACAAAGTGAAAATAAGGCACATAAGGACATGTAGCTAGCCCAGGGACGTCATCTCAGCTGTTCACGGTGCAGGCTCCAAACTGTGTTGTCAAGGCGCTGGGGAGAGAGTGGAGAGGCGGTCCGCAGTGTAGAAATCTCCGCTGATGGGTGCTGGACTGTGGGGAGGATGGTGAAACCCGGGTGTCCGCAAGGTGAGCCGGCATCACTTAGTCCAAGTGGAACTGGACTAAGTGATGCCGGCTCACCTTGCGGACACCCGGGTTTCACCATCCTCCCCACAGTCCAGCACCCATCAGCGGAGATTTCTACACTGCGGACCGCCTCTCCACTCTCTCCCCAGCGCCTTGACAACACAGTTTGGAGCCTGCACCGTGAACAGCTGAGATGACGTCCCTGGGCTAGCTAGCTACATGTCCTTATGGGCCTTATTTTCACTTTGTTCTTGTGATTAACCACTTGGCCGTTTGTTTTTATATTTTTATTAAAGTCAGCTTTTGATGCTGCACTTAGATTGGCGCTTCTTGCTTTTTATCTCCACATTGCCTTTCAGAGTTCTGCTTCCACTCTCAAGAAAGTAGCCGCTGCTGCTAAGTATCTTATTCATTTGAACTGTATATTTTTATTGCCATTTTTTTGGACTTTTTAGGTATAGTGTATATGTGTCCTGTATACCTATACGCCTTATCATAGCCACACATTGCCTTTTTGGACATTTGAACATTTGGGACATTATTCTGTTTTCTTTTCTTCATGTTTGGTTGAGATCTTGTGCCATTTCTCCTTTTTTTATCTAGTGAAAATGGCGCCTATGGCAAGCACTGAAACTGCCCCCCTGTCAAAACATTTGCGGCCTTACCAGCACCCAAAATTGCAGTAACATCAGCACCCATAAATGAGGTCTCGCCAGCACCCATAAATGCAGTAACATCAGCACCCATTAAATGCGGCCTCACCAGCACACAAAAATGCAGTAACATCAGCACTCATAAATGCAGTAACATCAGCACCCATAGATGCGGCCTCACCAGCACCCAAAAATGCTGCGCAAGCGCCTCTGACACTGTACAGAGGTAGAGAGGGAGTAGGATCACCAGTGGCTGAGTGCCGTAGGCGGCTGCCTAGTTTGCTTAGTGGTAGCGCCAGCCCTGTCTGCTTGGCACACATGCAGAATCGCACATGATGACTTTAAGTCATCATCATGTGAGATTGTGCGTGTGTGCCAGGCCCAAGCAGAAGCAAGCAGCCAATCAAATATAGTGCTCAATATGGATTAAATAAATATGCTTAGCCATAAATATCATAAATAAAGTGTAACAAAGTGATTTGTGCAAAAGTAGGTACTACTTGCACAAATCGCTTTATTACACTTTATTTATGATATCTATGGCTAAGCATCTTTATTTAATCCATATTGTTTGAGCACTATATTTGATGCTCAAGATCGTGGTGACTGACTGGAGACTTAAGTACTGTACTAGTACCTGCTTCTAGGCTGTAGTGCTAATCCTTCCAGGTGCTGCTGCCTGGGGGTTCCAATCTTTTCTTCTCTCTCTAGTGACGTGTGTTCTCTCAAGTGTTCTCTTCTCCAGCCTCCTGGTTCTCCTCCAGAGTCCTCACCGTCACGTCACCGACCACGTCACGGTCACATGACGTCACACAGACCCGGGAGACCCCGCTTCGGGGAAAAGATGAAGCAGCTGCGCAGAGAAGGGTAGGCGGAGCATTAGGCTCCACCTCCGTCAGTTACCCTACGGCTACGTAGACGACCCGGGCGGTCACTCTGGCCAGAGTCAACTCATCAGCCGTCATGGGGGCGCGTGCCACTTCCCTCCTCACTTGCTATTGAAGTGCTGTACCGGCCGTGGCGCCGGGGTCTAGATTAGTGCCGGAGGCGGCCGCAAGAGGACAGGTGGGACTTTTTTATTGTGCAGGGGCGGCTTTTTTGCCGCCCCCCGTGGCACCCATGGCACTTGCCATGGCTGCCATACCCTAGATATGCCACTGCGGTGACTACACCAGTTATGGAATTATACAGGTACACCCTGAATCCTGGTAACTCAAGACTCTGCACAGGGACAGCACACCGCAACAGTCCACACAGCACGGCTCTCACTGCACCAGAGCAGGGGCTTTTCCTGGGCGGAGAATATATCGGCTTACCATGGCTCCTCCTGCTGCACAGGCCATAGGGATTTGTAGTACAAATCAGTGGTTTAATTACATGGCTGTCACCTGGGACTACAGCTCCCAACATCACAGGCACTCAGTAACAAAGTCTTTGGGCTTACAATACTGGACGCTCCCTCTAGTGGCCGGAGGAGATTATAACAGCAAAAAAACTTATGGAGAGATAGGTCAAACTAAATACATTCTAAAGTAAAGCATGTCTGGCTCCAGGCTACACATACAAAAAGATAAAATAGGGCGCACCAGCCTAGTGCATTATGCATGACACCATCTATTAAGTATAAAAATCAATGCTTATACTCACAAATGGACAGTCACAAGATCACAAATATCATAGGAAGATACAACCAGAATATCTGTACATGCGCTCAAAAAGACTGGGAGGACACCACAAGGACCTACAGAGACTGATACATTTTGAGGGCGCCCCCTCTTCTTTGGAGTTGAATGTCTGCTGCATACTATGTGATCTTATATACCATTGTGTATCAAAGAAACGACCCAACCTTAATTAGCAGGGACTTAGGCAGGCAATTAGGCAGGTACTACAGTCATTGGCTCATGGGACTGGTCATTGAAAACTACCAATCAAAAAGCAACTGTAATGAATCTGTAGTGAAAAATGCACTTTTTGTCTTTCAAAAAGTGTTTCCCAGTGTTAAACCTTTCATTCAATTTCTAAATTGCTGCATTTTTAAAATTTCAAAAGCCAATATAAAGGAATAGTAGTGGTAAAAGAAAGCACTTGTGGGTTTAACTCATTCTTTTTTTTTTTTTATAATTCTCCTTTAACCACTTCTTGCCCACACTATAGCTGAAAGACAGCTAAGGCATGGGCTTTTGTTTGCCAGAAGGGCATACTGTACATGGCACTGCGGGCAGCACGCTCTGTGATCACTAAATCCTTCGGACTCAGCTGATCACAAATCGGGGTAAAGGGCTAATCACAGCGGCCCTTTAGCATGTGATCAGCTGTGTCCAATGACAGCTGAGCATGGAAGAAAACAAGCCAGTTATTGGCTTTTATTTCCTCAGACTTACAGCATGAGGAGAGAAAAGGAGAGCCGATAACCAGCTTGTGTCAAAGGGACATGTACACTGATAATCAGGGCACTGATTATCAGTGCAGTTCGAACAGTGCCTACCAGTGTTGCCAATCAGTGCTACCAATCAGTGCCTCTCATCAGTGCCACCTATCTGTGCTGCCTATCAATGCCACCTATCAGTGCCCTTTAGTGCTGCCCATTAGTGCAGCCTAATCAGTGCACATCAATAAAGCAGAAAAATTACCTGTTTGCATAATTTTTTTAAAACTTTAAAAAATATGTTTGTTTTTTTCAAAATTTTCGGTCTTTCGTTTGGGGAGCAAAAAATAAAAAACCCAGTGGTGATTAAATACCACCAAAAGAAAGCTCTATTTGTGTGAAAAAAAAAAAAAAAATCTCATATGGGTACAGTGTTGCATGACCGCGTAATTGTCATTCAAAAGAGTGACAGCACTGAAAGCTGAAAATTGGCCCGGGCAGGAAGGGGGTGACAATGCCCAGTAGGTAAGTGGTTAAGGGGGCTTGGCAGGGTGTGAGTCCTATGCCTACATGCTTTTGTTAATAGGGAGGTGAAGGGATGGTCACAGGAACTGGGCCAGCACAAACAATAACTTGTTTCTCCTAGAAAAACTGAAAACTGTATCAAATACTTACCGTAATTTTCCTTTCCTGGCGCCAAACCATGGCAGCATACTAGTGATAGGCTCCACCTCTCTTCCACTCCCTCAGGACCAGTAAATAGCATAAACTAAAGGCCTAGTTAGGCCCCACCCCATTCTTTGTAATTAGCTACATACCGAAACGTACAAGGGTGGGTCCGCATGCTGCCATGGTTTGGCGTCAGGAAAGAAAAATTACGGTAAGTATTTGATACATTTTCCCATTTTCCTGACGCCACCATGACAGCATACTAGTGATAAATAACTAGCTGACAGGGTGGGTTCTACTTGTCGAATCAATTTTAAATCAGAATGGGACAGAAGAACAGTCCTTCCTCCGCATTCCACTAATGGCAAGACCCCCAGATCTACTCCGTACCGCTTGAAAAGGTATCCTGGGACGACCATACTTCCTTGCATATGGAATCTATGGACTCGTTCGAATGGGCAGCCCATGAGACTGAAACTGCTCTGGGAGAGTATATATCCATTGCTGAAGGAGGTTCATGACCCCTCGCCCTATATGCACGACCAAGCCTACTAGAGTCCAGGAGGTAGCCTCTTTTCCCTGATAAATTCCAGCTGGAAAGATAAAAGGCTTATTACATGATCTGAAAAGGGCAATTGTGGATAGGAACTTCTTTCAAGTTCTGGACACATCCAATTTGTGTGACCCTCCTGAGTGATCCTATGGGAAGCAATGCTAAGATGACTGTTAGATGGAGGGCTGTCGCTAACCTTGATACAAGATGATCTAACGGACACAAGTCTACTCCTTCTGGAAAGAAAACAATATATTTTCCTGAAGCTCTCCAAGCTTGAATTTCAGACATCCTTCTGCTTGAAGATCTTGCGATAGATACTGCCTAGTAGGTAATGTCACAAACTGAACACTGTTCTGTTGAGCAAATGGTCGAACTGATATGAAATCCAGCAACACTGATAGATTCCACTTGGAAAGATCCTCTTTTGTGGTGGTCGAAACCTCCTGACGGTCTTCAAAATTTGTGCAAACAAAAGAATTTCCAACACATTTAAGCCTTGTTATTGCCAACTTAGTCGACACTTGCCATCTTCACGGAATATAGGCTAAGGCTCATGTCTAATCTGGTCTACAAGAAACCCAGAACAGCTGTCACCAGAGGTGCAGTAGTATCAATATCTCGCCCTGCTGAGAAATAACGCAAACTTGTTCCAGATTCTGTCATAGATGTTGTTAGTAAAGTGCCTTCTCACACTCCACAAGGTAGAGATCATCCTGGAGCAGGCTAGGTTCTCAAGCTTCCCCTATAAGTCGTCCTGTTTGCAGCTACGGTCTGCATATGTGCAAAGGGGAATTGGCTTCTGTCTCATGAGATGAATGGCCACAAAAACTCAAGGCCCTCATTGTCAAAATGGAGGAATGGATATGACTACCATGTTCACTCTCGACAGCCTCAAAAGGAATCTCATTACGAGAAATGTTGTTGAAAATCTTACAGGCTAGATTGCAGATCCATGGAGAAAATCAAGTCATTTGTCCCCTCTGCCTTGGGGTGCGGAACTGATTCAGACATCCTCCTAAGTTTGAAATTGCTGTGAGAACAATGTAATCTGTCTGTGGTTGGCCCCACCTGTGGACCAGCTCATAGTAGACCTACAGTGTAGGGCCCACTCGTGCTCTGGAAAGTTTGCATGATGGTCAGTCTGTCTGTGTGTTCAAGTCCCCTAGGAGGTAAACTGCTTTCAAAATTTGTAGGTGATTTCCTGACCCCGACATCGTGGGGTTCACCTCTCTTAATAGCATATTGCCACAAGTTCCTCCTTGGTGAAGAATATAGGCAACTGATGCCATGTTGTTCAACTGCAGGGAGACTGATCTTCCCCTGATTCTGTGTAGTAAGGCGAAAGGTGCTAAAGAAGTTGCTTGGATTTCTAGGGTATTTAAGACTACCCTGCTTGGCTGGGAATCTTCCATTGGACTGAACAGATGGTTTCTCGCAGTGTGCCTCACAGGCTATCTTTTCCGAGATGAACAGTAATTGTGATCTAGTTTAATGGTTCTAACAGGGCGACTTCATCAGATTCTCCCTCTTCAGCCACCACTGTATACTCCTACTCATACTGAGCGACAGTTGATAACTGTGCAGACTCTGTTTCCTCTATTGTGCTGAGAATCCCAGCTTAAGCTGTCAAAGTCACAGCGCCCAAGGGATTATTGGTATGATGACATTGTGCTCCAAAAGATTGAGGCACTGAGAAATGGTCAAACAAGTGGAGATTACTGTCTTCAGCATTCCTTCTTTGACTGCCACCTTTATCTCTGGTGGAAGCCGAACTGAGGAGTTGGCAGAGTTCCTCCCGGCATACTAACTGTTAGAGAGAGTTAAAAAAAAAAAGCAATATCCCCGCAGGGAGTTTATGAGAATCTCTTGGTGCGTCAGCAATTGTTTCAGACCTCTGGATAGAAGAACAATGTTGTCCAGGTAGCAGCGCAACCGGATAACTTGTTCTCTGAGTGGAGCTAACACTGCACTGAGAACCCTTAGGCCAAAAGGCAGACTGTTAAACTGGAAATGCATCTAGCCGATCGCAAGCTTACCAATTATGAAAGAAAGAAATATTTTGGGATGTTTAGAGCATTTTTTAAATAGAATTTTGCCATCTGGCTGCGCTGGTTTAATGATCTCCATTTTAAAGATCTCTAAGGGGATAAAAAAGTTTAACGTCTTCAGATCTACAACCGGACGCTAGCCACCATCCCTTGCAAACTACAAACAGGGTTGAATTGAAGCCTGTTTTTTTTTTCTGTGAATGGAATCAGAACGAAAACCCCCCTAGGTCTGATATGTATGTATTATAGCAGCCTATCTGCCTAGAATGGAACCTGCTGAGAGGAGGAACATTCCCTATCCCTTTGCTTTCCATCTTGCGGGAGCAGGACGGACTTCCTGTCACTCCTGGTATGGCTGTGTTAAGTTTCCTACCAACATAGAGATTTCCTGCTATAAGGTATCTTACACAGAACTTGCCTGAGAAAACAAATGCAGCCCAAAGTTTCAAACATTGTATCTACTGTAGGCAGGGATTAAATCGATGCTATCCAATCTCTAACGAGGATAAAACCCGTATAGACAGATAAAGGAGATTTTCTCTCCGTTACTTTGCCGTTCTGAAGAAAGGGTGAATCTGACTTTACCTATACAATTGGCCTGCTTGACGGTCTGGATACATAGTTTAATGGAGGGAAAACTGAAGCCAAGCAGTTCCGGGCCTTCCTCTGATGAAGAGGAGCTACTACTGTCCGCAGGTTGTCCATTCGCCAGAGTAGCGGAACTAAGTGGGTTAACGCCACCTGCCGAGGTGCCATGATGCTCTTCTAGTGACAGGCAACTAGGAGGGATCTGCCTGGTCGAGATAATTGAAATAAGTACAGCATAAAATCTCACGCCACACTCTGCAATAACAATGATATTTGAGTATTACCTGTCAACTGCAAACTCCTCCAGGCAGTCTTTATTCACCAGCCTATTGGGCATAGGTATTGCGCCACAGGCACTGCAGGACTTTTGTTGGAATGGTAGCATTGCTCTAGGAAGAAGTGATAAGACATCATCCTTGGAACTTTCCCCTTGAATGGGAGCGGCCTCTAGGGCTATGTTCCTCCAAAGATTGTCCACTTTCCCTGGCTCTTGAACTTAGATGCGCATGCGGGGCTGAAAAAAATTCAAAGCAATCCGCAAAGGGAGGCACTCTTTTCCTGAAACTTGCCAAATGATGGTCTCCTACCTTTGAATTTGAGGGCCTTTTGTATAAATGGTGACTGACTCATGGTTTGAGAACAAATAGGATGGCCAGCTGAAAAAAAAGAAGGATAGCTGAAAAGGAAAATAGCATCAGAGAGCGAAAGGTTTAGAGATGAAAGAGAAAAATATACATTGCTAACAAATAAAAATGAAAAAGTGTTTCTTTTTTCTAACAATCCAGAGCCAGGCAAAGGAGGCTCCACCTGACTAAACCTCCAGGACTGTTTGAGCCCTTCTAATTATCCCTGGAGATCTATAGATCTACCCTGTGACTCTGACCCTTATTATTAACAAGAGGGCAGCTTTTCCCAAAAGAAAAATATTGCTCGGTCCTCCCGCCAGCCAGTGTGCATGTGCAGACCGGCGCAGCCCAATGATGTCATCAAGAGCGCCTCCAGCACAGAGAAAACAGTCCAGCACAGGATAAAACAAGCAAAAGAGCAAATATAATCAAAAAATGGAGCCAAAGAAGGCACAGAAAAGGAAAAGATTAAAAAGGGGAAACATATAGGGAGACAGAAATGAAAAAACAAAAGGGATAGGAAGCCCTGTGAGATACAAGGGACCCAAGGAGTAAAATGAATGAACTAGCTGCCCCCCCAAGCCTCAGTCCACAGATACTTACTGGCAGATTTTGTTCCTAAAGAGGAGACACAGCAGGACCCCATCAAGAAGAAGGGGTTCCCAGGCTGTTTAGCGCAATTTAGCGGCCCAGAGAGGTGGGGACATAGTACTGCTTACTCTTCACTGGTACGTGGAGGTATGAGGGAAAAAAAGAAGAATGGGGCGGGGCCTAACTAGGCCTTTAATTTATGCTATTCACTGGTCCTGAGGGAGTGGAAGAGAGGCGGAGCCTATCACTAGTATGCTGCCATGGTGGTATCAGGAAAAGGTGAGGGCTGTGGTGTGCAAGGAGAGGATTTGGCCAGGGAACTAGCACATTACAAGTATGGTAAATTACTACAGGACAGCATTTAACCACTTCCGGACCGCCGCCTGCCGATATACAATACGTCCTAACTTTGAGGAAGAATATCGCTGTTATGGCAGCAGCTAGCTGCCATAACCCCGGTATCCTCTTCTTTGGCTGGCGGTCCGGTTTCCGATAATAGTGGTCTCTTCAGTGAATTCGCCGCAGGATCACTTTTATGAGCAGCGGGAGAGGGACCCCCCTTCCGCCACGCTCTGGTGCCCTCCGCCGCTTACTGGAGCTGTCGGTAGTGGCGGAGGTGATTGGATCCTTCTCGGTGTTAGGTATGGATGCGAGTGAGGGGGAAGATGGCCCCCACCCGTCTCCATACCATTGCAGGGCGGATGTGATGTTTTGAGCTCTTAGAGCCGGTTCACACGGGGGCGACTTGTCAGGCGACCTAGCCGCCTGACAAGTCGCCTCCTGTTCTGTACAATGGAACCGTTCTAATCGGAGCGACGCAAGTCGCTCCGACTTAGAAGAAAGGTTCCTGTACTACTTTGGGGGCAACTTGCATAGACTTCTATACAGTGAGGTGAGGCGACCTGCAAGTCGTGCCGCGTCTAGTGTGAACCGGCACTTAAAGGGACATTTTTTTTTAATTCTTTTTTTTAAATGACAATTTTTTTTTTATTGCATTTTAGTGTAAATTTGAGATCTGAGGTCTTTTTGACCCCAGATCTCATATTTAAGAGGTCCTGTCATGCTTTTTTTCTATTACAAGGGATGTTTACATTTCTTGTAATAGGAATAAAAATGACACAATTTTTTTTTTTTAAAAACAGTGTAAAAATAAAAGGTAAAATAAATAAGAAAAAATTTTTTTTTTAAATGTGCCCCATCCCACCGAGCTCGCGTGCAGAAGCGAACGCATACGTGAGTAGCGCCGCATATGAAAATGGTGTTCAAACCACACATGTGAGGTATCACCGCGATCGGTAGAGCGAGAGCAATAATTCTAGTCCTAGACCTCCTCTGTAACTCAAAACATGCAACCTGTAGAATTTTTTAAACATCGACTATGGAGATTTTTAAGGGTAAACGTTTGTCGCCATTCCACGAGCGGGCGCAATTTTGAAGCGTGACATGTTGGGTATCAATTTACTCAGAATAACATTATCTTTCAGAATATAAAAAAAAATGGGCTAACTTTACTGTTGTCTTATTTTTTAATTAAAAACTTTTTATTTTTTCCAAAAAAAGTGCGCTTGTAAGACCGCTGTGCAAATACGGTGTGACAGAAAGTATTGTAACGACCACCATTTTATTCTCTAGGGTGTTAGAAAAAAAAAAGTATAATGTTTGGGGGTTCTAAGTAATTTTCTAGCAAAAAAAAACGTGTTTTTAACTTGCAAACAACAAATCTCAAAAAGAGGCTCGGTCCTTAAGTGGTTTAAATAATGATTTTTTTCTGTGCTTTTACCCCAATTGTTTGTTGGTGACAGGGCCTCTTTAGGGAACCACTGTAATGTGAGATCTGTGCAAATAATACAAACACTCACCCATTACAATAAGACTTTTAGTTCTTCTCTCGATGGGTCTCTCCAGAGAGGGGTGATTCACCCTACAGATGTATTCTGCCCCCTGGTGGACACTCAGTGTGGGGGCGATGGTCAGACTGGCTGTACAGCTGTATGTGTTATTATCTCCTCTCCTGGGGGTTATTGTGCTGCGAACCATATTATCAGTCTCCTCACATATCTCCTGACTCTTGTTTTTTCTCAGCCACGTCACAGTGATATCATCGGGGAAATACTCAGAGATATGACACTGAAGGGTGACCGGTGTGTCATGGAATATGTTGGGTGTCTGTATCTCTTCCACCACAGGGGTCCATGGGTATTCTACAAAACAAAAATATACATCATCATCATTAGGGTTCAGTTTTCATCTCCCACATCTCCAAGAAGTAGTACTGTATATACAAACCATGACAGCTCAGGAAGTTGACCTGCAGCAAGCATCTGGTTTTGGTGGACCTCCCAACCCTGACCTAGACAAAGTCTTTATAAGTGGTCTGCTGCTCTTTCTGTTTCTGAAATTTCAGCTTTTAGACATTTCAACTTTTGTTTATATAAAGGCATGTGTGACCACATATAGATCTAAGTGCCCATGAGAGCAACTATGATTCAAATGAATGTTAGTAGATGTGACCTAAATAGGATGTCAGTTGGTTTGCTAAGACACTACACTATGTATCATAAACAAGTACAATTTTTTAAATTGTTTTCCCCTTTTTTTCATCCTCTTTGAATCACCATGCTGCTGATCTTCTGCAGCCTCTTTGTACTGTCTATCATATGATTGTGTTGAGTAGGGAGCCATCTGTTGTTTATTTGCTGCAACTGCAGTCTATTACTGCAGTCTTCATTTCAGAAACACAAAACAGTATTTGTTAATAAAATTTCACCCTCACATCTCTGCAGAAGCACACTAGTGAAGGTCCTTTTCCCTTTGATTTGCTTGTATGTTTTTTTATTGTTTGTTAAAACTATGAGGCTCCATGCACACTAGTATTTTTTTACGGTCCTAGAACCCCTCATAATGGGCACAGCAGGTGTACAGACCCGGGAACCCAGCTCGGGAATAATGGGAATAGTTAGGTTGGTTCAATAGTTTAGTTGAACTGCAGATCTACATTCTCTGGGGTGAAGATTCAAACACAATTCTTTCTGAAAATAGGAAGGTTTCTGTTTTGTTCATTTAGAGCCCTTTCACACTGGGGCGGCTTGCAGGCGCTATTGCGCTAATAATAGCGCCTGCAAACCGACCCGAAAGTGCCGCTGCTTGCATTCCAGTGTGAAAGCCCCGATGCGCTGGCAGGACGGTAACAGCATCTTCGGAGCGGTGAAGGAGCTCCTGCCCATTGAAATCAATGGGACGGCGCGGCTATACCGCTGGCAAAGCGCCTCTGCAGAGGCGCTTTGCGGTGGTATTTAACCCTTTCTCCCCGCTAGCGGCCGCATACCGACGGTAAAACGCCGCTAATAATAGTGGCGTTTTACCGCCGACGCCGCCCCCCGCCCCAGTGTGAAAGGGCTCTTACATATTTGCCTGTTGTGGCATCTCCTTCCACTGTAATCAACCAGAAATAGATCCATGTGATCTCATATGACAGGAACAGTTTCTTAAGGTGCCCATTGGAGCTGCACGATTAATCACGGATAAATCGTTATCGCGATTCTCTGCCTGCCGCGATCGCAACTCTGGATTTGTGCGATTCTGATCATCAAGCAATTTGAATGTTGTGAGCTGAAAAGCGCACCGATCTATGTTGTCCCCGGGATGTTTCCCTGCTTCGGAGTGGAGGGGAAGCCGTCGGAGCCAGCGTGCTGACGTCACTCACCAAAGAAGAATGTGATTGGTCCGGTAAGTAATGTTTCTTTTTCACAGAGGTCTCGGGGAACAAGCATGACTGCACTGAGCAAATGTGAGCTGCTTTACTTCTTTTTTTTTTTTTAGAATCATCAAATGCTTAATCGTTCTCTCTTTCAATCAAGTCTCAATTCATCAATCTCTCAATTACCGTATATACTCGAGTATAAGTTGAATTTTTCAGCCCTTTTTTTTGGGCTAAAAGTGCCCCCCTCGACTTATACTTGAGTCACCGCCGTCTGTCTGCATAATCAGCGTGTCATGCAGGCAGACGGTGGCCGGCGTGTGATAGGTAATTCGTTCGGAGGCTATTCCAGCTTTCAAAAGCCGCGCCTCCTGCTCGTCTGTGATAGGCTGAACAGCTGTCAGTGTACAGCCTATCACGGACATTCTCTCATCCTCGTCCGTGGTATGAGTATGTCCGTGATAGGCTGACTGCTGACTGCTGAGTGTTCTGCCTATCACAGACGAGGAGGAGGCGCGGCTTTTGAACAGTGTAATGGCTGCCGAAGTGTATTATCACACGCTGAGATGGGGATCGCCACAGGGAGGATAGAGATCAACACAGGGAGGCTGCACAGGACACAGGTAGGCTGCACAGGGACACAGAACACATGCACACAGGACACATACACATGTACAGGACACAGGACACATACACATGTACAGGACACATGCACAGGACACAGGGACACAGGACACATGTACAGGACACAGGGACACATACACATGTACAGGACACATGTACAGGACAAACGCACAGGACACATACACATGTACAGGACACATGTACAGAAAACATGCACAGGACACATACACATGTACAGGACACATGTACAGAAAACATGCACAGGACACATACACATGTACAGGATACATATACAGAAAACATGCACAGGACACATACACATGTACAGGATACATGTACAGAAAACATGCACAGGACACATACACATGTACAGGACACATGCACAAGACACATACACATGCACAGGACACATGTACAGGACACATGCACAGGACACATACACATGTACAGGACACAGGACACATGCACAGGATACAGGACACATGCACAGGATACAGGTAGGCTGCACAGGACACAGGAAGGCATGCAGCTGCAGATGGGCATTGACCCTCTGCATTTCTCATCCTTGACTTATACTCGGGTCACTAAGTTTTGCCCAGTTTTTTGTGGTAAATTAGGGGCCTCGACTTATACTCGGATCGACTTATACTCGAGTATATACGGTAATCAATCTCTCTGAATAAATCTCTCTCTCTCTCTCTCTCTCTCTCTCTCTCTCTAAATCACTCTCTCAATCAATCACTCTCAAATTGAGAGTGATTGATTGAGAGAGAGAGAGAGAGAGAGAAATTAATTGAGAGATTGATTGAGAGATTGAGAGAGAGAGAGATTGATTGATTGAGAGTCTCAACCAATCAATCTCTCTCTCAATCAATCTCTCAATTAATTAATCTCTCAATTAATCAATCTCTCTGAATTAATCTCTCTCTCTCTCAATCAATCTCTCTCTCAATCAATCTCTCTCTCAATCAATCTCTCTCTCAATCAATCAATAAATCACTCTCAATCTCTCTCTCAATCAATTGCTCTGAATCAATCAATTACTCTCAATCAATCACTCTCAATCTCTATCAGTTGCTCTCAATCAATCGCTCTCAATCAATCACTCTCAATCTCTATCAATCGCTCTCGATCAATCACTCTCTCAATCAATCACTCTCTCAATCAATCTCTCGAAATCAATCTCAATCAATTGCTCTCTCTCAATCAATCTCTCTCTCTCAATCAATCTCTCTGAATCTATCTCTCTCTATCAATCAATCGCTTTCTCCTAAAAAAAATTACGTTGCGAGAATCGTGATCTTTTTATTCCAAGTAAAAAAGTTGTGATTCTCATTTTGGCCAGAATCGTGCAGCTCTAGTGCCCATAGACATTAAAGAGAGATGTGGGAGAAGATCTTGGACATTTTGAACCCCCCTCTGTCTGATCACCTTTATTCCTTCCAAAAACTACACTGGAGGGGCCGGCAGCATGTCTTCCCACATCCCTACCTTTCCATAGCCTGAAGATGATGGCTGCACAACACAAGTCTAGATTATAGTCTTGTCAGCTTGACTACATTGATTAAATAACCAAAGCGCCAAAGGAAACTAGATAATACTAAATATAAATGTGTAAAATGTAGTTGTGATGACTTCCTGATGACGGCCCATTTGATAGGCTGAAACGTGTCGAGGTCGATTCGCGTCATCGCGACATACTTCCGCCCCAACATCCGTTTCCGGAAAACGAACACTAACCGCGGCAGCGGTCTACCATTGCCTATGGGCAGATTTCTTGGATAACTTACCTGCTATTCACACCGGGTGCCAGGCTTTAGGCACCCTTACATGTGAGTTGACTACTATGTTTTTATATTTGGATTTTTAAACGTTATTGCGCAATGAGGTTTCTTTGTCACATCTATCCACATGAGGAACATTTATCCCAGGCAACGCCAGTCTAAAGAAGATCTACAGGGGCTGCCCCACACGTGTTTTTGACCATACTAGACATAGTTGTTCCACTCTGAGGGGTGAGTTTACATCTATGTGGGGGCACCTTGTCTGAGCACTTATCAAGTACGGAATCCCGCAGCTATCTTTGAGCACAAGCACTCAATTTGGGACTTGGAATTTTTATTGTTTAGGCCATTTGAGTTTGAGCACAAGCATTTTTTTGTGACTTTTTTGGGCCTACTAGTGACCATGTTATTCCTGCACATCCAGAATTGTCTATAGGCCTTTTTTCTTTTTTCCTACTTCCACCACAGAAGATGCTACTATTTGTATGGTATATGTAGCACACAGCTATGTCAGGATGGTAAAAAAACATATAGGATTATTGTATGCTGCTCAGTGCCAGCATCCCTTATGTACTTGTAGTGCCCTGGGGTTTAGTCAGGGAGCTCCACACCAAATCCCTTGTCAGGAGCAGCTACTGTATGTAGATAGTTGTTAGAGATCCATTGAATTCTCCCTAAGTTTTGCCTTGTTGTACTTTTCTCTTCTGCCACTAGGTGGCCAGGCACTTGGTGGCATTAGAGGTGAGAAGAATATTTCAAGGTCAAGTTATGGGTATATGGGATATCTCAGCCAATGGGCAGGGGTTTTCTTGAATCCATTAGCCTGCTGGGAGAACCCATATATTCGGGTGGAGTCAGGTGATCGGTGTTCTGTGCCACCCGGACTGCCATCTGGGTGGACGTGTGTTGTCTGCCCCGGGCTGCTAGGTCTGAGATTGGGCCTATCCCAGGGGCATCTGGCTGCCAGGCTGTGTGAGGGCCTATCCAGAAGTAAGAGAGCAGCGCAGGATTGGGATTGCGGCTTGCAGTCCAACCAAAAGTGACGCTTCTTCCGAAAGTAGAACCTGTCATGGTCGGAGATAGGAGGGAAGCTGTCGCCACTAAGGGACTGACCACCTTATTACCAGGGACCACAGTGAGTAACTGAAGCAAGTACCGGAGCAGTATTCTCACCGAACGGGCACGGTGGAGAATCTGGAAACTTCAGGCGGTGATCAAGTCAGGGACCCAACCAGCAGAGGTGACGCTTGCAGAGCAGCCTTGTGTGTCAAGCCAGGGACTGAGCCGTTCAGCAGGGGTGAAGCTTGAAAGGTATCTGGTGTGCCAAGCTAGGGACCAAGCAGGGAAGCGTAGGTGATGCTTGAGGGAGATACCACGACAAAAGCCTTGAGGTGCTCACGGGATTCAGAGTCAGTGAATCAGAGAGTCCAGTGATCGACTAGGAGCTCAAGGGGCTGAAGAGCTACAAGTGGACATTGTAGTGAAGCTGAGAGAACTGTTGAACTTTGTGTTAGGAACTGTTAGATACTGTTGCCATAGGTAACAGCAACCTGCACGTGCAGAAGTGGCACCCTGCTGGGGCCTTTCCCTGTACGGCTGTCCTCCTATTGAAGTCTCAGAGTCTGCCAATTGAAATTGTAACTACTCAAGGGTGTCCTGGCCCTAACCCTCTTTTCCTTGCAAAATATAAAAAGGACTGTTAAAAGAAATAAAACCTCTTTTGCATCCAAGAAGTTTCTGGCGCCCAATCACTTTCACCATCTTTGCACCCACTATGCCTCACAACCCACTACATATTGAAAGATGTCAGCTGTATTTGGCTTTGAAGGTTCTCAGACTGAAAGAGGTTAGATATTCTGCTACATACTGTATGGAAAGTTCCAAAAGATAAGTGTGATTATGACTTTCAAGGCACATAGAGAGCACAGATTAACACACATCAAAATTATATTGCCAAATTAGAGGTGTGTCTAAAAAGTTTGGTGAATGGTCCGATATCTCAACGGAAGCATCGGCCAGAGGTGCGCGCATGCACATGGCTATTCAGAGACACATCGAGAAGTGCTACCCAGTGTGGAGTACATGTGACCATCAGGGTAAACCTGCTGCGGGCAGTAGAACATAATCAGTGTGAGAGGTAGGGTCACAATGCAAAGGAGCAATGAGTGAACATCAATTTCTACTACAAATTGGGGAAACCGGCGATGAGACCCGTTAAATATTGGTGCAAGTGTATGGGATGGAAGCCGTGAGCAGAAAATATGTTTTTGACTGGTTGAAACGCTTTTGCGATGGGAAGGAAATGGGAAGGAAATGACTGAGGATGAGCCATGTTCTAGTCCGACATCAATCTATGATTGATGTCGGAAGAATTGGGCATTAGCAAGGATACGGTGTGCACCATCATCCACAAAGATTTGGGTAAGTGGAAGATCTGTTCCCGGTATTTGCCGCACAAGCTGACAGACAAACAGAAAGCAAAACGGATGGAAACCTCTGGAGATTTCATTACCATGTGTGACCAGGATCCATTCTTTCTGTGAACCATCATCACAGGGGATGAAGCCTGGTGCTACCAGTTTGATCCGGAATCCCAGCAGAAATCTATGGTATGATGTTCACCGTCTTCCTCACGACTCAAAAAGAGTCTCTTGCAAATATCCAAAGTCAAGACAATATTGATCGCCTTCAACAACTATGTCATCATCAAGAAGAGAAGAAAAGATTGATCGCACACTTGAATCCAAAAGATGCTGTAGAAATGTCTTTATTGTCATGAGCCAGACAAAATTGCAATGATGATCAGTTGACGCGTTTCACACTAAATGAACCGTGCTTGTTCACAACTATGTCATCATCCATAAGAAATTCTTTCCTGCGGTTCTGCGATAGATTCCTAAAGAGGCCTTTTTTGACAGTTTCCAGAAGTTTTATGAACATTGCCAAAAGTGTGTGATGAAGGATGGCGATTATTTTAAAGGCCAATAAAGGTAATTTGATTGTATTTTCTGTTTTGTTTGTTTTCTGATACCATTCACCAAACTTTTTAGGTGCACCTCGTATAAAACTCATACATTTATCACAAAATCTATAAAAAAAGGTTTTGTGCAGATAAAAAATACATGGCTTACACAACAGATATATCATCACCCTTATCTAGACATAATTCCACTCAACTACTCCCAGTCCCACATAGTAATATAATCATATCAAATCTTGTTGTAGCAGATGAATAGATCCATGTGAGAGCGGGGCGGATCCAGGGAAGGGGGGGCAACGGGTCAATTGACCCCCCCCCCGAGAATATAGTGAGCAGGCTGTGCTGATGCTGACCCCCCGTCAGACGTTTCTGCCACAGGACACAGGGCAGTGGCACTGAAACTGACAGGCTCTGTGAAGGGAGTGACACAGGCAGAGCTGCAGCTGTGGGGGATTTCCACCCCTCCTTCTCCTCCTTGAGCCGAGCATTCACCTGGCAATGCCCACTCCTATTGGCTACATTAAGGGCAAATGGCTGGAAAACTAACAACTAGAGGATTATGGGACATGTAGTCCCGGATACCAACAGGGCCAGGACGATTCCCTGAGAGTGCACTGCAGCCCCCAACATGCTGAGCGGGAGGGGGAAGAGGAGGAGGAGGGGAGAGAGGACCGTGAGAGAAGAGAAACTACAAGTCATGTTGAGGGAGCCAGAGAGAAAGTGCCAGTCATTCTATTATATATCCCCCAAGGTAAGAACTTACCTCCAGGTGGGGGGGGGGTGAGGGGGGTGCGGGGATGCAGGCTTTCATAGAGGTACAGGAACTTATCACTGGCTGCTCCCACCCTGTCCTCCCCTCCACCTGGCTGCTCCCACCCTGTCTTCCCCTCCACCTGGCTGCAACCACCCTTTCCTCCCCTCCACCTGGCTGACCCCACCCTGTCCTCCCCTCCACCTGGCTGCAACCACCCTGTCCTCCCCTCTTCCTGGCTGCTCCCACCCTTTCCTCCCCTTCACCTGGCTGCATCCACCCTGTCCTCCCTTCCACCTGACTGCTCCCACCCTGTCCCCCCTCCATGTGGCTGCTCTCACCCTTTCCTCCCCTCCACCAGGCTGCCCCACCCTTTCCTCCCCTCCACCAGGCTGCTCCCATCCAGTCCTCCCCTCCACCTGGCTGAATCCACCCTTTCCTCCCTTCCACCTGGCTGCTCCCACCCTGTCCTCCCCTCCACCTGGCTGCTCCCACCCTGTCCTCCCCTCCACCTGGCTGCATCCACCCTTTCCTCCCCTTCACCTGGCTGCATCCACCCTGTCCTCCCCTCCTCCTGGCTGCCCCTACCCTTTCCTCCCCTCCACTTGGCTGTTCCCACCTTTTCCTCCCTTCTACCTGGCTGCATGCACCCTGTTCTCCCCTCCTCCTGGCTTCATCCACCCTGTCCTCCCCTGCACCTGGCTGCATCCACCCTGTCCTCCCCCTCCAGCTGGCTGCATCCACCCTGTCCTCCCCTCCACCTGGCTGCTCCCACCCTTTCCTCCCCTCCACCTGGCTGCTTCCACCCTGTTCTTTCTTCCACCTGGCTGCATCCACCAATACTTTTTTAAGACACTGTGTGTGTGTTTGTGTGTGTGTGTGTGTGTGTGTGTGTGTGTGTGTGTATATATATATATATATATATATATATATATATATATATATACATATATATATATATATAATTGCATTTTATGGTTGGCCCCCTACTTTTGTCTCTGTCCCCCCATGTGCCCCCCCAAATATGAAAGCTGGAGATGTCACTGTCTCTCACCCCCCCCCCCCCCCCCCACATCACCGCATTTCTGCAAGACTGCCATTACTGTGCAGGCGTGGGCAGCAGAGAGATCATCTCTCACTGTCCGCCCTCACTCTGGGACAACATGGACACTGTCACTGGCCAATGGCAGTGACAATCTGACAAGTGACACACTCGGGGCTCCCACTGATTCTGCATTATGGTGAGTTGTTAAACATCTTAATTTCATATTGCAATGAAATAATGCTCTTCAATCATCCTGACACCATATTAACCATGGTGTAGTGATGATTGAAGCGCCAACACCAGCCATTGCCCCGACAAATTGCCCGCACAAATGTTGGCAGTGCCCCTCCTGAGATTAGACTCTGGATCTGCCCCTGTGTGAGATGATCCTAATAATGTCTAGAAAAGGGTGATGATATATCTGTTGTGTCAGCCGTGTATTTTTTATATGCACAAAACTTTTTTTTTGTAATAAACGTTTGAGTTTTATATAAATTGGTGATTTCATTTTGATGTGCCCTTTCTATGTGCCTTGATATCCCAATCACACTTATCGTTTGGCTCTTCCTGTGTGAGGATGGCTCAGATTTTATCTGAATAGATTGTTTCTTGTTCAATATTACTGTCTATTGACTATACAGAAAGGCCCCTGTTTTGCACCACCTGTTCTTTTTTTATAGATTCTAGCTCAATGATCAAATATTTGTTGGTAACAACCTCATGTAACTCACCTGAGTCTCTGATAGATAGATCCTTATATCCTGGTGTGTCCAGAGATTCATGTTCCCAGGTCACTCGCAGTCTGAATTCTGGATCCTTCAGGAGCTCTTCAGGAATTGTGACCTCACTGTACACATTAGATGTCCCATCAGGAATATCTGTGAATGACTCTGTGGATGATAAGGCTTCTTGTGGCTCCCCTATTCCCTGTGTCCATCTGATTGTGATATCTCTGGGGTAAAAATTCTCCAGAATGACCAAATATTTCAGCACTCCTGAGACAATTAAACTTCTTGATATCGGCTGTACAAGGTGAGGCTTAGCTGAAATGATACGACATAAACATGATGAGTAAAATATTTTTGATATGAAGAATGTAAGTATCTATACCTTTATAGTCTGTTATAAGACTAAATCACATAAGGGTCTATTTAAAAAAAAATACTGTATGAAAGTCTCAACCATTTGCACAGTGATGGTGAATAATCCTTGTAATTGGGGTGACCTGGGTAGAGGGATGGACCCAACAGTTGAAGATATTAGTTGATATATATATATACAGTTAACCGGAAAAAAGCTAAATGTGTAATATAGAGAATGAATGTCAGCATTTGTACCAACTCTGTATTGATAATACATGTTATACACCTTTTGTATTACTGTGAAAATGAATAAAAATGTATTTATAAAAAAATAATAATCCTTGTAATTTGCCTAATAGTTTTTTTTTCCATATAATTGTCATCTCCATCTACAGGCCATAATGCAGTATTTTTCTTAACCCCTTCCCGCCGACCGTACACAAATCTGCGTACTCGGCTTTCCGGGGTTTTACCGGGATGATGCCCGCAGCTGCAGGCATCATCCCGGTACCGTTGTTTCGAGCCGGCGATCGGCTACCCGTATATAACAACTGATGTGGCTAAAAGCTGCACGGCTGTTATACCGGAGGAGCGGGAGGGGACATCCCCCCTCCCGCCACCTCCCGCCGCTCTTACCGGGCCTCCTGTGCGATTGGGAAGCCCGGTGTCCAATTGGCCGCCTTTGGCGGCTGGGGGCGGGCTGTTACGAGGCTGTGGGCGGCTTCGTTCCAGCCTTCTCAATGTAAACGCGGAAGCGACGTCATGACATCACTTCCAGTTTACTCGGCTGCCAATGGCGCCAGTTTTAAAAAAATATACAGTGTTCAGAATCGCCGTTTTCGGCGATCTGAATACTGTGAAGAGCAAAGGAGGGATCGGGGGTCTTTTAGACCCCCGATCCCTCCATAAAGAGTACCTGTCACCACCTATTACTGTCACAAGGGATGTTTACATTCCTTGTGACAGCAATAAAATAAAAAATAAAAAATGTTTTTTTAAACTCAATTTACAAGTATAAAAAAAAAATAAATAAATAAATAAAAAAATTTTTTTTTTAAAGCGCCCCTGTCCCCGTGAGCTTGCGCAGCGAAGAAAACGCATACGGAAGTCGTGCCCGCATATGTAAACAGTGTTCAAATCACACATGTGAGGTATCCCTGCAATCGTCAGAGGGAGAGCAATAATTCTAGCACTAGACCTCCTCTGTAACTCAAACCTGGTAACCGTAGAAAAAATTTAAAGGGTCACCTATGGAAATTCTTAGGTACCGTAGTTTGTCGCCATTCCACGAGTGCGTGCAATTATAAAGGGTGACATGTTTGGTATCTATTTACTCGGCGTAACATCATCTTTCACATTATACAAAAAAATTAGGGTAACTTTACTGTTTGGATTTTTTAAAATGCATGAAAGTGTCCCGTTTCCAAAAATTTGCGTTTAAAACACCGCTGCACAAATACCGTGTGATATAAAATATTGCAACAATCGCCATTTTATTCTCTAGATTCTCTGCTAAAAAATATATATAATGTTTGGGAACTCTAAGTAATTTTCTAGCAATAAATACGGATTTTAACTTGTAAACACCAAATTTCAAAAATAGGCTTAGTCATGAAAGGGTTAAATACCTCAGTAAAGGAAAATACTGTATTATGACCACTAGATGGAGCTTATGATCATAAGAAATGAACCTATTAGTTAAATTACAATGATTATTTGTGGCGGCTGTGGGCATTCTATTTTTTACACATAAACCCCATGGTAAAAGATAGTTTCACTAAAATTTGTAAATGAATTGCCAGATATAGTCTGGTGTAAAGCAGTCTTAATGTCCTCTATAGCCTATGGAAAATCACTATATATGTACTGTATATGAGAAAATTCTGTGGAATTCCTGGCCAACACACCGACCCAATTCTTCAGCAGGAATGGGAAGGCTATTGACTGGGTGTAATTCTTTGATATGATAAACTATTGTTAGATGATAATTTGAACTCAAGGAATAGTTCCATGGCTGGAAGCTGCAGGCAACAGCTCAACTACTGGGAAAGCAAAGAATTCTCTACAGCCTTTCCAGCTAAGAACACAAGGGTGGCAGCATAGGCGTGTGCAAGGGGTGTGCCAGGTGTGCCTGGGCACACCCTAATCCTGTGGTTGGCAAACCGTCAATGGCGAGCAGGTGACAGGTAAAACACAATCCTTCCTTGCCGACCCTCAAACTGGACAGGAAAAGTGGTGGGGGTGGAATTTAGTGGAACCGATCTGTATTTTCCTCCTGCAGCAGCTAAAAGTAGGCTTCTCCTCCTCTCCCTCTCGTCGACATTCAGCTGCCACAGTAGGAAAATACAGGGGAATCGTTACCAATATATGCCACCCCCGCCCACCCCTCCTGTCCCTGTTACTCTTCTTTCTGTTGTCCGGGTCCCCCTGTGTGCTCCCTGGCTCCCCCTCCCTCCCATTGTTTCAGGATGGAGAGTGGGGAAGAGGCCGGTAAATATGTCAAACGCATA
Source organism: Lithobates clamitans (assembly GCA_037952925.1). Taxonomy (NCBI): domain Eukaryota; kingdom Metazoa; phylum Chordata; class Amphibia; order Anura; family Ranidae; genus Lithobates; species Lithobates clamitans. The sequence continues at coordinate 2,776,502 of JBBGZY010000645.1, forward strand.
TGTGTTGGAGCTTTGGGGTGAACACCCTAATGAAATAGGCTGCGCACACCTATGGGTGGCAGTGTGACACATATTCCCTTGGGTTCAGACTGATGTGAACACAGACATCGCATGTGATTCGCACCTGCACTGCAGGGCCGATCACATGTGATGTTTGTGCAATGCGAGTTCAGCCATACAGTTGTATACAGTTGTATGGCTGAACTCGCATTGGATTCGCACAGAAAAGGTGCAGGGACTTTTTTTCCCGACACTGGAATCGGATCACGTTGGTGTTGTCACCCATACGATCCGATTCCTGTCCGAATCCAGAGTTCGCACTGCGATTTGTGAACCGATCTAGGGGTTTCATTACCAGTGTTAATTTTGGCAGAAAATTTCGATTTAGTTTTAGTCTTATGCCCTGTACACACGGTCGGATTTTCCGACGGAAAATGTGTGATAGGACCTTGTTGTCGGAAATTCCGACCGTGTGTGGGCTCCATCACACATTTTCCATCAGAATTTCCGACACACAAAGTTTGAGAGCTTGCTATAAAATTTTTACGACAACAAAATCCGTTGTCGGAAATTCCGATTGTGTGTACACAAATCCGACGCAGAAAGTGCCACGCATGCTCAGAATAAATTAAGAAACGAAAGCTATTGGCTACTGCCCCGTTTATAGTCCCGACGTACGTGTTTTACGTCACCGCGTTCAGAACGATCGGATTTTCCGACAACTTTGTGTGACCGTGTGTATGCAAGACAGGTTTAAGCCAACATCCGTCGGAAAAAATCCGAAGGATTTTGTTGTCGGAATGTGCGACTGTGTGTACAGGGCATATATGTCTTTTGACTAATATGGCATTTTAGTTTTAGTCCCATTTTAGCCTACTGACTAAAATGGCATTTTAGTTTTAGTCGTATTTTAGTCTTCTCAATTGTTTTAGTTTTAGTCGTATTTTAGTCGACTAAAATGTTTTAGTCGACGAAATTAACACTGGTCATTACCTTGTATTGACACCCGCAGCGGTTTGCAGAGGGCAGTGTGAACTGCCTGCGGAAGAGATGCGATGGGAGAACCGGCGCTGGAATCGCACTGGTTCCCGCATCGCTACAGTGTGAACCTAAATCTGTTCATGGAAACTTTTTCTGGATTTCCATTTTAAAGAAAGGGAGTCAGATTAAAAAAATCCCATATAAAAATACCATGTTGAGTTATTTTGTTTTGTGTCACATGACCCTAATAAAAACAACATGGTATGATCTGTGAATATTGGAGATTGGATGGGATTTGTCCTGTTTTACCATGATTGCACCATTAGAACACAACAGGTAACAATATCCTTGGATGTAATAATAGACACTCCTCACCATAAATATCTCTGCAGTGAAATGTTTTCTCTTTCTTCTTGTTCCCACAGCTATATCTACAGATGAAGGTCACATCTTTGTGATTGGTCACACTGGGTCTGAACTTCAGTAAAGATGTGAAGTTTGGTCCCTCTATGCATGATATGACCCCATACTGTGTGTCCATCAGTCTCTCCTCTTCCTCCTTATCTCCTCCATGGGACTCTGGGATCTCATAGACTTGTCCTCTTCTCTTCTCCAGCCAAGTCACACTCGTGTTCTCTGGGCAATTGGTTGCTTTACAGTATAGAGATGTTTCTTCTCCAGCAATCAGCTTGGTAGGACCTTCAATGTTCATTACTGTGAAAACTCCTATATCTGCAAATTCATTGATAAAGAATGCACTCAGTTATTTGTTCCTTTACATGAAAATTCCAGCTCTATTGTTTTCAAACTATACAAACGTTCCCAAATTTACACATTATAACTTAAATGTTGATAACTAAGCAAGCCTGCAAGGACACCAGTCGTTATTAACCCTCACATATACCTAGTGAAGTGACTGGCCTCAGGTGATACACAGAGATGAAACAAATCCTCCTACATAAGTTTTACCTGTTTATCTACAGCCATCTTTCTCCTAAATCCATTCAAAGTGCAGAATTTACACAGGATCTCTCAGCTCTGAAAAGCAGGGGACAGAGAGCTAAAGTTACATCAGTGAGGGGAGCTCTGAGAGCTGATTGGTTGGGAGGGACACACCCTCCTTCACACAGGAACACATCTTAGGCTGTCAATCTGCTGCAGGTCCCTCCCCTGTCACCATTTTTCTCTTGGTGTCAGGAAAAGTCCTCAGAAGTGACTCATGCTGATAGCAGAGGAACAAGACAGTGGACAGAAATGACACTTAGTGCTCTGGAGTGAGACAAGTACACGCTATAGAGGGATATACTTTGTTCATATTTCATGTCTGAGGTTTAAAACCACTTTAACACATCAGGGACCAATACATGGATATTATAAGAAATCTTGGTCATCATCTGGTCAACTTTGCTCCACACCATTCGCTTGATCCATTCAGCACAAGATGATTCTATAGTTAGAAAAATCACTTCTGATATTTACCAATTTCCAAATATTCTCAAAAGACTGTAATGAAAAATATGTTTCCTGACAGACTCCATGGCAGCCTACGTGTGGGTTAACCCCGCCTCCTCTCCAATGCTATAGGACCCCCTACCCTATAAGAATGAGCTCACCTGTACAGACTGTGTTCCTTTTTTGTCCTCCTCCATGGACCTACATCACGATTGTTCCTGTTGGCGTCCGGTCGGATTGTTCCAGAATCTAGCATTCCATGGTACGGTGTGGCTCAGGGCCCAGCTATGAGCGGGCGAGTAGCTTTCATGGCACTAAAACACCCCACTAGTGGAGGGTGGATGCCTCATTATGCTTGAAGGTGGACGCATCATCGGCTGGCAAGGTCTGCAAATTTTTTACTTCTTCCATGGCAGTCGTTTCTTTGTATATACTATTATGTTGTTTGTCTCCCGGTTCTCAGCGGTTTTCCCCGGTACCTCTGTGTCCCCTCATGGCATTCGGAACGCTTCCGCGTTCCAGGCCGCTGCGGTGCTTCCGGGTAGCGGCCGCCGCAGTCGTTCTGCGCATGCGCGGGGCCTTCGTGAAAACGAGGCTTGGCTCGCGCATGCGCGGAGTGGCGAATCTTCCGACGGCCGCACAGGCACCGTATGGCTGTCTCCCACGGCGCAGGCGCGTGGTGGAGGAGCGGTGACGTCACTCAGGCGGGGGACTTGATTGTCTGTCATCGCCTGTCAAGGACGGGATTTCCCACAGACAGTAAGCGGCAACTTCCCCCAGCCTGGTCAGTGTTGGTCTAACTGAGTTTTCTCCCCTTAAAGGGTAAAAATTGAAGATAAAATAAATAAAAATTTATAAACATATATGCATATATTGAAGAAAATAAATAAAGAAATAAAAGAGGACTTTATACTTCTATATACTCGTTCTTACTTTATACAGCATGTATCTACACTCCTGTTTGGATTGTGAGTGAAAATATATATATATATATATAATAATAATTATAAATAAAATATATATGTAAATATATATATATCTTATATAATATTTCCGGTTGGCTCGGTTTGTGTAGCATTTCCGGGTCATCTATAGACCATCAGTGTCATGGTGACGTTCTGTCCAAGCGGTTATGGATAGGTCACTGCCTTCATACAGCCAGCCCTCATGCACAAGGTGTGTGCAGGCGAGGGGAGGGGCCGAGGTTGAAGTCTCAAGGGATTGAGATCGCGTTTTGTTCCCCCCCCCCCATTCTTTTTTCAGTTGACAGAGACCTTGCCAGGCCACAACATTTACAAGAGGAGATGTTGCCATTCCTCCTACAACTAGAGGAGATGTTGCTATTCCTCCTCCATCTAGAGGGGATGTTGCCATTCCTCCTCCATCCAGGAGATGTTGTCATTCCTCCTCCATCCAGAGGAGATGTTGCCATTCCTCCTCCATCCAGAGGAGATGTTGCCATTGCTCCTCCATCCAGAGGAGATGTTGCCATTCCTCCTCCATCCAGAGGAGATGTTGCCATTCCTCCTCCATCCAGAGGAGATGTTGCCATTCCTCCTCCATCCAGAGGAGATGTTGCCATTCCTCCTCCATCCAGAGGAGATGTTGCCATTCCTCCTCCATCCAGAGGAGATGTTGCCATTCCTCCTCCATCCAGAGGAGATGTTGCCATTCCTCCTCCATCCAGAGGAGATGTTGCCATTCCTCCTCCATCCAGAGGAGATGTTGCCATTCCTCCTCCATCTAGAGGAGATGTTGCCATTCCTCCTCCATCCAGAGGAGAGGTTGCCATTCCTCCTCCATCCAGAGGAGAGGTTGCCATTCCTCCTCCATCCAGAGGAGATGTTGCCATTCCTCCTCCATCCAGAAGAGATGTTGCCATTCCTCCTTCATCTAAGAGGAGACGGTGCCATTCCTCCTCCAGTCACCGTACCCACCGCCCTATCAGCCGCTCGGATGGCAGAGCCTGCTGGAGATATGGGACACGAGTCTCGGAAAGCGAGTCTGTATGTGTCCACTGTTGTGCCTGGGCGGTTGGGGATAAGAAACAGAAAACAAGATTATGGAGTCTCTTGTGAAACAGGTGAGGAAGTAATCCCTAGGAGATGGGAGACATCCCTCACATGGAGCCAGTTGTCCACCCCACCCGGCTCCTTGGCTGGTATAGCCCAAGGGTTTCAGGTCCTTCCCAGCCCTACGCTGCTTTTCCGGATTCTTTTGACATCAAGTTGGAAGGGGATGAATGTGTCGGAAACTCTGATGTCTCTCTGATTCCTTCACGAGTCAAAGCGATTTAAGGAAGCCCTTAAGTGAGTAGACCCTTCCTCCCCCCCTAAGCATAATAGTTCTTTAAGCACCTGGGGGAAGGGCGCGCTCTCTCTCTCTCTCTTTCTGCTCCTCACGGATGAAAGGATGAGGAGTGCAACTAAGTGGACGAGAAAACTTCCACATCAAACTATACCTCCGGAGTGTATCCCTTCAAGACAGAAGAAGTGGAGTGTCGGGGAAACACTCCCCTTATAAATGCAGCGTTGTTGCGTCTGACATTACAGGTTGCTCTACCTTAGAAGATGCCGTGTCCTGCAGGACAGGCTCGAGAGAAGTCAGATCAGGATCTCAAGGAAGCTTACAGGTTTGCCAGTATGGCTTGTAACCCTGCCCTGGCAGCTATGTCCAAAGGTTATGGAAGCCTGGACAGAGATTGCAGTCTTCGTACTCAGGGGAGCTTCGGAAGAGTTCTCCAGAAGTTTAGCAGTAAAGGAGCTGAAGCCGGCGACAATCTGCTTCACCTGTTGGCCTGGACTAAATGATCCTCGGTCATGGTTCAACGGGCCTTATAGTTATGCCTTCCCCAGATTAAGCGTCTGCTCGGTCGGAAGAGTCCCCAGTACGGGAGGTGTTGAACGCTCGTGAAAAGCTTGTGTTTTTAAGTCCTGGCTGGGTCTTCATAAAGAACTGGAGCAGAGTACAAGCATCCTTCCATAAAACCCGCTAAGAGTAGGGCGTCTGTTGGTCGGGAACCAGCCGAAACTTTTGGGTTACACCCGCCCACGGGTGCCTGGGCGGGGAGGCTCGTCTGCTCCTCTTCCGGCATGTCTGGGTGGCCTCCATCACTGGTTACTGGACTGTCAAGATGGTTTTATCGAGCCACACATGGTCCTTCACTAATACCCCTTTCCCCAGATTTATTCCACTCTGCTAACTCAGTTGGAAGAGCAGGAGCAGGTGTTACTGTACACGCCCCGAGGGACGTAGAATTCCAGGGGTATACTTTCCCCTCTTCTCAAACACAAAAGTAACAGTTTTGGTGTCTAGTATTAGATCTATCTTACCTATACAAGTATATAAAATTTGTAGATACGTTGGAAGGCTCTGTCGACCTTCTATACGGCCAGGACATTGGCTAATCCCAATTGACTTAAAAGATGTTACCTCTAGTTCTAAATTGGGCGAGACCATCTACAGTTCTTCTTCTTCCTTATCGGGCTGATGACCTCACACGTGTCTTCATAAAAAAAAAAAAAAAAAAAAAAATTTTCTCCGGCCATAGTGGCCCTCATTTAAACGAGAGGGGTACGTCTTTATCACTATTTCGGTGACCTCGCCTTGTTATCCTAACACAAAGACCAGTTGCTGGTTCTCAGGGAACCGGCTATCTCCACCCTGACCAGCTTCAGGTGGCTCCTAAAAAAAAAAAAAAAAAAGAACTTCCGCCTCGACGGTCTTCACGACCCCTATGGTCAAGTGGTCCCTGCAGAGGTTATACCCACTCCAGTCAGGTTTTCTGCAGCGAGGGAGTTCAAGGGGCAACAGTCAACCTATTTACATATCAACGGCGTGGAGCAGCCTCTTCTGGTGTCTTCAGCGCAAAATCTGCTCAATTGCCACTTCATTGCCCCATCTCATGGTCAAGGTCACGACTGATGCCAGCGGTTCCGGTTGGGGAGCCCTCTGCAGTTAGGATCTGGCTTAAGGCAAGCTGGGTACGCGTCTTCTCAACCCGGGCTAGAATGTCCCGGATCTTCGGACAGCCTAGTGTGCCCTTCAGTTCCTCTCCCATCTCTGGAAGGGAGAGTCAGTATTATAAAGAATGGAATGACACAATGGCGATCTTCTATGTGAAGAGTCATAGGGGCACTCGAAGCTCCACACTATGTCGAAAGATCAAGCCCATCATATCTTGGGCCCAGCCTGACCGGCATTTCAATGGCCTATATTCCTCGAATCTAGATCGTCTGATCGTATTTCTATGCGCAAACACTAAAGAATGGTCTTCTCGTGTGCAGACATTCAAGCGGATTCTGTTCCTGGGAGTCAATCCCGAAGTGGATCTTTTTCTTTTTCTTCACAGGCAACCTCAAGCTGGTGAGGTGTTACAACCCTGGGTCGTTACAGCTAGGCCTCTGGAGTGGATGCCCTGACAGATCGTTTTCAGCTTCAAGAGGGCATACGCCTTTTCTATCAATCCCAATAATTCTCAGGTTCTTACAAAGATCTCATGAGGAAGCAGTCAAAGTGGTGGCAGTAGCCCCTTACTGGCCAATCGCCCTTGATTCCCCCTCCTGAGCCAGCTCAGCTTCCGGGATCCGGTGTCTCTCCCTCTCAGGCTGGTCCTTCTTTCTCAAGGGACAGTTCTGCACCCTTGTCCGGCTCGGATGCGCTTCAAGGGTGATTACCACTCTCATGAACTCTACTGGGACGAGCATGAATTAGGTCGACAGGAGAATTCAGGACAAGTCGGTTGAGTTCTCATTCTCTGAGCAGGTCATGCAGAAATCCAAAAGCTCAGGATATCTTCAGCTTTTTCGGCCTAGATTTATCTCTATCCATCAGCTCTCTTAGGGTCCAAGTCTCAGCCTTGTTGGCCTTCTCCAGAACTTCGTGGGCTGTTTACCCTTTAGTCCACCATCCATCCCATGGGCAGCTAAAGCTTAGCCCTTAAAAGGAGACCAAGATTTCCCAATTGAGACCTTCCCCTTGTCATTGGCTCACTGTCTGAACTCAGTAATACGGGGTCCTCCCCGCTTTCTATTGGAGGCCTTTTTAACTAAAATCAATATCATAGTAGCCATTACCTTGGCTAGAGGGTCTCGGAGGTCACGTCCCTAGGTTACGAAGAATCTTTTTTCTGTCCTTCTTCCCGGACCAGATGGTTCTTTTTTTTCCCATGCTCAGCTCAAATCCAAGAATTACCTCAAGGTTCCATAGGATCCAGGAAATCGTCCTATCCTCTGGTCATAGACGAAATTCTGAAGGTATACCTGCAAGCTACTTCCTTCCTTTTGGACATTCTGTCTACCTGTCCATCCTGCATTTCGGCAGTAGCAAACTGGATCAAGCCTCGTCCAGAACTGTACAGTTTGTTCATCAGCCTTATAGAGATAGGATCCTGACTCCTCCGGAGGCGGTGACGGCACGTTCCACCAAGGGTATAGCGGCTTCATGGGCAGCAGCCCGGTACGTGTGTTCAGGCGTTATCTGCAAGCGACCTCAAGGGCCCCTATTGAAACCTTAATGTCAGATTACTTTACTGAGCCTGCTTCGCTTTCTTCTGTGAGCTTTGGTTTATAAATCCTGTCGGTTGACGGGTCAAATTATATTATTGCTGTTCAGCATACCCACCCGTGTGGAATGGCTAGTTATTTCCCACACGTAGGCTGCCATTGAGTCTGTCAGGAAAAAGGAAAATTTATTATCAAATACTTACCGTAATTTTCCTTTCCTGATGGACTCCATGGCAGACGGAGTTCCCACCCATCGGTCAATGAGTAGGCTAGTTACGGAACACAGTCTGTACAGGTGAGCTCATTCTTATAGGGTAGGGGGTCCTATAGCATTGGAGAGGAGGCGGGGTTAACCCACACGTATGCTGCCATGGAGTCCGTCAGGAAAGGAAAATTACGGTAAGTATTTGATAATAAATTTTCCTTTATTTTTGTTATGTATAAACTGTATGAGCTCTCAGGAAAGGTTGGTCTTGAATTCAGCTTAATTTATAGTAAATCTGCCCACCTATCAGAGACATGAGCACTTCCTAATTCAGAATGTCATTACCAGTGAGGGATCACATAAAAGACTAAATCTTGAGGTTGTCACATTTAGCTTTAATTACTGACTGGCTCAAGATAGAAAATAAAGCTGAATGTCAGGTATGGTTTTTATTACAAAGTTACTTTTGATTATCTTGGGCCAATGTGTGTGCACCTATTCCATACCCGAGAGGTCATTGTGGAAGTGGAGAATCTCTGTAGTAGTTGGCATTACTACAGTGATCACCGCAGTCTTCTGTGTCCTGTACCAAGAGGATACCCTTCTGCATAGTGAACACAGGGGGATCACTTGCTCGGCACAGCAACCATTCATAGAACACCTTGGTTTTTTTTCAATGAATACAAGGCATTCTCTAACTGGATGAGATGGGGAGGACATCACAATCTCCACCTCATCCAATGAATGGAAAAAAATACAAGGCATTCTGTGAATGGTGGGGATGCCGTGGTGCCCCTGTGGTTAGTATGGAGTGGGGCAACTGCTCTGACCAGCAGTGTTAATTTGGACATCAAAATTTTATTTAGTTTTAGTTATAGTCTTTTGACTAGAATGCCATTTTCGTTTTAGTCATATTTTTGTTCTATGACTAAAATGCCATTTTAGTTTTAGTCATATTTTAGTCACCTGAATTGTTTTAGTTTTAGTTGTATTTTAGTCGACTAAAATCTCCAGGACATTTTAGCTGACTAAAATCTAATGGAATTAGTTCAATTTTAATGCATTATTTAATAATTTCTTTAGAATTGCCAAACTCATTATATACTCCTGGAGTAAAAATTGAATAAGATATTATTATTTCTGGTTTTAAAGGGTTACTAAACCCTTGTGTTTTTTTTTTTTTTTAATAACAAACATGTCATACTTACCTTCACTGTGCAGTTCGTTTTGCACAGAGTGGCTCCGATCCTCCTCTGGGGTCCCCCAACGGCGCTCGCGGCTCCTGCTGGCACCTGGAAACCCCCTAGGAGAAGCGCTCTCCCAGGGGGTTACCATGAACGCACGCTCCCGAGTCCAGCATTTGTGTCTATAGACACAGAATGCTGGACTCAGCCCCGCCCCCCCGGCGCCCGTGTCATTGGATTTGATTGACAGCAGCGGGAGCCAATGGCTGCGCTGCTATCAATCTATCCAATCAAGGGCAGAGACAACGAGGAGAGGGGTAGAGCGCATCTCCGCCGAGGGAACGAACGGGCTCAGGTGAGCAAAACGGGGGGGGGGGGGGGGCTGGGGGGGTCGGTCAGTGTCAGAAGTTTTTTTACCTTAATGCATAGGATGCATTAAGGATTTAGCCATTGTGTATATCACGTCTTTATAAATAAAACTAATAAACAAACAAAAATATTGCTTTTTGACAAGCAGAAGTGCAACATGAAAATTTAAAAAACCCAAAATACTGTAAACTCTATTGGCTGCAATGCCATTGCACATATTACCTGAATATATTACCAACATTAAATATTAAGAAATATATATATCTATAGATATATATATCTATATATATCTATAGATATAGATGTCTCTCCTCTTATGACGGGGAATTTTGACCGCAGTTCCCCTTTTTAGCCACGGGGGGCATCAGCTGCGGAACACTACACAGTTGGAATGTATGGCCACCTAAGCCGTTTGGGACTTCAGCCCACCCTCCTGGACCACCTTGACCTAGGATGGGGGGGCCATGCATCTACCCGCGGCAACTTGGAGACATTCCCTATCTGTGTCCACTAGGTGCACTGCAGCCACTTCTGACGGTGGGCACTGGGACCGGAATGTCCGGTACTCTAGTGTGTATGCGCCTTTCGGAGCATTCGCGCACCAGCGGCCAGGCTAAGTGACGTCAGACGCCAGTCTGATGGAGCTCAGTCGGGGTGTACATATAGAGGAGTCAGGACGACATTCCCCAGGCGCTCTGATGGAAGCTGACATCCATTATACCCCTGGAACCAGCAAACTTGCAGCTGGAACCTAGAACCAGTGCACACCCAGGTATTTATCTCAGCACTTTTTGGCTTGCATCATTTTATTGCCTTAGTATGTGTATACATTCCCCTGGTTTTCATGGCAGCCTTGCTTACTCTGCTCCCCAGACAGAGGATATTTAAACCTGCCAATACTAGATGCCTGTATACTCCTTGTGACTGTGCACACTTGATTCTGATCTAATTTCCTTATCCTGGACCAGCCAATCAAGGTATATTGAACCCTGCTAGTTCCCTTCCTTTCCATTTATACGGCTAGGCTTTTGCTAAGTTGTGTTACTATAAAGTTTTAAGACCCTGGGAGGACCAACTCTATGGTTTTTTCCATAATTTGAAAAGCATCTGGTTTAAGGCGACAGGCATAGTAGTGGAGGCATACTGGCTGATATGTGAGTATGGGACCTAATACTATAGTACATCCCAATCCTAATTGAAGTAGCTTACACTAATATTCATTGCCATATCCTTTATACCCAGTTTACGTGTACATCCCCATATCCCAACACCTGTGCCTTTATTGTGGCTACCGCTTGGCCCTGGTCTCCCTGGTTGTCATCTCCATTTGGAGGGGGTTGTTCTGCGGTCACTGCATTCCCGGCATAGATGAGGGTTGAGACCATTTGTATTACTTATACTTATTGGGGGGGACCACCAGTCCTGGTGTACAGGCCGATAATATAGGGGGGCCCACACAGGGAGGGGGATTAGTGACAGACGACAATTGTGTTTCTTTTTCTACAGTAGATGAAAGCTGCTCTCCTCCCCTTTCCCTGCTGCCAGTTTTTATCTGCTAAGAAAGAGACAATTGTACTTCACTAATCCTCCTCTCTGTGTGGGCCCCTTCCTCTCCTCTCAGCACTGGTTTTTAAGGTTATTTCTGCTCCTGAGTTTATCTCTCTAACTTAGGATCCATGCTCACTGATTTAAAATTCACTGCTTCTAAAGGAGTTTTGTGTTCTGTCTGTAGAAGCAGCTCAATGTTATCCTATATGTCAATGCATATTAGGACGTTTACAGGCGTATTTTGAGCTCAGCGTTTAGAGGCAGGAAAAGAAAAAACCTTCTGGTTTGCATCTCTGATTGAAGATTACTGGCAGAAAAAAATGTAAAACTCTCCTAAACTTGTCGAAACTTTGTACAAAAAATGCTGTATATGAGTATTTTTTTCTGCTAGGTGAATTGGAGTTTTTTTTAAGCCCAGTGTGTATAGAGCCTAACTTTGTTTCTCTCCCTCTGATCCTGCAGCCTGTATATTTTTTTCAGCTCGCCTTCATTTTTATTTATTAACTCAGTTTTATCTTTTAGATTTGGCAGGAATTCTATGAGTTATGTTGTATTTGTGTCTGCTAATAGTTTTATTGTATTTTTAGCGAAATATAGCTTTAATATTTTCTTGGGGGGGGGGCGTCAGGTAGTCTGTACGGGGCCCCGCGATTTCTATCAGCAGTCCTGTACACACCTGTATCATTATGCCAATAATTTGTACTGTATTTTAATTTGAGTATGTTTCTCCAACTAGAATTATTAAAGCTCCTGAAGAAGCGACATTTTAGGTCGTGAAACATGTAGAGCGAGCAAATCTTTTTAATCTATGAGGACTGTGGGAACTACTAAGAGAAATGCATACATCTCAGTGTGGGCATTTCTTCAATATTGCCACACAGGAAGTTTTAGTCAAGTGTAACCTCTAGGATAAACCACTGTGTCCCATATTTCTCTACCACATACAGTCAGGTCTATAAATATTGGGACATCGACACAATTTCAGCTTTAATTTGAGGGTATTTACATCCAAATCAGGCGAACAGTGTAGGAATTACAACAGTTTGTATATGTGCCTCCCACTTTTTAAGGGACCAAAAGTAATGGGACACTTGGCTGCTCAGCTGTTCCATGGCTAGGTGTGTGTTATTCCCTCATTATCCCATTTCCAAGGAGCAGATAAAAGGTCCATTGCATTTTGAGTTAATTTCAAGTGTGCTATTTGCATTTGGAATCTGTTGCTGTCAACTCTCAATATGAGATCCAAAGAGCTGTCAATATCAGTGACGCAAGCCATCATTAGGCTGAAAAAACAAAACAAACCCATCAGAGAGATAGCAAAAACATTAGGTGTGGCCAAATCAACTGTTTGGAACATCCTTAAAAAGAAAGAACGCACCGGTGAGCTCAGCAACACCAAAAGACCCGGACGAGCACGGAAAACAACTGTGGTGGATGACCGAAGAATTCTTTCCCTGGTGAAGAAAACACCCTTCATAACAGTTGGCCAGATCAAGAACACTCTCCAGGAGGTAGGTGTATGTGTGTCAAAGTCAACAATCAAGAGAAGACTTCACCAGAGTGAATACAGAGGGTTCACCACAAGATGGAAACCATTGGTGAGCTTCAAAAACAGGAAGGCCAGATTTGAGTTTGCCAAACAACATCTAAAAAAGCCTTCACAGTTCTGGAACAACATCCTATGGACAGATGAGACCAAGATCAACTTGTACCAGAGTAATGGGAAGTGAACAGTATGGAGAAGTAAAGGAACTGCACGTGATCCAAAGCATACCACCTCATCAGTGAAGCATGGTGGTGGTAATGTCATGGCGTGGGCATGTATGGCTGCCAATGGAACTGGTTCTCTTGTATTTATTGACGATGTTACTGCTGACAAAAGCAGCAGGATGAATTCTGAAGTGTTTCGGGCAATATTATCTGCTCATATTCAGCAAAATGCTTCAGAACTAATTGGACGGCGCTTCACAGTGCAGATGGACAGTGACCCAAAGCATACTGCGAAAGCAACCAAAGAGTTTTTTAAGGGAAAGAAGTGGAATGTTATGCAATGGCCAAGTCAATCACCTGACCTGAATCCGATTGAGCATGCATTTCACTTGCTCAAGACAAAACTGAAGGGAAAATGACCCAAGATTAAGCAGCAACTAAAGACAGTTGTAGTAGAGGCCTGGCAGAGCATCACCAGGGATAAAACCCAGCGTCTGGTAATGTCTATGCGTTCCAGACTTCAGGCTGTAAATGACTGCAAAGGTTGCAAAGGTTGCAACCAAGTATTAAAAAGTGAAAGTTTGATGGATGATTGTTAATCTGTCCCATTACTTTTGGTCCCTTTAAAAAGTGGGAGACACATATACAAACTGTTGTAATTCCTACACCGTTCACCTGATTTGGATGTAAATACCCTCAAATTAAAGCTGAAAGTCTGCAGTTAAAGCACATCTTGTTCATTTTATTTTCAAATCCATTGTCCATTGGTGTATAGAGCCAAAAAGATTAGAATTGTGTTGATGTCCCCAAAATGTATGGACCTCACTGTATATTATGTGTTGTATATGTATGTATTTTATGTGAATTATTAAAAATTGTTAGATATTTTTATATGTGCCTACAAAGTCCATTATTCCTTTATTCAGCATTTATAGATTACATAGAATTTGGCACATTTATACCTAGGTGTTTGATTGCCACCTGAGGGCAATGCAATCAATTCAATTTCATAAATCTATGGGGTAGTAGACGGTGTCAGTCGTTTTTTACTTTTATGTGTTTATTTTTTTACAATTTAATTTTTTTTCACAATGCTTTTCTTTTGGGGGTGGAGGGAGTTTGGGCAGTGTAAAGGGTCGGTAGGGCAGGAGGGAATGATGTCAGTAGCTTTTTATCTTATATTACATTTCTTATAATTTTTTACAATTTAATTTTTTTAAATTTATTGTATTTTTTTATCAGCGCTGTTGGGGGGCTTTGGTGAGATATAAGACATCTAAACAGACCCTTGACATCTCCCCTTTGAGACAGAGAAAGGGATGGAGGACACAGATTCCCCAGTCCCTTTCTCAGAAGCCTCAGCATTAAAGATGAATGAACAGGAGGCAGAGGCTCCTGTCCATTCATAAATGGAAGCAGAGTACACACAGGTTACTCTTCTCAGTTATCACAGGACACAGGAGCGATCGCTTACTGTGTCCAATTCAGAAAAGGAAGGAGCCAGTAAATGACATATTTACAGACTCCTTCCTTTGCTTTCCATCCTGACACATTCCCCGCAGCCGGTGGCAGAGGAGAGGAGGGAAGCTGGATGCGGTGGGTCGAGGGGGGGCGGAGGAGGATCAAACAGCGGGGGCCGGAGGAGAAGGACACGGAGGGGGGCCAGAGATGGAGGACTGTCAGGAATGATCAGTGTGGCAGGGGACAGCTGCGAGCACCGATCTCCCTGTATGGCATTTCAGCTGACAGCTGCGGGAGGGAGAGGAGGAGAAGCGGCTGTCAGCTCCTTCACTGAAGGCTGTACAGAGATTGGTGCTTGCAGCTGTCCCTCCCGCCGCACCGATCGTCCCTGACTGTCAACCAGGGGATCATCCATGTGTGCTGTGTGGGTCACAGTTCCTTCCCCCCACACACATGGATACGCCACTGATTTAGAGACTGGTGAGACAGCAGGTCACTGATCATACGCAGGGGATGTTTTTTTCCATTCCGGCTTTAGGACACAGTCCTTCGCCGCCGATGCGCCTCTGACACTACGGACGGATGTAGCGGCTGCCTGCGGAGAGTTAGGCCCCTTTCACACGATCGGACCATTCAGGTCCGCCTGTCAGTTTTGACGGCGGACCTGAACGGGCGCTCCATGTTAGTCTATGGAGCGTCGGATGTCGGTGGAGACATGTCCGCTGACATCCGACCCGGTCCGATCCGCTAAAAGCAGATGGATGGCTCTACGTCCAGGTCCGTCGCTGGCGGATCGGATCGGGTGAGATCTGATGAAAACGGACACGCTGTCTGTTTTCGTCCGATCCCTCCATAGGCGGCAGCGGCGCCTAACAAGCCCCTCCCCGCTCAGTGAGCAGAGAGGGACCTGTCATCCGCCGGCTCAGCGGAGATCAACGGACAGATCTCCCACTGAGTCGGCGGACCGAGGCGGGCTCCGTAGAAACGGAGTCCGCCTCGTGTGAAAGGGGGCTGTTACATGTTGCAGAGCCAGAAGGTAGGAACACCAGCGGCTGCACACCCTAGGTGGCTGCCTAGTTTGCCTAGGGGTAACACTGGCTCTAATTTCAATAGACATCTGTGCATGAACCCCCATAGATGTCTCTGAAATCGCTTCCAAAGTTGGACTGACATGTGGGTACGAAATCGTGTGAGTTCAGCTGAACTAGCACAATTTCTAACCCTCAGTCAGTGCAGAGCCAGGGCTTAGGGCACTTTTCAGAACATACTCCTCCTTTCACCTTCAGGGAAGAATTCAATAATCTCTATAGGACTGTTTTTTTGGTGCACAGATGCATTAGAAAAGTCATTTAAGACATTCAATTTTGTAAGGTTCTATTGCCACTTATAACTGCAAATTCATATGGCCCATTCACATCAACGGGAGGGCATTATGGAGCACATAACACATGTGCACTGGTGTGCTTTGTGTATGTGCTCTGACATGCGTTGTTACAATGCATCCAAACTGTTAAAAAAAATTATTTACCCTTTTTTTAACTCTGTGCACAAATGTGAACATGCTGGTGTGTGTTGGGTAAGGGCAGCTATTACAATGCATCACAGACTCACAGTGTTTATTTATTTATTTATTTTTTGTAATGTTAATAAAATGTCACAAAATGACACTTTATTCAACTCTGTGCACCACAACTTATTACAATGCACTGTAGTCTGCAGTTCTTTTGGCAACATAAACATTCAATTAGGACAAAGTATACATAAATTTACATTTTATACATGAAAGTCCAGCAATTTGCAGAGTTTTTATGAATATTACCTTTTTTTCTGTATTTTTGCCTCCACCAAAAAATCCCGATCCCAACTGCAATTATTGTCATCAAAACCAGAGTAATACAGACCACAGTGATCACAATAGACGATGTTTCTATATCTGTAAAAAAAAAAAAAAAATGATTAAAGATAAACAACTGTCTTTTTAACACATATTGAAAGAACACGAGATGAAAGAACAATCCCACTGGTGAACTACCCAATATCCAAAATAAAATGCTAAACTTGAGTTTATGATAACACCCTTCTATACAGCGAGTACAGCGTGGCACAGCCATTCATGTGAATGACAGGCTGTACGCTGCAACTGGGCTGCCCAGGTGGAGGAAGTACATTGGGAATTACACTGAATAGGCTCAGCTGGCTCCCGTATATGAGGCCTAATACAGCAGTGTTACCTTGGAATGTTTTGGCCACAGCTTTATCTAAAAGCCAACTCCACCTTTTGCAACATGTTACAAGGCATTATGGGCGTAACATGTTGCTAAGAACACACTCAGTTGTTGTATCACGGCAATAAATTAAAATTCCAGTCTCTTCTTCTATATTAATAGGCAGGGCCAGGATGAAACTTTAATTTGTCAGGATCTCAATCTCCGGCCCATATTATTTAATTGCTGGGATCTGTGGCTGGCAGGATTACTGTGCATATCCAACAAGGTATTTAAAGGCAGGGTTGTACAATACATGAGGTCCACTGCTAAGTACAGGTGCCATTCAGAGAATTCTTTGCATTTTCTGAACGAATGCAAAGTGTTCTGTGATTGGCTGAATAGAGAGATGGGGTGGTGATGTCACACTATCTGTCTTGTCTAATCAGAAAACACTTTGCATTAATTCAGAAAATGTAAAGCATTGCATTACTGTGCTAATCGGCGGACATCCTATATTCACAAGGCATAAGGACAGTCACTCAGTGTGGGATGGAGGAGATTGTGGAGATCACCAGAGTAGTGGTGTCCACTTCAGTGATTTCCAGTTTCCAGTGGCATCAGCCAAGTATGGTATATATACATAGTTATATTGGTACAAGCTGTACAAATGTAATTATGTATAACGTGCCGATAGCCGGAACTATTCTCTAAAGAGGTGTTCCAGACGTTTTTCTGAAAATTAAATGTCAGCAGCTCCAAAGACTGTAGCTTCTGACTATTAATAAACAGATACTTACCTGTACCAGGATGCAGCGCTGTGCTCACCTGAGGGGGCGCAGGGGACCATTTTCGGTGCCAGCATCTTAACTGTGGGTACCTGGCTGTCACAGTTTGCATGAGCCATGCTGCGCATTCTGAATGGTCTGGCAGTCTTCTGAGACCTGTGATGTGTCCCAGAAGACTTCAGGATGGGAGAGGGGAAGGAGAACGTCTGCTCAGATCAGCTAGGCAGTCTAAGTGGAAGTGGAATGCCAAATGTCGAATAGGAGGGGAGGGAGGCCTTAAAGTGGAACCTCCCCTTTTGGATGGAGTTCTGCTTTAAGATGCCCATACACATTAAAGCTGCACTGCAGATTTTTTGCTGTTCGATAGTACTGTCTATTGAGTATACAGAAAGGCCTCTATTTTATAGTACCTGTGCTTTTCATATGGATTCTAGCTGACAGGTCTGTATGTATGTTTTAGCAACATGTTACGCCCATAATACAATATAACATTTTTTTCCTGAAAATTTGCATTTGATAATACAGTTGAGCAAATATGGTGTGACATGAAAAAATTGCAACTATCATCTTTTTATTCTATAGGGTCTCTGTTTTCAGAATAATGTTCTGGGGATTTAAGTAATTTTATGTCGTAAGATTGAGATTTTTCCATGTTTGCAAAAAAAAAAAAATGAAAAAAAATTCTCTAGTGCCAAAGTGGTTAAAGTGAGCTGCAGGTTAAGGATTCACATACCCCTTAAACACCCATGGAAAATAGATGTTGTGACCATTGTGTTTAACAAGCCCATCAACCAAACAGAGAAAAATGAGTTACAATATTTGATAACAATAAAAGTCCCACCTCTGCTGTGACATAAAACCCCTCCCCTGACCAATGGCCACACCCACCCTTTGTAAACCCTTCACTCCTTATATATTTAGAACCTCATTCTAAGGGTTGGAGGAAGGGACAAATGTTCCTGCCTGGTCTGTACTCTTAACAGTCCCAAAATGTCCTAATAAACCTCTTACCCTTGTCACCTCACTATTTTTCATTTTTTTGCAAGTAAGTCTCTCTTTTCTTTCTTACAACCCATCCCACTCATGTATCCTTTCACTTCATTTATATGCAGGTCTGCACCTGTTCCCGCAGCCACAACCACCCGCACAGAAAACCACAAGAGTTGCATGAGGGTGCCCTTAATCCTAACGGCGTACACACACACTGGAAATCACAGCAGCCATTTCCTGCACTGGGAACTGCACTGCTCTTGTGGTTTCCATGCAGGCTGTGATTTAAAAAATGGAGCAGGGACCTTTTCTCTGTGATTTCAGGAGGCACGGCAGCCTATTCAAATGAATGTGTTAATTACAGCAGCACTAGTTTTGATAAAAATTATTGCATAAGTGCAAACAGTGAATACATATTATACCAATAAACACTAAAACAAACAAAAAAAATCACATAAACAGTGTATAGATATTATATCAATAAGCAACACTATATGAGATAGAAAGAACAAAGTCCACTTCACCAAAAGTCCATGATGTGAAAAAATAAAAAAAAGTGTCATGCATAAATATAGGGCGTGAGTGCCCTCTATCCCAGCCTCCTGAAGATGCCCCTTGGTGAAACACGCGTTGAGGTGGGTCCTGCTGGTACTGGTCATTTCAGGGCCATGGGTTCCATTCTAACCAGGGTGGAATGTACACTGGCTCTCTTTACAGCTGGTGGAATGGCAGTGATCCAACCAGAGTGATTATGCTATGTATATGTGCCAAACTTTTGAGGCACCTACAAATGTGAGTGCCATGTTTTATTTTAAGAAAAGTTTTTTAAATTGCACACGATGAGTCTCACTCTTTGTCCCCCCATTTATATGAGCCAAATACATCTGAGTTCCTTCATATAAGCCATGTGTACCTGAATCTGGAGGATTCAAGAAAAAAGGCAAAGTTCCCCTTCTAAAAGCACTTTTTGACCTGTTGTTATTTAACATAGGTCCACCTATTCTGGTGAGTCCAGGCTGTTTAAAGGAGAGTGCACTGGGTGGCAGATTTAATTTCAGTGGAATAAGCGGAGCACCTTCAAATATGGAACACATTTATGAACTAATATTTTGGTATTGTTTTACATTTTTCCACATCATGGACTTTTGATGAAGTGGACTTTGTTCTTTCTATCTCATATAATATCTATACACTGTTTACACTTATGCAATATTTTTTTTGTTTTAGTGTTTAATGGTAAAATATTTATGCACTTTTTGCACGTATGTAATAATGTTTATCAAAACTAGAGCTGCTGTAATTAATATATACAATTTGCACTTGGTGGACACACTAAGTTTATCAGTAGCAGCTTGTTTTATTTAATTTTCTCTTAGTATGAGGATTTAGCGGGCTTAGTGCTGTTGGTTTACTGTCAGCATTCAAATGAATGGGCTGAACGTGGCTCCCAGAGCCGCACAAGTGTGAAGGCAAACCTTGATTTAAATCATATTTGCCAGAGAGACTGGATGATTAACCATACCTTCATAAAAAATCTGGAAGTCCTTCTGCAGAGGTTCTTGCAGAGAGTCATGTTGGACTTTACAGGAGAAGGTCTGGTTCTGGTCATCTTTGTTTGGTATGATTGTCATGGTGCTGTTCACCTGGTACATTCCATCTTTATACAATTGTGGTTTTCCCATGAAATGATTTCTCAGGACCTCTCCTTTTCTGTACCAAGTTATCAAGATATCCGGAGGGAAGAATCCAGTGGCCTTACAGGTCAGGGTGTTCTCTGTATCTCTCTGGACTTTCGTACTTTGTATAGAGAGTAGAGGTTTAGCTGCAGGGAACACAGATACAGGTATAAAGTAGGATATACTGTATATACTTTTTAGAAACCTCCACCCAAAGTAGGACAGATATGTACAAGTGTGGGGTCTTGACTGTCAAAACTGTTGTTCTTTTTAGCTTTTAATAGAGTGTGGAAGGGTTAAAACCTCTGTCGGATTTTTATTGCTGCGCCTGTCTCCTAAAGGGTATTCATCTTCTCTATTTGTTTTGGTGACCATTGTCATTGGGTACAGAAAGTGATGGGAAATTCATAAAATTGGATCTTCCACCAAAACAGGATAAAGAGGTGATCTTCCGATGCTGACCCCTGTTCCAGTGACAACAGTCTAAAGGAGAATTTTGAGTCACTTTGCAGAGATTTCCACTTGCTAAAAGCTCACCAAAAATTCAACAAGTACTTTTTCATGTTTATTATATTAATAAAAATTATACCAGGTGATTCTGCCATGAAAGTCCTTGTCCAGGCACTTCCTATTGGGACAACACTGTCAGTCTCACCCAGTAGAGCTCTTGCGTTGACAACCTGTCACACAGCATTCAATAGAGATTACCAGGAACCACTTTAATACACATTATGTAGGCATGGTTCACTGTTGTCACTGAAGCCCCACACACTGCCACCTTCATTTTCCCCAAAATTCACAAGTTGATAACTTACATCTCATGTCTAGGGTAAGCAGCAGGCAAGGTGACACACTTGACAAACCAAAGTCCAGCTTAAGGTACATTTGAGAGAAAGCAGACACTGTAAGTTAGAAGCAATGCAGGGCATCAAAAACCTTCAATAGCCTTGGAACTTCAGAAAATTTCTGATAAAGCCCTGCCAGGTCATAAACTGTACTACTCTCAACTTGCAGTCATATTACATGATTCCTATGATTCCTATGATGATTCCTATGGTAAAGGAGTTATCTTCCAAAAAAGTGGCTGCACTAATGAGGCACCAAAAATGCCTGATTTTTAAGGTCCGGGAGGCTATTAAGATACATTAGACCTCCTAAGAGAAATATATATAAGATCTCTTTCATATTTGGTTTCTAATAAAGCATAATTTAATTCTGCTAAATTATATGATGGTTTGCAATTTTCAAACCCTGTTATATGGAAATATAGTTGTACATTGGATAGTTGACATTAAGGGTATGTCCTTTGGGATACTATAACACAACAATACACCCCTCAGACCCTTTGATTGGGTGGAAGTAATTCTCCAATGCCTTCTCAAGGGTCAGGAAAAAGCTGATGCATTTGGCAGCTGGAACTTTCGATTACCATCAAAACTACTAGGGATTCTAGATTATTTTACTGGTTCTTATGACTATTTTGTAGTGTATTTTTTGCAAATATTTAATGCACTGTTTTCTTTTTCATAAAAACAATATTTAAACATTATTAGGTTGAATCTTTGAATGCTCTAATTAGAAACTAAGAACTTGGTCTCTGTGAAGAAGTTACCATGATGCTGTGAATGGTATGCGTTTTTGTTAAAACACATGGGGGCAGCTACTGTGTATGTAAAGAAGCAACTGCTCGGTTAACCTGCCCCAGTGACAACCACTATTAGTCTACTTGTGCTTTGATTGTTGTCCCATGAGCTGGAAAATCTCTGCACAGGGTGAGGCTTTACAACATGCCCCATAGGTGAGGACTACACACAGCTGTGATGACACACATTGAGCAGGCATGACCCAGCAGTGTCACTATCAGGAATCCGGTCCACAACAAGGATGTAGGCAGGTAGAGTTTGATGCTGCTTCAGTCAGGAGGGTTAGTGTTAACTGTGTTTCCCGGCTGTTTATTTGGTGGGCTTTCATGGGTCCATGGGTAAAAATGGGACGGGTCCGATCCAGGCTGAAAAGGTACTGCAAGTCTGAGGTTGTTACTATTACCGTTGCTGGACTCTGTCCTGGTAGCCTGCTGGATGTGCCAAGGCTGTAATCCCAACGAATGCACATCCATCCTTGGGATCATTCTGCAGCCTAGAGGGATTGCTGGGACCTGCAGTCTGCTCCGAAGATGCCAAACCTTGGTACTACCAACATAGACTCTTTCCTGTGCAGGCATGCGGGGGAAGCCACACGCCTGAGTTAGGAACTAGTTTAAGGGGAGACTGTTGCCTTTGTTTGACTGTCATGCCAAATACTTTAAGCAAAGCTTTTGAAACTTTGCCTTTTACTCAAGGGGTATAATGCAAGTAACTGGCATATACAACCTACAGCTTGGATCAGTTAAGCACATTAGGGTACAAGGATAACGGTACAAGAGTTAATACTTTGTGAAGATACAGTGGTTACCAAGGATAATAAAGGTCTCTCTAGCAGCCTGTCTTAAGCATGTGGGATAGCTTCTAGCAGGAGGAGTTGTAGTTGGCACTCTCTCCATGAGCAGGTCCATCTCCCATAACAATGGGAATACATCTGCATTGCAGAGGTCCTCTGCCTGTGCATAGGTACGGAAGAGGCAGAGTTAAGGAATTGCGCACATGGAACACGGCGGGCCCAATTCCTATTACTGGGGGTGATGTAGCGGAGATACGCTGGACAGGTGAAAGAGCATTGGCTCATCATGTCCCTCCTAATTGCATCAGTGATCATGGTAGTGTACATTAACATTAAGAGAGTCAACTAGAGTTTAAGTAAGCCGTGTAAGCAAAGGTACCCCATGTGTAAAGCAGTGACTCAATCCAAAAATGCCTAGCGTAGCCCAGAAGAACCCATCCTGGGGTAGGCCTCCTATGTGACCCGCACTTGGCGCCCAAGGAGGAGGAGAACATGAAGGAGGTACCACCTGCCTACCCTACAAGGATGTGAAGCCAATGCTGAAGCAAATGTATAAAGACAGGAAATGACTGAATAGGGCTGGAGATCAGCAACAATAGGATGCAAATAAAGGTAAAAACAGTATTTTATGGGGAAAAAACATGGCAAATGTCTGTGATAAAAAGTGCTTTGGCAAACTAAAAACCATCTAGTTAGAGATTAGAACTACAGTGGGGACGGAAAGTATTCAGACCCCTTAAATTTTTCACTCTTTGTTATATTGCAGCGATTTGCTAAAATCATTTAAGTTCATTTTTTTTCTCATTAATGTACACACAGCACCCCATATTGACAGAAAAACACAGAATTGTTGACATTTTTGCAGATTTATTAAAAAAGAAAAACTGAAGTATCACATGGTCCTAAGTATTCAGACCCTTTGCTCAGTATTTAGTAGAAGCACCCTTTTGATCTAATACAGCCATGAGTCTTTTTGGGAAAGAGGCAACAAGTTTTTCACACCTGGATTTGGGGATCCTCTGCCATTCCTCCTTGCAGATCCTCTCCAGTTCTGTCAGGTTGGATGGTAAACGTTGGTGGACAGCCATTTTTAGGTCTCTCCAGAGATGCTCAATTGGGTTTAGGTCAGGGCTCTGGCTAGGCCATTCAAGAACAGTCACGGAGTTGTTGTGAAGCCACTCCTTAGTTATTTTAGCTGTGTGCTTAGGGTCATTGTCTTGTTGGAAGGTAAACCTTTGGCCCAGTCTGAGGTCCTGAGCACTCTGAAGAAGGTTTTCATCCAGGATATCCCTGTACTTGGGATCCCTGTTCTTTCCCTCGGTTGCAACCAGCCGTCCTGTCCCTGCAGCTGAAAAACACCCCCATAGCATGATACTACCACCACCATGCTTCACTGTTGGCACTGTATTGGACAGGTGATGAGCAGTGCCTGGTTTTCTCCATATCCTCATCAGACCAAAGAATCTTATTTCTCACCATCTTGGAGTCCTTCAGGTGTTTTTTTTAGCAAACTCCATGCAGGATTTTATGTGTCTTGCGCTGAGGAGAGGCTTCAGTCGAGCCACTCTGCCATAAAACCCCGACTGGTGGAGGGCTGCAGTGATGGTTGACTTTCTACAACTTTCTTCCATCTCCCGACTGCATCTCTGGAGCTCAGCCACAGTGATCTTCGGGTTCTGTTTTACCTCTCTCACCAAGGCTCTTCTCGACTGATAGCTCAGTTTGGCCGGACGGCCAGCTCTAGGAAGGGTTCTGGTCGTCCCAAATGTCTTCCATTTAAGGATCACGGAGGTCACTGTACTTTTAGGAACCTTAAGTGCAGCAGAAATTTTTTTGTAACTTTGGCCAGATCTGTGCCTTGCCACATTTCTGTCTCTGAGCTCTTCAGGCAGTTCCTTTGACCTCATGATTCTCATTTGCTCTGACTTGCACTGTGAGCCGTAAGGTCTTATATAGACAGGAGTGTGGCTTTCCTAATCAAGTCCAATCAGTATAATCAAACACAGCTGGACTCAAATGAAGGTGTAGAACCATCTCAAAGATGATCAGAAGAAATGGACAGCACCTGAGTTAAATATATGAGTGTCACAGCAAAGGGTCTGAATACTTAGGACCATGTGATATTTCAGTTTTTCTTTTTTAATAAATCTGCAAAAATGTCAACAAAATGTTTTTCTGACAATATGGGGTGCTGTGTGTACATTAATGAGGAAAAAAATGAACTTAAATGATTTTAGCAAATGAATGCAATATAACATAGAGTGAAAAATTTTAGGGGGTCTGAATATTTTCTGTTCCCACTGTATATTTAACATGAAAGCAATTTTGAACTTGACATTAACATTTACAATTTTAATCTAGTAGGTACCCTTACCAAACACTTTTAATGAAATTTCCTTCTCCTTGCTTTCAGTGTTGTAGATAATGGTACACATATAGGTGCCCCTATCAGAGATGGTCACATTAGATATGTGTAATGAGGCGTATCCATCCCCCAGGGATTCCATGTTGAGGGACATCCTGGGGTCTTGGGTGGAGAAGATTTTGTTGTCATATCTCAGGATGACTTTTCCCTGAAAGGTCCATAATATGATCAGGAAGTTAAGATCCAGCTTCTGTTTATCCACCGAGAAGGAGCAGATGAGGACGGTGTCCCTGGTGAAATGGGCCCTTTGTGTAGAAGGAGCAGAGACATCCAAAGCTGCATCTATTGAGATACATTAACAGGTACTTTTAAAATTCATAGGAACAAAGAAAATAAAGTGCTACTGGAGAGGGAGACAAAAAATAGACAAATTAAACTATATGTAAGTATGTAAACCTTTTGTTTCATTTTGGATAGATTTTAGAAGGGTTAGAACACCTGCTAGATATTTCTTGCTCCATGTCCCTGCTGGAGAGATTCACCTCACTATTGGTCCTGGTGACCATTGTCTCTGGTACACAAAGTGATGGGAAATCTAAACTTTTTGATTTGTCAATGAAACAGAAGGTGAGGAGATATCTTCCCATGGGTACACTTGTTCTAGCAAAAGCTATTTAAGAGAAGATATCCCCTTAATTTGGAGAGATCTACTTTTACTTCATGCTGTGTCTCTGGATCAATTTGAATTTCTATTAAAATCTAAAAGAAAAGGGTTTGACTTTAAATACACTTTAATGCAGTTCTGTATTAATAAAACATAAACATTTTTTTTTATAGCAAGTAGTGTAAGTACCCGAGTTTGACCTGGGATCAACCTCTTACAGCTCCACTGAAATGCGTAGCGGTCAGCCCATTCCATTGATATTGACAGTACCTGTGTGAGGCACACAAGGGGTGGCTGAGACTCCACCGAATTTCTTCAACTCAGGTGGGTCCAGCTTCACCGACAACAGCTTATTATCCAAGCAGCTTGTTTGTGGTTCTATCCTCCACTGCACAGTGTAACCCCCTGCTCTCCACCCCAAGCTGTTAAACAGGTTTTACATGTAAGTGTGCTATTTATTTTTGTGCATAAATGACAATACACACTGATCTATGTCCTTGCTGTTTGATTTTTTTCATGTTCTCCCAGCACAGCCAGAAAACTGACCGTGATATGATGGATGTGCTCTCTTGTCTAGTGTAGTCAGTTCGAAATATGAAATCAAGGGACGGGCAGGATCGCCAGGAATTTAACATGAAGAAAGCAATACAAAGAGAACAAAATACTTTTTAACACAGCAGCACAGACCACGGTCACAGTCACTCTTTGGCTCAAAAAGAATCTTTTTGGTGTTTTTTTGGGGTAACGTAGATAGGCATGGGGAAATTGAGTGGGATACTCCAAAAAGAACTATGTACAAAGTGAGGTTGGTAAACTACCAAATAATTATAAACCAGTTATAGGGACACACCATTACATTGAGTGAGCTTGGTTTGTGTTTGGCTCGGACTGGAAGGGTGGGTTTTGGTTGGTTAGGATAAGATATCTGGTTCTGTGGTGATTGTGTTGAACCTGACCCCACATGTTCCCCCTGTACAGTTGTTTGCGGGATTTGGCTGTGTATGCTGCTGGAGTGTTGTGATGGGGATGAGGGAGGGTTGTGTGGGTGTTGGTTTGGGTGCCATATGTGTGGTTTATGTGTGTGTGGGGGATGGGTTGGTATTATGCCCCGGTGAACTGGCACTTTGGGGTTTGTGCCAGTTTTTGGGGGGTGGTTTGGCGGTTGGGATGTGTGTAGGGGTCCCTTTTATGTCCCGTGGGAGGATGCAAGGGCGTTGGGATTTGTTTTGTGTGTGTGTGTGTTTGTGCAAATGTTGTAATTGGGTGTGAATGTCCACATGCTAGTTAGGCCCCTTTAGTCAACATATTGTGGACACGTGCTAATCTGGCTTTTTGATATGCATCTTTTTTATATTGTAGTATTTCAGGCATGGTAACTGTATCCTCCTGAGTCCACCTCTGTATGATCCGGTGTCCGTTAGACTTTGTCCTGGGTACTGACACCTTGGACTATATGGTCAATCCATAGCTCTGGTTCCCTACATATTGGGAAATGCATATAGCCATATTTGGATAAAGTTGGTGAGCACTTTTCAAATTTTTTTGGCATTATTGCTTTCTAGAATATGATAAATATATGTAGCCCCCTGGAGTTTAGGCAGGGTTGCTGCCCACAAATTTACTTGCCAGGAGTAGTTATCCTGTTGATTGTTAGAGATCCACTGATTTCTCCCTAAGTTTGGCCTTGTTGCACTTTTCTCTTCTACCACTAGGTGGCAGGGGTACTTGGGGGTACTAGATATGAGAAGAGCTTATATAGAAGGGGTTGGTTTGGGACTTTGAGTGAGGCATATGGTCGAACTGAGCATACGCCTCCATCCCTATTGATAAAAAAGAGGGGAGGGTTGGAACTTTGAATGAGATGTGTGTTTACACAAATGAAAATTAATAGATAATATTGCATAAGTTTATTCAAAGTACACAAAAAACATAATACATTACAGGTATAAACCCGCTGATGTGAATTTTTTTTTGTTGTAGATATGCATTCTGCATTGCTTCTGAAGAAGTGGAACTATATCCACGAAATGCGTCAAGCTTTTAATGCAGTTTTTCAATAACTATGCGTTTATATTCTATCTTGCATATGGATTTCATCCACCATGTGCAATAATGCAATTATGATTTTTTGTCTTTTGACATATGATTTTTTATTGTCAACTACATGCACATCAGCTCGTTATACCTGTAATGTATTATGTTTTATGTGTAATTTATGAATAAACATATGCAATATTATCTATTATTTTTAATTTGTGTAAACACACATCTCATTCAAAGTCCCAACCCTCCCCTTTTTTTTATCAATTAATAGGCATGGAGGCGTATGCTCAGTTCGACCATATGCCTCACTCAAAGTCCCAAACCAACCCCTTCTATATAATCGATATAGGGATGGAGATGTGTGACTTGAGTGGAAAAAGTTGCCTATACATATTTATTTTATTGATAGTCAATTATACATTGCTATTTTTGATAGCTGACCCTATTTGATGTTGGTCCGCACTTCTCTAAATACATAATAAATTTACATGGAAGGCATAAATATTTCCACTCTTGTATTATTTGTTAATATTAGTTTGTTATTTTTTCTTTGAAATATGTGATCTGTTTGTTCTGTTGGGCTGTCTTGTTCCCGCTCCGGGAACTGCGATGCACGCCGGGGGCCCCCCTTTCCTCCATGTCTTGCATTGGGGGACTTGGTGGGCGATCCGGTTGTGCATCGGCATCACGCCTCGCGCTTAGCGCATGACGTCACCACATGGTGACGTTGCGCCAGTGGCATCTTTCCCATCCCTGGCATGCGTTGGGCATCTCCCCAGGCGCTGGTCGTTTCCTGTGTTAGCTGTCCTGGTGAGAGTGCCCTATCTTAACACGCCTAGCACGACATTGGGGGCGTTGTGTGTAGCGGCCAGGGCGGGTATGCATTGCAGTCCTGTGGGAGTAATGGTTTCTCATTCCATGCTGTACACGCTCCAGGACACACGTGTCAGCCATAATACCCACACTAGGATCACCAGGTAGCCACTTCTTTCCTCCCTCCGGTTTTCTCTTTTGGTTGCTTTAGGTAGTTCCTGATTTTTTTGACAGGATTGGGCAGTCTCAGGATGCTTGCACTGCACCACTCTTTAATTTTCTTGAGGTTCCTTGGTGGTCTCTCACACCCTTTTTTTTGTCTTTTTTTACACTTATACCACTAGTATATAGGCCCAATGTTACTTTTTAGTCACACCCTGCACCTATCATTTATGACATGCATTTTCTTCATTTATTTAGATATTGGATCTGTTCCCAGGCACCATCATGCATCTCACTGTGGGCACTTTTATTTTTTTATCAGATATGAGAAGGGCAACCCAAGGTCAGGTTATGGGTATATGGGGTATCTCAGCCAATGGGCAGGGATTTTCTTGAATCCCTTGGCCTGCTTGGAGAACCTATATATTTGGGTGGAGTCATATGATCTATGTTCTGTGCCATCTGGACAGCTGTCTGGGTGGACATGTGTCGTATTGCCCGGGCCCCTAGGCTGGAGATTGGGCCTATCCTGGGCACATCTGGCTGCTAGGCTGTCTGAGGGCCTATCCAGAAGCAAGAGAGTAGTGCAGGGTTGGGATTGCGGCTTGTAGTCCAACCAAAAGTGACGGTTCTGTCGGCTGGAGAACCTGTGGTGGTCGAAGGTAGAGGGGAAGCTGTCGCCAGTAAGGCACTATCCGCCTAATTACCAGGGACCACAGTGAGTAACTGAAAAGGTACCCGAGCCGTATTCTCACCAACTGGGCATGGTGAAGAATCTGGAAACTGCAGAGGGAATCAAGCCACGGACCCAACCAGCAGATGTGATGCTTGCAGAGCAGCCTGGTGTGTCAAGCCAGGGACCGAGCAGGCCAGTGTGGGTGAAGCTTGAGAGGTATCTTGAGTGCCAAGCTAGGGACCCAGCAGAGAGGCGGGGGTGACGCTTGAGGAAGATACCACTGTGAAGATTGGAGTAGCTCAAGGGATTCAGTGTCAGTGAATCAGTGGGTCTAGTGAGAGACCGGGAGCTCAGTGTACTGAAGAACTACAAGGAGCGATTGTAGTGAAAGTGAAGGAACCGTTAAGCCTTGTGTTTGGAACTGTTAAAGACTGTTGCCATAGGAGATAGCTTTCCTACACATGCAGATGTGTTGTCTTGCTGGATCCCCTTCCCTGCATGGCTGCCAGCCTATTGAAGTCTCGGAGTCTGCCAATAAATCTTGCAACCACCTAAGGGTGTCCTGGCCCTAACCCTCTCTCCCCCCAAAAAAAGGGTTTGTTAAGAGAAATAATTATTCTTTTGCATCCAAGAAGTGTCTGGTGCCCAATAACTTTAACTACTCTGTACCCAACATGCCTAACAATCCACTACATACAGAAGGATGTCGGCTATCTCTGGCCCTGGAGGTTCTCATTAGATCAAAGGAGGCCTGGGACCTCGCTACAGATATACAGTATCTCACAAAAGTGAGTACACCCCTCACATTTTAGTAAATATTTTATTATATCTTTTCATGTGACAACACTAAAGAGAAATGTCACAATGAAATGCTACAATGTAAAGTAGTGAGTGTACAGCTTGTATAAGTGTAAATTTGCTGTCCCCTCAAAATAACTCAACACACAGCCATTATTGTCTAAATTTCTGGCAACAAATGTGAGTACACCCCTAAGTGAAAATGTCCAAATTGGGTCCAATTAGCCATTTTCCCTCCCCGGTGTCATGTGACTGATTAGTGTTACAAGATCTCAGGTGTGAATGGAGAGCAGGTGTGTTAAATTTGGTGTTATCACTCTCACTCTCTCATACTGGTCACTAGAAGTTCACAATGGCACCTCATGGCAAAGAACTCTCTGAGGATCTGAAAACAAGAATTGTTGCTCTACATAAAGATGTATGAACTAGCAAAAAGGGCTGCCCCAAGGGATAGTACGGGTAAGATAATTGGCAAGGTATAAAGCAATAGTACTAAAAAGTATAACAAATATAAATTTTTATTATTTAATGAAAAAATACAAAATATAGAGAACAAACATCTAAAAGCAATGTATTGAGGCACATGTGAATATACATATAACAGCTGCTACGTGTTGAGACACACAAATTTTGGGACATGAAGTCAATTACAAATAGGGGTCGCAACAAATCCCGACATGTTTTGGAAAAAAAGCCAGGGGGCTAGTTGAATATTATATTCATTTCCTTCCTCAGGGGTTGACTGGGAGCATGCTGATGTAGTTCTATCAAAAAATATATAGACAAAATAGATAAACAATTGTGTTGTTGAAAATAAAAATAAACAAATGTATATTATGTTAATGCAACAATTGGTTACAAAAATGGCAGAAAAACAGTCAGTCATTCTCAGACTTTGATACTTACAGGTCATATGTCCCTTTAAATGGTAATGCACAGCACTGTGGAGATAGATGAGACATCATGCCTGCAAGAAACCAATGGGTCGTCTATCAAATCTCAGCAAGGGTGAATAGAGGAGAGTGGGGGAGATATTCCTCCCACCACTAGATTCTTCGGAAATTCCCAGGCATAATATGATATATGGGTGTGTGCAGGGTTGAAAAAGATGTAAAACCTGTACTGGAGCGGCAAATCAGGGTAGCACAGGGAGAGTCAGAACAGACCGCAAATATGTGCCTGGCAAAAAGAATAGTAACAGGAAATATAATAGTATATATATATGGAAAAAAGATAAAAGTATGATATTTAGAGACCAAACAGATGATCAAAGCTACAGGTAATGGATGCATCGGTAGTGGGCAAAAATATATATATAGGTAAGGATGTGCTAGAAAGGGGGTGCTGGTAGAGCAAAAAACCCCCCAACAAAAGTTAAACAAAGAGGAGTATGCAGACATCCCACCCTGATATATTAAACTAATTTGTGGAGTAGTGAAGGGAAAAGATATAAGTAAAGAAAAAAATTCATAGCTGTATGAAAACAATAACCTTATACAGCGACACCTCCACACATGCCTGGGGTAGAGCAGATATCCTGGCTGTGCAGCACTAAACTAGCTGCAACATGCCAGGTATATATACTTACAAAAGTGGGGGTGGTTGGAATTGATACACCTATCAGCCACAAGAATCAGTGTTAAGCGTCTGTGTATAAGGAGCTGACAGGTGAGCTGAGTAAATCCAAACTCTGTGATGCGATCGGACACCTACATCTGATTGCCTGCACCATAGCAGTCTGGGATGGACAGTCCCTCGGCTGATGTGGCGCCCGGCGTCACTGCGTAGACCGCGTTGTGACGTTAGGCGTCAACAGAGCTGCCGACTCGTAAACAGGGCAGCGGCTAATGGCAAGATGGCAGCGGCGTGCGCATGTGCCGGACACGGCGGTGCCCCTGCAGAGTGCCGCAACCAAACATAGGTTAGGTCTCCAGACTGAGAACATAGCCTGGAGGTCCCCGTGTGTCGGGGGAATCCGAAAAGCCACAAAAGCAGGAAATACATCCTTGATTGAGTATTCTAGCCGATATGCACTAAACTTGCAAATATTGAAAGAGAAATGTTCCATATTTAGGAAAGGCGATGCCATAGGGAAGAGAGGACGTGAGGTCATCATCTTTACATGTGGGTACAGATCAGATATCAAGGTGCTGAAAAAAACTAAGAAAAAATAATAAAAGGGAAAACAAGACCATTATTCATAAACATCAAAACTATGTTCATTACACAATATGGAAGATACAGATGGTGTAACTAAATGAGTATACATGGAAAGACCACATCAGAATCTTGTCAATATCTTGGTGGTCAGTACAGGCCAGAAATAGATAATGACGATGACAAATATAAATGCTAGATTTAATAAGCTCAAATGTAGCATTGAAATACAAACGGCCTGTAAAAGGCACACAGGACTAGTCTGGGTGCTAAAAGGGGAGCAAATTTCTTGTACTATGATGTAGTGAAAACATCTGGGCCTGGTGCTGTTGATGTTTTCAGAGATTTAAATATATTAATGATTTCATGGTCTGTGCAGGGATCGTTGAGAGTAGAAGCCTGTTGTTCGTTGAGAGTAGGGAGATGTAGATTGTCAACCCACTCGATTGAAGTGTGATGGGGTTGAGTTTGGGGGCCCGAGAGAAGATCTTTATAGAAAGAAGAGAAGCTGTCTGGGACTTCTTTGGGGTGTGTGACCAGGTTACCTAATTGGTTTCAGAGCTTGTATATATGGGGGGGGGGGTTTATGTTCTTGGTTAAGTTTTTTTGCGAACATGGCAGAGGTAGAATTGCCATGTAACAGAAATTTGGCCTTAGAAAATCTGAGGGATTTTTCAGTGTCTGCTGAAAGAATCGTATCTAGGGCCTGACCTTTCGATTGAATTCGTTTTGTGGTTTCGGGGGAAGGGGATTGGTTCAGCTTGCTGTATAAGAGATCTAGGTCTCTAGTGAGGCTCTTAATTTCTGTGAGTTTAGCTTTATTTTTGGCTGCTGTTATACTAATCAGATGTCCCCTAAGAACTGCTTTATGTGCAGACCAGAGTGAGGTAGGGAAGGTGTCGTCGGTTAAGTTATTTTTGAAATAGTCTTCAATATGTGTGGTTATGTCTTGGAGAGTGGATGGGTCTGATAAGGTTGAATCATTCAGACACCAATTGAATGGGGTAGGGGCAAGACCAACATGAGAAGTTTCAAATTCAACCATGTCATGATCGGACCATGGACAGGGGTGAATTCAAGCTCTCGAGGAGTTTGCCAATAAGATAGGGGTACTGAGGATATAATCAAGCCTGGCATAATAGTCATGTGGGTGGGAGTAGTGGGTAAAAGCCTTCACACCAATGTTATGAGCTCTCCAGGAATCAATTAGGTGGAATTTGCTGAGTGAGCGATTAATTAATTTGGAGAAGGCTTTCGGGGTGAGGGCAACTTTGCTTCTGTCTAAGGAGGGGTGTGCAGCTAAATTAAAGTCTCCTCCTAGTACCATATGAGGAGAGCTAAGGCGGTCTAGAATTTAAAAAAAATTGTTGAAGAATGATGTTTGAGCATCATTAGGGGCGTATCTGGAGGCGATTGTAAGTGAGCGTTTATTCAGTTTTGTCAAAGTAGTGCGGGTGATTTTCTGAGGAGAAATGGGTTTCTTGAAGGAGGATAATGTCTGCACCCAGTCTTTTATAGTGTCTGAAAGCTTTTTTACATTTTTGTGGGGAGTTAAATCCTTGTATATTGTGTGAAAAGATCTTAAGACCCATTTTTAATGAAAGTATATAAGCAAATTATTTTGACTGGGCTAGAGGAAAACCTATATGGGAAGTGAGCTAAAATTGGACATATAGTAGGGTATACCGAACTATTACCAGTGCCAACACTACAAATATAGATTAGAGATGAACAATATAGTTTAAGGCTATAGCATAGAGCAAGAAAACAACTGTAGTATAATAATTTGAATCTCCTCTTGAGTAAACCTGTAAAAGGATCAAGGTAGAATCTTCCAGAAAGTACAATATTTAGAAACAATGCCATAAGGGCAAAAGAAAAATGTAATTTGTAATGTACCGTAAGGGGGCCAGAGGACACAGTGGACACTATTTAACCATATTCTTATGGGTGGCCAGTTTCCTGAGGATATGCTCTTAGCAAATTTATCCTATATCCCTAAACCTCTTAAAGACCACACCCTCCCTCAAAATTTTCGCCCCATCTCAGTCCTCAATAATGATTTGAAAATCTTCGGCAGACTTTTAGCAGACAGATTGGCGACAGTCATTACTTCCCTTATCCATATAGACCAAACGGGTTTTATACCCGGTACACAAATTATGGACAACATCAGACGTGTCACAAATATAGTGCAGGATGCTAATCTTTCCTCTCGCCTGGTCTGCCTTCTCAGCCTTGACATACACAAGGCATTCAATAGTGTAAACTGGTCATACCTTAATCACTTACTCCCTAAATTCGGCATCACAGACAAATTTATCCATAGATTTAATGCCCTTTACCACCTCCCTCAAACTAGAATTAAAATCCCAGGCCACAACTCAGACTTCTTTTCCCTAAGTAGAGGTACTAGACAGGGCTGCCCCCTCTCCCCACTTTTATTTGCATTAGCAATAGAACCCCTAGCTCAAGCCATAAGAAATAACTCAGACATCACAGGATATAGTAAAGGCCCAAATGAATGCTTTATTATTTCTTACTAGGGATGAGCTTCGAGTTCAAGTCGAACTCATGTTCGTCTCAAGCATCTGCTGTTCGCCAGTTCGCCGAACAGCGAACAATTTGGGATGTTCGCGGTAAATTTGAAAGCCGCGGAACACTCTTTAAAAGTCTATGGGAGAAATCAAAAGTGCTAATTTTAAAGGCTTATATGCATGGTATTGTCATAAAAAGTGTTTGGGGACCTGGGTCCTGCCCCAGGGGACAAGGATCAATGCAAAAAAAAGTTTTAAAATGGTTGTTTTTTCAGGTGCAGTGATTTTAATAATGCTTAAAGTGAAAAAATATAAGTGTAATATTCCTTTAAATTTCGTACTTGGGGGGTGTCTATAGTATGCCTGTAAAGGGGCGCATGTTTCCCGTGTTTAGAACAGTCTTACAGCAAAATGACATTTCAAAGGAAAAAAAGTCATTTAAAACTACTCGTGGCTATTAATGAATTGCCGGTCCGACAATACACATAAAAGTTCATTGATAAAAACGGCATGGGAATTCCCCACAGGGGAACCCAGAACCAAAATTTAAAAAAAAATGACGGGGGGGGTCCCCCTAAATTTCATACCAGGCCCTACAGGTCTGGTATGGATATAAAGGGGAACTCCGCCCAAAATTTAAAAAAAAAAGGCGTGGGGCCCCCCCAAAAATCCATACCAGACCCTTATCCGAGCAAGCAACCTGGCAGGCCGCAGGTAAAGAGGGGGGGACGAGAGAGCGCCCCCCCTCCTGAACCGTACCAGGCCACATGCCCTCAACATTGAGAGGGTGCTTTGGGGTAGCCCCCGAAAACACCTTGTCCCCATGTTGATGGGGACAAGGGCCTCATCCCCACAACCCTTGGCCAGTGGTTGTGGGGGTCTGCGGGTGGGGGGCTTATCGGAATCTGGAAGCCCCCTTTAACAAGGGGACCCCCAGATCCTGGCCCTCCCCCCTGTGTGAAATGGTAAGGGGGTACAAAAGTACCCCTACCATTTCACAAAAAAACTGTCAAAAATGTTAAAAATGACAAGAGACAGTTTTTGACAATTCCTTTATTTAAATGCTTCTTCTTTCTTCTATCTTCTATCTTCCTTCGGTTTCTTCCTCCATCTTCTTCTTCTGCTGGTTCTTCTGGTTCTTCCTCCGGTGTTCTCATCCGGCATCTTCCTCCGTGGCATCTTCTTCCCTTCTTCTCCTCGGGCCGCTCCGCATCCATGATGGCATGGAGGGAGGCTCCCGCTGTGTGACGCTTCTCCTCTTCTGACGGTTCTTAAATAACGGGGGGGGGGGGCGAGGCCACCCAGTGACCCCACCCCCCTCTGACGCACGGGGACTTGACGGGGACTTCCCTGTGGCATTCCCCGTGACGTCAGAAGGGGGCGGGGTTACGTAATGGGTGACCCTGCCCCCCTCTGACGTCACAGGGAATGCCACAGGGAAGTCCCCGTCAAGTTCCTATGCATCAGAGGGGGGTGGGGTCACCAGGTGGCCCCACCTCCCGTTATTTAAGAACCGTCAGAAGAGGAGAAGCGTCACACAGTGGGAGCCTCCCTCCATGCCATCATGGATGTGGAGCGGCCCGAGGAGAAGAAGGGAAGAAGACCCCGCGGAGGAAGATGCCGGACGAGAACACCGGAGGAAGAACTAGAAGAACCAGTAGAACCAGAAGAAGAAGAAGATGGAGGAAGAAACCAAAGGAAGATAGAAGATAGAAGAAAGAAGAAGCATTTAAATAAAGGAAATGTCAAAAACTGTCCCTTGTTATTTTTAACATTTTTGACAGTTTTTTGTGAAATGGTAGGGGTACATTTGTACCCCCTTACCATTTCACACAGGGGGAGGGCTGGGATCTGGGGGTCCCCTTGTTAAAGGGGCCTTCCAGATTTCGATAAGCCCCCCGCCCGCAGACCCCCACAACCACCGGGCAAGGGTTGTGGGGATGAGGCCCTTGTCCCCATCAACATGGGGACAAGGTGTTTTGGGGGGCTACCCCAATGCACCCTCCCAATGTTGAGGGCATGTGGCCTGGTACGGTTCAGGAGGGGGGGCACTCTCTCGTCCCCCCCTTTTCCTGCGGCCTGCCAGGTTGCGTGCTCAGATAAGGGTCTGCTATGGATTTTTGTGGGGACCCCACGCCATTTTTTTAAAAAATTTTGGCCGGGGTTCCCCTTTATATCCATACCAGACCTGAAGGGCCTGGTATGAAATTTAGGGGACCCCCCACATCATTTTTTTTGGTTCTGGGTTCCCCTGTGGGAAATTCCCATGCCGTTTTTATCAATTAACTTTTATGTGTATTGTCGGACTGGCAATTCATTAATAGCCGCGAGTAGTTTTAAATGACTATTTTTCCTTTGAAATGTCATTTTGCTGTCAGACTGTTCGAAACACGGGAAACATGCGCCCCTTTACAGGCATACTATAGACACCCCCCAGGTATGAAATTTAAAGGAATATTACACTT
Source organism: Lithobates clamitans (assembly GCA_037952925.1). Taxonomy (NCBI): domain Eukaryota; kingdom Metazoa; phylum Chordata; class Amphibia; order Anura; family Ranidae; genus Lithobates; species Lithobates clamitans. The sequence continues at coordinate 2,813,690 of JBBGZY010000645.1, forward strand.
TTATTGTTTCACTTTAAGCATTATTAAAATCACTGCTCCCGAAAAAACGTCAGTTTTTAAAACTTTTTTTTGCATTGATCCTTGTCCCCTGGGGCAGGACCCAGGTCCCCAAACACTTTTTATGACAATAACTTCGATATAAGCCTTTAAAATTAGCACTTTTAATTATTCATGTTCATGTCCCATAGACTTTAACGGTGTTTGCGTGTTTGAACAAATTTTTTGCCTGTTCGCAAGTTCTGGTGCGAACCGAACAGGGGGGTGTTTGGCTCATCCCTATTACTTACTAATCCTCTCACATCCATGCCCAACCTTATATCTGAACTTAACTCTTTTCATGCCCTATCAGGTTTAGGTATTAACATTAACAAATGCTCAGCCCTGCCTCTCAATCTTTCCCCAACTTGACCACCAACCTAGAACAATATTTTAACTTTATATGGTGCTCCAAATCATTTAGATATCTTGGTATCCACATTACATTCCATCACAAGTTTCTATATAAAACAAATTACACCTCTCTTTTCTCACACATTAGTTCTCTACTTAAAATATGGTCCTCAAATCATATCTCCCTCCTTTGTAGGATCTGTGCCTTTAAGATGACGATCCTCCCCAAACTTTTATACCACTTCCGTGCTCTACCTATTAACGTCCCCAAATCCAGAATAGAAGCCCTACAAAGAGAGATTAACAGATTTATTTGGTCAAATAAGAGACCAAGATGCAGCTACTCTCCCATGTTCAGACCCCAAAATAAAGGCGGACTTGGCCTCCCAAACATTTGGCAATACTTCTTAGCAACCAAACTCACACAAATGGCCCAATGGTTTGCCCCTAACCCAAACATTCCATGGCTAAACTTTGAATCAACTTCAATCTCCCCACACTTCCTACAAAGTTTATTATGGTCCAATCTAAACTCTCACCATAAAATCCTCAAATTAAACAACATAGTTGCCCACTATCTCCAATTATGGCTTAAAATTAATAAAACCTTTAAACTATCATCAGACCCCCCCCCCCCCAGCATCCTTTCTAGGTGATTCTAGACTTTCACAAAACCATAGTAACAATAACTCATTTCCTCACTGGCGAAACAACAATCTGACTACTCTGAGATCATTGTTTCCATACAAGATGTTTCCTTCCTTTCCGGCTCTGAAATCTAAATACAACCTTACCTCATCTGAATTCACAAATTATCTCCAGATCAAAAACTTCTATACAGAACACTACTCATCAATCATCCAATCCCAAACTACCTTATTTGAGCACAACTATATACAGTGGCGGATTAAGGTGGTCACGGGCCCCTAAGCTACTTTGTGTGGCCCCCTCCTAAGCATGCTTTACCAGAAAATAAATTATTTAGTGCCATGTGTAAAAGGGTAGACCTATATTATACACCTCAAGTGCAATTCTCAGGTCTACAGACCAAACACATTCAGACATGATCCTACTATAAACAGCAATGCCACAGAAAAAAAGTATTCAAAATACACCTGCAAGCTGGTAACAGATTTTACCTTTCTAAACCAACAGTTAGGTCAAAAACGTCTGCAGCAGCTCCTGTTTAACTGAGGCAAAATCACAACATCCTGACAGAGACCAATCGAAAAGCTGTGTAATATTCCAATAAAATAAAAGCCATACAAATACCATAAACAGCAGCAGCTGCAGCACATAGAAGCAAGCAATAATCAACAGCAGAACAATCATACATATTCCTACCTTTAGAAGTTTTTCTTCCTTGCTTTTCTAACAGAGAAGTCCTTAATGAGGCTGGTAAAATCCAATTTGCGCAGAATGTCACTTTCAATTGACATCAAAGACAGGTGATTCAGTCTGTTTTGGCCCATAGTAGATCTCAGTCTATTTTTAACTAGTCCCAGTTTTGAAAAAGAGCGCTCCCCACTGGCATTGGTTACAGGCAAAGTCATAAACAGTCGGAGTGCTATATCAACGTTTGGAAACACTGATTGTAGTTTCCGTCCTCTTATAAGTTGCAGAAGTGACCTTGCTGAGGTGTCTTCATTTTCTTTAATAAATTCTCTGAATTGTACAATTTCATCCACAAAATCCTCCTCCAGATCACCTGCACATTTCTTCTGGAGATTAGCTGCTCCTGTACAACGTTCTTGTGCGGAGATAGATATTTTTTAATTATTAATTTTTAATATTGTTAAAAAATCCAAATGTCTGCTGATTATCTTTGTAGGAAAGATACCTCCGATCCAGTTCTGCAACAAGTCGATCTATGACAGCGATAAAAACAGTGGCTTTGAACTTGTCTCGGCCTGATTGCTCAAACTCCGGTTCAATAGATTCATCTGCTTGTTTTTTTCCTTTTTCTGTGCCTCTGTGTGTCTGCTTTGTAGTGTTGGGACAAAGTTTGAGACATGTTTTTTGCTTCACTCTCAAAGTTGTCAAAATCATCACGTAGGCTGGCCACATAATCTCTCAATGAGCTGATCAAATTAACAGCATTACATGAATCCAGTTCAACTGCCTGTAGAGCAATACTAGTCTTGTGAGAACGTTGCAGTATGTTGTTCCACAAGTTACACAGAATGGCATTCTCTAGTTTTTCCATTTTCACAGAGTGTCCTGGCTTCATCCCTAGCAGTAAGACTGGTTTGAGTCATCACCTAACTTTTGCAGTGGCTCTTGAATTCTGGCATAATTCTGGTGCACTGCTTTTGTTGCTTGCACGTGTGCTGACCATCTAGTGCCTGAAAGACTTCTTAAAGTCTCTATTCTGTGGTTGTCATTAGGCTCTAAACCTGCTTTAATTTTCTGCCAACGGGAAGTGTCTGTACAAAGTTAAAAACATTCCTCTGTCTCAAGGCAGCAGTTAACACTGTTCAGCCCCACTAAATTGAATGTGTGCGCAGCGCACGGTACCCACTCAAACAAAGGGTTAATCTGTTTAATGTGCGTTTGCAGGCCACTGTAAATCCCGGACATGTTGGCTGCATTATCGTAACACTGGCCTTTGCAGTTATTGATATCAATGCCCATGTTTTGTAAAACACCAAGAACAGACTGGCAAAGTGACTCTCCTGAATGACTCTCAATTGGCAAAAACTTCACAAAACGCTCCGTGATGCAGCCATCAGGTGACACATATCGCATTATGAATGTGAGCTGGTCTGTGTGTGTAACATCTGGAGTGGAATCGACACTGATTGAAAAGTACTTTGCCATTTTTATCTGACTTATTATCTCTGTGAGGACCCGCTCTCCCATCAGTTCAATAAACTCCAAACATGTTGTTGATGAGAGGTATGATGGTGTTCCCCTGCCAGCATTGCCATACTTTTCAATATGCGCTTTCAAAAATGGATCAAACTCGCTGATAACTTCTAGCACACCCATAAAGTTGGGACATACTAAAACATTTAATGTGAAAATGGCTTAATGTAGCTTAATGTGTAATAAAGTGCCTAAACCTCAATCAATTGCCCTGAAACTTTGCACAGCCTAAGTTTTTACATTTCCAAACCTATCCAAGAAGTTTCATGTGATTCGGTGTTCCACAAGGCAAACTAGGGACATTAAGCTTGATTTTTGGGGAGCTTAATGTGGCTTAAAGTACAAAAAAGATCTGAAATGTTAACTAATTTCCCTCAAACTTTAAACAATAAAAGACTCTATCCATGCCAACATATACTGAAAATTTCAGCTCATTTGGTTAATCACACCAAAAGCTATTCACGTTAAGCTATATTATACAATGCTAAAACATTTAATGTGAAAATGGTTTAATGTAGCTTAACGTCCAATAAAGTTCCTAAACCTCAATCAATTGCCCTGAACTTTGCACAGCCTAAGATCTCAACTTCCCAAACCTATCCAAGAAGTTTCATGTGATTCGGTGTACCACAAGGCAAACTACGGACATTAAGCTTGTTTTTTTGGAGAGCTTAATGTGGCTTAATGTACAAAAAAGACCTTAAATGTTAACCAATTTCCCCCAAGCTTCACACAATGAAAGACTCTATCCATGCCAACACATTCTGAAAACTAGGGACATTAAGCTTGTTTTTTGGGTAGCTTAAAGCGGGAGTCCGGCGAAAAAATTTTTTTTAGATGTCAGCACCTGCAAATACTGAAGCTGCTGACTTTTAAAATAAGGTCACTCACCTGTCCCAGGGTCCAGCGATGTCGGCACCTGAGACCGAACCGTCCCTCGATCCTCGGGTACTGCCACCGCTATTCTCAGTGAGGGAATCAGGAAGTGAAGCATTGCGGTTTCACTTCCGCGTTCCCTACTGCGCATGCGCGAGTCACTCTGCGCATTCTCAATGGTCCCCGCTATCTCCTGGGACCTGTGTCTTTCCCAGGAGACAGCGGGGGAGTGCGGGAGGGGGCGTGACTCCCGCGGGAGTCTATTCCCGGAAGTGGGTGCAGATACCTGTATTATACAGGTATCTGCACTCCCCTCCCCCCTGAAATTGTGACACCGGAGGGGAGGAGGAATCCGATGAGCGGAAGTTCCACTTTTGGGTGGAACTCCACTTTAATGTGGCTTAATGTACAAAAAGACCTTAAATGTTAACCAATCTCCCCCAAACTTCACACAATAGAAGACTCTATCCATGCCAACATATTATGAAAATTTCAGCTCATTTGTTTAATCACAACAAAAGTTATTCACATTAAGCTATATTTTACAATGCTAAAACATTTCATGTGAAAATGGCTTAAAGTGGAGTTCCACCCATTTTAACCACTTGCCGACTGCCGCACGACAATGTACGTCGGCAGAATGGCACGGGCAGGCAAAAGGAATTACAGGTACGTCCTTGCCTTCCCACGGGCGGGGGGTCCTGCAGTGGTCGGATTCAGGTCAGGGGCGATCAAAGGTGAGGGGAAGGCCACTCATTCATGGCTCCCCCCTCGCGATCGCTCCTGGTGAATGAAATGCTTCCTCGGCTTCTGTAATGTAAACAGAAGCGGAGGAAGTGATGTCATCTCTCCTCGAGCCAGTCTTTTTTTTCCGGCGCCGAGGAGAGAAGACATCCAAGTAAGTTTGCACAACACTACACTTCCATTAGAACACGCAGGCACACTTGTCACCCCCCATCACCCCCCAGTCACCCCCTGATCACCCCTCTGTACCCCCTGTCACACTGACACCAAAAGCAGTTTTTTTTTACTGATTATTGCATTGGTGTCAGTTTGTGACAGTTATAAGTTGTAGGGCAGTTAGGGTTAGCCCCCTTTAGGTCTAGGGTACTCCCCTAACCCCCCTAATAAAGTTTTAACCCCGTGATCACCCTCTGTCACCAGTGTCACTAAGCGATCGTTTTTCTGATCGCTGTATTAGTGACACAGGTGACGCTAGTTAGGGAGGTAAGTATATAGGTTCGCCGTCAGTGTTTTATAGCGACAGGGACCCCCATATACTACCTGATAAAGGTTTTAACCCCCTGATTGCCCCCTAGTTAACCCTTTCACCAGTGATCACCATATAATTGTTATGGGTGACGCTGGTTAGTTAGTTTGTTTATTATAGTTTTAGGGCACCCACCGTTTATTACCTTATAAAGGTTTAACCCCCTGATCGCCCGGCGGTGATATAAGCTAAGTTTTTAGGGTCAGATAAGGTCTGCATCGCCCCAGGCAGCGTCAAGTTAGCGCCAGTACCGCTAAAACCCACGCACGCAGCATACACCTCACTTAGTGCTATAGTATCTGAATGGATCAATATCTGATCCGATCAGATCTATACTAGCATCCCGAGCAGTTTAGGCTCCCCAAAAACGCAGTGTTAGCGGGATCAGCCCAGATACCTGCTAGCACCTGCATTTTGCGCCTCGGCCCAGCCCAGCCCACCCAAGTGCAGTATCGATCGATCACTGACACTTACAAAACACTAAGCACACATAACTGCAGCGTTCGCAGAGTCAGGCCTGATCCCTGCAATCGCTAACAGTTTTTTGGTAGCGTTTTGATACAGTCGCTGACAGTCAGGAGCTTTTTTGCCTGTGAGTCTCACTAGTGTACCCCTAAATTTAGAGCCCAAAATGGCAAATCGAAGGTACACTAGTGAAGGGGCCTACATGTTTCTGAGCATGACAGATAGTGAAGAGGAAGTCACTCATCTGTCAGATTCAGGCTCAGAATACGATCCTGTAGACGACAGCGGCTCCATGACAGATAGCTCTGACGACGGAGTTGTGGTCCCTGCCAAGGTCAGGCGTGCCAGACCCCAAACGTCTTCTCCTGTCCTTGAAGTGCAAGAACCGCAGGTCCCTCGTATGGAGCAGAGAAGTACTAGCGCCGCTATTCCTTCTGGTGAACTGGCAAGCACCAGTGGCCTAGTACACCCTGGTCCTACATCCAGCACTGCAGTAACACTTGGTGACGTGGCGAGTCCCATAAGTGCAGTTCAAGCTGGCGAGGTGGCAAGCACAAGTAGTGTCCTGCTGCCACCAAGAAGAGGAACGCAGGCCCGTCGTGCCCATAGTGCCCTTCCTGCTGCATTCGCCAACCCTAATTGGGAACCCACCACTTCTGCAGCACCCGTACTTCCCCCATTCACTGGCCAACCCGGAATTCAGGTGGAAACAGTTGATTTTACGCCACTTGAATTTTATTCACTGTTTTTCACCGAAGATCTCTATAGATCTATTGTGGACCAAAGCAATTTGTACGCTGGTCAACACATCGCCACTATTCCCCGAGCCTCCCTTGCCAGAGATTGGAGAATGTCAGGGAAATTTGGTTGTACACAAAGCACACAGCCAAATCTCCTGTTTCTAATCATAATAACAATTTTGTCTAATGATATAAATGCATCTCACCTTTTGATCATATATCTCTCCTTCTGATGTAGCCCCTCCTCTGGTGTGTGTGACCCATGCTCACAAATAATCACAACCTCATGCTTCCAGTTCCAAGATCACACTGACTCCTCAGCTGTGTGCTCACTCTTTATTAGCATAACAGGAAGTCCCAAAGCTCGAGGGTTCGGCCCCAACAGCCAAACACCTCTTACAAAGCTTGTGACCTCACAGGATGTCAATGACCATATAAGGATTTAACAACAGAACACAAAACAACCAATTACTACAGGACATGATACAATATACTAAATGGCGATGACTAAAGTTCCTGGTGCATGGGATATTATCTGCAGGTGTATGTCATGGCACCCCAAACATGTTGATCAGGCATACCAGGGGTGACAAGAGCAAACCACCACTAAACTGATAATGTCTTTGCAGAGTGAACGCATCCCCACCAGACAATCGTTCTGTGCATTGCACAGGGGCCCTTTGCTGGCGGACATGCCTTCTCTCCGCAAACACCTCTCTTCAAACACCAGGAAGTTTTCCACTACCTAACAGGTCTCAACCAGCGTCAGTCTGCCCCAGTCAGCTCTTTAGAGCAGGCTGCGATTGAACAGACACTGGGAGACTCTTATGACAATACATTAATATAACATTTTCCACAACAAGACCAATTACGGTCTCCAAATTTAAGATCTTTCTGGGCCTTTCCCTCAACATGGGCATAACTAAAAAGAGTGATTTGCGATCATATTGGTCCACTGACCCAATTCACCATATGTCCGTGTTCTCTGCCTCCATGACCAGGGCACGATACGAGCAGATTTTGCGGTTCATGCACTTCAATGACAATGAACTCTGTCGTCCTCGTGGAGACCCTGGATATGATCGGCTCTACAAAATTCGGCCCCTCGTAAACCACTTCAACCAAAGTTTTGCAGACTTGTTTACTCCCCATCAAGTTGTCTGCATTGATGAGTCCCTGATTAAATTTTGCTTGTCATTCAAACAGTACCTTCCCAGCAAGCGTGCCAGATACGGGGTCAAGATGTATAAGCTCTGTGACAGGGCCACAGGGCTATACATGTAGTTTTATGGTTTATGAGGGCAAAGATAGTCACGTAGAGCCGACAAACTGCCCTGACTACATAGGAAGCACTGGCAAGATAGTGTGGGACTTGGTGTCACCCTTATTTGGAAAGAGGTACCATTTATATGTGGACAATTATTACACGAGCGTGACACTTTTTAGTCACCTTTTTGATCATCAAATTAGAGCATGTCGCACCGTGCGATCTAATCGCCGGGGCTTTCCCCAGCGGCTTGTAGATTCCCATCTTAGGCTGGGGGAGAGAGCCTGCTTGCAGTGTAATAATTTGCTCGCTATGAAGTGGAGGGACAATAAGAATGTTTTCGTTCTTACCTCCCTTCATGCAGACATGACGGTCCAAATCACTACGGCGACTGGTGTTGTGGAGAAACCCCTCTGTGTCCACGAATATAACCAAAATATGGGAGGGGTGGACCTCAACGACCAGTTGTTGGTGCCGTACCTAGTTGCCCGTAAGGCCAGACGCTGCTACAAAAAAGTGTCTGTATACTTATTTCAATTGGCTTTGCTGAACGCTCATGTGCTATACAGAGCTTCAGGACAGACTGGATCCTTCCTTAAATTCCAGGAAGAGATCGTCAGAGCCCTTCTGTATCCAGACGGTGCTCCACCTCACCTTCCCCAACCAGATGCAGTAAGCCGGCTGCATGGGAGGCATTTTCCTTATGTCCTCCGGAGCACCGCTACCCAACGAGCCCCCCAAAGAAAATGTTGTGTCTGCAGATATAGACGTGACACCCAGTATTATGGTCACTCCTGTCCTTGCAATCCTGGTCTTTGCATTGGTGAATGTTTTGAGCGCTACCATACATTTGTTGAGTTTTAGCGTAGGGTACAGCATTGCACAGACTAGGACACACTTTCACAGGGTCTCCCAAGATGCCATCGCATTTTAAGAGACCCAAACCTGGAACCGTTACAGCTTTAAAAGTTACAGTTATAAAAAAAATGTAAAAAAAAAAAAAAGTAAAAAATACACAAAAAAATATAAAATTAAAAACAAAAATAGTTGTCGTTTTATTGTTCTCTCTCTCTCTCTATTCTCTCTCTATTGTTCTGCTGTTTTTTACTGTATTCTATTCTACAATGTTTTATTGTTATGTTTTATCATGTTTGCTTTTCAGGTATGTAATTTTTTTATAGTTTACTGTGTTTTAACCATTTTTTTGTTTTTTGTCAGCTGCAGCGCGGATTTATTTATCTTGACAGCAACAGCGTTTGCTCCCACAATACATAAAGCCGTGACTCCAGCGCTGTTGGAGGTGATTTCACCACCACAGTTACATACTTCAGCATATATGCCGAAGCGTGGGGGCAGCAGTGGGTGGAGGAGTGATTTGCTCCTGCCTTTTGCGGGGGGATGCCCCCATGCTTCGGCATTTATATATTTAAGGCTCAGGTTGCGTTAAATGTTTTATTTTTTACTATGTTTTTTTTGTATTTGCTTTGCAGGTATGGTAAGTCTTACTTTTATACTGTAATGTTATTTTGTTTTATTGTTAACCATCATTTGCTTAGCAGGTACGCCATTCAGTTGCAGCGCAGATTTATTTATCTTGACAGCAACAGCGTTTGCTTCCACGATACATAAAGCCGTGACTCCAGCGCTGTCGGAGGTGATTTCACCACCACAGTTACATACTTCAGCATATATGCCGAAGCGTGGGGGCAGCAGTGGGCGGAGGAGCGATTTGCTCCTACCTTTTGCGGGAGGATGCCTTCCATGCTTCGGCATATATAAACGGTGCATATATGCCCATCATTAGAAGTGGGCAGATGAAGGGAGGTATTCTAATGGTGGGCATACCCACCGATCAATCTCTTTTTTTCATTCAGCCCACATGCTGCATGAAAAAAAAGTTTAAAATATATGCCCAACAAGGACCAGCAAGGTACTGGTATGTTACTGGACTTTAAGTGGTTATTCCAGAATGATGCCTGCAGGTTTAGGTATCTTGGTATCATTCTTTTCAGCCAGCGGTCGGCTTTCATGTAAAAGCAATCCTAGCAGCTAATTAGCCTCTAGACTGCTTTTACAAGCAGTAGGAGAGAATGCCCCCCCCACTGTCTTCCATGTTTTTCTCTGGCTCTCCTGTCCCAACAGGGAACCTGAGAATGCAGCCGTTGATTCGGCCAGCTGACCATAGAGCTGATCGGAGACCAGAATGGCTCCAATCATCTATATGGCCTAAGAAACCTGAAGCTATAAGCATTTTATGACTTAGATGTCGCCGGATGTAAACAGCGCCATTGGGAAATTGGGAAAGCATGTTATCACACCGATCTTGGTGTGGTCAGATGCTTTGAGGGCAGAGGAGAGATCTAGGGTCTAATAGACCCCAATTTTTTCAAAAAAGAGTACCTGTCACTACCTATTGCTACCATAGGGGATATTTACATTCCCTGAGATAACAATAAAAATGCTAAAAAAAAAAAAATGAAAGGAACAGTTTAAAAATAAGATAAAAAAGCAAAACAAATAAGAAAGGAAAAAAAAAAGAAAAAAAAAAGCACCTCTGTCCCCCCCGCTCTCGCACAAAGGCGAATGCAAGCACCGGTCTGGCATCAAATGTAAACAGCAATTGCACCATGCATGTGAGGTATCACCGCAAAGGTCAGATCGAGGGCAGTAATTTTAGCAGTAGACCTCCTCTGTAAATCTAAAGTGGTAACCTGTAAAGGCTTTTAAAGGCTTTTAAAAATGTATTTAGTCTGTCGACAATGCACGTTTGTGTGCAATTTTTAAGCATGTCGTGTTTGGTATCCATGTACTCGGCCTAAGATCATGTTTTTTATTTCATCAAAAATTTGGGAAATATAGTGTGTTTTAGTGCATTAAAATTTAAAAAAGTGTGTTTTTTCCCCCAAAAATGCGTTAGAAAAATCGCTGTGCAAATACTGTGTGAAAAAAATGAAACACCCACCATTTTAATCTGTAGGGCCTTTGCTTTAAAACAAATATATATAATGTTTGGGGGTTCAAAGTAATTTTCTTGCAAAAAAAAATATTTTTTCATGTAAACAAAAAGTGTCAGAAAGGGCTTTGTCTTCAAGTGGTTAGAAGAGTGGGTGATGTGTGACATAAGCTTCTAAATGTTGTGCATAAAATGCCAGGACAGTTCAAAAGCCCCCCAAATGACCCCATTTTGGAAAGTAGACACCCCAAGCTATTTGCTGAGAGGCATTTCGAGTCCATGGAATATTTATTATGTGACACAAGTTGCGGGAAAAAGACAACATTTTTTTTTTTTTTGCACAAAGTTTTAACTAAATGATATATTGCTCAAACATGCCATGCGAATATGTGAAATTACACCCCAAAATACATTCTGTTGCTTCTCCTGAGTTCGGTGATACCACATGTGTGAGACCTTTTGGGAGCTTAGCTGCGTATGGGACCCCGAAAACCAAGCACCACCTTCAGGCTTTCTAAGGGTGTAAATTTTTGATTTCACTCTTCACTGCCTATCACAGTTTCGGAGGCCCTGGAATGCCCAGATGGCACAATCCCCCCCCCAAATGACCCCATTTTGGAAAGTAGACACCCCAAGCTATTTGCTGAGAGGTATGGCGAGTATTTTGCAGACCTCACTTTTTGTCACAAAGTTTTGAAAATTGAAAAAAGAAAAAAAAAAACATTTTTCTTGTCTTTCTTCATTTTCGAACAAATGAGAGCTGCAAAATACTCACCATGGCTCTCAGCAAATAGCTTGGGGTGTCTACTTTCCAAAATGGGGTCATTTGGGGGGGGTTGTGCTATCCTGGCATTTTATGGCCTACGAAACTGTGATAGGTAGTGAGGAGTGAAATCAAAAATTTACGCCCTTAGAAATCCTGAAGGCAGTGATTGGTTTTCGGGGCCCCGTATGCAGCTAGGCCCCCAAAAAGTCCCACACATGTGGTATCCCCATACTCAGGAGAAGCAGCAGAATGTATTTTGGGGTGTAATTCCACATATGCCCATGGCATGTTTGAGAAATATATCATTTTGTGACAACTTTGTGCAAAAAAAAAAAAAAGTTTGTCACTTTCCGCAACTTGTGGCAAAATATAAAATATTCCATGGACTCAACATGCCTCTCAGCAAATATCTTGGGGTGTCTACTTTCCAAAATGGGGTCATTTGGGGGGGGGGGGTTGTGCCATCTTGGCATTTTATGGCCTTCAAAACTGTGATAGGCAGTGAGGAGTGAAATCAAAAATTTACGCCCTTAGAAATCCTGCAGGCGGTGCTTGATTTTCAAAGCCCCGTACGCGGCTAGGCTCTCAAAAAGTCCCACACATGTGGTATCCCTGTACATAGGAGAAGCAGCAGAATGTATTTTGGGGTATAATTCCACATATGCTCATGGCATGTTTGAGCAATATATCATTTAGTGACAACTTTGTGCAAGAAAAAAAAAGTTTGTAACTTTCCCGCAACTCTTGTTAAAATATAAAATATTCCATGGACTCAACATGCCTCTCAGCAAATAGCTTGGGGTGTCTACTTTCCAAAATGGGGTCATTTGGGGGGGGTTGTGCCATCTTGGCATTTTATGGCCTTCAAAACTGTGATAGGTAGTGAGGAGTGAAATCAAAAATTTACGCCCTTAGAAATCCTGAAGGCGGTGCTTAGTTTTCGGGGCCCCGTACGCGGCTAGGCTCCCAAAAAGCCCCACACATGTGGTATCCCCGTACTCAGGAGAAGCAGCAGAATGTATTTTGGGGTGTAATTCCACATATGCCCATGGCATGTTTGAGCAATATATCATTTAGTGACAACTTTGTGCAAAAAAAAAAAAGTTTGTCATTTTCCCACAACTTATGTCAAAATATAAAATATTCCATGGACTCAACATGCCTCTCAGCAAAGAGCTTGGGGTTTCTAATTTCCAAAATGGGGTCATTTGGGGGGGGGGGGGGTTGTGCCATCTTGGCATTGTATGGCCTTCAAAACTGTGATAGGTAGTGAGGAGTGAAATCAAAAATTTACGCCCTTAGAAATCCTGAAGGCGGTGCTTAGTTTTCGGGGCCCCGTACGCGGCTAGGCTCCCAAAAAGCCCCACACATGTGGTATCCCCGTACTCAGGAGAAGCAGCAGAATGTATTTTGGGGTGTAATTCCACATATGCCCATGGCATGTTTGAGCAATATATCATTTAGTGACAACTTTGTGCAAAAAAAAAAAAGTTTGTAATTTTCCCACAACTTTTGTCAAAATATAAAATATTCCATGGACTCAACATGCCTCTCAGCAAATAGCAATGGGGTCATTGGGGGGGGGGGGGGGTTGTGCCATCTTGGCATTGTATGGCCTTCAAAACTGTGATAGGTAGTGAGGAGTGAAATCAAAAATTTACGCCCTTCAAAATCCTGAAGGCGGAGCTTAGTTTTCGGGGCCCCGTATGCGGCTAGGCTCCCAAAAAGTCCCACACATGGGGTATTACCATACTCAGGGGAAGCAGCTAAATGTATTTTGGGGTGCAATACCACATATAACCATGGCATGTGTGAACAATATATCATTTAGTGACAACTTTTTGTAAAATAATTTTTATTTTTATTTTTTTATCATTATTCAATCACTTGGGACAAAAAAAATTAATATTCAATGGGCTTAACATGCCTCTCAGCAATTTCCTTGGGGTGTCTACTTTCCAAAATTGGGTCATTTGGGGGGGTTTTGTACTGCCCTGCCATTTTAGCACCTCAAGAAATGAGATAGGCAGTCATAAACTAAAAGCTGTGTAAATTCCAGAAAATGTACCCTAGTTTGTAGACGCTATAACTTTTGCACAAACCAATAAATATACGCGTATTGACATTATTTTTACCAAGGACATGGTGGCCGAATACATTTTGGCCTAATTGTATGACTAAAATTGAGTTTATTGGATTTTTTTATAACAAAAAGTTGAAATAATCTTTTTTTTTTTCAAAATTTTCGGTCATTTTACATTTATAGCGCAAAAAATAAAAACCGCAGAGGTGATCAAATACCATCAAAAGAAATCTCTATTTGTGGGAAGAAAAGGACGCAAATTTCGTTTGGGTACAGCATTGCATGGCCGCGCAATTAGCAGTTAAAGCAACGCAGTGCCAAATTGTAAAAAATGCTCTGGTCAGGAAGGGGGTAAAGCCTTCCGGGGCTGAAGTGGTTAAACAGTTCCTCACTCTGGTATCCCCTGTAAAAATCCTTTTCGCCATGGAAATTCTTTTTTTTTTTAAAAGGAAACACCTTAATTATCTTTTTTTCTCTGGCATTTCCGGTAGTCCCCGCCGAGGCGATTACGTCACTAGGTGATTTGCAAGGGCCCCTGGGATAACGGCGTCATGTATCCTAGGAGTCCTTGTGAATCGCCTAGTGACGAAATCTCACGATGATTGACGGAACGTCCGCCGATGCCGCTATGGCAACATGTCAGGACTCAAGAAAAAGGAGCGCCGTGCGGTGGCATTACTGCGCAGGCACGAGATGTGGAGGTGCCTGCTGCACCGATTCCCGGAAATGGATAGAAGAGGGCTTCAGATGCCCACAGTGGAGATGGACACTGCCAGCTTCCAAGATCCAGATATTTTTATTTATGTTTGAATAAAAAAAAAGTGAGTACTAGAATAACACTATCTAAAGATTGCATATAAAGTGGATCAAGTTGAAGTGGAGTCTAAAAAAAAATTGAACTGGGAGACTGGAACTCTGCTTTAATGCAGCTTAATGTAGATAAACGTGTAATAAAGTGCCTACACCTCAATCAGTTGCCCTGAAACTTTGCACAGAGTAAGATCTCAACTTCCCAAACTTATCCTATAAGTTACATGCGATTCGGTGTTCCACAAGGCAAACTAGGGACATTAAGCTTGTTTTTTGGGAGCTTAATGTGGCTTAATGTACAAAAAAGACCTTAAATGTTAACCAATTTCCCCCAAACGTCATACAATAGAAGACTCTATCCATGCCAACGTACTCAGAACATTTCAGCTCATTTGTTAAA